>JAUMJL010000081.1:1231860-2463720 GCA_033558185.1 Dromococcyx pavoninus | reverse complement strand
GGTGCGCGGCTGCGCGTGCGCCCAGCGCGACGCTCTCAGGGGGAAGGGGCGGGGGCGGGTGGTGAGTGACAAAGGCGCGAGGGCTCCGTGAGGGGCGGGGTTGGTACGAGAAGTAGGTCCCGTGAGAGAAGTGGAATATTTTGATTTAAGCTAAAGTAAAGTTTCATCTAAGTAACTTCTATTTTTTGAAAGTTAGACAGAATGTCCCTCTGAAAGCGTGTTTGCTTGATAGCATGTTTTTTTTAAATAATGTTTTTTCAGATGTTGTTCAGAGAGAAATGATAGGACCTGATGGAATAGCAGGGGGAGGTTTAGGTTGGATATTACAAAGAGGTTCTTCACTCCAGAGGGTGGTGGAAGCATTTGGACAATGCCTTCAGACACATGATGTGAATGTTGGGATTGTCTTATGCAGGGATAGGATTTGGACTTTTAACGGTCCTTGTGGGTCCCTTCCAACTTAGGACATTCTGTGACTCTGTGATTCCGTGATAAAGTCTTGTGTTAAGCAGGATCTGTGCTGAACAGATGTGTCTTCTACTTCACAATGAGGGTGGTGAGGCACTGGAACAGGTTGCCCAGGAGGCCATGGATGCCTCCTCCCTGGAGATGTTCAAGGCCAGGTTGCATTGAGTCTTGAGCAGCCTGATCTAGAAGGAGGTGTCCCTGCCATGGCGGGGGGTCTGGAACTGGATGGTCTTTAAGGTCCCTTCCAACCCAAACCATTCTATGATTTCAATGATTCTAAAATCACCTCCGTCTGCAGTCTTTCCTGTCTCAAATGCAAGGTCAGAGAGCTGGCTCCAAAGCTCCAACTAGCAAGATATTTGGCTGTTGTGAAGTTCATAATAACATTAAAATTAGTCCTTGAAAAGTAATAGAATATGCATAAGATTTCTGAGAAAATTTATACATATGCAAGTGAGTAGGAAATGCATTCTCTCCAAGCTCTTGTCTTGTTAATGCGTGATTGATGGAAATTATTCCATCATGCCGACCTGGAGGTGTTTAAGGGGAATTGGATGTGGCACTGAGTGCCATGGTTTAGATGATGGTTGGTGTTAGTGTTGGGTATAGGTTGGACTTGATGATCTCAGAGGTCCTTTCCAACCTTGTCATACTGTGATACTGTGATACTGTGATGTGCCCAGCGCAGAAATAAAGGATGCTGCTTTCTTAAACTCCAAAATGAGTCTTGAGAGAGTTTATTTGCCGGCATTTTCGGTACAAGGGCTAAGGCTGGCGCGGCCACCGGGGGTGGGGGGTGGGGTGGGGGGTTGCCATGGCAGTAGGTAGATGCTGGTCGGGGGGGGGGGGGGGGGGGGAGGGAGGAGGGAGTTGCCATGGCAACGGGCGGATGCTAGGGCGGGCCCCGGGGCGATTGCTGTGCCCCCCCCCCCCCCCCCCCCCCCCCCCCCCCCCCCCCCCCCCCCCCGTGTGTCCTAGCAGGGCTGCTCGGCCTGGGGAAACCACTTGGCATTGCATGGGGAATATATCACAGCCTTCGAGTCCACCTGGACTCAAGCTTCGTCAGGGAAAGTTTAGACTTGATGTTAGGAAAAAGTTCTTCACTGAAAGGGTGATTGGCCATTGGAATGCGCTGCCCAGGGAGGTGGTGGAGTCGCCGACCCTGGAGGTGTTTAAGGGGAGACTGCATGAGGCACTGAGTGCCATGGTTTAGATGGTGGTGTTAGTGTTGGTGTTAGTGTTGGGATATAGGTTGGACTCGATGATCTCAGAGGTCCTTTCCAACCTTATGATACTGTGATACTGTGGCTGCATGCGGTGCTCAGCTCTGCTGTGTCCCAGCCAGCAAAAAGAGCTGCCTGGAAGGTGATGCTGAATTTTTAGTTAAATTGTTATAAAACAATTGGGAGGCCTTATCACTGTCTATAACTACTCAAGAGGAGACTGTAGGGAGGTGGGTGTTGGTGTCTTCTCCCAAGTAATGGGTGATAGGATGAGAGGTAATGGCCTCAGGTTGTACCGGGAGAGGTTCAGATTAGACATCAGGAAAAATTTCTTCACTGAAAGTGTTGTCAGGCAGTGGAAGAGGGAGATGGTTGAGTCACCATTCCTGAAGGTATTTAAAAGATGGGTAGACGAAGCGCTTGGGGTTATGATTTAGTAGTGGACAGGTGCGTTTGGACTCAGTGATCTCAAAGGTCTTTTCCAACCAAGCAGTTCTATGTTTCTATGAAAACAAAACAAAAGGCTCTCATTTAAAACAAGCATCCTTTTTTACAGCCTGCTTCCATTAAGGAGGTTAATGTACCAGGTCTCCTTTCTGAGCTCTTCTTCAGCTTAGTCCCTCTGTCTGGTATACTGCAGGTGTCCCTGATGCTGCAGCAGTGTTCGCTGACTATGTTGGGAACTACTGCATGAGCCATGCATTTCATTTGTTTGGAGTAACTTGTTTTCAGCAGGACTTAGGTTTTCTTGTTTCTAATTTGCTCATCTAGGATAGCCACCTGCAATATAACAGAGTAGGGACTTAAACAGGGGTCAATGACTGTGTAAAAGAAATGGAAAGGGAAAAAAAATAGGTGGCTTTGGGCATTGAGATTTTTCTGGTCTTCTCTCTGAAGCACTAGGAAGTCAGAAGCTACAAGTACGTAAAATGACATTCTATATTAACAACAAACATTCTTTAGCCCAAAGAGACCCCAAATAAAAATAAAATTGCTTATTAAAATAACCTCTCTGAAATAATATTTTTTGTTTAATGGGGCATCAGTTTATAAAAGCAACATTGGAATACCAAGAAAATCTGCCTACCAAAGCTTTAAGAAGTATTCCTGCTATATGTGACACTCACTTAATATCTCTTGGTGGATCTTAATGTCAACGAATAATATGAGTAACATGCAGGCTCAATCTCCCAATTCACTTTCCTCAGATTCAGTTTTGCAGATTTCAGCATTTTCATTCATAATGTCTCACTTGAACCTTTGTTCAGAACGACCACTGAGTCTCTATGTGCCTGGCATAGAATTCTGCTAGGTGTAGTAGTGTTCCAAGTTGTTTTTCTTTTCTGCAAGAAAACATCTGCTGAATCAACACTATTTATTCCCTCCTCTGTCCCTATACAAAATGAGTTTTTAGTCTAGGCTATAGGTCATTGGACCACTGATTAGAAAGTTAAATTAGTTTAACAGTGCTGGTAATACTGAATTGCATCATAGAATCATAGAATCATCTGGTTGGAAAAGACCTCTGAGACCATCAAGTCCAACCATACCCGTCCCCTTACTTAAACCATGTCCCTAAGAAACTTATTTACCTGCCTTTAAACACCTCCAGGGATGGTGACTCAACCACCTCCCTGGGCAGCTGTTCCAAAGCCTGACCACCTTTTCAGTGAAGAAATTTTTCCTGACGTCTAATCTGAACCTCCTCTGGCACAACTTACGGCCATTTCTTCTCGCCCCATCACCTGTCACTTGAGAGAAGATACCAGTACCCACCTCACCACAACCTTTCAGATAGTTGTAGACAGTGATGAGGTCTCCCCTCAGCCTCCTCTTCTCCAAGCTAAACAAACCCAGTTCCCTCAGCCGTTCTTTGTAGGACTCGTTCTCCAGCCCCTTCACCAGCCTCATTGCTCTTCTCTGGACACACTCCAACACCTCAATGTCTTTCTTGTGGTGAGGGGCCCAGAAATGAGCTCAATTGAGGTGTGGCCTCACCAGTGCTGAGTACAGGGGCACGATCACTTCCCTGGTCCTGCTGGCCACACTGTTTCTGATACAGGCCAAGATGCCATTGGCCACCTGGGCACACTGCTGGCTCATATTCAGCCGTTTGTCAGCCAATACCCCCAGGTCCTTCTCTGGCAGGCAGCTCTCCAGCCATTCTTCCCCAAGCCTGTAATGCTGCATGGGATTGTTGTGTCCCAAGTGCAGGGCTCGGCACTTGGTCTTTTTGACCTTCATCCTGTTGGTCTCAGCCCATCAATCCAGCCTGTCCAGATCTCTTTGCAGCGCCTCCCTTCCTTCAAGCAGATCGACTCTTCCACCCAGCTCAATGTCATCTGCAAACTTGCTAAGGGTGCATTCAATCCCTTCATCCAGATCATTAATAAAGATATTGAACAGGAACACCACTGGGGAACACCACTCGTGACTGATTTCCAACTGGATTTAACTCCATTTACCACAACTCTTTGGGCCCAGCCATCCAGCCCGTTTTTTACCCAGCAGAGAGTATGCCTGTCCAGGCCAATGGCAGCCAGTTTCTCAAGCAGAATATTGTGATTAACGGTGTCAAAGGCTTTTGCAAAATCCAAGTATACCACATCCACAGAATTTCCCTTGTCCATTAACCAGGTAACCTTGTCATAGAAAGAGATCAGGTTGGTCTGGCAGGACCTGCCTTTCATAAACCCACGTTGACTGGGTCTGATCACCTGACTGTTCTGCTTGTGCTGTGTGATAGCATTCAGTATGATCTTCTCCATGACCTTCCCCAGTACCAAGCTGACAGGTCTGTAATTCCCTGGATTCTCCTTCAAACCCTTCTTGTAAATGGGTGTAATATTTGCCAATCTCCAGTCAAATGGCACTTCCCCAGTCATCCAGGACTGCCAGAAAATGAGGGAAGGGGGTTTGGAGAGGACCTCTGTCAGGTCCCTTAATACCCTTGGGTGGATAAAATCCACCAAAAGTATATACTGGCAAAGATGCATTGTTTGTGGCTATAGGAAAACAAGCACTCACCAGGGGAAAAAAAAAGGCATACCTGTAAAGTAACAGCACAACTGTGTGAGTCAGAAATCTAAGTTCTTAATACCCCAACCCACATTATTACTGAAGTCTATTGCATTAGAGCTTTAACTCTTGCTCTGCTGAGTACTTATCTCAGTCGTATGCATTTTAATAAGAAATCCTCTTTATCTCAACAAACACTGAACATTTGTGGCTTTTGACCAAAATTGCTTTCCTAGCTAGTATTGGCCAGTGTGCCCTGATCACCTGTCTAGACGCCCTAGATCAACTTACCTTTGACTGATAGCAGAAATTAATGATTTTTTAAATCATCACTACCATGTCCTTAATTATTGCTCATTTTTTTAATAAAATAATTAAAAAATGGGTCTCAGATTTTTTTTTGTTTCTCATGCTTTATGCCGTTTGACCAAGCAATTCTATCTATAAAAGACATCTTTTTTAGAATCAAAACTAGGATATTTAAAGTTAAGATTTTGGTAATACCCACCATCTAATTAAAAGCATAAAGGTAGTGCAAAGGTCCAGTCCTTTCCAGATAAGGCACTGCGGTCAGATTTTGCGATTCTTCCAAAGTTTACTTTCAAGACTTTCCATATTTAGTTATTATAGGGCTTTAAAAGTGCATGCTTCAAAGAAGCAAGTGTATGCAAATCCCAGAGAAAGTTTAAAGGATTTGTATTGTTATCATATCTGTTTCTCATGGCAATATATGACTACTGTGAAGATCAGTCTGTAATCTTGTCCTCTAATTTATTCTTGAATATATTCTGAAATGATGGCAGTCTAATTTAATATGGCTTATTTTTTTCCAAGGTCTTTTAGTTTGGTACTTTTCTGCTTCATCTAACAAGAATGACCTCTTCTGTCAAAATTAAAATCAAGACAGTTCATTTGCATGGTCCAAAATGAAGGTTAATTGCCTGATTCAAAAATGTTTCATTTTTACTCTGGAGGTGAATGCACTTCACGATCAAGCTGATATTTAAAATGCAGCATAATTTTCAGCTGTTCTGCTAAAAATTAAAACAATAATATCGCAGTAAACAAGGAAGATCAAAACACAGGGTACTGGAACTCATGTCCATTGAGTTCCATCCACTGACCTATCAGTTTTAAAGAACATAAATGACCTCTTTTCATTATTAGTCATATATTAAATTACTGCATGACTCCTTCAAGTGTTTCTGAATAAGTCAAATGTTTTTCAACTTCTGCATTTTGGTTCTGATGAAGATCAATTCTTTAAAGAAATAACAATCTCCATTACTAATGTTTGTGTGCAATTCTCTTTTCACTCAGATTGGAAAGTGCCCTGAATGTTTTGGCTTGAGACAGACAGTGTAACTCATCTTCCTGCCCCATTTTTTCCCCAAAAAACTACCACAAGAAAAGAAGAACACTATTTGATTTGGATGTGTGTAGTGGATTGACTTTTGGATTTTTTCAGATCTTCCTTAAAAAAAAAGAAATGGCCTTTACAGGTCTTCCTTAACAACAGAGGTCAGGATCCACAGAAGTATTCCGTATCTTCGTTTAACGTAACACAACATATAAATAAGGTGTAGATAAGGGAATATGCTCTCTTCTTCTTCCGGCTGGAGAGCAGGAACTCCGTTGCTGATGGTCCTGTCTGAAGCTGAGGCCTGCAGTGGCTGCTGCTGTCTGCCCACACGTCGGGGGAGAGTCCTGGGTTGGATTTAGCGGTTCTGCTTTCCTCAAGGGAAGTGGTGAGATTTTGCTAGTTCTTTACTTTGTTAGTTACCAGGCCTTACAAGCGTGCATACCTGTTTTGTTTTAGTTCCGTTTTGTCCTTCTTCCCATTTTCCCTTCCCCTTTTCCCTTTTTTGGGAGTTTTGCATGATAACCTTACTGTATGTAGTTGTTTTTATTTAGAAAATACATAAATACATATATTTAATGTGATTTCAGTTTTTCTATAGTTTTTTCTTTGAAAAGGGACAAGTTTTGGGAGAGAGGCAGACTGAGCGGTTGGAGAGCTTGGGAAAGCTGGCTTAAAGCAGCTCAATGTGGCACTCAGTAATTCACTGAATTTCTCCTCTGGCTCTGCTCAGACATATGCATTCCAGATGATACTTAAAAAAGCAAGTTTGTGCCTGTTATGTACACTCTTGCTGGCATATAGCACATCACATTATGCAGTGACATTTAGAAAAAAACTAAGGCAAACTGCCTATTTTCATTTCCAACTTCGGTCAAGTGTATCTATCAGGACACAAAACCACGATTTTCAAGTGCAGAACAATTTTATTCATACGGCATCCAACACAAAAATACCCAAGACTGCCTCTAACTCTTTTTGTTTAACAAATGAAGAACCACGATCACCTTCAAAATAGTTCCCATCTGAGTTGCAACACAGCTGCATACGATGCTGTCAGTGTTCAAAGCAATTCTGCAGATCATTTTCTGAAAGGCTGTTGAGGATCTCCGTTGGTTTTGCTTTCACATCTTCTGCCGACAAAAAATGGGTTCCTTTGAGCACTGCCTTGATCTTCAGGAAAAGAGACTCAGGTCTGGCAAATAGGGTAGGTGCTCAAACACACCGATGCTAAAAACTGCCTCAGAAACAAAGTGTGGGGGGTTGGTGCGTTGTCTTGATATTAACTTACTGGTCATTCTTGCATGCTGACCTTTTGCTACTAAAGGTAAGAAAATGTCTGTATTTGAACATGTGTCCACTTGTACTGAGTGAAGCAATCAAGTTGAACCTTGTCTTACTGTGACAGGTCAGAATATATTCTATAACCATCTCTTTATCTCTCCTTTCCCACTCTTGGTTCCTGAGCTATAGGGTTAGTCTTGGGGTTTTTTTTTGTGTTGGACCTCACATGTAAATAACATTCTCTTAGGAGAAAAGACAACATGTAATTCCTTTTGAATAACTGAAGTAATCATTTTTCCCTAATAAATATTTTCCTCTGAAATTTGGGATCCAGATCCTCTTTTATGTCATACACCCATATTCCTTACTATCTAGGCTATTTTGCCCAATCACTTCAAAATACTAGCAACAGGGTTGTTGGATAAGTTGCTTTTTTGAGCCATCAAAGAAGAAATTCAGGACAGTCAAAGCCATGTTTCTGACATGTGAAGTAGAAGAAAAAATACTATCATTTGTAATTTGCATAGAACATGTGCACTCCAAAAACTTCAGCATTTCAAGGCAAATAATCCAGATTTTGTCCAATATGTTGGACCTTTTCTGAGGAACAATTACAGCCTCTGTTTACAGCAATTCAGCTTATCCGCAGCTGTATAGAAGAGCAGGAGGTGCTAGAAATGGACGTCCTACTGCAACTACACATGGACAGAAGCCTTGACTGCTGTTAGGTGATCCATAGATGTAATGCTTTCTGAAACTGGCATTCAGCTGCCACCGCAAAATCAACATGGTACTCTGGTCTGAACATCAAAAGATACAAATTTACACTCTAGCTTTTTATTTTCAGTCTGGGCACAGATCCCATGGGAAGTACAAGAAAGATGTGAATAACATTGTATTCTTGCCACTTTGTGTTTTTGTCCACAATACATCCTTTTGCCAGTAGGTCCAGGCAGGAGGGTTTTGCTGGGAATTCCTTACATGCCAAGTCAAAGGTGTTTCCAACCACTTTATTTCACTTGAGGAACAGGAAGAGGTATAACTGAGGCCAAAAAAAAATATGTTTAGATTTCTGAAATTGCGATGGAAATTCAGCTCTCAGCATTTGCTACTGGATAGGTGCAATGTTGATAGGATCTGACACAGCAAAACATGCACCACATGATCAGTAGAAATAAATTTGTTTGTATTGGGGTTTTCAAGGTCTCTGTAATTGTGTTTTGTAGAACGAAAAGCATTTTTTCCCAGCTCAGGAGAAATAATATCAGAATTTCAAGTTATCTATAGACTCAGCATTCTTGTACTGGCCTTTTTGACTCAATTACATTTCAACCCACTTCTGCTGAACAATTTTTAAAAGATTTAAGTTTGTTGTTCTTCAGGAAGAAAACTTTGAAAGTATCCTTCCTTTTTCTTCTTAGCACATTTTGTTTCCAGGAAATTGAACTCTGCATTTAGCTATTTGTAATATTGGGGCTTTTTTTCTTACTTACTTTTTTTTTTTAATTGCAGCTTATCAGATGATGTTTTTTCTTGCATTCTGGGGCTTAATGGGTTTCAGATTTAACCACTACACACCAGTAATTCTTTCTTGGGTCCAAAAGTTTCAACTTGCTGCTCAGTTGCAGTCTTTCTTCCCTCCTATCTTCTGTTTCACTCTTTGCATGTATTTCTTTCTTTCTCCTCCCAACATGCTAGCCACAATCTGTGGTCATTTTTAACTTCTAAAGTTGATCAGAAGGGTGAAAATGATGAAGAAATTGGCTGGTAGTAGATGATCTGAAACATGTGGGTAACTATTGTTTAGTGGCACCTGTTTTCCTCACAAGATTTCTGGCTGTTTCTACCTCATAATTGCCCAGTTGCAATGCAATGTGCTGAGTTCTCAGGGGAAAACAACCACATATTGTAACAGAGACAAAAAATCATAGAATGATAGAATCTTCCAATTGGAAAAGACCTTTGAGATCATTGAGTCCATCCGCACCCATCTTCTGCTAAACCATGTTCTTCAAAAACTCATCTACCCGTTTTTTAAACACCTCCAGGGATGGTGACTCAACCACCTCCCTGAGCAGCCTGTTCCAGTGCCTGACCACCCTTTCAGTAAAGAAATTTTTCCTAATATCTAGTCTGAAGCTCCCCTGGTGCCACTTATGGCCATTTCCCCTTGTCCTATTACCTGTCACTTGAGAGAAGAGATCAACACTCGTTCTGCTACAGCCCCCTTTCAGGCAGCCGTAGACAGTGATGAGGTCTTCCCTCAGCCTCCTCTTCTCCAAACTAAACAACCCCAGTTCTCTCAGCTGCTCCTCGTAGGACTTGTTCTCCAGCCCCTTGTGAAGCCCCTTAGAAGCTCTTATGCCACTGGGTTTCGCACAGATCACTGGGAAGGTACCCTTCTTCCCTCCGGCTGTGTTACAGCTAAGGGGCTAACTGTATCGAATGTACCTATCAGTGTTTTTCACAAGCCTGATAACAGTTTTGCACAGAGTGAATCTGCTTCAACAGTCATTCCCACTGCTGTTGTCCATCTCTGACACTACAGTGGCAATAAGTAGCTGCTGTTTTGAAAACTGGCATCAGCAGCTGTGTCTGGCCCCCAAAGGTGCGCTCATCCAGTGGTGACATATTAAAGGCAGGAGGTACAAGTTGTACCTTGCTCCCAAATTGCTATTGTTGCAGCACAGAATATGCTTTGAAAAGAGTTTGGAAAATTGTATCAGGATTATACTTTTCGCAATTATATTAAATGATGTCTGGAAACAAATCCTGACACTTGAGAAATTATTGATTCCAACCTAATTGACTTTTGTTAATTGTCCTCCAAGCCTTCATAGAAGCTGTCCCCCAAAGTATGGTGTTTGAAAGGGGAGTGAGCGAGCAGTTTCAGCTCTTCCCCAAGTTGAGCATGTCATTGCAAATAAATTCCATTTTCTGCATAGAAGAAATGTGTTATGGAAAAGTAAAAGTCAGTTCATTGAACATGGATGAACTATCGCCATCAATGTGACATGACTATAATGAATATTCTTGCTGCAAGGTAACCTTCTTGTAAGCAAGGCTGAAGTCTTGGGGAAAGATGTGCAATAGAGATTCTCCATCACACTATGTAACATTGATGGATGTTGAGCAAAGTTGCCCAGTGGCATAAATCAGCCTACCTTTAAATCAAGTACTGGAAGTTAGTAGAAATACAGTATTTCATATCAGATAAGTATCAGATAGTAAAATCTTTTACTTTTAGGAATGAAAAGGCAGTTTTCTCACTCTGAATGACCTTTTTCTTTAGCTGTGCACTTTTCCTTTCACAATTCCTGTTTGCAGTGCTTTGCACTTCAAACTCATCATTTAAATGGTTTTCAGTACAAATTTATCTGTTGAAAATTTCTCCCGGATATTTCACTGTTATATATAGGTATGGCTATATTTGTTTCTTCATTAAGTAGAACAATTAATTGAACCATTTAAGTGGGCTACTAGATTTATAGAGCATTATGATAGAAGTTAGAGCAGCATGGTGGATCAAAATAGCTATTAAATAAAGAATGAAGCCAAATGCTGTTCAGCCATAAAATCCTATGCAATTGATATGCAGTATAATAGCTATACTATCCAATTTCTGGTACTATTAAACATGTCAGCGTAGTTTCTCTGTCTTTATAATCATGAATGATTTTTATAGGATACTCTAATTTCATTCTGTTAATAATAAAGATCTGTTTTTATATAATATAGCCCACTCAAACAATAGATTTCTGTAGATGAACGAATCATACTTTATATGAAGGGTACGTTTATAAATACTTCATCTGGAATTAATAACTGATCAATAAATATTATAAGTAAGTTACAGCTACATACAGAATAAGCTGAAGGTGCCTAGAAGCCTGTAAATGGAAGAGGTTAGAGATCTTCCTGTACTAAGGCCATAAGCAAGCTATAGGAGTATTGCTTGTTATGGTGGTCTTGAAGAGTGACCAAGATATAGTCTAATGTACATTTGTAGACTGATGAACCAGAAGAAACCTCTTCTTTGGACAAACAACATGACCTGAAACAGATCAGGGGTGATTATGACAAAGTAGGGAGAGATGGTCAGGAAATGGAGCATCTCTTTCCATTTGCCCTCTATTCATTTAGCTTTAATTTAGTTTCTCTACTTGCCCTCTGCTTAACACTAGTGAGGTCATGTCTCAAACACTTTATAAAGGCTGGGCCGTACTCCATACAAGGGAGTTGTTAGCAGACTACAGAGGACAACTAAACTGTTTAGTGAGGGAACTGGAGTATACAGCATACGAGGATATGCAAAGCAAAGTACACTGCAACCAAGAGAAGAGAAGGCTCCAGTGTATTCTGAGGGTGGTCTTCCTCTGCTTAAAGGTGGCTTTCAAAAAGGCAGGACCGGCATGGTAAAAGAACAAGAAGTGGCAGTTACAGGCCACAGAAAAGGAAATTTTGATTTAAACATAAGAAAAAAACTTTACAATTATCATGGTTTAGCTCTGGAACAAGTTGCCTTGGAACAAGGGTCTGTGAATCCTTGACCTTGGAGATTTTTAAAAATCAACTGGATGAGTAGGAGATAAGGCTATAACACTGTTAACAAATCCATGTGAAAGGTCCTGTGTATGTCAGGGCCCTGTCTGGCCAAACAACCTTAATTGCCCTGATGAACCTCACCTGGGACCCCATCGTCTTCCCAGGGTTCCTGGAATCCCATTTCTATTGAGTCTTGCTTGAGCCATGGGCTCCCCTTTCATGAGCTGTGGGTATTCTTTGCCCAGCCCTGTCCCTTGCTGACTTGCTAATGGAACATCCTGGGCTGATCATTGACCTGACTTATCACTTTGCATTCATCTTACAGTCACTGGGCTGCCACCAGACTCTGCTCCTGTCAACCTGGCCCTGCTCACCTTGCTCAGCAGCGATGGGAGGGTGCCTGGTCCATGAAGGCACTGCCTCCGCCTGTGCACGCTCTCTCCTCATGGAGAAACCATGCTCTTGTTGCCCCCTGAAAAAAGAACTGGAAGGTGATTTACTTTAAAACAATATTGACTTCACTTCTGCTCTCTCACAGTCCTACAATCGCCAGGACACCTATACCTAGGTAGTCTGTCCAGCATGCAAGCATCAGGATGCTTGAATCCAGGTCTATCCAGGAGTCCTGTTGAAGGACAAGGGCACCAGTTATTGAGACCTCATCTTGTCTCCTGGTCTGTTCTTAGTTTGGGACCTATGTGCTCATTTTTTCCACATGCTTTTTGTACCCTTTAGGGCACCTCCGTGATGAGTTTCTCCATTCCATCCAACCTCTCACCTCCATGAGCTGTTGGCATTGACTCACTGTCTCTGTCTCTGGTCTGGGTGTCCTGAGAAGCTGATATCTGTGTGCTAGGATCATGATGAACTGATAATCTCTAGGTGCCTCAAATGCAAGGTCATTCCTATTGCACTTCTCCTGCCTTTGAGCCTTCCTGCTGCTGCTTCCACACCCTGTGATTTGTCCCCAAGGCTAACCCTATCTTAAGCAGCAAGGTTGGACTTGATCTGCAGTGGCTTCTGAAGTTCACCTTTCTTATAATTCTGTGACACAGTCATAATAATATGATGCAGCCAAGGACAGTCTCTGTGAAAAAGAAGATTTTAGGATATCCATGTCCTAGAAAACCTTTATGATAACAGGACTGGGCACCAGGCATACTGGCCTCTGGGGAATCTGTTATGTCAGTAAAGAAGTGAGAGGAATTATAAGGACTGAAAAATACATCTGGTTTTAGCACAAAGAAAACAAAAATTCAAAAATTTGATTAAAAAGTACACAAAAAAAGGAATAGGTTAAAGAACAGGAAAAAAATGCTAGGTAGAAAACATATTTGTATTAATGAATAAAAGATATAAAAAGGGCAGTATCTCATCTGTTTGAGAAATTGGATATAAAAAGTAAAAAGCAATTGAAGTGTGTATACAGCAATTATAAAGGGTTTACACAAAAGAAAAGAAAGAAATTAGAACAACCAATGTAGAATATGAAACTAGATGTTATAGGAAGAACATAGCAAATAGCAATCATCTTTGTCAAGCGTAAAATGTTCAGAAATAAATAACTAGAAATTGTATCTTCAGAAAAAAAGTTAAAGGCAGTTTGGAGTGGAACAGATTGCGAAGTCTTAGAGCCTATAAATGGGTATCTTGTATCAAAGGGGATATAAAGAGAAAAAAATATTAGTTTTACTATCCCTTTTGATGACCGATTGTTAAAAAAAGCAAAACAAATTCCTGAAGAGAGCAAGTTTGCCAGAGATCTCCCCTCAGGTTTCAATTTAGACACAGAAGCAATTCACTTAAGTGTTAGTCTGTCATTCTGGTATAAATTGAAGAACAAATGGTAAAATTTAGATATTTTTAACCCTTGTGTCTCACAAGAACATGCAGCAAACAGGCATAGAGCCAATCAGAAATGGTACCATATTAGACTTGCTTTGTGATGTGATGTTACTGAAAAGGTGACCATTGAAAAAAACTTTGAAATAAGTGATCAGAAATTACTTCAGCTATAATTAAATGGATTCATCTCAAAGGATTCATCTCACAGCATCTACTGGGAGTGGCCCTGACTTGCTTTGTCCCCTGGACCAGGTCTTGTCTGGAGGGATGATGGGTGGTGTGAGCTAAAGTTGTGCCAGGGAACAGGCTAACATTTTGACAGCATGAATGATCCTGTACTTTGTGCCCTCATGCCCTGGTACTACATAATTTTTTAGTGGTATAAACATCATCTTTACATTTTTCTGTTCCTGGAAATGCAGACTTGGTTTGCAGTACTGGGAGGTGGGAGTACTGAGAGAATTGAGAGAACAGGAAAGCTGTTTGTGTCAGGAGAATAAAAGGAGTTTGTGTTTTTAAGTTAACAAAACAGAAGCAGAGAGGGATATGATGGGGTGTTTTGGGGGCAAGGAAGCTAAATGCCAGAGAAGATGAATTTTCAGTTCAGCCGACTGGCAGTAATGACTCAAGGACAAACATATAATCTTTTCACAGGAAAACTGAGGCTAGAAATAAAAATTTCCAAACATCAGAAAACTATGACTCTAGGATAGGAAATGCAAGAGTGAAAAGAAGACCTCAATTGTTTTTAATACATAGTTTGGTTGTTTTGTGAAGGGGGTAATATAACATGAATGGCAGATTGGTTTCAATTCGACATTCCTAAAACCTGTGATTTTATTTCTTAAATCTTTATAGATAATCTCTATTCAAGAAGAGCATTTCTATTTCAAATACAGGCAGCTAAAATGTGTTTAAGCTATTCTGTTATCATTTCAACACAAAAAAAAAATTATTAGTAATTTTTCTGAGCTGTAACCTTTTCTAAACTCATATACTGTGGTGGGGATGATTAGATTTGTTCCTGAATTATGCTGTGATGGGCCTAGTTCTGAACCGCTATCTCAATCACAGCTCCCTATAAAGTGTGAGAATCCAGTCAGCAAAGGAGCAAAGCAATCAAACTGAGATCAAAAGACAGGAGGAGCTGGATCTGAGAGGGAGTTAGGTGAGACGTACTGTAAGACAAATGATAAAAGAGGAAAATACACACACACCGTTAGCCTATCCAGGGTGCCAGGCAACAGTAAGGTTTTTAATGCCTCCAGCCACTCTCCAGAAAGATAAATGGAATAAGTCTTATTTACCTCTTTGGGATTTGAAGTTTCCAGTGGATTTGATCTTATAGCAGAATCCTAGAACCATAGAATGGTTTGGGTTGGAAGGGACCTTAAAAATCATCCAGTGCCCCTGCCATGTAGATAATATCCACACGTTTAGACTGAATTTTCTCCAGTAATATAAACCCTGTATATCATTGCATAATGCCACTACTACCAGCCACTGTTAAGAAAACAAGGGAATGTTTTCCTCTATGTGCAGTTTGTCTCCAAATTGTCTGCCCCATAGTTCTTCACAACAGAGCTTCCAGCATTTTCTATTGACATCTATTACTAGTTAGTGTTATATTGTGTGATAATATGATAACACATTTTAATATTGAATTTTCATTGTCCGGGACCAAGAAGAATCTCCCTCCCTAACTGGATGCAAGGGGAATGGTAGTAACACAGGATGAGGACAGCAAGGTAGATGTACTAAACGCCTTCTTTGCCTCAGTCTTTAATACTTAGGTAAGATGTTCTCTGGGTTCCAAGCCTCCTGAGCCAGAAGACTGTGAAGGTGACCTTCAATGTTCCAAGAAGACTTGGTTAGAGACCTGTTTGGCCAATTGGACGTCCACAAGTCTATGGGGCTCGTTGGGATACACCCAAGGATATTAAGGGAGCTGGTGGAGGTCCTTGCCAAACCCCTTTCCCTCATCTATCAGCAGTCCTGGCTGACGGGGGAAGTGCTGCTCAACTGGCGACTGGCAAATGTAACTCCCATTTACAAGAAGGGTTGGAGGGATGATCCGGGGAATAATAGGCCTGTCAGCTTGACCTTGGTACCAGGCAAGGTCATGGAGCAGATCATATTGAGTGCTATCACACAGCACATGCAGGACAGCCAGGTGATAAGACCCAGTCAACATGGGTTTATGAAAGGCAGGTCCTGCCAGACCAACCTGATCTCCTTCTATGACAAAGTTACCCATTTAATAGACAAGGGGAGGTTGTGGATGTGGTGTACCTGGACTTTCATCAAGCTTTTGACACCATTTCTCACAGCAGTCTCCTTGAGAAACTGGCTGCCATTGGCCTGGACAGGCACACCCTCTGCTGGGTAAAAGACTGGCTGGCTGGCCGGGCCCAGAGGGTGGTGATAAATGGAGTTAAAGCCGGTTGGAGGCCAGTCACGGGTAGTGTTCCCCAGGGTTCAGTGCTGGATCCAGTCCTGTTCGATATCTTTATGAGGAAGAATTTCTTTACCGAAAGGGTCTGGAAGATCTCCCCAGGGAGGTGGTTGAGTCACCATCCCTGGAGGTGTTTAAAAAACTGGTAGATGAGTTTTTGAAGGACATGGTTTAGCGAAGGATGGGTGCGGTTGGACTCGATGATCTCAAAGGTCTTTTCCAACTGGAAGATTCTATGATAATAGAAATAGCAGCAACATGAAAACTGTAGGAGAAATTTAGAAATAGTGCACAATAATAAAGGATGCAGTAAAATAACTTGGCACTGCTGTACTGGTGTCCTTTGTAGGTCTGCAAACTTGTATGTTACATTGTGGAACATTTTCCAAGTTTGCCTTCTATTGAGATAAAGGATTTCTTGACTGTGGTGATGCTGTAGGTATTTTAGAATAGATTTTTATTTTCCAGAAGAGCTTTCAAGCTCACTGTAATAATTATATAAAAAAGCCCTGCAAGTAGTACTTTCAAATCTAAACACTGCAAGCCCAAATTTCATCTTACAGTTAGGAAAGAAAAAGAGAATTTTCACTTTTTGCTGTTGTTCCTCCATTTTTTGAAAGTGCCCTTCTTGTTGCCACCAGAAATATCTGACGTTCAGATAAAGCAGACTTAATCAGATCTAAATACACACATGTATAGATATTTATGTACAGATAAATCACAATTTTTTGTGATCTTTTTGCAAAAGCTCAGTTCAGTGAAAATGCTTTTGCATGATACTTTGATGATTATATTTAATAAGCAGGAAGTCACATGAGCCACAGAACTACTTAAATCTCAATTCCTATCAATTTGTGTCTCTGATACTACATATTCCATCTACCCTCACCTGGGAGTCCACTACCCTTCCTCATGGACCCTCACACTTTGTCTTTCTTTAAAATATTCCTCACTCGTTTCCATTAAGCCTTTCCCCCCTCCCTCCCCATTTTATGCCCAGTTTCCTCCCATGGGCCAGGCAAGAGAAAGCATGTACTGTGGCTGATCCTGGGCTGCCGGGATGCTAATTCCCTGGATGTACTGGGTTGCTAATTCCCTGGATGTACAGCTGCTTAGGGGCTGCCTGGCAGACCAAAAAGAACAGGTGACATGAGCTCACTTGTCCTCTCTGCTGGGTATGCAATATTTAATTCTTGCTTCTTTTTGTATTTTCTTCTTTCTGAAACCTTTTAGGAACTTCAGATTGCAGAGACTTCAGTACCCTTGAATTTTTTTTTTTTTTAAACTGGCCATCTGATTCAAAAGTTATTAGGGAAGGATTGACAGAGATCTTAATTGAATAAGCCTCATTTCCTTTCAATTTCAGGCTAAGAGCTTGCTCTGCTGTAGGAAGCATTTCACAGAGGAAGCCAAACATAGATCAGTAGGACCATGCTTATATTATGCCAGGCTCCAAATTCATGCTTCAAGCCATTGGGAAACTAAAGCTGCTAAACCTATCTAAATTGTTTAACATGGAATAAATAACTAGTTTTTCCTATCTCATTGCTCCCTCTAATCCAAGAGGAAGATGAATTGCCTTTGGTTCAAATTTGGAAACAATACTAGTATGTAATCACGTACCTTCTTACATTCTAATTTCACTCTAATAAATCCTGCTTATCTCAGTATACAGCAATCTAAACATCAGGGGCTGTTTTTTCAGTTATTAACTATATCTATTAATGTGAAAATTTAACAGGGTAAATGGGGCACAATGATTCCAGTTTTTACTTGCCTTTATCAGTGTACTCTTTGAGGATGAAAGCCATATATGTATACACACCTCCTTAGTCCTGTTCTGAGGTCTTCATGTATCCTCAGAAAAAGGATTTGCATAAACCTTATACAATCTCTCAGCACAGCAGAGAAGTTTAGCTAGTCAGCACATTATTTGAGATAAAAATGAAGTTTTTCTTATAAATGAACTAACCAGTAGTAGTTGCCTGTATTGTGATAATACTCCTTTTGGGATAAAATTGATGTCTCTGAAACCCACTTGAGTTCTGACTCAAAATCTAAATATTCCCCGAGGTGTTATAGCTAATATGTAGAATTCCCTTAGCTCTGAGCTTTCCAGTAAACTTTATATAATGTGCTCAACTCCCAGCAGTTAAACACAACATGCTGTTATAAATTTGGGTTTAATGTTCCTTCAAAGTAAGGTGAGTTTACCTTCATATTGTTACCTTAGTAGTGAAAAATGTTGTACTATAGGAAAGCACTTGAAAATCACTTGTGATGGGAAAAAGTCCACTGTGAACCAGGGAGAGCCCTGAAGTCAATTTATATGAAAAGTAAACAATGTAATAATATTACTTAGAGGCATAAAAATCTCTGTTCCTTGTATAGGGAGAAAATTAGCTTTTACTCTGATTCATTTGTATTAATTACATGACTCCATATTCATAATTTCTCCTTATGTATTATTTGCTTATGCTTTTCTCAGATAGTAGAGTCCTGAGTCCTGTTTTTTCCTTAATAATGAAGGGTAATGCATGAACAGGAGGTGCCTTGCATTGAGCAGTTCCTGCATGACTGTAAGGACAGTTTGATAAGGAGATGCAGTCAAAGGAGAAGGGGAAGGGGGAGAAGGAGTGAGGCTATCTGATATTAAATAATGAGATTTGTAGAGTTAGGCTGAAGTACTGGATTAATCTGGCCTTGGGTCTTTGCATGGCGAAGGCCAGCCTAGTTTAGCAGCAGTGTTGACTTCACTGTGCCATGACCCAACAGGACTGAGAAAACAGCAGTTAAACTAGCAATAGCAGAAATAACCAAGGGGCTGTGTTTCAGAGTAGGACTTGGACTAGGGAGACTGGTGAAAGAAAGGTATTTCTGCATTCAGCTGAGTCTGCTTACCCCTGAGAGTGGTTTTGCAGGTGAGGAGAGTTTGTGGGGTGGACAAGAATGCTACACCATAATAACTTGAAATTTTAGGGTTAGCCAGACTCCTGGTGTGCTAGTTTGGATACTTCAATTGGATACTTGGCTTTGATACTTTCCAGGACAAGCTTAGGGCCAGAAATACAGCAGTTTTTGCAGCTTTTGTCTGACACACAAGCTCTGTGTACATTTATCTCCATGCACCATACTAATGCAGGCAGAAATACTGGGGGATATGGTACACAGCTATCTGAATGGCAAAAAACACCCAAAGCTAAAATGGCTCTGCACTAAAATTAATAAATATAGCACGAGACCACTTGGCTCAATACTTCAAGCTAGTTGATATTTTTAAGCTGCCACTTAAAATAAACAGAAGTGTAGTGATTAAAGACAAATTCTGTCCTTGGACATATCAAGATGACTTAGCACAATCTGTGCTAACAGCTGATACCCTATTGTATTACAATTTTTAAAACAGTTTGTCACATCCATAAAGTCAACATCTGGTTTGCTCTGCTATAAAAACTTTCTAAGAGCTACTATTTCAGAAAACAATGGGTTTTCCCTATTATTGGGTATTGTTTACCTTACAGCAAAGTATGACATTACAATCCGTGCTGGAAAGGACTGTGGAAATCCGCAATCCAGTGGGTTTAAGCTGAGATTCATCCCACATAATCCTAACTGCTTATCCACGTTGCCTGAAGTGGAAAAGGCTCACCTTTGCCTCCTACTGTGGTTCTCAGCAGATCTTAGGTGGCCTGAATAGATTTTAAGATGCCTCTCTCATGTTCATCTGTGATATCGCTCCCTCTCAGAATGTGCCCGTTGTTCTCCAGTATCTATAGAAGTTCTCTGGGACAAATGACTGCTCCTGTAAGTACCTTGGAAGTGTACCTAAGCAGAGGTGGAGTGAATCTGAACCTTACAGCAGCTCCAGTACAACAGTACATTTGTGGTAAACTTTATCTTACCAATCTTCAGTCACATGAAGATTGAGATTGTCTAAACTAGCTGTCTTCACATTTAGTGGGCTGACACAGGTACATGCAGAGAACAGTTCCATTTATTAATGCTGAACACGCATCTTGAGACATATATCTTTGCCTAGTGAAGATACTTGTCTCCATTGACTGGAGATGTTCCCTTGACAATTGGTTTGAACTAGATGGTCAACTTTTAGATAAAGAATATGAAGATAAATGCACCATAGATGACCACATTAAAGTCCCTTTGGAATGTTTAGAGAGGCATTACCACTGATAATACTGAGTGTAGACTTACATTTTAGGAAGAGATCTGCATGACAAGCAGTCAAAATATTGTAGGTGAGGAAAATTTTACAATGTAGAAAGAGATGCTTCTTATAGCAGCTTTATCTATTTTTCTTTCCAGCTAGATCTGGATTTGAATATCTACCAGAAAAGACATGCAAGTATAGAAGAGAATTTTCATATTTTGTGTCCTCAAATATGTTTTTTAAGTATACCTTTATGAAAAAGTGTATGTCTGTGGTAATTTCCTGTGGCATTTTTTTGTATCTCAAATTTTAGTTCTTTTCTTGTCTTTCTAGAACAGTGTAACACACCTTTTAAGATCAGCTTTGAAAATATATAACTCCAGCTCAGGTGATTCCTAAAACTGTACTGTGATAGCATGTCACATCATAGAAGAATTTCACCCTTGACTTGATATTATATTACTAAGATAGTGTTTCACATATAGCAGAACCAGAACACTGAGGACGACAGGAAGAATTTAATGGAAGAAAATGCAGCAGAGACCTTTTACAGAAAATTGCAGGTTTTTAAAAGTGATGGGTAGAAAATTTTTTTGAATGTTGTTTGTATCCTGTTTGTGTTTCCTTACAATGTGCAAAGAAAGCTTGAAATGTGTTATTTTTCTCAAAGCCAGTAACAATTTAAAAAAGGAAGTGTCTTTTCAAAGAGTAAATTTTGTGCCTGCTATAGAAAAAGTAACAGCTGTGAGAACGCATACCCGGCTCCAGAATCCTCTTCATGGCAGCAGCTTGTACTTCCAGCTCGCTCATCAGTTTAACCACAACTGTTCAAGTATCACTGTATGCTTGTTCAGAGAGAGGGAGGCCTTTATAGATGTGTGTGTGTATAAAATTAGGCTATTATTTTGCAGCATGAACAAGAATGAAGAGAAATTATGTTTCCGCTAAGCATCTACCTGTTTTTCATACAACTTACCTTTGGGAAAGACCATTAGTTAAACCAATTTCCTATATGTTTGGGTCTGGAGGGAGGCAGGGAGGCAGTTTCAAAGGCCTGGTTTGAGCAAAGAGAAATGGAGATGGGAGAGAAGAGGGCAGAGGAACACACAATACTCTTCCAGACCCTGGTGCTAAAGGCTGTACATATGCGATAGTCACACTACCTGATCACTGGTCATGCTTCCTGGAAATAATGGACCACTACTGTAGGCTTATTGACAGGACCTTTGCTAATGATTGAGTTCAAGACCCATGTAAGAGGTTCAATGCATTTTCTTCAATAGGGCTGCCACTACTCACAAGTCAAATCACCTTAAGAATATAATTAAAACCAAATTAACCTCTCCATCACCTCCTATTGCTTTTCAAAGCCTTCACTGAGGAGGTTTTTCTTCATACAGCTCAAACATTGGAGGATTATTATTGTTTGAGGTTTGCTTTGTTGTCAAGATTACTGTGCAATCTTCCAATCCATGAAGGAAAAATATCACAAATGTTGAAAACACGTGGTATTCTGTGCTCCCTAGTGCATCTATCCAAAATTATTTTGTCCCTGGAGATAAGGAAGACAAGAAATATGTAACAGATACACTGATTTATTTTCTACTGTACTAAAAATTAGGTCTGGCAATTCAAACAGAGAGGCTAGAGGCTTGATTCTCTATTATACCAGTTTTATATTGAAATAAAACTGATATAGTGTAGTAAAGAAGCAGGCCCAGTATAAGTTACATATGCTAGACTGGTGCCAGGGGTCTCAGAAATGTTTAAGCCATTCCTGGTGAAAGGAATTCTACAGAAACCCAGTAGATTTGAAGTAAAATGGCAGCTATGTAATGTTGAAGATTATGATAATGTTAGAGATTAATGTCAGAGCCTATGCTTTAAATCCTTGCATACTAGGACAAGGCTGGTTTAAAACTTCTTTGGCTGTTGAAGGACTGTACAGTAGCACAGTCAGATTGTCCTCATCCACTCAGTATCTTCACATGCTGGCTCTGCTGCTAAAGGCTCGGCAAACCTCACCTATCTCTTGTTGTAATATCCATATTGCATGCTACTAGCTTTATATTGTCTGTTCTCAAGAATAAATGACCTGGACCTAGCTCTGCGATTCCCATACCCAAGTGCAGCCATTCTCTGTGATTAATCTCAGCTTTGTAAACCTCCTGATCCCAAGCCTGGGTAGTCCACAGCGTTTCTGTGTATGATATCCTGTACCAACTAGGGATGGTGGAAAAAAAAGCCGCCCCACTAGCCAGCTGGTTTCACTGAGCCGTCACAACTCTGAAAGAGAGTTTTGTGTATAACCATTTGAACTATCCTTGCAGAAAGCATTTGTCTGGAATTTGCTGTCCTCCCACTAGAGGCCTCTGTTACCATAACTAACCTGACACAAACGTTTCAGTTGTGACAGTCATCAGAACAATGTGCCATTAGACAAGTGATTTTAAATTTATCCACTAAGCAGCAGTCTTAGAATGATTAGATGCCGGTACCCGTATGGTATCTGCACTCCTGAACTTTTTCCCAGCTCTGCACTGCTCTACTTATGCCTTCCTCCTGCTCTCAAAACCTGCTAGGGGTATTGCAGGGTCTGTCTGTCTCTCTGGAGCTCACGGACTACGGTCTCCTCCTCTCAGTGAAACTCTGGGTAGAATTGTACTGGTATGACGTCTCCAGTACTTGGGTGAAGGAGGTCAGCGTTAGGGAGGGCTGAAATGCTACCTTACAGGTTTAAATCTCCCTAGGACAGCTCCTAACCCCTCCAGGTCAGGTCATTTCAGAGAAAGGGTTAGTTACAGGAAAGAAATTATAAATATGATGTACAAATTCGTAGGTCCCACATAATTTATGTTGCTAAAAATAAGGGGGGTTATTTAATGTGTATAATTAGACAAATAGAATTCTCACAGTTTTAAAATAAATTAAATTTAAATCCCCAAATCGTTCTCCCTGGGTTTATTTCTTCTCGTTTATAAGACGATCCTGTGTGTAGTTTAGTCACTGAGCTGCTCGTTAAAGATACCAGATAAGAAAGTTGAAGAGTGAAATCCTGTGATGATTCATAGAACAAATACAATGCAAGTTTCAAAATTGCAAGTCAGCATGTGCCATCAGTACAGGTGCCCTAGTAATGTTTTGAGTAAGAAAATGGTTCAGCCATGTGGTTCTTAGCTCCTGAAGAGCCACCACCATACACCGTTGACTACAAGTTCAAACATTGTCCTGGCTTTCTCATGCAAGAATACACTCACAAGGACTTGCAATTGGACCACAGCTGTTTTCCTACCAAACAGTCAACCATTACTAATGAATTCCAGTCATTAAAATCTAACCTGGATTTGTCCTGCGTTTCTGATGCCCAGGATATTTTTCAGCAGAGATGACTGGTTTCTGAATCATGGGAAAAACTATGGTTTTCTAAGTTGTTATATGCAATGCATCTGCTTCCCTTTACATTTCTGATGCAATTAAGGATGCTGCATCTTTTCATCAGTCATATATGCTTTTGGTTTTCAAGCATTTTGTGCCAAAACTCATCTCAGATTTTATCATCATCTTACACTTCCTTTAACTCTTCTCAGAGTGAAGATTTCAAAAGCAAGTTAGAAGTCCTGTCATCTTCTAAAATAGAGATAAGAGTAGGGAAATCTTATCTTTCTGTATTTCTTCTTAGGACAGACAATGAGTAAATGAGATAAACAAATATTTTCTGGAAAGAAATTCTAGGTCTTTTTCTGGCTAGAAGTTTTACCAAAGTTCTCGTCTCTTGTTAAACATAAGTCGATCTGAGCTGGACTCAATGATCCTTGTGGATCCCTTCCAACTCAGGACATTCTATGATTCTATGAGTTGCTATTAATCACCAGATGCAGTAATGTATAGGTTTGCATAGAACCTCTAAAGTTTTTGTCAAACCAGCTTCTCAACTAGGCTAGGCAGTCTCTGTACTTAAACCATAAAGAATATGTTATCTTTGAAAAAAAAGCCCCAAACTTGAAAGCATCCTCCTACCATGCCATTTTAAAGTAGAAAGCTGACTACTGTTTTGATGATTTTGTGTTGCAAAAATAAATTTCGTTTTCAAAGCGGATAAAATTCAGTCTTTTGGTTTAGGTAGTTTGAAGGGTGATTGCTTTTTAAAAATATATTGCTGGTTTAACATCATTACCAAGATCATCCTACAAGAGATCTTCTAGAAGAGATAAGTCATTGCCCTTCTAAATAAACTCAATTATGCTAAGCCATTCAATGGTAGGTGGCCTTTTAAAAATTATTTTTTAATTCTCATATCATTTATTGTTTGGTACAATTCTACATAAACAAGAGAGAACAATATATTTAGAGAGCTCTTTATACAGTTTCTTTATCTTACCCTGTTGGAGGGAAGTTAGGTGTGATAGGCAAGGTCATATTTCTTGTTGGTTACAGGAAGAGTGCCTTTGAGTTTTCTATGTTGGATACATAAAGCCAGTTTTATATGTCAGATTAAGACACAACAACCTTAATCGGTGTTTTGCTGTGGGTCAACAACTTATTTTATTCTCAACTAATTCAATGCAGTTAGCACTGCTAATGCTCCACCACATGCAATGAGTGTGTGACAAACAGGAGCTGCATACTGTGCTGGCACCTGAAGTGATGGATATTTTAGTGTCTGAGGCAAACTTACGGAATTTCTAAGGGGCTGTAGCCTTCACAGCAGTATGGATATAGCACCAAATACCAGCATAGCTCACTACATCATTGTTGCATCCTGCCTCAGAGTCAGGGCTTAAGTAGTTAGTGTCAAGGGGCAAGTAGAGCCTGTAAATCAATAGCCCTTCTGAGCAACATAAATTGTTTGGTAAGCTTGGAAACTGGGAGTTGGCCTCCTTTGCCATGATTACTCAATGACTAGAAAACTATGGGAGATCCGTGCTGACTTCCTAAACCAATGTAGGTACAAGTTCTCCCAGACCATGCCAGGTAAGTCAATCTTCCAGTTACTTTTGAGATAAATCAAAGGCATCCTGCCTTGATACTTCAGCCTCAAGGCTAGTGTGGCCTTGGTAGTCCCTGTCATCTCCTCAGAAAATAGGGGTCCCCACAGAGTTTTATTCCATAATTCACAGGGTCTCTAAATCTGTTAATCAACTGTAATGGTTCTTCAAAATATTTTCACCTCACCGCTAATGGCTAGATTGCCCCATAACTGACACAGATTTTATAGTATTTTGTCGAGTTCTATTGTGCTTTTAGTGGCTGGAAAGCTTCCATATAAGTTAATCTCTTGTCTGTCCTTGAGGAAAAAAGGTCAACTATAACATCAGTTTAATATATGGCACTAATTCTATTGAGAATTCTGGATCTTGCAGTTGCAGGGCATAGTTTCAAAGTGTGCAGTCCTTTGCTAATGTGAAATAACAAAATCCCCTTAAAGACAATAAAAGCTATTTGATGACAAACACCTCCTCTGTCTCTGAGTTAAATCCAACCTCTCCCTGCTTTCTGTGCCTTGGAGGATAAGATTTCTTTGGTGTTGCTTCTCTGTTCTCTGTTTGACACAGTCATGCTGTCCCTTGTTCTCTTATTCCTGACCTGTTTCTCTGCTGCCTTGCCTCAGTTCTCTAGCTTCTTTCAGTCAACCTGCAATTACAGTTGCACTTCCGACACTGAGCTTTTCCCACACCCAGTTAGACTTTCAAACATTCATTCCTGGCTATCATTTATCATACTTTCTCTATTATGTGGTTTTAGTATGCACTGAGATCTCCTTCACTGGTATTCTGTCCTAGCCAAACAGAAGGCCTTCTTTCCATTCCCATCCTCCTTAATGAGTTTTTCAGATGCACTTCTCTGCATCTTCCTTTCCACCTTATCCGTTGGTGAGCCTGTGCTTTCTGCTTTCTACTTTTACCTTAAACACTGTTCTCTTCAGCACCTCCTCTGGCAGATCCTCCCACTCCCTCTGCACTATCTGTTGGCACCCTTCAGATTTTCACCCTAAATCCTCTTCCTTTTATCTTTATAGTCTCTATTTTTACTAAATCATCCCCCTCAACAGTTTCTGTTCTTTACAACTTTTTTTTGCCTTTTGTGAATTTTTGCCTCCATCATACCTTCTTTGATGTTACCATGCCTTCTCTAACTCCTTCAGGTGAGACTTTCTTAGCTGTCCTCTTTTCTCTTGTTTATTTCTTCAGAATTTTACTGTCCTACTTCTCTTGTAGACTTAATGGTACATTTGGGTTCTCATTCTCCTTTTGCCTCTCCATCTACACATTTATTGAATAAAATCATTTGATTCCTTGAGATATAAGCAAGCCTATCCATGGCAATTTATATTCATTGGCACGATTCTTGTCCGTTTCTGCCCTTGTTTCCAAACTCCCTTTTGCTGTTATCTAAACCAAACTTGCTAAACTTATCTTCAGCTTCCCAATCTGAATCATTTTACCTGCTTTGTGAGTCCTAATCTGTAATCTTTTTGAATGCCTTGGATAATCTGTCCCTCCAACGTCTTCAAATTTACCTACAAACCCCCTGCTTTTTTCCTCACATGGCCCCCATTTCATTGTCCTTTCTTTCCAGGTTCCTTGCCATTTGGGGAGGAATAAATATTTAGTCCTGTTTCTTCATCTATCTCTGAATGTGCAGATTAATGCCTTTAACGCTGTTGTGATGCTCACAACTAACACCAGGACACACATACTGGAGGGACTTGGATATATGCAATGGGGCAAAGCTTCTGAACTAAACTCTTTTTGCCTCTTTAATTCAACGTTGTTTTATTTACATTCCTTTCCAAAAACCTCATATTAATGCTAGTGATATGTAGTTAGTATCCTTTTGTCTCACCAGCCTGGTGAGATGGGGAACAAAAAGGTAAAAGGAATGCAGTATTTCTGTGTTTCTTCTGAATTGTGTTGGAGGAGGTAATAGTCTCATTCCTTTGTGAGAATAAGTAAGCACTTCTTTGCAGAAACCATCTGGGAACATTGAAATAGTGCAAGGGGAACATGTAGCCAGCATTTTAAACCTGAAATTAGCCATGTGACAAGCAGTGTCTGTCTTTTTATGTACTGTTTTATAGTATTGTCCTTCGTTTTATCTTACTGCAATAATGTTCATGGCATTCCAGCAAAAAATGACGTCTGCAGTTACTAAAATGCTGATGTGTTTACTCTCAAATTCTATGTTGCAGCATTATTTTTTCTCTTGGGCATCAATTTTTAAAGAGACATGTCAACAAAATTCAGTGGTACTGACTTGAGTTTGTCTCTTTCTAATTCTAATCGTTCAAGTCGGTGTATTATCCTTCTGCTTCAACTGCATTTGCAAGGACCATATGAACTTTAGTAAATATCACCCTGGCAGCCTTGGAGAATGAGATTCAGGTTGTTACCATGGAATATGTACAATGCAGATTTCCTGACATTATTGGCTTATCTCACTCTGACCTGCAAATGTTGCCACCAGAGGCTAATGCAATAGTTATTGGATGTGCTGCTGAGTTTGCCAACCCAGTTGTCAACTGTATATCACAACTCTATTTGTAGTATAGATATTTTGTGATACGGAGTTGTGCTAAACAGTTTCATGATACAGACACCAGTATGCTTTAAATTAGATGACACTAAAACCATGGACTCAGTTCTTGTAGGACATCGTGTTACCCTAGCATGATAATTTTCATTAATGATAAGTCTGGTTTGGAATTTAATTGTGGAACTTTGGTGGAAGAACATTGATATGCAAGATCTCCAGTTGTGTGATCTCTCCATCTTTAGCTTCATTAATTTTGCTGTACCTTTAACTGTTTTCAAGGTCATATTGGATTTGCTTATGGAACTGTGTTTTACACAGCAAGCTGGTGTAACATAAGTGGATTATTCATACATTTTCATAATTTGTAACTAAATGACTATATAAAATGACAGTGAAAGAAAAAAGAACTCAATAATGTAATATTAGCAGCATGCCTCCCACCTACCAGCCCACAATAATTGAAATCCTTTTCTTTCACCTTTGGGGGGAAAATATCTCCTATTTTGCTGGATTTACATTGAAAATTTAAATGGCTTTTTTCCTGTTCTGTGTCTGTAAAATGCTTAGCACGATCCAGCAGGATTACAGCGTAGCAAAAATCCGTAGCATTAAAATAAATAGTGATTGAAATTTACTGAAGAACAGGCAATGAAAATTGTTAACATTGAAGAGTGAAAAGTTCATTCAGTTTTAAAATTTATCATATGCACAAATGTTAATTACATTTTTAAATGCCTGAAGTCTGCAAATTTTAAGAGAACAAAAGAAACTATAGTAATCTGTTAGCCACTTGTCCTTTTCTTAGACTTTTCTTTGGCACCCTCGATAAGTGAGTGCTAATAGAAAGGCTGACAACACAAGTGCATTTCTGATGCAAAACACCGAGGACAGGATGAACGGTCAAACCTTTAAGAAAAGAACGGGGCCTTTTTGTTGTGGAAATGAAGCTGTGATAATGTTCCCAGACTATAAACTAGCAGTCTGGAATGGCAAAAACCATAGGAGCTTTTTCAAATTCTTTATCAATGTCAGCAGACTTTTTTTTTTTTTCTTCCTGTTGGGGTTTTAGTCTAAGAGAAATGTGAAAATTTATGTGAACAGTTTGTTGCTGTATATGGCTCTTAGCAACAGGGCTGGAGAACATAAAGGCAAACATTTTCTTGTCCATTCATGAGCCGATTAATACTATAAATGAGAGAAAAAGATCTGTGGACTGAGGTTTCTGTTTCCAGAAATTAAACCTCACTCAGAAATGAGTTAGTCTCTGGAAAAGTCATCTGTGGACAATAATGCTTAGCAATCTTTATATGACTTCCCACTTATATCTGCTTTGCTCACCAAAGAGAAGTGGAAGAACAACCAGTACCACCATTTGTTTAAAGATCTTGGTAACTTAACGTTGTCATTATTTTTATCAGTACCTATATCTCATGAGCGACCTCAGTGAGTCCAGGATACCTGGGGTTTGTTGTTGGCCTCTTCTTCTCTGCCCCTGTAAAAGCCTTCCTCTCTCCTGTCTTCAGCTGCCCAGAGAATCGTCTCTTCCTACCCCAACCCCTACAAGGACAGTGGGGAAGCCAACCCCGGGTGCCTACTGAGAAGCGGAGTGACATACCAATGAAGCAGTGGTTTTTAAAGAGGTGTTCAAAAATCCCTTCCTTCCTCAGGCATACATAAATGTCGTAGTCTGTAGCCTGTGTTTGTATTCAGCAGCTGCCACGTTCTTGGCTATAACCCAGTGCTGATGTCCTTGTGTGTTGATAGCTTCTGACACACTCTGCAGATTCTTGCTTTTAATCAGCTATCTCAGATTCAACAGGACCACAAGTCTCCAGAGTTTATCAGCTTTTGGGTGACTTTCACACACTACCTCTCTGTGTGTACTTTTCTCTTGCTGTTTTATGAAACTGTTTCTGTATGCACACAGGTGTGTATCTGCAGAGCCTGTTCACACAAATTCACTGAGGAGTTTGTGACAAGGATCAACAAAGAGTAAGTAGCCCTTCCTGTATCCCGTGCAGGATTAGGTGGATCCTCTGTTTGCACCATCCCTGCAGAAAATTCCTGTAAGGGGAAAAGTAAGTCTATGCTGCATGTTGCATCATGACTTGAAGTTAGTTGAAGCATTAAAAGCATCTTCACTACATCAGCATGGACTTCCAAGCATCTCAGAGAAGCCTGGTGACTTTGTCTGTAGCAGTGTCCTCTTTAATGAAAAATATCATTTAAAGGTAGCACAGATGTCTCTATCCTGCACTGCTGCTTTCACTGTGCACGTACAGCCAGATAGAGCATTTGCCCTGAAAACCAAATTTATAGCCAGTACATAATAAAGACAAATGGCAAAATGGATATCGAGAAGGATCAAAATACGATGAAGGTCTGCTAACCCAGACTGCAACATGACCCTTCAGATCATGCTGCAGTGAATCTAACCGACGCATCTTCTTAACATTCTGTTTCTTGCATTTTTTTCCCTTAAAAAAATAAAACAGACCCACAAGATATAGTCAAGAAGTCAATGCCAGATCTGGGCAAAAAGCCCAGAAATGCCTTGTGCTCAGTTGTCTGCCCTATGCATTAAAAATCTTTATTATTTTTCATTTCTTTTTGCTGAAATGGAAACTACTCTTAAATTCAACATAACAGAAGCTTCATTGTTAAAACTTCTAACTCAATTCATCTCAGGCATAGTCCCTACACAGAAGGTCTGGATTTGGTCTTTCCCCTTCCCTTTGATGAAATATTTTTCCAGAAAGGCCAGCATGAATCTACTCCATGAAATAGGAAATGTGAACTACAGATTTTTCAGCACTAATTATCCAACCAATCTTACCAAGCCTACTGAGGCACCACAAACCTGCAAGTGTTTGAAGACAAGATCAAACCCCTTAGCGGTCAGTAGGATGGAAATGTAACCAATTTGCACTTGTCATATTTCCAATTGAAGGATGAACTAGACACAGAAAAGAAGCTCTTCCATTCTCTGGCAATGAACAACCATTCTCTGATTTTGTTGTGTAGGGACTAAAATGAACAGTATGACAAAACTCTGTTTTCCCATCTCTGGCTATGAATAGTCATATTTTTTTTGCTTGCATCTGTATTTGTAACATTTTTGACCTAATCATTGAGCAATATATATGTAAGGAAGATAAAACACAATTTCTACTCACTGACCTTTCAGCCCCTTAGCATATAAACTGTTTAACAAAACCTGCTGAATATTTTCTTATCTTCTGTCATCAGAAATTTCACATTTCCTGTGGGACTCGGTAGGATGTTTAATATAGACACTGCGTGGTGTGCTGATTGATGTGGCACACTGCAACCCTAACAGCTTTCTGTGATTTAAAACAAAACAAACCATGAAAAAGCCCAGCAACCACACAACATTTCAGAAGTACACATTTTCAGAGCCACTTTTTCCCCCCTGTGAGGGCCTGGACTCCCCTGGGCTTGGTTTAAGCAAAGGGAAGAGTAGGGTAGAATGGGTAGGGTCCCTCCCCAGTCACCAAGCAGCAGGTCTCCATCTCTGTCTCTCAGGGCCAGAACTCCAACTTATTAATACTTCTGATTAGTCTTTCGTATGTATTATGGAGAGGTGAGATGAGAGCAGAGGGACCGTAGTCTATAAGCATTTGTCTTCAGGGTCATATTCTGGTGAGGTATAAAAACTATCCAAGGCAAGCTGTAAAGGAGGGAGATTGAGCACTGGAAACAAACTGGTTGTATTAGCCCTGTGTTTGCACAGTCTTGAGTAAAATTAATCCTTGTAGAGCTCTGTTACAATGCAGCAGTATGACTTCTCCTATCCATATTTTTTATTTAGAAGTAGTTAAGGTATCTGCACATCCCTGCGGTAAGTAGTGCTGGTGTGTGCTGTGAAACTGCACTAGGTCTGCCAGGCTGGTTCAGTTAACGTAAGGAAGGGGCTGGATTTAACAGTAAATTAAGTCTGACTTCAGCTGTGCCATCCCCACTGACCGTGTAGTTATTTTGAAGCTATTTTTAAGCTATGTCTTAAATTTTGTCCATCTTCTACTAAGAAAAATCATTATCAGGTGATGTTTTAACTTCAAGGTAGCTGAGCTATTAAGAGAAGGTCAATCTTAGGCAGCAGGTGCAGTGAGAAAAACGTTGAGATTACAAGGAGTCACTAATGCTAAATCCAGTCATTCTGGTAATCATTTTACTCATTTAAGCTAATTGATGGGCTTATCTTAGTAATTGTGAGGTAGACAGAGGCCAGCTAGGATGAAAAACTTTCCTCCTGTCCAGACACAGAAGAGAGGTTTGTTTACAGTGGAAGTAGCTGATGAAGGAGCTGCTGTACTAGCGTTGCTTCACACATTTCAGCCCCTAGACCAAGCAAACATGCTGGGACCTTTGTGTCACAGACAGTTCAAACTGGGGTGCCAAGGAGTCTGGCACAAGGCACACGCTGCATGCAACAGGGCTTTTCAGGCAGAAAACTCCACCACAGTGCATGGTGAGGGCCCCATGAGCAGCTCTGAACACACCACAGAGGACTTGCCAAGGCTCCTCTTCCAGCACACTTTTGTTTTGCCATCTGCCTGAATTATGTTGGCCAAAGGTAATTGCCTTAGAAGATTCATGGCATGAGAATGTTACCTCTACGCTACTGGTGTTCATAAATGAAGTTCTCCACAAGGCAATGTGTTGGATCCATATTTCATTTATTCTACATTTGCTTGATGCTTTTATTTTTTAATAATCTATTTCGTGTAAAACGTAGGAAGGAGCTAAACTGACCTTTCGAAAGCCAAGTTTCTTTAGTAATGCTTCCACTATGTCAGCGAAAGCTAAATCTCCAGTATCTCTCTGCTCTTAACTTCCCTTTTAAGAACATTCTGAGAAACTGAAATGTCCATAGCATTGCCATATTTAAAAAAGAATTTCAATTTAATTTGAAGCAATTATTCAAAGAAAAGTTCTAATAAAAAAGTTATACACTCCAGTTAAAAATTAATAATATTCAAGATATTAAAATACTGACAATGCTTTATACTCTGTCATAAAAAAGAAAGGACAGTCAAGTAGCATCCATTTTTACAGTCAATTTAATAAACCTCCATCAGAGAAAAGCACATTTCTTGTCCAGCTAAATGTGTATAATGAAATATTTACATGCAATTTATGACTTTGAGTTATAGAATTGTTAAGAGTTAAATCCAAATTGGGATTGTATTTCCAGTACATACATTTTAATAATTGTGCCTGCAAGTACTATATACTCTCAGAAAGCGACTTTCAAAAGTTAGAATGAGAAAATTATGAACAAGGAATTCAGGGAAAATCAAGACTATTTAGCCCTTAAAAGTTAGAGACATAATTTGCATGCCCTGATTATGATACATATAATACAGTCTCACAAATTAATGTTCTTAGTGTTGCCATCAGGTCAAGGAAGTGATCCCATCTCCTCAGCCCTGGTGAGGCCACATCTGGAGCATGCTGGGCTCCCCAGTACAATAGAGATATGCAAATACTGGAGAAGGTTCAATAAAGGGCAATGAAGATTGTTAAGGGTCTGGAACATCTCTCTTATGAGGAAAGGCTGACAGAGCTGGGACTGCTTAACCTGGAGAAAAGAAGGCTCAGAGGGATCTTATCTGTATATATAAATATCTGATGGAAGGGTGCAGAGAGCCAAGCTGTTTCCAGCATTGTCCAGTGACAGGACCAGAGGCAATGGATACAAAGTGAAATATTGGAGGTTCCCTCTTCACTGTGAAGGTAACCGAGCTGCGGAGTCTCCCACGTTGGAGATGATACTAAAAAAAACCATCTGGACACAGTTCTGGGCAACTGGCTCTAGGTGGCCCTGGTAGAACAGACTTTGGACCAGGTGACTTCCAGAGGTCTCTTCCAATTTCAACCATCCTGTGATTCTCTGAGAGAGACAGGAGCTGAATCAGTCACTCCTGTGTTCCCAAAGAACTAAAATAAACGAGTTTTCTCTGTTCTTGCAGTCATGTGCTAATATCCGGTGATCCTTCTCACTTGATGAAAGCAGTGGTCAGTTCAGGCAACTATCGTGTTCAAGCAGTTACAGCCCGAAGGCTACAGTTGTTGTTGCCTTTGTCACATCAAATTCGCTTGCAGAGAGACACTTCAAGATAACAGGGATGGCACAGTTAGAACTCATCAGCCAGCACATTTCTTCCCAAGTGACAATTTATGAGTAACTTTAACCTTCGTATTTCCTAACTTGAAATACTCAGTCTTACAGACAATGCAGTCTTCTAACACTTTTTAAATCTCTTTGAAAAATTAATTGAACTGTTTTACCATATCTAATTCCATTTAGTAGATCCACAAAGGACAGTCAGTACTACTGGTCTAAAGATATTTAAATTCACTAGATGAATTCAAGAAGTAACTGGTAACACATACAGAGCAGCCACCAAGCTAAGCTTTGACAGACACCTTGGGGGTTGCTGAGATCAGTGTGTTAATCATAAGACAGTAATGTAGATCATGAACTATGGGTTCAGTTCTTGGCTCTTGAGGTGGCCTCTTGATTTTCACAAATAGGCATGTAGCACATTTGGGGTATTGTCAGCAATTTAGCAATGATGTGGACTAGTTTCTGTTGAACTATATGGTATTGAGTCAACTCTTTCCATAGAAGAATAATGGAGCTCACTTCTGCAGTTCTGCACTGGGCCTCTGTGGTCCACCCAGGAGTGGTCCACCCAGGAGTGATGGAGGCTGTCAGGACAGAAGGAGGGGGATCAGGGGTAGGAAGCTCAGGGAAGTGCACTTTGCACTGGAGCAGCAGAGAACCAAAGGAGCAAATTCCTTAGAGCTAAGGTTTCCCCTCTGCGCCAAATTTAACTCCTTATTTTCTCTGGTCAATAAGGGTGATTTCTGCAGTGAAGATTCATGAAGATCTGTGAATCTTTTATTGGTGATACGCTTGCTGTACCTGGTATTTTTGAGCTGTTTCAGGGGGAGCGAAGCGTGTTAAATGCAGATAGGATGCCCAGTGATATTTTCAGCAAATATTCATTAAGTTCTGCTAATCCCCATGTGTGTAAATGTATTTTTATGTGTATATTAAACCAAATATTTATATATACTGTATTTATATACAAACATATTAAAATGTATGTATATAGAATGTATGTAGAATATAAATATCATACATATAAACATAAAATATATATATCTTAGAATCTTTTCTATTTGCCCCAAACAGAGGTTTTTCACAGGTACAGCAACAATTTTGCTATGCTGTGTTTCCCTGCTCCATATACATAAACACAAAAGCATTGCTTAAAAGGCATCTAAAATATCAAGCGCTTGCAAAGTTACTGACTTTTTTATTCCCTGAACAGGCTGTATCAAAACTTAAAAATAAAAATAAATAAACATAATCAGCTGAAGAGTAAAAAAGGGAAATGCAGTCTAAATGGTTGTATTTGGCAAAATATAAGGCACTGAAAACACAAACTTCATGGGAAAACATTAGATAGCTACAATTATCAGGAACACGTATCATGATCTACTGACCATTTAATAGGGTTAAAATGGAAATTGGTGTGGACTATAATGAAATCGCATTATGGTTTCATTTTTGCATTTACAGGAGACATCTGGAAATGCTGTAATTTATTCATACTTCATGTGTCTTAACTCTTGTACCTCATCCCTGAAGCTTCTGAGATGTTCATAGTAGTCAGCAACTTTTATCATTGCAATAGAACTGCTACACCTAAATCAACCTGAATTTACTAAGAAATTAAAGTCATTCAATAATCCTTTGGAAATGTCCAGCATTTTCTGTGATATCTAACTCTCTGTTAACAGCTTTGCATGATAGGCAAGATGTGGTAGTTATTACTAAAAGAAAACGTTAAAGAAAATACAAAAGGATGGGAAAAGTGCTTGTTCAAGGACAAAACTTCCATAGAGGCTGAAGAATTAATTTTAAAAGGACATATGACCTCATGGGTGGGCTGGAGGTGCTGCTATAGTTTAAACTTAATCTCTCTCTTCAAATTGTGGCTATATAAACATTTAAATAAGAACAGCCATTATATCAGTAGAGAAGCAGACTTCTGGATCTCCATGTTTATGCCTCTGTGTCTGTAGATATTGTATATTTGGAAGGTATATGCAGTTAAATCTTACACTCCAAGGCATATAAAATGAGCAAAAAGGGTGCAATCCTGTAAAATGCTGGGTACTGTGTCTCTGTGCATTGCCACTCTAAAACAACCGCCTGCAGTCAAACTCCTGTGGGTCTTGTGTGATGTGTTTATTGTTAGAAAGTGTGACTTGCTGGGTTTGGTTCAGAGATCAACACTTTACAAGATTAAGTCTGTATTAATTCACACACTTGCATTTGATGGCATATTTCAGTTTTCAAAGTGTTCACTTTTTGATCTTAATTATTTTCACTTTCTTTTCAAATTATTTAGGTAGCTCATGAATATACATCCAATAGTTTCTTCTCCACTGAAGGATTATTTTGGCTGCCCTGTAGCTAGCAAGAAAGCAGTTTGACTTTAAAATGGCATGAGAAGTGCCTATTTTTCTGATGAGTTTTATGGCAATTACTTTTACATTTCCACCCAAATGTATCTATCTGTCCTTAGAGAGTCATGCTGTAATTTAGTTTAATAGTTATCTTCTGATGATAAAAAAATCTTTATATCTGTGTCTTTAGCTGGAGGTGCACTCCCTGAGTCATCAGCTTGCCAGGATTTGACTGGATTTAAACACAGAAATGCAGAGACTGAGAAGTGAAAATGAACTGTCAGCAGCTTTTGAATCCAAAAGCACTGAACATTGCTGTGAGCCCAAAATAATAAACTGTGTTTCAAGATGTAGACCCTGGAGATGAAATACACATTCTATAAACAGTTCTGACAACAACATTATGGATAAGCTGCATGAGCTTCTTGATCCAATTTGGTAGCAGAACACATGGCATTGCTTGGAAATTACAGAAATATTTTAGCGAGGGGGTAGTGGAAAGTAATGCTTATATCAGAGTTCGCAGTTTTACTTGCTTTTTGAGGGAGAAGAGTTTGCATTTTAAAAAAATGTCTTAGAAAAGAGCCTTTGTCCTGTTTTCAAACTATTCTTCATACGTGTAATTTCGTACAATTTTCAGTTCAATAAACATTTCACCGGGATACATGTCACTTCAAATGTTCATTAGTTTAAACATCCTTTACTGAAAAGGAGAATTTGTAACGGTGCCTTGGATTTAATGCTTTGTAAGTTGCTTCTTTTTTATTTAAAAAAAGAGAGCAAACTACGTTAGCACCATGAAATGTTTTAAGTTTCATTCCTAGATTCAAATAGGTGAAGGATCTGAGGATGATTCATAAATGCAGAACTGTCTAGGCAATAAGATTCAGTAGATATAAAATGTATGTAACTGTAAAATTTAACATTTAGACATGAAAACTAATGTCTACAGGCAGAGGAGAAGCTGACTTATTAACCCTTTTATTGGATGCAAATCTTTTTAAGAGGTTCATGAAATGCACAAATTTTATATTCATTTTGCTAAATGTACCAAGGAAAGACCATATTGTATTCTCCAGGAATAAAATCTATTAGAAACACCATATTCACTTCTCAGTCACTTCTGAGAAAGGGCAAGAAGGTTAAGCAGGCAGTTTGGCACTCGAGTTTTTAGGTGCTCCTGTGCTTCTGAGATTCTCTTGCAGGTCTCTGGGCTTTAGAAGAAAGCTGCACCTTATGATCCAGTACTTGGATTGCGTGTCAGAAGAGAACTAAGTGAAATCAAGAAAACCAAGTATGAAAATAGCCTCCAGGCAGATCAAGACAAGTTTGGGCAGAGCAAGGCACACAAACCTCTGTTCTGAGACCCTACACACGCAGTGCACACCCAGCAACAGCAATGCTGTGCAACAGGAGGCCATTAGTTCATATCACCCAGAGCTGTGTGCTGGCTGTGTGCTGGCTGTGTGCTGGCTGTGTGCTGGCTACCTACCTTCCTCTCTGTAGGGGTGGCTAAAGGAAGTAGCGAAGCAAAACCAATTTGTATTCTGCAATCATTGCACTTCTGCATTGCCTCTCTAAATGAATGTGAGTTTTATCTCAGCCTGGCAATGGTGGGCTCAACCTCAGTTTTGAAGGGAGAAGCTAACAAGCAACTTACTTAAGTGGGTGCATATTCAAGGCTCAATTTGTTTCTGACTGATGGCAATAGTAGTCTACCATGGGCTTCAAAGGAAGCTAGAAGAGTATTACACAGTGACAGTAATATTACATCTCCTCCTATATGCTGCAATTAAAGTGCTAGGAGTATTACAAAGATCTCTGTAATTGCTTTACAGCTAAAAGCAGCTTTTGTCTTTGCGAAAGATTTTGCCTTAAAATGAAGTTGAAGACATACCAGTGTATCTTCTGTAATAAAAAACTGGCTGTTGATCCTTATTGGATATGAAAACCAGCATAAAAAAGGAAAGCAGGGAAAAGATGTTTCTTTTTGTAGGGGAAACTTAAAAAAAATGTAGTCCAAATGGTTGAAAACCTAGTATGACAGGCTCTTTAGAAATGCAGATGTCATGAAAATAAAAATGCTGAAGATTGGAAGACAAAATTAATATGATAAAGAAAATGTTATATTATAGTCTGGGTGGTTGAACTCCAGTGCAGACAGTGAGAATGGAATTGATGTAAGATTTATTCTGAAGGTAAGAATTTTCATATGGCTGAGGATGATAGCAGACTTCTGAATTTTCATTAGGGAATTTGAAATGGTGTGTTTATCCTGGATTCAGGTTTTAGTGGTTAAGCTTTAAGAGATGTTGGAGTTGGCACTACAGACTGTGGTCTCACTGCAGTGTGACTGGTTATATTCAGCATTATGGCATTTGGATGAGACATTATTGCCCTTTGCTACCCAAATATGACATTTTCTGTAGACATGAAAAATACCTACTGCTTAGATTAGACATCTTTAGAATTACTGTCTACATCCTTTGCTAAATATGGTAGTGTTTAAATACCTTTAATACTTCTACATCTTCAATATCACATTCAAGTTAATAAAGGATGTTATGTAAAAAAGATTTACATGTGTAAAAATATGAAAAAGTATATGTAATATTTTTTTTTAAATGTATGAAAAATTATGTGTTCCAAGTATGGGAAGATGTTGATCATCAGTTTTGTGCAGATTATGAATAGCTGCATTTAATGATCGGTGATTTTTGCTATCATATACTTTAAATAGACTCATATTTCTTGAAACTGATTTAACTAGCCTGTAAAATAAACATGGATTCATCTTTTATTTTCATTGCTGATCTTGTCCTCTGCATAAGTGGTGGTGCTGTGGGTTTCAGGATGATTGGTCTCACACACACAGCATCAAAGTAGTCTAAAAGTAATTAACAAGTGCTTCAGCTTTCAGAGTACAATAACCGTATATTTATAACACTCCTCTTTTTTACCCTCTTGGATTTACCCTCTGCCAGTTAACTACTCTTCTTTCTTTTAAAATGTGTCCCTCTTGTTCCAAAAGGAGCAGGGTAAAACCAGCACGATGTGGTTCCTGTGCCAGCTGTCAGAGGGCACCTTCGGAGCTGCTGAGCCGCAGGTGCCTCAGTCACCCTGTTCTGTGAAAACACCTCCTCCAACTTTTTCTCTCTCTTTACAGGATTCCCTCAGAGCATCTGTTTTGGTCTCTTTTGTTTTTTCTTTTCCAACCCTGGCAGCTCTGCCTTTCAGGGGCTGTGACTGCCGACATGAACCAGGTGTACATTAATATTTCTTAACAGCAGGAGCTCTCTGCAAACAAGGATTTGAACCACCCAGTCCATGCTGGCTAACTGGCCTCCGAAGGAAAACTGGTTTCAATCTAGGCAACCTCGTGTTGAGAGGCTTCACCACTGTTAAGGTGTCCCTAGTCTGTCTGGGCTCTGCTGGCCTTACCACAGCCATGTCAGCAGAGGCTCCTACCTGGGTCTTCTCTGACAGGACTTGCTTCCAGCCTGGTTCAAACCTGTCACAAATGACACAAGTTAGACAAACCGGAATATTCTCTGCAAGAACAGTTTTGCCCAGATCAGGGCTTTTACTGGCATCACTAGGTGCGATCTTTCCACTTTTGCAGCCAACACAGCTATGCTCGTAAAGTTTCGTAGTAGAGACCTGGACAGAATTCTTTACATCTTCGCTTGCAGCCTTGGTAAAACAACCCTTTTAACTTTCTTGGAGACAGGACAACTCTACTCTTTCCAATTAATAGTCCAGACTTTATTCTCTCAGTGCTCAAAAAGTTGCCCATGTGGGATTGGCTTATCTCTCCAGTCACTGCTTCATATCCTGCTGAAATATTACTCTGGCACATCTCTCTGCACCACTGTATGTTGACATCCATCCTGTGCTTTTGAAAAGTCAAATCAAATTCTGTGCACACACCTCTTCTGGAATCTTAGAAGCTTTGGTTGCCTGTGTCCACAGCACTTACTGGTATGCACGTGCAGTGCTGAGGTTGCTGTCGGAATACCCCACATTGCCAAGCTCTGTATGCAGAAGCAGTGCTGAAAGACCGCCTTCCTGGTCTTGTCTTGACATTCCATCAGATGATGTTATATTAAAATAAGACTTTTATTTGCCCAGGATGATGCTTAATTTTGTCCCTGTGTAGAGATGATAATGTACTTGAATACACTAACGGACAATTTCCTAACACCATGTGGTGTGTTTATGATGTGTTGACATTTTTTAGAGAGAAAGAGCGTCTGAAAGAACATCAGAGCCTTGCAGAGTTATGCACAAGTGTGGGATTGGTGGCAGAGGAGAAACTCGGGAAGATATGAAGGACAATGGACATTGTGGTTGGTACGTTACTTTCATGCTTCATTTTGGCACATCTGGAAGAGTGCTAGTGTGATATGGTTAGATCAAGCCCCTGTGTAGAGAGGAGATATACAGCAGTATCTCTAAAACTTCCTGACAAAAAAATTACATAGAGATGATTGAAAGCAGTTTGCCCCAGACACCTCTAGTGCCACAGGCCCCCTCCCAGTGGTACATCTCTTGGTAGTCCCTCATTCATTTGGGCAGGATGTCTTCCATGTATTAGGAAGTCAAACTTGGCCATCAAAGGAGGTGCACAGATAATTTGCCAGCACTTTCAGCACTTGCAGAAAATAAGAGAAATAAGATAAATGGCTTCTCAAATTTGTTTGAATGCAGATTTCAAAAGTGATGTAGATGCTGTGGCTTGGTGCAGTCTGCTGCAATCCTCTAACACTACACAGCAGTGCTTTTACACAAAGTAAGCACCAAACAGTGCAAATTGTCTTACATGAGTGGAAGACATCCATGAAAGCAAATTGGGCCCAGGATGAAAGAAAACAAGGGAAATAATGGGGCTCACATTATGTCAGTTCCGTTTTAAGGAACAGCTGCTAAAACATGTAGTTCACAGACAGTGAATATGGGCTTCTTCCCACAGGTATTTTGCAGTGTTTTGAGTATTGCTCATTTCTGTAAACTCCTGACATAAGGAAACAGGTAATTCACATGAGGTGTATTGAACCTCTTTAATCTGATGAAATACATTGAAAGGATTGATTTTTCACTATATTATACAACCACTTACACACAAAACTCTCTGCTTTCCAGCTGGGAATATGAGGACACATGTTGGTTACTTACTGATTTTTTAATACTTACATGAAACCTTTTGGCAAACACAGCAGCCTCTCTTTTTCCTTTTATGTTAAGCAGAAGCAGACAGCAATGCACATTTAACAAAAACACAGCTCTATTAAGCTTAGAGGCATGTGCAAGAGACAGCTTTAGAAAAATACTTTTAAGACATGCTAATCACCTGCAAGAAGTGAATATTTTATGATGTAGTAACTAATGAACAGGAGATGAGGATCCTTCAGCAGATGAGCAAGCTGTAAAACATGTTGCAATGCAACTGGACATAAAAGATGTCAAAGCAACCTCCAAGGGGAGTTGTTATGTCCATTTGTCAAAGCTCAGCTTCACACTTGGTCACCAAGCTCCTTGACATCCCTTTCTGAAGTTGGACTGCTGAGCCCAAGCCAGATAATCTCTGCCCTGTGTTCCAGTGCGTGGTACAAGCAGCTCAAGTGTGCCCAGGTTCCCAGGTTCCCAGCAAGGGAAGTATCCTGCTCTGCTCAGAGCCCACACAGACCACTAGGTCTGAACCCCTCTGCTTGCCGCCAAGTACAATCCCACCTTGGATCAGACCTGCTGGTGTATATTCTGCATGTGAAAACGCTGCCAGCCAATTCAGACCTTGGTTATAAAAACCCAGTCTGTAAATTTCAGTTGGAGTTTTGACAAAATCTGTGGGGAGCAATTATGCAAGCAGATCAGAGGATTCATATCCTCTGAAAGTGTGAATGGTGATAGGCAGCAGTGGTGGGATGCCTGGGATGGAATGGGATTCCTGACTGCCAGTAGAGTCCTCCCCACACCAAAAAATGTGTCTGCCCTTGGTCTGATTATGACTGAAAATGTTCTTACACTTAAAAAGTGAAAAAAAAATCTCAACTCTTCATTTATTGCATATATTTATAAGTTTTGGCTATAACTACACCTTGAGGAGTAAAGACAAAATTAACATTCAGGTTTTCTGACCAGAGAATATACTTGAGATACTTTTTATTATTCAAAGGAGGTTTTGAATTACATTCAAGTCTAAGTTACTCCATTCGAGTGGTCAGATGTCAAATTTTCATTTTAAAAACTCCAGTTATTGATTGTACATTGTAGTAGTAGGTATCTGTTATCCTTGATGCATACATAGCACTGGCCTCATTTAGGCTGTCACTCTGCGAGTGGATGTAGCTGTATATGGTTAAACCATGGAGCACTCCCTCAGAGTAAGGACACTGGAGTGGAGCACGCCCACTGTGCTTGTGCAAGGTGGAACCTATCGGCACCGAATCTGTGTGCTTTTCTGGACTGTAGCCCTGTGTGACTCGGTTCTGCAGGGCTGGATCTGTGGGCTTCTTGCATTACCATATAGAAACACTGTTCCAACTCCACTTGTCAGTCTGCTAACGATGATTTCATACTGTAACGTACCGTGCGTAGAGTGAACAATGACTTTTTGCCTCCTGTGCTTCGTTAAGAAAAAGAATTCCTGATCCAAACCCCCATGTGCATGATATTCCAATGTAAAATGCCATCTTTCAGCTCTGCAGTTTTTGTATTCTTCCCTTTCAGTTTAGCTTTAAAAATACAAAACCTAACTGACGCTCTGGTTCAATAAGATCTCTGTTGTTAGAACGAAGGATGTGACACCTTGAGATACAGCAATTCCAAAATGCTGCAGGTCTAGCTTAAGCCAATTAGAAAAGGGGAATATCACTTTGTCGTCAGTCAGTTGGTGTAAAGGACATTTCGGCACAGCGAAGAGGAACTGTCAAGAATTCAGCAACAATTTTTAAGCTAAGCACTCATTTATGTTGAGACCCAGAGATCAACAGGCAGTGTTCAGTACTTCTAGCTCTCATCTCACACTTATATGTTTTATATCATCCCGCACATTCATACAGATTCAGCATAAAATTGCTTTAAAATTAAAACAAGAGCACAGAGAAATTGCAAACTAGATTAAATAAGAAACAATAGACAGCAACATCTTGAGGCTTTCAGTTAATAGGACAGATTTCAACAAGTGCCTTGGAATGATCTCACAGTTTGTGTAGACTTTATAGGAGGGTTTAATTCAAGGGCACATGCAGCCTTCGTCAGGACTGGGCTCTGCACCCTGTGGCTTTCAACCAGACATGGAGCTGGAGGACTGGGTGCTCTTCTGGACTGTAGCCCTTTATCGACCCTCACAGTCAACTTCTGCATTGTGCTTAACTGTGTGTCAGCTTCTACACATCTTCCACTCCTAAACAATGTGTTTTCATCAAAAAAGATGAAAACATTAACATTTTTACACTACATCATTTCATATAGCACCACCACAAGAGAAAAAAATCTTTTCAGAGTGTTTTGGTAGTGTAAGTTGAAACTTGTTGACTTTCTCACTGGCAAAACTACATTTGTTTGTGGCTTTTATTCCTGGCCAGTGCTTTTGGAGCTGGATCTTTAAATCTGGCAGTGCCAAACAGCTACAGCTTGTGGTGGCCCTTTTATAACATCTTGCTGCTTTCCTCTCTTTCCATGGACAAATCTTGAAATTATGCCTCTTTTTCCTTATTGCTGATGTAATGGTGCATCCTCCCAAGAATAATAAAAAAAGACTGGGAATACAATATCTGGCCTTTTAAATAAATATTTAAAAAAAACCCACAAGAATATTTTAGGATTAATGATGTATTTGCATTTGTCAGTCAGGGATATTGTCTTATTCTCTGTCTTTTCATCTTCTTTTGCTTATGTGTTAATTGATATCAGTGTTCCATATATGCAGAGGAATATTATTAATCTGGTAACTGGTTGGTCTGTTACTGCTGTTTTCCCAGGTTTATCCAGCTACCTAAGATAATTACTGGATTCCACACATTTCATGAAGAGTAAATGTATATTTAAGCCATTAACATAAATGCACTTTTATTCTTTTAAGATTTTTTATAAAGAACACATGCTAATATGTTAGTGAACTGATAAGAAATCTTATTTTTTTCTTCAGTCTAAGTAGCAATTTTTAAAGTCACCACTGACAATAGGGCAAACGTAATATTTTTATGGACTTTGGAGGAAAAAGATGAAGATGCAGAGGGAAACTGCTTCACTGCAAGGATTAATGGAACTGCTACTCATTCAATAACTGCATGCAGTTATACTGCAACTGGAATAACACTTATGGAAGACAAAAGGGCTGTTTATAGAATCATTTGAGATTTTGTAAGTTCAAACATAACATACACAAATCAAGAGGATGAAGAGCTTGCCAAATACTGAAGTAATTTGATCTCAAGCACAAATGATGGCAAAGACAATGGAAAAACTTATGAAAAAAATACCAGGAGAGATGATAAAACAAACTATTTAGGAAACATCTCCTAACAGAATCATAATCTCATTCATTGTTGTTTTTCAGGCAAAAACAACTTATGCAACAAGGTTGTTGGAGGTGAACAAGAGATAAATCAGAAAACAAGTCAATGGAAAACTTCAAATAGTTTGGAGGTGTAAGAGGGAACCTTAACAACTATCAAGAAAGACACTGGGAATTTTTTTGCTGTACCAAGAGCTGTTGAAGTTCTCAGCTTTGAATGAGTGCTGAGAGTATCTTGTTCCTTTTTTGCTGATTTTTATGTGCCAAGAAGGGTAAATGTGATATTTTTTTCTCCTTCTAAGAGGAACAGAAAAGGACTGCCTATATGAGCTTACCTTTCAATCACTAAAGAGTGAGAAATGCAACAAATCTGTAACTCCTTTTTTTTGGATTTCTTGGCATACATATATATGATGCAAAGCTCCAAATATATGCAAACACTAGCTTGTGTATATTGATGTGGAATCTTTCAATAAATGCAGACCTGACACTCCAGAGGATTGTGCATGACGGTTTTTGGATGTCACAGCTGCCTGAAGTTAAATAATTGTGCATTGAAATAAATACATTAGTGTCTGCATATATTTGAAGCTCTGCACCTGAATACAAAACAAGGCAGCCAATGCAGGGTCAGCACTGAATTCAGACCAGCTTGTGGACTTTGTCTAGTTAGTTGAAAATCACCAGGGAAGGAGATACTACAAACAAGTGTCTGGATAACTTGTTCCAGTGTTGACTGTCCTTGTGACAAAAATGTTTTTGCTTATGACCAGTCAAAATCTCCCCTATTTCAACTGATGAACATTGTCTTTCATCTTCTTGCCAGGCACCTCTGCAAAACCTGTCTCTATTTTCTCAGTTATCTTCTCTCAAGCACTGGAAGGCTGCTTTTGAGTTCCCCCAAGCCTTCTACACCCTGTTGCCTGTTTGTTCATCCTTGTGGAGTCTAGAATTATACACAGTGGTTTCCAAAGCCATTTTTTCAACTTTCAGAATGTGAATAAGCTTTGAGAACTGGTGTCATCTTTCCTATTTTCCTGGTTGTTACCAATCAGAACAATTATTTGCTGTCATTGAGACTCAGCAAAACACATTGCTCTACCCTGCAATAAAAGCCTTCTTACAAGTTGTTCTTATAAGAAAGATTACCACTGATCCCATCAGATCCCACATCCACACAGAATCAGAGGACTTCATACACAAGCTGAGCTTTTTCCTACATATGTATGCAGAAAACTGTACTAAATAGATTTCATCTGTGCTGATTGAATGTTACAGGAGAAATCTCACCAGAGAACACATGCGACACACTGAGAGTCACACTCAAACCACCTAAGACTTCAATTACAAGAATCAAAGCCCATACACAGTGGGCGATTCCAGTGAACAGACAAGTGCCCGTTTTTGACTCTCTTTTTCACATATACACTCACTCTCTCACTCTGTTGAGTTTCTCTCTGTTATGCAGAATTAGGACCCTGGGTTCTAGCACAGAGTTAGTTTATTTCAGCTTGAGCTGGCACCCTCCTGTGAGGGACTCTGAAGGAAGAACCCCTGGGAAATTATAGCCTTACAAACTAAGAACTCGCGCCCTCATGCATTCTTCGTGCATTGTCCATACAGCAGTTTGTCCAATGGTGTTTCAGGGTCTGGGGTCTCCTCACACCCCACTGGGTTCCTTCCCTGTACCTGGGCAGGCTTTCTCCTTTCTTATCTTCAGAGTGTGCAGCTGGTTGTATCTTCCTTATCTTCTGGTCTGACCCAGTCCTAGGTCTCTTTTTTGTGCAACTCAGTAAAAACTTTAACTTAAGCTCGTCCTCCCGACTTATCTGTGTAAAGCCTTCAGCCGTCATCTGCATTCACACTAAGCTAAAAGCAAGTTACAATTTTGACAACTCTAATCAGTCACACAATTAATTCTATCATTCTATAAGTAAACTTACTTTGATCACCGACACCCAAGACTACATGGTAATGAATTTGCATTGTATAGAATGGTATGAGGCATAGATGATATTGGCCTGCTCTACTGCAATATGCTGATATGAACAAAATCATTTCTTTATGGAAAGAATTTACATCAGCAATTATAGCAACTGCCTGCTGAAAATATGGTTTAGGTAGCTACACGTAAAAAGAGAGAATGGTGCGTCTCAGAGGGCTGCATGGAAAGAGAAGAATCAGAAATGGAAGTTAATAAGAGAAAAAAACACAAAGAAATATAATAGAAACTCAGCAGACATAGACAGAGCATTTAAACCAGACATGTATTTCTTTTGATAATTTCTTACATTATTCAATCCTCACTATAACTTGTACAATTATAGCTTTGGACTCTCTATTTCACTGTATGTTATAATGCTGTAAAATGACTTTAAAAAGAAAATAATTCAAGATTTCTCATAGTTTTTCAGTATGTTAATGTTAACATATCTGTTGAACTAGGCATGAAAGCAGAAAAAAAGTAGACCTTGTTTTAAAACAATTACAAACTAATGATGCAAAGATGATGCCTTAACTCCAGACAGAATCATCTGTGGAATGAAGCCTAAATAGCTAAAATAATAGGGGTGGCAAAGAAATTTGCTTCTCCTACAGAAGTCCAAGATAAAGCTACGAGAATCATTGCTGTTTTCCTGTGTGTATTTTGACAAAAATGTGCAATCTTGCAAAGGCAAGCACTTTTCTCTGATCAGTAGCAGGGAAACCCACAGGGTGAGGAGAACTATTTGACACATAGAAATTGTGAGATATGTTTGCATAAACTTTTAATTAAAATTGCTGTTCTTACTCTGCTTTTGTTGGAAGCCATAAGGGTGACAAATTAACTCTCTTGCAACCCAAACAGTGTGGGTGCTAACTGTTAGAGATTATGAAGCAGTATTAAGTCTGGAAGAAACTAGTTTATGATCTTACATAGGGATCCATGTAAATGACTTCATTTTTTAACTCAGCTGTCACAGTTCTCAGAAATACTGTGATTATAAAGCCAGCAAGTCTTGCAGTTACCCAGTTACCCATATACTTAAAAGACTGGTTTGGCTCTGAATTACAGTGGGTTCTCACTGCAAAACATGCCCCAGAGCTTGCTCCTCAGTTGTGTTACCCTGCCCTGTAGATCTCATGGGGTTCTCCAGAGAGAGCATTGACCAAGATGGGCAAAGATAGGATGACCAAAGGAGGCAAATATCTCTAATCTGGTGCTGCTGGAAGCCACAGAGGCTGAGAGAAGTGCGCAAAGTTGCTCAGTGGAGAGGAAACTCTTATTGCATACAGTTTCACAAGCAGAAAAAGTGGGAGCCAAAGAGGAAAATCGTGTTGTCAGAGGTTACGGAACAAATCAGCACAGGAGATGGGAAGAGACTTACTCCTCAGTAGGAGTCTATTGATTTTTTAACTGCTGGGCATGTTTGGCTGCTGAAAGAGTCCTAGGGCTCAAATGAGATACAAGAACAAATAATTCACAGCAGACCTCCATGAAGAAAAATTTTTGGCTATGCATCTTACCTCCCCTATAATTCCTTCTTTCAATTATTTTAATAAAAGATGGTTACAAGTGAAGTAAAGGGGAAAAAAAATAAAACCTAATGGATTTTTTTTGTCTTCAGTGGGGGAAACATGGATCGTGAAAGAGTGCAGAAAAAAATTCATGATCATCCACTAAAATATGAAGGATGTCAATGGATTGCCTAAACTCAGACATCTCCACTTACCTGTGTGTCTCATCTGGTTTTCAGCTGCCACTCCAGAGTGAAGCACAACTCCTATGGGTCCTCTGTCTTCTCTTCTGTCCTTGTCATCTCAGAAATGCATGTATATTCAAATAAAGCTTCATTTAGGAAGTGGTTTTTCTGTTATAGTGCAGACTATTTCAGGTCCATAAACAGCTGGGTTTTGTATTGTTTTGTAATTTGTTCTCACTTTTAGTTATGTCTGTACCTTCTGTGCTTTGGGATTTAAATGATCACTCTTGAGTTCACTAGAACTTTCATGAACATTAGCGCATTAGTGTGTGCAAAATTCAAATTTCTAGAAAAAAACACTTCCTTTCTTTTAGTTACTCTGTCATGTTTGTGGGTAGGACTTAGCTTGGAAATTGGTGCAGCTGGTCTGCTTGGGAAACAAGAAAAGACAAGTATTAAAATGAGTTATTATATCATCTGGAGAAAAGACTATTAAATTCTGTTTTAACTAATTTTTAATCTAATATGTTTAAAACCTCTGAACTAATCTTTTTTCTCAGAGACCTAATATGTTTGGTGGGGTCTACTTCTGGAGGAAATGAGATGGAAACTGGAAATTTTCTTACTTTCCATAAAATTTAAATTGTGCCTAAAGAATTATGCAGGAATGGGAAATGGTTATATTGCAGTAATTCAATGACTCATAGGCAATAATTAGAGGTCTTTTCTGACCCTCCAGGGGACAAAATCCAAACCACAGTTTCAATGGGAACGTTGGGAGCCTGAGAGCTGAGAAAGGTTTCTCAGTCACATTGCCAGGAGAATGTCTTAGCCAGAGAGAAGTGATTTGGCCTTGTGATTTAAGGGTAAACTGTCACTGAAATTGTGAATGGGCATTTTTGAACCCCTTAACAGATTGTAAATGCTATTATTAAAAGAAAAATCCTTTCAAACAATCAAATTTGGAGAATACAGCAAGATTTTTAAAACTCGGAATTTTCACAAGTCAGCAGAAGTCTGTGATTTCATCTGAATTCAGAAAAATACTTTTCTGTGTTGGGTTTATGTTATTGAAGTGTAATTTCTGCATCACAGGAGCTGTAGTTTATGTCTCTACAAGAGGACAGACTTCCCGTGCTCCATGCTGGAGACCAGCAGAGCTAGTCCTTGCTGGTCTGGAGGCTCTGTTGGCCACAGATAAGCACCACTTCACCCTGCTGGTGTCTGTAACTAAAAAATGCTCCACCAGCTCCTGCTGTCAGGAATGTCATGGTCATAGTCTTCTTTAATTAACTTTGTTTAATATAAGGGAAGTGTTCTGAGAATGTAAATTGCAGTGGGCCCAACCTACGTTGAAATATCTTTGCCAGGCATGAAGTATCACCCAGTAAGACATACAAATGTCATTAATTCTGGATACTCTTGGCTTGTGTAAATTGGCATTACTACAGGGGTTTTTTTGCTTCCATCATGTATATTTGCAAGTGGACATCAGTTTCCTACAAAAATCTATACTGATCTCCAGAGTAAATGCTCTGTTGTGTTAATTGACTATTTAAAATATTTGTAGTCTTGTATTTCTTCTTTTGAATTCTGTTGTGTGAAATATCTATCTGTCATTATATGTCTAAAAATATGAGAAAGTTAAAACCAGTGATTTTTAGACTTTTGGCAGCATTATGGTTTGGCAAGAGAACATTATGGAGTGGAGTGAAATTACTGATTTGAAATGTGCAAAACTATAACTGATGTGTTATTGATTATGTATACGAGGTCTGACTCAAAAAACAGTGCCTGTCTTTTTATTTAATTAAGAAATTCACCTATGATCACCTTCAAAACATTTCCCTTCTGAGTTGACACACAGCTGCACATGATGCTGTCCGTGTTCAAAGCAATTCAGCAGATCATTTTCTGAAAGGCTGTTGAGGATCTCTGATGTTTTTGCTTTCACACCTTCTACCAACAAAAAGTCGGTTCCTTTGAGCACTGCCTTGATCTTTGGGATTTCTTCACCATAAGTCTCAGTCAATAATTGAAAAATTTCCATTGCAGTTTTCTTCAGTTTCACAAGCAATTTGATGTTAATTCACTCTTCAGTCTTGCACACTGACATTTTCTGACCGAGGGTAAGAAAACATCTATATTTGAACATGCATCCAATTGTACTGAATGAAACAATCGAGTTGAGCCTTGTCTCACTGTGACAGATCAGAACATGTTCTATAACCATCTCTTTATCTCTCCCCTCCCATTTTTTGGTTCCTGAGCTATGTCATACCTGATGTATCTATGTAGGTGTACGCATAGAGATGGATATATATATCTCATGGCACTGAACGGCTTCTGTTGGTGACCTTCCAGGGAGGTAATTCATAAAAGATGGTTTCTGATAAGAAGCAATCAAGGCAGGTTCATGCAAAGCTGGAAGAGGTGCTGGCTGTAGTACCCTGTGAGTTTGCTGGCATCCTGTCACTGTGCTCCCATTTTGGGTCTTGAATGCCAATGTAAAGCTCATTTAGCTGTCTTACCAACACTTGGTCTAAATAACGCATTTCCATCTGTAGAGGTATCATTTCTACAGTGCCACAGAAGTATATTTACTGGATCAGTGTCATACACTGTCTCAACGTCTTTGAGAATAATGAGTAGAAGTGAATTAATGAGTACAGAGAATTGCTGTGTGTAGTCTTAGAATCTAGAACAGATAATTATCCCAAGTTTTGGAATTTCTGCTTCATTCTGTCATGGCAGTACAACTGTGTTAAGTATGTGCCTGAACCTCACTTGAAATCAGGAGTTTGGAATTCAATTATCACTTTAGTTTTTATCTCTGTATGTTTAACATAGCGAGACAGGTTTTAAACTGCTCTCCTAGATTCATCTGTCTGAAAACTACCACTCCTAAAAAGCTGCTGTTTTTTCCCTATTGTAAAGGATCAGCATGGAGAAGCAGATATGAGCTGTTGATGTGAGCTGCTGGTGGAGCTGTTGATGTACAGCCTCCTGATGCAGAAGGTTCTTAGTAGATACCTCTGTGACTTACATCATCATAACCGCATGAAGGTTGTTTTGAGGATGAAGGTTAACAGAAGCCAGTGAGGCGGAGAGCACACATGTACATTGCCAAGAGCATCATGAGAGATTGTGTTAGTGCTGTTTTCTTATGCACAGGCCAGGTCTGAGTCACAGATCTCCCAAAGAAATTATACTCTAATAAGCAGCACATATTTAGGAACTTTTCTGGACACACTGAATATGTGAAAGGGGACCACGTTGAGCAATGAAACGGGTGGGATGGAGAGAAGGGCAAGTTTGTTTGAGTTAGAGAACATTTTGCTTCAGCTCAAATCATAAATTAGAAGAGGAAGGTCAGACTGCCTACAAGTTGATGATCTATCAGAAAGTTTGCCCATCTAGAGGCTCTCAGGGTAAGCTACAGCTTCAAATCAGTTGCAAGTCCAAAGCTGATGATGATAAAGGAGATGCTGCATTTTCCTGATGGACTGGTCTTTATCAAGACCCATACAGTCTCACAGTTGACAACTTGTCCTATCACTTGGCAGCCATGGCTGTTGATGGGCCTGGGACCTGAAATAATATTATTTTGACTTTAGCAGGGCTCTAAAATTAACTGAAAATTTACAGTGATAATAAAATACTCTATTTTTTTATGTTTGTTATTAACTACAAATATTTTCCACTGGAGGTTTATTTTGCCACTGAAATTACTTGCATCAGTGAACTATAATATAGGTAAAGCTCCATGTGAAGTGTTTGATAGGGAATTAAAAAAATAACAAAACAGCAAAGCTTGAAGAAATGTCTCTCTCCGTGATTGGATTTGAGACCCTCAGGTGACTCAGTTGATTTGCCAGGAAATGTGAATTTTAAAACCAGGCCAAAGAAATGCAGAACACATCCTCAACCCAAACCAAATGACATACCTTAAAGTTTAACACTCAAAGTTTTAGCATCATCTTGACTATGACTGACTGAGTTTTTTTTATTATTCCACACTGCTCAGGGGTCTCTTATAATTAATATCAAACACTATGGTACAGAAGGAAATACATTAAAAAGGAAATTATTAAATTTTGCCCCAGCTGTTATTGCTAGATGTGCCATATTTTTGACTAGTAATTATTAATAGAACTCTACACCACAATTCCAATGCTGTTCTATTACATGACTTAAGAGGTGAAAATAGTCTGGAAATGAGAGCTCAGATCTGAGCTGCAATAACATTCATTAATCTTTTCCACAGTGTGACCTTGGGAGCCTGCCCTAATTTCCCTGTCCCTCAGCTAAGCTAATAACCATTTGCTTCCCGTGGCCACTCTAAATTTTAATTAAACTCAGATTTGTCTCAGGTCTTCACTTCCTTTGTTTGTGCCGTAGACTCAAGTGCACAAATCCCATCACCCAGTGCCTGGGAAGTAAGGTTACGGCATCGGAAAGGAAATCTCACAGTGCCTGCAGGGACAGGGACACTGGTCTGGACAAAGGCCAGGACACCTGGTACAGGTCAAAAAGGGCTTGGAGAGGCCAAGACAAGAGAATTCAACTTCCAGACAAGAAAAATCTCCTATGCAGAAAGCCAGAAAAGTGATAAGCACTGCTTAACAGGAGTTCTGGTAGCTTAGCACCCTGTAAGAGCAGGAACCTGTCTGGCACATGGAGACAGATACTTTTCACTTAAGGAAAGCTCAGCAAGAATGTTGTAAAATATCCACGCTGAAAGGATGCATATATACAAAATGTATCATAGAGCAGGACATAAAGTAAGAGAAAGGAGAAAATAAAAGCTACCTTTTCAACTATGGGTAAGCAATCAGCAGTTTCATGAAGCGTGTCAACAGGAACTGTCTGCAGGTGGTTCTTAGGCAATTCTTGGTGCCCTGTGCACGCACAAACATCTGAAAACTTGTCCTTGAAAGCAGTGCTGTCCAGGCTGCAAATCTTTCTAAAAGATAGGAGGGGAGAGATTGGATATCCAGTTTTGAGGAAAGAATCACAGAGACTGGAGTCATAATCAGAGTCCAAGCACTTCATTGTGTTATGCCATTTCCCAAATAAGAGGCAATTAAATGCAGCAACTTGTGCTGTTCCACTGCAGTGTAGCCATTAAGCTTCAGCTTGCACACTGGGATCCTATTTGGCAAACAGAGTATTTGTGCACAAGAAGACATCACAAGACCTTACATGTACTCTGAACGCCCAGTGTGACACACTGGAAAATCTGCCTATGTTAAAATGATGACATCTGGTGAGTTCATGAAAGTTTCATATCCATAAATACCATGGTCCAGGTTTATACTTAAAAGCATGTAATAGATATAAGACTATTAATATAGTAACAAAGTATTCATGGTATGGCCACCAGCAGAGTTGTCCCAAAAATGAAAGAAAATCAGGAGCAGAGTTTTTCTGTGGTATCTCATTTGCAGACAGATTTTTTTGCACAACAGTATCAGGTGGGAACAACAGGTCTCAATGCCCTTGACTGAAAAAAACCCCTAAGACCAGAAATGTGTAGGTTCAGTGAACACGGAATCAGTGGTTTCCTAATAGGGTCTCTATCTCCAGATATAGGTTGGAAAGACTGACACAAAGAATGGTGTCTCTTAACTTGGATAAAGTGATTCAAGTGCAAGCACTGTAGAACAGTAGGAGAGATGCAGTACAGGAGAACAGCATGATTCCTAAGGTTGTTTGCATGAAATGATATTAAGGCCATGGAAAATCCTAGCAGAAAAGAAGGAATGAGGAAGCAATGTGCAAAAACTTTCTTTTACAGGTCCACAATTTGGAAGAATAAGAGAACATACACAGTTTGATCTAAGCAAGGTAAAGGGAAGTTGGACAAGGTCTGAGAAGAGGTGACATGACCAGGAGAAGCCTGAAGTTGTGGCACCATGAAAAGAGACTTCCAAGGGAAAATTCCCAGGAACGCTTCAGACAGGTGAAGATGCTCTGGTGAGGATGTGCACAAGGATTCTTGTGGTAGATCCTATATCTCTGTTTCTGGCAAAACCAATTTAGGACTGTTTAGTTTTTCTTGTTAAAGAGTATCCTGGGAGCTCCTAGCATAATCCAGTACCATCCTCTTTGCTTTCTTCTTGGCCTCAGCTATTTCTAATTTTTGTAGAGGCTCAGATGTGCTCTGAATCTTTTGGCCAATTTTCTACACTTAAGGCATTTTCCTGAAGAGTTAGATTAAAAATTAAAGAGTGCAGGGGGGAGAGATTTGAGTAAAGGAGTTGAAGTAATGGGTTATTTTGAGGCAGTGGCCATGACACCAAGAAACCAGATGCCCCAAACTCTCCCACCTCCTGCAGAAGGCAGCATATAGTCAGACACTATGTGGGAGACATTCACATCTGCAGGTGGTACTTACTCAGTCTTAGGAGAATCTGGTAATCCCTGTGTGTTCTCTATGTCCACAACTAAGAGATCAATCAGTACTGTAATACATAGCTTTTAAAAATCTTTATCTTTCTTTTTTTTCTGGAGTGCAGAAATATAGGAATTGTATTGGATCTTTTTATGACTTTGAACATTCAAAAGTTTTACATCCTAAGCAACCAATCTGCAACAGACCAGTAACTTTTCACCTTTATGGCCCTCTTTTAGATGGGAGTGGGAGTTGTCCAGATAATCTGATCTGTATTTTATTGTAGTCAAATGATCAAATGAAAAGCATTATTTTTTTACAACTTGCTCATTATTTTAAATGCTTTCTCTGTTTCCTCCTAGAGCTTTTCTGCCAATATATAGAACTCTTACAGATAATGGTATATTTGCAGGCTATATGTACATCCATTACAGATGGAGAAAAACAAGGTATTGTATGGACATTATAGCTGAAAGAAGAACAAGTCATGTATTTAAAAAAACTCAACTTCCACATAACAGGAGGGAAAATTTACAGATACTGCAGACATTTAAAAGCAGAAATCACTTAGACTTCTAAAAGCTTGTTGTACTTTAAAAAAAATCTATCCACTCCTTTAACACATCCAAAGAGAAGTGTTCAGCATCAGAAAGATGAAGATAGAGAAAACTATCATTTATTACATTAATCTAAACAGAAAGAAATCTATGACATCTAGGCTTTGTAAAGCCAAACTTTAGTTCTGTCATTGATGTCTGCTAAAAGCGCTGTTGCTGTATTCAGCACAGCAGATTACATAGCACATGGCAGCAGCTGTCCCTCTCCTAGTACAGTGCAATCAGAAAATGCCCATGGTGATATTTAGTTAGCAATTAAGTTCAATTTAATTTTCATAGTGCTGCATATTTGTGAGTTGGCTGTGCCCAGGGACATGAAAGGAATTGTGAGTGTTGAGCTGAGTTTTAACAGCTCAGCAGGGGAAGCTGGAATAGCTTGTACCTGGGAAGGTACTGGATGGTACCTGGTCTGTTCTTCCTAGCACTAAGCAATGAGCAGTCTTACAAAGGCTACAGACACCTTCCCAACCTTGCTGGGCTGTAAGAATGTGTAGTAATTTAGATAAATGACTTCAGGAAAACATAAAGTCAAAAATTTAATTTCAGACATCTTAAATATAAGCATTGGGAAGAGAGACTCAGGAAGAGTGGCAAGAGCCCATTTGAGATGCAGAAGGCAGCGCAAGAAAGCTGCAGCCTGAAATCCTGCTGACGTTGGTGTGAAAGGCAGGATATGCTTCACTGGGAGACGATTCCAGTCCAGAACAAGGAGTGACAACGGTGGGCTCAGCAAGTGTGGAGCAGCCAGCAGAGTTGGGCTGTGGCAGGTGGACAGGAAGAAACCTGTGCTGCTGCCTGCTGTGCACACAGCAGCTCTACCTTCTATAGCTGCACGTGTAGCATCCTGTCATGCTTCTGTCCCTAAATTAGTTAAATTAAATGAGCGTGATGTTATACAAATTGGCATATGGCTCTATTTCTGTTTCTGTTCTCAATCCAAGTAAAACTTGTTATTACATTTCAGGGAGGTTTTGATTTTAAGATCCTCTAGAAGGTACAATTGTAATGATGTCCACCTACTGCAGTCTTGCCGTTCTCCAGAGCTACACAGGATCCCTCACTTCAGGAAAGCTTCCTGTGCCATCACATTTAAGAAGAGCACATGTAGGAATCCACCACCAGGGCCTGCACAGGAGACCCATGGATGTTTGGTGACATGAAGAATGTGATGAGTGCAACAAGTACCTGTCACAGCAAATGCATCTCTGCCTCCTAAAGGTCAGAGCTTCTACTTAGAAATTAAGACTTTTTGGGAAAATGTGTCTAGATTTGCCCCTAGGGTAAAAGTGGGATCTTGGCTTTTCACTGAGGCAAGGCAATTTTTGTCATTTCTCCATGATAAATGCGCATTATCCCTTATTAGATGAAAGTCCAGCACTCAGCCCAAGAGGAAGGACAAGATTTCTGACTTTTCTATATCTGAAGTTAAGTCTGTCTGTCTTCAAAATCTATTTGTGAAGATTTTCTTGCATTACAGAGTTCAAATCAGCAATCCATACCACACCAAGCTTTATTAAGCTTTTCTGGTGATGTTAGTGTCAATCTTGGCATGAATAACTGCCACATTAGGAGTATCAAGTTTTAAGACATTTTGAGAAATTCATCTAGTTCTGAAGACGTCAAGCCAAACTCAGGGATGTTCACATGGTCTCATACATGGTCTCAGGCCTCTCTAGTGCCCAGGTTCCTCAGTACAGCAGTACACTCATTGTGGCCTCTGAAGACTCTGCAGACAGGCTCCTATGGGAAAATGTCTCTAAATAATTCGTAAATTTGTAGCTGAGCTGCCAAAGGCTTTGGACTTCAAAAGAGATCATTCATACAGCACAGTTAGCACACTTTGCTAAGCCCAAGAGAGTCTGGAAATCCTGCATGTCATCAAGCTTAGAGAAAAGTCCTCCAAAAATTATTAAGATATTTGCCACAAGTCTCAGATTTCAGGGGTTTGAATACAAATCCATCCTATCTTTGGAAGTCACAACGCAAATCTGTTTACTGCTCAGCTTAGAAAATATTTTCTAAGTTCCCACTTGCCCCAGGCTCCAGAGCATTGTGGAAGCGTTGTTCAACTGGAGTCAAGATTGTAAATGTGGTATAAGGGAAAATTATGCTTAGCTAAAAAATAGTGGAAGTGAAAAAGGAAGGTTAAAAAAATCCCATATACACTTGCATCGTCCTACTCTAATTCATCTAATATGTGTCTGTCAAAACTTTCTTTCTCAGCTGTCAGTCTAAACATATCACTCATCTCCATGGATATTAACTTCCTCTGTACGCTGTTATATTCCACTTTTTTTTTCCTTTCACGAGTGCAGCATAGTTTTTCTATGTTGATGCCTCCTATTCTACAGATATCCTCTGTCAGTAATGATACGCTGGTCTTGCTCTTAAATTCTCTAGCTGCTATCACTCCTTTTTGTCCATTTTGATGGAGAAAGACCTCTCAACTCCAGGTCACAAAGTTGTTGGTTTTGCCTTGGTTAGTCTTTCATAACACCTAACAAAAAAACCATTATAAATGTCAGGGGAGATGTTTTTATGTCTATGCTCAGAGATACGTCTGTATCTAAATGAAGCAAAGTTTTCACCCCCCAGAACTCCACACAAATCAAGCTTCATTTCTGAATTTTCTAGTGCATTTTATCTTCATTTGGACATAAAACACTTGGGGAAAAAACTTCTGTTATAATTCAGACTAGAAAGTGTTACTGATGACAGAGAAATCATGAGTAATATAATAACGATAGGAAAGTGCACAGATGAAATTGTGTTACCTGAAAAAGCCTTTACTCCACCCAAAGAATGCTTTTCATCCCATGTTCATTAGTAATTTCTTTTGGATAAGAGCAGGAAAATCAACTTGAAGCTCACACGGAAATTTGGAATTAAGTACTTTACAATTATATCATCTTATACTAATATATGTAAAATATTCTGATGGAAATTATTTAAATCTAAATTGTGAATGTGCCTGGAAATCATATCAATTTTCCTAGAAGAAATGGTGCTAGACATAAATAGGATGGAAACTCTGCCATCTTCCCTTTGCAATTAGAAATATAAAACCACTTTGTTAGGGAAGTTTTTGATTATGGCTGGGAGGATTATGAAGTGCAGTTTCATTTGCAATATCCAACGGGAACATAATAACTTCAGCACTTTAGCTCCCCATTCCCTGCAGTTTATGGCATCTTCGGCAATCCAGTTTCTGCTGGGTGAGGTGGTTCAACCAAGTTAATAAATGCTGTCCATACTTTACACAAACAGTGCATTGAAATTTACTTCTCCAAAGCACATCAGGTGTGATTAACACCATCTGCTGTTTCTATTGACCTTGTTTAAAGTAATAAAATGAGTCTCATAACAATTATTTTTCCCATGTTAGGCTTGTCGTATGAAAAAAACTCAGCACTAAAAGTAGACAGACAAGGTGCAGGGCTGATCTGCACAATTCAGTGGCGCTCTTGTCTCATGGGTTGGAACTGACATTAAACTACGACAAGTTGCTGCTTTGATGAAATATGCCTTTATGGTCTTGGCTATAAAAACCCTTCCCCTGCAAAGCCCCAAACCAAACAAAATGCCTAGGTGTGGCCACCAGAGGAGACAGGACCCCTGTAAAGGAAATCCAAGAATGAAGGTTTTATGGGTGCACTGTGTGGACATCCATTGATCATTTTTGTCTCTGAGATCGTGTTGTTACATCTTCTCTCACCATGGGCAAGTTCTGTGTGGTTGTTAATCCCTGCTCATGGACATATATGGAGACATCCATCTACTGCCTCCCGATATCAGTCTTAGGAAATGGGGTATTGTACCAGAGTCCTCGAAAGTCTGCCTCTGTGGCTATCTATAAACTCATTGAGGACCTTGAGCTTCCTCAAAGCCACTAGAGATTTGCACTTTTCTGTGAGGTTTTCTGGTACAATGAGCCAGAGATGGCAGCCTCATTTGTGGCCCTTTCCCCCTACTGCCTCTGTTGTAAACTGCTTTGAGGAGAATGTCCTGCTTCCTGTGGCACCAGCCAACACCAGTAAGGAGGAGGGGATGTCTCTCTGTGCCTGTAAAAGCTGCTTACGCCTTGTGCCAGCAGTGGGGCTGCACTGGCACCACTGCAGCAAACATGTGGAGACTGCTCCAACATGATCTCTGATATACAACATCAGTGTACCCAGGCATCCTCATCCAGTGCTGGGGAAATGGACCCCCTTGAAGAGCTTTCCCTTCTCCAGGGATCACAGACGGTCTCTGGGAGGCTGCTTGCTGAGATCCATATCATGTGGTACAGGACATCCCATTGTGCTTCTGGATGCATCATTTCTCCCTTTTGCTTAGTGGGAGTTCGGTTCTGTTTGTTCACTATTCAACTTAAGGTTAGGTAAAATAAGCAAAAGCCCTCCCTGGCCAGCAGAACAGCTCTGAAAAAATATGGAAATGTCTATCTCCAAGTGTTCAGCTCTGAAAGATTATTTATTTGTTTCTGAGGCTGAAGTCTCATTTCTTCATTTGTTTTATTTTCTGCTCATCATTATCCCAACATCCTGCTGAGAGGAGGAGGAAGGGTCAGAGAACAAGCTGTCTCCTTAGCAGTGAGGAATAAAATGTTTGTTCAGTGGATCTTGTTGATTTCAATCTACTAGATGACTTCTGCATGCTTCATTTACAGTTAACTACCATACATTTTCTTGGGATTAGTGACTTGTCAGCATATTTGGGAGCTGATAGTTGGAATTTTAAATAAAAACAGCATTTATCTTCTGCATGCAGTCATTGTAGTTAGGCTGATAAAGATAAGTGAGGAGTTAGAACAATTTTTTTTTTTAAGCCTGGGAGTGAAATGTGGGAGAATTTATTTTTTTGTATAATTATAAGAGTAATTTCATTTAATAATGATATTCCTTGTATTAGCAACACCAGACACCAAGCTGAGTGGTGCAGTTGGCACACCTGAGGGACAGGATGTCATCCAGAGGGACCTGGACAGGCTTGAAAAGTAGGCCCATGTGAACCTCAGGAGATTTAACAAGGCCAAGTGCAAGGTCCTGCAGCCAGATCAGGGCAATCCCTGATATCAATACAGGCTGGGGGATGAAGAGATTGAGAACAGTTCTGCAGAGAAAGACTTGGGGTACTGGTGTATGAAAAACTGGCAATATGTGTTCACTTCCCAGAAGGCAAATGGTATCCTGGGCTGCATCAAAAGAAGCATAGCCAGCAGGTTGAGTTCTCATGAAACCCAGCAGGTTCATTTCTATGTTCTTATGAGACTCCCACCTGGAGTACTACATCCAGCTCTGGGGATGCCAACATAGGAAGGACAGGGACCTATCTCAGTGTGCCTAGAGGAGGGCCATGAAGATGAACAGAGGGTTGGAACTCCTCTTCTATGAGGAAAGGTTGAGAGAGTTGGGGTTGTTCAGCTTGGATAAGAGAAGGCTCTGGGGAGACTTTTTCCCAACCTTTCAGTAATTAAAGGGGGTCTATAAGAATGACGGAAAGAAACATTTTAGCAGGGCCTGTTGCTATAGGACAAGGGATAAGAGTTTTAAACTAAAAGAGGGGCAATTCAGACTACATATACGGAAGATATTTTTTACAATAAGAGTGGTGAAACACTGGAAAAGGTTGCCCAGAGAGGTGGCAGATACCCTACCCCTGGAAATATTCAAGGTCAGGTTGGACAAGGCTCTGAGCAGCCTGATCTAATTGAAGATGTCCCTGGTCATTGCAGGAGGGTTGGACTAGATGGACTTAAAGGTCTCTTCCAACCTAAACTACTCTGTGATTCTGTGATTACTAGACATAAGGGAATCAAATATCTTTCTCATAAGGAAATATCAGGAAACAAGTTTTCTGTCCTGCCAATGTTTGCTCTACCAATTCCTGGCCTTAGTTTGCTCAACAAATTCCTCATTCCTTCGGACACAGGAGTTCTCATATGGAGAGGAAGAATTTAAGTCACTATCCAGGGAGACATATTAGTAGCTGCTGAAGTTCATTCCAGTTTGAGGCTAAATTTACGTCCATCCTCTCTGCAGTCTCCAAAAGACTATAAAATCTCATGGAGAGAGGCTTTACCAGGAGGCAGATGAATCCAAATTAGAAACAAGGCATCCCTCTCCCCCTGCCGCAGAATCATAAATAATAACAGTGCTGGGCGAGGAACTGTCACTGCAACTGACCTTTCCCATGTGAAACAGCCAGCTCATTCTGGGGCACCTTTCTGGAGGGGAAAGTGCTGGGCTCAGAACAGGGCACAGTGATACTGGGAAATTGGATGCTGGCATGACACAAGTCACTCACCCTTAGCATCTCTGAAGCTTTGCTGCTGTAGTTATATTTATGACTGGTATATATGTAAATGAGGGGGCTGTTTTTATAAACATGGTTCCTACAGGTTTCCTGTGTGCTTATCTGTGACAGAAAGAGGAATAATGTTCCCAAAGTTCATGGGGATGGATACTGATCCCCTGGATCAGGTTCATAGCTGCATCTGAATGCTGAGTGGCACTGTGTTCCCTGAGCAGTGCTTTTAGACCCAATCCTCAGTCTAAATCAAGATGCTTTCTTTGAAATTGAGCTGCTTTATCCCAGCTGAGGGATGGAGACATTGAAGCAAAATCCCAGGGAGCTGTTGGTGGGATTGTTTTCTTTTTCTGTGAAGTCTTTGGACTGCAAATAAAAAAAAAACACTAGAAGATTTTTTAAAGAATTTGCATTAAACCTGCTTCCATTTCTAGGCTGAAACGATTTCTATGAGCTTCCAATCATTTTAGCTGATCATCATTTGAATTTGTGGGGGTGAGAGGGAGACTTCCCTGCAAGAATTACAGTAGACCAAATCTTTGCATGTACAGGATTGGTTAAGTGAGGAAACAAAGCAAACTAGCTTCAACTTGAAGTTACATGTTAACCTTTTATTTTTTTAACCTTTCTATACTTTAAAAAAAATACCCCGATGCTTCCATATACCTTGCATTTAAATGATTTGTCATTTCAGAAGGGATTTCAATGCATGGAATATTTTTTTTTCTTTTTAATTGAGAAATCATTGCAATTAAACTGCGGATCAAAGAATTGCAAAGGAAAAAATACTGCTCCTCAGTATCTATTTTAAACCCTGGTACTATACCAGTTTACTTGAAAATAAAGATTTCTGTCTGTTTTGAACAATGAAACAAATGCAGCCCGAGGTCCTGTTTATTTGTCCTGTGGCAGCACCTAGAGGCTCTTGACAGAGATGCCCCCATATTAATAGCACTAAGCATTGTCTGCAAACACACACACAGAAATGTAACTTAAATCCCTTGGCGCAAGCACCTAAATTTTTGAATACTTGCATCTCTTGAGACAGCACTTCTTAGAATCTTCCTGAAGAGAAAGCACTGGGCTCAGAGCAGGGCACAGTGACACTGCCTTCAGGCTGGAAAGTTGATGATGGTGTGATATGTCAGCCAGCCTTAGCAACTCTGAAGCTTTGCTGCTACAGTGAAATCACCATTAATCTATTACTTTGGTAATAAATGGTTATTAAATTGTTATTGTTATTTGAGATTAATGGCTGGCAAGTATTAAGGACCTGAAACAATTACAGATCTCAAAAAATCATCAGCTGGTATGTGGTTTTGACTAGTGGATAATTAATTATTTATAATGAGGATATATATTCTTTGCGTGGCAGAAACTACAGAAAGTTTACTGTCTACTTTAGTTTTGACTTTTAACAGAAAGAACACGATCAATTCCACATTGAAGGCAGTGCACCTATACCTGAGATCCTCCATTCAGTCATGGCTCAAACATCCTTATTGGTTCTTTTCCAAGTGAAGCCAAAGTGCTTTCAATGTCTGAGTTCAATTTACTTTGTCCATCTTCCTCTTGGTAATATCTACAGGAGAAAACTGTGCTGTGCACTGGCTGTTAAATGTGGCAGATTTGAAACAGAAGTCACTGAGCTGAGTAAGAAGAAATTCCATTTTTCTAACTTTAAATTTGGCACTGAAGGATACGGCTTCGTCAAGGTTAACTTAGCCTTGCACAGAGATTTGGATGGATTGGGATGTAAAACTTTAGGAGTTTGCAAAAAAACCGAACACAAGCACAGAGGTAGTAAAATAGTCAACATGGAGTAGTGCCAGTATTTCTAACCTGTCACCTCTCACCCTGCACCTCTGTGATGTGATCACCGAATAAGTGGGGGGAGGACTATCAAACAGATCCTGACATTGTTAACTAACACTGAGTCACATCCTTGATTTAACCAACAGCAGAACTAGTGCTGCTTATAAGAAGTACAGAATAGTCATGGGGTGCATATCTAATAAACAGATTTATAGCATTTTCCCTTCAGCTGCTATTAGTAAGAAAATAAAGGCAAGACTGCCTAAATACAAAAGAGAAATTTAATCTCCAGCTAACCATAGTGATATATGGTAGGGAGAAATACAATCCATCTGTGCTTTCTCTGACAATGCTTTCCACCATTTGTTTCAGAGAAAGTTCTTATAATGCATCTGGATAGCCATGAAATACTCTGACTACCATGAGAGAGAGAGAAAGCATTTCTCCCTGACTTCTTGAAACATGAAGTTTATCTCTTATACTCATTATCCTTCCTATGACAGCTGCAGAGCCCCTGTTTCATCAGGAACTGGATGTGTTAAAATCTGCAATAGCTGCACTGAGTAATGCAATTACTCCAGATTTTCTCAGAAGGGGAAAGGCTTGACCCCAGATTAGGTAATTTTTTTTTTTGAGAGTGCAATATGATTCTTCACCTCTTGAAATTTTGACTGTAATACAGGGTAGACACACCTTTTTGCTCACTCCTTATCAGGTGCCTGTAGCTTTGATGATACACTGTGTCCCTTGTTCACTATTTACATAAAAGGGTAAATATGTTGTGACCTTCTCTGGTGCATCCCTGGCAATATTCCTCTTACACTTCTCACTTACACGTAGATAAACCCAGGAACAGGTTCAGAGCATGTCTGTAATACCCTATCCACTCTACAGCACAGGACTGTGCAGTACAGCTGCCCTGTCTGGCCCCACTTCAAGTCCAAATAGTGAAAGCACAATGTTCGGTGAAAGGAATATCCTGAGGAAAAGACCAGTGACATCCCATTCCTCTTGTCATTGCTAGCTCAGGGGCTGAACATGTAAAGGGGCAGCGTCCCTATCCCCTCCAGCTGATCCAGTCCTGTCAGGACACACTCCAGTGAGCATCAACCGAGAAGCTCCTTTGGTCTGAATTTTTTGGTGACTTTCTGAACATCTACAGGGCAGAGAAACCTTCACAGAAGTGTTTAAAAAGCTGTATGCTTTGACAGAAGAACTCAGAAACAGAAGTAAGGATTCTTTTAATACCTTTGAAAAAAGAGAAAACCATGAAAAGTACAGATTCAGGTCAACACCATCGTGTTTAATAGGAAGAATCTAAAGCCTGCTCCCTTGCAGATTTAACCTCAATTAGTCCCGTAACGTATGCTCATAATTAGTGTCCTTTTGCTGAACAATGTATGTGCACAGACTAGATTGTTTTAATTACTATTCTAACAAAGAGCTGTAACCTGAACTTGCTCTTTCAAATCAGGACAGAAAATTAAAGGTAAGCACAAAATGTCTTCAAATAATGATCAAAGAGAATCCTTTGTGTTTTTCTTCTGGTGTTAATTAATACTGCTTAGTGTGGTCTGGTTTGCACTGACAATTTCATTTTTGGGAACATCAGGGTTTGCATAAGATTAAAGGCTAATTTTAAACAACCTTGGATTAAGCCAGGCATATACAGCTATTGCATAATTCAGAAGTCTAGTTCTTTTCAGTCATTAAAAATGTCCACCTTGATTTATAGCATGAAAAATGATGCAGGCCATATCAAAATGGGAGCTTCTCTTCCCATGGATACTTGTTTGAATGGCACTCTCATAGTAAACATGGTGAAAGCATGAGACAGGTCTGCAAATGTTTGCTGAGGCAAAGATGAACATGCGGCTTTAGTCTAGCCTATATAGCCCTGAGAAAGAAACTTCAGCCTTTTGTCTCACTGTCCTCTCTTCTTGCATCTCATATCTCAGGCAGCATCAGACTAGCAGAAGACCTAGTCCAGACTCACAGGGTGAAGTTTTTCTCAATGCAGGCAAGAATGGCAGGGCTAATCTTCAAAGGAATATCATAGAGGCCCTCAGAGTTTCTTTGTAGATAAGAAATTACCCAGGCACATAAATGCAAAATCTAAGCAAGGTTAAAATCCCATGAGAGTGACAGTTTATCAGGGTGTCAAGGCCTTTTCCTAAGCCCAAACTTGCAAATAAGAGGGGAAGCTAAGGGATCAGAGAGGTTCATAGTATGGGGAGCAAAGATCAGGTAGAAGATGCTGCTCCGTGTGCTTTGCTTTGCTGACAGTGAGCTAACTCTGTCAGAAATAATAACATACATTTTATTTGCTGTCTTTACTCCTTCTTTATTGTTTTCATTCAGTGAGTAGACAGCTGAAATACTGCCAATGAAGGAAAACAGATTTTATGATGAATAGTCCTACATCATGAAAAACGAGATTAGAGAAATGCCTAAACTAATTTCAGGTTATTGCATTACTGTCTTCATCTCAGACTAATTCTCAGTAGCTTTATTCCAGGTTTATGGACAGAAACTTAAAGCCAGTACATTTTATCATCTGTATCATTTAGTCTCCTTTTTTTAACTGAAGATTTGCAATGTTCTCTTTAATTTCCAGGAGAATGAATTTCACCTTTTATAACATTCAAAGACAATTATGCTGTCTTTATGATGAATGATGTCACCCTGATTCCAGCAATAAAAGAGAATGTACTAATGCCAATAAATATATTAACTGTATCAATCATTCTCCTGATTTTTTTAAATTTTCTTTTTCAGAAGAAATAGCATGCAACCTTGAGCTTCTAATTGGTTAACACTTCCATAAACACCGTAATGGCTCTTTAAATCTTTCCTTTGTCATGAGTGTGGTGAAAACACCATGAATAAATAATTGCATACCACAGCAGAGCTCAGCACTGATCTATGGGTCATTCAGGAGACAAACTTCATCTAAAAATTTATTCAAATTCTGCAAGAGTCATTTTTGTTGGAAATGGCTGTATAATACAATGTATTTTCACATGCACTTTCAAATAGTAAAGTGTTCCTCAATGAAATCGAATATTGCAATTAGACAGTGGTGTAAAAACATGGACCGAATTCCACTGACGTCAGTAGATGCAGCTCTTCTCTGGCATGGCAATTAAATCAGCAGTATTGGTAAAGCAGAATTGAATTCAGAAGATTAGACCAGCAGTGCCTTCCCAGCGGGCAGAAGACAGATGACGCTGGGGTAGGATCAGCTTTTGCAGTGCAGCTCTGCTTGCTGCCTTCGCCGGAGCAGTGATGCTTTCTGTGCTCTCACATCAGAAACACATCTTTGAGTTTTAGTCACATTTACACTGCATATGGTATTTGACAAGCAGCAAGCCCCCACGAGAGTTCCATTTTGAAGTTGAACAGCTTTCCTGAATGGGATTTTAATTTGATACCTAACTCTGTCACGTTTAAGTAACATTACTGACTTGAGCAGAGCTCTAACAGAGCTTGGAATATGACCCTAGATTTATTCCCGGTGAATAAAACAGTTAAATGAAGAGTCTGAGTTAAAAAAACCCAAACTCTTTTCTTTCCCTCTTTATCTGAACATTGATTTTTCACAAAATGGCTGGAAAAGGAGACGCAGAACACCTTTAAAAAACAAACGCCGCTACTGTGACCAGCAGTGCAGGAGAACGCAGCTCTTTCCAAACGTGAGCGGTTGCTGCCATCTCGTGTTATGAGCGAGGGAGGGGAGCAGGAGTAGTCGGTTCTCCCCACCCCGGGAGGGGGAGGGGAAGGAAGCACCGGTTCCTGCCCCAACACCCCTCAAAACACAGAAAAAAAAAAAAGAAAATAGTGAGAAAATCTGTAATACTCTTTCTGGGTTTAATTCCCTCTTTGTTCACTTTTACCTCCAGACATGATTATTTATTTGGGAGGCTGCATTTCCCAAGCGCAGTTAGCCACTGAGACAGTGAGCTGGTGGAAGTGTTAGCTCATAACTACAGGGTGGCAGAAGGAAAACAGATCTTCTTCAGTGAAATCTCAGCTGCGTAGAGCCTTGGCAGTCTTGTGAGAGTTGTTTTATTTCTCTGTGCCTTTTGCGGTAACCTGAGCAATGTCTCAGGTGTCAAATCTCACTGGCTCAAAAATCTTCACTCACTGGCTCAAAATTCTTCACTCACTGGCTTATGCTATTAAGCTTCTTTTGGTTTAAGGAGGGAGGCTATGCATTTTCCTCAGCCACCCATTACGCCAGCTGGACTGTGCTGCCATAAGGTGTGTGCTGCCACAACAGCCGCCGGCTCAGCACTGCTTCCAGGCATCACCTCATCTACTCACTCAGCCACGACATCTCCCCATCGGGCCAGGGTCCACAGCCCAATCAGACAGGCATAGCAGTGTTGACATTGGAAGCACTCAGCCTGCTCACTCTCTGCCCAGAGCATTATGCAGCCTTTCATGCATGCATTTTTTTGTGCTCTCATCAGCCCAAACCCAACAAGCTTCCACACATCCATGGATTCCTCATTTCCGGCTATCTCCCTTTACAATACAAGGGTGACCTAATAACTTTGCCCCACTTACTGGTGTCACGCTCTTTGGTTGCTCCTCTTTTAGCTCTTGAGAGCAGGGATCTTAATACCCTCTGCAAAGTGCCAGGCAAAATGCTGTGATGGAAAAGTCTAAAAATTGGGAGCATAACTAACATGCGTAGTAAGGCTAACTAACTTAAACTTAGCTGGAAAAATACTGAAATATCTTTCAGTCATAAGAAAATCTCCATTTGTCAAAAATGATCTAATCTTCTCTAAATATGGAAGAAGAGTAATAAACACCTAAAACCAATGCTGAGCTTTTTTACAACAATTTCTGTATCCATGGCAAATGGCCCACACATGGTCTTTCTCTAGACAAGACAACAAAGTATTAATCAGCAACAATTATCTACAGACAAAACCTGACAATATGCTGCAAATATGCACAAAAATAGACAGTCTGTTTGCCTAACAACTGGATTCTGAAACAAGTTCACAATTGCAATGGATAATCACCTTATAACTAACCATTGCAAGTTCGGAGTGCACATCTACAAGCTGTAGATTTTACAGGCCACAAAGGAGTTCTTGGCAGTTTTTACGATAATGGTGATAAAGTAAGAAAAACATTATTTTTTTCTTTCCTGGGAAGAAAAACAACATCCACAATATTGGAAAACAGCTGGAGATCAGCAAGAGCTACAAACAAGGTACAGAATGTTCTTGCCTGTGTTTCTTGGTGCAGGGGAATAAGTTCTGAAGAGACAAGAATAAGAATGGAAAGCCTTGCAAAGCACGGAAGAAGAGTTATGGATATATTTAACTAGCCCCGCCTTTCCTAACAGAAACTTGTGTCTGCACATAAAGAAAGGAAATGGGTAGGAAAGCACAAAGAATAAATATTTATTGAATTTACATACCTGTATGGTATTTAAGGGTATGTAAAAAGCTTAGGGCAGAATGCATTATTTTGAGATAAAGTTTGATAAAAAAAACAATGAGAAGGAAGTATGGGATAACATTTTTTTTCTGAAGACAAATAAGCTTCTGGATAGGTTTTGTATGAAATGTCGCTTTGTTTCTTATGGGAGTAGCTGAAAGGTGAATCACATATATTCATATCCCAAAATATGTGTGTGGGAGGTAAGCCCGACTCTTGTCTCGCACTCTGTGCTTTAATATAAAACATTATTCACCTGCAGTGTATGTAGTTTTTTCTGTTGGAGCATGCAGGTGAATTAACTGTGTGTAGGCATCTGTGCACAGTGCTAACACAAATAAATGTAAGAAAGGAGAGCTGAGCCTACTGAGCCTTCTAGTTGTTGGTGGGGTTTCCTGTGGCCATCAGTCATCACCTTTGTGGTATGGGTTGCTATTCTCCATCCCCAGATCACTATCAGAGTTGGTACAAGACTTTGTTGACCTTGAGCCAACAGCCTTGGTAGCTGAGTTTGTGTCAATTATGAGCAAATAGCCAAGTAGGTGAAAAGTTTAGGTATATATGTTAGACACGTTGGATCTTTCTTTGGGAACCTGAGAGAAATCATCTTTGCTCCCATATGTGATAAGGGATTGAGTGCTTGCTTCAATGGACTAGTCCATCAAGAATTGCAACAGGCCGGTCTCTCTAAGTGTATGCTGAGCTGTTGTTAGATTGAGCAGATCCCCTTCGCATCACTTGAGTTCTCCAGTCCTGGTTCTCCTCTGTTTTCTTTTCCCTGCTTTCTAGAAGCTATATATCGTGGCCTGTATCATAACTCAGCTTGGTCTATGAACTCTGGTCATTATTTCTGTGGCTATCTAATGGCTGGACTTTGACATCTGTTCAAAGACCTCTGGCTTTCATCACCAGTGTTGTAGGGGAAGACTGCCTTTGACCTCTCCATTTTGTTGGCTGCTTCGGTATCTCATTTGTATTCTTCTGTGGAGTCTCGGTGAACTACATCCTCACCTCTTAGTTTCTCGTCTCTTCAACTTTTACATACAAGTGCAGATTCTCATGACAGTTATAACCAAGCCTTTTGATACTCAGTGAACATCCAGGGGATTATATCGTGATACACTGAGACTGAATTGGCTGTGCATATCGTATCAGAAGTACTATTGCACTGGTTTCTGTTTCCTGATCTTTGTTCTTCAGGTTGTGTTCTCCAGTTGGTACATTTTGCAGAAACTACTGCAGTCCATGACTGGAAAAGTGAGCAGTCTTTTGTCAGAAGTGATTTCTTCTCCTGAGTCAAGCTGGGATTTCACAAGACTGCAAAGAACCATAAAGTACTTTATTGTTGCTGATGACATGGCTCCATGCACGCTCTCAGGTCACTCTTTCCTGGTGTATTTCTGCGTGTTAAAATCAAGCTATAGTTCAACAAGCACCTAAAGCCAGCAGAGCTACTAAAAGAGATTGTATTGTCCCTTCTCATCCCTGCTCAGCCATTTCTAATGAGTTGAATCCTGGCCCCAGCCATCCAGCTGTATTCAGCTCTACTTTTGCTGACTGTAATGAAAGATGTACCACAGACGATCACAAATGACTCTGGCATCCTGGAGAAATCAGACAGTGACAGCATTTGTTCCCTTTCTTCCAGCTGCCTGACCTTTTCTCCCAGGTGCTCTTGGCTCATGTGTGTCCTCCTGAGGCGCCTGATGCCTCCTCTGTCAGTCCCGCAGACACGTGGCATCTAGAGAGGGGCCTTTCTTCTTTCCTGCCTTGGAGAGGAGATAATCTGGAAAATAAGAAAACTGAAATATGAAAGGGCGTTTTATTACTGTTCCAAAAGGTCTAATAACCTTTGGGGCTCACTAATGCAGAGATAATTGAGAAACTTGTGCTTTTGTCTTTTCTCGAGGAAATATCTCAGAGGAGATAAATAGAATCACTGCCATCAGCGAAGTAGAGTGTGGATGAGCATCTTGAAAATTCCTCTGACCTCTGGCAGTGGACCCTTCTGATCAGGGTCTACACATGGCTGGGGGTTGGTTGAAGGCTGAGCCATTCTCCTATAAAATAAATTCAAGCCACCTGTAAGTGACAGTCCCTAGATGACAAAGAAAACCAGTTTTTTCAGGAGTTCACCCAACTCAGAGCACGTTCATTCTGAAAGTTTACCCCCAGGATTATAATCTGAATTTTCTGCAGAGGTCACGCTGACTCTGAAGATACAGGACCTGTGCAGCACATTTTCAGGCTGCTGCCCATCACTGTTTTAATTCAGTAAGTGGTGGAAATATCAGGGCTCTTCACCAGCTGTATAGACATGACCCTGGAAAGCAGCAGCATGATCTCTTCCACACCATTACTTTTTATTGCATTTACTGTTATATCTCTGAAAAACAGGGAGACAAAATACCCGCAGAGCTATTTTCATTCTTTGACAGAACAAGTCTGTTTCGCCTTGTGTGTGTAATGTGAAGAACATCAGTCATTTAGAGTCAAACTGCTGTTGAAAAGGTCACAGTTACTGCAACAGAGTAAATGAAATGTTTAATTCAAATAGAATATCAGTTACAGTTGCAGTGGTGCTCAAAGTCACTTGCGTTTCCTTTTCTTTTCCCTAAAGCTCAGCAGAGTACAGTACACTATCAGCCGTGGGCACCCATATGTTACAGAGCCCTTCCAGAAGGTACTTTGTTTTTATTTTAAAGGTTGTAGAAACTGAATAGCAGGTTCTCAATGCAGAAAACTCTGTCTCCTCTTCATGGATTGTGCAGGAAGAGAACGGGGAGGACTAGGGGAATGCGTTTGTGTTGTATGTATGTGCAGCATCAGTCAGAGAGTTAATTTTTTTTTTTTCAGAGAATTTTTTTTCCACAGGTTGATTCTGGAGAATAAAACAGTTCTGGCTGAAGAGATTATGTCCAGCCTTCATCAGCCTGGAGAAGAGAAGGCTCCAGGGAGGCTTTATAGAGTCCTTCCTGTACCTGAAGGAGACTACAAGAAAGCTGGAGAGGGACTTCTTACAAGGGCAAGTAGTGATAGGACAAGGAGGGAATGGCTTTAAAATGGAATCTAATTTAGATTAGACATTAGGAAGAAATTCTTCACGCTGAGGGTGGTGAGACACTGGCACAGGTTGCCTGGGGAAGCTGTGGATGCCCCCTCCCTGGAAGTGCTCAAAGTCGGGTTGGATGAAGCCTCGAGCAGCCTGGTCTTTTGGGAGGTGTCCCTGCCCATGGCAGGGGGATGGAACTGTATGGTCTTTAAGGTCCCTTCCAATCCAAACCATTCTGTGGTTCTGTGATTCTATGATCAGCTGGGTTCTACTCAAGGCCCTGGCAAACACTCCTGGAGATCAGCCTGATCCTGCTCCTGCTCCCATGGCAGGTGCAGATCTGGGACAGATTTGCAGATTACATGTATATGTGCACTGAAGCCTCTCCCTTTCTCCATCTTTATCACAAGGATTTAACTCCATCACAGCAAAATACAGCAGCAGCAGCTCTATTTATGCATTCATGTGGTTGTCCACAGGAGTGGAGAATTTTGTGTCCTGTGTTCATGGTGAAACTCAGCACCGTGATCTGTCTCAGCTATGGCTACATCCTGTATTCAACTCAGTGCTTAAAACTCCCACAGGCATCAAACCTAAATGCTAAGGCTTGATATGACTTCTCTTTCCAGCAAAATATAATATAATCCTGACATATTAAACACCAGCTGAACACCAACAGGATACACTGTCTTTTTGAAAATGTAGTAATTGTATCATGACTGTCAGCCTGACAAAGGGGTCTTGGGGAGACTCTGCAGCACTAATGTTTTCTGTTCTTTTATTTAAATGATGACTGAGAGAGTATGAGGGTGAGAGGGCTGTGTTCCCTGGAACCCGTCAGAGCTCACTGCGCTCTGGGCTCAGTGGTCAGCCAAGCTGCCATGTGTCCCTGGGTGATGCAAAGAGTCTATAGGCAAACAAAAATTTCACCCAAAGCTGGGTCACCAAGGAAAAATGGGTGGGCAAAGTGACAGCCTGGATAAAATGAAAATACATCCAATACAAAATATGCCAAATTTAGATGTGGATTAGGGAATGATGAAGAAGAGATTGCTGCTTTATCTGTGTGGTGTTTAATACAGACTGGTGCGAGCTCATTTGGAGCCTGCTTGTCTCTCTTTGCTCCTATTGGCATGGGTAATGTGCGGTCTGTGTAAAGTCCCTCACAGGTGCTAAAGACTTTGCTCTAGCTCTGTGTAGACTCACCATTTGTTGGTGGTGACCCATGCTGCTCGTACTTACCGTGGACTCAGGGAATGCAAACAGGCTGTGTCTCAGTGGAGGCACAGCATCTGCATGAGCCCCGGATAAGAAGCTATGAGTGTGAGTGAACTGCCCAAGCCTGAAGTCTGCTGCCTGAATCCATAATCAAGCGTGCGATGCACAACCTGCAGTCCAGGGTCTGGCTCAACAGAAGCATCCATGGAAAGGACAGAAGAGAGGACTCTGCTTCCTTCATCTCCCTAATTTTGTCAAATTGGCTTTACAACTCAACATAAACCTCTGTGATTTTAACACTTGCTGGTTATCCACGCTTCTCATTTTTGACATGCTGAGGCTGTACATTTCCTGGAAAAAAATGACTGAGGGAAGCAGAGCTGCAGCAGGAATTTGAAGCTTTGGTGATTCGCACACAAAAGCTCTTTTCTCCCAGGCATGCCTGCCAAGTTCTCAGATTCAACCTCTGATGCCTTTACTATTAAATTATATCCACTGAAGCGGATCCTGAATTGATGCTCCCAAAGACAACAGCAGTTGCTTTGCTGAAAGGCAGGAGTCCTAATAGCAGTTGCAGCTATCACAGGAACAGCAAGATCTCTCTGCTGTTTCTTTGTGGATGTCGTCTTGATTTAGGCTCCAAATGTCAGTCCTTGAGGAAGGTTTCTTGTTTGATGTTTCTCCCTGCGAATGTACTTGCAAAATCAGTTCCTTTCCTTTCCCTTCATAGTTCACCTATTTCACAACTTCCCAGTTTTAACTAGATTTTGGGTGTGCTGTATATATGTGTGACTTTTTTATGGGGTGCTTATTGGCTCTAGTATAAACAGAGATCTGGTGCAATTGCATGTGTTTAGTGTGCGTTTTGTATGAGACCACTCATGACAGAGAATCTGGGGAAATAAAGGATTCAGATAATAGAAGTCCTAGTGTGGGAGTGCGTAAGAAGGTAGAAAGATGTTGCAACTAAACAGCATGGGGAAATCATCTGAACAGAGCTGGAGAGCCCTTGGAACGGCACGGGGAGGTGAAGACTGCCTGGAGTCTCCGCAATGAAGTGAGCTGCAGCTCTGCCCCTGAAAATCCCTCTCTGGAGTTTACAGGGGGCTTTCTGACATCAACCCTTATTACTGCCCACCGTGTTTTTTCTCCAGGCAAAATCAAACTTTATTAAGGTAACATGTAAGTCCATCCCTGTATTCCTTCTTTGTTTGACAGGGCTGGAGGAAATACTTTCATATGTGAAATATGACCTGTATTCCCACAGGATATCTCCTGATCAACAGCGTACGATCAGTGGATTCACTTCTGAAAGTCCCTAAATGCTGTTCAGATGCTATTCTTCATTTTTCTGAGCATTGTAAGAGCATCTCTGTCACTGCATACCAGTGGAACACACTCATTCTCACAGTGTCACTGACTTGCAGTCAAACAGATGCTGTTACTGCACGCCTTCAAAGTTAGTAAAACATCTCCTTTTCTGCCAGGTTCCTGTGTATACCTACAGCTGTCTGTTATAGAGGAGGTTCCTAGAACTTTTATCCATAAATATAAAGCAAGATAAACATAAATATGTATTTGTTTCTTCTTGGTGTGGCACGCAGTCAGAAATATTAATCATTTTGCTACACTTACACAGGGGGGAAATGGACTGGCTGCAAATAGCAACTAGAAATACAGCTGCAAGGTATGCACCTGAGGAAAGGCCATGTTTTATACTCACATGGCAAATATATTTGAAAGACATTTCATTGGTTGCTGCTCAGCCCCTTTTAGTTGCTGTGTCACAGGAGTGATATAAGTCCCTCTTGTGCTGTTGAAAATCACTGTCAGTTCAAACTGTCTCCAGCAACCTCACAGCCTTCAACTAATGTTTCACCCTTTGGTATTTGTTTTTGTTTTTATTATATTTTTATGAAAAACTCTGAATAGCAGTCAGACGAATACTGGATGTAGCAGCCTAGGACAAGCGAGGCTCTGCCACTTCCCACCTGGGTGACTAACACTATGTCACTGTGGGTTTTATATGCTTCTGTTTCCTCAAAAGCTATTACTCACTTATGTAAGTGTAATGATATAAATGGAGGAAAAGCAAGATTCACGTAAATTCATAGAATCATAGAACAGTTTGTGTTGGAAGGGACCTGTAAGGTCATCTAGTTTAACTCCCCTGCAAAGAGCAGGGACATCTTTAACCAGATAGGTTCTAAGAGCTCCATCCAGCCTGACCTTGAAAGTTTCCAGGGATGGAGCATCAACCACCTATCTTGGCATCTCGTTCCAGTGTTACTCATTGTAAAAAATTTCTTCCTAATATCTAGTCTAAATCTACCCTCTTTCATTTTAAAACATTATCCCTTGTCCTATTGTACATACCCTACTAAAATGTCTGTCCCTCTCTTTCTTACAGGTTCCATTTAAGTATAGAAAATTATGATTTGTGGTTAAACTATAGGATGTACACAAACAAATGCAAAGCTGTCTTTGCATCAAACTAGCTAAAGTGAGTGTTATGTAAGGTAGGTTATGAGTAATAGCACTATAGAAAGCAGAAGAAATCTGTATGTGGTGGGTGTGTGCAAGCAATCAGTCCTCATGTAAACCTTTCTCAGGGAAGTCTCTGACACATCAGCAGACCAGAGCTCTGTAGCTGTGTTGTATCTAGTAAAAAAGGTACAACTGTTGAAACTAAAGCTTTGAAACATTCTGGGGTCTCGTTTACAGACTTAGGGAAACTGAGTCCAGTAGATAGCATTGTTGCATTTCAATTAACAAATCCACAGTCCTTTATGGTAAAAACCTGTAAATGATGGTATTATATCAGTTCTATTGTACAAAATGCTAGTCTCTTGTAAGTTGAGGTAATCTCCTTCCTTAGAGTAGGAACTTTGCTGTATAACTAGGTAAAACCTGTCTTCAGAGTGACATTCAATGACACTGTTTGGGATCCTTCAGCCAAACATTCTACCGAAAATAGTTCTCCATTTCTTAAAAATAGAGCTGTTTGTACTTGCCTTAAGAAAGCGATACACCTTAAAGGTTGTTCTTATCTTGGGTTGTTATTTATTTACCTTAATCTTCCTGGTTAAATGGAAATCAGTGGTAAATGTCTACCTTTGCTAGATCCTTTGAGCCCCTTTCTCTCCAGTGACAATGATGCTTAGTCTGATGAGGTTAGACTCGGTTGTGCAACTTTTGGATGCCAAAGTCAGAACAGAACACCACCATACACCAGGGACCCTGATGGGCAAAGTCTCAAAATTGAATCCCGGTACAGAATTTACTTTTGGGCTTGATTTGTGTGGGCATTGCTCAGATATGAGAGTAGGTCAAGGTATAAACCCTAAAATAGGCAATAGAGATGAAAGCATCTATATACATTATATAAAAAAAATTTTTCATTACTAGGCAGCAACTTTTTAGTAAATTATCAATCTAACATCTGACAGAGCAGAACAAGCTACCATACTAATAGAAACATGTCATAATATCATGGAATCATAGAAAGGTTTGGCTTGGAAGGGACCTTAAAGATCATCTAGTTCTACCTGCTCTGCCTTGGGCAGAGACGTCTACTGGATCAGGTTGCTCAAAGCCTCATGAACCTGGCCTTGAACACTTTCAAGAAGGGGGCACCCATGCCTTCTCTGGGCAACCTGTTCCAATGCCTCATTGCCCTTACTGCCCCTAATACCCAAACGAAATCTCCCCTCTTTCTACTTAGAACTGTTACGCCACATCCTATTATTGCATTCCCTGATATTGTCGCTTTGAGAACCTTGCCTACTTTTCCCAAACCTTTTCTGTTTTCTCCCCAGTTTCTCTCCAGTCATTGTCAGTGGTAGACCTGGACTGAAAACAATGTTTCTGTTGTTCTCTAGAAAATAGCGACTTTCCTGGCATTGTTCTAAATTCTAAACAAAAAAACTTAGAGATAGCATAGTGAATCTTCCCATGCAGTAAAAGTTCAGATAGCAACAAAATCTTTTCATTATGATAATGTCATGTATTAGAAAAAAACCCATTTCCTACAAAGTACAATATCTCATTTATCAAATAGAATTGGAACATAAATACAAAAAGTATTTTTATATTGTCAGAACAAGCCAGCTGGACTGTTTCCCTTTGAAAATCACAATCAAATTGTACTCTTAAAATTCAATACAACTGCATTTCTCAATTGAAGAAGTGATCCATCAGCTGGCTCTAGCTTAAAATGTCTGATCCTGCCAATAGGAATAGCAAAAATCAACAGCAATCTAACTGGATTAGAGTTGCAGAGCTTTGGTCAAACTCTTTCTCTAGCTTAACTTTTTGTAGGGTCATTAATCTGTGAGCCAGGGTCATGGCTGATGGAACTCAGTAACCCGCTTGACTTGTTTAAGCCCAGCAGTGGTAATGCCAGGATTAATGCAATCTATTTGCTCAACTTTAGCTCATGGTCTGGAGAACAGGAGTGTGCTGATCCACAAGAGCTGTGTTGGTGCCCCACAATTTATAACTTATCTAAACTGCAGCAAGAAGATGGTGAAAACCAGCCATCCCTTATTACTTGTCAAAACTAGGAATGTAAGTAAATAATCCTTCTTGGAGAACTCTTGCAGTGATCCTCGCTTTCCCCAAATCTGATAAGATGTAAATCCATTGCTTGTTCAGTTGTACCCTCTTTTCTGCTTGACGTTTTTGACAAGCCAAAATAATCCTTAGAGTGATGTTTTTCTCCCTTAAAATGGTACAACCTGTTTTCAGACCTAGTCCTGCTTTCAAACTCAACACAGCCCTCTTTTATGTTTTTTTAGTATTTTACAGCAAGCATAGCAAGGAAAAAAAAAGCTTTTCCATTAATTCTATGACTTTCACTGTTCTCTGTCTTCTCTTTCTGAAGTAGGATTGATCCTCCCCTGCCCAGGATGCATAATGAACTCATTGCTCCTGTATCTCCACTCAGCAAGTTCCTCTTGCAAAGACATGACAGGTCAGTGTCCTTGTGTTGTTAAACCATTGAACTAACAACCGAAACCTGGGAGGCTTTTTAGCCAATTATAAATGAACAAGTTATTAATTATTAAAGTTACTCAAGCATGACTTCTTATTCCTCCCTTCAACCCCGCTCTATTTTGAACAGTGTCACCATCAGATAAAGAAAAAGCATGATATTGAAATGTTCTTGTACTCACAGACTTTGGCAAAAAGTTAGCAAAAATCTAATGCTTACTGACTCTCTGTTATGTAGAAGTTGAATTGTTTTTAGAGCAACTTGGTACCTGATAAATGAACTTCAGCTGAGATGAATCCAGAGACTTGTCTTGTTATTTCACAGCATGCTGATACAGACAAAGAGAAAATGGAATCAGTTTCCTCAAAGGTGAACAAGCATACCAAGGTCAAGGGGCTTTACTGAGCATTTCTCACCTAAAAAATATTGTTGTTCACTGAACTGCTCTAGACACCTTCTTAAAGTGATCAGATCAACCCTGTCTAAGTAATGAGTCGTTCTCAGTGTGACATGACCCGACTGATGCTCTCCTAACCCCTCAGCATGGTGCCCTGACCAGAGGACACACCACCAGGGTCCTGGTGTTTTGCTAATATCATCAGGCTTTTCATGGCTTTTCAGAGCTCACAACGCTTGAACAACTTCACAGTCATTTCAGTTATCATTTAAGCACATGGTCTTATTTCACGGTGAATTAATTTTTATTTTTTCTAGCATAAGGAAAGCAGCAATCATATATGATCTTCCCACAGCTCTTCCAGGCATGTAAGAGCTGAAATGTGCTTGAAAGAAGAGATCTCTGTCAATGTGAGGAGGTTTAAGACAGCTTTCTTGAGTTACAAGGTTAGACTGTCGACTCCCCAGGTAAACAAGGGAAAGAGTATCCCGAGAGTAATTCCGAGCAAGAAGCTGAATTGGACTAAATTTATGTTGTCCACCTTTCTTACCTTTCCCTCATACTGGCAGCTCAGTTTCTCAGTCTAACTCTGACTTGAAAAACTCCCTGTCAACATTTAACATTTAATAACTCATTGCAGGTCTTTTTCTCACCACTATCTGTTACCTCTGGGCAGATGAAAGGACTTGTGATGCAAAAGATTTGTGAAGTGACAACTACCTGAAAGGAGATTGTTTTGAGGGGGATGTTCGTCTCTTCTCTGAGGTATCAGGTGATAGAGTGAGAGGAATTGGCCTGAAGTTGCATCAGGGAAGGTTTAGATTGGGTATTAGGAAAATTTTCTTCATTGAAAGGATTGTCAAATACTAGAACAAGCTGCCCAGGGAAGTGGGTGAGTCACCATATCTGGAGGTATTTAAAAGATGTTTAAAATGCTTTGCTCAAGGACATGGTTTAGTGGTCAACTTGGCAGTGCTACGTTTATGGTTAGATGCGATGATTTTAATAGGTCTTTTAAAACCTAAAGAATTCTATGATTCAGTGAAATTTCTTGATTTTTTCATGGATCTGTGCTACTGTGAGTGAAAATACATAAAGCAACCTAAAGACAGAGAAATCACTACCAATTAGCACCTTGATCAAAGATATTTTCCTGTCATTACTCAAGCTAGAGAATAGGCATGAGTAGCACAGTTTCTTATTGCTGGTTTGTGATTGCTGGGTCTGCAAAGAATGTCAGAAAATCCTCCCACATCACAGAGGGAGCAATGGTCCTGATCTTTCATTTGCATTGCAGAAATAAAAATCAACACCAATCATAAAGCTTTTATATTGGATTTTACTTGTAGTGCATCCAAGTCTGCCTAAACCAAGCAAACCAATACAGAACTGCAGGGAAGCATCTGTTATTTTCCTCTTATTCCGATGTATCTCATAAGCAAATCTGATAAGTACCTTCTGCAAAAGATTGCTTGAAATAAGATATTTTAATGAAATGCCACAGAAAATTCTTAATGCAGAGATCGCTTTTGTTCTATTATGCATTGGTGAAGGAATTTGCATGGTCGTTAGGGGATGACTGAATTTGGAATCTTTTTAATGAATATTACATTCTCATCTATTAATGGGAGGAATGACAGTAAATTCTTGTAGCAAATTTCTGCCATCTGTGTAACTTTTCCCTAGAGCATTACTGGGAACTAAGTCAGAGAGGCACCTAAACAATGCAAAGGAAGGAATTTCAGCAGACTACGGTCTAACCAGTTTTCCATGTAACTTGTATCTTCGCAGTTTGGCAGTTTTCTTTTTCTTTTTCTTTTCCTTTCCCCTTTTTTCTTTTTTTTGTTTTGCAAATTGCCTATACTTCATCAAGTTCACCTGACCTGTCTTCACATTCTTTTTGTTTCTGCCTTTCTTAAATATCATCAAACATATAAACTTCTTTTGTCATATTCACTGAAGCATATTTGACAGAAAAGTTGACATGGGTAAGTAGACAAAAAAAGATCCTGTCAGTTCTGCAATAGATTTCTACTCTTAGGCTCCATGATTTTCCTATATTTTTATAGTTTAGTGAAAAGAAGGCCAGGTGCACTACTTATCTACTTTTCAAGAGCATGGTTATAGATTCAGCCAGAATTTCATATATATGAAAGAAATACTAGTTTGTTTCTTAAACGAAGCATTTATTTAAAAACGATAGCTGGTCTTGATTGAGAAGGGACTGAGCAATAAGTACTTAATTATAACATGTACCAGCTAGAACAGTTTTAGAAAAGTTTCCCTCCTCTTTAATTATTTTGAATCCTGAAATCAGTGTAGTTTCTTCTCAGAATGCTTCTGAAAGTAACATCCCACAGAGGAGGTGTGATTTGCTCAGTCTCACTATAATCAAATTTGCTTAATTTACATATTTCTTGTTACATTTGTCTCTCCTTTTTTATTAAGAAACTATGTACAACATGAGACCTTTTTGCAACCTAATGAGAGTTGTAATCTTCATCACAACAGGGCAACATACTAGTAAGCTGAACCAGAACAACACTGAACAGCATATTGGCTGAAAACTGGGTATTTGGAGTATTAGTTTATTGTTGATGGAAAGAATTAACATTTCCACAGAGAAAAGTTTTTGTTTGTGAAGTCATTTATTTAGAAAACAAATGAAATTGCTCTGTTTTCAATTATTTTAACAGACAGTTTAATTAATTCTTCAATTTATTTTCAAACTTCAGCCTCCAGCCATTCAATACTGCTGTTAAGGAATGAGACTTACTATTTCTTTAGAAATCTTGCTATTATCTGATATCTTTCTCTTACAGATATTTTCAACCATTCTGCAATATTCTTTGGCTTTCAAAGGCTAAGTAAGTTCACCTCTTTTGGTTTTCTCTCTAAAGGTCAAAAATCCTTCCTACAGTTTCCCTCTGAATTCTTTTTTAACTTTCAGAATTTCTTATAGACTGTTTTCTATGAGTTTTTAAAAACTTGTCTTTCTCTTTCAAGTATACTTCTAACACACTCTTTTTTTCTAATGTCGTTTTGCAGGTTCAAGAAGAAAAGAATACGTCTGACTACTTAAAAATGGCTCACCACCCCCTCACACACCAGAAGCAACTTTTCTCCTAGGGTCTGATGTCAAAACTCTACTGAGCTGGTCTGTCCCTTGTGTCTCTGAAAATGCCTGAAGTTTCACCTCTTTGCAACTGAAAGGATCAGAGCTAAGCGGGACCATGAAGCAGGTTTACCAGGTCCCCATCAATACGTATGACAGAGGGGAGACATTGTTCCTTAGACAATTAAAGAGCTCCATAATGTGGCTGTATGAAGCTCACATCAGTCGTGCCACAGCCAAGAGACCTGAGAATATTGTCTGAAAATGCTCTGTACAGTCCTACACAACGTTTTTCATCTTTCTAGCTGCTCTCCATCTTTTGGAAATGGAAGAGAAGGCAGTGAGCTTTGCATGAACTTCCTTTTCTTGATTAATGCAGCAACCATGGCTCCCACCGGAGATTTGCTACTTACCACATCCACAGTTCTTCACGCACACATTGCATAAATGCACGCATTGGCTCAGTACTACATAAAAAGAAACAGGCTTGCATGGGAGGCTCAGAGAAGAGATGCCATTTCTTCAGGAAATTAATTTACACAGTGAAACAGGTGACTGCAGAGATAATGGTTTCAATGTTTCTACCACTAAAATGTCTTGGGTAGAAAGAGTAAAGAGTGGGGAGATCTTTTCTTCAGGTGTTCTTCCTGCACTAGGGATGGGAGAATTGGTCACCATGACCTCTTCCTTCAGGCTATGGATGCTCTTGCAAAAGAAGTGAAGCGGCGATTTAAGTAAAGGAAGGTGTTGCTGTCTTCTCCTTTCTTTTGATGATTGAAGAAGCTGAAACCACTAGTATGATTTCTGACTTGAGGTAAGACAACCTCAACCGTCCATGCCAGTGGAGAACTGATTGATTGTAGCCTCTCAACTCCAGTGGAGAAAAGAGCCTGGCTGAAATCTGTTAACTACAATGAGGCTAAAACTGGGGACTCCACTGTCTTTGGGGACTTACCAAGATTTCCAATTGAGCCCAGAACAAGAAATCAATCTGAAGATGAAAAGAAGGCACTGTTAAAGCAGTGAGACTGTTATAACAAATCTACAAATGCCGTATCTACGAATTCCTTGTCTATCTGGGTCATGACTCAGTAGAGGTTAAGTACTGAATTGTACTGCCAAAATATTTATTAATCAGAGTAATTGTCTACTTTGGGACTTCCAGGAATCCCAGACATGGTTTTCTTCTGTTTCCATGGTAGTATTTTATGGAAATCACTAAAGATAACAAACCATTCAATTTAGGCTGAAGTGAAGTACCTGAAGCTGTATGTAGTCATCAAAATCAATGATCTAATTTTTAGAGACACTAATTATCTCTCAGTTCCTATGAGGAAACAGAGTCCATAGTTGTTTGGAATTTGAAGAGACATTTCCTATTTTTATTTGGTTTGCTCCAGTAAACTTCTATTGACTAAGAATATGTGGATTGTTAGCTGTTAATTATTATACTACCAGTATTTTGCTAAAGGTGGCCTGGAAACCTATTTTCCCACTTATTGACTCATCTGATTTTTAAAAAAAATATTGTTTGTTTAAAATAATCATGGCATGGATATTTTATCTAATCCCTGATGTAAAAGAAATGGTCAATATCCTCTCTTTACATGAGAATGTGAAACTATATAACCACTCTAATTCCCCAGTTCTGTGACTGGATTTCTTTAACCGCTTAAGCTTAACAACAGTGCTTTCCACATAAAAAGATTTAGTGCTACAGGATGAGTCCCTCCCTTCCTCTTAGGAATATGTGATTCTTGCAGGCCTTTTCAGTGATTAAAGGCAATTCAGATTAAAAATTTGTATGTAGTATAAGCATTCAACTCAAGACTGAGATGCCTAAATTAGGTGTTTAAATGTAAGGGTTTGATTCAAGTGCCTAAAAATAGGTGCCCAGTGCTTTTTGCGATGTCTTTGTGAATTTGTTGAGATCGTTGGCTGACCTTCAGCTGCAAGTTCAGAAGAGCATGGGTCTCCTGTAGGTTCTGTGCTGTATCTACCAGCTCTATGTAGGGTATCTTAGGTCATCTCAAATGGCACTGACACCTGTGTTTACTCATTGAATAATTGAATAGAACCCTAATTACCATTAGATTGAGGGATACAGAGCAGAGAGAGTCAGTAAAGAGACTTAGCATTCTCCAAGTTGGCTGGTGGATCGCCCTGACCTCCACTGCAGGTACTGGCTATTTAGTTTAGGTACTAAGATCACATATAGACATTGACTTGCAGACACCTAATTTTAGGTGTCTTTTTCCCAAACTGAGACTGACACATGTTATAACAAAGGATGAATTCAGAAATGGAGGGCAGACCATGTGAAAAGTGGGGAACCTCTGTGCGTATGCTTTTCTCAGGGACTCAATAACTGATAACTAGCCCATACTAGTCTAGCCCTGAATGTTTCAGTGGTTGCTATCTATGTTACAAAGGTAGTAATTAAAGGGCAACTTTCTCTTTTTAATTCTTGCTGTCTGAGATTAAACAGTGCCTCCCCCATAGAAATTCTCAGGCTTATATCAGTGAGCAGCTGTAGTACAGAAATGATTGACGGTTTTTCAGAGCTGTCCTGTTCTTCTATTAACACAACTGACTTAAGTATCAATCGCCACATTACAAATAATATGAACTTGATTGTGCCCTTCTGTTTCAACCAGGAATATTTACCTATGCTTGACAGAAAGGGACAATATTGAATAGTCGAATATTTGGAATATTTGGAATGCTTCCAAAATTCACCTTCCAGTTTCTTACACTATTAAAAACAATTCTCTCCTGCCACTCAATGCAATTTGCACAAGGTGCTTAGAAGAAAACAACCTTGAATTGTCTCATGACATGAAGTTCCGTTATGATAAATCTGAAGGAGAGAGCAAACAGGAAGATACGAGCCTCTCTTACAACGATGTTTCTGAATCACATTATCGTAAGAGATGTTCTTTATAGTCTCTGCTGCACAAAACGTGCAAGATTTTATTGGCAGCATATCACTGACAGATGCCACTTTACTTGGAAAAAAAAGCTGTTATCAGAATTTGTATTCAATGAAGTATGACAGTTAAAAAATATTATCCAGAGACCGAAAATGAAACTGGAATTTATTAAAATACAAATTCTGTGGTAAAAGTGGACTGTGTGGGATGCTGAATTCCAGAGACTAATGCAAATAGGTGTAAAATTGAATAGTTTAGAAAACAGACAAAAGGACTAGCCATGCCTGCCGTTCGCTTTCTGCATTTATTCCTCCTATGATAGCCTGAGATTTTCTGTTGTGATGTGCTGAGTCCTCCAGAAGACTGATCATAGCTTTCCAAGACATCATCCTGCAATCAAGACTTCCTGCACAGCTAAATGCACCAGCAGGGAGACTGTGATTAAGTAGTGAGAAACAGTGGAAATTTCTGTAGAGCTGCTACTGAGAAACTTGCTTCTGCAAAAGATAACAGACTTCTACAAATCACCAAGTCAGTGACCTGATTAGGAATGGCTTTAAATTTCACAGACCCAGTTTTTTGCTTTATCTGATCTGATGGAGAATTCTGTGAAATCAGTGGAGTTGTGCAGTACAACAAGAACCATGTGTGGTCGTGAAATTGGGTCCCATTTTATGTTTGTCTCATTTATGATGCTGTTATTAACACTGACTTCCAGTAGTGAATGTCATAAACATAGAGTAGAGGATATGACTTGTGTGACATGGTTTTAGTGCGTTCAATATTGATATGCTTGCTCATAATGAATACAGAGACACACTAAGGGAATGGACTTGCCTGGTCATTTGGGAAAAAATGTTTGAGAGTCTTTCTATTGTTGCTTTACAGAGTACAAAAAGTGTCTGAAATACCAGTTTATGCAGGATGGCGAAAGTGTTGCCTGCACAAATCCAATTACTATAATTCTGAAATATCTTTTTTTTTAATTGTCCCTTTTTTCTGTTTCTTGGGACAGTAAGTTCCACTTTTTATTATTTGTATATTTAAGTATTAGAATTAAAAGCCTACAGTGAACGTGTATCTTGTTTGTGGTCTGACACTCTCTGTTTTCATTTGCTATCTATTTCACAGGCTATTATCACTGATTTCAGTTTAGCTTAGGTGCCTGAGCATCATTTACTGTCATTAGTGAGCTATGTATATTTCCTTGTGTTTCCACACCCTTACAATCTTGTCCTTAATAGTTCTAAGTATTCTGACCTCCACAATCTCTTGAGGTGCTTCATAGATCTAGGCTGAAGTGGAACCAAGAAAATTGTACCAGAGCCTAACTCTTATCAAGCAATATTTTTCCTGATACTGCATTAAAGACCCATACATAAACATCTCCAAGACTGTAAAAGATGGAAAGCAACTGCTTGCATCAATAAGTTATTAACAGCAATTAGGACAAAATTAAATTGGCATCTTGCTATTTCAGGTGATGATAGAAGAGAAGCATAATTCTAAAAACTATAAGAATGTAAAAGATATACTTAGTGAAATAATGCAAGCAAAATAAACACAGGCTATAAAAGTCACTAACATTTGACAAGCAAAACAGTTCTGAAAGTAAAGGTATATGTAGCGTGAAATAGTCTGTAAGTAAATAGCTGATAGACTGCCTGGTCTTTTCCCAAGTACCTTTACTAGGTCTAAATAGTTAGCAGCAGATTGAGTATGAACACAGTTGGTTTCCTCTTGCACCTGCGTTACTGCAATGATTCCAAGTGAGTAGCATTTTGTTAGTAGGAGTAAAATTTGGTCTGTAATGAGAAAGCAAGGCACAGAGCTAATATTATTTTACAAAATATGGCAAAGCAAGTAATAGAGAGTGATGATACAGCTCATAAATGCGAGCAGGTGGGAACTACAGGAGAAAGGATAGGCTATCTACTCCAGCATAATATAGTTTCAATAAACTCTATACTGAATTTGGGTTACTTCCTAATAATTTGCAATAATTCAGGCTGATTTAGACACTCAAGCATGAATGTGTGGATCTCCTGCACAGACCCTCATACTTTTTATGCATGAGGTAGTCAAAATCCTCCTGTAATCTGGAAATCTGGTGGCTGTCCGTGCAAGAGTTATTTTCTCTCTGAAAATCTGGTAATGGGGAAAACATGGCTTTTTTTCTTTTTTTCCATGCTATATAAATATAACACTGGTATTTTTGCACTTCTAAAAATCTAGAAGTTTTACATGTGCAGAAAAGGTGCTGGATTTCTAAACCTGGCATCCAATATTCTCTGAAAATCCACAAAAGTGACTGCTTATGAATATAGCTTAATAAGCCAAATATTTCGGTCTCTGTATCTATTTAGTATCAAGCCCCTCCACTGTGACCACCCCTGATGGGTTGAAAGGCAGATGCCTATGTGGCTGCAGGCACATTATTATCTTCAAGTGCCTTCCTGCTGGTTGATAACCAGTTTCTCTGCCCACCCTTATTGGAACTATAAGCATTGTGTCAGCCATGCATTGTAGCTGTAGCACTACACAAGTTCTGCATATAGTTTTTTTTACTAATAGCACCATGTGAGGCCTAAAGCATTGTATAATCAAAGCGAGGGTCATGCAGTCGTGTAGCAAAGAGGGATCTGCTTCAGCTCAAGCAGTCGGCACCCCTCGGGTCTGATTTAGAGGCCACAGCAGTAGCTGTAATAAGTATAGTCAATTCCAGTGGGCTTTGGAGTTCTCTTCTGGTTGTGTCTGTGAAGTCCTGAGCATGCAGCATAGTGGTGTTTGCGGGGCTATTTATGTTTATGACTACAAACATAATCCTTCATTCAGATGCTGTGATGCTGAGAGCTGTAGAAATCCCTCAGGCTTGTAAAAAGGGTAAGACTGTTTGGCAAAAAGGAGATTTTTTTCCTTAAAATATTGCAAAAATGCATTATTTCTATTTATTTAAAAATATCTTTTCAAGAGTCCATGGATATTTATATTGATGAATTGTCCACTTGAGCATGGCAACTTCATGATGCCCAGTTGCTTTTTATTCTGCAATGCTATCAGGTTCCTTTTATCTCAAAATATTTTCTAGAGAAGACCAGTGCCATTATTCTGCTTTTAGAGCTAGAGAAACTGAAATTCTCAGAACTCATCCCCATGGTCTAGGCCTGATTCTGCTCTATTTTGGTTTGAAAAGTTCTTAATCATACACCCATGTCTGAAATCACTTCCCATTGAATGCATAGGAAATGAACTCCTTTAGGTGTTTTATCCCTTCAGGAGAGCTGTCGCTCTGGCCTCAAATTCTAGTAAGTTCACACTAAGTATCAGTGAGAGCTTGTATCCTTGTTTGTAAGTGAAGAATTAATTCCAGGAAAGTAAGGGTTGCTATTTAGCTTGCTGTCTAACTAGGGAAAAATAATGAAGAAATTACCTGAGGCTTATTTCATATCCAAAGAAGAGTGTTACTCCATCTTTGAGTCTCTTAATTCTCCTCAGTGTGGATATCTTTCTTTAATTCGGAGCTTTCACTCCATGTCTAGCTAAGAACTTGAAGAGAAGGGTGATCACAGATCCAAAAAGCTATTGTGACCTCCTTGGAGCAGAAGTTTCTATATTTGCTTATATAATAGGCACATTTCTTCTCTCCCCGACCCTGAAATGCCTTTCATCTTATTTTTTTCCCCATCAAAACCTCCAAAATACGGTGTGACCATTTATTTTGGAACTACTTGTCACTATGTGTAACCATTTCACGTGCAGATAAAGTCATTTAACTTAATTTCACAGGTAAGGCTAAGAGAGGTATCAAAGGTCTCATGAGGCTGGTGGAATTGCAAAGCAGAAGGTACAATGTTTCGAACTGAATTTTGTATCATTATTGTGTTCTCGACGCTAAATATGTGGGAAAAGTCATGAGGAAAGAACCTTCAAGGATGTATTAAAATGTACAGTTCCCTAGTCTAGGAAATGCATATCAGGATTAAATACAAGCAGGGCTTTTTGCTTATTGCAGGCAGACATTATTTTTGAGTTAAGAAGTTTAGTTTGCATACAAGAGATGAAAAGTCTTATCTACTAGCACTGAAATAGTCCTTTATACTACAACATCTCCGTTACTGCCTGATGCAGGCAGGCCATTATTAATTTGCTATCTCATCAGGCTTATCTGCCTCTAAATTTGTCCAGCAAGTGAAGCTTTTAACTAACAGCTTCAGTTCTACGATGACAAATGGTGAAAACATAGAGGATGCATTCTTTTCGGAAAGACTAAACGCACTGTCATGGAAACTAAAAAGGTGATAATTGGTTCAGACAATGCTCAGTAGTTGCGAGGTTCAGCTCTGGACCTCTGTGTGTATCCATTGCTCTGTGTATGGGGCAAAAGTCACAGAATTTCAGACCTAAGTGAGATCTAAGGTTGAAAAGCAAGTTGTCCTACAGCTCTAACTGTGGTGTAGCTTAGGATCAGGGCTGTGCCTGGATGTGCACTCAGCTCATTTTGTCCTTAATTCCTAGCTGGTCCCAGAGCTCCTAGCTAGCTTCCGCATGTGTGAAACAAGGGATCTGCCCAAGACAAGAGACACACTTGCGACAAAGTGATTTCCTGCCGAGCTGTTGGGCAGCTGCTGCAGGAGCATTTCAGGTGGAGTTTTAGACTAGACAGGAGATTTCCCCAGGCATCTCCTGCTGTTCCTGGATGGACTGAGAGATGAGCACTTTTTATGTGTTAAGAGATCTTGGTTAACCTGGCTAAGAACCTGGGCAAGAACCTGACCATCCAAGGGACTCATCCAGGCAGTATCTGTTATAGAATTGACCAGGCTGTACTTATATAAGATACTTCAAAGTAGTGGAAACAGTTCTTGCAGATGCATAAATTGGCACAGAGCACAGCCTTTTCTACACAGTCAAGACAGTCAGATTTTGTGCATGATTTAATACAGTCAATAGAAAGAGACTATACGTGTGCTGGAGTGGTCATGCAGGACCACAACCCAGCTGGATCATAGCAAGTGAGCGGAGGTTTGAGGAGGCTCACGAGGTCCAGCTGAAGATTGTGTTGCAAGGGCAACAGCTTCCCATCACCACCTGGACAGTAACGAATCATGCTGTTTGAGGAATTTGAGCTTTACCCTGTGGGAACACCCCCCAGATCTATTTATTTTTAACAAATCTTCTGTCTGTGCAAGAAGTGTACTAGCAGTGTCACACAAAAAAGCAAAACATGATTTCACCTCCATTGGAACAGTCCTCCTTTGATGTAGAAAGGAAATAGAGCCTATATCTTACCCTTAAATTCCTGGTTTGGACTTCAGCTCTTGTGGGATGTCTTTAACAAAGATCTTCCATCTGGTGAGGAGTCTAGAGAACAAGCTTATAAAGAGTGGCTGAGAAAACTGATATTTTTTAGCCTGGAGAAGATGAAGCTGATTAGTGACCGTATTGCTCTCTACAATTACCTAAAAGGAGGTTGTAGTGAGGTGGATGTTGGTCTCTTCTCCCAAGTTACAAGTGATAGGATGAGAGGAAATGGCCTCAAGTTGCACTAGGGAAGGTTTAAATTGGCTATTAGGAAAAATTTTTTTACTGAAAGACTGGTGAAGCATTGGAACAGGCTGCCCAAGGAAGTGGTGGAGTCACCATTCCTGGAGGTGTTTAAGAAATGTGATGATGTGGCACTTCGGGACGTGGTTTAGTAGGTGGTGTTGAGTTGATGGTTGGATTTGATGATCTTAGAGGTCTTTTCCAACCTTGGTAGGAAGAATTAAATCAAATAATTTCATGGATAATTAAACATGGGTCTTTCATATCCTAGGAGTCTATTGTAACTTTGAGTAAGAGCTCCTGCAGTCTCCTCTGCCATCTTGCTTGTAACTCCCCTTACCAAGTTCTGGGGGTCTACTTAAGAGCTAAGAACTCATGTCTTTGTTTATGGGTGTATTTTGCAGGAGCAATTCATATCTCCTTAAAAGTTTCTCAAAACCTTAGTGAAAGAGGCTTTGCGCCCTTGGTTATTTGTTCCATTGTTTAATTGTTATTCTATCACTAGGCAGTTTTCTTGCACTTCTCTTTTGCTTGAAATTGACCTAACCTGCTGCTTGTCCTGCTTGTCCTTCATCCCTCAGTGCAAGCTCTGCAATATTACTTTTCTTTGTCTTCCCACCAGTCTGCTAAGCTAAGTCAAACCCATTCTATTTCAACTATCTCCAACAAAAAATATTTTCTAAGTACCACTTTTCTTAACATCAAACAGACAGTCTTCATCTCCATGGATATGCAAAACCTAAACCAGGACATGGCACTCCTGGTCGAGTTTCAGTAGTGCTGATGAGAGGAGAATTACTGTCCATTTTACAGGATAGAAACTGCATTTCTGGCAGCAGCATCACATCAGTTATGCCATGTTTAGATCATGATTCCCTAAAACCACATTTTCTGCTGTGCTGCTGCCCAGATAATTTTTTTCTTTTTTGATTCTTTCCAAGCGTAGCACTTTTTGCACTTGTCTACTTTGTATTTCATTTTCCTGACTTCAGATCGTTTCTCCAAAGTATTGTTTTAAGTTCTTAACCTCTCAAGTGCTTTCAGTCCCCCTCTGCTCATTATTTTCAGGTTTGAGTATGTTCATGCTATTCTGTTATCCAGTTCATTAACAGGGATATTTAACAGTTCACCTAATTGTGCAGGACACAGCCTGTTCTGAGGTATTGAAAATTAAGTGCAATCTTACAGTAATTTGTGCATTCACTTTTATAGTGTTTTAATCCACTCAATTCATGCTTATTTCATACATTTCATTTAAAAAAAACCAATAGGGCTATACAGACTACGCAGTTAAAACCAGACTGTGGTTGTGAGGAACTGGGCTGCCAAAGTATCCACTTAGTCAGATTTTCAGCAATAAAACAATCAAACTTTTCCTAGATATCTCCCCAAATCTTTGACAAAAGCTTAAGTTTCAGTGATGGAAAATCTATGGGAAAATAAGACTGACATCCTTATACTTCACTTATAAGACTTTATGCCAGGGATACTCAGTATCACTGCTTAGATTATGTCTTGAGCCCTCCCACATATCTTTTTATTTATTTTCATAAGATCTAAATACTACAAATGAGCATCTCTCAAGGTATCAGTGTAATAGAAATAACTGTTTTCCACCTACTTGTGTGAATAGTTAAAAAAAGTTTGGCTCAGTGAAATTTGGGACTCTGGCTACAGTTATTATTATTATTGGTTCAGGTCACTAAATATTTTAACTCCTTGATAAGTCATTCGAAACATAAGCTTCCCAGACTGTTTCAGTTTATTACTCATTTTTAAGTGAACTCATCTAAATTAGAAACTCCTGAGATCAATAGCTCATTTTTATCACAGACCATTCGAATTGTACCATATAGATCAGATAAATCATCTTTCACTGCACTCATAAGTTTTAAACTGCAAATCTGCAGTGTAAAACTACTGTAGATTTAGTGCTAGGAAAATGATATATTATGGCTGTTTCTATCTACCTATGGCTCTTCCTGAATAAATGCCATGTTCCAGCACAGCAATTATTTTAATTGCAGATGTTTCCTCAGACTATATGACATATTTCTCTAAAGTTGGCAGTTTATGTCTACATTACAAACAGTATCTCCTCACTGGGTGACATAGGTGCTGCTCAGCTTATTTACACCATGAGAAACAAATAAAATATATGACTACATGTGCAATTCAGAGCTAAATGCATGAGTTCATTCAAAGTGGAAGTTAAAAACACTACTGTGGCCTGTCCTAGTCACTGTATGCATCACAGGATCATGGAAAACCATTTTGGAATGGTCCTTGGGAGGTCTCTAGCTCATCCTCTTGTTCAAAACAGGGTCAGCTCTGAGGTCAGACCAGGTACCTCAGGGTTATATCCCATTGAATACTAAAACACTTCAATGATGGAAAAAAGGTCCAACCTCAGTGAGCAACATGCTCCAGTGCCCAAGCGTCCTGATGGAGAAAAATATTCTCCTTATATCCATCCTGAATTTATATTCTTTTCATTTTATGCCCAATCTCATCCTTCCACTAGACACAGCTGTAAAGAGCCTTGCTCCATCTTCTTGATGACGAACTTGTGGGCATTGCGGTTATTGTTAGGGCCCCTGTCTCTTCTTCAGGTTGAACCAGTGCAGCTCCCTCAGCCCCTCCTTACAGAGCAAGTGCTTCCACTCTAAGCATCTCCCTGGCCCTCAGCTGAACTTGCTCCCATTGATTGATGCTTTCCTTATGACATTTTGCCTTCCAAAGACGATTTGATTTTGGTACAGCTTCCATTCATCTATTAAGACATTACATGCTGTTGGCTGATCAAGAACTGCCACAGCAAAGGTCATTACAGGGATTTCACAGGCAGATGACATGACATTGAATAGAATGACTTGAATTTTTTTTTTGAAAATTTTTTTCCAAAGAAAAATAACCTTGAAACTAAAACAGATGTGGGTTTCATAGCAATTTTTCAATTTTTTTGGTCTTTCATTTCTTTCAACAGAAAAAGTTCTGAAATGCATAGGAGAGGGTTTTTGTTTTCCTTCATTTTGCCTAATGCATGATATAAAAATAAATAATGGATTTTTAATGTCAGTTCAAAGTGTAAGTCTTTCGGAACAAATAAATCTCGCTGAAGGCCCTGTAGAAAAGGTAAAGGATCCTATGAGTTTCAGGACAGAAGGAAACCATGTAAATGGGGACTATGCAGAGTTATGCGAGCAGGAAAGTGTGCTCACTAATGGGCTAGGTTACTGGTAGGGAACTGCAGCCACTGAATCTCCACAATTAATCCACTCTCAAAGTCTTGAACTAAGTCCTTTCCATGTGGCAAAAGTGAAGGGCAAATTTTCAAGAAAGCACAGACACAAAAGATACAGAAATTCAGATACCGACAAACATTTCCCCACATTTTTGAGCGTAGGTGTTAAAGAAAACTCTGACAACTTTTTTAGGACACCATCTACTGTGATAGTCAAAGCATGATTCCAGAAAACATTTATAATTCTGGTAGGAAATCAGGATAACTTCCAAAGTTTTTCATTGTGTTATTATTTTTTTTCAGGCAGACTTGCAGTTGTGTATTATTCTGTTACAACATCACTATAGCGATCACAGGAAGGAAATGCATGTTGGTATCCACTGTGAGTTCAATGCTAAATCAATTGCAAATTGTGTACTTTAATGTCCTTCAATTCATTAAGCCAAGGTTTCATTGTGATCTGTCTTTTACCAGCATGATTCGATATTTTCATTATTGCTACGAACAAAGGTATAAAGAATATATTTATTAATTTTTCAAATCATCCCAATCTCTGGAAAGGGTTAGCTGGAGGACTGAAAAATTGGATTAGAATTCACAATGCTTTTGACAAATTGAATAAATGATTAAAAAAAAAAAGGAGATGCAATTCAATCAGACCAAGTGAAAAGGTTTTATGCACCAGTAGTGATAGTCATCTGCTCAAACATGCAATAGCCAAAGACGGGTAAGCACCAGTATAACACGAGAAGATCTGCCTGGGGGGGGAGAGCACTTAGTAAACCACAAGGTGAACCAAAGTCAGTAACATCAGACTGTTTCCAGAGACATATCTATTGCCATGAGATATATAAGCAGGATTTTGTCTATGTGACACACAGTGGAAATCTTTCTTCTTTCAGCATTGGCATGGCCCCAGCTGGAGCCCCAGCCACCACAGCTCAGAAGTTAAACAGCCTCTGGTGATTGTCCAGGGGAGAACAGTCCAAAACCACAGCCTGAAGGAACTGGCGCCGCTGACTAAAATGAAAAGAACAGAGGCACGACTGTGGCTTCTAACACATGAAAGGTAGCTGTAGAGAGGGAAGGAATTAATTCTCCATTATTAAATAATGGCTTAAATTACAGTGAGGTTTAAGTTAGACATTAGGAAAAGCTTTCTAATAGCAAGAGTAATTAGGCACAGAAATATACCGCATGAGGAATATCCATCGTTGGAGGCTTTTAAAATATGGCTAGAAAAGTGCATGTAGAGTGTACAGGAATAGGCAGTCCAGCCATGGGGCTGAAAGGGGGGAAGAGTTGTTCTGATTTTGCTGCTATCAAGTGGAGAAGAGTTACATTTTCTAAATGCAAATCTCATGGCTGTGATAGGCAGCTTGTGTAGCACTAGCACACAGACGACTTGGAGCAAGTACTTCATTTATTGGCATAATAGAAGGCCCAATACAAGGGCTGTTTTTACAGATGGCACCACAGAATGTTCAGGACACATGGAACTAGGCATCAAAGCAAACCCTCTGATTCACTCCTTGGGATGAAATTAGCCCAGATGTCCTGCAGAGGCTGGGGTCCGTCTGATGCTTCAATGTACTAGCATTTATGTGCAGGCAAAAGCCTAGCAGGAGAGTACAACCAACTTTGGCAATAATCAACATGTTCTTTCTTAGATGCTTTCCTGCCAGATTTTTGTTAGATCAAAATTTTAATTGGTGTTTGGAAACTCTAGACAGTGGGGGAGTGAGAAGGGAGGCTGGCAAATAATCTTTTTATAGTAGGAACACTAATTCATATTTTACCAAATCAGCTCATATGTTGATATCCTAAAGATATCTACAAAACCTAGATATTTTTTAAAAAAGGAACTAGATCCAAACTTATCTACAGGGTTTTAATATTAGAAAAAGCAAGAGCCAGGCTCTTTAAATGTCGCATTAAGTGCAAACTTATCAGTATTTACCAGCTTCACTCTACCCCTGGTAACATCAGGTAGCTCAGAGACTTGATTACAGTCATTATGACAATGCTATAATAAAAGATTATGAATAGCTTGTTGCTGACTTGGGAGCAATCTGGAAATCTCATGTCATAAACCTAGCATTCAGTCTCTTTAACTTTATTATACAAAAAAAGTTATAAAAACTTACTGTGAATTTTTACTGTGCTCTGTACACAGGAGAGCCATTATTTAACTCTTCATTTAATTTCCAGATGTTGTATGTGCACTGTATAAAAGGCATCCAGAGAACTCAGGCAGGAAACAGACTTATGGTAGGCAGCTCAGAGGTATGCAGATGTGGAAAATGCCGTTAAATTTATGGCTTATCTAGTATGTTTTGCTTGCCTAACCAAGAAGCCTTTCAACTTTTTCCATAGATTGAGCTTCAAGCTACAAGGTTAATTTCATTCTTTCTGACTGGGAGTTCAGGTGGGCACTGCCTGTGGATCACATATGTGCTGCACCTCTGAGATGCTGGATCCAAGATCCTGTGGTGTTGTCTGCCTTGAAACAGCAAGTGTGACCTATTTGGATCCCTTACATGGGTACATGGCTTCATGTCATAATACAGTGCAAGAGTGGCAGTCTTTGGAGTCCCAGCCCTGGACTCACACTGGACTTTCCAGCACAAATGAGAGACAAAATATGTGACTGCAGAGAAAATCTTACCAGCCAACAGTTTCAGGAGCCAAAAGCAAAGTGGGCTGTATTTCACGAAGAAGTTTTAGGCATGCCGTCCTTGCGCATGCCCTGCCTCTGATGCAGTTGTGCTGGTGTGCATGGGCTCGGGTTCCCAAGTACATTGCATCACAGTATCACAGTATCACAAGGTTGGAAAAGACCTCTGAGATCATCCAGTCCAACCTATGACCCAACACTAGCACCCACTCATCATTTAAACCATGGCTCTAAGCGTGTTTTTAAACACCTGCAGGGACGATGACTCCACCACCTCCCTGGGCAGCGCATTCCATTGGTGAATCACCCTTTCAGTGAAAATTTTTTTCCTAATATCAAGCCTAAACCTTCCCTGATGAAGCTTGAGACCATGTCCTTTTGTTCTGTCACTGGTCGCCTGAGAGAAGAGACCAGCCCCTGCCTGACTACAACCTCCTTTTCGGTACTTGTAGAGAGCAATAAGGTCTCCCCTGAGCCTCCTCTTCTCCACACTAAACAACCCCAGTTCCCTCAGTTGCTCTTCATAGGGCTTGTGCTCCAGCCCCTTCACCTTCGTTGCTCTCTTTGAAAGTTGGCTAATGTGATGCCCATCCACAAGAAGGGCCATAGGGATGATTCAGGTAATTACAGACCTGTCAGTCTGACCTCGGTTCCAGGTAAAATTATGGAGCAGATAATACTGGGTGCAATCATGCGGCACCTGCAGAATGGCCAAGAGATCAGGCCCAGCCAGCATGGATTTAGGAGGGGCAGGTCCTGCCTGACCAACCTGATCTCCTTTTATGACCATGTGACTGGCCTGGTGGATGAGAGGTAGGCTGTGGATGTGGTATACCTGGACTTCAGCAAGGCCTTTGACACTGTTCCTCATAGTAGACTCCTGAAGAAGCTGACAGCCTGTGGCTTGGACAGGAGTGCTCTGTGCTGGGTTAGGAATTGGTTGGTTGGCCGAGCCCAGTGAGTGATAGTGAATGGTGTCTCATCCAGTTAGCAGCCGGTCACTAGTGGTGTCCCCCAGGGGTAAGTGTTGGGCCCGGTCCTGTTTAACATTGTACACACATAGAAACTGGAAAAGGAGTAAACAAAACCAGCTCATTTTTTCAAAGTTTCACAGTTCTTGAACATTTGAATTTTCAGCCCTGGTTTCTTACCTCCCAGTAATACTACACAGCATTGCAAAGAAATTTGAGAAGCCCTGCAGGAAAAAAAAGTGTTTGAGTGATGGCCAGTGCCTGCATGGCACAGGCAAGAGGACGTGAGTACTGTTTAAACATCATCTGCTATTCAACAGGCTTGAGAAATCCTGGTTGCTGGGAAACATTTACACAGAATATCCCTGAAAATGTTTTTTCCAGGTTGCTCTGTCCTTTTCCTAATTCAAACTGCAATTATATGGATGATAAAATGGAAAATAAATACATATGCGGTAGCTGAGAAAAAACAATTAGTTTTGCACTGGTGAAAAATAATGCAGAACTCCCTGTGACTTTAACAAACTGGCTCTCCATATATATTGTAATGCATCTTCATGACCCAAATGTACTTAGGAAGAGCATGACAACAGAATGTATGTTGGAATTGTAATAAAGGAACTAATGTAGTAAAGTTACTGTATTTTATTAGTAGAAGAAAAAATTAAAATGGTATCCAGGTAGTAACTTTGGAACCTAATATCATAGCTGTCTCTTTTGCTGCCAAAATATGTGTACTCTCTTCCTAACAGTCTCTTTCCCCAAGGAAAAATAAATGTATCTAAGAAATAATTGTTAGCAATGCAATTACAGTCTCAATTCCCTAACCAACTTCAGACATCATGAAAACAAAAACAAGCAGAAGCCCTTTGCAATAGTAATGGAAAAGAGACAGGAAAACTCTAAGTGTTCAGAGGAAGATAATATATTTTTATAACAAAAGCTGACACACTCTGACAATAATACTTGAGAAGTCAGTAGAATTTGGTTTTCAGCCATACAATCTTTTCCTTTTAAGCCACAGCCTAGAATGAAAAACCTCTTCTAAGGTAGACTCTGTGCTCCTCCTGAACAGGACTTCTGGGACACTCAGACACTGAAGTAGCTTGCCAGACTCTCAGAAAAGCAAAGCAGCTGTATCAGAATAACATTTCTTGGCATTGCATACTTGTGAAGCTCTGATCCCTTCAAGGAACTTAATTAGAGCTCGGTTATTTGGGCAATGTGGATTCAACCATGAAAGCTGAGACACTGGGAAGCTGATTTGTTGGCCCTAAGAAAATTAGATTAAAAATGCATTTGAGTAAATAAAATGAAATAAAAAAGTGCTAAACCTTACTTATTCCGTGACCATACAGATTAGACCATTCATATCACACCTTGGAGAAAGAAAACTTTCAAGAAGCCTGGCATGGGCTATATGAAGTTTGTAGGTGTACAAGGCTCGTGTCTGTGGTGTTCTTCAGGATTGCCATGCTGTGGTTTAGATTCATCCCACTTCTCATGTACTTCCCTGCACAGCCTGGGCACCCTGGGCTCCTTCACTATCCATAGCAAGGTCTAGAGTTCCTCCAGAGATTCCTGTCCTTGAAGGGGTTTTCTCATACTATTGGCTTCACCAGGAGCCCAAGAGAACTTATGAGCCTGGACACTCTCCCACAGGCAGAGTAGAAATCACACTCCTGACCTGAGGCTCCAGCCCCATAGAAGAATTCCCACTTGATTTTGCAGCAGCATAGACTTTTACTCTTAGACTTAATGGTGTACATCACGAAATGGTACCATGCTGTCTTCCTACTAGATCCCAGCTCCAAATACAAACTCAAATTTCTTTGACAAGGGCCTAAAAGGTAAAAAGTCTTTTTCTTTCTGACTACTTTGTGTAATTTGAAATACCCATCTATGACATTGAAGAGGACTTCTACTCCTCAGTAAAGAGACAGTCAATGGCTGTCAAAAGTCTCCATTCTTTTGAAATGTTGCCATTAGACGCAAGATAAAAATATTGAAATTTAAAAATTCAGTATTTTAAAATATTGAACATTAACGTCCTTTTAATGATTTTTAAATTGGCTCTAAATCAGGGTATATATTTTCCTTTTGACAGTCACTTATAAAAGGTTACTGCATTACTAATTTCACAGAAAGAGGAAAGTGTTTTTTCTCTCAACTTGTCTTGACTCTAGCCTTGGATCTCAAAATGATAGATGGCTGGAGAGGTTCCAGTCAAAGGCACTGGAGCTCCATTGTGTAAAAAAGCATTTTCTCACTATAAATGCAAAAACTGTAATAATCAAGCCCCAGAAATCACAAATGCTTGGATCCATAGATTGATGGCAATGCAGTACAGAGCTACTTGAACTAATGCCAGAGGAAGGTGAAGAAAAACTTTGCAGATGATCTCTAAGATGTCTCATGCTTGGTAAAATTGACCGACTTCACTGGCATTTTCAATTAATAGATGCACTGAATTTTCCCCTGTACATTTAAGCTGTCAGTCTGCGCTCACCTCATGACAGGACGAGAGCTTTTATTTTTTCATTTTTAAAGTGTGACTGATTAAAATTGAAATGTGATCAAGGATGGATATTTGGGATAATAATGACGAGGGACTTTCATTTGTGAAAGCCAGTGTGATGCCTCAAATGTCTGCATTTGATGCAAATTTTGAGAAATGTCCTTGACTAAGGTCATTAGAATGGGTATGATTGGATATGTGACATTTTAAATGTAGAATCAGAAACAAAATGCATTATTATTGAAAGCTGCAGATGAATTTATTGAGATGGTCTGAATAATTTCTTTGAAGCAGAAATTCCACAGACAGCAGCTGTCTCTCACTTAATGAGTTTCAGAGTCTGTATAAAGAGGAAACCCAAGTCTTTGTGGAAAGCTCTGAAGAGATATCTATCCTGCCTCATAACCTGTCTCCTGAGAAACACAACCATCAGCACTGACAACAATAAACACAAAACAAAGGTCTAGATTAAATGCTGGGCATGATCTATGGCTTTGTTTGCTGGTATGCACCTGAGGCTTGAGACACTTTTTCAAAATGATGGAAACTCATCTATCTCACTAACAAAAGTTATATGCTTCCAGTGATATGAAACAGAAACAGGCTTTATCTGTAATGTTCTGAGGTGGATTTTAAATTTTCCTTAAATTGAGGGTACTTAGACCTTATACTTTGGGTTAACACCTTAGAAAGACTGAGCTCCATTGTAAATCAGGTCCCAGGGAAGGTTTATTTTTTCAGGCATCCCTGGTCTGTGACATGATGTTGATGTTGGGAAATTGCTAAAGGAAAGATGAGAAGCACAGAGGGACACTGCAATAACGGTGGTATTTATGGGATGGGGATTCAACAGAAGCCCTTGTTGGGTATGAATTATAGGCCTGTGTCAGGATCCAGGGCACATAGCTGGAAAAGCCGCCCTCCTTGTTCTTCCTTCCTTCCTCCCTCTTGGCTGCAGAATGAAATTGCTACTTAATGGCGTTTTGGAGATGATAAGTAATATGGTACTTCTGTTTTGTAAGATTTCTGCAAGTGCCCTGGGTCCATGCTATTCATTTTTAGACTGCGGTTGAGATTTTGAAAAACATTAAAGAGCAAGTTTTAATGTCTAGAAGAAGCTAGAAAGTTCCAGGAATTACTTAGAAAATTAATCTCTTCCACCAAAGGAGCTTATAAGTGTGCGTAGGTGGGTATAAGCACCTGGGAAAAGGTTCATGAGAAAAGAATATTAGAGGGGCAAAGGTGACAAAGCATTGCGGAAAAACCATGTATTTCTGCCACTTGCCAGTAGCTGTTCAGAAACGTGTCTGAGATACCATTGGCTCCTCTGCTCACAGGCTCCAGGGAAGTGTTTGCGCAGCTGATATGTGGGAGGCAACATATGGATCTCTAATGGCATAAACCAAATTTTTTGCGTTTACACGATGTACAAAGATGCCCCCATGAATCTCAGGCAGGGTACATGTTCTGCAAGCAGGGGAAAGGAACGAAAAATCCCAGCTCATCATATACATATTAGACTAGCCACAGTAAAAAAAAGATGAAGAATTTAAATGCATCACCCAGTATTTAATCACTGCCTATTTCTAATCTCTCCTGCAAAGGCAGTGCATGGGTAGGGATGTCAATCACAGTCTGTTTCTGCCAAGAATATAGTAAAACATGGACAGCATTGGTGCAAAATGTCTCATTAGAGTCAAAGAGCACGTTTGAGGCCAGGCTGTGAGGGAAGTGAGGCTGGGGGTCTTCTCCTTCCCTCCACGGGAAACAGCTGTCAACAGAACTAACAAACTGAATAAAGCAGATATAACAACCTGCAGTTCTTCCTGGTGAAATTAAGACTTCAATACCTGTGTCGCAAACAGCAATAATAATAGTCTCTTCTTTTTTGAACTGTTAGGAGCAAACATGCCAGGCATAGAAACAAGTTTTTAAAGTGATTGTTTAGATTAAAGAGGCTTGCGCCAGGCTGGGGTGAGGGAGGTGTACTTTTCTCACAGGCTGAGGAAGGAGAAAGGCAAACAGTGGTTTGACTGTTTCCAGGCAAATCAGGCTATTTTAATCACCTTTCTTCTCCCTTTCAGTGCATGCATGTGAGTGCCTGTGTGCACATAGGTGTGTGCTTGACCCTGCGCCAGTGAGTGGGAGAACACGCACCCACCGTATGACCCAAGACCATTTCACATGATCAAATATGGAGGGGAAAAATGAAAAAAAAAAAGAGAGGGAGGCCCCAAATCCCCCATCTGACATGCTCAGCAAGTTGCAGTTTGGCACGTTAGTGACGCCACTGGCACTAGGAAAGCAGCTTTCTCTCACAGTGGGTTTATTGAGAAGACTATTAAAATCTTTTAATTTAGAGACCTCTGCATGAGTTGAGAGGACATTTTTGCCCACATCAACTTTAACAGAGAAAGGAGAGTTTAAGGAGAAAAAGCAAAATTGTACCGACTTACCTGATGGCTGCCGATAAGGGTCTTGAAAGAGCCTGCCTTGTGAGTGAGAGGGACACCAAGAAGTACTCCTTGGCCCTAGACAGGTAACACAACTCTGTTTCCTTCATTGCCATTGCTTTGTCTTTGAGAGCTAAACGAGATCACCCATCTGCTGATGGGCTGCTGAAGTCAAAACACAGGGAGTTTCACAGTGCATATAGGGAATATCTTTCACTGCTTTCAAAATGTTTTTTTTGATTTTTTTCCTTCCTGAACTTTCTCATTAAATGTTTGATGCATTTACTAGACAGCAGGCTGATGTGTCTGCATCTTTGATGGATTGAACCAATCTACTGTTGAAGCAAGTGTCTCCTGCTATGTATTTTACAAGTTTAGTAGATTTATTGTAGGATGCAAAACCTCATGGATTATGCTGTAGTTTTAGGCTGAATTATAATACTGCTATTGACACCACATTTGATTCAAGGCTCCTTCATGCTTGAATGTCTAAATAATCCATTTGGTGTGAAAAAAATGTGATGCTGTTAAGGACTTGATCCTGCAAAAGTTTATTCATATGGATAGTCTGTCAGACCTGAAGCTGATGTAACTCTTGTGTGACAGAGGTCTTGTGAGTAAATGCTTGTTTAACTGAGAAAAGACTCTCTGAAAACATACGATATGCTGTAGCTTGGGTTAAAAAATGAGTATAAATATCTATCACAAAATAGTTCTGCAATTGAACTTATTTTCATTCTTTTTCTTGACTCAGAGCAGCAAGTATTTTTAAAAGAAAATAGCTGCTCAGTTACAGCTTAGCACCTCTTGACATTTCCATTATCTCATTGGTTTTCAGGTTATTTATTGCTTGGCTCTCTTAAAACGCGTGGGACAGAAACTTGGCGTAAACACTGGCAGTTCAAATGGAAATTTGTCTCTCCTTGTTCTTACACTGGGGTCACTGCCATCGTATTTTAGTTATTTGAGTGTCTGAGTTATTATTTAAATATTATTACAGGGCTCCATAAAAACACATGGCACTGTTCAAAATTACTTTTGTGGCAATACTTATATTTTAAAAAGATCCGATATGATTCTGCAATTCATTTTAGTTACTGAAAACTCTCAGAGCTTTGTTCATAGTTTGCAACTCTGTGAGCACAGCTTCAGTGGCTGAGGACTTTTTTGCCAGTTTCCACCTCTGAACACAAAGTCATCTCTGGATGAAGACTTTGCCCAGTGGGGGAAGGGGTGTGGAGATAGGGATAGTTTTCAGGCTGCCTCTTAAGGAAGCCCTCATTTTCCCTGGATCACTGGGAACAGGAAATATCACCAGTGAGAAGAACAGGATGCACATCAAAGGCAGTAACTACTGGCAGCTGATCCACCCATCTAAGACCTGTCTCACCTTCTGGAGGAGTCGATTTCTTTCCCATAATTATTTCTTACTTTAGAATTGAAGTTAACTGGGATCAATTGCTGCAACAATTGTGATTGTTGGGCTGAATGCTGCAAATATTCCCAATAGCCCCAGAGCGCAAGGGCCAGTCCTAGTAAGGCTCCGTAGGAGAGGTCCTGGGTTTTGGCAGTGTAACACATCTCCCCAGTAGGAGGAAGACCTCTTGTCCAAGTGTGTGCCTTTTGTGCTGCCCTTCCTCTCCCTTTTCTTGTCAGTGAAGTTTGATTAACTGCATGACCTAATTACTCTGTTGCAGCAAAGGAGGACTGAAAACTGGGGTGTCCCTCCCATTTGGAAGAGCTGGCACCTCAGAGAAAGCCCTCACTCTGTTCTTCCTTCTTGTCCCAGTGACCCAGGGTGCCAGCCTGGGGGCTAGAGCCAGCTCAGGGGCCAGAGCCAGCATGGCAGGGGGAGGCAGCCTGCTGGGCCCAGGCTTGCACAGGCTGGCTGCCTGCACAACTTCAGGTGTCTTAAGCCGATCAGCAGCAATAAGCTCATCTTAGCCTTTGGTTTAAATTGCCACATTTTTCCGTTCCCTGTGTGTATGCTTAATGAACAGCTCTAATGCTTTATTATGCACACAGATTGCCTATTTCTTTGCCATCCCTCAGCCTCTTTCGTTTTAATAAATGCCATTATTACAATGCACAGAGAATAAAACTGTTTTATCTTAACCAAGTAAGTAGGAAGTCTGAATACAGACCTCATTCCCTGCACATAAAGCTGCAGGAGAATGTGTTTTGTACATGCCAAGCTGGTCTGTAGTCACTAGTGGGTTTGGATGCATTGAGATCTCCCAGGTCAACCTTGAAATGCTTACAAGGTGGTGAGCTTTAACTGAACTCTCTGAAAATCTGGTCAGCTGTAGGCTTGTAGAATAATTAAGTCTGGAAGGGATCTCAAGAGGTCTCTGGTCCAACCTCCTGCTCAAAACAGTCAGCCAAAGAATCAAATAAGGCTGCTTTTGATAAACATTTATCAAAGTCTAGGGAATATCTTGACCAACTTCCTGAAATTTCCAGGAATGAAGACAGGCCAAATGATTTTATTTCTTGAAGACAACAGATCAGCTCAATACTAAACATAAATATTCAAAATCTCAGTTCATAAATCAGTGCATTTACATCAGATGTACCAGCTATACTATGAACTAGATTTTGGCATGATCTACCATGGATTTCTGGATTTTAATCATGTTTTTTATATGTTATTATAGCAGGATTTTGAATACCATCACACAAGTGAAACTCAAGGCTTCTAGTCTCAAGGTTTTTGTTTTTATTTTGTCTCTGAGACAAGAGACAAGGGGTAAGGGGAAGGAGGCCAAGTGAAAAGCAGGAAAGATGTGTAAAAACCTTAGGGCTTGTCTTCATGTAAATGTTTTTTAACAAGGGACATTAACGTGGCCTATAGTTATTCCTGTCTATCAGTGAAGCGTTAGATTTGTAGTTGATTTCTGTCTGCCAGGCTCATACCAATAGCCAAAAATTTTGAAGTGAGGTTGGGAGATGATTTCTTCAGATGGAAATTGATTTTCTATAACAAGCATGTAGGGAATATTTTCTTCCTTTTCTGGTTCCTGCAGGCATTGTGAAAACTCTTAAGAGATCAGAGTCCTCATCAAATAAAGGCTTTTCACCATTCCTTGTAGTTTGAAGCAGTCAATGCTCAGGAAAACTTTAGGTGTTTCATGTGAATTCTGAAGGGTTTAACAGCGGGCCCTGTGGTTATGTCTCCTTTGTATTGGTTTGCCAGCTGACACCAATATCTTAGGGCACTCCGTGAAACCGATCCCATTGTTTTTGCCCTCATGGTAGTTGACATGAGAAAGGATTGTGTCTGCCCAATACTGGCCGTACACCATCTCCATTATGCCTAATTCTGTTATGCCCACTTCATCTCAGAAAGAAAATTAGAACCGAAATAGTAAGAGGTATGAAATAGAAATTAAATAACTAGGACATCAGGTCAAGATATTGGTTCAGTGATATTACAATGATACATAAAAATGAATGATGCTATAAAGGTAAACAGGGAATGGTCATTCATAATTTCTAACAGTATAAGAACTAATTATGATATCAGGAAGACAGCTTAAGAATAACAAACGATGTATTATTTTTACACAAATTGTAATTAAACTGTGATACGCAACACTTTCAAGTCAGCCAGGTTCATGAAAGAAAGATCTGTAAAGGGCTATTAGACACACAAGTTCTGATTCAGCCACCTCCCATCCTCCAGATTTGTGCAATCAGGTAGCAGTACATCTCTGGACATGTTCCTTTCTTGTACTTTGTTTGTCCTTATGTATCCCCCTTTTAGTCACAACAGAGTTCGGACAGTTGCCTACAAACACCTTTGGTCTAACTCAGAAGGAAAATTATTGACAATACACATCTTCACAGTATCACAGTATCACAGTATCACAGTATCACAAGGTTGGAAAGGACCTCTGAGATCATCAAGTCCAACCTATAACCCAACACTAACACCAACCATCATCTAGACCATGGCACTCAGTGCCACATCCAATCTCCCCTTAAACACCTCCAGGGTCGGCGACTCCACCACCTCCCTGGGCAACGTATTCCAATGGTCAATCACCCTTTCAGTAAAGAACTTCTTCCTCACATCAAGCCTAAACTTTCCCTGACGAAGCTTGAGTCCATGCCCTCTAGTTCTGTCACTGGTCACCTGAGAGAAGAGACCAACCCCTGCCCGACTACAACCTCCTTTTAGGTAGTTGTAGAGAGCAATGAGGTCTCCCCTGAGCCTCCTCTTCTTTAGACTAAACAGCCCCAACTCCCTCAGTCGCTCCTCATAGGGCTTATGCTCAAGCCCCTTTACCATCTTCGTTGCCCTCCTCTGAACACATTCCAGTATCCTGACATCTTTCCCAAACTGGGGGGCCCAGAACTGTACACAGTATTCCAGATGAGGCCTGACTAGTGCCGAGTACAGGGGGACGATAACTTCTCTAGTTCTGCTGACTACACTATTCCTGATGCAGGCCAGAATGCCATTGGCCTTCTTGGCCACCTGGGCACACTGCTGGCTCATGTTGAGCTTCCTGTCAACCAGCACTCCCAGGTCCTTTTCTGCCTGACTACTCTCCAGCCACTCTGTCCCCAATCTGTAGCTCTGCATGGGATTGTTGTGTCCAAAATGAAGTACCCGACATTTGGACTTATTAAACATCATCCCATTGGAATCGGCCCATCTCTCCAATCTGTCCAGGTCCCTCTGCAGGGCCATCCTACCTTCTAACAGATCAACCCTTCTTCCCAGTTTGGTATCATCTGCAAACTTGCTGATGATGGACTCAATCTCCTCATCCAGATCATCAATAAAGATATTAAACAGGATCGGACCCAACACCGATCCCTGGGGGACACCACTGGTGACCGGCCGCCAACTGGATGAGACACCATTCACCACCACTCTCTGGGCTCGGCCATCCAGCCAATTCCTAACCCAGCACAGAGTGGGTTGCACACACAACCAGGCTCTCAAAATGAGACTAAATAAAATAACCATAGGACTAATTCTCCTCTAGTAGGCATCTAAGTGTATGCAAATATATAAATATTTGCCTTTGTTTTGCGCCCACAATACTGTGAAATGAGGAAGAACATCTGGACAGCCAGGCTATAAACATAGTTTTAAATGACTTCAAAATATTCAGGACTGATATTGAAGTTTTAGCAGTTGAAATTGGAGTAGTACCAGCACAAGGGAGGTGACTATGACTTTGATAAATTTTTCTCAGAAGGCAGTTTCATTATTCCTTCAGGCACCAAAAAAAATGCTTGTGAAGGAGATGCTTTCCTGTGGGAAGTGCAGTGATTCCACATTTTGCTCTTTTGACTGGGGATCTTATAATGGTCTAGGAGGACGACAATCATTCCCATCAGCCTTTAGATCAAGGCACCCAACAGATCAAGTGAAAACAAACAAAAGGAAGTTGTAATCAAAAGCTCTTGCTAATGATTTGTATGGAATCTACAATATATATTGGTATTTTTTCCTTTCCTCCTTCCAGGCATGACTCAGTAGGAGCCTTTCTGTGATGTTCCCCCAACTATCTTTTTTACAAAAGAAAGCGAATTTGAAATGGAGAGATTATTTTTTAATCTGGGACTGTGTTTGCCGTTTGCTGGAGCAGAGTTGTGATGCTCAAAGGTTACATCTTGCTCTAACACACTCTGAAGGGGTCTATGGTTTGACAGAGCTGATCTCTGCACCTTAATCTTTTGATCCACACATTTATAAAACTGTCTCTTAGATTCTTCTAATTAGTGGTAGGCTGCTATTGGAAGAAAAAAATGATGGTTACGTACAGGAGCTGGCAGGAGTCTTCCTAAGTCATAGGGCCAGATGCCACTCTGCGAGTTCAAAGTGAGCAGTGAATACTTGTTGCCTTTGACAACTGGGATGCTTTTATTTAGGTACCTTTTATACAGAAAAATGTAACATTTGTGGGTTTATTCTATCTCTGTTTGCTTTTGCATCTGTTCAGTAAGATCTATGTATGGTGCTTTCCTACCTCTTATTGGTGTTCTGAGGTTCTCTAGCTGATAGAGAGACTTGAAGATTAGAAAAGGGAGGGGGATCAGAAAGTGACCTATTTTGTTAACAGCAAGGAAAGGTTTTGGTGGCTCAGAGATCTGCAGGGGTAATTTTGGCATCCCTGACCTGACAAGCTGCTGAGCTGATCATGACTCAAGTCGTTAAGATGATTTTAATGTTCAGCACCAGCTGATGAAAATTCAGTTAAAGGGGAATTAATTTTACATGCTAACTGTAGAAAAGCATTGGAAGTTAACTCCAGAGAGGCATCATGAGAAAAAAAAACAAACAACAAAGTTGCACGCCCTGATCTCCAGGGAAAAGCAAGATAACTACGGTATCTTATTCAGCCGTCTGGAAGGAATACATTTGAGGTACCTTCTGAGTCTAATTCATCAGGAAAATATTGTATGTAAGTGACACAGTGCATGTGAGGAGCCTGACAAATGTAAAACTAAAGGACTGGAGGAAGACTGACTAGCAGGGACCCCAGCTGCCAGATGGACAGCCTATTCCCCAGGCAACCCAGCTCCCATTTCTTTGTTGTTGTGGGCAATATAAAGGAAAACACTGACAAAAGGACTATGAAAACTCACTGTCTCCAGGCTCTGGGCATTAGATCTGACCAGTTGCTCTTTCATGCAAGTTCCTCATGTACAGTGGGAACTGGTTGCCTCTCATGAGCAAACAGAGACCACGTGCTAACCTGGGTGGGAAACAAGCTGACTCAGGGGAACATGTTGCATCATTGGAACAACTCAAAAATATTTACAAAAGCCAATCCACATCAATTATCTAGAGTTGCAGCGCTTTACTGCCAAAATGGGTCATCTCTTCTCCTTTCACCAGTACCTCCATGGTGCTAATGAACACAACAAGGGGCCAAGGCATCTGCAACTCTGTGGCTGCCTTTGCCTCTAGCCCATGGTTGGACTGCAGGCTGCAGAGTACCTGGCAGGACTTCAAATCCACTGAGCACCTGCAGCCCTCTCAGGTTGCCCAGAAAGGCAGCTGGAAAAAGCTTGTGACTTCAGTGCGTTTTTTTCCTTGACATTGACTGCTGCAGATTGGCAGCCCCTGGTATGATTTCTTTCCAGCAAGATTTTAGACATCTTGACACTTCCATAAACAGTGCAGAAATGCTAAAAAAAGTTGCCAAGATCCACGTCCTTCCCTGAGCACTGGTCTCTTTCCCACAACTGAAGAAACAACTCTCCCCAGTCCCAAAGGAAAGTCCTTAGTTAGAATGGGGAAAAGAGGCTGTTATTACGGGAGGCAGAAAAGCCGAGCCCCGTATCATGCCCCCAGGTTCACTTCAGTCTTGAAAACAGCAGAGGAGTTTGCTGCATGTCCAGGTAGGCTTATGGAGTATGGCCCTGCACACACAGACCTCAAATAGTTGAGACACATGGTTATATGGATGTTCCATAGGTACACCTGAGCAGAATACGCCTTTTGATGTACACTCCACTCCCACAAGTCTCAGTACACAACAGGGGATGTTTTACATGTGAGATATGACATTAGGACCAGCTATGGCAATAAATGTTGTATCTGGAGAGACATAACAGTTTTCAGTGGAGCTTCCTGGACCAGGGTTTAGGGGTTCCTTTTTTTTGCTTTTGGGGTCTTCTCCGTTGAGAGATAAGGAGGAGGGGATGTCCTTGCTTACCATATCTCTTTGGGGCCTCCTGGAATAAACTGAGGGAGTCTCTGGACTGCTCTAGTGAAAGTATCATGCACCATGGTCATTCAGAAGCAGCTGCAATGCAATGTTCTCTGCCTGGGACCTCTTTACCCCATTCAGTGTTTCCTACGCAGAAGCCTTGAGAAGGACAGCATTGAGGTTTTGTGGCAGAGCAGATTTGACTAGGAAATCATCTTGTGATAGAACGATGCTTGAAGAGCCACTTCTGCTGAACTTCTTTCTATGAAATCAGTGGCACAAAGGAGTCAGCATATTATGGAGAATTGATTTCTTAAGTGTCTTTGAAAGTTCTGAGCTAACATTTTCTATGTTCAGGTCCTGCTGGAAGATTGATAGGTTTTGTACACATGTGGAAATTTGAGATAAAGTAGTTCTGCAGGCAAAGAGAGGAGAGAAATATCTTTTGTCAATTATATTTGAGAAAAAGAACATTTCCTATTATTTTTTTTTTAAATAGTCTTCCTGACAAAGCTGCTGGGAATAAAAACTTGAATTTTCCATAGAACTCTCTCCATGGTATGATGAATTTGGTTACTACGTGCATGAGGTATGACTTTTTGAAGGTCTTATGGTGTGCATAAAATACATAGTCTAAGTAAGTAACCCTGTGCTTCATATACTACTAAATTATGCAGGAGAGCCCAAGGAGCTGGGAAATGCAGCCAGAGCAGTTATTTCATGTGCAGCTTCCTCCTGCAGAGTCCTGCTTGTGCGAGCAAGTCTCTTCTATGCTCTGCTGTTCCCAATGCTGCTTTTATCTTTGGAAAGCACTAATTACGTAGTTTCTGGAACTGCAGGGCTAGATGCCCAAATAACCAGGGTTTTTCTTTTTTAACCTTCTGTTTCTTTCAATCCCAAAGGATGAACCGGCATCAGAAGAATTTAAATGAAGAGAGGCAGCAGCAGAAAGTAGAAGTTACTGAAGCTAATCCGGCATATCACTGTCACAGCTACTCACAGGCCTATGAAAACAGAAAAAGAGAGCAGCACCAAGCCAGGAGGAAGCTCTGTGTAGCATCAGTAATTTGCATCTTCTTCATGATTGCTGAGATTACAGGGGAGTATGTTTGTCCAAAGAGAGTTCAGTTTGGTGCCCAGCACAACTATATCATGCCCTCTTGTACCCATTCTTAGCGCAGGCAACCATGATGAACAGAGGATAAAAGATCTCTTATTTCTTCCCAATATTTAAAATACTTGGTGGGGGAGGGGTAAGCAAAATTATCAAAATATTTTCATGTATTCATTTAAGGATTACTTCTGGGTAGTAATACAAGGATGACTTAATGGTCTAACCTATACTCCCAGGTCTTCAAGCTCAGCTAAAAATGGTTAACATGTCTTAGTATTGTGTTACAAAATGTTTCTAATAAATTGTGTTACATTTTTTTGAAAATATTAAAAGATTTTGCATGTTTACCCAGGCCAATAAGACCTCAGCACTGATGAAGGTGGCTAGCAGCAGTATCAGGTATTAAATGCAACAGTCATTACAAAATCCAGAGGAATCCAGGGCCAGATTCACCATCTGCTTTTCTTCAGTTAAATCAATGTACTTATACCAGGGCATGTTTATCTTTTAAATTGGCCTGCTGGTGTGTCTCTGGATCAATGGAAGATTATTTTCATGTCTAATTAGCCTTCACTTCTAGGCTCATCCTACAATATCCAATATAAGTTTTTGGCTTGCTTACAGAGCATTAGCTTTCACTTCGTCTCGTGAACCTGGTCTCTGCATTTCTTTTTTTATATTTATACCCAGCTGCCAGTTTCTGGCTATTTGATTCCCTGTTTTCCATGATGAGATGAGATAAGGTAAGGTATTAGGAATCCCACAGGCTTTTGCCATATGTGCCTCAGGGAATGTAACAAAAAACATCCCAGGAGACCTCTGAACCTATGTTTTCCCAGGTTCGGCATTCTGGAGCCCCATGAAAATTAAATAGTAAGGTTTTTCTTCCCTACGGGTGAGAAGTCGAGACACTGAAAGAGCAGTTATGTTTCTGTCTTCTGCTCTGGCTGCCAAACCCAGCTTCTCCAACTCTTCCCTCCCATGTGTTTCATCTGCACGAAGCCCTGTTGTTTGTAGGTCATGTGCATTTCCCCCATGGAAACGGTGCACACCACTAATCTCCACGCAGTATTTTCCAATACCAGAAGCAATGCATTATTAACAAAACCATATAATCAGTAGACTTAAGTTTGGGGAATGTGGCAACGCTAGAGGATAATTGGAAGGACGGATGATATGTTAACTAAATGTTTCATTTAGCTTAATGAATCATACAGCTTTTTGCAGTGACAGCTTAAGTAACAGGCTTGAAGACCATTTTGCTTCAGACCATTAAATTTTGACAAACCAGTTATTAACTGCAGTTACAGACAGCAGTCTACGGAGATTTTTGCAATTACGAACCATACATTTAATTTTTTTTAATCATTAGGCTAGACTGCCTATGCCTGATGATTGACCATTGACTGACTAAAAATTTCTAGTGCTTTGTGGTATACAAAGCTATAAACATCCATTATGGGTAATAGTAAGTCATAAAGGCCACTTGTTGGAAGTATTGATAAAAAGCAATTAAAGCCTATAACTATTACACAGGCTTTACTCTTGAAAACAAAGAATATGTTCCCTTTCCTTCTCCTCTTAAGGGCAAAAATCTTCTCTGGACACTATTATGCTAAACAGAAGAAATAGAGTTGCACCAGTCTCAAAGAGGTTGAAATGTTGTGCTTCTTTGAATCCCTAGATCTTTCCTGTAATATTTTTGCTCAAACCATCTGTGCTGGCCCATAACGCTCTCCCAAAAAGGCATTGTTGGCTGACCCTTACACACCAGCCATTCCCAAAAGGCAATCCTAATTCTCTTTGCTTCTAATGCAGATCCATCACAATCTCCTTAGATTTGGAGATATCAGACACCCTATGTTCAGCTCTGATGTAAAAGCTCTTTCTAAGGATTTTTAGTGGCTAAAGACCAAATGTGGATTTCAAAGTATTTATTTCCACTTGGGCATTAGAAAGAGACAAACCCAGAATGTGTCATCATGTCAAAAAGGGATATAAAGACTTGACCAGGTTGCTCAGATAAGCAGACTGAGACCTCAGAAATTCAACCAAGACATAAGCTATGCTAGCAATACATAAAATAATGATTTGCCAGTATTTTCAAAGATGGCAGCATAGAAGCAAACTTTTGTAATACTGTTGTGCAGAATATGGAAATACAGTATCGAAAATGAAGTATGGTTTTGCAGGCAGCTTGTACCCTGCATATTTGTTTGCTGAAAAGTAACTGATGCCTTGGTTGTTAACGTCCGTACGCTGCTAGACAAGCCTGTTTCCCTCTGCTAAGCAAAACTGCTTCCTACTTGGGAAACAGCTACCCTGCAAACAGTGACCTTAGGAGCTGTATCATGACCAAAAAGTATATATGCATATACATATGCTCATGGTCTAGGAAATCCCCAGTCTGTTGAATGTTTCATTTCACTGAAGGGAATGAGACACCCCCAAATTCTGCAGTCATGCTTGCTCCCTTTTGGGAAGTAAATTTCAGGCAGCTGTAAATGGGATGCATAGGGAGGCAACAGAAAAAAATAATATATGCCCTATATGTGCAACATACATTCTCCTGTGGTTCCAAACCATCCAGCATTAGGTATTCTAATCTAAAATCTGCAAATGGGAGGAAATTAAAAAGACATTGCTCCCTGCTAGTGCAAAGATTTTCCATCTATCAGGAAACAAGATATATGTCTATATGTCGCTTTTGCAGTAGTATCTTGGCAAAGATTTGAATGAGGCATTTTACAATGTTTTTCAGGATTCACTGATTCTCATATGGGTTGTGGTCAGGAGAAATAAGTGAGCTGAAATTAATTAAATGACTGAAGAAAGATGGAAATGTATTGCCAGATGCAGAAACTAGATATATTGGCTCTATTGTTTCATATTTCCATTTTCTATATTTTCACTCTGATAAAAAGATTTCTCTATGATAACAAGTTGGTAGGACGGCTTTCTGACTGGGATCTTTGTCTTCTTCTGCAGCCACTGGCAGCTGGGGTAGTTTAGAGCAATCTTTTAGTTTCTTTGCAGTTGTCTTTAGCCCTGAGAAATCTTTAGAAGGATTTGGCAAAATAATATTTGGCTTATTGGGCAAAAGAAATGTGGTTTCAGATAGCCTAAAATGGTTTGGGTTTTCCTTTCAGAATTCACATGTAACCAAAAACCCCCAAAGTAAAATGACATTCAGCCACATTTTTCCAGCTGTAGCAGGAAAATTAAATCATGCATTACAGATGCAAAATGATGAATTTGTCCTGTGAACAGAACATTTTTATCTCTGTCCTCACCAAAATGGTCGATGGTTTATTACAGCTCTTCAACTGGGACTTTTCCTTTTACCTCTCTTTCAGTGTTGCTTGTGACAAATAAATAGTTGGGCATCTAGACGTACAAAACTGTGGAAGAAAATGTATATTTTCCTACAATAAATAGGAAAATAATCCCGTAAGCTAAGTCTCTGAGTTTTTGTACATACATAAACATAACAATGATCTGTGAAGAGATAGTGTGATGACAGTGGAAACGTGATCCCTAATACTGCTTTTCACCAAGAAATCTCATACTAAAATAGTCACGTTAAAACAGTCCAATACTAATAAACTCACAGCACTGACATATCACAACTCTTATTGTCCCTAGGACTCTCTCTCTAAGAGGAAACAAAGAGAACAAGAGAGGACAAAAATATTACCTTATTTCTTTCTATTACTTACTTTCACAGCATGAATGGGGTACAAACTAAACTATCTTTGAAGAGTTCTAAGTCATGTCTATGATCACTGAAAACTGGATGTTCCCTTTGCCCAACAAAGCAGGTCTCTAGTTTGATCTGGTTGACTCAAACTTCTGACCAGAGCTATGATACAGATGCACGTTTCACACAGGTGGGCAGATCGCTGGGAGCCTGGCTGTGATCACCGATGCGGCACACATTCTGGTGGACCTGACAAGCTTCCTGATCAGCCTCTTCTCACTGTGGCTTGCTTCCAAACCTCCCACCAAGCAGTTAACTTTTGGATGGCACCGAGCAGGTAGCAAACGTGTCACAGTGTAAACAAGTGGATTGAAAAAGGGAGGCCATCATTACCAGGCACAGGAAAATGTGCTGATGCCCAACCTAAGTGTGCAGATATTTAAGAGGCAGTGCACTAACGCTCCCAGGACACATGATAAGCAGAGCGAGACAGCGAGCAACAGAGATCTAGGGTTCGTTCTGCTGATTATACATAAGGGTCTACTGCTACATCCATAGGATGTCTGATACTTATGTATGGGAATGGCAGATGTGGTGCAAGACCCACAGAAGACTGCAGAGGATACCAAGAAAAAGAGAAGGGCATTTCAAATACCACTGGAAACTCACCGTTAAGAAACTAGGATGTGTTCCTAGTCAGTCAATGGAGCAGGGACCTGTGTGAACCAACATTAATTTGATGTCCATTGTCCAAAATGGGAGTTTAGACCCCTAGCACACATTTGCATGTAGATATTTTAATTTAGTTGTTTTGGTCTAGAAACTAATACCGTGTTGGGTGTTGTCAGACTCAATTTAATTACTCATATGCAAGTGATTATTGCTGTTTGCAAAGTTCTAATGTGTTCCACTCTGGAGGGCTATGTGTCATCTATACATGTTGTGCCAAATCATACGTGGAGGTGTCAGTGTATCTCAAATGGGTCTAGACACCTGTGCACCTGAGCTGAGGACTCAGATGATAAATGGTTCAAGGATGTTCAATATGAAGGTCCAGAAGCACCATTCACTCAGGATGTCTGCAGGCCAAGGTTACCAGTAACTGCAGAACTTACCAGAACTCATCCAGTCTTTATATTGCTACCTACCTATATTCTATTAACACTGCTGGAAACAGGCTGCTGGGTGAGGGGGGTGTTTGGTACGACTGAAGAATGGCTGACATTATGTTGCCAACATACAGCTGAAATTTGCAGCTGTAGCATACTACTACTTACTGTCATTTGATCCATCATTTTTGTGTTCATGCTCTGGGAGGAAGTGATAGTGAAAGTGAGACTTCTGTCTTGCTGATGAGGAGATGGTAGACAGGTTCAGCCATTGTATGTAACTTCATCCTCAGTCTTTGTTAGATTTTTTAGGTTTTGTAATTGCAATGCAGGACTTCAAAACCCATAATTTATTGCATTTTTATCTTGGCTGCAAAAAGAATCCTGCATCAAATATCAGTGACTATTTAATTGCATTCCATGATAGTTATCCTGTTTCTTGCTTATTTTCCAGTTTAATATGCACAAGGGTGCCTTAAAAGAACAGCTGAGGGCAGTCAGGTGGGTGGCAGAGTCACTGTGCACTGACTACCAAAGCCTTGTAGCTGCAGCCCTCCGTGACATGGGAACTTGCTTTTTTTTTCACTGCTTTTCCCAGACTGATAGATAGGGTTTGTCATGCAGAGACTGTGTATGGCAGGGTTCAGATTTAGCAGGAGACATCTGATGCCTTCTCTCTTCTAAGCCAGAATCAGGCAGCAGAATCGGTCAAGACAGCAGTTCACTGTAGTCCTTTGAGTGTGCAGCTAATTTCAGCAACATGTTTAGAAGAAGAATATTGAATGAGACTGATAGTATAAGCCAGACCTGCTTCGAGGTAGAAGAGCTCTTTTCAACTTTATTTCTTTATCTCTGGTATGATCCAGGGTTTCCCAAGCAACCTTATGCTATTGTTTACTGTGCTCCGTTAGCGTTAGGAGTTCTCAAGAAATTTAACTGAGAAAATAGTGAGTAAAACATTTAGTGCTACTGAACTGGTCTTTAAGCTTTGCTAAACTTTTTCTAAGATGCTACACTGAAAACATGTATTTTCACCTGTGGAGGTAAAGATGACCTCTGACATACTCATTGTGGAGTGTATGCGTATTTGCGTATAGACATTCATGCAGGTGTTTGCAAAAGCTATTGCCTCCTTTCATGCCAATGATAACAAAGCCATCAATACCCTCAGCTGGGCAAAGTTTGCAAGTTTTCAACACCAGGCTTACCAGAAAATACGAACACCATGCTTTCTGTTAGCTTCTCTCTATCTACTTATAAGCAAAACTAGATTTCTCAAGCAGTGCACTTTCATTCATTCTTTGTCAGTTTTAGACAAAATGGTTATTTTGATAAGCATTTGACGCCTGGACTGCTGCAAAAGTTGTGGCTCTCCTAAAAATGTATTCAAAATCATAAGGTGAGTTTCAGCTGCTTTCATGCACTGACAGTGGAGGTCTGTGCACGTGTTTTCTCTTTCTGGTTATCTCCCACGTTTGACATTAATGTGAAATTTAATTTTTCTTGGTATTGTCTCAGTTGTGCTTATAAAGTACCACATTTAGCCATTTATGTCACATGGCAATTACTAGTCCCACATCCTATTAAAAACACGCTGCATTCATATGGACATCTCTGGACCTTGGCTACGGCAGTGCAATAAAAGGTGGCCTTGGGGACTAGACTTATTTGAGCAAAACTCAAAGCCAATAGAGACAAAATTAAATTTTGCTACCCCAGGGAAAAAGTAACTTCTTTTGTCCTCATCACTGTTGATGGCACAAAAATGATTTTTTGGTATTGACAGGACAAGTCTCATGAGAGAGATGAAGGACAGGTTTTACTGGCAGGGGCTCAACTGGGGAATGTCACTGACGTTCTGAAGTATGAACTGATGAGAGGTGTGAAGAAACAAGAGAGGCTATTGGAGGGGCACTATAGGGGGACTATGTCTGCCAGTGAGTTTGGGTGAGCCATGCCTCTCTCCTTCCCTCCAATCTCTGCTCCTGTGAGAAAGATAATTCTGTTTGTTACTTCATACATGCAAGGCCAGGCAATGATGTAAGATGTAAAAGAATTGCTCTTTTATACTTCCTTCCCATTATAGCTTCTTTTACTTCTCCCAAAACTCCCCAAGTGATTTTTTTCATCTCTCCAATTTCTCCAAATGCCCCTTAAACTCACTACTCCAAAGGGCACAAAAGCAGGTAGAACAGGATTAGTCCACCATAGGGCTACCCTGGGTTCTACTACTGGATTCGCTATGACCAGAAAGGGTTTTGACCCATTCTTTATGAGCATCAAGGCTGTCAATACATAAGAATTAACTCTCCTGACTATAATGCTCACAAACCTGGAACCATTAGTATCATTCCCTAAAAAAGTCTTGTGTTTCTGTTATGTTAATATTAGATTTTTTTAATTCCTAGAGATTCTGGGAGCTTTGATGTCTATGATAATTGTTTGGATTGTGACTGGTGTATTGACATATTTGGCTAGCATGAGGCTGCTGCACCCTGATTATAATATTGATGCTACAGTGATGCTCATTACCTCTGCTTGTGCTGTGCTTGCCAACATCCTGTAAGTTCTTTGTTTTCCTCCCTACATAACTTTTGGACCTTGAACCTGCTTCTGTATTTCAATAAAAACTATAGAGAGATATTGGCCTTGGAAATGTTAAATGTTTATGAGTTTCACGAGAATATGGAAACGCGCAAAGAAGAGATCCTGCTTCTCATTGAAGGCTGCAGTTTCTTTCCTCCTTTCTGTTAGCTGTCACACTGTGAAGGGAAATTATGAATGGGCAAAGTGCAGGAAAAGATTAATCTCCATCTCACTTTTTATTCGAGGTCAGAAAAGTACTCTATAGAAAATGAAGCCTCATCAATTCCCTTGTTCACAGACTTTTTTGTTTGTATGCAACACACTGCAGCACCCAGGAATTATCTGCTTAGCCACTCTGTGTTTTTACTTAATGTGTCTGATTGTACTGTTCAGCATGCAGAAGTGAGAGGACTGATGATATGTATGATGTCACTGCTTTCAGAGATGCAATAACCCCACTGATATTTGCAGCTTTACATCTCTTGTAGGCTAAGCCTGATTCTGTACCAGACCGGCCACGGGCACAGCCATGGAGCACAAGCCAGGGAACACGTATCAGCTCCTCCTGAAAAGCCAGCTCTGAGCAATGCCAGTCTGCGGGCAGCCTTTGTGCATGCCATTGGAGATCTGTTCCAGAGTGTTAGTGTGCTAATTAGTGCACTTATCATCTTCTTCAAGGTTAGTTCTATTAGTTCACTTGCCTTTCTTGCAATTAAGGATAACAGTTACTTTCATATCATTGTGACACTAGATACTATGTAAATATTTTCTCTGTCTTAATAATATACATTGCAATTTAGTCAGACAATTATATTTATTCTTGGGAATTGAAATGACTGTTGAGAGTGGAATGCTCACTTCTTGGTGTTTTACTGGACGATATTTCCATGTCTCTCCCTTCCTTCAACCATAGCACTTTCATTCCCTGTGTGCTGGCTTCCTAACTAGTAAAGGAGGTCAGCAATGATCCTGTACTAGATGAATGGAATATATTATTCTCTGAGATTAACTAATTAAAAGTGACAATAGCCCAAAATAAAGAAATTAATGAAGTGATGTGTTTGTATTTTTCTAGCCAGAATACAAAATAGCTGACCCAGTCTGCACATTCGTGTTTTCCATCTTTGTTTTGGCAACAACCATCACCATTTTAAGGGATATTTTGATTGTGTTAATGGAAGGTAGGACCTGATTCCAGAAACAATACAGTTATATTTTGGTTTTTTTCTCTCTCTCCACAATACTTATAAATGTTGACAAAAGTATAATAACACACTTCTATATCAGTTTTGAGTATTCTCATAAGTCTAACCATACTTTAATCCTAATTACAATTTTAATCAAAACTATTTTCTATCATTGCACTAGAAGATCTAGGCATATGTCAGTTTATTTAAAAAAATGTGTTCTACTGTTTTGCTGAAGAACTCCCAGTTTATTCCTAAAACTAAGTTGCTTTTGTTTGTTATATGTATAGCATTGCTCTTTATCGTCCCTTTGGCAAATGTTATATCCACTCCCTTTGTTCATTGAGTAATTCCTTTACTATTTTGAAATACAAATCTTTGCCAAAAAAAAAGACTAAAGAAAAGAAAAGGATTGCTTTGAACTGTGTCTGTGAAGTAGGCTGAGCACAAGAGACAGAAATTTAAAAGACCTTGAGTTATGCCAGTCCAGAAAAGCAAACCAATCGAGCTTTCCAGTTACATTCTGGTGCAAGGGAATAGACAATTCCCAGCACATCAGCCACAAGAAGAACTAGGCCTAGCAATATTTAATCCTGTCAGCTATGGGCCTGAACATTTGATTTGCAAGGCCAAATGGCTTGAGCACTTATAGATACATAGTTTTGACTTCTTTACACCGAATAATATAATGCAACCTCTTTACTCAGTGATGAAAATATAAGGATTAAAGGGAAAAGTAGCTGTAACACTGTAAGTTTTAAAGGGATATGAGTTGCTCAGTGAGGCTGTCTTCATGGCTCTTGTCTCACTTTGCACCAACTTCTATTTCAAGAAAGAAAATATTCAAAATGGTTTTACAATAAAGCTTCATTCTGGGGTTGGTTTGCTTTCAGTGAGTGTGAGGTGGTAAATAATTTGTGTAGAAGCATACGTAGTGTAAGTGCAGCAATTGGTTGTATCTTGGATGCCGGAAAATCAGACGATCTCTTGATTTAAAAAAAAAAATCAAACTACCAGGAAGGCCTGGCAGCCCCTTGCACACACGGGTCTTTTTCTCAGGGCAGTGGTTCCTGGCTTCCATAAGCAGTGCTGATATGCCAAAACCGGCCATGCTCTCTTCCCCTCTGCTGCAAGCCTGTGTTCACTGTCCTTCTGGGGAGTTCTCTGAAGCCAGTCGCCTGCCTTCTGTGCAACATATTCTGCCTAGAATTTTCTAAAGAGAAATTGGACATAGAAGCTGATATTGGAGGTGGCTCTCACCCTGTGCGTAGAACATCCAGTCTGTTCCAGGGTGTCAGCCCCACATCCCCTGCAACTGACTGTGTTACACAAGCACTGAGTGCCTATGGTTTTCTCTAAAGAGCACGTGCATGTCAGCATCGTATTCTACTAAGTCAGTACTCCATATAGCATAACATTTTTGTAATAAACAGATAGGACAAAGCATACAACACTGAGGTTATTAATGATTACAAATAATTATCAGTTATGGTACAAAACCCACAATCAACTACTACTGTGTTTATCATTATTTTACTTCATAACTGGTGGCATTAAAAATATTTAAGTTCGATGGACTGAGCGAAGCATGATCAGCACAGCTGTTCAGATGGGCATAGAGGTGCCTTTCCAGACTCTCATGTCTCACCCCAGGGAAGATCCGTAGTTAAATTACTTGGTGAAATCTGGATTTAGATTAAACTCTGAATTTCATGTTGCAATTCACCCTGTCACAATTGTCCTCACTCTGAATGAGGGTCGTCACCATCTTTTGGAAGAAGGAAAACGGTCGCAAACACTGATCTGCCCAATAACTAGACCTGGGATCTGATCTCATCAAAGATTCCTGAGTCAAACAACTTTAACCTTTATGTTTATCTTTCCCTTTCCGCTGAACAGATGCTTCTCTATTGTGTAAATAGGTTAAGGACTGAATCCCTCAGATGTGCTCCACTGACACCATAAAATCTGTACTCGGAAAAGATGTTTATGCTAAACTATGACATGATGTGTCTCAACAGCTCACTTCCCTATGTAAAAGAGACTCTCAGAGTATCTCTTCAGACATGCAAGACCCTCATTCTATATTTCCATAAAAATTATACATCTAACTGAATAAATGTTCATGATGCATTTTTCTCTAATGATCATTATTATTCCCTCTCCAAAACATTTTTTTCCCCCAATTTCTTCTTTTAAGGAACAGCAAAAGGACTTGTGTATGATGCAGTGAAATCAAGAATTTTAGCAGTTGAGAAAGTGGAATCTGTTCACAACATTCATCTTTGGTCTCTGACAATGAATCAAACTGTACTATCTGCTCATGTTGCCACAGGTCAGTAAGTTTCTGTAAACAGAGACTAAGTATTCAGCTGCTGCCTAGTAAAGGTCAGTCTCTCCTGATTGGGATACATAATTTTTTTTAAAAAATAACAACAACATAGCCCCCTCAAATCCTCCTCCCAGAAATCTTGCCAAAACAATAGGAATCTCTACTTAGCCCCAAACTGGAGAACTGCAGATGTTGTGAGGCACAGAAGTAATTTATGTGATATTTTAAATAAATGAGAAGAATTAGAGCCAGGCTGGATTTTTGTTACAATATCAAATAGATTTTTGGAGTGGATTTCTCAACCTTGAAGATTGTTTGTTGCTATAAGAAAAAATTACAGGACAAATCTGCATTCCTGGTGCATCTCCAGCTGTAAAACAATCTTTAAAATGTAGCTTGAAGCTCAGAGGTAACTCCAGGGGAGCAATTAATCTTTAAAAATACCTTTTAAAAACCTAGTCCTTATCCCTGTTGACAAATTGTCCTCTACCCAGATCAATGTTCTCGTTTATTGCTTTGCTTTGCACCTGCTAGGCTTCATTTAAAAAAAAAACAACTTCCACCTGTATTTGATCAAGAACAGGTTCAGAGGTGAAGTCCTCCATGGCGTCTCCGCTTCTCAAAGAGTGGGTCTATCAGCCACCCAAATTACTTGACACTGTTGCTATTCCCTGGATGGATGAACTAATCTTATTAAGTACTCCTGCTTTCCTCCAGAAATAGTCTTCTGCCAAAGTGAATTTCTTTGGTGGTTAAACTTAGTTCAGTTCTTGCCAAAACTGCATATTCCAACCACATTTAAATGAACAAACTTTTGCTGACATGCAGGTTCCTGAAAGGAGTATAAAAAAAGACAAGAAACACGTCTCAAAACAAACTTTTTTCCAGGTTGTTTGCAAATCATTTGTATCAGTAATCAGTCTTCTGTAAAGTATTCTATTATATGCGTTTTGATTATTTTCTGCTTGATATCTATAGCAGACACAGCGGACAGCCAGAAGATTTTGAGAGGTATTACCCAAGCCCTGTTTGAGCACTATAGCTTTCACTCCATCACCATTCAGATTGAATCGGGAGAGGATCAGAAACAAGACTGCTCCTTTTGTCAAGAGCCCAGGGATTAGATGGACCTGCATGCTGTGCAAAATAACGATCACCCCTCTTACAGGTCAATGGAGACTATATGTGCTGGTTGTATGTAATTGATTAAAAACAAATGGTAATGAACTGAACTAAAAGACCCTGCTACTGCAAGAAGTGCATGGACCTTTATTTGTTGACACCATCTACCAGGAGACGACATGTATTAGGTCCATCCATCAGCTAGATTACCTGTCCATAAGCAGTTACTTTCAATTACAAGAGGAAGCATCTAAACTGTTCTTGAATAGAGAAGCAGATTGACCCTAAAGCAACATTTAAGTGTGCATGTTTGTAATCACAGGTAACAAAAAGTAAATCAACCTTCAAATTACCAGCAGACCAATTGTTACAAAATGTAATGAAATGTAAGTTTGATATTAGCTAAGCTCAACACTTACTCAGGATAAAAGAGAAAACTTAAATTAGCAACAAGGGATGAAGAGGCCTGAGAAAGAAAGAGATGGTGGCATGTGCTTTCCCTGCCTTTTAGCAGACACTCTTCCTACATATTAAGGAAAGTATCAAATGTGCACCATATTCTGCAGTGTGGATCACGAAAGGATTCACTCCATTTATATTTGGTAAATGACTCTGGTTTTTAGCTAGCTATGTTTATTTTTCAGCTAGCCCTCAGCCAACCCCCCTTTTTTTTTCCCAGCCATGGACAGTATACTCTACTATTAAGCCAACCCATAACTTTTATTGCATTTGCATCACAATAAGATTTGATGGAACATTGGTAGTGGATATTTTGGATGTCTGTGTCACAAGGTACCACTAGGTAGTAAAAATAAAACAGATAAGGCATTCCTAGAAAAGCAAAAAATAATCAGGACAAGGAAAGACTGGGGGCCATTGTGAACATCATATTAAGTGTCCTTGATAGTATGGCCTCTGGGGTACTACCCAGTAATGCTACATTGCTGAAGTTACATCAGTTAATTAAAAAAACTTTTGGTATATTACACAGCCATTCACTGTGCAGAGAAAGGACACATCTCTCCTTCAGGCAGCTAATTCCCAGATTTCCTAACAGGATGTGTTATATCTTCCTCTTCTGCATCGCTGGCAGTGGTTACTGCAGAACTGGGAACAAAGAATCAGGTCCTGCTGCAATACCTCTATTTTTGCCCAGTGAACTGAATTAACTCTCACCTGTTAGCAAAATCAGGAGTTGCACTTCAAAATGCATGCTCAACTGCTTCTTCACAAAAAAACTTCAATTCTGCCCTTGGCCATAATAGTACAGCTTCACTTTCCATGCAGAGCTAGATTTAATGTTTTCCCACTCCACCGTCCTCAGTCCCACAGCTGTAGAGCTCATTTTATTAACAGGTTTGTTAGAATAAAATAAAATATTTAGTACTGAGTGGTACTGAATTTCAAGGCTGACGGATGGAAAGAGCATTGTGTTATTAAGGTATAAAAAAGGCCTTTTTTTTAGGGAATTCAGTTTTATTTGCAATAGATTCACATTAGTTTTCTACTTTATCATCCTAAGGAGATTAGAATTTACTATTAGGGACTTTTGGCTACGGATAATACATAACTATGTGACGACAGATTGAGGTATTAAGCTGGTATTTTTTACCTAGTAGGAGGAACAAGAAATTATTCTGCTTTGTGGAGGTATCCCAGAAGATCTTAGTCAGATAAACCTCCCACTGAAATCAGATAAGGTATTAAAACACAACGCCTGCTAAGAATTTCATGTGTATCTCATTATTTACTGGCTTGAAAGAACTGAGAACATAGCAGTAGTACAGTTCTAAAGACAATTCTTGCCCTTTACAGCTGAAATTCCAATAGATAAGAGACAAATCAAAGAAGAGCAAGAAACCCTAAATGAAGAAATTAACTTGTAATTTGGCCAGTTTGTCTGCTAGTTTGATTTCGCATAATTGCCTCCTACCAATGGCAACTCGATTATGCTTGTTAAGAAACCTAAGCATCCCTTTCATTAGTTAAGGAGGACAAGTTAATACTGTGGCCTTCATATGAAAAAAGGGCTTTCAAAATGTTTTGAATGAGATGAAGACGCAAAACTGGACATAATAAGGAATTTGGGGGAACAGTTTTATGGTCAAGGATAATGTAAAAGATAATGAATGGATGTCAGATGCACCTGTATAGGACACAGATTCAGTTCTGAAATTTAGGCTGAGGGAGAGATAAAGACTAGAACTTTAAGCGCAAGCATTGATCGTAGGAAGAACTTAAATGGACTAGTGATATGGTCCACTGTGAAATCTTCACTGAGTAACAAAACTGTGAAAAAGCTGGATGGGAGCAACACACGAGGGGTTTGAAAAAAAAAAGAAGATTCAGCAGCTAGGACCAGGACTGATGAGGCTATTGTCTAAATGAATTGAAAGAATGAGGAAGTCCTGGAAAAAGGAGCAGTGAAATTCAGAGACATGAGGAAAGGAGGAGTTAATCCAAAGTAATGATCCTTCATGAAAGGAAGCTGGAGGAAGTTTTAAATAAACAAGTATTAAGAAGAAAGTGAGGTAGAATCTTTCATCCACAGTAGTCCTGCTAATCTATAAAACCCTCAGAGTAGTAGCCTGGATATGCGAGTCAAGGCAGGAATGGGGAGGAAGAGAGAAGTTTGAGTTTGCTAGCAGCAGTAGAACTTGTATTTCAGGTAACAGAACTTAACCACTTATCTTTAGCAAAAGCTAGAGACAGTCTCTACTTTCTGTTGTGGAATTTACTCTAGCAGAACTCTGTAGCAAAACTAATGCAATGGCTTATGAAAACCTAAGGGAATTTTATCTAAATATGATAAACTGAAGATGAATTTAGAGCAAATATTTACCTATGGTTATGAACATTGCTATAAGGAGCTGAATCTTTAGTGCTCCTACTATGTGTATGAATGTAAAACATACATTTTCTCTTCATCTCCATCTGATTTTGATACAAGATTGTTTGCAGAATTTTGGCTGGCTGGCTGGTGATAACAAAACTGACAAAAAATTGCTATGTCTTAATCATTCTTGGAATACTGTGAAATAGAAAACTATTTGTCATGGAATCATAGAATCATAAGGTTGGAAAAGACCTCTGAGATCATCAGTCCAAACGTACCTGTCCCCTACCTAAACCATATCCCCAAGAAACTCATCTACCCGCCTTTTAAACACCTCCAGGGATGGTGACTCAACCACCTCCCTGGGCAGCTGTTCCAATGCATGACCACCCTTTCAGTGAAAAAATTTTTCCTGATATCCAGTCTAAACCTCTCCTGGTGCAACTTACGGCCATTTCCTCTCATTCTATCACTTGTCACTCGAGAGAAGAGACCAGCACTCGCCTCGCCACAACCTCCTCTCAGGTAGTTGTAGACAGTGATGAGGTCTCCCCTCAGCCTCCTCTTCTCCAAGCTGAACAACCCCAATTCCCTCAGCCGTTCTTTGTAGGACTTGCTCTCCAGCCCCTTCACCAGCCTCGTTGCTCTTCCCTGGACGCACTCCAACACCTCAATGTCCTTCTTGTAGTGAGGGGCCCAGAACTGAACACTATCGAGGTGTGACCTCACCAGTGCCGAGTACAGGGGCACAGTCACTGCCCTGGTCCTGCTGGCCATGCTGTTTCTGTTACAGATCAAGATGCCATTGTCCTTCTTGGCCACCTGGGCACACTGCTGGCTCATATTCAGCCGGTTGTCAACTAACACCTTCTCCTCCAGGCAGCTCTCCAGCTATTCTTCCCCAAGCCTGTAGCACTGCATGGGGTTGTTGTGTCCTAAGTGCAGGACTCAGCACTTGGTTTTGTTAAACCTCATCTCATTGTTTACAGCCCATCAATCCAGCCTGTCCAGATCCCTCTGCCGCACCTCCCTTCCTTCAAGCAGATCGACACTTCCACCTAGCTCAGTGTCATCTGCAAACTTGCTAAGGGTTCACTTGATCCCTTCATCCAGATTATTGATAAATATATTGAACAGGACTGGACCCAGTACTGAGCCCTGGGGAACACCACTCGTAACCAGTTTCCAAACGGATTTAGATCCATTTAGCTCTTTGGGCCTGGCCATCCAGACAGTTTTTTTACCCAGCAGAGGGTGTGCCCATCAGGCCAATGGCAGGCAGTGATTATGATTAACAGTGTCAAAAGCTTTAGCAAAATCCAAGTACACCACATCCATAGCCTTATCCATTAACCAGGTAAACTTATCATAGAAGGAGATAAGATTGTTCTGGCAGGACCTGCTTTTCATAAACCCATGTTGACTAGGTCTGATAACCTGGCTGTCCTGCATGTGCTGTATGATAGCACTCAAAGTGATCTGCTCCATGACCTTCCTCGGCACCGAGGTCAGGCTAATAGGCCTGTAATTCCCCGGATCCTCCCTCCAACCCTACTTGTAAATGGGTGTAACATTTGCCAGTCTCCAGTCAAGTGGCACTTTCCCAGTCATCTGGGACTGCCAGAAGATGAGGGAAAGGGGTTTGGAGCAGACATCTGCCAGCTCCCTGTTTTCTGTGGCTGTTTTTCATAGAGCTGAGTTCACGTGGGCAAGTACAGGGCTTTACTGGCTCACACTGAAATTTTACATCCATAAGTATATTCATCTTCCTCTAAATTTTAGTGTAGTCATTTTGCAGCTTGTAAATAGTTCTCCATTCCCCAAAATGCACTCTCTCTTTTTCACTTTACACAACCAAAACACACTGAGCAAAAGTTGAGGGTAAGGAGTTTGTAGAAGCTCAAGAGATTTTGGAATAGAAACCATGAAACATGCAAATGCAAAGACAGACTTTCCTCATTCAGCACTGACAAAGATCTTAAGTGCCAATATTATGCTGAGTTGACAGTCAAACAATGACAGAAATATTTATAATTATTTAAAAAGGAAACAGTTAAGGTACAAATCTGTCATTAGTATTAATGGAATAGTCCCTTACTGTAACTATAGTCATAGACATCATCCTGTGTTCTGTCTGAAATATGAAGTGATTACAGAAGTTAGATACAGAATCAATTATTATATTGCCCACTTACTGTGAGACATCACAACAGTAATTTGTCATCTCCAGAGGAAGGCCAAACAAGAAGTCCCAGTCCTGTCCAAGGCAACAAACGGTGTCCTAGGCAACAAGGACCGTGTTGGTCTGCAATATCATTCTTACTAATGTCAAGAGGTTGTATAAAAAAATGTTGGCTCTGAGCATTTTCTCATCTGTTGTAAAAGCTAGTGTGCTCCAACACATCATCCTCAGTGCCTTCCCCTCAGCCACAGAAGATGTACTTTCCTTTGTTTTTCATCCCCTTCGACTATTATCCTCTTCTAATCCCTAGTCTTATATTTATTCTCATTCGTCTCTTTTCAGCAATGCCTCAAACTGGCTGCCTATTCATATTTGAAAACCAGGATTATATTTTATCATGTCCTTTCATCTTAGAGCCCTTTAAATTCCTCTTCAGCCTATGTAGTGAGATAAAAGCTCCTCAGAAAGAAACTGCCTTTCGCTCCATGTTTGTTGAAAACATGGTATAGTGAACCATCTTTCTTCATTTGAGTACCACTGTGAGTACAATAATAACAGGGGCTTAATAAAAACAAAGAACAACAGCTGCTCCAGATATTACATATTGGCCCTTGTCAAGTACCAGGAGTTATTTACTTTGTACTAAAGTTATTTCAAACTTTCACAGCTAAAAAATTATCTGAGCTGGCTCCAGCATAAGGTACTCTTTCACATTCTCAAGCCTGCTGATAATCTCTTTCAACTAAGGAAAACACAATCCTTTCTCACTTGAGCACGTAAGTTTAAGCAAGAAAGGAATTACAGGCATCCAGTTGCTTAACTGCCTCCTTCAACTTCTCTCTGCTTGAACTTTGTGTCAGATAGTCAGTGTCTATCAAGAATGCACTACAGAGGAAGCTTTGGAGAGCAACCCAGCAAGAACAGTGGCTGGAATAGAAGCACGGGAGAGGATTTTTTCACATGGTTACTGGTGTAGATTCAGAATTTTTGGTCCCAGGTGTTACACTGATGAGAAATTTGTCTGCTTTTCAATAAAATCTTGATTGTGGTTTTTTTTTTTAAAAAAAAGGATGAAAATAAATGAATGAACAGGAGTTGGAAGGCTTGTGTTCTGAAATATTCCTGATGGCATCTCAGGCATTTTACCCTATGACTTGCTCTCTAACAGCAGGGCTCAGTAGCTTTGTCTCCCAAACTGCACTGCTGCATGCTCTGCCATGATGTGCTTTCTCTCCTTACTACGCACCTTAGAAACTGCCATGACACGCAATGAAAGATGTCCTAGTGTGACAGATGCCATATGACTCCTTGTATACTATAGCTATGAGCTTCTCAGCTATGGGGACTGCTCCTGAATTGCATGGACAGAATGTTCATTTAGACTTTGGTGAAGCACTGACTTCTTTTTTCCTGCTGTGTAGTAATATTCTGTACTAATTTTCTTATTGGAGACTGAAGCTGACTGGAACAGTTCGTGTAGCTTCTGTCTAAATGAGAAAGAGCAGAAATTCATTAATCATGGCACAACCTGCTAATCCACAAAGAGACAGAAGGCATTCTAGGCTAGCTCCTGGACTAGGCAGTAATTCTGATCTCAAAATGCTTGGAACTGGTGTGCTTCCCAGCAGCAGTGTGCAACCTGGATCTTTGACTTTTGGCTCCTGCCCTGCTTTCTCATTTGCTGGCAGACTAGTGTTAGAAGGGCTTTGAAGGATGTGCTGTGCTTTGAAGGAAGTGCAAGAACTGCTGATGAGCTTATGAGGACAGAGCATGCAGCCCTCCTCTGCCATAGAGACAGTTTTTGCAAAAGCAGACCCTTTGTAGGAAGCAAGAAAAAATGATAAGGGCATAAATGGGAAATCCCATGGGCTTCAATGATATCACTATGCAAAGCACCTGAGAAATGGCTGAGAAAGCTGCAGAGTTGCATTCTGCCTGCAAAGGGGTGCATTCCCCCTCAAAATGCATGAGGAGCAGTAACAATTCTACAGGAGTGCCAAGGGGAGAAGAGTGTGCATGTGAAATGAAATTTAACAACTCCTTCTGCCCTTTAAACTATGCTTATAGAATTAAATGCAGAATCAGGGATCATAAAAGACATGTTCTTCTGAAAATAATAGAGTTTCAACTTTCTCTGAGTACTTTCTTCACTGTAAGTGTTTTTAAGAATTGATCAACCACACTCATTTCTGCTGTGTATTAGCAGAAAATAGTTGGTCATCCATTAGTCTCTTGATGAGTCTCAGTTGCAGAGATATGACTGAAAGCTGGTATTAACTGTGACAGAGAGGCTTAAGAACGATGTAGGCTTCAATTTTGTATACAAGACGCGAGTCAATAAGGGTTTTCAATAGTAGATTAATGTCATTAAACTGTGTTCTCCTAGCATGCAGGGTTTGTAGCAGGCACAGCCCAGTTTCCTATGAAAAGAGGTGGTCTCAGACTCCCGAAGGCTCTGCACTGCCTGGACTGAACAGACCAGGGACCAGAGAGAGGGAACACGGTGGGGAAAATCAGGGCGATTTTTCTGAGGTCACATCTGATGTCCGTGATTGTGGCTGTTATAAAAATCAGCTTTCCCTGTGAGTCCTCTAATGCCCTGTCTAGGAACAGACACACAACCATACACCTGTTAGCACTTACCTGCACAGACTGAGTTGCATGAAACAGTTACTTTAATGTTATGGGAAAGAAGAAAGGAAAATCAGAGAGGACTCTTACCAAAAAAAAGACACCAAACACAAGACATGAGGAAAAAATCTACAAACCAGAAGCTTCTTTTAAAGCTTCTACTAGAAGTGTGAATTGGACCACATTACCTTAATGTTTTTTAAACTTTATAGTTCATTTTTTAGTGATGTCTCCTCTTGAAAAGACTGACTTTGAGGACAACCACAGATGCGCCTTTTTGCCTCGAGAGAGAAGGTAGTCTTATGGGAGGAGAGATTTGCTTTCCATGAGCACTGTGTTACATCTCCTTTACAATGTCCAAGCAAGGAAGTGAGCCTGCAGCATGACAACACGATTAGTCAAGGAGACAGACAGGAATGAACATAGTACTTGTCTTCACTCAAACAATACAAAAAACATTTTATATTTATCATGGATATGTTTCTTCCCTTCTCTACCAAAAAAAGCGTTGAAGACCTGTCCAGTCAAAAACATATTGTGAGCCCGCGCTGCAAGAATTAGTCACTTCTTTGACTAGAAACAAGACAAATGAAATTTTGTTTTCACGATACACTAAATGGTGAGAGAAAGCACCTTGTCATGGAACAATAAATTCAAGCTTAAACCTTGAGACTGGAAAAAAAGTTTTTATCTTTCCTTGTGTAACTCTGCAAGTAACTTTTGAATTTTCTCAGAGTATTTTAAGCCTCAGCCAACACAGTGTTATTCCATACAATATTTTCCAATAAAATACTATATTTTGTTTCATTTTTTTGTCTTCTGTAATTCCAATTCTTTGGTAAAACGGAAATACCTTTTAATTAGGCTTGGGTTACTATGATGGAGGTGACTCCCTGCTGAGCACCTTGGTGTGAAAACACAAGTTCCCTGCAAGGCATAGATGCATGAAAAGGAAATTGCCACCATTTTAGGGAAAGGACATGGGGGAAATTAGTCCTGGCTTTCCAGGTGCTATCTGTGCAATCCTTCCACATGGCAGAAGTCTCACTTCTCTAACATCGCTGAGGAGGTCATCTGTAGCTGGTCATTAGTGAGAGGCTCAGACCATCATCGATCTTAAATTTGAGCCTCAGTTCCCAGGATGTTGTGTTTCCCTGTTAATGTTTATACAATCAGGAAGCCCCAAAACTGAGGCAGCTTTCATTCCTCCTTCTCGCACTGCTCTTTTTGGGGTGATCTTGCTTGGTGACCTGTGCATCAGCTGTGGGGTGAGATTTCAGCTCCTTGGAAAGTCACCACTGGCACCTGGTAAGGATTTCCTCTCATGCAGCTGTCATTTACAGCGAATCCCAGGGATCAAATATGTTCTGCATAGCTACTGCACAGCATCTCATTTACAGCTTTCCCTTCTCCAAAACACTGACCTGGGTTAAGTGAGCAAGGAAACATTGAAGAAAACATTCTTTAAAAAATCACAGGAATTATTAACTACTAAAAAGCAGCAAAGCACTAGGAAGCTGCTTTGATTATTTTTCAATTTATGTAACAAAACATTATTGAGAGGAAAGAATATAATCAATACTGAGTAGTACTACAGCTAACTGTGCCGCAATTTAATGCTAGAAATGGATTAAGGTGACAGGAAAAGTCAATGCAGTCTTAAATTAAAGGTGAGGAAAGTCAATGAAAAGTCAAAGCTGGTTAGGAATCTATCAAGTAATAGAGGCTAAAGCTCTGGTAAGTACAAAATGCTTCAGCAACCTTACCTTATCACTGTAGCTCTGTGTTTTACATGTTTATTCAAATGAGCAACTGGCCATGTGTTTGTTCTTAGTTTGAACCATTAAACCATTTGAATTCATTGGGCTATTTCAAAGAGCATTGGCAAAAGAGAAACCTAGGTTTGTTTTTTCTGGGAGGGCAATAAAAAAGTGGGGATTTCCCTCTGGGTTTTCTTTTTACTTTAGAAAAGTCTTTTTCTCTGAAAGAATCTACAAACTAAAGTGACTGGAGAATAAACAGGATTACAACATTACATAGTATTACAATATTATAATAATTACAATATCACATAGTACCAGATGAGGCACTTTTGGTGAAATAAGAGGAATGTTTTTTATTGCAGTTTTAGCTTAAATTGTGGCTTTGCTTTTTTACATTAAAACATATGATAAGGACAAATGTCCTCTGCATTCCAGAAACACCTCTGCCTTTAATTCTCTGGGCATTAAGAAACCCTCTGATAAACTGAGGAAGCACAACCTAATATTGCTCTTATTTCTTAAACAAAAAATAATGTCACTCTGGATTCTGTCATACTACTCAAAAACATGGCTATTCAACAACACTACCATGCAGTTGAAAGGCTCTGCTGGTGAGTCTTTGAATTCTCAGACTATTACTAGCATATACTGCTGACCAGAAGAGAGTGAAATTGTCATGTCAAATTTGTTATGTTTTATATACTAACATCTTGAATAGCTTTTAAGATTTCAACATTTCTTAAATTTCTACCAGTTTATACAGGAACTAGGTCTGGGTTTTGCTAGTAACAAGGAAAAAATATACTGATGAGGTTGAATTCTAGATTTTGGTTGCTCAAAGTGAACATAAAATTGTAGAATTCATAGATTCATAGAATCACCCAATTTGGAAGGGACCCAAAAGGATCATCGAGTCCAACTCCTATCCCTACATAGGACACTCCCAACACTCACACGATGTAACTGAGGGAGTTGTCCAAATGCTTCTTTAATGCAGCAGACTCGGTGTCAGGACTACTTCCCTGGGGAGCTGTTCCAGTGATCCACCACCCGCTGGGTGAAGAACCTCTTCCTAACATCCAGTTTAAATCTCCTCTGACACATCTTCCTGTCATTCCCTCAGGTCCTACCATAGTTTGCAAGAGAGAAGAGATCAGCACCTGTTTCACCTCCCTCCCTTGTGAGAAGGCAGTAAACAGCTATGAAATCCCCTCTCCGTCTCCTCTTCTCCAGGCTGAACAGTCCAACCGACTTCAGTCAATCCTCATATGACTTCCTCTCTAAATCTTTCACCAGCCTGTGGCCTCCTCTGGACACTCTCCAGTAGTTTGATGTCCTTTTTATACATACTGTGGTGCCCAAAACTTCACACAGTACTCCAGGTGGGGCTGCACCAGTGCAGAGCAGAGCAGGACAATCACCTCCCTCGACCAGCTGGCAATGCCGTGCTTGATGCACCCCAGGACAGGGTTGGCCCTCTTGGCTGCCAGGGCACACTGTTGGTTTATGTTCAACTTGCAATCGACTGGAACCCAAAGGTCCCTCTCCGCAGAGCTGCTCTCCAGCATCTCAGACCCCAGTCTGTACATGTATCCAAGGTTGCTGTATCTCAGGTGCAGAACCTGACACTTGCCCTTGTTGAATTTCATGATGTTTGTCCAGCTCTCCAATCTGTCAAGATCCCTCTGCAGGGCCTCTTTGCCCCCAGGAGTGTTGATGGCCTCCCCCAGTTTTGTGTCATCAGCAAACACTTTTGATTCTGAAGCTTCAAGATATGTGTCAAGCTACCTTTCAGTGTTTAGTCAGAGGTGACCTGGAAAATTTGTTTTGCTTGTCTTTCAATTGCCAGTGCCTAAGACATCAGGCAGAGTTTTCTCGTGCTTTTGGCATCTCTCAAGTGTGTAATGGATCTTGAAGGAACTTGCATCTCTTGCAACGACTGCTGCCAGGGGACAGACAATTGTTGCAGTGCAGGGTTTGCTCCCCTGATGCTCAGCGCTTACCCTACTTGGTAGAACACCTGTAGTAGTCACAACCTGTACATGATCTGGTAAAATACTGTGTTTAACAAAGCTCCTTTATCTAGACACAATCTGTAATATGAAGGTGTGTGACTCTGCCCTCAGCCTCCAGGACCAATAGGTGATATTTGAAAACACAGCATATTGTAACATGAAAGAACAGTAAATCCACACTGCAGTGTGTCTATCTCCTGTCTTTTTCTCTCTACAGATGATTGAACTTTCTGAAAAATTGGGGAGATTGAAATCTCTGCCACCACAAGATACAGATAATGAGGCAAAGCAGTTAGCATACTGGACAGAAATTTTGGGGCTGCCAATGTTCTGTTTCTGTTTATAAACAACTCCTTGCTCCACAAGAGCAGGAGATTAAAAAGTAACATAACAGATCTAATCTTTCACTATAGTCTTGCCAACTTCATTGATTCCTCTGACTGGTGTGATTAGAAGTGCAACTGCAAATGATGTTGGCTTTTATTCCAACAGCCAAAGAGCTCAGTGCAGTGTTTTTGTGTTTAGTCCCCAAAGAAACCTAGGGGAGAAGGTTTTCTAGATACAAGGCTTTACGAGTCAGTTTGCTTGTTCCGTTGATTATTAGCAAGAGTAAACACAGAGAAGACAAAGGGCCATGATCAGGTCATAAGCACAGATTTATTTACTTACTTTTTTTGTAGTGGAAAACATGAAAGACATTTGAAGTCCATTTAAATGGTAACGTTGCTGTCAAGCAGAGAAAGGCATGTTTCTATTTAGAGGTAGACACTTAGCAAAGAGTAACTTAAGTAGTAGCAGCCATCAGACTGGATTCATTGATCATGATTAAGAGAAAGGGTCTCTTTAAGATGACCTAACCATACCTAGTTGTTTCTACAGTAAAATCAGATCCAAGATTTCCTTTAATTTTAATCAGTTCATCAGCAGACTCTTGAGGAATTTACACTTGGAAGACCACTCCAGATTACTTTTTTCTGAGTCTGAAACCATCATGAAACACAGTGTGGCAGCCTCAGTAATTGCACTGATCTCCTTTGTAGATCCATTCACAGTTAACCTTGATGCTCAGGATGCCTTTGGCCTGGGGACTGCTGTAGGTAACAAATCTCATGGCAGAAATATGACATTAAGACTGTTTTCCCCAATTTGTGTTTCCTGCCTGCTCCAAAGGCAGATAAAGGAGCCAGAGGCTGGAGGGCATTTTCAGTGAACTTCAGATTCACTGTCACTGCGTAGTCTCTTGCAGCTGCCTATGTTTTTACCATGCCCAGACCAGATAGCAGGGCATGGAGCGCTCCTGCGGATGTTTCAGTGTGTCTCTGTGGAAAAGGTATCATCGACATCAGGTTGTGGTATTAGTGAGAGTTTTGTCTTTCTCTTCCTACTCTTCCAAAAATATGCATATACACCTGGGAGTACTCTTTTGTTGAGGGCATCCAGAAGATTTGACCTTGAGAAAATTAAGTGGGGCTAGGAAAGCTGTTTACTGAAGTATTTAGAAATATTGATTGTTTAAGGGAAGAAATAGAAACTGGAGAGGAAAGATTTGCCAATTTTAATGAGATGTTGCTGCACCAAACATAGTTTTGCAGAGATTTTAAAGTTCATGGATTTTGAAGAGTCAGGCCTATACGTCTGCTAATATTGTTTGCATTTAACCTTGCCTTCATAATCAAACTAAAATTGAATGAGTTCTCAGTCTACAAATCCATCACATACACAAGGTGTTCTAATCTTATTCGCACACCAAAGGAATTTGTTTCTCTAGCTAAATCCCTAACACAGCATTACGCAGATAACTTGACAGCTTCTGTAACAAACACAGCCTGGGCTGGTGAATATGTATGGGAAGTGTGGAGAAAAAGAATAAAAAAAGAAATAGGTTTATATATGAGGGAAAAGAGCACAATGAATTATTTTGCTGTATTAGTATTTCCTTGAGCTGCAAGCATGTCAGTGTAGAACGAGATGAAGTACTGAGATTAACCTGAAAACAGAATAGTCCTTAGTTGTAAAAGGAAAACCCAGATGAAATGCTCTCAGGCCTTATCTACTCCCATTTACCTCATTACTATGTTCCCTTCAGACTCCGGAAGAAGTATTCTTGCTCACAGCAGAGATTTTGTAATGTTTAATTTTATTACAGTTGCACCAGACGGTCTTAATCAGTTTCTCTGCTCATCCTGAGGGCCTGAAGCAGCAGATGCAGCTGAAACACACAGTTTCCCAAGACCCTATCTTTTCACTTAAAAAAACCCCAAACCCTTAAGGAGCATGGCACAGAAATAAAGCGTTTATGTTTCAAATGCTAGAATTAACCATTACCAATGGTATTATCATTCAGCCTCTTCCTTTTGCCCAAGTGTGGTGCAGGTGTCACTCAGAACTATGAGACCTATGCCAAGTCATGAAAGTATCCACTGTAGCAGCATCTGGGAGCAAGGCTTGCTTCTTCCCCCTGATTTTCCCTCTGCTGACATTTCAGAAAGACAGTATTTCAAAGTGCGTAAGCCTCAAACCATTGAATCAACCAATGAAAACATCTTGTTGACCTGACTCACAAATTCTTAGAAAAATTTAGTTTGGAGAGGATGTTGTGGAGGTCACCTAGTCCAACTTGCTTATCAGTGGAGGCCTAATTAGAGTAGACTGCTCAACTCTGGTTGAGTTTTAGATGTCTGCACAGACAGATGTTGCACAGCCTTTCCAGGCAACCCATTCCAATATTTGATCACTGTCATAGTAGAAATTTTCTTTATATCCAAGAGGAACTTCCCATATTTCACACTGGGTCTTTTGTCCTCTGATCCTGTCTCTGTGCAGCTCTGAGAGGAGCCTGACTCTATCTTCTCTGCAACCTCCCATTGGACAGTTGCAGACAGCAGTAAGATCTCCCTGAACCATCTCTTCTCCAGGCTGAAAAAACACAGCCCCCAGCTTCTCTTCCTACATCACATGCTCCAGCCCTTTCCCATCTTAGAGACCTGTCCATTAGTCAATTTGATTCTCATTCCAGTCTATCAATGCCTTTCTTGTACTAGGCAGTGTGAAATCATAATAACAAACAAATCCTTGACAAAAGGAATCAGCCATTAAAGAATATGGAAACTTCAGCAGGAACTTTGGGGCGCTGTGTTAAAACTTTCTTCAGTCTTATATTAGGATATAGCCTTCTTAGCACTAAGACCTTTACAGGTTAAGATGAATGTTTATCACTTCGGAGTACAAACTTTCAAAAAACACCAACCTTAGCCATGAATTCAATTAGGATCTGAAATTAGAGCCTTAATGTTAAGTTTAATATAAGGATGGATGTTACCCACATAAATTCACTGAAGTTGTTTCTCTAATCCTCTTACGTGAATCAGCCCTTCTTCCTCAGAGGACACAACATGCACACAGAGCTTCATTACCTCTATTCTTCCAGGCTTAACTGAGGCAACCTATTCACAGATGAGGACAGAGTCTTTTCCAGTCACAAATATACTGAAGGGGCTAGAAGGACCTGGTGTAGCATGCATTCTGTGTCTGCTTCGTAAGCCAAAGGCTGATTTTAAAGTTTATCTGTTCAGAAGATGTTGTTTTGACTTTTCTCACTAATACCACTAGTAATTTCATTAATGTACAGCACACATGCAGGCAACAAAGTCACTGTTACATGTTACAGCTTCAGAAACACAAAAGGATGTAGATATCACCTCTCTGTGGGTCCTGGCACAGGCTGAATCTGACCAAAAATTTAGTTCCCCTTGGTAAACTGGGCCTGTTAGTTCGTATTTGGTTTTCATGACCTTTTCTTTCACACTGCATTCTGTGAATTTGAAGTTTCAACATGCTCTTTTTTCCCTTCTATGTAAAAAAAATGCTCTCCATGGAAATATTTATTTCTTTCATTCTAAAGGCACAGCAATGCCCCAGGACAGCTCCAAGCTCTCTGCTACCCTTTATGAATCCAACAAAATGAGATTTTGATTCTAGTTTAAAAACTTCAGCTACCACTAACAAACAATTATCTATCATGGTTCCCATCTCAGGATGAAGTACACTTGACACAACTTAAAAGAATGGTGCCCATTTCTTGTCCAATAAATCTTTTTTATCTTTGTTTTCATTTTAAGATAGTTTTTTTCTCCAATGGAAAAGATGGTTTCATCTAAGATAACAGAGACAGAACTGGTTCCTATTTTTCTTTTTTATAGTTTGCCAGCTATATTCAGTAATTCCAGTGTTGCTCTCTGCACTGATCCCATGTCTGTTGGGAATTTTCTGTGTACTTGTATTCAAAGTCTGGCTGACGGATTCAGTATGACTTCTGCTTTTTTCTTTTTCTCTTTCTTTTTCTTTTTCTGGCATTAAGAGAAAGACAACTTCAGTTCAGAGTGTAGTGATTTTAATTGCTAGCACCTCAGGTAGCATGAAGGCTGGCCCAATGGGTAACCAGAGTGGTTTGGCATTTATGATGGAGAGGAGACAGCAATTACTTTGTTCACAGGATCAGAGCAGCATGTTTCCTGGTGCCTTGAATGCTTTCTAGAATTTTAAATGCAGAACAGAAAGTAATATTGTTTACTCTATTACTGCATCTAATCATTGCTGATAGGCAAATCTAGGGCTTTACTGTGGCTTGCAACACATAGCAATCATGCGGTGGGGGTTTAGAACCCTGATACCATGGAAAAATTTTGCTGATTTTGCCCAAATGCCTCTTGGAACATGTTCATTGAGGAAGGAAAAAAGAAGAAATCTATATGAGCCATTTGTCAAGCACAGAAAAAGAAAAGGTGGGAAGGGCACAGCTATGATCATTCCAAGGTCTCTTCCATGCTCTCCAATCACTTAGGATGAGTGCAGTGCGGTAATGTGGTTCTTGACATTTAGAGCTGCTGCAGGATGATCTGTCTCCCCTTTATGCCAAGTGGTCTACATGATCCTGCCACAGTTCTGAATGTCAAGAACCACACCAGTGCACTGCATTCACGCTAAGCGATTACATATGTAATGAATGTATGTATGTATGAATGTACTGCAATTACACAAAGGCCTTTTGACAGTCTTTTCAACAGCAAACTTTTGGGCATCCAGAGTGTTCTGGATGATTAAATCTTCATTGTTAACATTGTTTGCTGGCTACCTTGGCTAACTGCTGTGCAGATAGACAGATTCTCATGCCCCTTAGCATGCTGTAGACTGGGATGAATTATGTAAATCATTATCAACATATAATTTATATTGAAGAAAAAAAGAACAAAATTCTTTATCCAGAGTTTTGCCTTCCAAATGTGCCTTATTACATTGATAAAATAAAGTTCTATGTGACAATTCTTGGTAACCAGAAAGCCTTCAGCTTCTGAAATGAGTTAAATCAAGGTAGAATATGACTTAATGTTCAAGGAAGGAGAAAGGACTCTGCACCAAAGACAGGGTGAACAAAGGTTTTAAAATCTGTCAGGGTAAAGGCTGATCATTTTTGAACAGTCTCAGCCCAGTTGCCATCTATAACTCTATTTAAACATTAAAAGAGCAAGAAATTCACTTTGGAACAAACTGTTTTAGCAACAGAATTTGATCAATGCCATCTTAGCTCAAGACAGAGATAGAACCCTGAGTAGAATAACACTGTTGAGTGTCACATGAACCATTCTCATCTTTAAGGATTTATTGTCCCTACTTCAACTTACAGAGAAGCGAGAGGCAGGGAGAATAAGTAATGTGCCCAAGGTCACAGTCAAAATCTATGGCACATATAGGAACTAAATCCTTATCCATTGAAACCAAATTCTGCATTTGAACTACAAGACCATTTCTTAATTTTATGGACAGGTAGTTAGAGGACTTAGCAATGTGAAAATATTTTAAAAATCCTGGCAAACGTGTCACAAATCCATAGCTGTTGTACGTAAATACATCTCAAATACAACTTCACATCCCAATCCGTCCTCCATTCCTTCTCCTGGCTCAGCAAGGTGTCACATAAAATTAGACTGAGAAGTTAACACATTAAGCATTTATTGATCTTGATAAGTTACAGTCAAATATGAGCAGTGTCTTAACAAAGAGAAATAAAAGATCATCTACAATGCTCATAGAGTAAGGACAATGCAACACGAAATATTAATTATTTATCAGAAAATAACAGAAAAGTATTAAAGTCTTTAACTCTTACAATACCAAATATCTACAGTCAAGATCCAAGATTCTCCTAACTTTGTCTGATCTACTTATAACACATGCCAAATAACTAGTACATTCTCTGTTGCCACTATAATAATCCTTGCCTAAAACCACTTACTTCTAAAAAAGTTACTTCACTTCTAAACTAGCAACATTAAATTGACAGTAGTCACTGCTTTGTCCTTTCCTGGGACAGGGCATCAAACAGGAGACTAAAATCAGCTTTATAAAATGAAGCTCTATTTTTAATGGAAAGTCTTTCTTCACTGTGGTTCCCCGGGAAGCCTACCCTTGCCCTCTCTGCACACATCAGCAATGAAGAAAAGTCTCAGACTCTGCAGGAGAAATCTTTACTTTCCTCAAAGTGATGGCAAAATATTGATCAATTTAAAGCTGTAGTTTCACTCCTGGCACTTAGTAAGAAACAAGAGCAAATCTGCCTATAACAAAGATCTCTTACAAGTCCCAGTCCCTGATGGCTCTGCTTCAATGGCCAGCTACTGAAGCTACGTGTTTTTGCAACTCACTTTATGTGACTTGAGAACAAGAAGCACCACTTGCTAGAGACAAGGAAACTCCTATTATCTTTAGATGTCCTTGCTTTGATCTAGCAAAAACTTGGAGCCCAGAGTGAAGTGTACTCAGTGATTTGCAAACTCTTGAAGAAAGAAGGCCTGAAGGTAAGGCAGGACAATTCCTCTTCAGCCTCTGAGCCTTAACAGAAGGCAGGTTAATTTCTCTTTTACGGATGCTCAATTTAGTTCAGGGGAGACATGGCCTAAAGGGCATCCTGATGACAGTTTTATATTTCTACCTCAAAAAGCTTGATAAATGTGTTTGAGCACCTCAGAAACCCTCTTGGTGAGGAACTGGATGAGTGAGGTAAAACATAAAACAGACGTGAAAAAATGATGGTTTTTCACACTGTTGCAGCTGCAGTCAGTCTTTTTCAAGTTTCCCTAGCACTGGAAATTCAGGCCTTGATCCTCAGAGCTACAGGTGAGAATTAGGGACCTGGTTGCCTTTTGGACAGCTTGTTGTCTCCTGGAAGATTAAAAACAGATTCTTTTCTTAGAGGCCCTCACCACACGCTACAAAGTTTCCCTAACAAGGGCACCATAGAGACCTCAGTAATGAAGATGTCTTCATGTCCTTTAAGCTTCCACTTGGCAACCCCGGTCCTGTCTGTTCATTAATATTTGTCATCACACGACCAAACCCCGTGACTCAACTTGACTGAATGCCCCATCTAAACCCTTCCAGATACGCATTTCCTTCAGCCCTAGAGAAAGCAGGTAAGTGATGAACACTTTGTCATTCCTGTTGACAGTGGAGATGTCAGAACAAATAAAAGATATCTTCGAAGCCACCAGGTCATTTAAACTATAATAAACCTTTTGTCTCAGTCTTGGCCTTTGACTGACCCCATCCACAGCAGCTGGGCAGATGGGAGCTCAGCTGGTGTCACTGCTGGCACATGGGAAGACCTTGGTGCCTCAACTGGACTCCACCATGCAGAGCTACTGCTCTTTGAAACTCCCACTGCAGCTCATCAGCAGGACTCCAAAAGAACCTCAGTCACACTGACAAGCACCCAAAAAGAGTAAAAAAAGAAAATAGAAAAATAAGAGCTTAATAAATAAATGGGAAGTGAGTTGAATTGCCTTCACAAAAGCACATCACTGCACTTCACTTCAGCAAAACTATTTTTTTGGCTCAGACTACCATCATTGAAAATAGACCTTGGCAAATATTTGGCAAATAATGGGGAGCAGAAAGAGGTATTACTCTGTGAAGGAAGCCTCCTGTCCTAGAGGCTGTGACATGTTATTATTATTGTATTGCTAGATACCAAATCAAGTCTTAACTCATAAGTCTATTGGACCGCTTCTGTTAAACAAAACACCTCCTCTGTAAAATAACTTTTAGATTGCAAAAATTCCTCAGCAGAAGACACATGGCAAGAAAAACTTGCTGATGAAAAGAATATTCTTCAAACTACCCTAAAAATCCTGCAACCGGTAGAAAAAACTAAGATAGGCATTTGGAAATGTAGCCATCTGGGCAGGGGGAGAGAGCCATATGGAAATGAGAACATGAATCTGACAAAATACTTTCTTGCTCCCAGTCCTGCTTGCTTTGAAACTGCACTTTGTATTAGTTTTTCCTGCAAAGTTGAAGTTGGATTACTTTTTAGTACACCCGGTGATGACAACTGTCAGTATCTTATTGATTCTTGCAATAGTTTATGGTTTACCTCTGGAAATTTATCTCTGAAAATAAGTGACTGAGTGCCAACCTCAACTTCTTTTCTTAAAACAAAAAAAAGCACTCACAAGGTTCAGCCCTAATGGTCATTGGGAAATTTTAAAATATAACACAAATGCCTCCTTACAACTAGGTTTAGGAATCAGGTAGTAAACATAATAAATCTAACTTTCATTCAATCTTGTGAGCTTCAAGCCAGTCTCATATTATTTGGAGCTTAAGCATGCCTTTTAATGTTTGGGGATGGGCAATAATAAAGTCTTCTTTGACAAAAGATGGTGCCCTTCTGTTTTTGGGTTCTTCTCAGGGCAATTGCTCTTCCAAGTTGGCAGCCTATCCTTGGCCCATGAGGCATTTAATGTAACAATTATATTACAAAGAAACAGGAAAGTCCAAGCAATTGCACTGGACTTATCAATTTTTCTTCTTCTGATTTCGTTTCTCTTCTCTTCTTATAGTTTCCTTCTTCTGGTAACCACACAGCTTTGCTTAGACATGAAGCCAGGCTGGGATGACCGTCTGGTTCTGCTGTGGTGGGGGAAGTTGTCCTTATCTCATTATTCCTATCCCTGCTCTCACCCTTTGCACATGTGTAGATCCCAGCTCCACGGTCATGTCACACTTTCCCTTTGGGAGTGTTTTGCATGCCTCTAAACTGTTTAGGATTGGGAGAATCTACCATTTACCTTTACAGAAACTGGCAAGTAAGATCCCTGATATTAAATTTATTGCTGTTCTGCTTGTTTTTGGGGGGGGGTCAATTTCATATGTTTGAATGACACATATTTAACAAAATTGGAATTTATCTGAGCTAGTAATGATAGAGTTAATCGTAAACTTTCTGAAGGGAACTGATGAATTCCTGACATGCATGGATGCCATGTGCAAGACAGACCCTTATTGACAGTTCAGGAATTGATTGCCTTCAGGAAATGATGCTTGATCATTTTTCCAGTAATGAAGTGCAGTTTTTCCTTTATTTTCTGGTGCATTTTCTGCTATGAAGATATTAAATGTAATTTTCCCTTCTGATAGTTGCATTAAATTGCATTCATTAACACTTCTTGTAATTCAGTGTCTTTCAACATTTGGACTAAACGTCTTTTCCAAAATACTTTCCTTCAATCCTAAAGATGCTTTCATCTTTGCGCTGTGTCAAATGCTGCCTTCAAGATTGTACAGAAACCCCTCATTAGTTTCTTTAACACTTTATGATACTTGGAGGCCTTTGTCATTTTGTTTGCAGGTGCAACTACTTGATTTACTAGTAATGATGTTAGTATGAGGAGATTGACTGCCTCCTGATTTCTTGTGAAAAATACAATGATTTTTGATAGTGAAAAGTAAAAAGTAAAATTTTATCTCAATATATCAATTTATCAATATAACTTTTATTTTATAATCTATGAGCAGATGTTCAAGCTTTCTAGCTTTTTATATGTGTTAGCTGATTCCTCTGAAATAGGAAAAACCATAAAATATCCTCTTTGTTGCGTATGCATCCTGTTGACTACAATCAAGAAAACCTTTACTACAACGGGGACTATGCAAATCCTTTGTGGCAACATAATTTCCCAAACATCAAAACAGGAACTCTGTGTTGCCTTAAGAGTCCTGGATTACATCAATGAGAAATACAAGAAATATGCAACAAGGGGAGATGCTCTTGAAACAGATCCTTTGCAGCATTCTATTTTTTGAGATGTTTTATTCTCATGCTGTGGAACTGACCGATTATGCAATTTAATAGTACAAGACTGAGTACAAGAAAAATCAGTTTAAGACTTTCAAGAGCATGAGTATCACAGTATCACAGTATCACAAGGTTGGAAAGGACCTCTGAGATCATCAAGTCCAACCTATAACCCAACACAACACCAACCCATCATCTAAACCATGGTACTCAGTGCCTCATCCAGTCTCCCCTTAAACACCTCCAGGGTCGGCGACTCCACCACCTCCCTGGGCAGCACATTCCAATGGCCAATCACCCTTTCAGTGAAGAACTTTGAAGGGTTGATCTGTTAGAGGGTAGGATGGCCCTACAGAGGGACCTGGACAGACTGGAGAGATGGGCCGATTCTAATGGGACGATGTTTAATAAGTCCAAATGTCTGGTACTTCATTTTGGACACAACAATCCCATGCACAGCTATAGACTGGGAACAGAGTGGCTGGAGAGTAGTCAGGCGGAAAGGGACCTGGGAGTGCTGGTTGACAGGAAGCTCAACATGAGCCAGCAGTGTGCCCAGGTGGCCAAGAAGGCCAATGGCATTCTGGCCTGCATCAGGAATAGTGTGGCGAGCAGGACCAGAGAAGTTATCATCCTCCTGTACACGGCACTGGTCAGGCCTCACCTTGAATACTGTGTGCAGTTGTGGGCCCCTCAGTTTGGGAAAGATGTCAGGATGCTGGAGTGTGTCCAGAGAAGGGCAACGAAGATGTTGAAGGGGCTGGAGCACAAGCCCTACGAGGAGCGACTGAGGGAGCTGGGGCTGTTTAGTCTGAAGAAGAGGAGGCTCAGGGGAGACCTAATTGCTCTCTACAAGTACCGAAAAGGAGGTTGTAGTCAGGCAGGGGTTGGTCTCTTCTCTCAGGTGACCAGTCACAGAACTAGAGGGCATGGACTCAAGCTTCATCAGGGGAGCTTTAGGCTTGATCTTAGGAAAAAGTTCTTCCCTGAAAGGGTGATTGGCCATTGGAATGCGCTGCCCAGGGAGGTGGTGGAGTCACCGACCCTGGAGGTGTTTAAGGGGAGACTGAATGAGGCACTGAGTGCCATGGTTTAGATGATGGGTTGGTGTTGTGTTGGGTTGGACTTGATGATCTCAGAGGTCCTTTTCAACCTTGTGATACTGTGATATTGTGAAAAAGGACATGTTTTATACTAAAATATGGCTTTAAAAAAATCTATGGGTTGGGGGTTTTTTCCATCAAAGAATATAATGAGAGATGTAAGCATATTAATTGACTATGACTGATTAAAATGGAAACCCTCTGAGCCTACTTGCATGTCCCAGGTTGTATAGACATGGTAGAGAGATAGCATTCATGGCATTCCTTCACCAGGGAATCCTCAGCTTAGAGATAGATAAACAACCCCTTTAACATCTAAACCATGTCATGGGATATGGCATGAATCTGACCTGCTTTCTCTTGCTTTACCTATATAACTCAATACTTTTACACATATGGGGAAGGAGGAGTTTGCACATACGGGAAAAGATGAAAAGAGACATACTGTTCTCCAATTTATAACATGCTATTTAAAACTGCTTTGATGAAAACTAAGAAAAACTCAGGAGAGTTTGCATTCACAGCACCATTTTGCTGGCATTTACTGAGAAATCAAACCTAACGCAGATCGCAAGAGGCAATTCAGCTAACGGCGGTCAACCGAGGTAAATAAAATCATGTTCAGTTCTTTCAAAATGTATTTCTTGATAAGGGACTGTGTCAAAGCAGCAACACAAACGTAGGAGAGAAATCAGAATAGCCAAAAAGTGTAAATCAAAACAGACAATAAAAAAAAACAATAAAACCAGAAAAGATAGGAGTTTTTTCCATCTGTATGCTTACCAATTCCAAAGAACAGCCTTCACTTGAGCTGCTAGAAAACCCTGCTGCAGTGGGAAGGTTATCGCACATGCAGAATATCAAGCCGACAGTGTGGTCTTGATGCAGGGACTCTGGCAATCATCAAAGCAACAGTGATGGATGGACTGTTGACTACAGATGACAGCAATAAAATAACAAGAAGATATGGCAGAAGGCAGTAGTTCAGGCTTACAATGACAGAAGCTGCAGAAATAAAGGCGTAAAAGCTGCAGAAGTAAAGATGCTTCATTCCAATTTGTCATGAATAAACTGGAATGAGGCTGGTAATTCCATGGGATGTGTTAATATTGAGTATTTATGCAGTATCTTAAACCTACATGTACAAGATTTGTGTAAATATATGCCAGTATAAATCAGATCAACTTTGGATTTTTTGGATTAAAATTTTTAAGTGTGGATTTAATTTCCTGACAAAAAAAACAGGCTTAGAGGGAAAGCAGATGTTTTCCACAAATATTTCTGTTGTACTAGAAAGTTATTTTTGTTAAAAAAAGGAGAAATATCAGAAAGAATCTTCTCAGGACTGTAAAAAATAGACTAGGGTAAAACATTTTCCTGTAGATATATTCTTTTTTTGTGGTGTACAGGGAAAAAGCAAAATGAAAATACGAGTTTGCATAGAGGAGAGGTCCAATAGAAGCTAAATAATTTCACATCTATGCTCAATTGTTTTTCTTTTTCCAAGATTTTCAATTATTTTCCATGTATTAATACTTGTAACACTGGAACACCACCACCTCTGGAGGTATTGTATCTGTATTATAGCCATGGAGTTTTATTAGAACTGTTGTGCAATTTTTTTCAAAACTTTGAGCAAAGAGGAAGGTGAAGTCAGACAAATTTCCCTTACACCAGCACGTTGTATTTTTCCTCCACCGCATTGCAGTATAACAACTGCTTTTGTTGGCTGAATGACATTTCATTACCTAGAGATGTGGGAATTGATTTAAAAAATAGCTAAAGAATTAAAGTATCCAATTAATAGTAATAGTTGAGCATTAATTCCCATTGACTGAAAATTTTTACTAAGTAGAGTAAGTATGAACTGCCTATAAATCCATGAAGGCTATCTGCCTAAACTAATCAAATGAAGGAGTTTCTGACCTATTCTTTTTGATTATTAACTCAGGATTTAGACTTGTCATTCTATATCTAAATAGAAAATGACATGATGCAATATCCCTATTGTAACCACAGAAACAGCACAGGTCTCTGACAGCCAGATTGCAGGAGTTTCCACTTTTCTGTGCAAAATCTTGAAAAGGGCTTCATCTCAGGGAGCACTTTTACTGAAAGAACAGCTTCTCAGGAGTTTTTTGAAGGGTAAGGAAGAACAAATTATTTCCCTAGCTAAAAGCAAATCTTCCTCATTCTTTTCAAATGTATCTAGGGGGCTGAGAAAGGAAAGGTAATGTTTAAAAAGAAAATCGGACTTTTGTAGAAGCACTGTCTAGGAAGACAGGAATTGAACAAAATCATTAACAATGGAAAAATCATATTCTGCATATCTGCCATGAATTTGCATAATGCTATCTTAACTAGTGTTTAAATCAAAGCCAGTTCAAGTAAATAGAAAAGTCTCTGATTGAATTAAACATGAATTTCAGAGACAAGAAAGGCTAAACAGCAAGTGTTTGCAGGTTTATTTTGCAAGCATATTGTAGCTTACACTAGAGTGCAATGAAAAATATTCTATTCATGCACAGTTGTGCTATCATAATTGCCAAAATGGTTCGGTATAATTTTCGTTATTAAGGCACTAATGATCCTTTAAATGCACGCTGAGTCCCAATGTTGTTATAGATTTACTTGCAGGTTAAGGAGTGAAAACCTTTTGCATGTTTGAAGTAGAAATGTTAATAATTTAAGGAAGAATTAATATAATTTGACTTTATCTAAAACTGAGGCTACTAGTTAAGCTAGTCATTTCAGTGTCATATAAAATCAATGGAAATGAACAGAAATCGCAGAGGGTAATTCATAAGCAAATGAAGATGTAAGAACAGGGACAGACAGACCACCTATTCCTGAACTGTGTCTCCAGAAGTGGTCAGCATAACATGTTGAGTGGAAAGTACCAGAACAGCTCAAACAAGTGGTCAGAGTTCCTCATAATAGTCCCCAAACACTGGCAGCCAGCAGGCTGTGGGGTTTCTGAGGTCAAAAGCAGCGTCTCATTCCTGCCCTCCAACAACAGGGATCCAAGAGACAAGGCCTCTCCAGTGCTTCTCTCTTGTTCCTGGCCATGGGAAGAATGCAGCTGCCTAAATGCCTCATTTGTAAATGGTGCAGTTGATTGTGATGATGTTCGTCAATGCCCAGCAGCTTCTCACCAGGTAGTGTCCACATAGCTAAGGAGCTGCTTTTACAAAGCCTGGGCAGTTACTAATTCAGCTTGCTCCAAATTTATCTAAATGAACCAGAAGCCCTTCCACAGCACTGCTTGCAGGGTGCTCTCCATACCCATTATTGATCCTGCAGTAAACCAACAAAAGAATCTATTCCAAAAGGCCATTAGTCCCTGAGATCAGCACAGTAGGCATTTAAGCTAGGTAATGCATAGCTAGCACGAGTAGATGCTGAACAGATCTTTACTGCAGCTGTGGATCTGCTCCCCAGACTGCTGGCATATTATTTATATATTTTTATATACAAAAATAATATATAATTGGCATATCATTTATAAATCTTTGACCAACAATATTTATCTTCTACTTTAGAATGATCAGAGTGGCTTGTTGTTTTTCTCTTGTATATGTTGCACAAATGAATCTTAGTCTGCAGACACAATATCTATGATGTTGTGTATTCATATGCATACAAAACGTTACCAGAGGTAGAAGAAGCAAGAGGAAGGTGCCAGATTCCACTAAATTGATCCAGACACTTGAGTCTCCATGTGGGATGCCACTCCTCCATTCACAGATGGTTGTTGTGAACTGGCTATGTATATAACTTTATAATTAATTCTCCTTTATTCTGATGGAAACCTGAAGTCTTTCAGCGAATCATTCAGGGTAAATAACAAGCAGACCAGTCATTTTAATATTAAAGTATATATAAAAATAACTTGAAATAGCAGTTATTTTTAAAGGTATTTACTAATAAGGCTGTCTGCTGTATGAGTCATGAGTTATGATTTAATGCTGGTAACTTGGCAACTGCATTAGTTATTTTATATCTGGCAGCTCAGTGCTTGAAAAGGTTGAGAAGATCTTTTCTATAACCAATCTCATTTTCTAGTGCTGTTCTAATTGCGACACATGGGAAGCCTGTTGCTACAAAACTGACAGGAACCTAATAATTGCAAGGACTTTAGACATTCCTTGTTGCTGATGTTGTGAATTTTGGAGGAAACTACCACAAAACAAGGATTTGTTCCATTAAGAAGCACATTCACGAACCGTTCAAGGCAGTTGACAAGAAGCACATTCACGAACTGGAGACAGGAGGATGAGAGAAAGTTTAAAAAGAGCAAATGAAAAAAAGGAAAAAAAAAGAATACAAACAGATATTAATCCCCCAGTCCCAGGCAAAACATCGTCTCTCTCTCCAGATCACTCTCCAAACAGTTTTCAGGCTATCACCAGGAGAAAAAAATAGTTGTCAAACACAGATCTGAAAAAAAAATCACATCCACTTGTTTCTCTGTTAAGCAGTAGAATGGAAATTAACTACCTGAAAACCATACTGGAAGGAACAGAAGCAGCAACAAAATAAAAATGTTTAATGCTATAGGAAACATACAAGGTTAAATATCCTATTGACTATCATGAGCAAATGACAGTCCTGCAATTAGTATTTAATCAAATCTGAGGAAGAGACTCAAACATATTGAGTTTATGATCCCCTTTCCTAATTAGCTGGCTCTATCTATGGAACAGATATATTTTCTTATTAAAATCAAAGTCATATCTACGAACATTGGATCTGATGTAATATTAGATAAAATCTAATTATTATCTAAATAATGCCTACATAATCTCCTGGAAGAAAGTTAGAAGGAAGATTAAACACTATTAAAGCCACTCTGGATGTAATATTACAGAAGCAAACACGGAGAAGAAAAAGAAAGAAAAGCCAGCTAGACAAATTGTGTCTGGAAACAATACACTGTATATCTTCCTCCTTCTCTGTCTCTAAATACTGAGATATCTTGTATTTTTTCAAATATCTTAGTCCACATTGGTTATGTCTATACCACTAAATTAAACTGTGCCAAAGGTCCCAGGAATGATAACTCAGCCATTTACAGAGGTAAACTTTTAGAACAAACTCTGGCATAATTTTACTCCAAGCCAGTTAGTTCCCTCCTAAATATTCCCAGACAAGGTTCAAAAGTAGGCACAGCCAAGCAGTCATTCCCATAGGCAGCCTGCACATGGCTAACTTGTTTTGGGACTGTTGAATGCAGGCTATAGTGTACCAATTGATCTCAGTATTGGAGAACAGTCCTGCACATATTTAATTTACCTGCATGGTCACAAACTCCTCAGGGAAAAATGGCACTCTCTAGAAATAATACAAACTGTAAATTTGGTTGATAACAATAAACAATTTTAAGACCTTCTCACTTGCTGCAGAAACTACAAACAGACACATTATGGTGACAGAAAGGACTAAATTGTACTGGATCTCAATTTTAAATTTTGTTGAAGATGAATGCCTGTGTTTTTTCTAAACACCTTTTTTTTGGTAATGCTGCTGGTTTACACTCATAATACTCATAATTACATTTGTAACACGGAAACGGCTATCAAAGAATTAGTGGGGGTTTTGTCCCAGCCAGATTCCTTGCTTCTTTCTGGCCAGTAGACTTTGAATCAGACAGTAAAGACACGTGTTTTCCTGTTACCAAATGCAGTCAATTCTAAGTCCAGATCTGAATTTATTTTATGACATGGAGAAAATGTATTAATTTCCCCTTTATCCATGCTTCTGAAAATGTATCTTTTCTTAAAGTGTCTAAAATTTTCTAGTACTATTTGATTTATTCCTCTGAAAAGAGAAGGGGCACCTTAATACATTTTTTAGATCTGACCACCACTGAAAGCATTCTGTACATTAAAAACCTACACAGAATCAGTAAAGTAGTAGGAATGTTGTGACCGGCATGGATGGAGAACAAACAGAACTATCTCACCATGTTTTCAAGATGCCTAGAGATTAGCAGCTCATCACAATCATAGTACACAATGAAGTACAGCTCCTCAGGTCACCCATATCAGAAATAAAAGACAGTGAGTAAATCATGACAACTCATGGAGGTGGGATGGGGTGGAAAGATAAACCTCCATCAGGCCCAAAAGGATACAAAAAGGCACATGCAGAAATCAGCATGTTTCCCAAACAAGGAAACAAGATAAGGAATCGATAAATGGTGTTCTGTCATCCATCAGGAACCCTGGACAGATCACCTGAATTCAGGCATCTTTGATGCTGGACAGACTGCCACTGTGCGTATATCCTGGTGCTTGTCTGTGGAAGTGTAGGAGTGAAATCAGTATTGTCTTAAAGTAAATCACCTTTCAGTCCCATTTTCAGGAAGAGGTAAGAGCAGGGCAGCTGAGAGATGAGCCAGGAGCTGAGAGTGACCATGCACAGGTAGCAAAGACCCAAGTAGCTATGCTAAGGACAGTTGAATGTATATAGTGGTCTTAACTTTGCATATCTAAATAACAATGCTATATTTTGATGTAGAGATAGCCTAGCTGTCAGAGATCTTACCTGTTATGTGAGCCTGGTCTAGAGAGAGGAGTCCCTGCCCACGACAAGGGGGATGGAACTAGATGATCTTTAAGGGCCCTTCCAACCCAAACCATTCTATGATTCTATGATTCTATGATTCTACGATATTCTACAGTACTTAAGAGGTTAACAACAGCATGCCTTTGTTGAGTATGCTACCATTCAATGGACACTATTGCGTGATAAATCCAGAAGACCTACTTATTGTAAGCAAAACATCTCCTCTGGACACCTTATATTCACCTGGGAAAAGTATAAAATCATTGAGTTTAGATGCCTAAGAGGATCCCCACAATGTACAGCAAGATAAGCTTTGAACAAAGACCATCAGTTCTAAGATGAAAACTTATTATTAAAAATGTCAACAAAAAAACCAATATCCCACAAAATAAATAAGGTGGAAATTACACAGCAACTACGATTACAGGAAAAGTAGAAGCAAAATGTATCCCATTTTTGTCCAATTCTGTTACCTATTTTGGAACATGTATTCCAAATTCAACACGTGTAGGAAAGCAATTTAACAACATCCAGGGAAATGGGCAGAATGAAGAAAAGAAATCTTAATCAGAACTATAATAAAAAGAATGGGCATGGAACTGGAGGCTTTAAAAATTAGTAAAGAGGAAATAATTAAGTGAAGTGTTTGAATGCATGTTAATATACATCAACAATCTGATGTGCCTGTTGTAAACATGTATGGATAAACAACACCTGAAGCAAAGTAGGTTAAATCAGCACAAGACATCTTAGCAAACAGAACTGTCAGCTATTGTAAAAGGCTTAAGTACAGGAATAACTTGTTAAAAGTCCTGTACAGAAAGACAGGGGAGAGAGAAACAAAGTATTCTTGGAGAGAAATACTAGTAGTAACGTGCAAGATTTTATCAAATATTAACACAGCATTTGACACATGAGGAACTGTTAATATTAAAGAGTATTACTGAAATTACTTACATTCCTGATTTATTTTAGGAAAAAAAATTTTTCTTCTTTTTCCTTTCATTTCCCCAGAATTCATTTAAAAATCAGATTTCACATCTGTCGTTCTCTTGTCCAAATTATTTGTACAGTTCTTATTTAAAATTGGTGATTTGGGTTAGGACCATAACTAGAATTATTCCTTGCCTAAGGTTTCAATGAGGTGGCAAGATAACTCATTCTGAACATGAGTTCTGTAGAGTTCGTTTCAATTTATTACTCACTCTAAGTGAACTAATCTAAATTAAAATCTTCCTGAATCAATAACTCATTTTTATTATAGAGTGTTCTGACTATATCATACAAATCATTCAGTTACTCCTGTATCCCGCAAAACTAAAATGGCTTTGTGGTGAAGATGAGCTTTTTTCCTACCAAATGGACTTATACACAAGTGCCACATGGGGTAATTAGCATTACAGCCAAAACTGTACCAAGCTGTACATCTCTCAGAACATTAGCTCTTTGTCTGTTCATCAGCCAGCCTACTCTAACCATTTATCTTTACACCATTTAGAAGATTATCCAAGTAAAAGAATAGTAAAATACTAACAAGGTGCAGGAATTCATACTTGGCATGGAAAATTATTAATTTTTTACCCTTTCATCTTCCCATTTTAGTTATCAAAATTAATAGCCAGTTTGTGTACCTTGGAACCAACATCATTGTATTCATTTTTCAAATGATTGTAATGCTTTGCTTCTGTGGGGATGGAGTGAAAGAATTTTCTGAACAGATTTTATTCTAATATTGCATCTTTGTATGAAGATAATGACAACTGGAAAGTAAGGGATAGACGGTTTGTTCTCCTGACAATGGCCATAAAAAACTTTTAGAAGACTTACTCACATGTCTTGTTCTTTCTATTACTCTTTTATGTTCTGCTTTTATTATTTAGTCGACAGTCAATTCATAAAATACAATAAAAATCCTGTTTATACACATAAATTGGCATGTCTGCATAAAACAGGTGCTGCAGACACTTTATGTCTAGAATTCCAAATACCCCTACCAATTCCTTGCTATTTTTTTTCTTTTTATTTCTTGGGCTTTTCAGTTAATCTTATGATTTTTCAAGTGCAAGAGATATGAAAAAAATATTTCAAAATGCTCTCATTCAGCAAACACTTCAGCAGCTAACTACCTTTAATCTTATAAATGATTCCCTTGAAGTCCTTTGGACTTATGTGCTAAAACATGTTGCTGCTTTCAGTCTCAGTGTTATGGAGAGCTGAATACTTTTTGCACCAACAGCACTCTCCAGTATATGGTTAATCTAACCCAAGCTTTGTTCTACTTTAATCCCTAAAACTGAGCAAATAACTTGGGGAGCCCAGAGGAACCAGTGACTGATACCACAGCTGTATTACTGCAGTGAAGCTTTCATCCATGTCTGGGCATGCCATAATGAACTCTTAATGCCCCGGGGAAAACTCAGTCACATCTTTTCTCCCATTTTATACGGCCCCCAAGGTATTTTCTGACTGATTAGAAGATAAGAAACCCAGCACACATCAGGAGGTAAACCTGGTCATAGCACTGAGTGAAAATCATATTGCTGTCAGACAGTTTGTAGGTGTTAGAACCAAAAAAGAATCTGTGAGACGTGGCATGAAAGGCACGAGATTACAGGGGGATGCATATGAATAGACTATAAAATGCATGAGCTATTTAGCTCTTAACAGGGACTCACAATATGGGGGTTCATTCAATGCCTCATTTTCTAAAATGCCCATGTACAACCCTGAGTAAGGGTTCCTTACAGAGTCGCTGCTGTGTGGTCGTGTTTATGCCTTTAGATCTGAGGAAGCAATGCACGGTAAATAGATGTGTGATTTTGTGGGCACATTTCAGAAGAAATCACTTCAAAATAAATCAAAATAAATCATCTGAAGATTTAAGAATGTGCCATTCATGCCCGTGAAAGTGTCTTCACTCTGAAAAACTATTGCACTATTTAGCCCTTAAAGTACTATGTACAAAGGTCACTCTTTTAGATCGATTGACTCAATTTTGAGGTTTTCCCTTTAAGTGGAGGAATAGACTGTATAAAGCTAAACTATGCCATGGTGTTGGATTGTATATAAACATTAAATTGTATTTGGTGGTTCACTGGTTGCCTTTCTTTCTCAAAAGTACATGAGTACACTACTCACAGCTTTGTGGAGCTTGTTTTGAAAGAAAACATCAATCTCTTGAACTGACAATTTTTACGAGAATAAATCTAGATTTTCCAACACCTTCTTTCAGCTTTACAACTGTTCTTCCACACTGCCAACCTCCATTACCTCCTTCAGGAGGTAACTGGAGTCCAAAATAGAAGCATTTCCACCAGGTTTCTAAAACGCAGTTCCCGTATGTAATTGCTGTTGCCCCAACAACATATTAAAAATGTGACAAGTGACAATATTTATCTACCAATCAAGCTATATTTAACACTGGAGAGGACAAGACTCAAGAAATGTAGGATAAACACCCTGTGTTGGTCTATGGATATAGATCAGAAGCAAGACCTGGTAGATCTATTCCACCCCTAACCGCTGTTACACTAGGGGATCAAAATAAAGTGAAATCAGCACATCTCTGACACAGTCTCTTTTTGACAGAGACTAAAATGAACCACATTGTGGACTTGACTGTGCCTGTCTCTACCTTGGCATTAAACTCAAGAGATTAATAGTATTTCAGACATAACACCTTTAAATAGTGAATAAGTTTATATGCAGACAGCTTTTCTGATAGTTATAGTTGTTTTCTCAGCTTGAAATTCCTAATGCTGAAATTCCTAATCCTAAGTGCTTCAGTAAAAACACACAGAAAGAAAAATAAGATCCCCAAAGTTCTGGTGAGATAAGAGAACGAGAAAAGATACCATGCTGATCACTCTGCATTTGCGTTTCATTAAAAAGGTATTTGCATTGTTGGGAGTAAGGGGAGGTAGAGGGATAAGGTCAGATCTTCAGTAGATAAATCTACTTGAAATTGGCTCTGTACAAGATTAGGAAATACAGTATATCTGATACACTGTCACCAGGACCAGAATTCATAAGCATATAGGTATCTGGTTTATACTGTAAGACAAAAATGCTTGTTTAGTCAGACATCAGATTCAGGTTCTCACAGATAATTTACTCTTCTGAGAAAGAAGCCTGATTTAGATTTCTTTACACATAAACAAAATTGCAGAAAATAGAATTAAATCTATTGAGAAACATAGCAATAGTGTAAGTTTTCATAACACACAAACCTTTGTTTCCAGAACTACAACTAAATCCTTTGAATGGTAGATGATGAAATGGACTGTAGTTTCTTCCTGTGTTTCCATGACACACAGAGTAACATTTTGAGAAGTCCTCAAAAACTCTTAGGCGATCTCTTATGAAAGAGTAACATATACCAAAGCAATGCTGCTCTCCTGTATGAGGAACCTGCAGACAGACTGGGAAGAATCTTGATTAAGTTCAGAAACCAGCTCTCAAAGGAATGACACTGTAAGTTGCTGGAAAGACAAGTTTAAAAGTGTTTCTGGTCCTGTTTATTTGAATGAAGTGTGGCTTTCCTCTTCGGGAACAGAGAAGCTTGAAGATCTTTGTATCTCTGCGGCAACCACCTTCACTCTCCTTCCCAAATGCAGTGTCAAATGCTGTCACACAGTGGGAAGAAAAGTGGTTTACAAAGTAAGAAACCGTTTCTCCCTCATCTGGCCTGAGGTAAAAAGAAATGTCAATATACATGTCACTGTTAGCTGAACCTTGAAAAGCTAGGAGCTCTGGTTTGGCAGAAGAATTACTCTAGTTCAAAGAAGCAAATATGTTGTGGCCTTATTGCTTTAGGCAGACTTATTTATCAATGTTAGTGATAGGATCACACAGAGAAACTGGGCAGGCATTCAAGAATCAGAGAGGCATTAACTACATTACCTTGTGTGAAACAATGTCTTCTGAGGAGTAGTAGATAGGGATCAGTTGTTTTCCCCTAAATCTTCCGAGACCCTCCTTGTTCCCAATTGACTACTAAATATGCCTCTTTTTCTGCTCCGTTTATGAAAAGAGCATTAATTATTCTTTTTAAAACATCAAACAGAACAATAGGTGGTACTGTTGGAATCTTTATTTTATTCTACTCATGTTAGAGCAAAGTTCTGAAACAAAGCATCAGACATTTCTGCTTGGTCTGGGAGAAAAAAGAGAGCAGACCAAAATCTGAGAACAGAGGCAAGTGTGGGTATGAGATTTCATCTGCCTCGAGGATGGAGAAAGGTCATCATATCCATGTGGGGATGGGGGTAAAGCTAAACCTTGAACTTGGGATTTGGATACTGAAGTTCAAACGCATTCCCATAAGAAGATTGGGCTCTATTGTTTAAAAGAAGAATGACTAAGGGTATGAAACTTATGAAATATCAGACAAGTCTAAAACTGATAATAGTATTTGAAAATTTGAAAGTTACACTTTCTGCATCAGAGTGGCATCAGAAAGCCAAGACACTCGCCATTTGCTCCATTCTTGTTAGGGACCCCAGAACCTGCCTGGGGCTCATACTTGTTCCATGTCTGCTTTTTTGCTCAGGGTGGCCCAGCTAGGCCAGTAGATTTGTCCTGTGTTGGACAAAGCCACACTGACCGTTAGGATGTATAGTTTGTGGCTGGGCTTCCTTCTAGTCAAAACATTGTAAACTCGAGTTCAGTGGATCCACAAGAATCAACAAACAGCCTGAAATTTTGTCTTACACCAAACCCTAAATCAGAGAGTTTAAGTTCTTCTATCACTACTCTACCTATGTCAGCATTGTTGATGCTAATTACAATGTAATTTTCATAAGGTTGTAGGCAAGGCATGCATTTTGACTGGATGAATCATGTCAGTAGTCTAAAGTTTTATGTTCTCTCCCTTCACCCATCTTTCAGCACACATCACAAATCAGCATCCCAGTTAATTGTAGCCAGACTTGATTTCTTACACAAAGTGTCATGAGCAGAGAACAATGTTAACAACGTTGCCATTTATTTGATTGTCACTCACTGATTGCTTTCTTATTGACAATTTACCCAATGGATTATTTGGGGCTGTAGCAAATGATACTGACATTCACTTCTGTACTTATGTAAGGGAAATTGCTCAGGGACTGAGATGAAAATTTTCAATGGCTAAAATGCTAAAGGAATTGAAAATCAAGATATAGACTATATAAAAACACATTGTTTGTCCTTGAGGTACAGACAAGTTGTGCAAGTGACTGACACAACACGTCTTACTCACCTCTCATCTTCCTGAAGTAAATTTAAGTGAGATTGACGTGAATATAAATCTGGCTCTGGTTCTCAACTCTTACAGGATTTAGAGAATGTGTACAGAGAACGAATTCAGGTGATCTTGTCTATGATTCTACATAGAAGATGGCCCTATTTTCATTCAAGAATTTGTAGATGTAGTATTATTCTCCTCAGACAAAGATCAGAATGGAGCAAATATCTCTGGACCAAGTGTCCTTAGCAAGGGCTCTCCAAAAAATAGGAAGAATAACTGTTCTTACTCCTGTCATGTTTTGTATGAACAGCTGATATCTGAGTACTATCCGAGAAGGATACCTCAAGGCATTGGAATGCCATCTCCATAGATCCTTGAGGGGCTTATGTGTGAACTTAACCCCTCAGCACATCGCACAGCTAACTGTAAGTGTGGAAATGCCTGAAAGAAGACTTGGAGGCTCCTAAGAGATCTCACTGATGGCATCAGTACCCCCACAACATGTGACTGCGAAGTGAGAGTTCTGAAGGTATCGACACTTTCAGTGACAGTCAGGTGGTAATTAGGTGTCTAGCTGTTTTGCAACTGAAAGCTTTGTTGAACTTTCTTCATAACAATTCTTCTTCCACGCCAATCGCCTCTTGTTTTTTATGGGAAGTACTCAGGAAATGGCTGTACCCATAATTCTTCATCTTTTTTATTTCCCAGCTTGCTACCAAAACTAAAGATGAAAAAGGCAGCTACAATTTATGGTATGCTGAAGGCCCATCTGTGGGAAGCTAATTGTTTTTCCCTAGCCACTTCCATATTTATTTTGGTTTTCATCATCTCTGTAACTGCATTTGAACCAGAGGCCACAGCAATCATGGCAACCACCCACACTGACAGCACATGCTTTTATTTTTCTTGGCAACAACTATTTATCCAACTTGTCAAGTTGCTGATGACATTGAAATAGCATCTGTTTCACACTGTCTGCATCACTTAATGCAGAAAGACACAGTTCTCTGGCCGATTTTATTGATTCTTGTGATGTTTCTCTCTATTTAAGTTTTCTGGTTTTGGCATGTTTTCTTTTTCTTGGCCTTGGCTTGTTAACTGTAGCCTTGTTCATTTTATTAGTCTATTCGCTGCTGTTGCTAAGTAACAATTTCATTCTCATAGCGAGCCCTTTCCGAAGACCAGTCTCCAAATCTTTCCACTGTCCCTGTGCTGCCTTGAAGTTCTGCATCCCACAAATCCCCTCCAGAGCAATGTTTTACTTGATCCACAATAAATCTTTGATAAACCACAGAAACACTTGGAAAACAGCATGAGACTACTCTGCAATAGGCAAAATAGTTGCAAAAGGAGATAGCAAGCTAGGCCTGCCTGTCGTTATCTTTTATTGTTCTGCTGAAAGGTGTGACTCTCAGGAACATCACAGTAATGACCACCTCATGTTCCAGATGTCCCCAGGAGAATGAGGTTATGGTTTGTACATAAATCCTCATCTCCCAGAGGCTGCTCAATTCAAATAACACTTCATAATTTGAAGTCCACCTCACTTCTAAACATTTTCAGGATCCACATTTTTAATTATCTCTCTACCTTAGCTGAAGGACAATTTTCAGAGAAGTGTAAGCAGCTGGGCTACACAGTGAGCAGCATGGGTGGTGGCTCCTCTTTGTTCTGTTTTTTCCCAATGAGTTTACCTTCTTGAAGGAGAGGTACCGATTTGATTCCTATCCCAGCCAAAGTGGGAAGAAAAATCTTTTACTTTCCAGAAAAGTATACCAACACTGCCATTGCAGAAGGGCATTGTTCTTTCCTCTGGTGAAGTTGTCTCCCTCTGGACTGCTTAACTAAGTACGTTTATACAGAAAAAACGAGTGAATGAGTCTGGTTATCAAAGCACTCACTGTGCAGATGGTGAGAAAGTATTCCAGGACTTGGTATTTAATATAAGAAGACAGAAATACGACTGTAATGCATTTGCTAGACTACTTCACTGAAAAAAGACACATTCCAAATTACTGTATTTGACATATCTCATCCAGCACTACCTTCTGGACCAGAAGTCTTATATTTCAGCCATGTCCAGCACCCTTTGGAGTACCTGCAATACTTGCTGTTCCTGGATTTGGAATGCCTACTCATGCTGTCCTAATGCAACTTCTAAAATAGAAACACATTTCTTGAGTTCCTGCTGGACCTGTTACATGACTGGACAGTCCCAGAGGGTTAGCAAGTTTGCTGGTGCTAGCACACAGAGTTCTTTGGACATACATGTATATAAAACCACTGTGGATGAAATTCTGTCTTTAGACGCAAACTCAGTTACCTCAGATATGTAGATGTCAATGCATGACTAGAATACATTGCTACTACTTCTGTTTCTTTAATTGTGAACTTCTTGTTTAATTGCCCTGTTGTACACATTTCCCCCCTTACATTTACCCCCTGTGAAATTGTCTTTTAAACCATAATTTGAAACGTTTGATCTTGGTGTTCTAACCTAATCCCTTTCTGTCCCAATGGGACCATATGCCCTAGATTGCCTTAAGCAAATGTATCTTTATTCTTTGGAGAATTACTAGCAGATTGATAAATTTTTATAGAGATAATAAAGAATGGATGACTGAAGATTATAAAAAAAACGTAAGAATTCTCAGTGAGTCGCATTGTTCTTAGGGAGCTGTTTTATAAAATGCTTGACCTCGGTACTGTTTTGTGTCAGTCCCTTGCAAGGTTTAGTGCTGCATTCAGTATCTATGTAGAGCATTTGATATTCCAGCTTAATCTATTACACTGTAAATCATATACATGTGTGATTCTTGGCAAATTAATGAACCTTTTTCTCGACTGAAAATAATTGAAGTGTCCTTGGACTTGCTAGCCCTACTAAATTTCAGTCAGAAGTGAGCTATATCACTTATTAGTCAATATAATTTGGTAAATTTCTGTGATTAAAAGGTAACAGCCTCTTGAGCCAATTCCACTATGAAACGTGTCTTTATTCCAACCCTCTTAGGGCACGTCTACTCAGGAAGGAGCAAACGAACTGTATTCCCTCTGCTAACACTCTGAAATGGCCAGATACAAACTAGCATGGGTCCAAAAGCAGCATTAGTGTGGCTCTGTGCCTAGGCTAGTAAGTCCTGCTGACAAAACTATGACCAGACACAGAAGTAGGTTGGTGCTGCGCCAACACTTTTCCCTCCAGTTACCACTCATAGCTGTCTTCTTTCACAGGGTATTTCCTCTTCACTCCCACATTTTGGTAATCATGGGTGCCTCAGGCTGCACATGGCTCAAACACTTGAGCAAAGAGGGTGGTCTAATTCCCTGGAATACCGGTTGCAGGCTGCTCTCCGAACCTGTCCACAAGATCAAATTTCCTGCATGTTCACAGCGTCACATCACACCTTGGCAACTATGTGTGGTTTCTTTCTGTAAAGCTACACTGTTTGTGGGGGGTGCTCAGTCATCTCACATATTGACTTGACCGCACTGCCACACGGGCAGCCCTCCCAGATGGTAGGTCCTTCCCACCATGGAAGAATCCCACACCAGGCTGTCTCCACAGAAGGGCAATATATATAGCCACTCCCCAAGACCAAACCTCCCGCATGCCTAGAGTACTAACCAAGGTCCTCTGCCATCAGAGAACAGAAGCCAGGTGGAAAAGGCACTGTGTTGCTTTTTTGGTGCTATATAGCACAAAGATAACTCAGAATTTATGAATACATATATTTCATAAAAAAATTGTCTTTAGTAGGAAAAAAAATTTTCTTTTCAGAGCCCAACATCCATGACGCCTCAAGCTTTCTATCTTTGTTCCTGCCAACAGCTTGACCTTTCATTCCTGCATGCTATAGTGCCAGGCAAAAGGGAAAATAGCCAGGACCCAAATGGAGCCACCCTACTCCTGAGCCAGCTCATTGTCTGGTTGAGGCTGCTTGCACCACACACTTAGCACTGCCTTTCCCTCTGCCACATCTCCAAAGGCCAGCCTGCCTTTCCCAGCTTGGCATTTGCAGAGGTACCCTGCACAAGGAACTTTCCCTGAAAAGGACTTATCAGCGAGGCCCAGCCTTGTGGTCTGGATATCCTGATGAGAATCTGGAAATATCTTCTGCAGGTGCCTGTACAGAAGAACTCCTCTATCGCGGGTTTCTGTACGGCCACAGGAACAAGTATTCTTGTGACAGTGTTCTCTGAAACATTACAGAACTGAACACAGGCAGGCAAGCAAACCCAACCATGTGAACCCTAACTTAATCTTCCCCTCCAACCGCCCAGCTGCACATGCTGTCAGTTTCCCCCAGAAAGAGAGTCTGTCACTTTGGGTACGTTTGTGGTCATGTGAGTGCTATTCTTTGGGGACAGAATGTGGGGTCTGCTCCTTGCCCATGGCCTGGTGTTTGACCTCACACACTAACATAGATTGGTTCTCATGAGGAATAAGGTATGAGCTCTGGTTCTGGGCGGCCCAAGCTTCCTTCTTTGAGGCTCTCGAAGATGAAATTATTCCCCTGAGGGGACAATATATCACAGTGCCATAATATTTAAGACGGAGAATCAAGGTTTGGGATGAGGGCTACTCTAGGGGATTTTGGGGTACATGTTATCACACAGAATACCCAAGAATCACACCTGAAGCTGCCCTCAGTGCCTGTTGTTTGAACAGAGTGGTTGATTCTCAGGACTGACCTGATAGAGAAATGTAAATTGTGATTCTCACAATTTCTCATAAGTCATGGGTCAAAGATTGTTTCATTTTCTTATTATGGCAGTAGAATTAATTAGTTAACAGAGATCCAAATAGTTGTTTGAAAACAATACGGAACTGCAGGAATTCAGCAAGATCATTCTCTGTACTTTATGTGGTTAAACCACAAACAAGAGGGAACGGGGCTGGAAGGGAACCTCAAAGGATTAAAAATGTATTTTTAAGCTGTTGACTTGATTGTTCTGATAGGTGGCAAAGATTTTTCTGCTAGAATATGAAGTAGCGGGGCTTTATGAGGCCAGATAATGACCTGGCACCATAAGCCCATTATCGAGAGGCAAATTTTAAATGCATTGGGTTGACATGGAGGTGAATCATTATGGCAAAGAGCTCTGTATATACTTTGCACAAAAACTGAGAGACACACTCTGAACTCTATCACTTGAAATTTCAACACTCCTTTATTGGAAGGCAATATGGGCTTAGCATTTCAAAAACCACTGTAACTATATTGGAGTAATATTCTAGGAAAGGAACTCAACACTGGCAAGAAAACAGAGATTATATGGAACGGATCTGAGAGTAGCAACCTGAAAAAACCTATGCAGCTGGTGTAGGAAATGGGATAGAAATGGTACATTATCTCTCAGGGCAGGATGGATATTCAGGCTGCCATAGTCTTGAATGAACATGTGGCATGATATTCCTGAAGTTGACTCAAGTCCTGTTGTTGATTTTGGTGATACAAGATTAAGTCCTTGGGTCAGTTCTGTGCAGAATATGGAGAAGAGAAAGTGCTGAGAAAAAAAGAGAAGAGAAGAGAAGAGAAGAGAAGAGAAGAGAAGAGAAGAGAAGAGAAGAGAAGAGAAGAGAAGAGAAGAGAAGAGAAGAGGGAAGGGAAAAAGGAAGACAGGCACATAGGCCACATAGGCTTCCTCTAGTTTGTCAAAAGTAAAAAGCTTCTCCATTGGTTACACAAAACACCCAAAAGGAGACCCTGCTCTGACAGTCAAAGAATCATAAAAACATAGAATCATGGAATAGAATCGTAGAATGGTTGGGTTGGAAGACACTTTTAAATGTGTTGACTTCATTTCAGTCTCATCTAAGTAACTTCATTTTCTGAATGAAAACTGACCAAAGGGACTATTCCATCCCATATACACAATAAGCGGTATAAAACTGAGAGATCATGAGGGTCTCACTGTCTTCAGTGATAGCCAACCTCCAGTGAGGACCTTGTCTGTCTGTTTGCCCCGATTACAGATCCATGTGTTCCTGAATCCAGTTTCCAGCTCTTTCCTGCTGCTGACCCCTTACCTGACTTGCTCTGCAGCATTTGTGGTAAAGTATAGTCATCAAAGGGTGAGGGGTGTGATTTTATATATTTGTATTATCCATTATTATTATTATTATTGTTATTACTATTATTTCCCATCATAGTCATCATAATTATTACCATTATTGTAATTATTATTACATTATTACGATTTTATTAAAGCTGTTTTAGTTTAATTTCCAACCCATAAGTCTTTTTTCCTCATTTCTCTTTCCTCTTTCCCTGAGGGGAAGGGTATTGAGAACTCATCTGCTTAGTTTTAGCTGCTGAAATTGGCTGGGCCAGGGCTAAACTGTGACAAAAGGTCATCTAGTCCAACTGCCCTGCAATGAGCAGGGACATCTCAACCAGATTAAGTTGCTCAGAGCCCCACCCAACCCAACCTTGAATGTTTCCAGGGATGGGGCCTCTACCATGGGGTCTCTACCGCTACCTGGGCAACCTGTTCCAGTGTTTCACTATCCTCACATTAAAAACCTTCTTCCTTGTATCTAGTCAGAGTCTACCTTCTTTCATTTAGAAACTATTAACCCTTGTCTTATCGCTACAGGCTCTATTAAAAAGTTTGTCCCCATCTTTCTTATAGGTCCCTTTAAATATGAAAAGGCCATGGTAAGTTCTCTCCAGACCCTTCTCTTCTCCAGGACGAACAATCCAAACTCTCTCAGCCTTTCTTCATAGGAAAGAAGTTCTAGCCCTCTGATCATCCATCAGTCCATTTGGGTGGTTTAGCTCACTCACTGCTATGGACAGCATCTAGACATTACACAGGCACTCAGATTACGTTCCTCAAAGATAGATAGAATCCAAAACCTTTCTTTTAAAGTTTGGGACCCATAATCTTTTGCCAAGGTTGCTCCCACTTTGTTAAAAAAATGCCCAAAATTCTTCTTACATTGTAAAGCATGTGCATTGGCAATCACTTTTGTGACAGAACTGCTAAACACAGAAGAAGAGCAGCATTTGATTGGACTAAAAGTCCTCCTAGTCCAATATCTTCTGTTTAACAGCAGCCATAAACAATGACTTGGGGGAAAGTAAGAACAGAGCGAGCATGTATTGCATTTCCCACTATTATTCTGGCAGACTGTCAGCACAGAACATCCTAATAGAAACATTAGTGTCTATGTTTCTGTTCCATGAACGGGTGCCCTCACCCTAGAATCTTGAGCAAGTAATGTTACACAACTATAAAGTCACTCTGCAAAGTGAAGACGAGTAATAGAAACTGGCTCAGTCAGGAACCAATGTTAAGTGGGAATAACTGTGAGCCTTCTTGTTACAGAGAGAAGAGAATCCATCTTGTTTTAGAAGGTTTTCTGCAATCTCTGTACTCAGCTTTTAAAATAGACTGTGGAAACCACGTGCTGCTCTTCCTCTATCCGTATTACGAATAACAGTGCAACAAGAGAAAACTATTAATGTTGCTAACCTGGGAAAAACATGTGGTTCTTGTAAAAACTGATTTCTTTCTGTATCTTTCCATCAGAGATGTGAAAAGGGGCCAGTTGGCTAAAATCAGCAGATAAGGAAGTAGATAAAAACCTCATGACAGCTGGATACTAGAGGTCCACGTTAGGACTGAGAAGTTTATTTCAGGAGACTAAACTTCAGTGGTAGCTTGCCAAGGGTCAACAAATCAAAAAATATTGGGAGACTACTGAAACAGACGAAGAGAAAAACATCAGCTTCCAGCTAATTAGATACGACCGTATGAAATGTACTGTATTAATCACAGATAGACATAGCTATTCCAGTATTCATTACTTGACTGCACTAGCTTGATTAATCAATATTTCCCTATGGTTTAAAATATGGGTGTGTAAGAAATCAGAACAAGTGAATTTTACTCTAAGCAATGCAGCAGCTTGAAAAAGCCCCAAGCCCCAAACTTTAATAAGTTGGAATAAATGCTGTAGATTTTCCAAAGAACTCAAATGATAACTATTGCCAGCATAAAATATTCACTTGTACAACTATATAAATAAGATAGCAGAGTTGTGTGCTGGTCATTCGGAAAGCTAAATAATTTGCCAGAGTTACTTCACAAAGCTGTGAAATATGTATTAAGAAGGTACAACATATAAAAAAGCAATATAGGTTTCTCATTAAAGATTTTCTGTCTGTAAAGTGCTAGAGGCTAAAACTGCATGGAATACTGAAAATCCCCTCATAGGTCTGTTCATGGTCAGAGTCAGAAGAACATTGTATTTGAAACTGTTGTATTTGGCAAATAATGCAAGAGAATGTAAAATATCTATTGCTAACGGTAAGGCAATACAACTGATCATAAATTGAAACTGCATGAGCTGGCTGGAGAGAACACTTCCCTGTTGCTACAATAATTTTTGCAGGCATGTTTTTCAACAGGGTGTCAGCTTTACAGGTGTGGCATGGATATAAACATCTCACTGGTAGAGTAGACCTTGAGAACTTGCCACTGTTGCTAGTCTACGGGAATACCAGATGTACATTATAAACAAACTTTTTTTTCTGATTAATGGTTTCCATTTCAGAACCTCAGGTATGTAGGGCTGAAAGATTTTGTGAGGTTGCCTCGTCCCTTCTCTTGCTCTGAGAATGGACAAAGTATGTCAGACATGCCTGACAGATAGTTGTTTTAGCTGCTTTAAAAACCTCCACTGAATGGGATTTAACAATTCTTCCAGGAAGTGAGGCTACTCCAGCATTTAACTATCCCTGTGACGGAACAGCTTTTTTCTTAGTATGTTGGTCTCAAACTGTACTGTTTACTGATTTGAGATAGTCCATCTGACTATGCAAGTTTATCCCTCCATATCCTGACTTTATGATGTCTTAAAGAAGCCTACTCATCCATCTCCACGTTAAGGTGGTTTTGTAGTTGACATTTTGTGAAACTTCCCTTTCACTTCTGAAAGTCAGGCTGGAATCTTATGCTCACAGAAATCGTAACCAGAGTAATCTGTACAATCTGATACCATATCCAGAAACTAAATTGGCTGGCTGGAGGTTATTGATGATGTTGCAAATCTGAACAAAAGCTCAGCTCAGTTTTAAGATTGGAGACTGGGCTTTTAGCAGGAGTGGGAAATCAGTATTTATAACAGAAGTAAGGAAAATTGGATGACATTCAGTAACCTTTGGAGCAAAGACTTTTACAAAGAAGAAAAATAGCTTCATGATTTAAACTTTTCTAAATACTCAGTTTATCCAAATAATCCATCAGCATGAGTTTCTGGAAATCTGACAGAAAAATTAAGTGCATCAAATCAGAAATAGGATTAAATTATGTTCAGTCATTGCATTCTCATCATTTACAGCACAGGCTGTTTCATTTGCAAACTTCCACCAAGCAGTTCCTGAATATAACCTTCTCAAAGAAATAAAATGCATGGACACAAGGATGACCTAAGTGATGCTACAGGCTGACACGGGCACTAGAGCAAAAATAGGGTTTCTTTCTTGGCTGGAAAAAGATTCACTTCAACAGTTTACAGTACTATTTGACAAAGACTAACAATTCTGCTTCACAAGCATTTCCACTGGAGGCAAGCAGCTGATTAGCAGGCAATAAACAACCTTGTAATAACAACCACCTCATTACTAGGTGTTAGGGAAGCACCAATCTGGATTTATATTTTTTAACTGTGTGATGAGAGAGCTTCACAATCAGTTTCTGGCTTGTTCTGGGACAGCCCAGAAGTTAAAGGGAAGAATGGCTTTCAAAATCCACATGATGATACAGAGTAAGTATAATCATCTCTCCTCCCCTCCAGAAAAACTAACAATGTGACTGAAGGAACACTCTGTACACTGCTTTTATTCTCAGAAAGAAATGACAACTCATTGCAGGTGTAAAATGTACTTGCAGACTACTGCATATTGAGAATGTGAACACAGTTAAGAAAGTGGAACCTAACTTTTAAGACGTGAGATATGGTATAGCGCATAACGCAATGAACAGCATTCACAGAGCTCCAGGCAATTGGTATAACCAACTATTCTCCCAGTATGCATTAAACACTACACTTAGTTGGAGCAAAAATGTGCAAGCAGTACTACACAAAACAAAACTATGTTGTTTTTTGTTTGGGATTTTTTTCCTTCTTTGAAGATGGGGAATGGGAAAAGTGCCCACTATTTTTTCAGTTTTCTCTGTGATATTTTCTTCAAACTGTAATTCATTAATTTATTTTCTTTCCTTAAAAAATGATACAAGTACCTCACATATTAAGATTTCACAGCTTCTTACTTATTTATTCTTGAACAAGTAAGCAACAGTTAGTTAATTCTTGATCAAACAGGGTACCTGCAACTATATTAAAGTCCCACATCAATTGCTAAACTAGTAAATGTGATGGCTTCCTTGATTTTTGGTCTTATTGCTTTTTTCTAGTGGTAGATGAATATTGTTTATGCATGAACAAGTGAGCCAGTTGGAGTTTTAAAATGGAAGCAGTTCTTTTGGGCTTCCATGTAGTGCTACGTGGAAGGATTTTTATTAAGAAACTACCGTTCCATTTGTCTCACTCCCAATTTTACTTTAAAAGACCAAAGGGATTAAGAAATTGAAGAAGGAAATTCATTCTTTCCCTTCCCTAGAAACTCTCTATGGTGTACAGCCCAGTTTTGTTCAAGAACTAGCACAGAAAATACCCAGGCAGGTCTAGAAGGATGCCTCTGGGACTACCACTCAATAAGGAACAAAATCATAAAAGTACCTTTGGAATATGCTACCATGGTACCGTGGACTCCGAAATCACTCTTGGGAGAGCCTGGGGAAAGTGATTAAAAAAAAGGCTTTGTGTTTTCTTTTCTTTCTTATTCTCTTCTTTCTTACCAGAAGAGCTCTGAATTAGATATATATCACTAATGAGAATTTCTACAGTTATGTTTAAAGGCATGATTATTTATGACAAGAGATGAGAGAGACTTTTTTTTTCTTTTGGGCTTAATCTAACTACACCCTGATTGGACTTGAATTTCCTTTTGTGTTGATTTACAAGGCATGGCTGAATTCTGTTGACCTGGAGCTCTGCAGTGCAAGCTCTTTTGCTATTTCACTCTAATTTATACAGTTTTAGGGGAGTTGCCCCCTGCTCACAAATAAAAAAAATTACAGGCTGGGCAGCTGTAAATGGAAATGGGATTGGTGGATATCCATCCCTTGCAGACATCTCTCACTTAAACTTCTGTATTTATTCTGTCATCGTGCAGTTAGTTTTCTTCTTTTATACTATCTTCCAAGTGCTAAACAGATGGAAACCTACCTGCGACATCATTCCTCTGAATTTCAAAAGGGAAAATCAAGGACAATTCTTGCAAGCATTTGTAGAAAGAAAAAAGATAATTTAAATGAAAAATATTCCCTGTTTCTCATCGTACAATCTACTGTATCAACCATAAAAAACTGTAAATTGGTAATAGACTAGCATCACTTGGTTATCTCTAGGTAGGCCCTGATCCAGTTGTCACCAAATTCAAGGGAAATATTTCTGTTGACTTTGAATCAAGCATTGAATACTTATGCCTTCACTGAGTCACCTCAATGCACACCTAGTTTGCAGAAGAAAGACGCAGTTTCACTCAGCATCTTTGTAAAGAGTAGAGCACTGGCAGAGCAGTGAACAACATGCTGACACTGAAGAGAAGAGAAGAGAAGAGAAGAGAAGAGAAGAGAAGAGAAGAGAAGAGAAGAGAAGAGAAGAGAAGAGAAGAGAAGAGAAGAGAAGAGAAGAGAAGAGAAGAGAAGAGAAGAGAAGAGAAGAGAAGAGAAGAGAAGAGAAGAGAAGAGAAGAGAAGAGAAGAGAAAACTGTTTTCATTGGAAGGAACTTACAACAATCATCTAGGTCAACTGCCTAACCAATAATTCAGAGCTGACCAAAAGTCAAAGAATGCTGCTAATGGCATTGTTAAGGGCATTGTCCAAATGCCTCTTAAACATTGACAGGCTTGGATCATCAACCATCTCTCTATGAAGCCTGTTCCAGTGTTTTTCTACCCTCTCAGTACAGAAATGCTTCCTAAGAGGAGCACTGTAAAGGTAACTTTAAATCGCCCATATTTTGGTAGATTACTTGGCTTTTCCCTGTTAGAATTTTCTTCGCCTGTTCTCCCTAAAAATTCCATTGAGTACAGAGAAAATATTAACTAGTCCTGAAGATCTTGTGATTAGGTTAATTCAGGATCATCTAGCAAAGAATTTCAATTCTCTAGCCCAGCTCTTGTACATGTGAAGCGTTGCCCAACAATCCTGTAAGACACAGCACTGACATAGGCATTCTGCCCAAGGAAGGAATCTTGGTTCAGCCATCACATCTTGAAACCAGCTTTGAAAAATTTTCCATTCCACTGCCCTACATCCAATAAATATGCACACTAGCAAATGTCACAACCTTTAAACAGCCAAACTTAAACATTCCTTAGCCTGAGCCTTTCTTTCCTTGCTCCCAACCCTCAGCTTGTTGATTTTTCAAGCATTAAAAGAAATTAAAGATTTGTAATGTGAGATGCAAGAGAGATTGGCTCAGTTGCCGGATCAGTCACAAGCTTTTCTTCATGCTGTCAGTAAATACATTTTGATTCCAGTCTTGCAAACCAAGTCTTGCAAAACACATCCTGTCCTTGATCCCTGTGGGTCCCCTCTGTTCTGGTCATCGGTGGTACATTTGCTACCTTTTCATCTCCATCAAGCTGGAAAGGTTATTCGTGCTGAGACAAATCCGGATGCCGCCCCCCACCCCCGCCCCAGCTAGCCCTTTGGGACATTGACCTTCAAGCCAGATTCTCAAACTACGAGTTTTCTCCCAGCTAAGTACAATATGGTAAGTGTAAGGTGCTTTCATGGCTGCCTGTGGATGAAGACCTCATCTGAGATTTAGGAGTTCAGGGCAGAAGTATTTATTCTAGTTCCCACACCACAGGCTAATGTGAGTCAAGGTTTCAACAAGAGTCTTACTTTCTCACCCAGTGCACATTTAATTTACCGAGTTACAAATTTGTAAGAATAAAGGTGCTTAGTGAGGGCTCTTCCCAGCCATATGGGATCAATCAACCAGAGCGGAGATTGTAACTTGAATTTCCTGTGTGATTTAAAAACTAGGAAGCTGATTGATCACAGCAGCATCCTCCATCCCTTAACAAATCCCTCATAGACATGTCTCAGAATTGATCTTTCAGTGCCTAAATGGCCTGGGAATTAGCCATTACAAAACTGCAATTAGGTTTTGACAAGGCCATTTAAAACAAAACCTCCTCTGAGAATGGAGAGCAGGTAAAAAGAGAAGAAAACAATGATGCCTTGGTGCTTTAAGTATCTTTAGTTCCACTTGTGAAAGTTAAATAATTTTGGAGCACAAAGGTTTTTGGTCAGACTGTTGTCCTTAAATTTCTCAGGTGTTTAAATAGTCCCTGTTTCCTAATTCTCTCTGAATAGTCACCTGTATTTCAGCCCTTGCCCATAGAGAGTCAGGTGACAGTTTGTTATCCTAAAATATAGTTCAATACCCCACATCCAAATATTAATAATGGGAACTTCTAAAAATTGTCGTAGGAGCTATGTCGAGCATGAATGAGTGTCAGTTTTATTATTACATAAACAACTGTACTTCACTGCTCTCTCATTGCCTTTCAAACTGCGTTTTGGAATAAGATGGCACTTCTACCACTCCCCATGAGTATGCAAACAAAGATTCGAAACCTCTTTATCTCCCATGTCAGGAAATTTTCAAGTAAATTCCATGTTAGCCTGCATAAATCACATTCTGTTCCACCTCTCTAAGGTTTCATGCTTTTCAGTCTCTAGCAACTATATTGTAGTAAGATGTTATAGAATGTTCCACTTTTGCATAATTTTCCTTTGTTCATATTTAATTCTTTCAAATCTTTGTTAAAGAGAGAAATTTTCCTTTGTCTTCCTTCCTTAGTCCTGTTGGAACCAGAATGAATCGAAGTCTTCTCCTCACAAATTTTGCTCTTTTATTGTGATTTCCTTTCCCCTTTACAAAAAAAAAGTATTTCCCTTATTTTATAGTACAAAATTGGTCAGATGAGGCAATTTGTCTGGTTGAATCCTTTCCTGCGGTGTCATTGGGGTGCTACGCACTCATTAAGTGCTATAAATGTGGAGCTGTTCTGCAATCAGTTATTAATAGTGTCCATTAGCCCTCTGAGCCGATTGCAATATGACTGCAGAGTGCAATAGAGGGAAGTCTGGGATGCAGCATGAAGGAAAGGCACCTAACAGCATGCAGCTATCAGAGGAAGCAGATTTTTTGCAGAAAAGAGCCAGGAACTCTGCTGAAGGTAGCACACACAGGCTGAGTGCTGATGGTGATATGGGTTGCAGAGGGACTTGAGGACTGCCACTGGGGCTGGGGTGGGAGGTGACCTTATTTCCTGCAGGAGGTATGCGCTGGCAGAGGGCCTTTCTTCTCACCAAAAAAGGATCTGAGGGAGGAGATCAGCAGACTGCGCAGCAGCAGAGATGATGAGAAAGAGATTGTCCAGATGCTCTCCAAGACCATTTAGACACAAGAGTCAGAGTATCCAGCTGTTCTGAAGCAGACACAGTGAGAATGTGAGCTTGTCTGTTTGGGAAATGCATGCGCCCACAATGACCAAGGCTGGAATCTTCTGACTTCTGGGACCATGAGGATGTGACCTCAACCTACACTGAAAAAATAGGCTGTCAGAGCACTGGCAGCCAGTTGTGGGAGGTGATCACTCCTTTCTGCTCAGCACTGGTGAGAAACTTCTGTGTGCTATGTCCAGCATCGGGCTCCACACTACAAAAAAGACATGATATACTGGAGTGAGTCCAGCACTGAGTCATGACAGTGATTAAGGGAGTGGAGCACCTGTCATGTGATGAGAGGCTGAGAGGTAGGACTGTTCAGACTGGAGAAGAAAAAGCTCAGGAGAGCTCAGTCTCACCCAAATACCTGATAAGGGAGTAAAGGCAATCAAGCCAAGCTATTCTTGGTGGTGCCCAGTGAGAGGAAAAGGGGCAAAGGGCACAAACTGGTACAGGACATTCCACTTAAAAGGAAATATTGTATTGTGAGAGTAACTGAGCACTGGAACAGGTTTTCCAGAGAGGTTATGGAATCTCTGTCCTTGGAGATCCAACTGGATATGATCTTGAGAAACCCCCTGTAGCTGACCCTGCTTTTAGCAGGGAAGGTGGACTAGACAATCTCCAGAGCTGCCATCCAACCTCAGCTGTGTCTTGAGAAAAACTGCCTCTTGTTAAACTTTTCAGAGATGTTGGAGTTGCTGAGGTATTAGCTTACTCTCCTGCTGAGCATTCAGGACTGCTCAAAGCCCAAGAAAATAACACACTTAAGCAGCATTTTAGAAAAGGCCCTCTAACTCACGGCACTTATTTATGACTCAACTCAAGGTACTGTATGATTGCAAGCATGATGGAAACAGTGTAGATTTTTTTCTAGTTCTAAAACTGTTTTCTTTTAATAAGCTCTGCTGACATAGTAAAATATTATAATTACTTGTTTGGTTTCCAGGAGGCTGTTGGTATGCTGTATATAACTGCCTGCAGGATCCCTAAATGAAGAACCTCTTAAATCCCGACAGAGATAGGTAAGTGATACTGGGGATACAGTAGCCCTGTCTAAGTATATAGGAATCACAGACTTCCACCCAGAGCGGGTAACTTAATGAACTTTGACACATGAAAGAGGGCTATCAGGCAGAATAAGAAGTACTCGGCTGGAGGACCAGCCTATACTATTAACAACAATGAAAAATATTTATTGTTCTCTTCAGCCTACCAGGAGATAATAGGGAGTCTAAAGTTGTTTAAGTAAGTCATTTAGGTGATGCCTATCTCAGACTTTTCTTTCCCATTTTTATAATGATCAGTATATTAAATGAAACATATAAATAATTCTAAGATTAAGATACATTTGACTGCCATAGTCATCTTAATTAGTTTTCAGGACAGTCTTTCCCTGCATAACCTTTAGAAGCAACACCTTAAGAGAGTTTTAACTCATATCTAATTGATATCTTGAATCTTCATATAATCCTAAATTATGCTCAGACACATATATAAATATGTACTGAATTTTGGCTCATGCAAAAGAGCAGAATGTTTTTTTCAACTCATCACATTGCTACTGTGCATTAGAATTGTGATTAACTTATTGTTGAAATAACTTAGAGAAAAATACTTATTAAAGAAATTTTAAAAAAACCAAAGACATAAAATATTCTTGATCCTGAACATCTCTTACCATTATCCCCATAGACATCTGGCTCCACAAGGGAGAAAAAAATGTTTAGAAATTATCAGAAATTTTCCAGCAATACAACTTTTCATCAGAATATGTGATTTATGGAGTGGGAAGGATTAATTTGAAACATGCCTGCTGGTCTGTCCTCAGGTTAGGTGTCTTAGAATCTGCAACATCACCAGTATCAGGGTGCTCATAAAAACCTGACAGTCTCGACAACTTCATTGGAGTTACCATCTGCTGAAATCAAGGAGCACACCAACTTCACTAGACACTTACATGGTCTGGGAAGACACCATAGAAAGCTTGGAAATTTTAAGGTTTTTTCCAAATTCAGACTTTCAAAAAATGAAATTTCCTATCAATGCATAAACACTGCTTTTTGGCAAGCTTTAAGATCATTCGACTTTGCAGTCCACTGAATCATAGAATCATAGACTGCTTTGGGTTGGAAACGACCTTAAAGATCATCTAGTTCCAACGCTCCAGCCGTGGGCAGGGACATCTCCCACCAGACCAGGCTGCTAAAGGCCCCATCCAACCAGGTCTTGAAGACCTCCAGGGAGGGAGCATCCACAACTTCCCTGGACAACCTGTGCCAGTGTCTCGCTGAATAGAGGTCCTGTACAGAAATCATTACTAGAAAACTGCCTTTAGATTCCATTGAAGATGGGATTTTTGCCTGCATATAGACTTCAGCATTACACTAGAAAAATACAACATCCCTAACTTCAAATTAATACATCTGTAGAAGAACTATATTAACATTATATCTTGCATCCACAGATGTTTTTGAGAAAACATGTCTATGTGATAGAGCTTATCAGGTAGCTTTTAGCCTTGGGACCCAAAACACAGAAGCTTAATTTCTAGTTTTAGGAACTGCTACTTTGTGCCTCTGTTTTCCCATCAATAAGACAGGATAATGAGCTCTTCCTCCTTTATAAAGCATTTGAAGATCTACTGGGGCTACATTGATTATGAAATAGTGATATTTGGGGTTGCTATTATTTAAAAGAATGAAAATGGATAAGCCATTGAATTGATTTTCATTTTCCCAACCTCCCCACTTGGATTCCTTGCTTATTACATCAAGTCTCTACAGACTCACTTAATAATGTCATATACAAACAATATGTTATTAATATTATTTTTAATATAGTCAATCCACAATAAATAGAAGCCATGAACTAACACTGTTAAAAAAAATGCTGATGGACATCTGTGCTAAAGCTGCACAAAACATAACTTGTTTAAAAAAAAGGTCAACATACTTCTGAAATTGTGGAATTGACTGTCATGAGAAGAAAATATACCAAAAAACTACTCTGGCCTACTCAGCAAGCATATCTTGAAGTATTTCTGCCTACAGACTCCTAGGAATCATGCTGCCTATCACTAACCTACAATTTTCTCAAGTTTCTGCTTGGAGCTGCTCTGAATTCAGCACAGCAAGCAACCCCACTGGGAGCAAGACCAGAAGTTGCTCCCTGGTCCTTCCTTCCATTTCCCTGTGCACATTCCCCTCTTGACCCACAAATTCACATCCTCGGGAAGGTGGCAGGAGTAAAAGAACAGGGCAAATATTGCTTGATCTTGTATCGATTTGGTTAGTGATTATATGTATCAGTAAAGAGGGCATGGGGCAGTCTGACCTGTCTGAATTCAGTGTCAGTTTTCCAAGTGTATCCGGCGTTCACATATGATTTTCTTTATCACAACTACAGCCCCCTCTTTGCTTTTCAAATATTGCTGCACAACTCTGCTCAGAGCTCTGCATGATAACTTTTATGTCTCTCTCCTCAGAGAGATGTTGAAAAATCTGAGCCCATCAGCCTATCAGAACTTTAGCCTATTTTTGCTAATATGCATTACCTGATGGTTCTCAATTATACTTTAATAGTCTCTTATGAAGTGTCTTATCAAAAAGGCTTTTCAAAATCCAAGTATGCTGTTTCCACCAGGTTCTCTGTATTAACACTCAAAAGAGCCCTAACAAGGTAGAGAAGCACATTTTTTTCTTAGAGAAGCGGTGCTGCTTTGATCCTGAGAAGCTATACTTATCTGAGCATTGTGCTATTCTATCCCTAATTGAACCCTGAATCAGGTTCCCTACTATCATAACAAAGTTTACTGATCTGTAAAACCTCAGATGGCCCCAAGCTTCATTTTGAAGATAAGCATCATGCTAATGAGTTTTACATTTTCAGGTCTCCTTGCCGTAAAGACTGTAATACATCCTTGTCAATGTTGCTCCTGTTTAATGCTTTGTTTTCAAATCCTTGGATGAGTATCAATAAGTTCCTGTGATTTACTGTTCCTGGGTTTCACAAGTTGTGCTGCAGATAACTTCTCCTTAGGAGATTCAGTCTATTAAAGGCCACAATGTGGTTTCAAATACAAAGTGCTATTTAAGTAGGATTTTCCCCGTGTTTCACCATAGAGATTGATTCACAAGTGTACTTTAATTCCTCTGCTTATTCCCATTATAGCTGATAGAAAAAAAAATCATAGGAGTGGAACTTTATTAAAAAATACTTTTTTCAATGTACCCTGTCCTAGGATATTACAAAACTCACTGTGAGATCATAGAGGAGAGTTTGCTTAGCAGGATCAAAGTCAGCAACATAAAACCACCCAGGTAATTTTCAACACTTTAATCCATGAGGGAAAAAAACCCTCATCGTTTGACTGAATCCCCTCTGCATGTGCCTCCTCTCCTCTGCACGTAAAGAGGGACCAAGGCAACTCCTAATTTAGGTGCATCAACTGTATTCCTTAGAGTAAGACAAGTACAGGAAGGAAAAATCCCTCCAGAGCTTAAATTGGAGTTCCTCGATCAGACTCCTGCTCTGAAAAGTATCTTTGTCTCCCCTAAGAGTCCACCACTTTCCACTAACTGTAGAACCTTCCCATTGCACTCGGCTACATCAGCTCCCTATAGTATGTTTCCATGTTAGTTTAGGAAAGCAGTGCTATGTCCCAATCTTCTGGACAAAGAGACTTCCCATGTTTGCCGAGGTTGATGCTATTTTTCTGGAAGACTCTTGCAATATTGTTCAGCTGTCATTGTATTTAATAACCCCTTGGTTCGAATCCAATTTTATTCATAGTGAGATTGCACAGTTGGAGAGGAAAATATGAGCTGAGAAAGTGACAGCACTTTTGAACATCAAGTGGAAGAAAGACATGCTCTTTGGTCCATAAATAAAACATAAGTTAATTTTCCCTTTGACAACCTCTGGACATTCATACCTAGGTGAACGGACCAGGGAAAATTAGGGAGAGGAAAACAACTTTCTCAAGGTGGTAATCCAGGTCAATGCTCTTTCCTGCCTTAGGGACTATCTGCTCAAGTTTGATCTAGGAGTGTAAGACTTTAAGAAATTACAATTTTCACATGGTCAGCAAGAAGATTGCTTGAATTTTTAATGTAATTGTCAAGAAGATTTGAATGCAGTCAATCTTCAATTTAAGATTACAGATTGCTGAGTATAGCTGCTGAGTACAAGGTTGGGCATATTCCAGGCATGGATCAACATTGCGCAATGGCAGAAACTGTTATTTGTCATGTCAATACCTCCCAATATCTTCAAATCAAGTGGACTGAATACAAAACTGGAGACTGCAAGATGATGGCCTCATAGTTGCAGCAGCAGACTGTTGCTCTCACAATGAGGATCAGCAGCTGATGCAGCCACAGTGCTCTGGTCACCCACTAAGCAAACTGCACAGACCAGACCTTTCAGAGCCATTAATGGTGTATTCTTCATTTTGTAGCTGGCTGAGCTTGCAGTGCCAGGGCACTGATTTGTGTACGTGCCACATCAGCTGAAATCAGCAATAACTCTGATCAGAGCACATTAATTAGAGATGCTCAAAATGTTTTGGCATGATCACACTTTATCCAAGTGAAAGTATTGCACAGGTGGCTTCAATAACCTATATTTTGAGGAAAAATAGAACCTCCTGTTGGGGGGGGGGGCACAAGCATAATACAGTAGCGGGAGGGTCAAGTTCCCACTCTGTCAGATTCAAGGCAATCATACACGCATGAAAATTTCACTTTGAAGCAGGCAGTCGAGCTGAGATGTCAGCCTGAGGCTATGTCTACACTGCCAAGGGATGTAGCACAATGGGGATGAATCTGTAGAACAGAACAGCTAATGTTGAGGGACCAAAGCCCACATTACATATGTTTCCAGGGTTACTGTTAGTCTGATTTGGTGGACTGAATGTCAGCAGGCTGGAAAGCACCAGGTGTCCTTTAAAGCACATACTTCAGCTAAGTTTCACCCAAAAGGAATTCATTCAATGAGGATGATGAGTCACTTCAACTTACCTCTGACCAAAACTGAAACGTGTAGGTACCGAGAGTCTTCAATATAACAAGCTTGTGGTCTAACCGAGATATATTTTTACTGCTCTAATTTTGCAGTAAAAGAGGTTTCAGAATTGAATTTAAAATGTTAAAAGACTCTCTTCCACAGAGCTGTTGGCATGAGCAGCTCTACTCAATAAACATGCTGTTGTACACCATAAAGAAAAAACATTGTGAGTTCGTTAGAGCTAGCTTTCCCAAGCTCTCCAACCACTCAGTCTGCCTCTCTCCCAAAACTTCCCCCCTTTCAAAGGAAAAAAACTATGGAAGAAGCCAAAATCACACACTATATATATATTCCTATATTTTTCTAAACACAAAGAACTACACCGCAAGGATATGCAAAGGAGCAAGGGAAGAGGGGAAGGGAAATTGGAAAAAGGACAAAAAGGATCTATATAATACCTGGCATACAACTACAACACCCAGTATCTAACAAAGTAAAGAATCAATGAAAATCTTACCACGCCACCTCCCCCGTGGAGAGCCAGATGGCCAAATCTGACCTGCCAAAAATCTTCCGCAGGCTCAGCAGCAGACAAGACCAACACAGAGACCTCCTGCTCCCCAGCCTTGCCGGAAGAAGAGAGTGTACTCTCCTACCTATACCCAATTTATATGTTGGGTTACGTTAAAGGAAGATATGGAATACTTCCATGGATCAGAAGTCAATCCACTACACATTGTTCTGTCTCTCAAGTTATAAAGGAGCATTGTTGATATGTTTGATGTTAAACTCTCTGACTTGATTCACTGTTTGAAAATGTGAAATATAGTATCTCCTAACCTCACAGAAGTGTTGCAAGAAGCAATGAACTTTTCTAAAGTATTGACATACTAGAGAGCTGAGGGGAAAAAAAGAAAGTCTGACAATAATATTATAATAATATTATGTACTAAATAAGATCGCTTTCTGGTTAATGAAGGAAAGACAAAGTATTGTACATTTGTCTATTAAGTAAGCATCGTTTCTTCTGAATGGAGATAAAGACTAGGGCCTAGAGAAAATCAGTACCTTACAACAGGCTTTAGAATTATATCATCCGTATATACTGCATAAAAGGAGTTTGTAGACAGGTGGGGGTCGGACTCTTCTCCCAGGCAACCAGCAACAGAACAAGAGGGCACGAGCTTAGACTCTGCCAGGGAAGGTTTAGGCTGGATATCAGAAAAAAGTTCTTCACAGAACGAGTAATCAGGCATTGGAATGGCCTGCCCAGAGAGGTGGTGAATTCACCATCCCTGGAGGTTTTTAAGATAAAACTGGATGTGGCACTTAGTGCCATGATCTAGTAATCATGATAGTGTTGGGTTAAGGGTTGGACTTGATGATCTTGGAGGTCTCTTCCAACGCAGATAATTCTATGATTCTATGGTAATTTTATAGGAAATAATATATAATAAGTTATATGCACAAAGAGACCAAAGTTAAGAAAACTTTATGGTAATTGTGTAATACTTAGATATGCAACCTTAAAGAAGGCATTGTAGCTTTTACAGTGTAGGATAGCTATCTCTCTTTCTCTCTAAATATCTCTCTACTAATACAACATGCCAGTGGAGTGATATCTCTCCTGAGACATTTGCTTATATGTAAATTAATAAAAGGCTTAATTTTAAGCATAGAAAACATGTAAATGACTTGTTTATTTTATGCATGTATTTTGGTGGTTAGATTTGTGGATGTGAGGAGGTGCATTTGTGCATATACGTGCATTTGCTTTTAAGGCTCAGCAACACAGTGTTATTCTAACTCCATGAAAACTGTCATACTTCTGCTGCCACAACAGGCAACAGCACTGCAGGTTGTGCTCACAGAAACAATCTGCCAATACCCAGAGCTAATTCCTCAGCAGGATCTCAGAGAGAAAATAGGAAACTCAGAATGGTCTCTGGACTCTGAAATGAAATTCTCGAAGTGCAATCAGCCTTATATAGATTGACTTTTTCTTGGACTGCATTTATATAGAGGCCACTAAACCAGAAAACCTACCATTCTGTGTGGCTGCACATGAGCGCCAGGACAACCATCAGAAAATGTAGAATCTGACTGCAGTTTCCAAAGACTTTTGTGGTTATGTCCTGTCAGACTCTCCCCCGCCCCCAACTCCTAACACGCTGGGAAGTACTGATTTAGAAGGAAGGCTGGTTCTGTGGAAATTACAATTATGGAGGTTTGTTCAAATCCAGAAAAACAATTTCTTATAGAAAGTGAGCTTTGCCTGGGTATGTACACCTTGGGAGGCTCAACCATGGAAGAACTGTTTAAGTTAGCAAACGAAAGACAGTGTAAGAACAATTCAATGAACATATTTAAATGTGAAATTAGAAGACTATAATCCTAATAACAGTGATCTTGTGGAATCATGGAGGCTAAATACCCAACCAGTTTTAAAACAGACCCTAATCACTTTTTGAAAGGCAACAGGTGGCAGCAATGCCCTCAGAGCAGAGGAGCAGATTAAAGGGGCCATTGTGCCTGCTTTTCCATTCCCAGCTTTACTCTCGCTGGGAGCACCGTGGCTCACTTTCACAGCCCATGAACAGGAGGTTATGCTCCCTCCAACCCCTGAAGAGTTTTGCTCACTGAAGTTGTTATGCGCTTGACAGTCTGTCAGAGGGAAGAGTACTCTAAAACTATCAAATCCTGCCAAAAATACAGTATGTGTTTCTTTTCACAACTCTAAGATTAATTCAAGCCTCAAGTAATAGCTATTCAAGTGTCCTCTAAATTGAATGGGATTGAGGATTTCATTTTTATCACTTCAGAGCACTAGGCATTTTATTAAACATTGGCCAAGCTGTCTGCAATGCAAAACTTTACCCAGCAGAAATACAACACAAAGTACAAACTCCTGGGTCTACCTTTAGCTTTACAAGAATCTGAGTAAATCACGGAGAGTCTATTGAAAGAACTAAAATATTTGTGCCTTATACAGGTTGCCTGAAAGAAAGCTTGCTTTTCACTGACATGCAGTTGTTCCTGGAAAGCAAATATACACAACCGTGAAGACAAGTCTATCTGAAATGGAGCAGATACCTTTGTAGATACCAAGTTTTTGAAAGGCACCACCTTTTGAAAGACATCACTGTTATCATATAAAAAGGTTGGACCAGATGATCCTTGAGGTCCCTTCCAACCTGGCATTCTATGATTGTATGATTCGATGATTCTATGTAAAATCAGACCTAAAGTCTGGATCAGTTTAAAAATACACACAAAAATACGGCACAGATCTTGATTCTATGTCTTACTTGCAGAATTGGCCAGCAGCCCTCAAACCTCACAATGATGCTTTGATTTAGTGCTTAGTGTGGATGAAAAAATATGAGATGCAATAGATAAACAGCTCTGCCTCATGTCGTTAGCACTGGTATCTTGAGAACAAGGACAAATGCTACAAATGCTGCAGAAACTGATAGAAATAGTAACAGCTTTTTCTAGCTAGACAGTAATGGTAATAACAGCAGTGAAGTTGTGGTTGCCCAGACTGCTGTGTGCGCTAGACAGGCCTATAGGGGATCTTCAGTAGCAACTAGAGTTGCTAGACTATCCTGAAAATTGTGCTGCTGCATCTTTAGTGTTGCCTAGCCAGCTATATGGGGTATATGTGTATTTACTGTAGTCACGCATCTTGTTACAACACTTTTTGGTGTCTCCAAATCAAGTACTGAGGTCCTTTGCTTAAAATGAAAGATCAGCTGCTCAAAGTACTAACGGCGCCTTAAAAAAAGGAAACCAAGTAAACAATTGGCTAGCATTCCTGGAAGAATACAGACCAACCCATAAAAGTTTACCACCTTGGCTATGAAGATTGTGTAGAGAAGGTACTGCTGGTTTCAGTCCAACTGACTGCATGAAACTGCTTAAGGACCACCTGCACAAGAGCTGGGGTGACTCTTTGAAATGACGAAATCAATTTTTGCTGCAACAAAAATACAGCTACAGAATTTCCTGGGACAACTTATGCTTCCCTTTACACTTGATAGTTCTCTATAAGATTTCTGTTGAGACACCACCGAGTCTGTGATCTACAATCGATATTATTGACTGTTGCCTGGTTTCTGGCCCATGCCTAAGGTTTGTGGAAGGAAGGAAGACCTGGTGAGCAAAAGCTGTCATAAAAAGCTATAATTCATAAGTATTGTCATAAACAAATGGTCTGAAAGCAACAAAGATATTCCTTTGTTTGTTTTCTTGCCACCTTGCTGCAAATAAACTGAAGCCCAGATAATCCACTGCGATCACAAATGCCTGGAAGCGTATGTAATAGCTGTGGGGCTCCTCCAGTCTAGGGCACTGGTTTCAGGGCCTGAGGCAGAAGTATGCACCAGTGCCAAATCAAAGCTAGTCAGATAGTGCCTCAGGCAGTGTTGCTGTTTTGGACCAGAGACTAACACCAGGATCTTCTTCCACTTCCATACTCCCATGCAACAGTGGGGCTGGGTATCAATCTGAGTTGTTGGACATGTAATTCATGCGCTCCCACTAGATATGGGAGGAAAAGGTTCAAGCCTCCCCCTTGGTTTATCTATTTAATACTAAGTGAAATCTTATGAAAGACTGCGTTTTATCCCTGCAGCTGCCTCAAGGTTAGGACATGCCTGCCATATGGCAAACTGAAGAGCCATCCAAGTATTTCAAGTACCACCTAATTGCTTTTAATCAGCAATCAAAAGCCAAAATGAAAAAGCCCTCCTTTGAAACAGAAAACTTTTAAATCTCAAATTATTTCCTACTCGGAGCTGTAAGACTGCAGAGCTAGAAATTGGACTTATTTCTAGATTCAGTTACTCTGGCACCATGCAAGCCTAAGCGGTTGGGCTTTCTCTCAAGGTGACTGTGTAGAGGGATCCTGACCAAGTTGTAACAGTATTCACAGGCACAGAAGTTAGTGATGTGTCAGTCATTAATACTGTTTAAACCACAGATTTACAGAAGGATTTTATTCTCTGGGCTTCAGTGACAAAAATCCCTGGATTCTTCTTGTGCAACTGATTAGAGCAGGAGTTGCTGACAGCTCTGTTAGACAGATAAGAGCACTTGAAACTTTTTTCACTATTTCTGAGGTCAAAAAGACCTTAAAATATGTACTGCCCACATACATAGAGGATGAGGGTTTTATTTTTAAACGGACTGCAGACTGCTGATCACCTCCCAGGGGATAGACAGAAAGTCTCATACGGGATGCAGCTCCTTATGAAGTTCCAGGGGTGGCATTAAATGCTAACAGGAGACAACCCAAACTCCAGACACTGCCAGCTGCCAGAAGCCTTTTGCTTCACCTTTAAAAAAAAGGAGCCAAAAAAAAAGGTGTCATTTTGCAGAAAGGCAAAACTATCTCCATGAGCAAACTTGTTCAGACCCAGTTTGGCATCACATCTGTGTGGCTGTAAAGCACAGATCATCTGCAGCAGCAATTAAAGTTGGAGGAGGAGGAAGAGGTCAGTGGACCAGTCAATAACCAGTGCGCCTTTTCCCCTTTGCTGGTGTACAACCATTCTGCAGCTTGTTGCTTAATTAAGGTTTGGACTTTTCTGTAGTGCACTTCTGCCATCTAGAGGATTTTCCACCTTTCAGAAAACCTCTTCTACCAGGAGGGATTTTTTCCCTTCTGTATCCCAAACAGACCTCATAAGGTATCACACCTCTGATTAAAGGATGACAAGGTAAAGAATGATATGACATTCGACTAAACTAGAGTTAAGAGCAGGCTGGAAATGACAAGCTTCTTTCTTGCAAATCATAGCTTTTGTGGACTGCAGATTTTAGTGACACAACTATATTTCATAATAATTTTTCTGAAATAAAACATTTTGGAGCAAGGGGGAGAGTACAGGAGACCTGAATCAACATTTAAGATAAACAATTCTAAAAGTCCCAGTGCAAAACACTGACATTTCTTAATGTTCTCTGAGACTGGAAAAGAATGGTCTTTATGTTTATTTCCCCAAAAATAATTTGATTTCTAATGAAGGTTGATCCTGTCAGTAATACAAACCTTTAACAAACTGCATTGCTGTAACACTGCAGTTAAACATTCCTAAGCACCTATAGGTATAAGGATTTACATAATGGATCCCTCCACTCACTCTGTCACACACCAATCCACCTTACGTGGTTAATTCTGACTCCCAAGACTTACAACATCTTTCAAAATCTCCATCTCTTGATAGGAGTTTCTAATATTTCACAAGAGGCAAGACAGTCCCATTAGCTCAGGTACATGCCTCCCTGTAAGCTTTAAGAATCTCTGCTATGCTCTGCTTTCATATTTAAAAGCCAGAGTCTCTTCTTCCTCTCTCATAAGAAACTACACACTGCTTCATCAGTAGAGAGAGTAGGCAGGAGAAAACAGACTGGGAGACATGAGCATGGCAGGGGGAAAGTCCTGAGGTGGGACAGAAATAAGGATTTAGGATATATGCTTGCACTGCAATGTGAGGGCTGCCTCAAGGCTGCCTTTAACTTCACTCTCCACTGCTTTAAGGGCAAATAGAAAAGCTGAGCTCCAGGGACAGCTAAGGGCTGTCTTGTACGGTGTTTGTGTGCCAGCTACATCTGGCAGGATGTTGTCAAGTATACTCAGAGATCTCCTGTTCAAGCTATGTGCAAGATAGATGTATGGTCTGAAAGCAAGTGGACCATGAGCCAATATGCCCATAGTTGCTCTTCCGCTTCTATCAAATCCATTTACCCATCCATTTACTGCAATGCAGTATACTCACTCAAATGTCAGCTGCCTCAGTTTAAAATACAACCCCAAAATTCATATTCAACAGCTGCCACTCACTTAAAGCCTGAAAGTTCACAAGGAAGGTCTGGATCTGCCTGCAGCTCTGTGTCTGCAAACCTCCTGCTCCTCTTGAAGCCCTGCTTGGACATCAAAACTGGTGTGGAGCAAGATCTGAGTCCCTTCAGCAACCACAGATGGCACCTGTGTTTGGCAAACACCTAGTGCACAACAACACGATCAGCCTGCAAACAATGTACAGTCACAGATGTGTTTTCTTAATAGATTGGGTGAAGGCGACTGTTGTACTGTTAGTTTAATGTAAACTGCATGGAGTGCGGAGAAGCGTCAGGAAGCCATGAGAGCCCATTGCACATCTTCCTGAGGTCATTCTCCGTGCACTGAAGAACAAAACCCTTCAGCATCTGCACTTTGAAAGGGAATTCTGTTCTGTTTCTTAAAGAATAGAAGCCCATGTTTGCTGTCAGGAGTGAATTCTGAGTCCTGGATATCAGTGTGCCTCCTTAAACGGCTCCAAAGGGGCAGATTTCAGGAACATTCCTGTGTTACTGGTTCCTGTTGGATTGTTCTGAATTCCTTCCTGCGCTGTATGTGTCTCTTTCAATAAATTTTCAGTTACTGTACAGAATTTATATACCTTACTACTGAACACTGGCTTCAGCTCCGAAGGCTATGCCTGTCCCAAATAATCACCTACCATCCAGGACCACACTGATCCAGATGAAGTCTTTGGTGGCCTGCAGGACAACTCTGAGCCTTTTAGCTATTTCTGCTGCCCAAAAAAACAGATGCAGCCATCAGGCAGAAGCAGTGCCCTAATGCTGGAAAGAGCTCAGAGGAAAATACGGGAGAGACAAGAGAAGCACGTGGGTGGTAGAGTCCAAATTACCAGCATGCTTCTGCGGTTCTGCTATCATTGTATGTCACCCAGCTCACATCAAGGAAGAAGAATAAATGCCAGAGAAAGACCTTGCTGGTTTTCATGTGAAAATGGAGACCAGGAAAAGTTTATGAGCACACAGTGCATCTGTTCCAGCAGCCAAAAGGAATCGAGTATTGGAGATTTGCCTCCTTTGAAGACACCAGAAACTCCGTCGGTGAGTGGTTGAACTCATCTACTTCATCAGCCTTTAAAGAATTCCCTGTGGTACAGGGCTACCTCCCAGTGCTCCGTGACTGACCCCACCAAGCACTTTAAAGTTTTAGGAAAAATCGACTTGCACTTCAGCCAGATAAGCACTTCAGCTCTTCCGCCAAGCAAGAATCCCGCTGCTGGTGTCCTGAGAATAAAGGCCATAAACAAGCAGTAGAAGCATCCCACAGAGAAACCTTTTTGTTCAGTGCTCACAAAGTAGCTAACGCAGTGGGATAGCAGCAACACAAATCATCATTATTATCATCCTGAAAGACAGAGGGAAAAATACCTAAAGAAACAGAATTGAAAAGGGAAGTACATTTTCCAGGTCAGCGTTTAAACTGCAGGCTGTACTTCACTGTGTTGTGATTTAATCGAGGGAAGTTTTTATTCTCTGCGTGTTATAAAATACACAGCAAGATGTGACTAAACAGACAACCCAAATACAAACTTCTCCAGGGAAGCAGAAGAAAGGTACTGTATGAGAAACGGCAGCTGAAGACAACAGATTGAATTTCAAGACCTATATTCTGTTTTTTAAATATTAATGTATTGAATTACACCATTGTTGCTAGTATGGATTGGAATTGGCTGCTTTCAAGAAAGTGATTGATTCAAGTCAGTAGTGGTGACATTGGTATAATTCAATATAGTAATATTTTAAATCCTGAATATTAAAGAATACAGAAATCTAAATTTACTGACTCCATTTGGTGACATATATAAAATCTCTGCATGACTTCTGTGCAAACCGCTCTGACAAAAAAAAAAATCTGGAAGGTTCTTCCTCATTGGACTTCAGATTCAATTGCATTCCCAACCTTGTTGAAACATCATGTTTGTAGTCAGTCCCTTGGGATGGGTTGCTCTTCCCTGTGTTTTCCACCAATTTCCTCCATATACAGGCTCTCAATGCTAGCTTAGGTCAGGCAGAGTGACATGTTGATGGGTTTATCCTAAAACCCTTCTGCTACTAAGTCTTGGAAACTACTGATGTCCCATCTGAGGTCTCATTCTCTTGAACAGCTGCATCTGAGATAAACTAGTTTCCTTCTTTTGCACCTTATTATTTCATGTCAGGTCCTGCCTAGAACAATGTTGGAGGTATAGAGAGGAATTGAAAATCCAAGGGAGATTTGTCTCTGGGGTTAAGCACTGCCAGCACTGGAGTTAGAACAAAGGTCATGTCAAATAGAGCGGCACAAAGAAAGGTGAGCTGTGTTTGGCACCATTGCTTGTTTTTTTGCATTCCTCACCTCAGACGCAGTTCTTCCTCCCATGTTTGAAACTGGAGGACCAGGGAGCCATCCATCATGTGAAAAAGGTGAAGAGCATCGTTCTCTGGTGCCATTGGTTGGTCCAAATTCAACAGCCAAAGCAGATACGATGATTTAAATGAACTCTGTGCTTAGGAACAAATTACATCAGAAAATATATTACAGGCCCTGATCTTACATTTGATGAAGTGTATGTCTATTGATTTTAAAAATATACTTTTCTTTCTTATTATCACTTAAATGTATGGGATAGTGACTGATTCATGAAGCAGTAGGTATTGTTGCTTTTAAGTCTGATGATAATAACTTTTTTTTAATGAATAAGGTCCAGGTTCAATAAAGACCCATCTGGCTTCATATAATAAATTGATTTATGGTGCTGCTGTGAAGCGGAAGCCAAAGAGAGTTTTTATTGTATCTAGGCTGAAACACAATATATCACAACTCTCATTTTCAGCTTATTTCATCTGTTAATAAAACTCCATTTAATATCCTTGGATATTTTTCAAAAGGTTTGTCCTTTATCCTCTTTGCCGTAAGTAGCACGGAGGGTAATTAGCTTTTACATAGACATTCTCCTTCATCTAGATACAAGTCATCTAAATTATTTTCATTTGCTTATGGAAATGAGAACACCACATTTTTATTTCTCCTTCAATCTCTCCCTAGTGATTACCTTAATTAGAATTACTATTTCTATACTGCTGTTGTGGAGTTAACTCTTCAGGCATTGTCAGTGGACAACGAGCCTGGAGCCTTTGGTGGATGAAAAATGAAATGGCCTCTGGCTGTCATGTCAAATACCCATAACAAGATTTTGAAGGCTACAGAACCCCATGACTCTGCCTAGACACCTGCGAGAAGCTGGGGCATCTCTGGGGACAGAGCACAGCCCTGCACCCCTGCATACTCCTTCAGGGGCCATTTTGTGATGCCCAGACTTGTGTCCCACTGCCGGCTCATCCTCCTGGCTCCACAATGGAAAACCGTGAACCCTGAGCCAGGGCAATTGCTCTGCCTGCCTCAAATTCATTGCCATGGTAACTGAAATCTTTTGAATGCCCCAACTCAACAGCACTGCATCTGTGAACACAAGTAGGGGTGGAAGAAAAGGTGAAGCAGCAACACTTCCCCTAACAAAGGTTCACCTCCACCACAAAGCTTACTTTTTCATTCAAAGGGCTTTAGAGGAAGGTGTCCATGTTACTGCTAAATTGCTCTCTTTTTGTTTCTTTGCTGAGGAGGGTGTTTGTAAAAATGAAAAAAAACACCAACACACACACACATATGTATAGTAACTAATAGATTTTCATAGAGTTTTACAAGCAATACAGTATTACCTATATCTATTTGCATTTAATAAATATATTTTGTATTAAATGTATTTTATTTGGGACAGTATTTGCATGGAAAGATAAAGTAAGATAAATTAACATTAAATTAATATTAAATTATAAATGACAATAATGAAATAATTATAAAATATTTTCATTATTTATTAAGAATAACATTTGAATTTTTATTCCAGTTTCTAAATCAAATGGGATAAAAGTGATTCAGACTCCAAATTCACTCCTCTCTTGTTCTTTCAATATGAAATGAAAATTTGTGTTTCATTGAAAGTGACGTAAAGAATTTTCAGATTTCATAAATGTTTTTCTTTCATTATGTCTGGCTTTAATTCATTGCTAATATTTCAGGGACACTAACTCCTTAGGCTGTTGTCAGTGTAGTTTTGCTGCTGCCTTGGCTTAACAGTCACAACATACTGCAAACTGTGCTCTCATACTGTCCAAGAGAGCGGGAAAGTATGTGGAATACAGGGAAGATGAAATGGAAAATACTAAATTATTTAGAATTTCTATTTTTTAAAAAAGAACTTGTTTTCAACAACATGAGATTTCAGAATTAATATTATTTCATCTTAAATATTTCCAGGAGTGCTTACTCTCACTCTTACAGTGGAGCTCATTACCTAAGACATCACAATAAGATTTTGTTCTTTTTTTATTTCTTGGGCACAAGACTGTGTTGGGGCTTTTAAAAGACCTGAGTGCTTATTCAATATATTTTGATTAATTATAAAGCAGCAAGTAACTTTCTGATCCAGTTGAATAATGCAGACAATAAATGTTACTTAGTATGACTGCACTTAATATCAACTTGACATCTTGATATCATAGATTCAGTAGCATATTTCCTTTAATATTAAGGTCATTAGAAACACACAGCTTGACTGTTCTCATATCAGGAAAAACACTTCAAAGTTAATGTAGTAAAACTGGGAATGCAAGAACAAGAAAAAATAAATAAAATTAAGCACAAAATTTAAAACCCGGCCAAGCATATTTATTCAGAAGTCAGCTCTGCATATGCACCCAAGGACATATCTAAGAAAGGAATAGACTTTCCATCTGACAGTTGCCATTAACCCTGTAGTATGGGACAAAAATAGCTGTGCAATGGAAATCAAGTTATAAATGATTGAATCGCATAAACTTCATTGCTGAGGAGGAAGAAAAGCCCTAGATTTCGAATACTCAAACTTCAGATGTAATATTGAAGGGGAAAACACATTTGTGAGCAGATGTAAACTCAATAAGGAAACCCATAGAGATACAAAAATGTGGAATTCGGCATAACAGCTCAGAGTCACCCCTCAGAGCAAAACTTCACTTTGCAGACTTGTCTGTTTATCATTTAAAACAAACAAAACCAAACAATCTTTCAAAATCCACTCTGGGTATCAAATATTTAAGCTATGTAATCACCAGAATATCCTCCGCTGGATTCCTGCACATTGCCTCAGGGATCAATTAAAAGCACAACATCTTCCTTCCAGTCCTGCAGGTTTCATCCTCTCAGCCACGGGGACCCAGGGGTTGTCAGCTGCCAAAAGTACAAAGCTGAATACTGAATGAGATACCAAGGGCAAGAAGAAGGTAAGGGGGGGGGGGGGGGGGAAGGTAAAAGAAACCTTTTTGCTGAAATTATTCATACAAGTAAAGCTCTTTAATGTTCTTCTTCAGAACTAGACTGACTAGTGACACTGCTGATGTTGGCACAGTGTAGTCAGATCCCAGGAACAAGATTACACAGGGCTGAGGTTGCTTCATTCCCTGAATCCTTCAGCAGGAACAGGTACACTTGTAGTGCTGGTGTGTAAGAGTTCAATTAACAGCCCCTGCCATGTGATGATGCCACATCCCATCTCTGGTTTTGTCAAAGGCACTAAAATAGTAAAGTAGAGATTTTGAGTCTACTGGGAAAGAAAAGCCAGTTGAGAATTAAGTGGGTACTTTTTACTACAGTCCTTGGGAAAGGCCGCTTTGGATGACACAAGGTTTTGGTAAGGAGATACAACAGAAAATATTTTAAAAGTGGGTGATGAATAAGAATTAATAAGACACAAAAGACAGAAAGGGCAGGGATTCATTTTAGAGATACACTGGGATCTTGCCATTTTAGGAGCAGGTTAACCTGTGGAAGTAGAAAAGCCTAAGCAGGGTAATGAAGCAAATATGAGATGACATCATCAGTGTCAGGAGATTTCCAAAGAAAAGCACCTAGGGGTGCTTGTTACAGGGGGTTTGAAGAAGTTATTTTTTGGAGGGAAGTAAGGCTGGACATCCCTGAGAGTTCTTATCTGAGATGTCTCAGCCATTTGCATATGAAATTTAAAAATTGTTGTCTAATTAATTCTGAAATAGAAATAATGTCATAAAAGCATAGGTAGGAGTTGTCATTGTCTAACTGTAGATGTCAATGGCAACTGGAAAATTACTTTCTAGTGCTTTCATGTAGCTAACAGAGACAGGCTTCTCCTGAGGGATTCAGCAGAAAGCCACAGCAGATGCACTGATTTGCCTCTGCAGGCGCCTCTCCCACTACACAGGGAAACTGGATGATAGCTTAGACTACTGACCTACCTTTTAGATAGTGAATGTAGGTAAGAGAAAGTAGACTTAAGCAAATCCTCAAAATGAATCAAGTGTTAAGAATTTCCCTCATGATATGGCTTCATGCACCTGCTTGAAGTGAGACAATCTGAATAATCAGTACTGTTCCAGATGACAGTAATGGAACATCCTCTGTCAAACATGTCATGTCTTAAACTCATGGGTTATTTCCTAACTTTATCTTCAGACAATTTACTTTCTGATATTTCTAAAATGTCACAAGTTATTTTGATACATGACAGAATCTATCTTACTCAAAGCCAATCAAACATCCACTAGTTCCATTTATCTTCATGGAACCCCCTTTACACACGTGCGTCTCTGCACACTTCGTAACAAAAGTCACTTTCTTTGGCAGTACCTACTAATTAATCTTCTTTAATTGCTCACAGCAGGATGAACAACATCACATTCTTCTATGAAGCCATGTCCAGATGTTGCTCATTCTTCATAGTTACTAAAGTAAATGGCAAGCACAGCAGCCATAACGACCTGGCACATCAAGCTTAAGCTGATGTTCCAGGTAATTTTGCTGTTGCAGCTGATTTGCTATTTTCTTGCTCATGACTGTTGTTCCCTAGATTTGTGTGTGCTGACCTTACTGTGTAACAGACGCTCTAGATGGTCAGTCAGTGCTAAGGCAAGGGGTACTGTGCAACTTCTAGGGGGTATGTTCTCGTATGTGAATAGCTGGATATGAAACCTTTAAGACCCACCTCCCCTTCCAGCCTGTTGCTCCATACATCTAGCAAAATGTAAAACGTACATATGCATATACATAATGAAAATACAGTGTATTGCTGCTGTGCAGGATGAGTCTTAAAGAAAGCAAAAAGAGGTGTACTCGGGTAAATCTAATGTAAAATTCATATACTGTAATGCACAAACCGATTTTGAGTTACTACAAAATACCATAGTAATGTCCACAGCCTTTCCAAGATGATCTTGTTCCTTCTTTCCTACTTTGCTAGTTCAATTATTTATCTCTCTGACCCAGCATTTTAATTTCTTGCAGCATTCCCTCCTGTCTTTCTGCTTTATGCATTTCTATTCCCGAATCTCCATGTTAATCGACATTCAGTAAATAATCTTCAGTAATCACCATTCCCACTTTCCCAATTTTCTGCCATATAGAACTTGGATTTTCCACAGATAGATGAAAATATTTAAAATCCTGGAATACCTTTCTTGCCCTTACTATAAGAAAATGCCACTACAGCCATGCAAGTTTTAGAAAAATAGAAAAAAATTACTAAGAAGATTTTTCAGGCAATTATTTCAATATTGCTGAAGTAGTTGTCTCTCCTTTTTCTTAATCTTTTCTGATATATAGCCATATAAAAAAGTATTTTGATGAACTTGATGTAAAATATTTTGCCTCTGCCAGAACGTTTCAATATATTTTTATTTTAGATAACAAGCAACCAATATACCTAATTATAATTTTATTTCCTCAGATCAGCATTTTCTGACAGAAATTATTGGTCAGTTCTAGTTACGTTTATCATTCCCTTGCTGGAGTGTTGTAAATAGAAACAGTAGTTCATTCCTTTTGGAACTGTGACCAGAACCCAAACACCAAGCATTAAGCCTGACTTACCCACGATCCACCAGGTGAAGCCAGAAAACAGATATGTTCTATAATTTTCCAGACCCAATGAAAATTCTTAGAAGGTTTTTTTTTTGTTGAGGCATATTACAAAGTTCAGAACAATTACTATCTTCAGCTGTTTGCTTGCTTAATTGGTGTCAAGTCAACTTTGCTTAAAATAAGGTCTTGACATCAGACAGTGGGAGGCAGAGATCATACCTGGAGATTTTCTTTGTTTCAAGGCTCACATGCCTGGGTCTCATAATGATTTCAAATTAGGCAGGAAATCATTTCTCTCTGTGAAAAGCCTTTCATAGCTCGGGTAATGAAGATGAGGTAGCTGCTGCTCCTGACAAATAAGAAATTAAACTTAGAGGGTTTGGACTTCTTGACAGCAATGAGATTTTTCTTATGTGGTATGGTAGTGAATTTATCTTTCATTAGGCCGTTCTCAGGCAGTTCGGAGATTCGCAGCACGGTTCCTCTACCCGCTCCCTGCCAGGCAGGGCTGTGACACCAGGTGGCACTGCCGCCTCACGCTGCTGCCTCCGGGATGGGCTGGATGCTGCGGACATCTCCGCAGGGGCGGGGGCATTCTGCCCGGGCTCCAAACAGCAGCTATGCTCTGGAAAAGCTGCCAGACAGCAGCCTGTACTTTAGCTCAGATTGCTACTCTTATTTTTATCTCGTGGTGAGAGCATAAGGTACACGAAGTAGGTAATGTGGAAAGATATATCAGTGAATAGGACTTGATAGTTATTATTACCGTTACAATTTTTCTTTGTGCTACTGTTAGAGGCTCCTCTTCTCTAGAGAAAAGAGACACAGTAACAGTTTTCAGGAACCTAAGAAATTCTTACAAAGAACAGGGGCGATACGCTGCGCTTTGCATTCACTGTGAATGGGACAAAGTAATGGGCTTAAATTGACATAAGGGATATTTAGGTTAGACAATAGATAAAATGCTGTAACAAAGACAGTAAAGCAATTGAAATGATCGGAAAGGATGGCTCTTGAAAAATCATCACACCAGTTTTCAGGACAAGTGATACTGGTTTAGGATGAAAGCAGCCAAGAACTAGAGGACTTGTCAGTGTCCCTTCTAGTGCTGTTTGCTGCCATTAGGTGAGAAAAAGACTGTATTTAGGTACTCAGAGAGCATCCTGCCCAATGGTATGGACTGTATGAAGTCAGACAAAATTCTTGATAAACATTTGGTAACTATAACTCTTCAGATCCAAAGATGCTAACTGAAAACTAACTAGGGTGTATTGATACTACTGGCAATCATTCTGCATTGCATCCCATTCACATCCCTGACATTTGGAAGACAGATGAGGAATAAAGAAGCTGCTCCTACCTCTTATAAAGAATTTCTGTCTTCCCCTTTCAAGACATTTCTTTTCAATACTTGAAAGCTTGTTTGTCTGTTTGGCTTGGTTTGTTTCATCAAGCCCTTCAAGCTTGGAAACAGACTTTGTTGTATACATGTGTAACAGTTTCCCACAATGCGGGCCATAAAGATAAAACCCACACTTGAACTAAAAAAGAATAGAATCGTATTTCATGAACAACACATTCTAATATTCCTACATACCACATATGTGAGCATAATTCATAGATTAACAAACTATGGAAAGAGCAAGATAATTTTCTGAGACTGGTGAGGTAAAAATACCTTCATTTTACTAGATAAACATGATATTTCTGGATTGGATACAAACTCAGGATTAATCGAGATAATGCTAGAGCCCTTATTTTTGGCATTATTTAAAATGTGAGGGGGGGGGGTCTTTTTAAAACTTGGTAGAGCTGCTTTTTCACACTGTTTAGTGACTTTTTAAGAGCCTAAATTTGCTTTCAGTGGAGAGTCTTCTCTTTTCTAGCACAGTGACCTTCCAGTGTTTGGGTCTTTCTCACTTCCAATTCCTGCGATGTCCCTTCTCTGAGTCAGCTGCTCTGTGGCACATGCAATTGCTGCTGTACATCCCCTAAACCTGCTGGCTGAGAATTTTTATTTGGGACTGTCTTCTCCTCAAAAATGACTGAATAGGAATGAGGTAAAATGACGCCTAATTTAAGGCATTGGGAATGCTGCTACTTCAAAATGCCTTCAAGATATTAACTAACCCACAGCAAAGTACGTGACATAGGCAGAGACTCTGATTTACAAGTTGCAAGCCCAAGCGTACCTGGATTAAAATAGTCACTCTAGGCTTTGTGTCCTCTGCTTATACAGAGCTACACTAAGCACTAGAAATCACACCTCTATCTATCCCCTTTCGTCTCTGCTGTCATTTTGGGAGTCTGTCAAACTCTCCATGTCTAAGTGGAAAAACCTCTGTTTCTTTTCATCATTTCTTTCCCTACAGAGATATTCATGCAAGGAACCACAAGCTAAAACCCTCTCCTATTGGAGGTGCTAAGTTTCATACTACGTTTCAGTTTTACACATGGGTTTTCTTGTGTACAAACTGATCACTATTATAGCTTACTAGACTAGGAATCTACTCAAGGTTGACTGGAAAGCTGTAATAATAATTAAAAAAAAGGCATTTGCTTTTATTATGAATAATAAATGTTTCATTAAAATTCGTCCCATCTCTCCCAGTTCCCTTCTGGATGAATTAACCATGTCACCCAAATAGATTGCTGATATGCTGTCTCTGATGTTAGAAGCAGGAAGAAATGGAATCGAGCAGTCCCAGGGAAACACTTGACTACAGTAAAGTGGCAGATCACAGCCATCAAAAGATTTTCCCATCAGATGCTATAACCAGCCATCTTGAAAATGGTTAATAAAAAGACTTAACAAGAAATCCACATTAGTATTTAGATTTCTTAAAAACAAACACATTTGCATGTATCCCAGAAGCCATTTTAGTCTTAATTCTGAAATTCCCACATTCTGGTACAGCTTCCCTCACTCACATTCCTGCATCTTTTAAGAAACCCATATCTCTTTCTCACCTTTCTTAACATTAGTCATCCCAATTATCACTCAGATAAAACTGTAACAATTTTATAAACAGCACACCAGTTAGGATTTTTAAATATGTAAAAGTAATCCATACTCATCACTGAATCAGTTTGCAAGGAGATGGTTTATTAGAGCAGATGGTTCAATTAAGAAAAAAGAGAAGCCTGGATACAGTGTAAAAACTGAACTTTTCCCATTTGGAGTAACAAATGCATTAGGTTTACTTCTCAAATGACATTGATCTTTAAATGCATTTTAACTTTAAATTCTGGAGAATTAATATTGTCAAAACTGACTTTAAATTTCTGATTCTAGAGGAAATAAATGCGTCAGCTGTCCAGAGTGAAATAATTTTACTCGTGGAAATTTTTCTTAATTTGCTATTTTCATTCAGATTTTAAAAGAAAATCCACAGTAATTCAGTTCCTGCACAGCTCTAGCTATGATAACTCAACAAGGCCAGGCAGCTTATAGACTAAACCTGAAAGGAAGATGATTGTGCTTAGTAAGCTCTATTTCAGCCTACCTTGAGAGAGAGTTAAAATGATGGATTGTTGTTACTTTTTAATTAAAGCAATGCAAATTAAAGCAAAGAATCACAAACAGAACTAAAGCTTCGCAAATATTTTCAAGTCTGTTTGTTGCACAAGGACAGGGGAGGCTTCCGAGGAGCAGACAATAACAGCAGTAATAAAGTGATAAGCTGTGTTCTGAAATGCAAAATGTGAATCACTTCTGTTGTCAGCCAGCAAAGTGATAAGGATGTACAAGACATTCAATAGTACCAAACTCCTCTGAAAAGTTTGAAAGATCTTAAAACTGGTGGTCCTTTAAGATTCAGGTAATACAAAACCGAGAATATTAAAAACAAACAAAAATAGAAGGTAGAGGAGTTTCAGCTGACATTTTCAGAAATGCATTTAGTACAGGAAAGTCCCTTTGGACTAGAAAGTAACTAACATAACCTTTTAGAAAAGGAGTCAAGGGACCTGACTCGAAAATATAGAGCAGTCACATTCACAATCTACTTCCAGAGATCAAAAGAAAGAATAGTTAAAATAGCCAGACTTCTCTTCCCTTCAAATGTATCCTTTGTTAAGACTTCTTTGAAGATGCCTCTGACATGCTACTCAAGAGAGATGCATCCCCTAGCTGAGATGTCCTAGAGCACTTGATAACACAGTCCACCAGCAATGAATGTCTAATGTGAAAAAAAATCAACAGATAAGGCAGAAAGTGGAACAAAGGGATAAGAATAACAGGTTGTCATAAAGGTATCCTTTGCCTGCTGAAAAGAATGCCTGCATACTTTAGAGATCAGAGTTAGAGCTGGCTCATTGCTTTGTCAACAAGTCAAGAAGAAAAAAAATAAAGAATTGGAATTGTTTGTGTGTCTTGTACAACAGCAGAAGAAAATGCACATCAAGGTTGAAAAATATAAAGTATGTTAACACTGATTTACTCTGATACGTCTCCTGGAAATTGCATGCATTCCACCTTCTACTGCCAGATAAATTACAAACAAATCCTAGTGGCATCAGACAAAAGAGCAAAAATATTTGCACATGTCTCTTCAGAACTCAACAGTTTCTGTTCTTAGGGACAGATCCTCAGCTGATGTAAGCTGCCACAGGTCTACTGAAGTCAAGATGCCAAAAGTTAAAATTAAGCATAGTTAAGATGTTATTTTGAAGCACAGCAGTCGTTCACACTATGTACTGTGAAGGCTTGAACGAGAGATCTGTTGAAGACTCAGTCACTAAATCCAGCTTTCTTGAGCTGCAGTCCAACAACGTTACCCAGAGTCACCATGAAGGGTGTCCTTAAAGGCAATAGTGTTAGATCTTTTTATTTTCACGGAGCCATACATGACTCCATTCCTCTTCAGTGCTATTTGCCTCTACTCTTGCATGGGTCCACTAATCTTTTATACATTATAGCAACTTGAACTAGACTAATCAGTGCATCAACATAGGGATTTCATCTCCTCATTTGCTAGTAAAGTGCCACATATACCTTTAGTACTACGTAAATAAATAATAAGGCTAACTCTATATATAGGGACTTAAAAGTCAGACAATCTTAACATCAATCTGTCACTTTATTAGCAGCCAGTGAGGTCTGCACATTCCTGGCCTAATGTGCACATGCCAGACAGTTTCAGTTGGCAGCTTAGCTGCAGGTAACAAAACACCTCTTCTGACTTGCAAGAAAATACGCATAGAAGTAAAGAAAAATCCAAGAAAATAATATCCACTAGAAAGAAAAATTATACAGGCCAACAAAGAGATTTAGAAACTGGGGGAGGAGGGGATGCATAAAGCTTGTGATGATTCAAAAGTGCAGAAAGATGTTGGATTCAGTGATGCTGATGGTGACAGATCAGGCATTTGGCAATACGCATCTCTTGTTGTTCCAAGCTGCTTGTCTGAATACTTGTTCCCTTTGCTTTGACTCTTTCATCTGAAATAATCTTTCAATACAGGGAGCATAGGAATGGAAACTGAATCCATTACCTGACCAGGACTGAAAGTGCATCGCTGGAAGACAGAAAGCAGGAGGTTCAAGTGGGGTGCAGGTTTTTTGCCAGGTGCATCTGTTAGATAATACAAACATGTTAAACAACACAACTGCGTCCTTTGTTCAGTACCAGATGAACTAAACTCGAAGATCCTGTTTCAAACTTCAAAACACATCAGACTAAGGCCAGAACTCTCAGAGATGGCTTGGCTTTTCGAATTACCTGATTTGAGGATCCCCGATCACTGGCATATAAAATGCTAGTACGTTTAGAGATCACTTGGCACCTCCTGAAAGAGAGGTGAGGCTGAGTATATTATAATTGAATTCAATCACATCATTAGTTTCCTTAAAGAAATCCTTGAGACAAATTAAGCATTTTATGGGACAAGACAGGGAAAGTGAAACAAAGGCTGGACAAGGCATGGGTGATGACCACTGACAGAAAGAAAATCCTCATGTTCCCGTACTGAGTGAGGTAATTCGGGTCACTGGTCTCTGGGTCTCCTTTATGCTACAAGGTTCTATTGAGGCAGTTTTGTTAGCATATTGCTTTCTCTTTGTATGCATGTGGACTCTCTAGTATGATTTCCACTGTCTCCTTGATTATCCCTTTGAAAATACTAGCTTTCACTCTTTCTTTCTTACGGTGCAAGAAAAGTGAAGGAACTACAGTGGCTGTGAAGACCACAGTGGTCAGCGGTAAGTGAAGTTCCCATTTCACTGACTAGTGCCAGAGTTTAAAAGATCTGCCAGTGACACGCTGTAGAGAGGAAGTTGCATTTCAGGACCCTCACTGGACTGAACCAGTTTCCATACCACATATAGTGACCATCAGCTGTTTTGTAAATGGTGCACCTAGTGAAAAAAAGTGTTCCACAGAAGACAGAATTAAATGTAAGTACATGACAGGCCAGATAGTGCCAGAAAACAAATAAAACAAAAAAAATCATATCGAAAAAAATATTCCTGTATAAAAATCAAATCTTACTCAGACATGAATCCTGTTAACTTCAGCTGATGTAGGAGTGTAATGTTTTTCAGATGAAATAAGGTTGCTGTAGGCATTTCTGTAAATAGGATCTTTTTTATCACAAATGAACTTAAAATGGTTTTAAAATTTTTTCTTTTTTCATTTATTCTTTTACTGATTTTATTTTTTAACATCTTCACTCTCCTCTCCCTTGCCTGCTGTTTTTCTTGCGAAGAGAGGCTAAGTAGCAAAGTGGCATTTTTCCTTTGGTCTGATGTCCTCTCACCTTTGCAATCCTTTGGAGGACACAAAGTCTTGTGTTTAAATCACTAATCCACTTTGGAGGAGGTCTTACTTTCTGGGTGGCTTCATCAGTCAGACCCACAAAGTGACTGATTTTCAATTTATATTATGTTAAATGACACTCCCATATCTGTCATTGTCACATAGCACAGTAGGCCATCTTTGCAAGATGAGGGGGATGGTCCATTCTGTCACATTCGTCTCTCTCCTGCAATTAGAACCTGCTTGTCTGCTAACTAATCACAATTCCTCTGCCTCACAGACACATTTTTACTTTTCCACTTTCCATAAAGCCTTCAGAATAATTTCAGACCTCTGAAATGGATATGATTTCTCAGAAATAAGGTCCAGATCTACACCAACCATGCTCAGTTTTGCCTCAGTAGGAAGTTTCCTTTCTTCCATCCATCTTTGTTGTGAAACATTCACTTTCAAAAATAAAGAAGAGCATTGCACTGGACATTTGCTTCCAATTTTTAACTATGCCACAGACTTCTCCAGGTTTTCCACTGTCACTTGGAACAGGGATTGCCTTCCCTGACTCAGCTGTCCAGTCTAAGCTATTATCTAGAGTCAAGACAGAAGCATCACCGGTGGTGCTGGGGACATCATCCTTGCCCGGTGTATTTCACTCTCCTTTGAAAGTCTGGATAACAGGGTTAGTCTGCACACCACAGCTTTCAGATGACTACAAGGAAATTCTATCACTACCCACTGTCCATCCCAGATCTCTAATGCTGTATTAACAACCATGCCCTTATTCCATCTGCTACCAAGTATCCCTCTTCAGGATATAAAATGTTATAGCACTCTTATTCTATGCTTGAAGAGTGCTCAGTTAGATAAAAGAGGGGCTATGTGTGCCTCCGCTGCAAGAAAGGTTGCAGCACCTTTCTAGCTCCTGTTAAAAATCAGGCCACAGAGTGTAGGACACAGACATCCCTCAACAGCAGGTGGAGAGTCAGCAGTCAACCATACCCATCCAGCTTTCTCCTGTTGTGCAGTAGGAAGATTCCTTGAGAATGATTTTCAAAAGCCTTTCAACTTTGTCTATATTCAGCTTATATTCTGCATATATTTCATATTTGAATTTATTAGTATCACAATACAGATTCAGCATTCAAATACATGCAATTGTTCGCCCTGCTAACTATGTTCAGCTGTCACTCTGGTCACTTTCACCTTCCAGCCTCATACTTCCTCATCTAGGCATACAAAGTTTTTGAGCGGGAGAAAGCCACAAAGCTCTTCAGAGGCATCTGGAATTGAGCTTTTTAAATTCCAATGGTTATGAAGATATGAAATTCACATCCACACCCAGTATCTGGTTTTGAATATCAAGAACTCAGAAATACACATATAATACATTATTAAGTCAGTTGAGTGTTGTTTCCGAAGAACAGAATCAAAATTGTTTGGATTTATCCACCATAGCTTAGAACTCCCCTCTGCATTTGGTTCATTGCTTAAATTAGATGGTAAGCAAGAAGGTTCCACCAGTTCAGATCTTGTGACTTATTAATGTTGCAAAGATCAGGAGCCTCAAGCAGTGTGGCCTGAGATGATCTCAACTCTTGATCCAATGTTGAGAAGACTTATGAATCCAGAAGCAGCAATTATCACTATAACGAAGTTTATGGCATCAGGAACAACATAATGAGGAGAGGCTGGTGAAGCAAGTCACTCACTTTTTGCCAGGAAGCCAATCTGTTCCTGGCTCTCACACTCATATGAAGGCTGTGTTCAGATTTAGGTCTTGCCTTATATAGTCAAATAAGGATCCCATCTCTGCCTAAGGAACATTTTAGCTGAAGGTTTTTTTCTACTTTCCCTTTCTCCTTCAGCTAAGGAACAATTCAGTTAGTTCATTCTGAAAATGTTCGTCTCACTATAAGCACACCAGTACACATCGGCGTTTTCTCGTGGTATATATATCAGTGCACGGACCTTTATCAGCAGTAGCACAATTCCTGTAGACCAATTATATTGCTGACATTTACTAAATAATCAACAGACAAGACAAGGCACGAGCTGCTATCGTTCTCTCAGTGTGAAGACAGATGGGCAAAAGGTCTTCTTCAGATAATTCACAGAATTTTAGCTAAGCAGTTAAAACACATGAGAGGTTAGAAAGAATTATTTTCTTCATCTACATTTTGAATATCATTGTTTACAATACAAAGATGACTGGAGAGATGTATACAACTACCTACAAATAGATACAGATTACACACACATACACATTTAACATGCAATATAGCATATGTAATAACAGCTTATATGGCTCACATGTTTTTATAAACACACACCTCTGTATATTTGTATATTGGATACATTATTAAGATGTGACATTCAGGCACCTATAACTCATTTTAAATTTGTTTATGTTGTCTGTTTCTTCAGTTTTTCAGAAATCACTTACATGCTGAATGCCTTTTCAAACATCTCTTATTTAGAAGGGTCAGTATTAATCTGATTTTTGTGTCAACCTTAGAGCTCAAAGCACCGCAATTTCAATAACAAAATTAGTTATTGTTTCGACATCTCTTCAAAGCGTGATGTTGGCCTGAGTTTAGAATGTCAATAAAGTCAATGCTAAGCATACGCTTAAGTACTTCCCTGGATCAGAGCCAATAAAACCAGCTGAAATGAGAGTTTAATTAAAGGGAGACTTATGAATTGTTTGCATGGAAATGGTCACTGAAGCTTTTTAAGTAGCTTACATAGAGAGACCGGAAACAAACAAAGAGAAGAGAAGTGACGCTAATAACAGCCCCTGTTGGATGTGATAGAAAGCTGAGGTCAGAAGAAGGGTCTACCAAAAGCATTCCACTAAGAGTCTGATTCTGTTCCTCAGACTCCTACTGCCCTAAACACTGGGAAAAGGTGCTAAGCCAGGAGATTCAGGTGAAGTTCTAGATATTGGGGATTGCATATGTGTTTGCACCTGTCATTTATGTCCATATCAAGGGACTCCAAAAACATTCGCATGTTGACTGAAACAGAGTTCCCCCAAAAAAACAAAAACACGGTGCAGATGCACCGCTGGAGTGATGCAGCAGCATCTTCTAATAGCCCATATCAACAGGTTTGTATATGCACGGTAAAAAAATATCCACACGTTCTTTAAAGCAGTTTCCCAGATTAATTAATGTCTGTTTGTAGGCCGCATTATTTCAGTATTTTCAGCACAACAGCCACAGGCACTGCCTTTAGCCTGGATTCCTGCTTTGCACTGGGAGTTCCCATGTTCTTCCAGTTGTAAACTTAATGCACCACTGAAAAATCAAAAATGAGGCGAAGGATATGTAGATACAAAAACAGTGACAATGGCAAATTCCATTATCCAAACCCTACTCTTCCCATAAGATCTATACGGTTCATAGGAAACACAAGATCTTGATACTTAAACTCTAATGCTAAAGACCAAGGCATAGTGGACTACTGATTCCTAGTATATTTACTCTAGAAGGATGAAAGATTGTCCATCCCTCCGGAATAATGAGTCTGAGAAGCATTGTTATTTCAGACCTGGTGTTTAGGTCATTAATGATTCAATGCAGTCTTCTCCTTTATTTCAGTAGCTGTAGCCCTGTCCCTAACGTCAGTATTTCCCACTTAGCCTGCAGACGTGATGCGATTAACATCTGAAATAGAGTACTTGGGCTGGTGTTAATTAATTTAGCTGATATTTTACAACTTTTAAACGCTAGTGGTTACGGAAGGCTGAACTATGGAGTTAATTAATTCTGAGGAATTTCAACCATAAACAAAAATATTTTAAAAAATAAAAGAAATGTAAATTAAGAGAAAGACTTTATCATACTTTATTAGAATTCCACCAGTGCTTTGGTATCCAGTAAAGAAGCCACAATTCTCCTGCTAAACTTCTGTTAACTAGATAACACAGGAAGAATGTGCTCTCAGTCTGCGTTTGAAATAGTTATGCCAGCAAATATATGCACCTTAGAAATGGTCCTTTATTTACTGTGATCTGGACTAAGTTTACCAATTCTACATATGAAGTCCCCCAAAGCAAGACTTAAATTTTCCAGTTCCCATTTTTGATTTGCATGAATCTTTTTTTTTTTAAGTTTTGCCCTCATTAGTTTTCAGTCAGAATTGTCAGTTAATAGAATACAGGATGGCACAGAGCCTCAACTCATATAAATTTGCCCTGCCACTTGACAGCTGGTTCTTTGACGTCAGTGGAACCATGACAATTTCCATCAGCCCCAATATACATTTTTTTCCTCCTGTTATCCAGTTCCCCAAAGACATAAATCATTAGATACTGCCACTGCTGTCATACAACGCTATATAGACAAAAGTCACTTAGAAAACTTCACATTTCAGGCTATCAGGCAATATGGATTTGAAAAAACAGTTCAGCTTCAACGACCAATGATGAAATGCTACTTGACCTTTGCACTGTAGTTTTCTTCTTTTCATGCCTGAGGATAAGCTTTTAATTCTCCTCATGCCTGCAGCTATTAGTCAGCAGATATCAGCTGCTGAAGGACCTCTTCCCACACTCTCTAATACTGTATGTTTGCTCTGTCACTTCTGGCACTAATGGAAGCAGCATCCCTAAATACATTTCTATCATTAAATATTAAGATTAAGAAGAAAGATGGGATGGCAGAGTTGTGTCCCTGGTGGGAAGATGTGCACAGGCTGACAGAACAAAAAAAGAATACTTGAAAGATGTATTTACTGGTCCAAGGGAAGGACATTCCTACAGTGTGCGGAACACCCACCAATAAATTACAATCTTTCTAAATGAAACTAAGAATTCATTTAATTTCAGCTGTAGAACTAGGAACAGGGTACAGACTTTATCTGTAAGCACAGACTTCTGTTCTGTAAAGGCTGCAAAAAGGATTTCACAGATTTTTCTGAAATAAAAAAAATATTATTTTCTGTATTATCCATATATATTATTTTTTTTTTGCTATACAGTAATGTGTCACCTGCACATGAGAAATAAAGACATACGGGCCTGAAGATCCTCAGCTGAAGCAATAAGAGCTAAGGATAATACCTCTAGAAATTAAAAATAGAAAAAGAAGTCTACAATAAAGCATTGCTCCCTGCAGAATATCTTCTGTTCTTCTAGGTATACATTTCTTTCATCTCTTCTGTCTTACAGTGATGCATAGATTATTATTGTTACCAGCATCATACCAAGAGAGCACACCCATTTTTATACAAGTCTTTCTCTTGTAGGTAATTACCTGGGTGGTATTTGCTAATGCTCTTTAATTAAGCTTCTTTTAAATGGTTAGCAATTGTTAAAATATCATTTTTTACAAGTCCCCCTTCTTACCTCCAAAGCTACAATACCTGTCACATGTGCTAGCAATGCCCTTACAACATTAAAATGGAAGAGTTTACAATCATCTAGTTGAACAGTAAATACTAAGCTTGAAGAGGTTTTGTTATTTTGCTTTGTTGTGCTTTTTTTTTGCTTGAGCAATCAAACTAATTAGTCCGCTTCTCCTTTTCACGCTGTCACTTTCTGGTCTGTTTCACTTCAGTTTTTTTCTCTTATTATTATCACAAAGCTATATGATATGTCATTCAGATAGGGTTGGCCAGAAATCTTCCATCTTTCAATAACTTTCACTTAATGAAAAGCTTCTATTCAGTTAAATGAAAACATCTGTAGCTACACTTCATATCATATATCAAAAGATGAGCACTTTCAAAAGGACATCTTCCCCCGCTGCACATTTCAGATGTAAAAAATCAATGAAAAACACACAAAAATAATTTTCATTACGTTTGTGGAGTCACTGGAGATGAGGTGGAAGGAGGTGTGAATTAGGAGAATATGTTTTTTAACCAATTCTAATTAGGATCACCACAGATACAGTTCTCTCTGTATTGAAAATACATGGTGGAGACATCTTCATTAACTTTTAGCATAAAGTTTTGGGTTTTAAGATCCAAATTTATGATCTTTTATTATCTCTTTTTTTAACAGCATCTTTTAAAACCCAGATCAAACCTTCTTGTGTTACAGAAAGCAGGCAATTGCAGCTGAAGAGCAATTTGAGCTCAAGGATAGAGTTACACCACGGTAACATTCTGCCGCAACAGTCACAGCATTCAGTGACGGAGCCAAGGTGATTCGTCAGCACTCCAGTGACGTGTGGAACTAAACTTCACAACCCACAGGAAGTTATAAAGTAGCTATGTTTATGCACCGGCATTGCACACCTGAGACAACAAAAGGCTGGATATTTATTATACAAAAGCATACATATTCACTAATTTCCAAGACTAGGCTGGGTTATGCTAATGAGTTCTGAGAAGTTGCCATCTGGTAGTGGTCTTTGGGGGTCAACAGGAAGGAGTCTCCCTCGCCAATGAACTTTTCACCTCCAGGCCTTGCGCAGGCGTAGTCTCGCGTTGTCCCATCGCCAAACCACAGAGCTGGTCAGAACCAGTGTCTATGAAGTAAGATGCACTTCAGTCTCTTATCTCAAGGTTGGAGGCCTAGGCCTCACCCCTTATCTATGCTGGCAGACACATTCTTGTATTAGCCGTCTGCAAAGGCACCTTTGTACTAGCCGTGTGCGAAGGAATGTTTTAGGTTTTGTCATTTCACCTCGAGCAAATAAAAAACAGTATTATGCCACTGGTAATGCAGCAGGATGTCAGCTACTTCTGAAGAGGATATGAAGACCCACTTGAAGGACTTGGTAATAAGGCTTTACATGTATGGGGACTTGTGCTTTTCTGTTTTTCCTTTTCTTTGAGAATTCATTGCATTGATTTAAAACAATTGGATTATCTGAGAATCCTTTGCTACAGTACCTCATAATTTTAAAGTATTCTGCCTCTCTATGCTTACAATTTGTCTAGCAGCATCCTTGCTCTTCATTATCTGTAAAGACAGAAGCACTCAAGATAAGTTTTCTTAGGGTTGAGACATCTCCTCTGCTGCCCTTGTTAAGGCACCACCAACAGTAAGTATGGTAAACCCTTTCAAAGAAACATCACTGTACTTCTCATCTGCAACAGCCTGACATAGCGGCAGAGATTGATATTTGAACTCTGCATAGCTGACGCTCCTTTATTCCTTTTGTTGTCATTATTTTCAGTAAGAGCATTGCTTATAGCTGTGGTCAAGTCTCTACTCACAGATAACTGGAAGTATGCCGATCCCATACAAAGCAGGAATTCTCTGAATTCTCCCAGCATTACCATGTTTGGAGACCCTCATGCTGTCACACTGCATCTGACAGCGCACTCACTCTGCTAATAAGCCTTTTTGAGTTGTAACCTCAGAACATGTTTAGCTCTCATATCACTAATTATCATCTTCGTTCCAGGAAAAGCCTTGTTCCAGATAGAGACAAACTTGTGAAACTGAAATAACACCAGACTTCTCACTCACTTCACACAGCTCATGGAGACAGCACTTGCTCATGCCACCTTTCAAGTTAAAAAAACCCCTATACCAATTAAAAAACCAAGTAACTCCACCAAATCCCATTATCTTCTTAAAAATGACATGTTACAAAATTATGAGGTTTCTTCTTTAGTAGCTCTCTTTTCTTCCATCCCATCTTGCACGTCAAAGATACTGGTCAAAAGAACAACAAAAAAAATGCAGTTATTATGGATGCACTTGCTGGTAAGACTACATTGCAAAAAGAAGAGTAGACTGCCTGTACCAGCTAGCACTCTGCCACCAGCATTCTGGGAGTTAACACAAGACAGCAATCATTTCAGTAGGCAGGATGTGTGTTGCTAACCTTTTTCAAAGTTTAAAAGAGGGAAATAGTACGCATATGGGCTGTTCCAAGCCAACTGGCCTTGCACCCAGAAAACAGTCTGATGAACATTTATTAATACAGTTGCAGCCATACAGAATCTACTGAATCTTTCATGCACAGCATACCCTACAAGTTATAAAACACTTTCCAGCACTCCATAGTTTAACAAAAGATGCCTAAAATCGTATAAACATAGAATGGTTTGGGTTGGAAGGGACCTCAAAGATCATTTAGGTCAACCCGCTGCAATGGACAGGGACACCTTCCACTGGATCAGGTTGCTCAATGTCCCCATAGCCTTGAACATCTCCAGGGATTGGGCATCCACAACTTCTCTGTGCAACTTATTCCAGTGCCTCACCACCCTCACCGTAAAAAAATTCTTCCTAATATCTAATCCAAATGTTACCTCTTCCAGCTGAAAACCATTACCCCTTTTCCTATCACTATACTCCCTGATAAACAGCCTTTTCCCAGCATTCCTATAGGTCCCCATTTAAGTACTGGAATGCTGCTATAAGGTCTCCCTGGAGCCTTCTCTTCTCCAGGCTAAACAAATCCAACTCTCTCAGCCTGTCCTCATATAGGAGGTGCTCCAGCCCTCTGATCATTTTCGTGACTCTCCTCTGGATTCACTCTAACAGATTCATGTCTTAATCTAACGTGTAATTAGTACAGATCAGGCAAGATAACGAGTTTTGCAATCAGCCAAGCCTGCATTAGCTGGGAATGTGGTCAGAAAGATGGTCAGATGTTCTGTACAGACCCCAAATTATAATGAGAAATATACTGTCCCTAGTAATTGTGATATACATCTAGAAGGTTATATAAGAACAGGACAGAAAACTCTAGGGAAATAAAAGACATCCTCTGCTCTGTAATGTATTGCTTCTAATATTGCCCAGAGGGAATGTGGCCAGAAGTTTTGCATAAATAATGCCAATGAGTCAATCTAGGAACCCCACAATAATGTATCAGCCCAGAGGGTTGATTTGTGTTCAAACATCTGCCTCCAGCTATGCCTTTTTTCCTATCTATTATTCCAGTCCCTAGTTCACATAGTCTTATATCATTAGGAAGACACAAGTGGCATTTGACTTGCGTCAAGGGATGATGGTTTTGTAGACAGGATCTACACTATAAATCTTCCATGCCCTTATAACTTCTCCTGCATTACCATCTATACTGCTGATGAGACTCATGGTAAATTAGGACACACCAACCTCCTTATCCAGAAACTGAGATCTCTTTTTAATCTATCTTCTTTGGTGTGAAATATACAATCTCTGAATTGTAAACCATCCAAGGCAAGGACTGTTTACCTCTGTATTTATACAGCAGAATGAGGTTATACTGTTGCCTGGAGTGTGTTGCTACCATAAAATATCTGACACTACTAAATAACGTAGGTCCACTTTTGTTTATATTACTAAAACCACCAATAAGAAAATAAGACGAGTAAAATACACCTTGGGATGAATAGATTATGTAAATAAAATGTCCAAATGAAGGAATGAAGATGCCAGAATGAGCCAACAAATGGTTACAGGCATAGCAGAGATATGGACCAGAACGCAAAAACTCCCAGGATCAGCTTTGTAGGTCGAGAAACGCTGATCTTACCACCTTGTTAATAGTTGTTTTACATGCTATCTGTGTTTGCAGGCAGAATCTGATTCATATGTAGGAAGCATCGTAGAACCTGTAAATAAGAAAGGAGACTAGAGATTCTAAATTGATTGACACTCATAAGAGTGAAGTTAAGGTGAAAGAAAACATCTCTTACCACAGATACAAGACACAACAATGAGGCTTACAGTACTTCAAGAATAGAAATAGTCTTTGAAGTCACCTGATGGGTGGTCAGTGCCCTGCAAATGTCAGTGGTGTGGGCCTGTCTCTGTTAAGTCAAAGAGAAAGTTTTCACATGCTACCAGAGATTTATAGTCAGGGTCTCGGGCAAAAAGCCATGTACTACAGAGAACAGCATGTATCCCCTCACAAAACTAGGACATGTTTTGGGAAAGAAAAGAGCACGGGACTTCCCTCTCTCTCCTACTATGGAGTAAGTCACAGGAATATCATCTGTCAACACCTTAATAAACATTATGTCTCCAGCTGCGGAGCAAGTGGGAAATTGCATATCAGCAATGACCCCTGAAGGGAAACCCCACCCTTGCACTTCTGCTCATTATGCTAATAGCACATAAGCAGTCAAGCCACAGGGCAGACTAGCTTTCCTCCAGTATTAACTACTGTGCTGTCCGCCACAAAGTCATTTGTCACCAACATACTTCCAGCATTGGTGCAACAGCTGCAAAAATATAATTAGTCCCTCCAACTCTGTCCCACTGGGTACCAGTCACTGCTTCAGTGGTCTCTTTGGATATGTTTCTGTCCTCTACTGGCCAGAGGTCAAGTTTTCCAGAGGCTAGATGCCTGTTTAAATTACAGTACACATATTTTACATCTCATTGTAATGCTTTCTTTTGCCAGCATCTGCTTATTTGCAAATGTTCCATTTCCAAGCCATTTTTGTGCAAACCCCAGGAGAAGCCATCAGACAAGCATGCTGAGAATTTATCCACAGGCATCATTAATGCACATCTGGCTGTTGAAGACATACAGTTTATATAAACTGCAATTTGGAATGCCTCCTTATTCAAACAGTTAGTTCCACAAGGTACCGTTTGCCCAGGAAAATTGTTATCAGGGAAATATCTGAATGTCCAGTACAAGAAGACATAACTGTCCACAGCTACTTCAGAGCAAGAAGAAAAACTCGGTACTGTTGCGTTTGAATAATTTCCAGTGTCAGCATTTGGAGCACCAACACAGTAGGAGGCTACAGGAGAGGTGCTGGGTAGGAAACATGATAGCTTGTGGGATTGGGTTTAAAGCAAAAACGTTGAGATTATGTTGGGACTCCATGACGCCTCTTTGGAGAAAAGCAACTGAAAGACTACAAAAGCAGGCAGATGATAAGGATTTCTGCATTAGAATACCCTGGAGAAAGTCTGGGAACTTCTTCTTGTTTATTATTCTGTCACAGGGTGAGAGTACAGACAGGTGGGTCTAACTGCCCATTATGTATAACATGGGGAAGGATCTTTCAAAAATCTTCATGCCAGAAGGCAGAGAACATAGAACTAGTTCTTTAGTGTTTAAAGGAACATTAAATGGGGCAAGGGCAACATTTCTGAGCTGAAGGTCAAAAAGCAAACTTTAGAGTGGGAGGGAATTTATAACACACCTATCAAGATCAAGAAAAAGGTATGCAGGACCCACTGCAAAACAAGAATCAAAAAGCTTCCTCACACTTTAAGCTCCCCAAATGTACACTGAACTATCACACTTTGCCCGACTTCCCTGTTCTCTGTTAATGCTTGCAAAGTTCACCACGTTTTCATATTATGGGAAACAGATTATGGAGCTGTGGTGGCAATCCAGGTCCTGACAATACCTATACTCTAAGAGGTGTTCTGGTTTGAGCAAAAGTAGAATCAGTTTTCTAACTTCAGTTCAGCCTAATAACTTCATTTTTAATGATGTCTAATAATTTCATTTTAATGAAGTCTAATAACTTCAGACAACTGCATGCTTTTCTCTCTAGATGTGATAACATGGAGCACTGGTATGCAGAAAGGCCATTGTTTATACCTACTCCTATAGTAACCAAGGACACTCTCAAGGTGAAAAAGGTTGCAACTACAGGGAGGGGCAGTCAGGACAGATGACCCCAAACTGACCAAAAGAGTATTCCATTCTATATACATCATACTTGGTATAAAACTGAGGGATCATGAGGGCATCACTCTGGTTTTTGATGGCCAATGTTCAGTGAGGACCTCATCTGGTTTTTTGCTCCCTATCCTGGATCCATCCTGAATCCAGCTCCTGAGTTCCAGTTCCTTCCTGACACTGACCCCTTCCCCATGTCTGCTCTGCAGCATTTGTGGCGAAGTATAGTCATCGAGGGGTGGGGAGCAATTTTGTATATATTTTAATATTTTCTTATTAATAGTATTTTCATTATTAATAATAGTATTAGTATGAATATTAATATTATTGTTGTTATTATTATTGTTTTTCTTTAAAGCTGTTTTAGGTTTAGTTTCCAACCCACAAGTCTTTTTCCTCTTACTTCCCTTTCCCCTTCCCATGGGGGTGGGGGAGAGAGAGAACTGGGAGTCCAACGGCTCCGTTTTAATGGGCCGGGGCTAAACCTTGACAAGAGCATTCTTCTTCCAGTCCCGTTTGGATTAGTCTATGACAAACAGCAGGACTGCACTTCCACACACTGACTTTGCTTTCTTTCATTAAACTGCCTTTTGTCTTGACCCGTAAGTTTTTCATCTTATCATCTCTTCCTGTCCTGCTGAGGAGGGGGAGTGAGAGAGCAGCTGGGTGGGCACCTGGCAGCCATCCCACCACATAAGGCCATTCTGAAATTAGAATTTAATGGGTCATTTTTTCTGACCGCTCTGGGAATGTGCAGAGGCTGGGCTACGGTAAACCACTGAAGTCAGTTACTATGTGCAAGAAACCCATTAGCCATGACGCTTACCTCACTTCTTTGGGCCGCAGCAGCAGATCCCAATGATACATCGCAAGTGTAGACAAATTTGCCCAGGGATATATAGAGAGCAAAGGAGAAAAGATGCAAGTAGGAAGGCTGGACTCCTTCCACCTTGCTTTCTTGCTGTCCTTCTACCACCTTCAGCACCAAAGGACTGTGTAACAGAATCACTTCATGGTGGAGAGGTTATAACTTCTTAACCCTCAGCTTCCCTTCCATCCAGAAAAAAGCTGTATCCAGCCTCTGCCAAAGGCATGGAGTATTGCCCTTTGCTCTGATACTTTGGGCTCTGATTCTATCTTATTTATTCCATCTTACCTAGCACTTCGGTGGATGAGCCTGCTTCCCTTTAAATGGTTGCCTTCATAGTTTGTGAAAATATCTGCCTGGGTGGGGAAAACACTGTCACAGAAAAATCCACCCATGCACAAAAAAACACAAACCCACAATTGGTCTCACCTAATCACAGTCCAAAACTGTTTCCTTTGGTCTATAAAACGTAATCTCCGCTGAATTAAACTTCACCCAACTCAACTGCCTGTGTTGGCCACATACTAAAAAAGTTATGTACTGCACTGTTAGCTATCACAGCTTGCTAGCAGTAAAATCGTGTCTTCTCCATTTATTTTTGGCAAAGGTTCCACAAAGCCCCCATATTTCTCCTTAAATCCACACATAAACACCAAATGGGACAGGACTGAGAATAAAAGTCCTTTCCTGGTTAACACATTTCCCCTACACCCATCTGTCACCCTTGAAGCAGTATCCAAGCACTGCTACTAAGGAATAGAGTGAAGTGACTTGGGAGGGAGCATGCTCTTCTTTATTCAAGGAAAACAGAATGATCCAGGAATTCCACTAGTTCTGTTTATTTTTAAATAGAAACGTTCCTACTTTCTTGCAAGTATATTGACCGATTTAGAGAAAATTGTTTAAACAAAAGCCCTCTTATCTCACTACTGAGGATTGTTCTTGACAAAACATAGCCACATCATCTTGGGAATTTCTTGGGGTGTATGAGAGAGGATCTCTTAAAATATAAAAAAATTATAAACTATTATTGTGAAAATGATAATCACTAAAGTAGTCACTCTTTTTTAAAAGAGTCCTAATTTCAGATTTGGGTTAAAGTACATTGGACTGAAATATGCTCTTTGCTACTTTTGGGCTATCTTCTCTACAAGACAACAACAAAGGCTGCAGCATCCTACAACACTGGTTGAACTGATGCTATCAAAACTGAAATGGATGTGAAATACTCACTGTCTGATTTGAACACCTTCCAGATGAAAGTACTTGGCCCAAGATGAAGTCAGACAATGGCAGCTTAACAGATTACTTTTAAAAAGAAAAATATAGATTCATTTGTTTCTCATTAAAAAAAACATTCCTTATCTAAAAGGAGGAGATTCCTTTGTCAAGGAGTGAAAAATCTGATTTAGATGGTTCCACAGATTGGAAGCAAAGAACATTAAGCCTCCTAGCAACCTTCTTCAGCACCCTTTGCATGCAGACTTGGCTCTATATTTCAACTGCCTACTGCATGTGGCTGTCATATACTCCAGGATATGACTATACACGGAATGTGTCTGGCAGCCCTGAATAGTAGGTGGTCTGAATCGCTCATTACTCTCATGCCATCAGATTTGGGGCAGAAAGCTAGAAAGTGTGAACAGAGCTCTTGGGCATGCAATCAGAAGAGGAAAACATTATCTTTTGTGCTCAACCCTTGAACAGTTCTTGCACCATTTCCTTGATGCACAGTGAATTGAGATGCAAGCCCTCACACAAGCCCTTAGAAATTCCCCAAAGGGGTGCTCTTCCCAACATTATGTAGCCAGACACCATGGGATATTATTCTGATGTCTGAAAATATCCGCATTTTTTCATGAACAATTTTCTTCTACCCACTGAAGAAACCACTTTTATATCTTTTACGATATGACCTTTGTTAAAAAACTTTGGAATCATTTATATTGTGGCTTGGCTAAAGCAGTGTGCTAGAGAGAATATAGCCAGGCAGCAAAGGGAAACAGTTTAGGGAAGGGGGTGGCATTTCCCCTCATTAATCCATTTCTGAAGTAAAAAATTTTTTCTGCAGCAAAATGCTTCTCACAGCAAGTTTGTACAGTTCCATCCCTGAATGTTCCTTGACTGTTTTCTTCTTTCTTTAACGAAGACTGTATATCACATGCCAAACTTGTAATTTATTTTTACAGCATTAAAAATGCAATGAATTTCACACAAAAGACCATCCATAACATCAGTTTTAATATAGCACAACTCTAAGACTCTAAGAACAATTACACTAAGACTGTACTTCCTCAGAATTTGTAAAAAGCCGCAGGTATATAAACGCTCTCTTCTGCAGTTTCAGGTACTTATTGTCAAAATCACTCAAAGTCCTAGATATCACATCAACTTCAAAAAGAGAAACTTTGGTACTTACTGATTTTTGGCTATGAAGAATTTTTTCACTATACAGACACTAAGCACTAACAAAAAGTACGGACAATTCGTATCTACCAGCCATCACAGACCCCGTCTAGTTCCTCTTTGAGTGTTTCTTCTTCCTCACACAGGAGGTCTTGCCTGCACTTCAAAACTGCACTAATTGCATTGTATTGTGTAGTACAAACACACAGAGTGTTTTATAACCAGGCAAATATTGTGATACAGGAAGGCCAAAGCATAAGGCTTTTCTGTACTAGCAAAAATGCATCTATGGAAGAAGTAGCAGTAGTACACATATAAAGGTATAAAATCAATACAGTTGTGCATATGTATACCCATATATATATATATAACTTGCAAAACAGATAGTCAGCAATTTATCAGCATAACATGCTACAAACGCTGTGTCCAAATCCTCACCTTCATTACAGCGGTGCTGTGACTTCATGAAATCATCACACAATCAGAGAATGGTTTGGATTGGAAGGGACACTTAAAGATCAACTAACTCAACCTGCTGCCATGGGCAGGGACATCTTCAACTACACCAGGTTGCTCACAGTCCTGTCCAATCTGAGCTTGAATGTTTCCAGGAATCTACCACCTCTCCAGGCAACCTGTTCCAGTGTTTAACCACCCTCACTGTAAAAACTTGCTTCCTTCTATCTTGTCTAAATCTACTCTTTCAGTTTAAAACCATTACCTCTTGTCTTATTGCAACAGGCCCTGCTAAAAAGTCTGTCCCCATATTTTGTATAAGCCCCCTTTAAGTACTGAAAGGTTGCAGTAAGATCTACCTGGAGGGTTCTCCAGGCTGAAAAACTCCAAACTCTCTCAGCCTGTCCTCATAGGAGAGATGTTCTATCCCACTGATCATTTTTGTGGCCCTCCTCTCCCACAGCTCCAACAATGCCACACCTTCCCCGTTCTGAGAGCTCCAGAGCTGGATGCAGTACTATAGGTGACTTGTCTGGCATGCTAAGATTTTTTACTTAAGTTTTCAACCTCAAGCAAATCACACACAAGGCTTCCGGCTTACACCTCTCGAAGATCAATTGCGCGCAAGCCCTCTCTTGGTTTAGCAAGCCAGAAGAACGACCCAATTCCCCAGCAAGGCCGTCAATAGGGTGCCCGAGGGCATTTGTGAAAGTGATAATCACTTAAGTAGTCACTTTAAAAGAGTTCTAACTTCAGATTGGGGTTAAAGCTCATTGGACTAGACTATTACGTGTAGACATATGCTCTTTGTTACTTTTTTGGTAGCATCTCTACAAAACACACGCACGCACACACACACGCATACTCCACGCCACATACGCACGACATACACAACATCTCACACACACACACACACACACACACACACACACACACACACAGAGGCCACATCCCCGCCCTCCCCTCCGCTCCGGAACAGCTCCGCAACTTCCGTCCCGCCCGCCCCACGTGATGCCGTGGCGCCACTTCCGTCTCAGGTGGCCCCGCGAGCCGAGCGCTTCCGTTCGCCCGTTTCCAGGGCGATAGAGGAGCCTGCGAGCTCCGGCTGCGGCCCCGAGACCGCAGAGGCTGCGTCCCGTCCCGGCAGCTTCGCGCGGCTCCTGGGCGGCCCCGCTGGCCAGGAGGGCACCGGTGGGCCTGCTGGGCCGGGACGGAGTCTTAGGTCGGGGCCCGGATGTGGGGGGGCGGCTGGGAAGAGCGCGGGGCCCAGCGGGAGGGGTGCGTATTCCGCGTCCCCCTGCGACGGATGTGGTCGGACCTACTCGGTGATCGCCGTGAGCTGCGATGTGTGAGGAGCTCCCAGCTCCACCGCTCAGCGAAGCTGTAGCGGTTGAGGGAGTGGAACCCAAGCCAAAGGGCGCTGCGATGAGCTGCCTGTTACTGACTGAGCTGTTGTATCTTGAATAGGACCGCGTGTGGGGAAAAGGGACGGTGTAGCCACCTCCCAAGGGGGAAAGGAACCGTGAAGCCACGTCCCTGGGGGGACAGGAACGATGTAGCCACCACCCGGGGGGAGGAAGGAACGGTATAGCTAGCATACAGGAGTTTGTATATTATGATAGCCTCAAACAAGTATTTAATCATTCTATCTTAAATTCTTTGTGTAGCTGGACTCAGTAGGACTGGGTAACGTCAGGAAATGTCAACTCCCCCCCTGGCTGGGGCGGGAATGCCGCCCGGTGCTTTCTCAGGGACACAGGCACAAGCAGCTAGGGAGGTAAACACAGCTTCTCTCTGTCGAATTGGTCAAGAGACCGTGCAGGACATTGTGTTCCGAACCATGGAAATCTTCCAATTACTGAGGAACATGCAGGTGAGGCATAACTTTCTTTTTATGGTCCTCAACTTCCCATGTTTTTACCACAAGCTGTCGGCTTGTGAAGGCACCGGAGGTAGCTTGGGATGTTTAAACACACAATTTGAACAAACTGCTTTGAAAAGGGGAACTGATTGGAGGAGTACTACTCCTAATATGTTTGCATACTCCTGTACATTAAGTGAAGATGGAGAACATTCAGAAATGTTGAATTATCACCCCTACAATAAATGTACTCTAAATAAACTCAATATCTGTGGTTTCCTTTGTAAATAGTGAAGTCTGTTTATGTGCTCATTATGTTTCCCTGGTTTTGTTAACATCTTGGGATTTCCACCTAGAGCTTTGTGACATTCTTTTTGTTTAGTACTAAAGTGGACATAATCCTTATTTTTGGTTAATCACTGAGAAAACATATAAACTTCTGTCATATTGCTCTATTGAGAGCAGAAGATAAATAATCTCTCCCGTTCTCTATGTGTTTTCTTAACTCTGGCTGTTTCCTTCCCCAATTATCTTGGGTATAGGCATACATACCTAGAGTTTTTGTAACTTGGAGTTCATTTTTATTGCATTTCTGAATTGTGACCTGGGATTGAGAAAGTCTCTCATAACAGATTACAAGTGTCATTTTAATGCATTTTGAAGACACTCACTGGAAAGAGTTACAGAGAGACTGACAATGACCAAAATACAGAATGTGTGAAGCTGTGTGACAGTAGTGATTTGGCAGGTAAAATACGGAACTTTGCTGATAATGAAAACAGAAATTTCAGTGATTTCTGTAAGGGTAGTATGATTGTCATATTTTAAAATATGCAAAAATCCCTCTGATTTCTTTTAGGTTTTTTAGTTCTGTGACAGAAACTGTAATGTAATGTTTTTAACGATTTGGGGGTTTGGTTCTCTAAGTTACCGAATGGTGTCACTTATCATACTGGAACGTATCAAGACAGACTGGGAAAGCTGCAGGAACATCTCCGTCAGCTATCGATACTCTTCAGAAAACTGAGACTAGTCTTTGACAAATGCAATGAAAACTGTGCTGGGCTCGATCCTATTCCCATTGAAGTAAGTATATTTATTTGTGTATGAAGTACAAATCAGAATAACCACTCTCTGCTTAGCATGTCATCTGTTCTTTTTAGTTGCAAGAAACTCATAACAAACAAGCTTTAAGTGAGACTGGATTTGTTCAGTGGACTGAATTATTTTGTTATTTGGAGGTGGTCATCAATTCTTACCAGTTGGGAGGGATCCAATTTTGAAAACAAACAATTTAAAATTTTAGCTTTTTTCCTCAGGCTTCTTGTACATTCACCACTTTGTTTCCCACAGGTGAAAAAAAAGGTCAGGAAAAGTAGGTTTTTTTAAAGATATTGTTTTAGTGAGGAAAAAGCCTGCCTTAAGCTCTTGCCTAGCAGCCTCGTTCCTTGAATAATAAGCATTATTCCCTTACGTTAGCCGTCAGTCTGTTCCTCCACAGTCCCATCACCCAGCTACTCTTAACCTGCTGAGCCAATATAAACCAAATTTGAATGTGCGGTGGTGATGGAAAAGGGATCAGCGTAAGATTTCCAGAAAGAGGGATTGGCCAAAGCTTTTCCTATTAATTTTTTTCCTCATGACGTTGTTTCTAATTCTTAGTAGTACTCTTAAAGCCTGTTTCACGTTATGATTTGAGTTACTACAGCTGTATTAAAGAACTGTGAAGTTCTTTAATTACTGGACTGCCTTTGGATAGAGAGGTAACTCTATTAAGGAACTTCTGATTGTTTCTGAGTTTTAGACATTTAAGCATGATGTTTTATCTTTGAGTCTCTTCACTGAATAGAAATAAAGAAGTCCATTCTGTGTAGTCCATTCTAGACTACTGATGTATTTCTGTCAGCAGTCACTGCCATGTGTTTCGGAGAAAGATATTAAGAAGCATTACAGCAAGCAAAAGAGTAAGATAACTTTCCTATTAAAAAGTACAACTTTTTTATGTGGTTCGTTAGAGTTGACTTGTATGCAATAGTTTCATACTTGCGTCCCCTTTAATAGCTTTTGATGTGTCTTGTTTTCACATATGGTTGGGGTGAGGTGGGATTGATCTGTTTGGGTTTTTTTATTTTCATTTTTTTCCTGTTCCCAGGATGAAAAATAATCTATAAAGAAAATGAGTACTCCCTTTAAGCTTTTTTAATGCCAGGTCTTACTGATACTTTAACGCACAGTAGAGTTTTGTATCAATAGCTGGAATTCTTTTGTATTTTGTCTGTTTGTTCTCTACTGCTCTGAAGTTAGTAGAATGCCTGCCACCTCATGTTTTATGAGTTTGAGTGACAGTGTCACACCATTCCTCTTAGATCAGCTTTCTTAAATTCTTATTTCAGCATTTCAGTAGTAGTCTCAAATGTATTATTTAATGTGACATTTTAACCATATCTTTAGAGAATATCAACAAATCTCTTTTTTTAACAGTGAATAGTCAGTACCTACTAATATTCCTTAGTCTATTATTATTGGTATAAATATTTTTTTTGTTGATGTCTGCTACCAGTGTAGTAGGTGTTCTCATCAACTTTCTGTTAACCAGCATAGCAAGGCATGAGATAATTGTGAAGCAGATCTGGCTACAAAGTTCTCTAATTGATTACATTTTCTGCTTCATTTGTATGTTATTTGTATTTCTTTGCTTTTTTTCTACTAGCTTTTCTCAAAGGTGGGAGGTTTTCAAAGGAATTGTTCTGCTTTTGAGTGGTAAATTATTTTTCCATCAGGAACAGAATCAGCTTTTTCCAAGAGTATTTAGCAGCCACACTAATACTGCTTTATGCTATGTAAATGTAGTTAAGTTGTTAACTTTTACTGCGTTTTCATGGCAGAACTTGGTAGGGTACTTTTTGTCCAAGTTCACTAAACTCAATGAGGACATTCTACAGAAGATTTTGTGTAGAAGAAAATTCAATTTTCAATGAGTTAAATCAAAGTAGTGTTTCCATCACAATGCTGAAGGATGCTGCTGAATGCTTCATAACATTACACCCCAAGCTAAGTAACAAGTTAATATGTATTCAATGAGCATCCTACTTCCAGACTTTCAAACTGATGTCTTCTTGCTCATTTGCATCGATTACTAGTCTTTCATTTGTGTGTAAAGTGTATGTGAGCAAGGATGTAATTTCACTATCAGCTTTAGCTTTTCTCGGTTCAGGACAGAAAAGTCAACAATAGACTGTAGACTTTATGGATGTATGTTATATATAAACTGTTCCAGGTTATAATTATTTTTTAATAAGATGTTAGTAGTTTGGGAGTGTTCCGGCCCAGAAGTTTGTATCTGTTTTGTTTCTAGTACATTTACGGATTCTTTTCTTTTTTAGAAAGGGAACATACATGAATATTCATTTAGAAATTATTTATTGAAGATTTTTGCCTTTGTAGAAACTTACAAAAAAACAGTACACTATATGCTTGAGGAGATCACAGTGAGAAATTCTTATGGAAAACCTCCTGTTAGGTAACTTTTAGGCTTGGTCTCCAAGGATAACCAGAGTCCCATTAAAGTAGAAGGTCTTAATTAGAGTATTAAGCAAGTAGCTATGTAAAGCCAGTCATAATTGTTTAGTATATCACTGAAATACTTTATAATAATGATAACTTCATGTTTGTGGTATTTCATACTGTGGAATACTAAATTTTATGAGGATTACCTGTGATAAACAGCTTAAAATGTAAAGACTGGGTTCTGCCTGCAGTTGTGAAATTGCTTAGGTCTAGGCATGGTAATATGTGTCTTTTCGAAGCACACCCTTTTTGAGGAAAACCAGCTGAGGTCTTTGCGAGGCCTTTGGGTTTGAGGTGATGAAGTAAGCCTGTGTCTGCTTGATCTTGATAAGTCTGAACCTTTGGAAAAATTGACAGTACCTTATATATCTACTGGTTTTGGTTCTTTTTTTATTTCTTTTTTCTTATTTTTTTAAGCTAATGTTTCTTGTCCTCACAGCAACTTATTCCCTATGTTGAAGAAGATGGCTCTAAGCACGATGATCGTGGTGCTGCAAGTCAGCTTCGTTTTGCTAGTGAAGAGAGAAGGGAAATCATGGAAGTAAATAAGGTAACGGAGTTGAAAATAATTTGCATAAAACTTACTTTATCATTATAAAGCTTAAATTTCTGGATTGCTGTACTAAATGCAGCACATGTGACGGCTATTATCAAATTTGGTAATAAATACTTCTTGCATGTAACTATTTTGGAATTACATTTTAGTAAGCAATTATTTTTTTTTTAGCTGCACCACTAGCTGTAGAGGTTAGGTTTCCTGGCAGTTTTAGCTTGTGCCTCTTTTTAAGCTGATATATATCTTTCTGAATGTGGTGTATTATGTTTATATTTCACCTACTAGACATCAGCACTACAGATGTAGGTATGTATTTGTTGAAAGTAACTTCCCTTTAAACCTTAGGCATTAAAAAGTAGGTATTGAACATCAAACGTGTAAATATCACAGTGTTGTGAGTTGATAAAGGATTTTCAGGCCTGCTTTCTGTATTTTTGACAGTTTGAGAAAGACCATTCCTTTTGTTAAATGTAGCATTTATTGAATCTTGACACATTCTGAAAAAATGTAGTAGGTATGCTAAAGATGCTGTTAAATTTTCAGTTTGATTGGTAGTATGCAGTTGAGTACAATTACTAAAGTGGATTCAAATCTAGAAATAAATATGTAGTAAATGCTAATATAATAATGAGATTAAAAATATGTAGATTTCCAAGACCATAATTTTGAACACTGTTTCTTCAGTCTTTGAGGTACAAAGATAGGATTGACTATTTCTGTAGCTGTAATATCCATAAATGCTTGGTAAAAAGGAGGCATAATCTATAAAAATAACCCAACAAAGGAAATAAATGAGTAAAATATTTCTTTATGGAGAAAATAATTGGTGGATTTTCAATTTTTTAAATGATTCTGATATTTTAATTTGTCTTTAACAATTAGAGGTGTACCAGATTTTTCATAAGCCATTTATGTAGAAAAAACATGCATATTGTACAGGAGAAAATGGGGACTACGTGAAAAAGAAAAGCAGATGTCAGCTGTCCTTTCTGTTCAGTGCTGATGTAGCAGGGTTGTATATATTATGTTGTATGTAATGTTGTACTGTGAATTTATGCACATTTATTTGTTATCTTTACATTTTAATAAGCTTGACTGTCCACATTTGCTGTGGTTTTGGTAGTTTTATGACATGTTTTTGCCCTTGTTGTTCTACTTGTATAATAATATGTTTTTAAACCTCCTTGATGTGATCTTGTGGAAAGAATTTCATATTTTTTTATGAATTCTAAACCTTAAAAAGGTTTTAGGTGTTAGAGGACCATTGATAGCAAAATGGAAAGTACACAGACATTCTCTTAAATTTGTTCTGACGTCCTGTATGTATACTTAAAAGTCTAGATCTGGTTACAGTAAATTTTTAGAAGGTAGTTGAACTTTTTCTGTTATTTTTGTGGACAAATATTTACTAACTGCTTCAAAATCAATGTAAACTTCTTGGTTTTGAACTCACACTGAATTTTTTCTTTTGTCTCTTTTGTGTTGATGAAAATGCTTTGACAGAGAAACCAGCATAACAGATAAAGAAGCTTTTTGTATTTGACCCACTGTCTTTTTCTCCCTTCAGCTGGTTGTTCTGCTTTAACTAATCCTTTCTGCTGTGATAAGAAGTATCTTTTCAGTCTTGCATGTTACTGATAACAAAAAAAGAATTATTGTAATAAACCAGTACTTTGACACTATTGAGACATTTGAATTCTTAGACCTTTCACGGGTCTCTTAATTTTGCCCTTCTTGCTGTTACTTCCCAAGCAGTCTGATCTTTTTAGTAACTCTGGATGTATGTGAAAGACTGTCCTGTGTAGTGTGAAGCACAACCAAAACTAGTAGATCATAGAAACCTTGTGATTGGTATATTCTCACACAAAAACATCCCTCCTTCCAGGAACCACTGGCTTGAAACATAATACCTCACTCTTGGAACAGAATACCCTTCTGATGTAGCAGAGTTCCTAAATACTGCAGTAGCTTGTGATGTTAGTTTACTGTATAGTGACATCTTTTGGTATAATTAATTTTTAGTAGAGTTATCTTCTAGATCAGAATTTTTAATGCCCCCACCTTGGACGTTCTTGTACATTAGTTTAAAATATAGATCTGTTTACAAGGTAAAGAATTTCTGTCCCAGCAATTCAATAATATTTAGCAAATGTAGGTTTAAATAAAACCTATTAAGCTTAAAAACAAAATGGATTTTTGCCAGCAGTTACTAAGAAGAGTACACAATTATTATAAACAACAAAAAATTTATTGAGCACTGACTACCTCTACGTTTTGCACTAAACAATTCTCTCCTGCAGTTCCCAAAACTCTGCTTGTTCTTTTTATCTGTACTTGCTTCCTAGGTTTGTAAATTGATGAGGTAGTTGACTTTTCAAGAATAAATAATTTATTATTCCAGAATTACTTTAGCAGTTGCATTGGTCTACTAATACAAGTTCTGATCCAGTTTATATTGAACATAGTTATTGTTTGCAACAATTGGAAGCTATTACCAATATTTTCTCACTTGTCTTCATTTTTTTTTAATCTTTAATGTTCTATCTAGAGGTTTCTTGCCTTCTGCATATAGCATAATCTGTCATATTTTCGCTATGTCAGGCTCACCTAGGGTCCGTGGTCTCATAGTGCAGTTGACAGGCTTACAACAGAAAATGTTCTCAGTCTGTGGCTGAGATTTTAATCAGTGTTGCTGCCTTATCAGCAATTTTCTTTACTGCTTGTTTTTAGAAACAGAGCAAATAACAGCTTTAGGGTTTTGGATGCTGTAGGTCTGATTTCAAACAATACACTTAGGAAAAAACATTGTATAATTAGTAGTCTCAGTACATTTGGGTGAAAATTAAATTACGTGAAATAACATCATATTGACTATGCTGAAAACTTGCATTACTTTTAAACTATCTTTCTTGCTCTTCACATGTATTTTTAATTTATTTTATAGTTGTCAAGTCCTTTTTCACCCCAAATAAGAACGTACACCAAGGAACACTTCAACAAGAAAGGAAGAATTTTTTGTTTGGACACCTTCTCAGCAAGTTTTTTGCACTGGATGCAGTTCCCTCTCGTTTTGGGTCCCCAGACCGGCTCTCTGCAGTGGTAGAATCATAGAGGAATTCAGGCTTGGTAGGAGGTCTGGCAACTCTCTGATTCAGCGCCCAGCTCAAAGGAGAGCCAGCTATCAAAGTTAGATCTAATTGTTCAGGCTCGTGTCCGGTAGCATTTTGAATATCTCTAAGGATGGAAATTCTACCCTTTCTCAGCCCTTCTTAAGTGTTTGTCAACTTTCAGTGCAAAAGTTTTCCTAATGTTACATTGCAATTTTCTTTGTTTTAACTCGTGTCCACTGCCTCTCATCCTTTTCCTGTGTACATTCCCTTCAAGAAGAGTCCAGCTTTGTCTTTTCTGTGATCTTCATTAGGCAGCTGAAGACAACATCACAATCCTGCCCTTAGCCTTCTCTGCTTGAGACTGAAAAAATCTAATTCTAATCATCTTGGTGGCCTTCCACTGGACATTCTCCAGTATTTTAGAGTTTTGTATTGAGCCCCAAATTGGACAGTCGTTCTCCAGAGCTAAATAGAGGAGAAAAACAATTTCATTTGACCTTATAGGTACACTCTTGTTAATATAGCACAGTCTTCATTGTCGCAAGAAGATCCACTGCTGACTCCTTTTCTGCAAATCTACTTTCTGTTCACTCTGCTTGTGCTGTTGTATGAGTTTGTGCTAGTTTCAGATGTAGGGTGTTGCTTTAATTGAAGTTCCTGAAATAGGTGTTGACCTGTCTCTCCCACCTGTTGAGATTCCTCTGAATTGGACGTCCTACTACTGAGCATGTTGACCACTTCCCCCAATTTGGTATTGTCCACGAATTTGATACTTTGATATAGTGATTATGTCATTAGATGTGGATAAATCATTCATGGGGATGTTAAGAGTATTGACCTCAGTATCAATCCTGAGCAATACCAAGAGTGACCAGCTGCTGCTTTGTCTTGATCCAGTCTGCTCGTCACAACACGTAGAATTCAATAGTCTAGCCAGTTTTCCAACAGCCCTGGAAACAGCATCTCTCCAGTTTGGCTACAAGGATACTATGAGAGACGGTGTCAAGAGCCTGACTAATATGAAACTAAATAAATCCCCTACTCTCTTCTTGGGCGCACATCCAGTCATTTCTCAATAGAACTGTGTCATGTTGGTCAGGCACCACACATCTTTGTTAAATACAAGATGACTGTTGCCAGTCACCTTGTTGTTCTTGTGTCTGGACATGACTTCCAGAAGGATTTGCTGCATAGTCTTTCTGGGTCCCACGGTTAGGATGACCAGCCTGTATTTCCATAGTTTTCTGAATCTCCCTCTTTGCCTTTCTTGAAGATGAGTTGAGATGTTTTGTTTTTCATCAGGAGGCTCTCTCCATCTCCCCTAGAAAATTATGTAGAGTGGTCTTGTCAACAGCCAGCTCTCTCAGCACTCAGATGCTTTTTGTTCCGTATGATAAAATATTTCCTTTTCATTTTCATATAAAATGCAATGTTTTTCATGCAGCTTCCTATATCAAAATAATACTGTGGTTACAAATTTGAGAAAAGTTTGGAAACATGAAGCTTAAAGCTGTCCCTACAATCCTAGTTGTCCCCCTTTGTTCTCATATAAATGCATATTATACAACCTTTATTACATTCACACTTGATTCCTCTTCTTCCCTTCCATCCCTTCCTGTGTTCTTTTCTGGAAATGTCCTTGATCTCTTCTGCTTTTGCTCCAGACTAGGCACTGCTTAGGTGAGTCTGTAATGAGATAAATAAGATTATAAGAATCCTGGTTTATGTATTGCATAACATGCATGAGGGTATTGAATAAACAGGGAATTTGGGAATAAGAAGGGGGGGATTTAATGTGAGTAGTGAGTAAGTAACCAAAGGCTGATCTTGAGAACTGAATTTTTATCCACATCTCTGCCATAAAATGTATGCAGTAGTTGTCCTTCTTCCCCTTACAGTTGGTGATCACTGTCCTTTGAATATGTGGGAAGTTGTTAAAATACAAAAAAAGGGAACATTTTTCCATGTCCTTACTTCAGAGATTTTGTCATGAAGGACTCACTTTAGAAAAGAACAAATGCCAGGGTAGGCTGTCCTTTCTACACAAACATTGTGTTTCTGTAGAAATTTCTTGGAATTGACTTACATGGAAAAGCAGAGGCCACTGTCTCCTTCCTAAAACTTCCAACAGTCGCTTTCTACAGCAGTTTTAACGGTCAGGAGGAGTAACATGCTCATGAAGAAGATGATGCAAATTCTCTCTGTAGTAGAGTCATAATCAACAAAGTAAATATAATTTGTTTAGTTCTGCTGAGAGTTATGCAAGTAAAGGTACTACTCATTATTATTTAATGCTTTATTAGGCTAGGTGTATCTCTGGCTTCCACCGTTGCGCATCTTGAACAGAGCAGGTAAAAAGTATAGCTGACACAGCATTCAGAAGAATGGTCTTTTATATAAGATTTTCAAGATGGAAATGCCTCTTCTTTTTTTTTTTTCCCTTAAGCAGAAGTGCCTGTACAACAGAGGCAAGTACTTCAGATGTTTTTACAAGCATCAGTGGAAATAGAATCCTACCCTTGCACGGTGTTCACCCTATTACCTTTGCCTGAAGAAGGGACTTTGAGCAAGTGGATTGAATGCAGAGTAATGACTCATAGCGATGTTTAGGTTTCAAAGTGTGAAAGATAGATGAGCTTAAGATGAGAGAAACAGAAACCATGTACAAAGTAAAGTTCTGATACATCTCTGATAGAGGAGAGAGATGGGAACAGTTTGCAAAGGAAAACTCTGACACATCTCTGATCGAAGGTTCTGCACTGGTTTAGGCAGCACTGATTTCAAACAAAATGAAAGTCAACCAAAAATCAGTTTAAGTGAAGAATTGATTTCAGTGAAAGTTGAAATTACTGTGTATGACTGAACCCAAATCTGTATGAAACTTGTGAAGTTCTTTATGGCATGTTCCTTGAAAGACATCTATTTTCTGTTACGGTTTTCCTGTTTTGTTTCATATACGTAGGTTTTGTGCTTCTGTACATGTTTTCATAAATGTCCTACCTGATCTAAGCCTTACAAAGGTCTTGTTGGTTACTGGAGAGTGCAATCCTTGCCACTTGTGTCATGCTGACTGTAATACTTGCAGCATCAGTCAAAGTGGATAGTTAATGCCATTGAAAATCAGTATCACCAATGAAGACTCCCTAGGACTGGTTTTCAGTCAAATCACTTCTGTGACAGAGAGGAACTAGCAGAAACATGCCTGTGAGATACAAGGTGAATTTAGGTGTCTTAAACTCATTAAAAACTGCTTCATATAAGAAAATTTTCCAGTGCTTCTTCAAACACATAAAGTCAAAAGCTGTAGCATGTATGTGGGATGAAGTACCTTTTCTTGTTTCATACAACTGTTAATTCTGAAAAGCAGTCCAGAGTTCAACTAAGTCATTTCAGTAGAAGGAGGAATGAGTGGGAGACAATTTGCAAGCAATCTGTTCAAGAGAAAGTTTGTCATTGCTGTAGAAGCTGCTTACAGAACTTGCCTGTTTCCCAAGAAGACCATTTCACCCATCTGTCCGAGGTTAGACCTGAGCTAACATGTTCTTACTGGCTCAGCAAAGCTTTAAACACTGCCAGTGGTACAGAATATATTAATTATGTACTTTATGGTATGGACCACTGCTGGTCAAAGATTGGTAACAAAAAATCACTATATTAAGAGACCATGCTCTCTGAAGTGGATTTTTTGCCCTCTATTGTTTTTTCAACCTAGGAGTCTGGAGATTGTTCTTCATCTTGGATGTTTTTTCTGTCTCCGGAAAAAGTAGAATAGAAGAGCTAAGAAAATAGCTCTTCACTGAAGATAAGGATCTAAAATTATCTTCAGATAAAGAAACAGTTGTATACTACTTGTCTTTGCAGGTGCTTTGAAAACAAATTAAATCCAGTTTGAAGGTTCCCTTGTCTAGCATCAAGTAAAGATCAAGCAATTTACAGTTTCATAACACTTGCACAAAAAATGAGAAGAGTCTTACAGGATGAGTCTTTTGGGCATAACTTATGTAAAGTTCACGTGAGCCTACCTACGTAACAGTATTTAACAGTACAATTAGACATGGATGGAGAGAACACAGTCTGCGTATCAAAGGTTAGTGGTTCTCTCTGAACACTGACTGTTCGCCCTTTGTTTCTATTGATGAAGGCTTTGAAAAATGGTGAAATGGCACGCCTTCAGCGTCAGTGAGGGACAGTTTGCATTAAACTAAAATTTTTGATGTAACATTCGTTGATTTCTCTAAGGTTGAATGTTGAGGATGGCAAACACAAATATGTTTAAAGATGCCACAGATATGAACATTCTTGTTTATCTCATCCCTCTTGTGCTTTCTCAAGCATCAAGGTCTTATAATACGAACTTCTGTAGAGAGACAATTGCAATTCCATCATTTGGATGCTGTAGTAACTACATGCTTCTCATTTTTCACTGTTGTGCTTAGGAGCTGGATTTCTGTTACGTGTTGTGAAGTCAGATTAGCAAATGGAAAAGAAAGAAGCATTAGATAAATGCATAATTACCTTTAAAATACTTTTTAATCTGTCAAATGCTTGATTAGAAATTCCGAATTAGTGCACGTGAACTGTCCTACACCTGGTTTTGGATGCTTCTTGGGAGACTGGAATTGAGTGTTGCCTCTGCCGCCAGGGAGTATGTCCACCAAAGCAGTATTATTTCCCTTACTCCAAGTACTGTATTCCTCATGTAATCTAAGCCTAATTACTGTGTTACTTCTGACCATTTTCACAGATCTGAGGTGTGAATAGACTTCCTTTTTCTTTTCCTCTGGGCTTCTTTCCCAGCTGACCAGCAGTATGTTGTCCGCATCAAAATTCAGGAGACTGATTTTCAGGATATTGTTTCTTTTGTTGCTTCTTTTTATCATTGTTCCAGTTACTTTGGTTGTATTACTGATCTGAGTTATCCTTTTAAGGTATTGCCTTTTATGTAGTGCTAATAACAAAGTTGTGTCAAACCTGAAACATTTAGGTATTTTATTCTCTTTTGATGGTAGCAAGTCTCTTCTGTGTTTTCACTTTACTTGGAAATCTGAACTTCCCTAATGAATAAGTAGTTTGATCTGTAATGTGGGAAGGCTGACATCTTATCAGATTGGAATGAAATGAATAACGTAGGTTGTTGTTGTTCACAGTACACAGTAACAATTCTTGACAGCTTTGATTTCAGCAGGAAAATGAATAAAACAGACAATAAATATGTGGTTTACTACTGCATAACATGAAAGGTCAGGGAGGTTGTGCAGTGTCTTAATGCACTGATCTTTCTTCTGTAAAAACATACTTTTTAAGTTCTAGTTACACACCCAACTAAATGTACGTTTGCTCTTCTTCTGTTATATCAGATGCTTCTGTGGGGTTTAAAACCAAATACACAATGTTAAAGAATTCAGCAGTTCTTCATTTCAAGACAGGACTCCTTAGCACGTCAGGGTTGACGTAGGTAGGCTGAAGGGCTGGAAAACCTTGTTTGGCTACACTTGCACCTTGTCCTCTGTTGAAACTTATACTGTTAATCCCTCATCTTTCCGTGCACCCAAGTTACGCTATATATATTCACATAAACTTACTTGTTCCCTGAACTCTTTTAACCCAAATTACTAGTTCTTTCTTCCTACATAAAGTGCCGCCTTTTCAACTTTGGAAAGGGAGGATCAATTCCCACAAGCTTCCAGTTTTCAAAGGGATCAAGTGTTTTGATAAAAACACTGCTGTGAAAAGAAGCAGCATTCCCATATAGCAGTGGTCCTTAACTTTTGAGGCTTTCTTGTGGTTTTAAAGTGTGCTTTAAAGAGAATCATAGAAAAATATGTATTATTCCACTAATACCGCTCACATACAATTGAGAAAAAGATTCACGTAACATTTCATAAAACTGCAACTTTTGTTGAATTTCTCAGTGCCTTATTTGATCTAATCACAAAAAAACCTTCTAATAAACTCTTTCCACAGAAACTAAAACAGAAGAATCAGCAGCTGAAGCAGATCATGGATCAGTTACGGAATCTCATTTGGGACATAAATGCCATGCTGGCGATGCGGAACTGATCAAGGAAAATCAAACTTTGTAACTGCAAAAGATACAAATTTGTTTGGATATACTTAATTTCTTCCTAAGAGGTAATGTGTTTTGGTACAAACATATTGCAGCAGTGTTTGAAAAGCCTTCAAGATTAAAATGTTTTTTTTGTAATAACTTAATGGTGGTGGCTTGGTTTTTGTAAAAGATTCATCCCACAGGTTTTACCAGAGCGATTCATTTAGGCTGAATATAATACAGGCTAAGTAACTTATAGGAATAATTTAGATTGCTAAGCAAATGGGTGATTTTATAAATCAAGTGTTTCTGGGATTTTTTTAATAATACAATTAACACTGTTTTAAAAACACATTCTTGCAGTGCAAGCCACCTCTATAGATAAGAAAAGTTACAATGCAGAAAAATCACACTACTAAGCTACAAGACCAAAATAAGTGATCAGCTATTACAATGCAATATGTTTCACCATTGTGAGAACTACTGTGCCTTATAAGTTCGTCTTATTCCGTATCCTTTCACTGTGTATCAAAATTCAAAGCTGTGTGAAATCACCCCTATGTCCTTATGGATATAATTCTTTTTTTTTAAGTGCAGATGTACATATATCCTCGAGATTAACATGGAGTTATGAAAGTAGATGTAATTTCTTGAGTACTGCTCCAGTTATTTTATTCCTATAGCATTATGTGTGGTTGGAATACTTTAGTTTTGTTTATCAGAATGCGCTGAATAAATGCTTGATTAATCTTTTCCTAATGACTGCCAGTTCCTAGAAAACTTTTGGAATATATGAGCAGTACATTATTTTGAGTTAATCATGAACCTTCATCTTTCTTCTGTGTCTGATATTCCTCACAATTTTCATTAGCCCTGAAAATACTCTTAATAGTTTTTGTTATCTGCAGTTGCTGCCAGTGGACTGTGTGTGTCTTTTTCCAGATCAAAGAATGTGTGAAACAATACTGTTTCAGTAAAAATCCATAGGGCCGTCTTCTATTAGTAAACTGACCATCCTCATTGTTTGCTTCTTATGTATTCATTTTAACTCTCATTCTCATGAGGAGACCAGCTCAATGGTATATTTTTAAAATACATCCTTTCTACAATATGGGGATTTGATACTAAATTCTCATTGATTTAATCTCATTGATTGATGTGTGGTTTTGAAAATGTTATACTGATTAGTTGTGCTATCAGTGTTTTTAATTTCTTTTTTTTTTAATAATTTCAACCCGTTTTTCTACTTCTTGAGGTAAAAATCACTGGCATATAATAGATCTGATCACACTTGATTAATGATATATGATTTTCCCCTGAAATTAGGTACAATGTAATTGTCTCATCTTTTGCCTTTTGAAGGCTTTAAATCTAACAGATAAATGGATGCTCAGTCTTATAATTGGAAATAGAGTTTGAAAATGTTTATTTTGACTAGTTTACCTAGTGTTAAAAGTAATATGTAACTATGACGATACCTAGATGAGCATATATCAAACCACCTTACAAATAAGGTTGCTTTCTTTTCTTCCCTGTTACAAATGGACTAGTGGGGAGCTCACTCAGAGGCAAAGCTAGTAGCAGAACTATTCGTTCCTCATTTATGATGACCACTATGGCAGACTTGTGTGCCAGGCTTATTGGTTGATTTCTGCAGCTGTAAGAGGTATTACTATTTTGTACTATAAATAAAGACAAAACAGATCAAGGTTTTGAAGAAAGCTTTTGAAAAGGAGATGAAAACTGCAAGTAGAAATTTTATTTTGTAGTTTAAGATGCAGGCATGTTTTTGTATTTGCAAGGTGCAGTGTCAGCTTTTTGTTTAGAGTATGTGTAAGCATGCATCTGGCCCAGAAGAAGGATTTGATGTGGATTTTGAAGTGGCACCAGCCTGTTAATTGTGGTTGTAAAATTCTCAGTACTTAGTAGTTTGTTCAATTTTTGTAACGATTATAGGAAATTGAGATTAATCTGGAATTTACTGCCTGTCTGCTATCTATGTATTCTTACTAAATATCTTTAAAGTTTGTTGACTTTTCTATTGTCTATAAACTGTGCAGAAGGAACCTAAAATGTGAAGAGTGCAAATATTGCAAGTAAATATCTATCTAATGCAATATTTAGCTTACTCTGTGCAGCTGTTAGCAGTAGCCAAGGTTTACACCGCAATTTTTCATCTGTGAGAGAGGAGAAAACACTTTAAACCACTACCAGAATAGATTGCACAGTAGCTAAATTGCAAAGTGCAGAAATTGACAGAATTGTAAATTATCACAGTAAATACTGTCAAAATAGGAATTTTGCCAGTTGTTGGACCGAAACCATACACTTTGACTTACACAGATGAAAGTAAGGGTAGTGAACATAATTCATATGCTGCCACGTCCATGAATAAGTATAGGATTTGACCAGGAGGATTACATTTTTAAGAAAAGTGGCAATTCCTCAGGTGTGAGACACTTTTAATGAATTCATTGGGCATCAACATGTGCTGGAATTTAATACTTTAGTTAGTGCTGACTGAACTTTAACTGCTGGTTGATGAAATGGCACCAAATGAAGCATTTACAAATACCAGCAAAGCAATACCAACACAGATGTTTCAATGTTTTGTTTATATATCATTGAATATTTCTGTGTTTCTGATTGGGCAGAGGCTGGATAAACATTCGGACAGTTCCGGGAGCAGATCTCAGAACCTAGGATGGTTCTGGTTTTGGAATATAAAAATATTTGAAGAGGTTTGTTCTTGGGGCTCTGTTTTGTCCAGAGAGGAGTTGCGGCTGTGGAGGTAGGATGCTGAATACTTTGTAGCACGTTTGTGGTAGCACTCCAACTTAAGACCTACTCTCAAAATGCAACCATTAATTGAGCACCTTTGTAGACAGTGTCAGAGATATTGATTGTTTGCTTCAGTGTCACAACACAGAAGATGCTTGCTAGGCAGCAAGCAAAGGTCCAAGGTTTTCCTTAAATAAAAAGTGTGAAGCCCGTTCAGGAAAGACGCAAGGAGTTTACCTTTCCTCATCTTCCATAGGGGCAGCAAGGCTGCATCCAGAATGCTCTAATAAACCGTGACCAGTTTTGTTGTCTTGTAGAGGAAAAAATGCTACTCTGATTATAGTATTTCTTACTGATGGAGAAAGTGAAACTTGTGCAAAAGTGCTACTTAAAGAATGTTCTTCACTGTAAAGAATGGATTTAGGTGCAGTGGAACAAGGATTCTGGTCTCATAGGAACCAGGATTTCATCACTGCATGAGATGGCTGCACAAGCCAAAAAGACTGCAGCTGAAGGATGACTGACAACCGCTGTGGAAAACAGTAAGCTTCAGATGTAGATTTGAAGATCTGAAATTAAGAAAAAACATCAAAGAAAAAGACCCAAGGACACTGTGAGTCAGCTGAGGTTTACAGAGGGTGGATTAGTTTAATTACTTCATGCTTATAAAGGAAATGAGAAATTATGAAGGAATTTACAAATACATCAGAACAGAAAAAAATACTTGGAGGAGAAAGTAAGTAGTTTGTTCAATTCCCCTTATTTAACAGTAATGAAGACTGATAGGGTAGAGCATCAGGGCTTTACCAGAAAAGGGTTTTTGCTGACTTGGAAAGTTACTCTTTATATGTAAAAATAAAAACTGACTGATATGTATTGCAGGATGTTAATGAAAGTGACAAAAATGTCTACTACTAGTTTTTATATAAGAAAATACAATGGATAACTGGAATTTAAGAAGTAAATATAATATAGTGTCTTGTTAAATGTAATTTCTGTGTAAATTTTAAGGAGTTTTCTCACATTGCATAAGGGGCACATTCTGACATCTGTTACAGCACTACACAACAAATAACAGTATTGAATTCCAGTGTTTGTATTGATGTGAGTGTAGTCAGAAGCAGAATACATGTTTTACAGCACTTCTTGCTGGACTAGGTCCAGTGAAGACGATGGGTATATTTGAGGCAAATAAGCGTAGACACGTTTTTCAGGTGTGCACTTAACTCTGGAAGCATCTCAGCTTGTAAGAATTCAGTTCAACTTGCGAGCTACCTAGTTGCTTAGAGTTCTGCTTCTGCACACGTTTCTGGTAGCTGATGATATCTGATAATGTCTGCTGAGGCTGTATAAACTCTCTGATTTTTCTGCCTAAATCCTGTACAAGGTCTGATGTGCTAGACCCTCTCTGCCCTCTCGTGCTCTCGCTTTCCCTTCTCAGCTGACTGCCTCTACTACAAAGTTATAATGTTCTGGATTAGAATTGAAAATGAATGACTGAAAAGAATGGATTCCATGCAGACCTAGGAAAGGATTTTATCACAGATATGTGTGTGCTTTCACATGAAATCTTACTTGAAAAATAAATTCAGATTTGCCTAAATGGAAAGCAAGACGTGATTTTAAAGTGAAAGAGAAGAATACTGATGTACTACCATATGAATAATCATTAAAATGACTTGTGAAAGCAAAGCCAAGGCTCAAATGTAGAAATTCATGGGTAGGTGCAAAGGGGAGGTAATTAGAGTGATTTGGAGTAGCTGGAGTACAGAACAGTGAAAGAAGGTAAGCAAGAACTCATTTCACCAAGCAGCAATGAAGAGGGGTGGGTAGGGGAAACCTCTTAATGCTAAAATGTGAAATACTAGTTTCGCTGAGAGTTTAAAAGATGGCTGTTGGGTTGCTTAGAAATTTTAAAGCTAAACAGCACAAAAGGACTAGATAAATGCATCAGGAAAAGGAAAAAAAAGAAACCATACTATTGCATTGGTAGAGCAAGAAGTGAACTAAACTGACCTTACTGGTTTTTCCACCTTTAGAATCAACAGTTGTAAAAGATCTGTTTGTCAGATGATGAGCTCCTCAGAGCACTTGGACTAGAGGCCACTTGCAAGTATTAAGCAGGCTTTCAGAGCTTCTTTCTGATTTTTTGTTGCTGAAATTTCTCTTTAGGCTAACGTGCCTTTGTGGAATTTCTATTAGAGGAATCAGAACAGAAAATTAAAAAGAAGCAGTACCTTGTTTCTCCCTCTCTCCCCGCTGCACATCCCCAGCCTCCCCTTCTTCATTTTAGTTAATTTCCTACTGAAGAGCTGCTCTGTGATCTCACTGCAAAGCTGAAGTAGTAATTGATACCTGATTACAGTCTGGTGACTCAGTAGAACATAGGAAGGCATTTACTAAAGTGAAACGTGATGGTATTTATCCACCCTTTCCCAGATGATAGTGGAAACAACTGTGGTGCTCACATGCCTGGCAGTGTGAGCCGGTGAGACAGCCTGTGCTGAGGGACCATGTTTGTTCCAGCGCAGAGCAGAGGGTTGATCCAAGTGTGTAAAACGTGATTGTATTCTGCCTCAGATATCTAGTAGCATTATAATTTGTTATGTAAACCACATGCTACTTTTATAGAATTTGCATATGTTACATATATTTTTGTTCAGTGTGGGAGGTTTTAATTACTTTCTAGGAAACGAGCACTTTTTTTTAAAGGTCTTGAATAGTCTGAGCAACCACTTCTAAAATGCTGTCCAGCAATCACAGAAGACAGAAGTAACGGGTGGAAATAGAATTTAGGCATTGCACTTTCTCGCAGAGAAGAAAATTATTTTTTATGTTGAGTTTGATTACTATTGCCACAGTCCCAATTTCTCATCATAATCATTTGGTAGCTTAGGTTTTATAAAAGTATGAGCTCCACTGTACTATTTTGAAAGTAATATGTAGATTCACAGTAGTTAAGCCAAAACCAATCAGATTTATTTTGCAGCTCCATGAAGTTGCAGAGACCACTGTAATTTAAATTAGCTTTACAAAGCCAGAGTGGAGTTTGAACTAATTCATGCAAGGAGTATACAGCTTTTAGGTCTGAGCATTTGAACTTGACTCAAACAATTTAGCTACTTTTCCTGCTGAACAAAAAAAGCAAGCAGAGAAACAGTGACTTCTTCAGTTATGCAGACACGTCTCAGACAGGAGTAAGAAAACAGGTGGAAATTTCAGCCCACTGATACTCTGAAATACAGTTATCGAGCAGATTATGGAATGCAGCACTCCTATTTTGCTATGTGTTAGCACAGCACCTGCCATAAAAAGATGGTTATGAAGATGGAGCCCAAACTGGTAGCATAAGGTCAGCAACCTTACATGTGTGCACTTGATGCTTTCAGGTTTGAGGCAAAAGGATTTGTTCCTGAAGTCAATTGCTTCTATGTGCCATGCAAAACAGATGGGTATTTGTCCCTGAAGAGCAGCATGGACTAATGACAGAAATACAGAGCGAAGAATTGCATGCCCCAGGACTGAAGGGTTTGATTTCCCTTTGTTTCACATATTTTTGTTTGTCAGCTTTTTATTTGAACATGTGAAAAACTGTCTCCTTTCAGCACATACAGGTTTCCATTTCCAGCTCTGAGACCATTTGCTTTTGGAGTTTTGATTCAGGCTGTTGAAAGGCAGAAATTATCTGCAGTGTGCAAATGTGAATGTGGAGTGCAACTGCCCAGGAGACTGGTGATACATCATCTGCAGGGGTTTTGTCGAGGTCTTATATTTTAACAGTGTCAGCCTTCCCAGTCTGTTACAAGCACGATTTACATCCCTTCTGTCTCCTAAGAGGAAAGGAAAGGGAGGCGTCAAACATGTTCCCAGTGGAGTGACTAATCTTTACCCTTCAGGAGTGTTCAAGGATAGCCACCTCTACTAATCATTAAATAGTTGTTTTTAAAACAAGAAAAAAATGCAAAGCAGTTAATCCCATTTCCCAAATGTTCTGCAGTGCACATCATTATCTATTCAGCTTCTCGTAGTCATTACCAGAGAGAAATTGGGTCTTGCAATGAATGGTCAGTATAATGCTGTCAGCAACACACACTTCAATTTTAAAGTTAAAATGGCGTCTGTTGTCTGTCCATATCAGCTATTAACTGTACTGTCATTGTCACAAAGCCATCAATCTCAGTCCATCCCAGGCCCATTTTGTGTGTAGAGTCAGCCCATCTTCCTTATTTCCTACACATGCAGATTTTAAATCATCATATAAACCTTGCACAACACCAAAGGTTTAAGGCTGCAAAACTTGGCCGGCTTTTCTTTTTCTCTGTCTCTCTGTCTCTCTGTCTCTCTGTCTCTCTGTCTCTCTGTCTCTCTGTCTCTCTGTCTCTCTGTCTCTCTGTCTCTCTGTCTCTCTGTCTCTCTGTCTCTCTGTCTCTCTGTCTCTCTGTCTCTCTGTCTCTCTGTCTCTCTGTCTCTCTGTCTCTCTGTCTCTCTGTCTCTCTGTCTCTCTGTCTCTCTGTCTCTCTGTCTCTCTGTCTCTCTGTCTCTCTGTCTCTCTGTCTCTCTGTCTCTCTGTCTGTCTTTGTTTTGTTTTTTTATCCTCCCCCCCCTAACATACATTCAGTATCTCCTACCAGATGACAGGTTGCCGCTACTCTCTGGACTGGATCTTGCCAGAAACAGGAAAACAGAAAAGAAACCCTAAAGCTATTATAAAGTGGATGAAAGCCTGGTTTCACTGAAGATGATGGCAAATTTCCAAGTAATTGCTATAAAAATTGTATCAGAGAGACAGGGAACGCACAAGTGGCCTCTGTAGGCTGGATCCTCTACATTTTAGAGATTATCTCTGCTCATCAAAGCATCTGAGAGCATCAGAAATGCCCAAGTTAGTTGCCTTCTAGTTTAATGCGAAAGAGTTTGTTACCAGAACATTTTAAGCATTTAATTGAAAGAGTCTTCAGTTCTGGATTTTGCCTCTCTTCTGGGTCTAGCAATGTCTTAGAACATTGACTTTTAAGGCCCATAAATTTCCTCAAAATTTCCAGAAGGGCACAGCTTAGGGATCATATATATGATTTATAAAGGATAGCAGTGATGGAGCATGTTCTGATCTTAATTTTATTCTATAAACATGAATCCATCAAGCAAGAGTCTTTTTTAATAGCTACAGAGAATTTTCTGTCTCTTGGGTCCATGAAAGTAAGTTGCTTCATTAAGTTACATCTCACTGGAAAAACTGTAAAGAGACCAATTTGTTAAATACAGTAACTGTGGTGTTGTGTTTCATCAGTACATAACACAGAGTAATGAAACTTGGGTAATTCTGGCCATTTGCATATGCAATTACTTTGTTGTTAAATAGTTAAAGTGTTAGGTACTTGGAACCCGAGCATTCCAAGAGCTGTATTGCCACTTTGAGTGTCATGTCCAAAAACTAAGGTGACACTAGTATTTGTTACAAATCTTGTGTTCAAATGCCATCTCACCCTCTAGATGTCTGTGTTATTGTAATGAAGCCTGGGTTTTGCTTACAGGAAATCACAGGCTTGCTAAGCCTTGGTGTAACTGAGCTGCTGTGCTTCTCAGATAGCATCTAGGTGTTGGCAAAACTCCCATGCTGACCCTTCCGTCACCTCCCCTCGCTCTCGGGAGCTGGGGCTAGTAGGCATTTTCTAAGTAATGCACCAGAGACTGCACAAGGACATGCAAGACCCATCCCACTGGTGATTAAAGCACTTCCTTGAAAGAGGAAGATTCAGGTCTTTGACCTTTGGTAGCACATCAGGCTCAGCTAGAGGCAAGGAGGGATGCAGCAGCATGAGTAAGGCCTGAAAGGAGCTGACTTTGTCTCTCATATGCAAGTCTTTTTTTGCATACATAGAAGCCTCACTGCAGAGAGAGAAAACAAACATGTATTTCACGAAAACTGTAAGATAACGCACAATACATGCATAATTTATATTTGTTGGAAGATACAGTTCCTGAGTACAAATCAAATAGATGTATCCAGAAAAAGGAAGAGTAAAAAATACTACACAATGAGAACAAAGCAAGTACCTCTCAGCTACAGCAACAAAAGCCAAAGGACAGAGAAGTGATATTATGTAAGGAAGCCAAATGAAGAAAGGTGCCCTGGGTACTTTCACTGTCAGACTACAGTGAAGTGCTTCCCTGGTCAAGGATTCAGATGTGAGGCCCTTATATGTATGTTACAGCTCATACAGAAGCAGGAACTTTTCCTACAGGCTTTGGAACATCTATTTGATTCTCTAATTCACTTCTGTCATAACAGTGAATTTGCAGTTATCAGCTTGAGAATAAGATGTGGTTGCAGTACCTTCTTACCAGATCTTTGTAAAATTGTGAGATAATATTCCATTAAAGAAAACATACAACACACCATCTTCCTTATGCTCACTTCACACACTTGTAAATGATGCATACGAAACAGAATCCTGTAACACTTCTAGCTACAAACACACCTGTGCAACCACAAGCTACATACATTATTCACATTTTATAGGGCTGGAAAAAAGATCATTTTTGATAGCAACAAACATTCTTTACTTAGCCACTAGATCTTGCCTGATAGAACTCCCAGTAGTTGAAATCATCCACCACTCCTTGGAGGCATGGGCCTGCAGGGCCCCTTGTCTTCTGGGACTTCTCTAAATATGGTAGAAGGCAGCTATGACCAAATGTGAGAAGACTCTTTATGGCAGAAGACCAAAAGCGTCCTGGGCTTAGTATCGGCCATCCAGTTAACAATGGAGGAGTTCTCAGGAAACCCTCATCTTCACTCTGACATATTTTGTACCTGGGAAGGGTCTCATTCAAAAAATCTAACACCGCTCCATCTGTAAAATAGAAGACTTAGTTGCAGGGCTCTTAGTGTTAGTAATTATTGATATCTGGAAGTACATTGGTACTGTGCAAGGCATGAAGAATGCTGCAATCTCTGGGAACTTTTAACCAATGAACACTAAATACAAGCCTGGAGCTCATCAGTGGGCAGAATGTGATAAACTGCAGAGTTCTGGCAATGCTTGGTCTTGTTTGGATGACAGTGTCATATTGGAGCAGGTAGGGCTGTAGCAGCACCAATTGGCAGACGAAGATGTGCTTTGAGAAAGGGTGTATGAGAACAGAGGAGCATTTCTTTCTAAATTGCGTAAAAAACATTCTTTTGTTGAGGATGGTATGGATTGTGGAGGATATGATAAAGGCATCACGGAGATGTGATGTACTGCCTGAGTGGAAACAGGAGCAGGAAATATTGCAGTTGATGCTATAGGTCAGAGCAGTGTTCTGGGGAGCCTTGAAGGGAAGCACAAGTAGCTGAAATTTAATGCAGGAGGCCAAAGGAAAATGATGGAAGAATTCAGAGGTACCGCTGTTAAGGCAGGTGATTTATTGAGGCATTTGAAATAGGTTGCAAAGGAAAAAGATGAAAACGAAGAGGAGGTTCTAGTAGTCTTGAGGAGAAACGATCAGGGCATGACCACAATTTTTGTCACATGGCTGACAAGGGTGAACCTTAGAGAAGTTATGCATAGTGAAATGATGTAATTTGGTGAAAGTCTGGGAGAAATGAGTCTCGGGAGATTTAATTAACGTGTAGTATTCCTTGTAGGGATTCGCTAAATGTTGCTATGCCCAGAAGTTTCACAAGAATTAGAAAGAAAAATGAAGGATGGTCACAATTCCCTGATTTCAAAAAGAAATTCAGCAAGAGTGGCAATCTGTTCTTGCTGTCCAGGAGATGAATATTTTGATCTGTTTTCTCCCTATGGATACAAAGCTGTGGAAAGATCAAGTCCTTGTTTCTTGGGCCTCCAGAGGCTGCACTCTGAATTATGTTTGAAATATGGCTCAATAAACCTTTACAGAGAGATAAAACATAAATTCTATCTTGATTTCATATTGACTTGTTATAGACAAGCAACTGTTGCAAAAATTCTGTCATATTCATTCATCTCCCTTTAGAGAATGCAGTGTGCCAGTTTCTGAGAGAGAACAAAATTATTGTGTATTATTTTTAGATATAAGCAATTTGTAGTTAATGTTACTCTGCCAAAACAGGGTACCAAACTCCCAGTTTCAAAACCAGACAAGTTTATTGGATAGCTATAAAACTCAGTGTGAAGGCAAGAGGAGAAATTTTCACCTAACTCAAATGATCTGACATGTACTGCCAGCCTACAAATAATACTGAAGCTGGAGTAGCTCAGCAAAAGAACATGAAGAATGTTAATGTACTGAAATGTCTATACGTGGATGCAAGAAGCATAGAAAATAAGCAGCAGATGCTAGAAGAGATACTAAACAATGAAGTTTATGAACAAGTGGGCACAGCTGAGGCAAGGTGGGCTGATTCCTATCAATGCTTTGAATGCCAATAAAGAAGGAGACAATCTGCACAAACAGGCAGAGGGGCAGTGGCAGGATGCAGCTGTGTTTCTCACTGGTGTGGTGCATACAATGGTCTCAAATGATGTTCTGTATTATTGAAGAAACTTAGAATTGGTGGATCAGAAGAAATAATGAACATGACACATCCAGTGCAGCTTTTTTTATTCATGAGCTCTTGGAAATCCATAAACTCCTAAACAAACTGGTTGGTTGTGATAAAAGATGGTTCAAGCATTTTAAGATAAATTAACACTCAGAATTCCTTAGTAAAGCTATGAAAGACTGTATGCTCTGTTTGAATGCTGGGTGTATTCCTATGAAGCTTCCTAATTACATAATTAGTACCAGCACTGGGATGGGCCACTCACTACTCTTTCCCGCTTTCATGTCAGCTGCTGAAGGGAAGAAAGTAAATAGAAGCTGGACTGCAATAAGGAACACTTACTGAGGTCTTTAGCCCCAGTACCGTAGCCCTGAGTCACTGCTTTAGGCTGAACAGCTTGAACACGTAAGGAAGAACTGTGAAATGTGAAACCATACAAAATATGTTTTTGCCAGACCCCAGGCATAGTAGTTTAATTATTCATTGGTTTACACTTCTCTTCTGCACATGGAGTGTTGATCAGATAAATCCTGTATCCATGAGCTGAACCCCAGTGCTCTGAGCTGACAGGCTTTAGGTGAAGAAGACTCAGACTTCCGGTGGAGCTGGGAGCCACAGCTGACCCAAACTGGCCAAAGGGAATAAAAATGGGGAAAGAAGAAGAAGATGATGGAGGCTGGGCTTCCAAGACGGCCTTTGCTGAGCTGCTCTGCCTGCGTGAGAGAGTGAGTGATCTCCTTGACAAACCTTGTTAGTTTTTTTTCTCTTTCCATCACCTGTTAAACTGTCTTTATCTTGACTCACGAGTTTTCTCATTTTTGTTCTGCCTATTCTCTCCCAGCAGAGCTGGAAAGTTCATGGAAAAGAGTACTTGTGAGCATATCAATGTGAATACAGCATGACAGGACATTGTACAAACCACAAGGTTAACATCAGGGTTGTTTCTGAAGCACATCAATGAAAAGTGACACCCTCAGCCTGGTTTGGTGGTTTGGCATCTGCTTGCCTACAGCTGGAGGAATGAGATATCCCAAGAGCCTGTGAATAATGGAGTAAGGCGTTAGGTGCCCAGTAACTATCTTACAGACAGTTCATTCAGAGACTGTTTTTCCACAGGCAGTGTGGAAAAGATTCTCCCAGGTTTGGATCTGTCTGCCATCAATTAGCTACCACTATCCCAGAAAGCCTTGAAGCTTCATACCATACCCAAACACCACTGTGGAAAGGTCTCACATCAGTTCAAACACTTGGGGAGGAACGACGCCTATAATGGTTATGTATCAGTCCTCCATGAGGACCCTGGTGGAGACTAAGGCTGTATACTGGGAGTATGGATTGTCAGTAACCTCCAGAGGACGAGCCCTGAGCTGTTGGGCTGTAATCCACACTGTGCCACTGGCCAGGTTGCATGTTACCTGTTGCAAATGCCTGTAGACAGGTAGACAAAGCCTAAGCCTTGTTTCAAACATGATTGGGAAAGACAGGCATCTACTGCGGAATACCTGCAAGGGGAGGGCACGTGCCTCAGAACTGGCAGTTGCTGGGGTGCAAGGTCCTGGTCTGAATAAGTTAGTGATGGGAGTTGAGACATTATCCTCTGGTGTCTAATCTGATCGGCAGCCTGACTACCTAGTCTTTCCTCCTTTTCATTTTGGTTCCATGACTGGTTGCCATTGGGGAAAAGAGGATATGAAACCACATTTCACGGCGGCTGAACAGTTACTAAAATACAGAGAGGATGGCTTCTGGGCTGACAGAGACAAGCAGAAAGAGCCTTCCTTGCAGGTTACTTACCCAAAAGTGGGCTTTACCAAAGGCCTTTGCAGCCAGTCCCTGTCCCCAAACATGGCCTTCTGGCCCTGAAAGGCAGTAGTGTATCTCACAGGTGGTGAGGCTCTTCATATCCAGGATGTTACTGTGGTCCCTTCACAGCAATTTTCATGGCACCCATGCACAACCTAAAACTTGACCAGGTGAAACCACATGTGCACCTGGTGCTTCAGACTCTTCAGATACATGTCCTGGTTTCCACTCTCATGAGGCTCACTGCCAGCCATGTGAAGCTCCATCCTGCTGACTCCCCTTCACCAAAAAAGCTGATGCCCCTGCTCCTCTCCCAGAAGCCCTGTGCCTGCTGAACCTTCCTCCCAGACTCCTTTAGATTAATTTCAGTGCTTTTAAGCAGTAGGTGCTTCCTTACCTCATTCAGTTAGAAGATGAGGAATGCTTCTTTGACTAAGTTACGCTTTAATCTTTTAACAGGAAACATTTTTCTAGCAGAACCAGGGAGTGAAACACACTGCTTGTTAGCAGAAAATATTGCACTGTCGTGTTTTGTTTGGCAGCTTGGCAGCAGCCTGCAACACTTTATAGACACACGTGTGATAAAGCAAGCCATGCTGCAGGGCTGGATACAGCCTGCTGGAAGTAGGGAAGAGAGGGAAGCTGGAGATGAGTCTGGGATGAAATATTGCAATATGAAACTGCCCCACATGTGTTATTAAATCTGCACTTTCAGATATAAAACCAGTGTGGGACTGTCAACACTAAATATGTCAGTCACAGGTAGAAATTGCCTAGTGTCCTGCAATTCTTATTTGCATGAAAACAAAAATAGGGGGAGGAAATCTGCCTGCAGCAGACTTTCAATTTGCGTCAGTCTGCCAAACTCTTCAGCAAAAGCAAGCCACTGTGTGAACATTTAGTCATCGCTTTCATTTAACATCCAGTGGGTGTAATGTTTGGCAGCCTAGCCCTCTGCAGAGACAGCCCTGGCTTCTCATTTTAACACATTATCCCATTATATCGTGTGCTGTAGTATCCCAGTATAAGGAATGCAAGGAAAACGTGAAAAAGGGGTACACAGTCAAAGCTGACTTGTCTGGGTTAAACAGGGTGCCTGTGATTAAAAAACTGTATCACAGTATCACAGTATCACAGTATGACAAGGTTGGAAAGGACCTCTGAGATCATCAAGTCCAACCTATAACCCAACACTATCACCAACCATCATCTAAACCATGGCACTCAGTGCCACATCCAATCTCCCCTTAAACACCTCCAGGGTCGGCGACTCCACCACCTCCCTGGGCAACGCATTCCAATGGCCAATCACCCTTTCAGTAAAGAACTTCTTCCTCACATTAAGCCTAAACTTTCCCTGACGTAGCTTGAGTCCATGCCCTCTAGTTCTGTCACTGGTCACCTGAGAGAAGAGACCAACCCCTGACCGACTACAACCTCCTTTCAGGTAGCTGTAGAGAGCAATGAGGTCTCCCCTGAGCCTCCTCTTCTTTAGACTAAACAGCCCCAACTCCCTCAGTCGCTCCTCATAGGGCTTATGCTCCAGCCCCTTTACCATCTTCGTTGCCCTCCTCTGAACACATTCCAGTATCCTGACATCTTTCCCAAACTGGGGGGCCCAGAACTGTACACAGTATTCCAGATGAGGTCTGACTAGTGCCGAGTACAGGGGGACGATAACTTCTCTGGTTCTGCTCACCACACTATTCCTGATGCAGGCCAGAATGCCATTGGCCTTCTTGGCCACCTGGGCACACTGCTGGCTCATGTTGAGCTTCCTGTCAACCAGCACTCCCAGGTCCCTTTCTGCCTCACTACTCTCCAGCCACTCTGTCCCCAGTCTGTAGCTCTGCATGGGATTGTTGTGTCCAAAATGAAGTACCCGACATTTGGACTTATTAAACATCATCCCATTGGAATCGGCCCATCTCTCCAATCTGTCCAGGTCCCTCTGCAGGGCCATCCTACCCTCTAACAGATCAACCCTTCTTCCCAGTTTGGTATCATCAGCAAACTTGCTGATGATGGACTCAATCCCCTCATCCAGATGGAGAGTGATGGGTAAAGCAGGCTAGGTGAGGAGAGCACTAGGACTGCTTGGGCAGGCAGGGGGGCCCAGGAACCAGCATCCCTTCCAGCTGAGAATCCTGTTTCCAAACCTGCTGTTGGAAGGAAGCAAAAAAGACTGTCCATGTGGCTTGATCAGAGGCAGAAATAGGAGCAGAATTGCTCTATCACACTCAGCACACCTTGGAAAGATGCTCTTAGTTCCCACTTGTTTTGGAACGCTGTGTCTTCTTCTCTCCTCAGTGCTGCTCAGGCCGTTAAAGTTCTGGCTGTGGGGAGCAAAGCCAGTTTGGGGAGAAAACAGACAGATCCTCAAGGACACCAAGTTTTCACTGATAATCATGTGTCTGGCAGATAAGAGCAAGACTCATGTAAGTACAAGTAAGCCCTACTACACCTAGGTTTTAGACCTCCCTGGTGCAGAACCCAAAGTAAAAGTGGTTATATAGAGGTTATAGCCATCCTGGTAAATTAAACACACACAGAAGCCCACTGTCACAGAGGCCACTTAGCATCAAAGCTTTCATTGATGGGGAGCCACATGCAGACTGCCTCCTTGGAGAGACCCTGGACTATTCCTGCTGCCAAGTTGTGGCTGGATGTTCTTTGGCAGATCGAGAGCAACACAAGCAAGAAAAGTCTCCTTTGGATGAGTTAAAAGTGCACCTGACCGAGTTACAGCTTTCCCAGAGCTTCCTTGGGACTCTCTAGTTTACTGGCAGAGAGAGTTATGGACTATCTGTACAGCCCTTGGCAGGGACCAGCAGAGGTGAGAGAAGACCTTTCATCCACCTTCACTAGGTGCCCCTGACTGCTAGGCTGCAGCGCTGCATGCTGACTCATGCACCCTTCTTCTGGCCCAGTAACCTTGATTTTTTTTGTGCTTTCTCACTATTTCTTTTGTCCTCAGGCAACTCCCTGCTTTGCTGGACAACCACAGTCTCTCCAAGTCTTCTGTCTGACTCCAGGCAGTTTATAGGGAACCTGAATGGCATGGAGCATGAGGGAGAAAATCCTATGAGAGCTTTGCTGTTTCATGCTCAGCTAAGCAACAGCAAAACCTCTTATTTGCATTTTGTGCCCTTTAAAATGTTGTCCCTAGAAAATCTGGATGGAGCTAATGTGGTGGCTTTGAAACCTTATAACAGGTCATGATGACATGAGCATCCCTGAAATTCCAACAGTGCTGAGTGTGAGGAGGTGGATATTTTTATTTACAGTTAGCCTGTGACCTGATCCTGTGAAAGTATGCTCATTAATAGGCCTGATACGAGTGGGATTACTCTCATTACTCCTGTAAAGAGTGAGCCCATCAGCAGAATAAACATTGGCAGGATCAAGTAGCAGATGAGTCATCTTTTCCAAACACAAAAAGCCAATGAGTCAGTAAATAAACATGTTAGTTAAATTAACTATAACACACAAACTCTGTATATATTTAAAACAATAGCCACCACCGCATACTAAAATGCTGTCTAGGACTCTGTCCTAACATAACCATCTCCAGCTAGCACCATCCCAACACACAGCAATCCCTCTGCCATGACTGTTCTTGGCCAGAGGGATGCTCCTCCTAATCCAAACCAAGTGCCAGTTGAGCACGAGTGGATAAACTAATCGAGTTCAGCAAGAAAAACATCAGTGGAGTTAACTTCTGCCTTCCATTGCTTCATCTACAACCCCTTTGAAGTCCGTGGGGTCATACTAAGAAACTAGAGGGGAATTGTATTCACAATATCTCTGGTATAAACGTAACACTACCATATTCCCCATGGGTATTTCAAATAACTTTCAAGAATGAGAATAAAAGCATAACCATTAAATTAATAAAGCCATGTTTAAGCTGGTAACTCTTCCCCGAGGTTTTAAAACCTTTTTTTTTTTAATTGAAATTAGGTAGGTGAACACCTCCTGAGTAAATTGATCCTAACTGTGCAAGAATGAAATAAAGCAGGTCAGGATTCCTCACCAATGCAGAACTCTTCTTTGTAATAGTCTTCCAGTGTTTTTTTTCAGACATCCAGCAAAGGGCTAATCAATAAACATCTGACAAGACCATGCCATAGTCAATTAGACCTCACCAAGTTTTACCAATGTTAAGTCCATGTTTTTCTTGTCAAATTTTATCTTGTTGCTCCTTGCTACCTCCGTCACTGGCATCCTTTACAGTAAGGAGCTGATTACATCAACAGTGTCTTTAAAGGCCAGATTCTGTTCCCACCGGAGGAGTGGGAGCCCTCCCAGTTACTACAACATGGGTGCTGGACTGCATTCTAGGCCTGTCCCCCCAGTCAGAGCAGAAAGATCTGTTTTCATGGAGAGATATGAGGTCTCATCCTCCAGCAGGAAGGTGGTGAACTTATTTCTGAGGACTTCTGATTTAGGGTCATTGTGGGCAACAGCTAAGGCCCATTTTTCAGTGAAGCTAAGGAAGTTGGTAGTTATAACGTATTTATTGTCTGTAGAAAATCAGATGCATGTTGGGATATGCACAGATGTGTTCAGCACTGGGGAAAACAGCGTGTTGGGGGAGTTTTGATGAATATGCCATTGCTGCATACAGATAATGCACCTTTCAGAAGAGAGAGCTATGAGTTTTATATGGACTTTTGTAACCTAAAGTATCAACATCTAAACCTTAATGAAGCAGTTCTTGGGAGACTTTTTCCCTCTCAGAACTGGATTGTCCAAAAAAGAAACATTTTTTGTCATTGTGTTTCATTCTTAGAAGTAAACTATAGCTGGCAATGACGCTTGATGAGATTCCTTCAACTCTGGTCTTATTTTAACAGCATTTTATGTAACTTGGGGGACAAGTGTTGGCTGTACTATGAGCTGTTGGGTCCATTTTGTGGTGCTTTTGACACTATCTCTAGTATCTTCTTCAAAGCTCTGTACGGGCTGGGTGCCATGTGGTTTGACGGTGAGATTTCCCATTGAAATCTGTACAAGTCTAGCACATTGGAAATTTCACAGCATGGAAATGGTGTTTCCTAAAATGTGCAGAATTGGTATCTCTTGCTTGGGCATGGGGCCCACTTGCTGCTTCGGAGCTGAAAAATGCTTCAGTTGTAGCAGTGACTTTTAGCAACTTATTTAAGGAGTCTCAGCTGCTCCAGACTTAATAGTTCCACCGATTTCTGTTTCCACCTGATAAAATTACAGCTCATTTGTTTGCTTTTTGGTTTCATTTAAGGTTTGAATTGTGCTGATGATCCTCAGAAGATCCATTTCCTTCTGCATCTTTGTGGAAGCATTGGTAATGAATTGGATTGAGCCGTGATGTGGGAACTCTTCATCTTAGATCAACGGTTGGGTGACATCATGACGCAGGCTGTGACAACGGGAGAAGGGTGACAGACTTGGTGGGGCATCAATTCTGAGTGCCTGGTCATCTGTCCCTCAGTCCTCTTACCTATGCCACAGGCAAGCTGATAGGATAATGAACATCTGTTCTGGGAATACAAAACCAGCACTGGTGACAGTCAGAACTCTGAAGGTTTCCAGACCATTTAGCAGGACAAAACACAACAGAACAAAACAAATGTAAAATGTTGCTGTTCTTATTTTATAGAGACACTCCATATCTGTATAGGTTTCTTCTCCATATGGTTTGATTTCAGCAGTCTAAGGGTACAGCATGCACAGCAGCAGAGGATCAGATTGTGTCATTTCAAATATGGAGTTTTAGCTGTGTTTCATTTCAGTAATTTTTCACAGGAGCCTTCTATGACTGACAGGCACCATATAAATAAAATATATGATCATTTCAAAAGCATAACCTGTAGGTTGCTCTCTTGTGCTGACTACAACATTTGCTACTAACGTTCTTCTTCAGCCATAAATGCAATGAATCAATGAAGCTGCTGGACACAGTGGTTTTAAAGCCAGTCTATAAAGTAAACATGTAAAAGAGGTATATAAAACATAAGGTAGAACACATATATATATATATATATATACACACATATATAAATATGCCAGTTACTCACTGTCACATAGTCACATGGCACAAAATATCAATTTCTTCCTTTCAGTCACATACCTTTAATAAATGTAAAAATAAATCACCAGTAAAAATAAACCAAGTGACACAGTTGCCCATGTACTGTGAACTGTGATATGCCCTGCTTGTCAGTAGGTGTCATGCAACACCACATTTTAAAAACACCTGGCTTGTATAAAAACGTCCCTAAACAAGGATATTCACCTCCAAATGGGTTTTGTTGGTTTTTTAAGGTCATAAATGTTCTTATTTGGGTGATGAACAAGTGTAATGTGAGCATTCACTAATGAGGTCTGCAAGTAAATTCCGTGCGTCTTTTGTTACTCGATGAATCATGTTCAGAAAGGCAGCAGTAGCCAACACAGCAATGAGCTGTGTAGACAGGGTAGCAGAGAAGAAGAGAGCTCTTCCTGAAGACTCTAAGCACTAAAACACCAAGCCGAATGTCTGTTCACCTCTACGCTTCTTTTCCTTTTCCCTCTTCTTCCCATGCCCACAATAATTCAATAAAAATTTTCTGTCATAGTTGCAAAAGTGACTCAATAATGTCATCATACAGCTCAGCCAGTTCAATTTTTTTTCTAAACCAGTCAATAAAATGACCATGTTGTGCTCTCTGCTCTAATTCAAAATCAAGGATGATATAGCTCAAAGAGGTAGATCCCAGTCTGCTGCTTGTCAGACCTTAGGGTATCTTTTTGTTCAGTTGCTGTTTTCACAGCTTGGTCATAGACATGTTGAACTTGCAAATGCAACAATGAAGCTAAACAACGTGGGGAGCAGAAAAAAACTTGAATTTTACAGATTAGGCTGAGTGCAGCCCTCAAAGAGCTCATTGGATGCCCCAGCTGTGAGTTAAGTGAGTGCCTTGGCAGTCGGTAGGAAGCAGGGTTCAGTCACATGCCTGACATGACATGCAAGAGGCCAATCGACCACAGGGTTTACATTTTTGTGCCCCAAAATCTAGACTTATGCACAACCCTGAGAGGTTCAGATTTCCCTGAGACAAGGCATTAGATACAGTGGTTGAGACCAGTGAGTTATTTCCAGTCCAGTTCTTTCTGGCTAATTCCTGATAACACTTTGAATGTCTATTGATCAGGCAGGAATTTTTCTATTTGCTCCTGCGATTGAAATCTCATTTCATTTGTTGGCATTACTCCATCATCAGTTTTTAATGCAAAGAGAATTATTTTCAACACCTAGAAAAAAAGAAAATTGTTGCAACTCATGTTTGCTTTTTTTTTTGTTTTAAACAGCTTTAATGCAAAAGCAGCTGAAGGAATCAAGTCTGAATTTGTCAGACAGAGAGATAGCCCTCATTGTAAAGAAGTGTCTTGAAGTGTTCCGGTTAAAATTGGTTTTGTTTTGGTTTAGAGCTGTTGAGAATTGCACACGCACTATATGTTTGAACACTGACAATGCTGAGCTGGCAGTGGCAGAAGCTTGTGGCTGCTGCTGCCATAGTTGTGATCTGTCCAAGTTCAGTGAGGCATGGAATGTCAGAGGTCCCCGGGGGCTGTAAACCAAAGGAACCAGGTGGAGGGATCCTGAGCGCTAAATGAAGTGAATTGAAGCCAAAAAAGTGACAAAGTCCTTATGGGCTTCCTACCCCTCAGACCTCTGCTAAATCCAGCTCTAAGATAGGGTGAGTACTTTTTTCTCCTGTGCAAAGTCACACTTACTGGGGGAGATGCTGCACCGGTGCCATCAGTAAGGTAGCAAAGTACATTGATTTTGCGCAATATAAGTTACTTCGTGGAAAGAGAGAGATTTACTGTGTGGCTGATAGAAAGGCAGGTAGCTGTGTAATCAGAGAAAATGGAGTCTATTAGCAGCATCTTATTTATGGTCATTTATTGTGAAAACACAGAGCACCCAAGAAGGACTGTTATTTTCTCTTTAAAAGCTCTTGACACTGCTTCACAGTACCCCATGCAATACTGCAGTTAGTGAACTAATGGACTAAGTAACTCGGACCAGTGTTTTGTTAACAAGTATGTACTACCACTAGCGTAGTTCTTGATCTATCACTTGAATTGTGGCCAAAACTTAACACGAGTCAGAACCTCTGGGGTAGGTATAAACTGTGCAACTCCAAGAATGTAGATGACCAGCACAACATTACACCTTCCCAGAGACTGTATAACCTCCTATTTATGTCGTTGTTTCTATTTCCTGTATATGGCCACAACTTACCAGTGTCTAACACATAGTGATGAGGAGGATGAAGACGTGGATGGTGGTAATATAGTTTTCTATAAGGTTGTCAATAAAATCTATAGATTGAGAAAAAGATGCAAATACGGAGCATTCAAATAGCTGAAATATACAAAAAGATACATGTATGTGGGTGAGAGAGTAAAAGGCAGAATTTAATTAATGTGATGTATTCAAATATATGTCTGACAGGTACACAATTTTCAGACACGTTACAAGGAAGCAGAAAGAGATGGGTGGGTATGAATTTGCAGAGACATCCAGTTCTCTAAGCAAGCAAAAATACATAAATAGAGCAAACAGCTCAGAGCAGCAGAACTAATGCAGGCTCATTTCGTATGGATTTGTGTCCTGGCTTGACTGCATAGCATATAATAATGTGTGAGCACCAGATGACTATTTCCCTTGTCTGGAAACCTGACAGGGTTTTCTAGTATCTAAGAAAAGGTTGGACAAAGCTTGTGCTGCAGCCTTTCCTCAGTGGCAATTGCAGCACAGCTCTTCCCTCTACTTGGTTGCCGATTTTCATTATATCTGTAGGGATGCAGTGCCTCTGAAACTGTCAAATATGGTTGAAAGTAGTCAAGAGGTTGAACATCTATTAGCAACACAAATATACATACACACACATACACAAACAAACATACAGCATGTGATTTCAGAAGCATGAGCTCGTTGGAAGCCAAATTAAGAAGAATATGTTGAAAGCTCTCTGATCTCTAAGCTCTTCATTCCCAGTGTGAAGCAAACCAGCAGAATGTAGTTTTTTAAAAATCTTTATTGGCGTGTTCTTAATTTGTGATATGGTTCTTTCTACGGGTGAGAAACGAGGTGCCGCTCTCAAGAGCTGAACAAGAGGCAAATGTGTAGCTGTTCATAGATTTTAAATCTGGATTACATTTACGCTTGTGCAGTCCATGTCCTATATTGTTCATGCCTGTACAGGTGTACAGGCAAGGTATTTACAACATGCATAAGGCACAATTAGTGCCATAAGCTGATTAATACTTTAGTAAGACTGTACCTGGAGTCTCATACTCAATTTGTCATAACAAAGAAGAATTCAACCTGAAATAAGACAAAGCAGGTATCTTAGGATGTTCATTGATTTAGCATTTATTTTTTTGAGAAGAGGCTAGAAAAGGCGGACATGTTTACCTTAGCAAAATGGACACTGGGAAAGAATATGGTCATTCTCTATAAAAAATATAAGAAAAGCAAGTGTGAGCAAAGCAGAATTGTCAGTTAAACATAGACTATTGCTAGCATAAGATCTCATGGCTGAAAAATAACCTTCTAAAATTAGAAAAAAAAATGAAAGAAGCCACCTAGTGAGCAGAAGAGTTAATTCCTGGATTTGTATTTTAACAGAAGAAGAAGTAAATAGCAAACTCATTTGGAGATGTAGCTTAATATAAGGTTCTTAGGAAGATGTTTGACACAGAAATAAGTTACTAATAATCTCGACTTCTACAGCCTAAGGTGTTCTCCATCCTCACGAGGTTCTAAAGGACTCCATTCAGCAGTTCAGAGACTGGAAATTTTGGACTGAGCTTTGTACTAAGTTGGAAAACCATGTGCCATAGGGTAGGTCTGCAGTGCAAAGCCACATTCAGCATTGAAGGAGGATAGGGATCCACCCAGGAATAAAGGGAGTTTAGGCCCGTTCTATGCAAGTGGCATACTATGCAAGCCTCCAAGTGACCTAAACGCCTCCACATCACTGCCCGCACTTAGCCTAGCACTGTGTCAGCTGCTGCTTAAAGGCTATCCTGATAGTGAGAATCACAGTGCTCTGTTCTGTCTCATTACTTTATCATTTTCTTTGCTCATGCCCTATTTACTGGGCTTGTAAAATGTGTATAACCTACAAGTGGCAGAAAGAGTTTGACTAAAAATATAATTAAGAGAATTCATTACAACATAGACATGGAAACTGTGGAAGGCATCAGCCAAAAAGGCAGTGCAGTTGGACACGTGTAATTGAATGTCACAAAGCCACCCAACGGCATTCCGCGTTACATAAGTTTGATTTCTCTTTCCCAGATACTGATGAACAGTTTGGTGGGAGTCTGAGGGAAATAAAACAGAAAGAGTTATGTTCTAACTTGCACCGTGGATGCTGAGCCTCCAGCCTGAGATTATTACTTCCAACATATAGGTGTAGGAGAAATCTCATTCCTAATGTGGCATATAGTCTGCATTTCAATCTCTCCTTATGATTATCAGTAGCATAAATCTCTTTTCTTACAGTGCAAAACATCTCTTGGAGGCAGGAACTCATTGACCACATGCTGCAACAGTTGGAGAGGCATGTCTACTAATTACTGGCACTCCACAGCACTTACTTCAACATTTGCTGTTGCAAGCAATAATAATGAGCCACAGCATGGGTAGGACCACAGAACCTTCCTTCCTACTTCTTGTTTTCTACCCTAGTTTTTCTTTTCACTTCTCAACTTTGCACCTTGATCACCTCCCTCATCTCTGAACTACGAGCAGGCTGCAGACTGGACAAAACTTCCTATTTGGAATGAAGGAAAATCATGGCTGGAAATTTGTCTGAGACACAGATTTCCCCAAAGCCACTCTCACATATTTCAAAATGTGTATTTGGATCAGTCTTCTCCCAGCTATGGCAGGCCAGGCTGTGACAGCATGGACTAATAGAATGGAACAATTTTCCTTGTAGATCATAGGCAAAGACAATTCTGTATGTTATATGCCCATCCAGCTCTGAGGTGTGGGCCATCTTCATTTGAACTAAAAAGACATCACAGGAACCGATGGTCCGCAGCTATGAGAATGGATCAGTGAGGTCTGCTTAAATCAGCAGAGATCCAATGCTTTAAAACACATGTGAATGCTAGGAAATCAGAGGATTTTTATGGTTAACTCTTTGTGGTGGCCTCCTGTTTATCTCTTACATCTCTGCAGGTTCCTCATAAGCAGGTAGCATCAGCAAAGGCTGGACAGCTTACAGACAGCTATGGTGGATGCTGCAGAATGCCACACCAGTCCTCAATACTCTCGTAACAGGCAACTCCCTCTAGATGTTTCACGGGTTATTTCACAGTGACTGACATCTATGGTCTGAGAGCTATTGCTAATGTGCTGGACTTACTCATGTGTTGCTCTGGTTTGTGACAGTCTGAAGCAGGGCACTGTACCAGCATGAAGAGCAGAGCATGGTGAGTGCCTTCCTCCTTTTCTATAAATTGTTCCTGTCCCTGGCCACCTTTCCATCCAAGTGATCTCAGAGAAGCCAGAACTGCCAATCCATCTGAGGCAAAGCTCAGCCAGCATCAACTCAGGAACTCAGCTACTCTTCTTGCAGTACATCAAGAAAGTAGTTGTAACATCAAGAAATCCAGCTCACATCATCTTCTTGGGTGGTGCTATATGAAGGGTGACCCCAGGGGTGCCTAAGCCCGTACTCTGGATCCTTGCTTACCAAAACGTAATTTCCTTATAATTTTTTTACCTAGTAGAACAAATCACCTTCTTCTTTTCAGCCACAGGCTCCCTTAGTCCCTCCTTGGCTGAATTAACATGCACTAGCAGTCTGGAGACTCACAGAGATCCTTTCAGCAACAGGTGCATGACTCCTACAACAATTTCATTCAAACGATCTGCATGCCAGTGCACCAAAGGATGCAAAGTACACACATGCAACATACAACACCTAATGTTTAAACTGCTTAATTTTCTAGTCTCACTTATCTTTTTACTTTCTTATTTTGATTAATACTTAAAAAAACACTACCAGTACTGAAATAATTGCCAGTATCTTGATGGGCAAATTGTGTATTCGAACTGAAGAAGATAACACTGGTCATATATCAGAATGAAGGGGTGTGTTGTACAATATCTTCTTTCTAAGAAAAAACAAGGGAAGAGCACAGCCACATATACTGGGATTGCTAGAAAATATCCTCCATGCCTCAAGCAGCTCAGGGACTACACAGGCTGTGCAGGCAGGCTTTGTATGAATGATAATGTGATATATACTCTCTATTTTTAGTCAGCCAGCACGTATAAGAAGTTTCCAAGATTTTAGTCTACTCAAGTAGGAGGTAACAAGATTTTTAGACATTATTTATTTCTATATATAAGGAGAAAAGTACTGTTTTTTTCCCCCAATGTATTCCTATTTTCCTCTTACTCTCAAGGTTCTTCATGATGGAAAAATAAATATACCTGTGAGTTAAACACGTCTTTTTAGTTGAAAATTACATGAGAACTTACTGAAAAAATGGTAAAATGCTGTCTCAGTTGAACCTGAGCTTTTCAAAACAAAAATCCATATTGATTAATATTTGTTAAATCAAGATGGATGATCAAACAAACAGGTAAACAGTGTTAGTTTGCTGGCTGTTTTCCCAAATCAAAGGCAAGATATTTTAATAGTGCCAAAGATGAGGGTCAATAGGTGTCACAGAAAGTCTGTACAATACACAACAGGAACTTTTAGTGGTTTTACCAAGTTTAGAAATCATGCTGCATGCTCTGAGCGTCCTTTCCTGGCACTTTTCTATTGATCTGCTAATACATAGGTGCTATAGCATAGCTAAGTTGCCTAATTTGAAGCATTATTCAACCTTCATTTCCCACTGATGTCATGTTTAGTTTTCTGGGGGAAAAAAACCCACAAAACAAAACAAGAATAGAAGATTTAGCTCTCTTTTCAGGAGTCTAGATGTGGAGATAGAAAAATAGATACATTCTGGCAACAGATGTCCGATGGCGCACTTGGAGATTTAGTAAGACTGGATAGACAAGAAAAATGGAAGGGAAGGCTACAGCCCATGTAATAGGAATGTATCTGCGAGCAATTATTATGTCCTTATAATTTCACAAACAATACGTATTAACCAGTACAAAAATCTCCGTAAGTGCTAAATGAAATGATAACCATTATATTCCAACTGCTTCATCACAAGAGACATTTTGTGACACCAGAAACTAGTTTTCCTTCCACTCAATTATCTCTATTAACTGGTAATGTATACTGAATCCCTGGCATGCATTTCATAACGCTGATCCTCATTAACTGAGTCAACAGAAATACAGCCTCATTGGCAAGGCTACTCAAGTGACCAGCAAACAGAAATCTCTCTGGCCAGAGATCATCCATCATCAGTCCCTGTGCCGGGGTATGAAGCATGTAATTGATAGGCTCTCAGGGTGAGCAGGACCATAGATGGAGCCTGGAGGAAGAACAACACTCCCACAAAAGCTCACCGCTATGGCAGGGTGCAAGACTTTGCTTTATAGGAAGAATTTTACAGCACCAGGTGGATTTCAATCCCCTGAAATCCTGGAGCAGTTTATAAAGAAAAAAGATATAAACCCAAAAAACGCAGAGCACGCAAACACATAACCTGCTTTTGTTTTCTCCCAAGCAGCAGTATAAAATTGGACAATTATCCTTTCCTTGAAAGAGTTGAATTATAAATGACATTTCTAGATCTCTACAAATGGGTAATTCTCACACTGTTGTATAGTAGGCCTGATGCTTATTAAGTTTGACCTCATATATAAAATACTATCAAACCAAGGAACTGCTTCAGAAAAACATTTAAGCACGTGCTTAGGTTTAAGAATGGCAATGAAATTTTTGGGAGTAGAGCTCGTACTGAATACTTTGCAAAACAGGGGTGTCATTATGAGTTGAAAAGATTTAAACTGCTCTGACTCCAGAGTGACTGCATCCGCTTTGTCTCACTCTGAAGCAGTTTGCATGGCTGAGCAGGGAGTACAGCTGTGCAGAAACAGCCCCAGCCCCAAAATCCACTGACTTAGCTCTGCTGGCTTCTCTCCCCCGTTTGCTACAATTGCACGAGCACAGCTTGAAGCTCTTCTCACTTCTGCAAGTGTAAATCACAAGTAAATCCTCTGAGGAGGGGACTAAATAGTGGAAAGAGGGGAGTAAGGCCAGCTCTTCTCTCTGCAGGTACTCCATAAAATTGCAGAAACACTGGAAAAACAATCTCTAGGGAAAAAAAAAGAAAGGAAAAAGTTTTCTGTAAAACTGTCATGGACAACAGCTCAGGATTTCCTACTGTGCTTCTGTCATCACCTTCTGATCACCCTTTCGCTTTGTAGCTTATCTAATTCTTCCTGAGTTTGCTGAGCCTGGTTCTCCCCTGACAACACTTCAGTGTAAATCCACCGACTGTGGTTACACAGGATTTACACCAGCAGGAGCGGGTGAGAGAAGAAATGGTCCTGGTAGCCCTTATTTCCCTCCACTGAGTGTCTTTCTTTAACTCACAAAGACTAAGGATCACACACAGGAGCTTGTCACTTGTGGGTTGGATTGTATCAGCATGGAGTCCATTGTGGGATTTATTAACGGAGAAGGTGGTGATGGCAGTCCTGTTCTTCCTGCAATTTGCATAAAATCTGTGCAGAAAGAGGGAGAAAAATTGAGAACATCTGGCTATACCCACAGCCGGTACAAAATTCTATTACTGTGTTGGCATGAGCCCGTGAGCATGGCACTGCTAAATAATTCATTAAATTAGCAGAAGTTGCACGTGGATGATGTATACTAATCTAACACAGTGGAACACTGTTCTCTATGGCAGAACAAGCTTTATGAGAATTTACTACCTGATGTCAAACCAAAGACTAGAAGGATATTGTTCTTCCTCCAGTGAATTTACAATGTGATAAAATCTCAGAGGAGACTCATTGCCCAGTGCCATGGACGCTCACTCTCCATCACAGAAGATGAGGATAGCTGCCCTCCTTCCCTATGGCAGTTGTGTCACTGGGTTGCAGAGGGACCCTGCCCAAGCACTGTCAAGAGAGAAAATTGAGATATAAGCACAAGTAACACAGACCGTGTCACTCACTTGGAGCAGCAGCTTACCCAGCATCACTCTCTAGACCAGGCCAGTGAAGAGCTCTCACCCAGGTGAGATGAATGGCTTCTGCCCTGGTTGAATTCTTCCATTGCATGGGTATACGTGTCCCCCAGCCACTACATAAGATCCACAAGGCCAGAAGGTGAAACCTGAGCATGGCAGGGCACACAGAGCTCTCCAGGCCCAGGGCCAACCCAAGAGCCCAGGCAGAGGTTCTTCACTGTCTCACAGATGCTGGGAGCAAGTCACAGGGCCAGGACTCCTGCTGTGGTTCAGCTCATCTCCCAAGTCAGGGGAGCAGTTTCCTCAGTGTGTGCCATGAGATGTCTTAATGCTCTTTGTGTCCGCAAGCAGTTCAGGTACTCACAGGATTAAGCCATGGAAGAATCTGCTTAAACAGCAATGAGAGCATAACCAGAAATCATCATCATCTGGAGAACCCAGACGGAGGCAGCACAATGTTGATCACTTATTCATGATTAATTCTAACGTATCTAATTTGCTTAACTTTGCATTTACTCTGAATTTGCTATGTTATCTTCCATTCAGCATGACATCGGCTCCCTGAAAACCCCATTTCTTATTTCTTCATAAACTAAATATTTCCAGTTTCTTTCCTTTTATTTTTCTTTCTTTATTTTTGAGGTAATGAAATACAGTTCCTTTCTACTGTTTTGCAAAAAACTTCTAGGTAGAAGAGCAAAACTATCAGATCTCCATATCACCTGAATTAATGCCATTCTCAGAAAGGACAGTGCTTTCATCTTAATTGCTACCTAGCAACAAAAGTGCTGGAGTTCAACATTTCGATATAAATCAATGATGGGAAAAAAATCATAACAATTTATGAGAAAAGAGAGTCTCCTTTATTGTGGGTATTTTATAATGCTGCAAAGGCAGGAGAATTACATAGCCCACTTGCTCTGCTAACACAATATTTATAAATCACAATTATGCCAGTTACATAATTTTTAAATGTTTTTTTCATTTTCCTGATCAATTTGCAGTGTTCTGTTTTCTAATAAATACTGAAATACAGATACCTTGCAATACCCAGTAGTTGTGAATTTACAAATGAGCTGTACAAAGCACTTGTAATTTAAAACTTATTCTTTTAATAAACATACACAGATCTGAAACTGTGGAGCTATGAAGTGTCACCCTGAATAGGCATTTGATTCATTAAAATGCATTTAATGTCAGGTCTTTCATTATTTAGCATGAAACCTGGCCAGTGTGGCTGACCTCTCTCCAATGGGCTCTCAAACTAACCCCCCCATAACCATGTACTCTGATCTCATGGCAAATCACCCCAGTGCAACGATTACAATGCTAAAAAGGAGATCAGTTATTTGAAATATCCATCCTTACCTTAAAAGTGCATAATCTCAGATGTAGGGGGAAACTGAAAATCTATTGGGTATTCGGAAGCAGGGGTGCCTAAAAACCATGGGCAGCAGTGGATATAATCTTTCCCAAGAGAGAACTTTCTATCACAGATCATTAAACAGAATTCCTTTAAAAAAACTTTCTCTGATTAAATAGGCTTGGTATATCTTGTCATTAAAGATGAATCTTTCTGGCTAAAATGTCAGGACTTCATTACAAACAAAACCTGGCTTCTCCATAAGTCTGTGGTGATGAAGTGTTTTAAATGGGTACCCACAAGCCAGTGTGAACCACTCACATTAGCGATTGAAGTTGACATCCAAACTTCTCCAGCAGCTGGTCCATGTATCCAATTAGTTTTCTTGACAGGGCTTGAATATTAAGTTGTTGTGGGGTTTAATTAAATTTTGAAGAATTATGGTGACATGGCATGACAGCCTACTGCAAAATAATTTACACTATCCTGTTACATTGTTATTTTAAAATAATTTTCCTAGCATGTTTAATCTTCTTAAAACCTGCTGCTAAACAAAATTACTGTATTTTGCTATGTATCAAATAATGATGACTGGCATCTTGCATTTACATGTGTCTTTCATATCCAAGAAGCACAGTACTAAATCTTCCTTACCTGCCTATCTCCTTCCCTTAAAGAGAAAAACATTCCTTTCTATCATTGAGAAACCCAAGTTTTTTAGAACAGATCCTCAAGGGAGTCACTTATGTTTTAAAAACTGGACTCATGCCGAACATGTGCTATTATCATCAAAAGCAGAGAGGTCAAAATGCATGTTATAAACCCGTACAAACTTTCTTTGTCCAACAGCTCAGGCCAAAAATTGCCAATTCACATGTCTGATGTTTGATGCAGTCTGTGAATTGGCTGATAAATTAATCAAAAAATCCACCATTCAACATCAATTAAGTGTGTAAGAAAATGGACACTGTCCTCCCTTTCAGCTGCAAAGTCCACAGAGCATGGTGAAATTCCTTGGGTAAGTGCAACCCAGAGCAGGATTTATCTGTTAAGTACCAGTATCAGCAGATATTGTGTCAACAGTCTGAAATACCTATAGAGCTGGGCTGACAATTTCTTTTCAGGTTTTTATACAGTGCCCATCCCCTCATTAGCCAAGCAGTGACCCACTGTGCTTATCCTTCCAAGCACCTTCAGATTGTGTAGTTAAAATGTACTTTCATGGTGACAATATTTGAATATCACTGGCTATCTGAATGACGTTAGAATTGAATTTGAATCAGTTTTGCTTGAACTAAACTAGAGGAAGAACATAAGACCTCTGAGCATGCAGTACATTTTTCAAAGGTTAGAAAGATCATTTTTCCAGCATGAGCAGGAAAAAATGCAGAGTTAATTTTGACAGCACAGACACTGCTGCCATTGTGCAGGGAGAAGCTCAAACTTCCCATCTGTCTTGCTGGCTCAACACTCCATTAGATGTTTGAAAGGGAAGAATACATGCTGGAAACTTTGGAGGAATAGCTCAAGGGCAGAGCATTAGACTGCTTTCACAAACAGTTTCGTGGAAGACTATTATTGTTATTGTTATTATTGTTATTGTTGTTATTATTATTATTATTATTATTATCCCCTGTAGAATCTCCAGCTACCAGGGACATAATGACACACTGGTGTTTCTCAAAGCCATAAGCATGGCAAATGAAACTTGGGCCATCATAATCAAGAGTAGCAGTTAAAACTGTGCAGCACTGGTGTTATTTTTGAGTTTCGTGAGGGCTATAGCATATGAATGTCTTGGCTCTGTTCCTCCTTGACAGACCATAAAAAAGTAGGGACTACTCAGGCAACGTCAACCTGCTCCACTGCTGGAGGGAAAACATTTCAAGAACAGATACAGGCAGAAATTATCTGTGGGCAGCAAGATCTTCTCTTCTCCACCTGCAGAATCATGTTCAGTTTCTACAGTGGTATTTAATATCTGCCTTGGTAGTGCATCCTCACAGCTTATGTGCCGCCTGCAGATCCAGGGACAGACAGGTCCATAACTACTGCCTGGCTGACACCCACTTCCCAGCTAGCGTCTGTCATCTTGGGCATGGGCTTGAGCAGACTTCTGCTACTTATTAATGAGATTCCCCATAGATCAGGATGTAGGAATTAACAATAACAAGGATAAAAATAAGGAAATATAACATCTTCCTTTCACAGTCTTTCTACTGAGCCCAGTAGTCTTCCCCAGGCACATAGTTCATTTTCTTTGAACGTTCCTTCAAAGCATCTTCACAGAGTAGGGCAGTTCCTCCACCGCATGCCTACAGAGAGGACACCCATGTTTTACTGGCAGTCCTGCACACAGCATAGGTGACATCTTCATGCTAGAACAGAGGGAAGAATTTTACTCTTCCTAAGTTCCCCTAACGTATATTCATCTTTCAGACTAAGTGACTAGGATTGCTGCTGTGGAAGTGCTTTGGGAAGCCCAAGTGACAAAAGCTTTAAAAGCATAAAGGGAACTGGTAGTTTTTATGAATCCCAAAAGGCTACTCTGAGAGTTGCCCAAAGGGAACAGATAAGCAATACTCGAGAAGAAATTTTATTTTTCAATTAGGGATAAAATATTTACATCTGCTGGTGATGGATGCTGAATGATTTGTGGATATTACTTTGACAGTGCGGTGTTTAAGGATGCATTTCACCCTACACAAACAATCATCAGAGCAGTATTTCAAAACCTAAAAATCTCCTGCCAGTAGATATTGACTGCATCTGAAAACAAATGCATGTGTAACTCACTGTGTATAACTACTTTAAAAATGTGTGATTTTTAAATATGTGCATAAATATTGTATGTATTTCCTGTTGGGTGAAACTTACAGCTGATACGTTCTGTTGTGCAAGAAAGAAAAGTCAAGGTTCTGTTTCACATTACATGCAGGAAATTTAGATGCTTTTCCCATTATTTACTTAGGCAGGATGGCTGTAGCTCCATCCTACCAACTGAGGAATAAAAGCTTCCTCCATAGTCAAAAGGTAGTCACAGGCATAATTAGTCTTCTCTGTCTTAGATCTTGTCTTCAGATGGGAGGGACTGCTCCCTGAAGGTGCCCATCTCCTGCCACGAGTTGCCATTGAGTTTCTTAGTCCAGAGACCATAGAAAGGAAGCAAAATGAATGTCTACTGGTGAAACAGACGTATTAGTATTTTGCCTTTATTTAAAAAGTATTTTACCAGAGTTCTTGACCATTATCCTCACAGCTTGTAGATCTGTGCAAAACTCACAAGAGCAGTAGAGTCTTTGCTCCACTGGTTTTAATCCATTTACACTTGAGCCCAGTGGGCTGAATTTTTAATTCTGGCTTCCACTTGAACTCAAACTGAGCTGAAAGGCTGTGGATACCACTGTTCAGCACATAAGGGTATTCAAAGCCCCAGGCTTTTAATGGTTGCAGAGCAAGTAAGATAAATCCCTTCAGTTTTTCACTTTTTCACCAAATGTTATGTTTATTTTCAAATTGATCTCAAACAGCAAATGTAAACAGAGACTTCACGTTTGAAGCAAGGATGTTGTATAGATGTGCACATAAAACTCTAGGCCACTCGAGCGATGTTACTCTTCTGAGTGCATGGCCTGGCAATAGCGCTGGACGTCTGGAAGCCTAATTACACGCCTCTGAATTATTCACAGGAGTGAAGCCTGGAAGATCAGGCGCCCCTAATGAGAGATTGCTTCACCCAAATCTGATATGTAGCCACCTCTGATACAAACTGTGGTAGCATTTAACGGTGCACAGCAAGATAGCCTAACTAAATTAGGACAAGAAGCGGAAAAGGAAAGAATACTGCCAACAGGAACTCCAGGGAGACTGTAAGTAGGCAGATTTTGCCTCCCAAGCTGCGACCAGGCCAAGGAGCCAGGGGGCACTGCTGTCAGAAGCACAATATTGGCTGCACCGTTCCAGGGATCTGAAGGAACTAAAACCCGTTTTATCTCATGTTAAACTGCACAGCTCCCTTGTAACTGACTCGAGTAGGAGTAAAGAGCAATACCTTGGAATCAGTTCTGCAGTTTGCAAAGCGGCCCAAGGCACCTGTACCTGGGTGTATCCTACGCAGTGGATGACCCAGCTATCCCTGCCTGGCTGTGTGCTCTGAAGGGAGGACTTAAAGCTCCAGGAAGTAATCTGCAGCTACTACTGTTGCTATTACTTTCCCAGTGATTGCTTTCTTTATGGAGCTGTCTGGGATTATTAGGAAGTTTCTGGACTGTGTGAGACTTTTAAACTCTTTGGGTACCTAGAAATAAATTGAGCTACATGAAATCATAGCCTAAAGGAAATTAAGAGAATGAGGCTAATACTGGACGCATGCCTGAAAAAGAATTATGAGTGCACCAGAAAGTTTAGAAGCCCTCCTTTCACACCAAATTCATAGTGAGTTCTTCATTGGTTTTTATTGTTTTTTGTTGCTCAGCTTCAGACTGAGAGCCCTTAAAACAACCACAGCAGAGGCACCTGAGCTAGCAAGACTCAGAAGCATCAGTCTCAACTTCTTAAATATGAAAATACTTCAAGCTATTCTGAAACAACCTTTTTGGTGTCTGCTCAGAGCAGCACAGAGAGCCCTAGCAGGAGCCTCATGGTGGTTCCTTAACACTGGGAAAGCACATTTTCAGACATCCTATGACATATCAGAATATAGATTAATGTTAATGAGAAAACTCTCTCTTCTGAGCTTCTCTTCAGCACTAATTTCTCAGCTAATTCATGTTCTGCGAGCCTGAAACCACATGTGGAGTCCATGTGAAGAACAATTCACAGGGCTAAGAATCTTGAAGCCCAAACCCAGTGCGCCTTGGAGGGTCCCCTTGATTTTTCTGGTAGAGCGATCATGCTCTATCAATACCAGCTTGTTGCATGAAGACTTACACATGGCTGCTGCAGTTGTCTGGGATGTGTTGCATGTGTAGCAGTTCCCCACTTTGGTTATTTACTGCTATATCCCTAGTGCAATATATCTGTTTTCAGGCTTTCAAGTTCTACTCCAGAGGTTCACACATTGCTTCAAATAACAGAGTCGACCGCAAGAAATGAGATTTTTCCTCCAGATCAGAATGTGGGTCATTGAAATGATTCACATCTTTAGCCCGAAACATCTTAAAGACTGCTTAAAGCCCTCAATAAAATCTGTGCTGAGTAACTTTATTCTTCTGCTGGAACTGGACCTCTCTAAAACTAGAGTAAATCTTGTCCACAGAGGAGATGGAACTGGTCAGCCTGCAACTATGGAATGAGTTCCCTCGAGACCTGAGGTCCCTGTTTCTCTAACCTTGCCTTCTCTAAAATAAATACAGAGCAAAATATATTTTTCAAAGAAAACAAAGCCAAAAAAACCCCAAAACTCATATAGCTGTACCAAAATAAGACATTCCAGGACATACACTTCTCTCCAGAGGAGGGAAGAAGAGTAAACATCACATGATAGGTACTAATCGTATCACTTAAGGCATCAGTGCAAGGCATTCAGATACCGTCAAGATGAATCTATACTGAGTTATTCAACCAATTTGTTCAATGGTCAGCTTTTTCCCATAAGACCACTTTGAAAGTGGAAGCTGCAATGTCCTCCCATTATGTGGGAAGATTGAGATATTGACTAAGACTGACATGGCTACCAGACAAATTAGTAGGAATTTCTTAATATGAACATCGATGGTTCTGCTGACATAGCCCTCTGTGTTCTTGTGAAGTAATGGAAGAAAGTCCTGGGTAACAATGTCCAGGGTCTCAAAGAAACCCAGTGATGACTTGATGTGTCTTCTATCAAGCCACTTCTCGCCCAGAAGGAAAAGAACTAGAGCCCTTCAAAAAGTTATTTAAGAGAGATCTACAGGGAAATGGAACCCATGTGAACTCTGTTCTAGTTCAAGGACTAAATTTGTTAGCAGTGTTTAAACAATCGTTTTCAGCAGCATAAGGTAGACAAAACCTGCCCCGATTTGTTTAACTGCAATTCTTTTGGGATGCTTTTGTGTACCCAGGACAACCATGTGAGGCTGCTAGATGAGACTCAAGTTTCCAGGGGACCCTCTTTTGGAGGGTCAGTTGCAGAGAAAGAAGTACCGAGGGCATCTGTGGTGGCACAGTGAACTGCACTCAGTTTTTTACAGGCATGTTGATTCAAGTTAGATTAACCTGCTTTGGTTTCTTTGACCCCTGAGGACCAGAATTACGGCAGAGGCCTGTCCCGTGGAGGGGACCTTTAGTCCTTGCAGTAACAGAAGATAGCTCTCTGGTAGGAGTGAACCACTGCCCACTGTTAAGGCCCTTCATCTTCACAGAGCCGATGATTTTTCTTTTCAAAATTGCACTGAATTCAGTTTCTACACTGTAAACCAGATGCCGAGTACCTATGTGAAGGAGTAACTATATATATGGCTCTGCTTTGGGCTACAGCAACCATGAGATGCAGCTGCCTTGCAAGCAGCAGGTTCCAGAAACCAGGTGAGAATCAAGGTCAAGCTGTAAGCAGTGCAAGAGCCATTTCTATTGGATGACCTTCAGCATCGATTACATTTTTTTCTATTTTTACCTGATTTATTAGGAGGAGTTTGTGTGTGTGTAAAGGGCACAGACAATAAGAGCCCTGGAAATACAAATATAAATATATGCTTATGTTCCTATTTTTCAAATTTGTTTCTTACAAGCCAATAATTTTGGCCACAAAAAAGGTACGCTGCATAGGTTACTAAATGCGTGCAGAGAAAACTGAAGTGAAGCTGGGGTCCACAGAGAATAGCCTGTGATAAAAAGAGAAAGGCTAAGAACCTCCTGGAAAGCTGTAAATATAATTAAAACATAGAAGGAGAATGTCAAATGGATTAAGGTTAATGGTTCACAGACTGCCACAGCTTGCTCATGAAGAACATTAATGGTTTTATCAGAAAAGAGCGGAAAAGGGAACAGTGCACCAATCTGCCTTGCTTCTGAAGCAATCTGCAGAGGCCTGGCCAGGGACCTCAAAGACGTTTCTTGATCGGGTCAAGAATGGGCACGTGAAGACTATGGCATATTAAAGCAAGGAGGGAAAAAGCCTTAGAAACATGGGTCTGCAACCTGAAATCTGATTGAACTTGGCCTAGTTTACAGCCTGATCCTAAAGAAAATGTTTCAGGAAGCTTGAACTGACTTGAAATATTACCTCAGAGCACCTCCTTCAGCTCCCTCAGAGGATCTCTTTCAGCTCCCTCCTTCATTATTTGGCAGCATCTTTAAGTACCGTTGTTGTTGTCTCAGTGATTTCAGATGCAGATGGCTTTCCTCCAGGCAAATACTGGCTGGGGAACTGGGGCAGAGGCTACTGAGGAGGAGAAGCCCTTGTTGTACATGCTGTGCATGTCCTAAAGGTGTTCACATCTTGTGGAGGGAGGTGGGAAAGAAGGGGCTGGGGTCGTACACTAAGGAGCTAGATAAGTAATAGAAATCCCAAATTTAGCAAGGAATGTGAAATAAAACCCCAAAATGGTAGCACTTTGATAAATGGTTCAGAAGAGTAAAGGTTCTGATTTCTTCAGGGAATTAGTAACACAAAAGTCAGTCTGATTTTGCTCAGCAGAATAGAAACAATACCTAGCTGACAAGATAGCTCCAAGTACAGGAGATGCCTAGTTAGATTACTCTGAACAAAGAAGGCTGCAGTGACAGCAGAATTTCCTTTCCTGTGTCTCACATTCTTAACAGATGTTTACTGAGAACACTTTTTCCCACTCAGTCCTTTCAAAAATCTAGTACAAAGAAGTTAGGATTTCATGACCATCCACATAACAAAAGAAGTAATAAAATTATGCATATTGAGGCTGATGTGTCAAAAGCTCCAAAGACCCAAGGAAGCAGTACAGTGATGTCCTCTGATACAAATAAGATGCTGTGATCCATCTCAGTAAGTTCTTTTCATTACACAGGGTGTAGCCAAAAAGCACACCTTCTGAAGAGATGTCTTCTCTAATAAAGACTACCCTTATGAACAGAGGTATCTGTTTTACAAGTATTCCAAGTGTTCGTTGTCAATTGGACATTTTTCCTTAGCAATACCTTTCCTATTTTAGTTTTTCTTGCTGCAGTGTTATTTCTATTATAGTAAGTAAGCATATATATTAAGCATATATATATATATATATATATTGCGCACAAATGTAGCATCACCCCTAGAGAAACAGCCAGGCCCTTTTATCTTGGCTTTTTAGTTGTGGAAACAAAGACACCTTCACCTTCATGGAGGTAAGACGAGTATTTTCAAAGTGATCACAGCTAGTTCACATGCCTCCTTGATACGACTTAATTTACCTTGGTTTATTTCTGTTTCCACATTTTAGTCTGATTTGGCTGTTTTACCATTACACACTAGCTTCACAGCAAAGACAACAGCAAAATATATGCCTCCTGATTTGTTACACTCCAAAAATGTTCTCTACTTTTAAAGGTGGAGTGATATCAAAGAAAGACAAGAAATTATACCAAGAGGAAGATTAATGTGTTTCTTCATCTCTGTACACTTCATGATCTCGACAGGAATTAGTAAGAAGGGCATCCACCTGCAATAGCCATGGACACTAGTGAGGGTCACAGATTTCCTCAGATTTGGGATGAGAAATCAAATTATATTTAAGGACCTACTGTTGTACTGGGAACTGTTTGTGGCTACCAACTTGTGAAACAGAAGATGCTGTATTTTTTATATTAATAAAGGTGACAACTGTGTTTCAGGAAAAGAAGTCACATCTCTGGGACTGTCATCGAAGCTTTTGAATTCAATCTATAAACTCACAGGCAAGCAGTGTGACAGTCACTGTAGCAAGTGGTGTTCTGCACCATGGACTTGCTTTGACTTCTGAAATATCTCCAATATAATGCCAAGGAACCACCTGATAGGTAGAGTTGTGAGGTAGCCAGAAGACCATTAAAACTAAGCTTACATTCATAAAAAAGAAGATTCTCTTACCATTTTTATGGAAAATCGTGTTTGTTGGACAGGCAGACACTTGTGTGCAGTAAGTGCCATGTGCCCCATTGCCCAATATCACATACCAGCTGCAGTGGACATAATTTGACCAAGAAAGGGTCAGTCATTTTTTTATGGGTGCTAATTTATGCAATTTATGCAATGTTTGGTATGAGACATGATAATGTCCATTGACGGAGTTGTATAGTAAGAGTTGAGGATTATTTGACCCAGTCTTCTTACGTGGATTTTAGTGTTAAAGCAGAGAAATTAATCTCCAGCAGTGTTCTTCCATCCATCCAGACACTAAGGTACTTAACAGACTCTAGTTGCCATGATTAGTTTAGCTGTGAACACTAAGGCATGCAGACAGAAATATGATACTACAGAGACCTTGGACTTAAGCCAGCCAGTTGTAAAGACAGGGGAGTTAGAAAATATTTTCCAAGCAAGGAGGCACACTTACGTCTGGGTAAGTTAGTGCAAGTAGGACAGTATGGGCAGATAGCCACAATTTCTGAGGCACACGTATTATTTTAAAGCAGTTTTCCTTCAGTATGTCTGTTACACCCAAATTTATTATATTCACATAAAACTAATTCCTTTCACAGAACTGGCTTCTAGTCATCTCTTTCTAAATTATGTGGGATTCTCTAGCACTGTTCTGCTGTTGGGAAAGGCACTCTAATCATCTGAAGTAACAAGGCCAATTCACACAGAAATGCTTCTCACAGAAGCTCAGTATTAAGATGGCAGTAAGCCTTAGGCTCAGTATTCCTGTGTCTGGGAGATTCTGAATTTCACTGGAGAGATTTACTCTCAAAGCTAAATAAATGCTTGTCCATATAGGAGGTTCAATTGTCACATAAACTCAGCAGGTTATTGCCTGTTTGTGTCACTACTCTTTGTGCCATGGTCTTATTGGCAAGGAATATTTATCCACCTTTGTATCTGCTTTGAGATTTCAGGACACAACTTGGTGAACAGAGATGGAAGAAAATTAAAATAGTAATTGAATAGCATGGTGAACAGAGCTGCTAAATTCCTCTGGGCAGTGGCCTCTCCTGGCACAGTCTAAGCTCTTGCATGTTGTTTGGGTATGGTTCGTGTCTGTTTTGGTCCAAAAGCCTATAAAATTACATAAGAAAGAGAAACAGGGGACAAAGGCTGGAAAAAATGCTTATGAGACTACAAGTTGTCTTCTATTACAGCTATTTATCTAGTGATGCTCCACAGCTGGTCACCTTCTCCTAATGCACCACCAGAGAAGTCCTGTGCAGAGTTGTCATGGCTCACAGCCCGTCTGAAGAGGTGCAATCCAGGCTTACCTTCCAGATGTACTTCTTTTAGGCGAGAAGACAACATTTAATATGACAAATTGATTCTGGAGATGCCCATCTCCCTCCTCTGCCTGTATGTTTACCCCTTTCCCCCAGCTCTGTTGAAGGTAACCCAAATTGGTACTGCTGGCTTGCTTTGGCACTTACTTTTTGGGTTGTTCTTGACTGAACCAGATACAATTGTAGAAAAATGTCAGTTTTGATACTATCGAACACTTCTTAGTGTGATACAGAAACCTGCTGAACCAACTAGAGGCCAAATTGTCCTGTTACATATGGGCCTCTTCTGCTTCAGGCATGTGAGTGATCGCTTTGGACATGTTTCTGTCACTTGGAAAGAGCAGCGTGCCGAGCAGCCGGGAGCTTGCTGAGCTTGGCCCCTGCATCCCTCCTTAACCCTCCCATCTCCACCACGGCCATTTGGAGGAAGGTGTCTCTCCAAGTGGCCCAGGGAGAAGTCCCATCTCTGCCCCAGCCCATGCTGAAGGATGCACAGCATGCATGAAAGCAGGACTGGCTACGAGGATGTACCAGGCTGCCATGAGCACGCAGAGCAGACATCTCTGCTAGCCAGCAAGTCCACTGGCTCCCCAGCTTCGATGTGCTTCAGGGAGTGCAGCTGGAAAGCCATGACTAGCAGAACAACTGCCAATGTTTTTTAAGTTGTTTTGAGCATGCTGTGTTCTCCTCTGGTTTGGAAATCATGTTGAATTAAGCTATCTTTCATGAGGCTCATATATGTGCCAAAACAGTGTACCTGCATATGCTTTTTGGAGAAAGTAGGTCCCCCATATGGTGTTCAAAGTTATGGTGTGAGATAAATGGGAAGAAAAAACTGCTGCATTGTTCTTTCCTAGTAAGCCCAGAAGATAAAGGGAAAACAAGTAACAAAATCCAAAACTTCCCTCTGGCAGTCTTGACAACAGAGAAAAACACCAGAGGAGAGCAGAGAGGAGGAGAGCTGTGCTGGAACAGGCAGCAAAGCGTCCCGAAGTCCCACAGTAGGACTTCACCAGCCCTGCTCAGAGCACAGCTATGCCAACATCTCGAGCTCTCTACTTCTTGCCCTTGGGTAAAGAGGTTAAGGAAGCATTACAGTCAGTCTCATCAAGGGGAAAGCAAAAAGGTAAATCATCGCCACCACGCAGTATCATCATCTTTCTGTTGTTGCCTGATTTTTAAAAGCTTAAAGCGTTACTGACTCAGATCATTATTACCATGCTCTGCCCAGTAGCCTTTCTCAAACATTTCTGTAGCACCTGCAGAGAGTTTCAAGATACCGCAGCCACTATTCAGCCACAGATTAACTCAGACAGTCTCCTTTCCTCTTTGCAGTCAGTTCACTTGCTTTCTACCTGGTATCTCAGCAATTGCATATTTTCTCCTTTGACTTATCAGCTGCTGTCCTTTCCCAACTAATAAATGTGTGTGCCTGTCTGAAGATATCAGTAATAGGATGTAGGAAATCTAACCAGCTCTAAACATCATCTCAAGCCATACAGTTTGTAAAGCTCTCAGTTGCTTCACTGAGAAGTTTTCATGGTTAATTAAAGTAAGTATGGTAAAGACATCTATTTTCAAAGTCCAGAAAACTGTTTGGTTTGGCACTTTTAAAATAACATGATTGTTAGAAAGACTGCAACTTTTGCACAACAGAAAAAGCTGACTCTTCTTCACAGGTTTACTCATAATGACAGGGAGTTTGGTCTTCTGTCTCATTGTTTCCTATTTAGGCAATCATTGGATGTTTATGAAAACCCCAGAAGCTTTATACATTGTGGGATGGACATCTATCTGTCTGAGAACACCACATGTATTTTCTGCAGTTATTGTCTGAATAGTCCAAGCTCCCTACAACTCCCAGTGCATCTATATAAACCAGGTAAGGGCTGACAGAAGATGCATCTTCTGGTTTATCAGATGGCTATCTCTGCGTTCTGACAAACTACAGAAACCCAGAGAACTGGATAGATTTCCCAAGATCATTTATAGTCTGTGTAGTAAAATCTCCTTCTGACACCCAGTCCAGTACCCTAATCAAAGTATTTCTTGGTTTGGGTGTTGAGGGAGAGTTGATTAGTAACGTTCAATATTCATCTTTTCAATCAGTAGAAGTAATACCCTGAGACGGAGATGACCAACAATACTTAAAGCAGTAGAACAGTGTAGATATCATCAATAGACGAGATTAGAGAGATGCAGTCTGTATTGCATTTATAACTGGCCTGCATTACAATGAACATGTGCAGTTTAATGCAGTTAAAGATAATCTGTATCGCCTGCTAAACACATTCCGTCAGTTTTACATTTATGCAGCTAAAGGCAAATGTTTAAACATTTGGTTAATGCACCATATGTCTAAAATGTTTTAGTTCCATCTGACATTTTAAAAATATTTTTTTCCAGTGGTAACTCACTGAGTAAATTCGTTTCTTCTAGAGCCGAGTATCCCATACTCCTTTTGCCACAGCATTCCTAGACCTGTCTGCCATGATGTCTTAATTTTTTGGCTCACTAATCTAATTTAACCTAATGTAATTGGTTTGGCAGCTCTATTAACTTTTTCTTTTAATTTGCATGTAGGTGCTAAATGAGGCAGAATCCATGCATGGTATGTGAGACTGCCTTTTTCTACTTACCCATTTTAAAGAATGATTTCAATTTTCTGGACAGGGGCAAGAAAAGTGGGACAACACAGCCCCTGTGTGCAACCCACCTGGCAGCAAATGAAGCATCCTTCATGGTAGATTAGCAGCGAAGTCTGCTGGCAAGCAAAGGCACAGTGTAGATCAGGATCAACCTTGCGCAGGCTGCTCAGGGTGACTAATGTGCATGGAAAGTGTACCTCAATAAGAAGACCTTACACAGCCAAATACAAGACAATCAAGAGATAATACAGAGGCAAGAGCCTGTCTTGCTTCATCCAAAGGAATTTACATTTGATAATGGCCAGAACTCTTCCTACTGCAGGCTGTGTTTTGGGCTCCTCATAGCAATATTAAGCAAAATATCCAAGCAGATATTATTAACTTCAGTGTTTTCATTTGATGACTGCTTCTTCACACATAACTAGCACTCTACTTCCCAAGAAGTTGTAGCTTTCTGGAAACTCTGTACTGAGGGCAACAATGCAACAAGTTTTTAAGCAAGACACAAAATATCAAAACAGCAAGTCAGCCTAAATATTTAATGAAGCGAAATTCAAATGTAGCTTAATAGATTTTCTTCAAAACTCCACAGAAACATCATTCTTAGTTCTGAAAAAAAATCTTCCCATTTTGTAAATGAAATTTTGTAAATGAAAATTGTAAGGAAAGCTTAGTAAGTTTTTATCGCTGAATCTTCATCATGCAACATTGCGAGAAAGATTTATTAGTGTGGTACTAAAATCTGGTCCTCTGACTGCAGTGATAGCAAAACAAATTCTCCGTTGATGTAACTTAGTTTAGGTCCTGTGGGTGCAATGCCAAAGGAATACTTTGCTGGATGCCCCAAACCAGGTTGCTCAAAAAAGATAGGTTAATTTAGATTCAATGAATTTATGTCAAGAAAGAATTTAGCCTAACATTCCTTACACTGGCTCCTATGTAGGAAAATATTCAAAGAGGAATTTTAAGCGGGTTTTGACTGATTTTGTTTATTGAATTCCAATAGAAGACCTTACTGAAGGAAGGAGAAGGTCAGCGTTTCCTCAGCACAATCCAATTCAGATGATTGTCAGAACAAGAACAGGAGCATTTGAAAAAGCCAGTGCTAAATATTTTTCAGAACTTGGGGACAATTTCTTTTTCATGTATGAGGAGGCACCACTCAGTCATATGGGGTGCAGTTTCCAAATGCATGTTTTCACTTCTGTGAGCATCAACACTGGTTTCACCAAGGGTGGTGGAAAGTTGCGTAACAGAGTTTTGCAAGACTGTGGATCCAGGCCACAAAGGATGAGCAGGACTTTACACAAACGTCCATTAGGGAAGGCAAGTAGTTTAATTGATTCTGACTTGAGTGGAGAAGGAGACTGGACAACTTGGTCTGAACTCCCCTGCAGACCTCTCCGTGCAGCACAGACTGCACAGTCATCACGTTAGGGACATGGTTTAGTAGTGGACAGGTACAGTTGGACTCAATGATCTCAAAGGTCTTTCCCAACCAGATGAGTCTATTCTATGATTCTATTCTCTTCTACACAGATCCTGCCCTCTTGGCAAAGGAGTAAAGTTTCTTTCCTCTGCAAGACATTGCTTCATACAAATGCTGGCAAATGAATGCTGATTAAATAATCAATCAGTTTAAAAGAATGAAAGACCTATGTACTAAAAGATGATATGAAATTATTGCCTAACCTATTAAAGGAATAAGCCTACTGTAGTCCAATTACACCTTCACTATATACAATGAAATAGCTCTCAAGCAATTCCTCAACAAAGAAATAAATCTATCATGAAAGAAAAAATTATTGTTCGTCAAAGCTATGTATTCAGGAATTAATACTTCTTTCAGGGTCATGCTGGTAGTAACTCAGCACGAGATTAAAGGAAATTAGAGGGAGTCTTCATTGCATTTTATATTTCCTTTTGTTGAGCTGCTGAATGTTTATCTGAACCCCTAAATTCCATCAGCAATGGATTATTCAGTGGGAAAAAAAAAGCATAAACAGATAAATAGAAATAATAGAAATTTATATACGTACAATTTTTGGCTTCATAAGACCTTCCTTCTTGAAATTTATCTTCTTAAGAGTTATACCATCTAAAAATTAAAGTAATTACACTGATATAAAAAAAATACTCCTGCTTTGCACTGGCATAGCTGAGAGTGAAACCTGATCTGTTGTCAGTATGAAGTATTTAGGCTCCAGATTCCCTTACCCATCTATAATTCTGCTTGTAGTCTAACAAAGAAATTGTGAGGTGAAATTCTTCTAATGATTTTCAGCATTAAGAAGAATTCTTGTATCAATCTTAGCAAAAAAAAAAGACATACTAAGATAGAAAGGGTCATATCACAGGCTCTCAGTTAGCTGAGCAGCAAGTGAAAATCACAGTGGGAAAAGATCACGAAATAGGCTTAAATATTGTTTGGATGCCCAGTCTCATTCTGAAAAGTTTAAGCTGCATATTCCCATGAGTTTCAATTGCTAACACCTTTCCTAAGAGCTCTTCCAGGCTATGCAGGCAACTATATCTCTCACTAAATACTTAGGTAATCAAGCTGTAATTAGCATGATTTCCTTTAGAGAAAAATAAAAAGTGACCTAATTCTACATTACAGAAGATGCGCATTTGGTGAAAGGCAGATTTAAGAGATTTAAGAACTGCCATTTACAAAATGAGTGATGCTTTTCCCATCATGGGTTTTTGTGAAGATCAGTGGAACAATTGCTCCAGATAAATATGATTCCTGAATCATTTAACAATCATTTAAAGGAGAGCAGGTTCTGCTTCTGAGCAATTAGAGGTATGATCAGAAATCACAGAGCTGCTGAGCAGGGAAACTGAAGCTAGTTATAATTCTGCTCTTCAACAATGGGGTGAAGAATTGCCATATAATTAAGATTCCTCAAGCTTTTATAGAAATATTTGTGAAAAAGAACATCTTTTAAATAAATTACTGGTCTATTTATTATTCTAAAAACATCGCATTGCCAAAATATTCACCCTGGCTTGATTGTTAATCTTGTTCATGAGTCAGGCTCAGCAAACAGTCAGAAGCTAAAATGCTGAACATACATTTTCAGCCTGTGCTGACTACATGACCACATCAACTCAGGCAGAAGAGACAAAACACACTGGGATCACATGAAATGGGGAAAACGTGCCTCCCCAGCATTGTCTTCACTTACCCGGACTACACAAAGGCTGTCAAATAAACAATATATGAATTACAAGTCCCCTTATTTCAGAGAGAATATTGGAGAGCTGCAGGGCTACAGGAAAGCAAGACAGGTCAATAGACATAATAAAAGTCCTGGAAACATTCTCCTAGGAGAAGAAATCGCAATGACTGGAGTTATTTACCTGAAAGTCGTAATTCATGAATAGGAACCAGTTAGGTTAGAATGGCTGCAGTGGTTTCTGACCTCCAGATGTTGATCTCTGCCCTCTTGTAAGATCCCATTTGTGCAGCAGTGCTATCAGGGTTGTTTGTAGAGTTACTGGCTGGTAGCGGGTCACAGTGCAGGTCAACTGGAGGGGGTACCACCAGGGCCAGCTCCATTCTAGGCTATGAAGTGAGAACCTTAGAGAAGGCAGAAGGGACATTTGTGCTCTTCCTGTCTCAAGACATTGAGGTGCTGCAGCGTCTGCAAAGAAGGGCAACGAGGCTGGTGAGGGGGCTGGAGAATAAGCCCTATGAGGAGAGACTGAAGGAATTTGGTTTGTTTAGCTTAGAGAAGAGGAGGCTGAGGGGAGACCTCACCAACTAGTTTACAACTACCTGAAAGGAGGTTGTGGTGGGGTGGGTGCTGCTCTCTTCTCGCAAGTGACGAGTGAAAGGACGAGAGGGAATGGCCGCAAGTTGCGCCAGGGCAGGTTTAGACCGCACATTAGGAAGAATTTCTTCACTGACAGAGTGGTCAGGGATTGCAACAGATTGCCCAGGAAGGTGGTGGAGTCTCCATCCCTGGAGGTGTTTAAAAGATGGGTTTGTGAGTTTCTTAGGGATATGGTTTAGTAGGGAGACAGGCATGGTTGGACTCAATGATCTCAGAGGTCTCTTCTAACCTTACGAGTCTATGATTCTATGATTCTAAGGCACAAACTGCACACAGGAATGGAGGGAGAGGAAGAGGAATAGCAATGAAATTAAATACTGAACCAAATTAAATACAAGAGAAAATTCTTCCCTGATAAATGGACCTGTGCCATAGACCTTGATGCTGCAGGCCATCACTGAAGGTAAGAAGGTGAAAGAACTGGATACAAAAACTGGTTTGCTAACTGAAAATTACTACGGTTTTGAACCTTACTAAAAAGAATAATAATCTTTATTATGCTTATTTACAAGACTTACTTCATTTCTGGAGCCAATCTGTAATGAGTAGCATGAAAACAATGCATAAAGCAGTAGCTCTCATTAATGGAGGCCTTCTGGCACCTTCCTTTAAAGGAGAAGGATGGGATACTTCCATATGTACCATCAGAGCCGGCCACTGTATTGCCTCCTGTACTCATTGACGGACCAGTCATGCTGCAATCCCTGAATGGTCCCCGGAGTCCTTCTGCTCAGTGTCATGGTAAAAGGATGAGACAATGGTCACAGATTGCAGGAAGGGAAACTCCAACCTGGCATGAGGAAGATTTCACAGAGGGAACAGGAGATCCTTAGAAGCAGTGTCACCTCTGCCTTTGAAAGTATTCAAAACCAGCCTGGACAAAGCTCTTAGCAACCTGGAGTAAGTTAGCCCTGCAGGGCTACTCTAGCAGGAGGCTAGAGTAGCTGGTCCCTCCTGGCACACGTATCTGAGAGCCTCATGTACTTCACTACAGAGCCAGGTTAAACATTCATACCTCAATAGTAGTGAGATTGTCCTGTGAGATGCTGAAAGGAAAAGTGGGATACTGACACCACATAGGAATGACAGCATGGACTAGTCCTGGGCTTCTCAAGGCTTTGTGTGCAGCTGCAGGAGAAGAACCAGTGCCAGATGCCACCAGCTCTCTGTAGACTGTGGTTGGAGGGTAAGGAAAGCATCAGTGTGTGACAGCACTGAGAATATCTATCACGATAGCTTGATTCTTGACTTGTTAATGGATCTACTTTAGAGAGAAGGGAGTTAAATAAAGATTAATCTTTGTATTCTTAGGGAAATGAGAAAGAAATGTAGAACGACCTTTTACCAATTCACTGATACACTTTCCTCACTATGTCTGGTAAAAGGCAATAATAATTGCCCTACAGAGACTCAAGGAAAGTCATCAGCGTACATTGTTCCCACTTGATTTTTCATCATTTCTGTCTGTCTCCTGCCACAAATCATCTGAAGTTGTCTCCATTCATTAGAAAAGAATATAATTAGGAATCATATGAAAACATTTCTTTTTCTAAAGAGCACTAACTCTGCAAATGTCTGGTAGATTAAGAATATTTTTCAGATCCCTAGGCCTCACTTGAATGAAGCTGAAGCCAAATTATTTTCAGAGAGATCTTTAAACCACCAACATTTTCATTTTATTTCAAAATTTTTCTGCTGTCCCTACTGACCTCAGACATTCATTCCCCCAAGGTATGGAACAATCAACTTTTCTGCTGTTATTCTAAGAGAGGTGTTTGTTCCATATTTTTAAATAGCAATGTGATAATAAGGCAGAGGTTTGTCTAACTCCTTAATATCAGCAGCTGCAGCTCCCCTCAATAGAATAACCACAGCTTCCCAGGCTGTAATGTTTACATTAGATCCTTGCACATCCCAAGCACGGATTAATGAGCAAGTCCATCTGCAAGACCATCTTAGAAAATTGGTTGTGTAATTCTAGAAATCAGGGCTTCAAAAAATAATTTAGTATATATTAGAAAAAAAATATTTTTCAAAGGCCATAAATTCTTTCAGAAGATTGAAGTTTGTCCCATCAAAAGAAGCTTGAATAACAGTGTTAGTATGAGTGCACATATAGCTTGCACAGTGCTCAAAACCTTGCAATGGCTTCATGCATCGGTGCTAAACACAGACGGACTTGACTTGACTACTGATTATGTGTTCCCTGCTTTTTTTGCCTTTCATTAAAGTCTCCAAGCATGCAGAAGCCATACTTGGATATAGCATTTCTTTATGGCCACTTGTCCAGTCTTTTTTAAAAAAACACCACATCCTTAGTAGATGTAAATCTTTGCTCTTCCCTGTACTTTCATGATATACTATTGAAGTGTAAGCCCTTGGCTTTTGAGACTCTTAAAACACCCCTTTATATCCTGTGAGTATCAAGTGTTCAGAGTGAATGAGATCAGGACACCTACATGTTACACAAGCACAAACACAGAGTTCAGCACAGTTATTCTCTGACTTAAGAACTTTAGTGTAGTCATTGACTATTTTTCTTTCTCCATTCTCCTCGGGTTTTTTAGCAGCACATGAAGGCACTAATTCTACACATGTCCCAGTGAAGACAGCAGGATGTCTTTTTCTCCATTGACTTCAGTAAGGATGGGATTTCTTCCAGGAAACCTAACTGATCTTAAAAAATACAATATATTCTTTTTAAAAATAGCTGAATAAATCTGAACAACAGGAAATTTCAGATCAATTGACTTAACAGTAACACATTTCTGATTGAGGCTTGTACTCCAGAGCTGCTCAGCCAGAATAAATTTGTTTACCACTCTTGATCTTGGCAAAACTTGCCAGTTAAGGAGCCATCTCAAATTGCAAAGAAAAATAATATAAAACTAATTTTAGTTTATGTGACCTTCCCTTACGATATTACAGTCACCTACCGTGAGTAATTTCCATTGAAAACATTTGCCCCATTATAATCAATAATGGAAACAGAACAGATGACGTTGCAGCTCTGTTGTCAAACTTTCCCATCAGATTTGAATGACTGCTTTATTTCTCGCAAATACTACATTTTTAAAGCAGTCTTACATGTTTTATCTACAGTGGGTAACATAGCTTACTAGACCATGATTGCAAAGTAGTGCCTGAAGCTCTAAAACATTGAAACTAATGATCTAAAATTTCACAGAGAGAACCACAGGCTACACAGTGGATCTGTGTTTCTGTTACAATAAAATTTTTTTATGTAAACCAAAAATGACACATAAAATTTAATTAATAGGGCATAGACCAAGGGAAAAGAAGTGGTGTATTCAGTACGTACACATATAAAACGTCTCCTGCAAGATACAAACAGTGAGACTATTGGGTGTTGGATTTCCCTGTCATGTCAGTCTAAGTGCATGCATCACAGTGGGTGAGCTAAATTAATTTTACTTCTTCTTTTCTAATGCCAAGAAATTCACACTGATAATGGAAAAATTTTTTTTAGTTTTCATATCAATTCTCATAATATTTGATAATTTTTTAATTTTGCTCTAAAATATCTTCATTAACTCTCAACAGGCTAGAAAGGTCACCAAACAATTTCAAGAGAGTTGTCTGATGGTAAGCAACATCTTTATTTCAAATCCATGAATAACAAAACACATTTTATTTTTCTTTCCCCACAGGCAGACTCAACATCATGAGCAGCTGGGATTTCTGCTTCACATTGGAAACTTAAGACAATCATTTCAAGTTCATTATTCACTGCGGTTTTTTTCTGCTTCAGAAATTAAACAATGTTTAGTGAGTTGGTAGTCACAAAGATCCTTCATATAGAAAGAGTTAAGGGTTATAAAGTAAAGAAATACAGGATGGAATAACAGTTATGTCAGACACAATGCAGCAATGGAGTACAGCTGGTCATCCAAGCTTTTGGCTGAAAGACCACTGAGACAGCATTTATAGTGGTAGGATAAGGGTAAGTTCTGAGTTTTGGTCTGTATCTTGTAACAAACATGCCAGGTATGTGCAAGGGACACCTCTGCACAGCACAGGCTGAGGGTGACAGGATAGCTCCTTCCCTGAAACCCACCAACATCTATCTGCATTGCTCAGAGCAAAAGCTGAGACTCCATGCTGGCTTAAACAATTACACCTGATTAGAGGCTACCCTCAAAAATCCCACATGAGTATGAGTCTGGAAGTAAAAATGCCTGCAGCTGGGGTGAGGCCAGGGACACCTCTCCTGCCTACTGCATGCTCCTGGAGAGGTCACCCACCTGGGAAAGTTAGCCCATGTACCAGCCATTCAGCTGGCAGGCGTCACAAGCATATGTCATCCTTCAACACCTGGGTTGACACCAATACCTACAATGTTGTAGGCCACCCAAATTACACTGCAAGCAATGCACAGTGAGGCAGCCAGAGTCACAGCGAGGGCAGGCATGAGAAGTGCCAGGCTTGGGCATCTTCTCACAGCTGCCTGTTGACTGCTGTACAGCCACAGACAAAAATCTCCACTGTTCAAGTGTCAGACAATGCCTTTCTCTTGAAGTTTTATTCTGCAATCTTCATGGGTGGTAAAGAGCTGGAGGGGAAAATACTTGTCCCCTGCCAGGAATTATTAATGCCTTCCTTTATGAAACGTGAAAGGCATGTGTGAGCCACCCCTAAACAAAAGCTAGATCAGGGGGCTGCCAGTCTGGCGAGGTATCATCTCCTGTTCTTCTATGAGATTTGAAGGGAGACCTCCAGCAGTTTCTTGAATCTTCGGATTTTTTTTTCCCTAGTTAGGGTGGGCCATGTGGGTAAGAGAGCAACTGAAATTCTTTCAAGCAATGAACTCTTCCAAGCAGTGAAGAAGAAGATACTGACACTTGCCATGTCTGGAAATCATGTCAAGTAATTGTCTACAGTGGTACGAACTGAGACTAATGTCACCAGCCTGCTTTTAGAAAAGTGTGTCTCTGTAAATACTATGGCTATTACATGCATGTATCTATTTGAAAAAAAAGTATGAAGATGCACAACAGACTAATAATTGGGAATGTTGTGTCTTTTTTAATCACTCTTCTTCCCTAGCAAAAAAAAAAAAAGAAGAAAAAAAAAGTCCTTGAAAGAGAACAAGAAGGAAAATAGATATCCAAGAGCAGGATGATTTTCTGACTAGACTAGTAAAAGGATGAGGTTACAGCTGTGTTTCTAATTTATGACGAGTTACTTTTTATTTTTTAATTATCTTTACCCAATTATCCTGATCTTTTTTAAAAAAGACCTAGTCATCCACAGATATTCAGTAAAATATTCCATTAATTACAGGGAGATTTATTTAATGTTTTGAAATACTCAGATAGGGAAAAATTCTGTGCTGAGGCAGAGAAACAGCCTTCTATACAGTAATCAGCACTTTTAAGACTGAAAACCCTGACAGAAATGAATGTAGCCCATATGGAAGAAGGATTTCCGAGCTACTACATTGCTCCTATATTCCCCAAACAAGAGAAAGGAGCAGGATTAGAAAGAAAATGGAGTCTTGTGTATTTGCAGGTTTCCTAATATGGGTATCAGACTTGCAAGTTGACATTTTAGAGAACAACAATATTAGAAAATACTTATAAAAGGGAAAAAAACCCATGAGTATGATACAAGAAATAATCAAAAAGTCAACTGTTCTTGTGTTCCTGCTAGATGAATTGCAGCAAATTCAGATTTAACAAAAAGTCATCAAAGATAAGAATATAAGTCATAAAAACCAGCACGTACTGGAAGACAGAGAAATCGGTGTGATGGCTGCAACAAAAAAAATCCCATAGCAAACAAATAGGAAAATCTAAGGACAGGGTGGAATGAAGACTGTACAAGAACTTGAGGTAAATTATAGAACTTTTTTTCAAATATATAAAGAATATATAAAGAGGCCATTAAACGAATCATTAGGGTCTCCCAGAGACAGATGAGCAGAGACCAGATGCCAGAAGAGGTAGATATTACAGAAAAATTAAATGAACTTTTTGCTTCACTGTTCATGAGGGAGGAGGATGAGCTGTTGCCAAAGAGAGAAATGCACTTTCCTGAGTAAGAAAAATGAAACACAAAATAGAACTCAAGGTCCAAGAATAAAAAGTGATGAAACAATTAGATTCTGAGACTGTTTCTGTGACTCTGGAGCTGAACTCTGTGACTCATTGGGAAGAGCAGAACAAGAAGACAATTAAACTCAGTCAGCTTGGATTTAATGAAGGAAAAGAAAGCATTCCTGATTAAAATGATTGCTTTTTGTGATAAAATAAATGGGTTTGTGGACAACAGGAGATCAGTGGACATTACTTATGTCAGCCTTAGCAAGGCTTTGATAGTGTCTTCAACAATATTTTTATATCTGAGTTTGGACACTATGCTCTGGATGGATGGACAACCAGGTGGGTAAAAATTTGTTGGAGTCTTAGAAGAGAGTGGTTAATGGGTTATATACTACCCAGAGTTAAACTGTGGCTGACTGGCTTTACTGAGAAGACCCTAGGGAGTTCAGACAGACAGCACACTGCTCAGGCATCAGTAGTGTGCCCTGGCAGCAAAGGTGGCTAAAACGTTGCCAGGAGCCTGAGGGAAAGGATTGTCCTCCTGCTCAGTACCTGTCAGACCACATCTAGACACTGTGTCCTCAGTACAAGAAAGATATCAAAAAGTAGAAGAAAAAATGTTTGGAGCTAGTGCACTAGATTTGTTTAGGCTGAAGAAGAGGTGGCCTTGGGTCGACCTGATATCAGCCTGCCAGGATTTATGAAGAGGTCATCAAGGAGATGACCAGGTTCTTCACAGTGATGCAGTAGTGTGAGTATGAATTAGAACAAGAAAGATTCAAGCTTGATATCAGGAAAAAGTTTTTCTCCATGAGGACAGTCAGTTATTGGAACAGGTTACCCAGAGAAATTGTGTGGTCTCCCTGCTGGGAAGTTTTCAAGTCTAAACTGGATAAAGCCCTGAGCAAACCAATCTGATCTTCCTTCTGGCCTTTCTTTGAGCTGAGTTTGGATCGGAGACCTCCTGAGGTCCCTTTCAGCCTGAATTATCCTACAATCCTATGATCTGTGGGGTTCAAAGAGAAGCCAACTGAGATGAGAGCAATGGATGAGACCCTATTAGACCTTGGAAACTTAGACATACTGAAGTATAAATGCCTTGAGATTCTCTGGCAAGAAAAATAGCAGCAATGCCAGATAAAGCCAAGATGAGGAACAGAGGTTAACCAGCAAGAAAGGAAAAAGAGAGTATATAGAAACAAGGTTAAAGTCTACAGTTCAAGGCAGAAAAGTTGCTTTCACCAGCACTGTCCTTGGCTTGTTGTGCAGATTTGGAGAAGTCTCAGGGAAAGCTCTCCCCAGTGGTTAAAACCATGCTATTTCCTGCCTGGATGATGTAAAAATATAGACAACCAAAAATCCAGCCACAGGAGTGCCTACCAAAGATGGAACAGCTTTCCTGAAACCGAGGGCATGATGTTGATGTTGACTGAAGATATGCAGATCTGTCCACAGGCATGTACTGTCTGACAGAGTCCTGTGGTTCAGGCCTGGACCTGTCTGAGAACAATTTTCCTACCTCTGGAGAAACCACCCAGAGAACTTTGGCAGCAGGAGCAGTCACAACAGCAAGAACCATTCGGAAAATTTCCACCATTTTCACCAGAATTTTCTTTATCCTGGGTTAAATGCCTGCTTGCCATGGAGGACTAGAAAATGCAAAGATACCAACTCTGTGGAAACTCCTGAGAAACGCAAGTTGCTGACGACAGGAAAAGTATCCTAAAAGTAGTACTGCTATTCTGTCCCATTCCTATGAGGGACTGGGCTGGGCAGACCCTTTTCCTGTTATCTTTTATAATCTTTTTTTCTCAAGTGATATAGATTTCTATCCATAAAATGGGGGAGAAAAGATTTATTCCAGTGATACAAGGACTTTGTCAAACTGTATTCACAATAATAAGGGGCTGTTAGATCTTCAGATAAATGCAGATCACGAAAAAAACATGTGTTCTTATGGTTGTAAATAGTTGCAATTTAAAATACCATAAAAAGAAGTCAATAAACCCATTCCCAGGAGGTCAGCAAATAGCATTGTTCAAAGATTATAACACAAGAGGGGTCATTTTCAATAGATAGCGGTCTCATTTCCCTTTCAAAGAATCAGCTGCATATCACACTGCAACACATCACAAAAGTGAAATAAAAAATACACATTCATTAACCTGCAGAAAGGAAATGGGAAGGTATAAAACATGCTGATGAAACAAAATAAGTCAGCCTAGCCAAGACAGGAGACTGTAAGCAGCTCCAAATGGACCAAACCAAAGTAGGTAATAGGACAGTAGCATACTAGATGAAACTCAGCTTACACATGTGGTTTGCTGGAAACAGTTTACAACTACTTGTAAACATTTATGGGCTCTGAATTAGTTGTAACCTCCAAGGAAAAAGATAAAGGCATTATTATGGACAGCTCAATGAAGATGTATTCAATGTGCAGCAGCAATCAACAGGAAAAAAAAAAGAGTAAAAAACTAGGGGATATTCACCGTGGAACAGACAGAGAATTATACAGAGAACATTGGAATCAATGAGACATCCTCAGCCTTGGCAAGTCAATAGACATTTATTTTGTATGCCACCTCTCCTGAAATCCACAGTCTGAAGTGCCTTGCAAAACAAAGCAATCTAATTGCAGAATTAAATAATAACAAGGGGAGATAAATTCAATTCTCTGTTCACAAATTGAGTAAGGAGCAAAGGGATGAAGTCTGGATGAGGGCTGCAGTTCTCCACGACTGATGGGGAATTTCTGCCTAGAGAAGACCAGAGACAGGGGAGCAAAAGAACAAGAAAGAAGAGAAAAATAAATGCCTGGTCTGACTACTGAATAAGAAGTAAGTAGTTTGAGTAGATGGCTGGGTTGGGTTTTGGGTAGGTGTTCCCATACATCTACATATAATGGATTATCAGAGGTTAGCCCTAGGGAAATCATAGTCACTAGTCACTGGTTGGGTGCTTGCAGGGGTGGACATCATGTGACTCTGCCAAGATTCAGCTGTTTCAATTTTCTATGCTCATTTTTCACACCCCTGTTTTGGCTTGTGGGTTTTTTCCCCCTTTGGCTATATATTTTGTAGGTTACAAACTATTTGTTTGTTTTCTCTATGTTTGTGCAGAATGGGAAAAACATGGACTATAAACTGTGAAACAAATATGCAGAAGAATGCTGACAGGCTCAGAGCAAAATACCTGAACTCTGGTCTGTCAAGGCCATGTCTCATGTATGCAGTTTTATAGCAATAGCAATAGTGTAGGTTTGCAGACTCAAAAGGAGAAAAACTATGCAAGAATACTACTGAGATAAGAAACAGCAAAACTAATGGAAAGTATGAGTTAAGGAGGCTTTAAGACATTTAGGTAAAAGTAGCTAAACCTCAGACGAATGAAGTCAAAGGTGAAGTAATAATGCTGAATCCTACTGGAGTGTTCACATTCAGAGTTTTAAAGGGGTAAAGAAATCCCTATCTCCATCACACAGATCAAGAAAATAAGCAGGAGTTAAAGACCACTCACAAAGTCACAGTCAGGCATTAGTACATGGGGCAATCAAACTCAGCCTTGCACTGACCTATCAACAGACTACAGTGCAGGAAAGTCACTTAAATGTTCAACCATGAGAAATACCATTCTGAAAATTTCCAGTTAGAGGTGAACTGTAAAGAGTGAGAAGGTGAAGAAGAAAAAAAAGTATTCTGAAAATGACATTAACTTGGGTCAGCTCATTTCAAGAAAGCTGTAGCAGAAACAGAACTGATCAAGGAAGAATAAGTAGGCTGAATTGGCATTGCTCAGCTTTTAGGTTATAACACCAAGAAAGGGTACAAAACTCAGTGCAAGAGGGGAAGCTGAAGGAAAACTTGTACTCAGATGCTGAGAGCTTAACTTCAGCATAAGGCAATCTCACTCACCCTTTGCCTGCACATAATACCTTTGAGGTCAAGTATTCACTGCCAATCTCTCAAAGCACACACGAGACCATTATATAGGCTTGGCATTACTGTCATGGATATATATATTTTACTCATACACACAGAGTAAATTTAAATATGTGAGGAATGTATTTTTATTTTAGTAAGAAATTTCAGTCTGAAAAGTCTGCATGGAATTAAATTAGATAAAAGCTCAGCAAGGGCAGACTTCTGAAAGAAAGAATAAATGAGATATTGAAGGTGAATCTAGGTGTTTTAATAACTGAAAAATATAACAAAAAAAAGAGGAAAATTTCCTTACTGAACAACAAACTATTTTTAATTGAGACCTGGATCCAAAAATATCCCACAGATTTTATTCAGTAAATTCTCTCTTTTGAAAGAGTGGAATGAAAGGGCAGAGAGTGAAGAGGTTGGGAAGAAAAGTGAGCGTTATTTCTTATTTCTTATAGAAAGAAGGTCCTGTCTAAATTGGACTTTGTGTAACACAGGGATGACCTTCTCTCTTCTAAAGAGGTGAACATTAAAAAAAATCAACATTATTTACTTACATCTGGCTTCCTGTCAAAAAGAAGAAAAGGGAGAGAGTAGAAACTGAAATAAGCCAATTTTTTTTTCCTCTCGCTTAAATACCCAAGAGCTTTAAAATCCAATTTTGAAAATTAAAACCAGCATAAAATAATTGAAGGAGATCCTATTTGATCAAAGAGAAAGTGTTAACTTGGTCACAGCCATGCAGGTCTCTGTCTGGGATGAAACTTGAGGAAAGATTCACATGGCCCTTTTTCTACAGTCAAATTCCCATTTCTACAAAAGAAGTGGTAAAGCATTATATGGTAGAAATCCAGAAATTTCAGAAAACTGAACTGGAAACCACGTTCTCCCTACAGGGTCTTCTGATTCCATGTTTAAAGACCCTTCCCTACTTTCAGTGCTGTCATAGCTTCCATCTCTTTTTGTTCACTGTCCTCCTGACACTTTGGGGACAAGAGTGAATCTGGACTGTAATAATCATAAAATATTTCTAAAGCTTTTTTCCCATATAAAACTATCCTGATTAGACACCAGAGCCAGGTGTTACAGGACAGAGAAGTGCTTGAACATTCGTGGTCTGTAATCACTTGCAAGTCAGTTTCTCTTGCTGAGCAACTGAAAGTCCTTTGCTTGTGTTACTGATGTTTTGCTTGTGTTGTTGATGTCAAATATCTCTTTATTGTTAGCTATAAGATAGTAAAGCCAAGAAATTTCCTTGTGCAGAACACCACTGTCCTCTTCTGCTATCTGAAATCACTGTCTGCACTGCTACTTGTACCATTTAAACACAAAGTTTTTGGCTTTTTTTCTTCCACGACACTGTCTGTTATCTCCCATTAGATGAAATTGTTGGGGTAAATTTGCTCATTGACTTCACCATGAAGGTCTTGCTTTTTCATCTGAAAGACCTTTTTTACTTGTGTTTCTCTAAAATATTGGGAGATTGAGGAAATACCTTCCTGCTTCAGTAAAAGAAGTGAGAAACCCATGGCTAATGAAAGGAAGACCCAGCAGCTCTCCTCAAATTCACAGTTGCCTCCCCCAACACAATGATCCTGCAAGAGGCATCATCCATCTAGGCAGAGCAGTGTGCTCTGAGCCCTCCCTGCGGACTGTCCACAGGTTGGAAATGTGGCAGTCAGCAGCACCAACAGCAGGTAGGACATTTGGAACATATTGTGCTGCTGTAGTAGCCTCCAACACAGCTGCTGACTCCCTGCTTCAGTGGTGCAAAGCCATTGCAGGCCCACAGTTCACATCAGCCAGGCCCACCTTCCATACTCGTTGCATCCCAGCAGGACCCATATCTCCTTCAGCCCCCATGCAATGCGCCTGAGACCCTAAGTATTTTTGTTTTTTTTCTCAGAGACACACGTGGGGGTGCAGCCATCAAAGCTGTCCTTTACAGTGTGAAAAAAGAAGGCGTGCGTTGCCTGCCTTGCACCACGGCACAATAGCTCCTGGTATGTTTGTGGGGGAAGATGCCATTATCAGACAACATATGTCACTAACTGTTGTCATGGCTGACTTGCCACTTTCCACATTCAGAGAAGCGAGTCACTCCCAGAAGGACCATCAGGTTCCCCACTATTTTTTTTGAAAGAAATTTCAAATAACCAAACTCTTTTAGATGCTATGGATTGATAACATCCATCTTATCTTCATATTTAAAAACTCACATCTGGTTCCAAGCCTTCCCTAAACAGCTACTTTGTATTAGCTGTAACACCTTCTTAGTTAAAAAGAAGCTAATAAATAAATGAATAAATTTTTATCCTTGTTAGTCAGTTGAGCAATAAGTTTGGAGTCTGTAATACAGTATTGTCCAAGAATATTTTCAGAAACTAGAAATTTGGTGATCTTAAAAGTCTTTTCCAAGTAAACAATTATCTGTTTCTATGATTCTATGAATACAAAATTTAAATGTACACTCAGCTTTTAGAACCACAGATCCTAAGGTTTCCTAGTGCTATTTTTTCGTAATGTCTGTGTTAAAAAATTATGTCATTTCGGTTTCTTCTGCCCCTCTTTGTCCTGTTGGCTTTTTTTTCCAATGGAAAATGTCCCATTCTACATTCACACTGCTCCAGCTGATGTTTGATAATAACATTGCTGTAGGAAACATCTTGGCAGGAGGACATCAGAAGGGGATGTTACTACTCCGAAGCATCTAGAAATTAATCTGTGGATCTGAGTTTTCCTGTGCAGGCAGGAGAAACAAGTTAAGTCCCTTCTGATCACCTCTAGGTCTGTATTAATATATTTTATCCCTTGGGGATGCATGTAAAGAACATGGGCAATAATTGGCTGACTTATTAAGCAGATTCCAGAGCAGACAGAGCTAACACAACTCTACACGGCTGCACTCAGTCAAGAGGACATCCTCCCAGGAAAGGAAAGTTCTCTTAGTACAGTAGCTTATTGTTACTGTTCCTGGTGTTTATATGCTCCTCTTTGCTCATGTGAGTTCTTTATAGCTTCTTTCTTTTACACTCTACTCTCATTTCAGAAACTGAATAGAACTCCAGAGAACCAATTGCTCAGTATCACTGTAAAAATAAGAAATATTTCTGAAAATCAGTTTTCTAAAATATGCGTAAATCTGGCTTGGAAAATCTTGCTGCTTCTCAATCATGCAGTAAAACTATACCAAACACTGGGTGGTCGAAAGATTGCCCAAGGTCACAACAGGAATCAGTATCTCAGGTTGAATGAAGAGTACAAACAGGTGAGCTCTGATTTTCGTCATCTAGCTATTGGACAACACTATTTCCAGCTACTATTGATTTACACCCTTCTACCCTTGGAATCCAGCTGGTATTTTGTTAATTCAATATCCAAAAGCTCATAATGATCCAGTTAAAGATAGACTGCTACAAGGCAGTCAAACTCCATGAAACAATTACGTGAAAGCGTGATCAGGAAGTCATTTTTCTTACCTAGTCTGATACATAATTCCTCTGTCTGAAGAAACTTTTTGCTCAGCTAAGTTTTGTATGGAGCTGGTAAAAAAAATTTCCAGTAGGAGAGTTTTCTGGCAGAAATTGCATAATACTTTCAAAACGAATGGTTTTCCGAAATGGTGGTGTGGGTTTGTTTCCAGTGGGATGCTATCCTTAAAAGAGAGGCTAATAAAAAAGAAGGAGTTTTTATCACATTGTTCGTTTTCCTTGGATGACACAACATGTCAACCAGCATCACTCACATAATTTGCCATGACAGGTCCTGCCTGACACAGTGAATCGCAGTTGCCCAGGGTATGTGACCAGCAGCCACTGGTATAGCGGGGGCTATTGAATCACTGCTTTTCATTTACACCTCCCCACTGTACATACTCAAAAACTGTGGTTGTACGTGCAGCCAGCTGCCCTTCGTTTGCAGGTTCAGAGAGAGCACTAGCAAGGGATAGAGAGTCCTTTTCAGCACTCCTATTTCTTTCCAATTATCTGTGCAAAACGTAGATTTCCATTAAAACATCAAAATACCTTTCTAGGTGTAAGACCAGCTCTGCATAAGATAAAGAAATAAAAACTGTATAAACAACTTTAGCGTTCAAAAGCCTTTCTGAGCCAATTGCAGTATAATGAATTCAGCGTAAATTTGTGCTGACCTTGGATAGAAAATGATCTCTTTCTGCCAATAATTTGCATAGTGGATATTGCTTTCAAATCAGGAATACAGTAAATTGCAGTGTGAAGGTTTTAAAGGATGAAAAGAAAGTAGAGACTGAGTCTCAGCTCAGAGAGACCTACACAAGCCAGGAGAGTCTCCAACAGAGTCAGCAGAATTTTCTTCCTCAAGTGAGGTGAGAATTGCACTGTTTTTGAGGAGCAAATGCTTTTGTGTTTATTCATGTATGTTAATCCATCCATATGGTCTGGCTGGAAGCTCATAAAATAGATTGTGCAGAGGGCAGAGAAGAGAGAAACTGGTTGTTCAAACTACACCTGCTGCCTTGACAGTTAAATGCCTTCCCATCAGCCTGGACACACCTTTGTGCTTAGGGCAGGGGTTGGTACGGATCTGGGCATCTCCTTCCCCATGCTTGTGATCCAGCAGTTGGATCCAGAGCAAGCCTGCGTGAAAGCACCAATAGGTTTTGCTCAAACTGCTCTCTAAATACTTCACAGGCACTAACATGCCATTGGGACTTCTGCAATCCGCCCAGGAAAGTGTCTCAGCACAGACAAAGCAAGGTTGTCTCTTTCTGCCCGTACCAGCCCCTTCCTTGGAGGATTTTCCTCCAGCCATGGGCAAGATACAAAATAGTCCTGATGCTCCCTGCTTCTATCAGAGCTTTCCTCTTTCTTCCTCACCCTCATGTTACATCAACTCCTTCAGATGGTCCTTGAGACCCATATCAAATGGGTCCACAGTCCTACTAATAGAACACTTCTCGAGTACTTTCAGAATACTGAAAGTTAGTGTGTGGCAACTTGCATATGCTAAGCACTGCTGACCTACGATTGTCTGAAATGGTGGAAGGACTGAGTGCATCTGAAAGTTGCAGTCCTACACCTTCAAAGCATCACTCTTATTCATGGTTTGTCATGTGTACCACATGTGCTAGGAGAGCTGGGTTTGTTTAGCCTGGAGAAGAGAAGGCTCCAGAGAGATGTTATAGCAGCCTTCCAGTTCTTAAAGGAGGCCTATAGGAAAGCTGGGGAGAGGCTCTTTATCAGGGAGTGCAGTGATAGGATGAGGGGTAATGGTTTTGTGCTGAAGGAGTGTAGGTTTAGGTTAGGTATTAGGAGAAATTATTTACTGTGAGGGTGGGGAGGCACTGACACAGGTTGCCCAGCGAAGTCATGGATGCCCCACCCCTGGAGGTGTTCAAGGCCGGGTTGGATGGGGCTTTGAGCTACCTGATCTAGTGAGAGGTGTCCCTGCTCATAACAGGGGCTTGGATTTAGATGATCTTTAAGGTCACTTCCAACCCAAACCATTCTATGATTCTATGCCTTTAGCAAGTAAGTTTTACTGAAAGACTCTTTATTCTCAGTGTAATGTTAAGCCAGCACAGGTATTTCCTTCTACTGGCTGGTACTGTGGAGCTTAAATTGTGGCTGCTGTTTCACTGTCCCCTTTTAACACGTGTAATTATTTAGTAAGCGATTCACATCACATGATCTTATTTTGTTCAATCATAATAAACATCATCTTGTGTTTGTGGAACACCTTTGTCCCATAGGATCTGAAAGTACTTAACAGAATTGTACTGTTTTCCTGTATAGACTCATTTTTATTCAATAAAATCATAATGCACTTTGTACAGTCAAAGATTTTTTTAACTGAATCTTTAGATGTGCCAATCCTTGCCCAAGAGAATTTCAGTAAATATGCCTAGATCATTGATTCATGCAATTCTGGACCTCTTCCGCTTTATTCTGAAAAGTCAATATTTTTGAAGGATTTGGTATAGGAATGTTAATACATATATTGGTGAAGACAGCTTTTCTTCTGAGGGGATATGAATGCTAGCACCAGAAAAACACCGTAAATATTAAGAGAATATTGCTCATGACAGAGGATTAGATGAAGTAAAATGAGACCCTGACTAAGAACATGTGTTGTTTATTGGACAGACACTTCCAATAGCAAGGAAGGATTTCCCGCTACACAACATGACACAGGAGATGCCATCAAACACAGCATGGTTTACAAACTCTGCTTGACTTGCTGCCTGAAAGCATACTCCACCATCTTCCCCAAACCCTGAGTGACAAAAGTATGGGAACTCATGGCACTGTGGACCACCGCAGTAGAAAGGGTTGGATGAAGTTTCAGAGGATGCATGGCAATGGAGTCCTACCTCTGCCCATGGCATGTTGCACTGTGGATGTTGCAGAGGCCAGTCAGCTCTTGATGGTGCTTTTATCTTCCCACACACTCATAAATGAGCCACATTCAACTATCTGATCCCACTTATCGCCCGGGGCTGTCCCTGTCATCCCTGTTCTCCTCATCTGCACAGTGAAGGAAAAAATCCTGCTTACTATGGAGACTTGAAGGGCTTTGAGATGATGCGGTGTAAAGCACTGGGTAAATCTAAACGACAGCCAGGTCACTAAGAGTAAAGAGCATTTGACCTTTCTCTTCCTCTGTTTGCTCAAGGAATGGAAGGGGAAGGGGGTGGCTGCAAAGTAGAGATGAGCTATTCCTGTTGATATTGGTGTTGATTATTCTTCCAGACAAACTCAGAATGAAGGACTCAAACATATACCTCTGTAAATATAGTAATAGGCCACTTTGCAATGTCTTTGCAGCCATGAGACAGTGTCCAAGTGACGCCTTGCCTCCTGACACCCTGCATTGTGGTCAATATTGGCACAGAGTCAGGCTTGCTGACACTTTTCCTTTAAACAGTATTGGCAGTATAGACAGACTGCTGACACATTGCCCCCTGCAGTAGTGTAGGCAGGACACTGCCCGTGTTATTCATGTCAGCTGTACTTCTCTCAAGTCCAACTACCATTGGTGGAACCAAAACATGGAACAACTTTTACTGCATTCAAAAGGCATTTGCATCATTGGCTGTTGCTGCCAGATAATGGGACAAGTGTCCGTCATAGCATATGGGAGCCATGGCATCACTTATGATCCTGTGTTTGCCATCAGTTGATTGGTTGATTTGCAGTATGGGCGCATTGTTGTTCGCCTTTTTTACTGCTTCGATAAAGCTTAGTTTTAGAAAATGTTTTCAGACTCCATTACCGTTTGGACCACATCAAGTCAGGTGGAAGCAACTATCGGTGTTAGAGCAGAGTGACGGGTCTGGATGAAGACACAGAAACAAGGGTGAGAAGGTGTATCTGCCAACAGGAGATGATTTAGTACTTCCAAGCACCCAATCAGTATTGCAAAATTATCTCAGCAACACGTGTTCAGCTCCTGGCAGAGTCAGAATGGTTCAGCTTCCTTCCATAGTTCAGAAACAAGAAAAAAACCAACCAACCAAACGAGATTTTTGTAGTACCCTACAGCCTTGTTCTTCAAAATATCCCTGGAAAATGAGGGCCCTAGAGCTGTCCCTAGGCAGAAGAAATTCTACAACATATCTCATAACAGGAGACATTTCTTTGGGAATCTCATGGCCTGAACTTTCTAGTCCTGCTACATGTGATGCTCATCATCTGACAAAATGCTCCCAGTCAGCTGGATTCCCCTAATTGATTGCAGTGGGATTTGCAGGTCACTTTTGCTGGGAACTCCTTGGAAATCTTAACAGAACAGAGGCATTAAGTACTTGGTGGCAGAGAGAAGAGATGGGTTTGAGCGCCTGTGAATGCCAAACTCCAAAAGAAAGAAATTTGAGGTAGGTCATGGGGGAGACCACACACAGTCGTTCAAACACACATATTTTCTTATGGAAAGCAACTTTGCATGTTTCACCTAAGGACACAATAAAGAGAAAAGCAAAGGAGAATGAATGCTCACACAGATCTACCACAGGACCACTGAGCTCTTGAGCAAGACCTGTGGACTGACTGACCTCTTTCTTGCATATTCTTTCTTCTAGTTAAGGGATAACTACACACACTTCATGATAGGTGCTGAAAGGAGCTGCACTTTGTAGCCAAAATCTGTGCTACAAATGGGGGAGATTAATATTATTAATTCCAAGCTAAAGCCCTGTATGGAGCCAATAGAATTATTTGTTATCAGGACACTCTTTCTCTAACCCCAGGGTTACTACTGAAAGCTTTGTATGTTCCTCATTTTTCGCTGATATAGAGTAGTAAGAGAGGGAAAGTCACTGCTATACACACAGGTGGACTGCAAGTTAGGAGTGTGAATAGTCAAGGACATTAAAAAAACATGATAACATGCAAACAGGTGGCCAGATCCATAAGATCTGCATCCAATGTCACTTGGGATGTGCCTTCATCAGTAGTTGAGAAGGGGCTGCTTGTCCAACACGTGCTGTCCCATTACCACATGCCGTTTAACTAACAACACACTGCCATGGATGATGTTGAGCAACTGAAATATGACGTTATTTGTTCCTATCTTCCAAGAGGAAATCTAATCCTTGCCTGTTTTAACCACTTAGGTCAGCTGATCGGGGACACCTACCAGAAACCAGCTGATCCTCTCAGTGCTGAGCAAGGATCTGACCCAACCTGACAATTTCTTTGTTGTAACCACACCACCAGGATCCAGAGGGGCAATTTCTCAAATCAGATTCATCTCAATAGACCATTCTGAGCTTGATTTTACCATTTTTGCCTGAGGGAGGATAACAGAAATAACTGCTGAAATCTCTCTGCCTTCTGAGGAAAGAAAAATAAAGGTGAAAAAAAATTTAATTCCAAACATTTAAAGTTACTCTCTTTTTCAGGAAGGAATGCGAATTTTCATTTTCCTATCATGGCCTATGTGGGAGAAAACTTTCACTTACACCTAGTTCTTGCTCTTAGTGCTTAGAGGAGAGCTCAGGTACTAAGCCTCTTACTAAACGGAGAAGAAGGCAAAACACAGTGAATCCAGATTTGACAGCATTAAGGCTGAGAGTACTATTGATATCACCTAGTTATAGCAACCAAAAATCTCATTTTACAAGTGAGCCTTATTGGACTGCATTCTGCAGTGCCTTGTGACACAGTACTCTGCGTCCAAGCCAGTGGCCAGACCCCTGAGCAGCACAATCAGAATTTACAGGGAGGGTGAAAAGACCTGGGAGTTGCTTGCTTGAAATAACCTCTGTGACACTTACATTACATTTAATTAACTTTCATGATTACTATTGATTGCAGACTGACAAGAAGGCTGGAAACATCCTGGAACAGGTATCCCCCTGTTACCTCCCAGCCAACTGATACAACTGAGATCCGATCATGATTTCCCATGCAGCAGCAGTTCTGCTTGAACTGGATGAATTCCTTCAAGCACCAACCCTGGAGCCCTCCCATCACTTATTCCCTCCTATGTGCTTGCTCTGGGTGGGTACCAGCATTCCCATGACCATGGGGTGGCTCAGCAATGCCACCCAAAAAAAGGACTGTCCTTCAGCTGTGCCAGCACTCTAATCTGCCCTCATGGCCACTGGAAGAGCCAGGCCTTCCACTGGCAGCAGCACAACCGGGGCCAGAGATCAGCAAGGCTGCCTGAGGGAGAGTAATGCTGATGGAAAGGGATGCCACACCATGGCAGCCTGAGCTTAGCAGGGAGGTTGTTGCTTCTGTTTCACAGCAGACAGAGGGCCTGAATGCCTGAGAAGTCTGCTTTCTTCCAGATATATTAAATGGTCTGATAAAAAACACCTCTCCCTATGACCTTCACCTCATGCAGAGCGTAAACAACCCTTAACATAACCAGCAAACTCCAACTACATCGTGATTATTTAATATTAATTGAAAATGGAATATGCTGATTTAGATTAGCTACACAGGAAGGCAACAGCTATTAATGGTCTACACAGACCCAACACAGGAAAATACTGGCAGACCCATAAATATGATGAAGCTGGTTTTATGGACATGTAGCTTTGTTTCCTTGTACCATACAGGCAAAATCCTCATTTCTGGATGTAAAATAGGGGCAATATTGCTTCTCACATCCCGGTAGCTTTCTGGGGACCAAGGGGCTGATGCTTTGACAGTCTTCAGCAGCCATAGGCATAGAACTTTTCTGCTATGGTAGACGACACTGTTTTGCTGTTACTGGTCTGTATTTTTGGAAGTAGTGAACTCAGGATATTTCCAAGAGTCTGGAGTGAGATAGTGCACACAGAATGGCTTCTATTCAGCTCTCTGGAGGCTGGAGCTGTAGACAGTCCATCTCACTGAAGTGAGCACCAGGGTGAGCAGGAGTGTCCCTCATCTCACCAGCTGGGAAGGCTGCCAGGAGTGATGTGACAAGGCACCAGCTTCTGCCATACCCAGGCACGGGGACTGAGGCAGGCCTGGAACTAACCCACAGCTGCTGACTACCTGCACCACGTGCAACGGCAACCTGGAATTGCTGTCAACACAAGATGAACCCAAATTCAGCAGAAATCTCTTTATCTCAGTCCTTACACACCCTCTTTATCACAGTCTATGGTTAAAGAAGCTTTACATCTGAGATAAGGAACCTATCCATCACTGGGAACCAGGAGGTCAGTTTTGCTGTGGCAGATGCCGACCAGGAATTCCTCCGCGCTGATGAATTTACAGACCAGGCAGCACCATAGGAGAGTGTGTGTCTACTGGCATCACAGAGAGCATAAAACAAGTATTCCCAACCATAAATAATAACTTTATTCTTGTTATTTGCACAACATTAATAAATAGTATAAAACTACTCTTTGCACAGATCGATAATTGATTGATAATAAAAGCAACGTCTTATCATAAGCTGGCACTTTTATGGTCCCAGTTAAAGCATAGAATGAACTAAAGTAGGTCACCCCTCATAATAATTTCAGTATGTTTAAAAGCTTAGTAGTTGTCATTTATGCTTTTGGTCTTCAGAGCCACATCACAAGCACTAGAGTCTAAGAAGCCATCCTGCCATCCTGTGTGCAGAGCCAGGCACCTTGGAAATGTCCACTTGTTCACCTCGGTGCTAATGCTGCATTCCCAGGTGTGCTTCCCATCCGATGAGCAAACAAGCTGTGATCCCAGGTGGTAACAGCTGGCTGCTGGGATAGACAAGCTCCAAGACAAACATGGCAAAGGAGTTCAACAAACTATTTTAGAGCAGAGGCTTCATGGGGTTAAGTGGTAAGGCACTGCTAGGCCATCAGCAGCGGCTGAATTTGGGTGGACAAAACATCCAGAGCAAGGACTTTGGCTAAGACTCACTTTCCTGCTTGGCTCGGGGAGAGCCCTTTTCCATTGACTGTCATGGATCCAGGCAGTCATTACTCAGGTTTCCACAGACAGTAACAAGTCAAGGGGCCCTGGCAGGGAAGTAATTAAGTTTTCTGTGCAAGCTGGATCTACCATTTCCGGAGCAGACTGGTGCTTATCACAGGCCTGGCCTTCGGAGAGACTTCAGGAAGCTGGAGGGAAATATTTTATCCGTCAGTCTTCTGATTTCTGTGTTGGCACAATCAGAGTTGCAGCAGTAGATCTTCAGGCTCTAAGGGCAGTGGGATCGTTATAGTTGTCTTGCCTGTGTAAGCGAGCCTGTTCATTTGCCCTGAAGATGTTCCCATCCAGCCCAATGCCGTGCAGTTCAATGAAAGCACACTCTTCAGAAAGACAGTCAGCTCTGATTTACAGGCTCCAAGTGATGGAGATTCCCTCCCATCCCCGGGTAACCTGTTCCCATAATGAATTATGAGAAGAAAGGGAGCAGTTTAGTCAATGGTATTTGTGTACAATGATTTTACATGTTGCAATGGTGCCCACTGCACTAAGTAAATTGCCCCCTGGCTTTCATAAACATCATCTGTACACAAACATTATCCAGAGCAACTGTATGTCAGGGAAATTCTCCAGTGTAAGATAATGTCATCTACACAGCAATACGAAAGGTAAAACAGTACTTACCAGCTGGGAAAGAGGGAGAGGCGACAAACAGCCGCCAGCTGTAAAATGACCATGTCAGGGCTATAGCTGCTTGGGTCTGCCTGATTTAAGCACCAGCCCCACAAAAGCATGCTGAGGAAACTAATTCTGTGAGAGAGTAACTTCATACTCAGGAAAATTATGAGGCACCCAGAGGTCAAGCTGGTTCTGTGGGGTGCCTTTATAATACAGCCACCAGCAGAAAAAAATTCGGAAATTAAGTTCCATCTACTCAGACAGAATTGGCAATAAAGAGAGGACTGCTCCATTTATTTATTTATTACATTAGGTCCAAGGGAACAAGAGCCCTTTTTCTTTCTAAATTTGGATGTAATTATAGCCAGCTCTTCATTAGTGCTTTCTAGCCTCCATCTTGGAGCACTTTGCAGAGGAAGCTGATGGCATCGTTCCTATTACACTGGCAGAGAAACGGATGCCCAGAAATTGAGAAGCAATTTGGCCAAAGTCTTGCAAGAACCCAGTAACAGAACAAAGAAGAGAATGCTACCCTGCTGCATGAAATTCCTCCACTGTGCCCCCTCAAGCTGTGCCTAGCAGGAGAAAAGTCCTGACAGCCCAGCGTAAGTCTAGCACTACAAACCAGGTACAGCTGGACTGAATGGTCCATTTGACCATAGCCAACTCCCCATCTACTTCTCTGAAGGCTGCAACAACCTTTTCCAACGTGTGATCAAGACGAACAACATTTTACTCATGTAGTATAGACTCATCTAATCATGCTATAGGAAGGTACACAGAGCTCCAATGTCTCTATATTAAGCTATATGATCTCTCAGTTGAAAGATAAGACATAACTCCTTTAGGCCTTTTAGTCATTGCTTTGTTCATTGAATGTCATTTTCCAGGACTTGTCATTTTGTGGTCGAGCAGGGCACTGGGGCTGACTGCTTCCAGACCTCAGCATCCTCCCTGACACCCTGCACTGGCCAAGGGAACACTCCTTCCAGCAGCCACATTTCTCCACTGAAAAGTTGAAAAGGGAAAGAAGTAAACTTTCAGTTTGCAAGTCAGGTTTTCGGAACTGGTATTATAGCTATTAGTAGGAAAGGGTTTAAAGCATCAGGTAGCTGAGGAGCCATGGGCCCTTGCCCACAGGTGCCCAACCATGAGTTTTTCCCTGCAGCGCCAGGATGATTGCCAAAACACGTATCAGGGCACAGCACACGGTGAGGCTGTGGCAAGGTTGCCCTTAACTTCCGGAGGTTTTCCCAGTTGGCCTTCGGTCAACTGAACCAGAGCATCTGTTCTCAGCAGCCCAGCTCTTGGAACTGCTGCTTTTCTCACCTTGATAGGAAACTGCCCAGGAGAAAATTTTAACCTGCCTTTAAAATGTAAATTGGTCTGTCCTAAGTGGACTTCTGACTTCTTCAGATATGTTTAAAAATGAGCACTTCTTCCTCCAGCATCCATCTGTTAACACAGAGCAAAACAGGAATTTTATTTCTACCTGATCATGTCAGTTTGGCTGATACCCTCTTAGTGTACCGGGGCAGAGCAGGTATCCAAAGCCTTCATCTTCCGTCAATATCTTAAGCTTCCAAAGATAACATTAGGCAAATAGCTATCAAATCCTCCAAGGTGAGGACTAAAGAGTTAATTTTATATAAATCATCAGGACATGTGCCCAACTCCAAGCTCCATGGTACTAGGCAGAAGCACAAAATAAACAATAGTCATTGCTCCCAAGGGCTTACAAATGGCTGGATCTTTCCACACAGTGCAGCATAGCTCTTTTTAAAAAAAAATGATCCATGATTAAGTGTCCCACGGGAGGCAGCTGTCTGATGAGCACTTCAGGAAATTTGGTCCTTATCTGCAGGTGCTTAAACGGCAGCTGAGCCTTGGGGGAAAGTGATGTCTCTGAATAGCCCAGTAAGTGGCAGTGAGGATGGCAGGGAGCTATTCCCTTGTCAGGAGCACATGGACGTGATCCAGTCTGGACTAATGCAGGAGCAGTGAGAGCGGCCTGACCTTGTGGAGCACTCCCCAGCCAAGGAGTGTGCAGCCAAAGATGAGCGGGAGGAGAAGGAAGGGCAAGGAACCAACAACCACAGTACCCCAGGCAGCAACCGTTCTCCTGTGGGCATGGAGAAACTTCTTGACTTGGCCAGTGCCAATGCACACAAAGCAAAACTAGAATCTATGAAAGAAAAAATCCTGTACTAAGCTGTCTATACAACACATACACTCCTCTGTGGGTCTTCTGGCTGTTTGAGCACCTCAGACATCACCAAGCATTGGTTTTACATTGTACACCCCCTCCTTCTTGGTCTGTGAACAGTTTGGCAGGTTTTCTACAAGTAAATAAAGCAGGGCCAGAGCACTCAGCTGCCCATACTGTTCCCCATCAGTTCGCTTTCTGGCATAGTTTTGGCCGTGCCAACTCCTTGTCTCCCAGACGTCACCCGTGCACCATTCTGGGGATGACATAGACTGGGGATTGTTCCCTTCTAGCATCTGAATGTATTCATATTCATTTTGAGGGTGTAAAGGGAGGGAAGGGAAAATCTTGAGGCAAGTGGATGCAAGCCAGGCTGTGACACTCAGCCTCAGGACTGGAGAACAGACCCTGAGCTGTTTTAGATGTGTGCTTAGAACTATTTTCCAGACTTCCCATTTCCAGTCCATGGGTGTCAGCAAGCTCTCCCGTGCTCTCCTCTGTACTCTCTGTTCCCTTTCTTTGCACCGAACACCAAAGTCCCAGGTTTGGGTCTAGCATGTCTCACTCCATCTGTGGGACTTAATGCCTTCATTAGCACATTATAGGGATGGTGGAAATCACATAATTCAGTTAAATTTCTATGTCTCAGAGACAGCTTCCATTTCTATTTCTGCTGCCTTTGCTAGACAACCAGTTTCTAATACAACTCAACCCAGACTCCAAACCAGACTGTTTCCTCTCACTTTTTAAATCCTCAGCTTGTCCCATCTAATGTTTGTCGCCAGGGTTTTCTTGTAAAGGAAATCAGGCAAATAACAGGATTTTCTTCCTCTGCTCACAACATTCTCAGCTCCCTCTCCCCTCCACCAGCAGGTCATGACCCTGTGGTTCCCTCACCTTCTGCCCTCTCATGGCTAAACAAACCAAATTTAATGCTTTTGCTCTTTCAAAAATATCTGCGTCAATTTGTCTTCCCCTTCCTTCTCAGTCCAAAAATTTTTGCCACTTTCCCTGGTTGCTCTCATATCTTTTTAATGACTCCTCAGGGTTTTTCTTCACCTTCTCTAAAATTTTAGGGAGAAGCGATGTGGATCTCTGTTCCCATTTAGCTTCTTTTCCTCTTCCAAAGATTATTTCCAGCCTATTTTGCTCATAAACTGATCATCCCTGGACGTCCCTTCTCAGTTCAGATCTGCAGGGACTAGGCACAGTGCGTTTCTCCATATGTTCTACCACATCTTTCTGCTTACATGCTTAATTGTTAATTAGTCATAAAAAAGTGAACCTCTCTAAATGAAATGGAAAAAAAAAGAGTGAATAGGGAGAAGGAGGCAAAGAAACAGGCTCTTCAGCAGAACAGGGAGAGTGGTCGTGGAAGGCCAAAGCTGGGAAGCCTCGTTTCCATTAGCTCTCACCTCCTGATGTACATGAGCTACTGATGACTCTGCTGCAAGAGCCTTTGTCACTCCCCTTTCCTTCTCCTCCGTGGAAATGGCTGCATGATGGCCCCTCTGAAGTAATTGGGAAGCAGATCTGGCTTCCCCAAATGCACAACAGCCCTGTGAAAATGCCACCGCCCCTTCATACTCCACTGCCAAGGGGACGGTGCAGACTGGGTTCCTCTCACAATTCCAGGCTCCCTCGCCAGCCTGCTCTAGGGTGTTGTAGCTCCAGCCCCTCACTCTTCATCTGGTGCAACGGCAGTTTTATGTTTTCATAGGTACTTTCAGCACAATCAAGTGGTCCTTTACTTTCCCTTAAGTGTTTTTGGAATATACTAGACACCTGGTGAGAAGCTGGTAAATCCCTTCTCTGAGCTCATGTCTACAACAAAACAACAGAGTACTGCTGCTCGTAACAGGGTGTATGCAGATGCCTTCACTGAGTACACTGTTACGACATCTATAGATGCAAGACTTGTGCTATACATCTCCTTGCAAAGGCAAGATATATACCCTAGATAGAGGACGTACACTAGACATTAAGCATCGAGGACCTCATTTGCTGCTATGCTTCAGCTGAAAGCCATTGTGATGCAGCAGACTAAACATAAACCCAGTTAAACTGGGTTTACAATTGCTTTGTGTTAGCAAACTGGCACAAAACAGCTGAAGCTTACCAGTAGAACTGGCCCCTACAACCTTCTTGGGGCCACGTCAGACCTCATTTAACCAGCACACTTCAGATGGCAAAGGTGAGAACTATAGATCATGAACAGAAATACATAAAATAAGTTAAAGACAATGCTGCACTCTCTGTGTAAAATTGCACCATTGTAAGTATTTTAATGGAAACCCTTCGAAGCTGGCTGCTTTGGAGCAGAGAGGAGAGAACTGAAGCTCCCAGAAGCAACAGTGCTGCAATGAGCTTATCCAGCACTGTCTTCTTCGCTATCCAGCCCAACCAGCGTTTGAATGTTGAAATTAATTATACTTTCTGGTGAAAAAAACTGATACGTTGGCTACTTGGAAGTAGTCATTTACTAACTTTCTACCACAGACTCAAAGAGAGTGAAAGTTCATTGTTCACGCAAGGTTTGCAAAATCCACTAATATGATGTATTTAAATTCAAAGCAGTATAAATTTGTAACCACATAAAAACTGACAATCACTGAAGAGTGCAAGATAGAGCAGTGTTTTGGAAATTTAAAGTAAAAAAAAAAAGAAAGACTCAGCACTCTTTAGTGGAGAAGAACATTGCATAAGCACTCGAGAGGGAAAAAAAGAGGAGGAAAGAAAAAGCTTTTTTCTATATGGAGGATTAATCTGTGTGCTAACCTTCAGCATGCTCTGGCACTTACATAGTGGTACAAGGGGAAATGCGGATATAGTGCAAATGACATAAACAAATTCCTGCAGAGGAAACCTTTCTGGTGGAGACATCCATTCTCCAGACTCAAATCCACCGTGCTAATACATTTGCCTTGTGTGCAGCGCTCGGCTAATGGAAAGCTTCTTGCACAAAGTGTAGCTTACAAGAGGAAAAAAAAATGCAAGCAGGTTTGAATTTCTCAAGGACCAGAGATGCCATGCTTTGGCAGTGAGAAAAGCCTTTGGTTTTGAAGACTCGCCTAACCCACACTAAGCCCGTGCAGGTTGCCAGCCTAGAATATCTACAGCCTCTGATCTACTGCATTGCACAAAGGAGGACGGATGACAGTGGGCTTAGGTTATCAGCTAGACTGAGTTACTCTGTTGGGTAAGAATATGGATGCTATTGCCTGTTAGGCAGTAAAAGAAAAAGGGAAGCAGCAATAAGGGACAGAGACAGTTATAAGTTTGACTAGGGACAAAATTAAATTGATGCAGTAAATGGCACTTAATGCACTTTAGTGACCCAATGCATTTACTTCATCATACTGTACCATGTGGCTGATTACATTTGATGCATAACACATGAAAAGCACTAGAGGCCATTGCTGGAAAATCTTGGGATGCAAAACGAATTGTCTGGGCACCTTAGGTGTTCGGCATTTCTGCACACACACATGGGCACATGCAATGTGTCCTGCGTGGCACATGGGATTTGATAGCACCTTTCAGAGGTCACCTTGGCACTGACTTACACTCCTACTGAGTTCGCCATGCGAGAATCAGCAGTCAGGGCTCCAGTCCTGCATAAATTCTGACAGTTTCCTTCATTTGGTTTGATTGAAACAGCACAGCTGCTTTTTTTCGGACCAAAATCCAAGAAAACTTGGTACAGTCTTGGAAAATAAAATAAGCAGTCAAGTTTGCCAGCTGCAGAATACAGTGGGACTTCACTCATTTGCATGGCACCAGTCCATGCACATAAACCAGGCCAGCTATCCTCAGAAAGTTCAACTCTGAGGGCTGCATGAAGGCTCAGATTTCTTCGTTTACACATCACCCTGAGGAATATTCAATGCCAGAGCAGTGGAGATGTAAAAAAGGTAATACAGTCCTAGAAAGATGCTAATTGTTCAGAAAACTGGGATCTTCTCCTTGTCCTGTCATTGATTGTTTTTTTCCCCTTGCTATCATAGTCAGGAATATTCTGAAGACCCTCTGAAACTCCCTTAGATGCAACATTCAGCAATCCAACAGCTACTCCCTGCCCAGCTCTGCAGGGTCCTGTCCCACAATCCAGGGAACACTGTACCCAGCCCAAGAGCTGAAGTTGTGAGCTCCTCTAACCTGGCTTACTGTGAATGAGTTGGGCTAGGAAGAATCCTCCTGGGTGCTTTGGGAGGTCTGCAGGGCTTTATAAGCTCTGTGCAAGATGAACACCAGCTGTGGACTCGCCCACTGCCACTTCCACCTCCACAGCAGTTCTCCTTTGGGGCAGTATTCTGAAAGCCTGTAAGCTGATGGAGAACTATCACACTGAACCCAAACACATCCTCAATTGATACTGAGGATGAGGTAACCTCCAGAACATCTGGAGCTGCAGATGGTATACATACATAACTGTGATGAACTGGGACTCAACAGGCTGGGGTGGCCATGCCTTTCAGGACTGGATCTTAAAAATCTGCCCCTCTGTTACATGGGGATAATGATTTTGAATCACTTTTGTAAGTAGTTGTGACTGTGATGCTGTTATTGCTGCATGTCATCGTAAATAATTGTGCTTTTCCAAGCTTCCTCCATTTAGAGTTTAAGTAGAATAAATGAATGGAAACTACAACCCATTAAATATGCAACAAGACGAGAGGTTAGAAGCAGCCACCACCAGTGTGGTACCAGTTCCATAGTGTCTTCCACATGATGCAACAAAAAATTACTCATAAACCAAGTGCTTGACTCAAGGATCAGAAAATGCTGGCATGAGCCACTAAAGCTCACATAATGAGAATATTTATGAATATCCACTTGCTGTTTAGGAATAGTTCAGTGCAGAGACATTAAATGGGTTTTTATCTCAGAATAAATCACTAGAAGAGCTGGGAAAAGGACCAAGAATCCTACTAACCAGTCCTCAGTCTCATTACATGTCTTCCTCAGCACTTTACTTAGTACAGACATTGTTCCCCCAAATGCATCAGATGCTTTCAGTTACTATGGCCATAGAAAGCAGTTCAGGGAGGCTGAGCTCCATTCCCACCCTGTTCTATACCTGTGTTGCACAGCAGCACAGCACACACAGCAAAGCCACTCCACTCTCTAACTTTGAGGGGGAGATTCAGTCCCAAGGTGTCCTCAAACCATGATCATCCCAAGGCCACATGGCTAAGGAAGCTCACTGATCTCCCATAGGACAACAGCCTGAGGTTCAGGGCCCACATGAGGAAGACTGCAATAATTTGGGATTTACTCCAGTGTTGCTGAGAGCAGAATTTGGCCCTGCTCTCAGAGAAGAAAAGAAAAATATACATTGGATTTATTTGCCTTTGGAGTGAAATAGGCAGATTTCAATACTTAAGGGGATTGCATTTAAATCATCCACGGATTTTGAAAACAACATTATTGCTTGGTATCACAAGCAATTCCCAATTTTTAGATCTTTCTGAGCTAGACTCTGTTTTAGTCCTAATAGCAACAATTCTATTACTGCTGAGAGGGAAATGGAATTGCAATGAACTGGTATACATTTTCCTTCAAAATTATAAAGTGACAAATGTTTTATTTCAGCTTCTCTTGAGGATTTGCTGGATATTAAAAATAATCTTAATGTAGCCACTGGCTGGCATTAACATAGTGCTATAACTGCCTGTTCTAGGGAAAGCAGAGGACTGTATGTTTTCTCAGCAGCTTCTCACAAGGTGCTGCTCACATTTTAGAAGCGCTTTATTATCTAGCAGGATCAAGACATCACTAAACAGAAAGGTATTGTAACTTCATACTTTGAAAGTCTAATTTCACCCTTTTTTTTCAGGCTCAAAATAATCCATTATCTTCAACACAAACAAGAGGGATTTACACCAATCAAAGCCTTTCATTACTGTATTTAAATTCTTGGGTTTCAAACCCAATTTCAGATACTCTTAACTTGTCCATTTCTGTATTGTTTTCCCAGCTCCCTGATTCTCCATCAGTGGTAGCAACAACATATATACAGAAATCAGGCCACAGTATGTTACCTACTGCATCATAGAGCTCCACAGCAGGTTTCAATAATGAGACAGTAAAATGGGGCAGAGTTTCAGAAAAACTCTAGTACCCACATCGTAAATCATGGCTGAACTGAGAACTGAATATTTTTCAATATCTGACTAGTCCATTTCAGACTTGTATTTTCAAAAGAGTGGAGTTGCTGTACATGCCTCCTTTTCTCCATCTCCAAGTCAATATCCCATAGAAGGTCTTAAACTCTTCCTAAAAATTAGGACCTTTTCAGTTTTCTACAAGGCTACAAAATGAAAACCCCACTGAGACTGCCATAGACCCTAGGGTGCTCAACAGAAGCAGGAACTGAATGTGGATTCCTTTTAGAAACAAAGCAATGCAAACATGTATCACTCAGTTGCCAGCAACTGGTCTCTCTTGTGGTTGTTTCGTGATAATGAATGGGAGTTGCTTCTACGTAGACAGAAAGGGAGAAACTACAGAGCAAATATTTTGCAAACTCAGAATTCTCATTTCTGCTGCAACTTCAATAGAGCACTGTGTCTATTCTTTGCAGCTACAACCTGAGCAGTTGTTGTTAACATTTCATTCTTCAAATGCTTTCCTGTATAATCTCAGGAACAGTTTTACATTATGTTTCCTGGAAAGCAAAATATCTGTTCCTTCACCAGCACTTCACCAACACCAGCAAAAGTATAGTTAATTACAGAAAGGAAACAGGGAGGAGCCCATGCTGCACAGAGGAGTCACTGCAGCATGGAGTCCCATCACCATCCTTAATGTGCAATAGAAATGCAGGTAATGTGCAAAATGAGCTACCCAGCACTAGCAGCACATGGAGCAGGCAGCTCATAAGATCCGCATACAGCCCTGAATGCCATGCAGAGAAACAAAAGTGTGGAATAAAGCACATCATGCAGCTACTAGAATGTCACCGTCACACTGCTCAAAATCTTGAGAAAAATCTGTTTCCTTCTGATAACATTGAGGATACAATTAGCTAATAACTTTAGAAAGGAAAAGCAGAGACTTTTTTCTTTCTGCTAATCATTTAAAAGAGAAAATAAAACAAGGCGTTGATCAGCGCCAACTCCCTTATCTATCTCTTTTCAAGTGACAGCACACTGGATTCCAGTGTGATTGTTCAAAAAACCCCTCAAAAGTGCATTTAAAGTTGAACCGATAATGCATTAAGTATTTTGGGCCAGATCCTCCCTTTATGTAAGCAAGTAAGGTTCCAGGCACTTCACAGATCTGGTGTTGATTTATTCCAGTTAAAAATCAGCTTTTATTTCCAGCGGAGGGGGTTACCAAACAAAACTGACATTCGGCATCAGATTCCTCTCACTTAACAAGTAAAACATGATCTCCAATGAAGCTTGTTCTCCCTTTACAGACTGCTTTTCTACAGAACAGAGATGAAGTAGGCACAAATCTCTGAGAGCTCCATTCATCTGACTAATTTTGGATTGATCTCCACTGACCACCAGGCTGTGAGGGGGTGCACAGCGATGGCAGTGGTTTGGTTCAGCTAAGCACTGCACTCCTGATTTTTCTGACTATCCTGATTTTCCCCACTTAACTTCATTTTGATTCATATTATGGGGCACCATTGGAGCACACAAACTGGACCCTTTCAGATGAAACTAAGCTGGAAGATGCAGACATACATCTAGCACCCTCCATCCATCCCCACATCAAAATCACCCCCTCCAAGAGGTGTATCATGTGGAAGTCAGGTTTCAGACCACAGGTCTACACCCATTAGCTTGTGGTAATTGCTAATGTAAACAACAGCCTTTTGGTAGCTCCTGCAGATGTAGATATCTTCATTTAATCAAATTAATTCCACCTCAAGTTGTTTTGTATAAATAACGTGGCTACAACCCAAGAACTCAACAGTTGAAAGAGCAGGAACACTGTTCTGGGATTGTTTTCAGGGTAACACTTTTTTGCTTGTTTTCTATCTGTTGGGATGCTCTGTTTCATAGGAACCCATAGTGACTCAGAAAACCAGGAGCACAGCAGACTCACCCACACCTTTCACCCTCTACCCAAGATACATGTCTTCTACAACTCCCAGATTGGATGGGATGATGATATAAGGACCTCTCTATGCTCTGGCAGTCTGAAGCCCAGAACGGATGAGGCCAGCCTGAATAGCTCTGATGGGAACCAAACAGTTACAAAGTCCTCAAGTTCACAGGCCATGTTATCAAGTCCATTGGTCTTATCAGGGACCTTCTCAGCGTGGGATTCATCTGACCAGATATTGCTGTGTTGCAGGACCTGCAGTTAGCGTGCTTGTACTGTCAGCAGAGAAAAAACAACACATATGAGACACAACATGTCTCATGCCAAAGCCCGTGTCTGAAGCAGAGAAGGACAATCCTGAACAATGCTTTGTTCTGTCCATTGACTATGGAAGGAGTCAGTGAGGCCCAGCTCTGACAGAGACGAGTACTTTGTAGGCATCTAGAGTTAGATGAGATGAATGCGATCCCCTGTGACTGTGACAGGCTTCCAATACGCTCCTAACAATAAACATGAGTCAATAAATGAATATATTCTCAGCCTGCAGGGATCAGCCTTCAAAGGCCTCTAGGCTGGCAGAGCAATTCTTTTTGTACATACACACTCCCAGTGATTTCTTCTAGAAGTCACCGTTACCTACCAATGACTGTGTCACATTGCAAAGACACTGTCCTGTCGCACACAGTGATACAGACTGAATGTTCCTCTGACCTCAGGTAACACAGTGAACACCCATCAGCTGGTCTAGTTACTGCTGTGTATAGATGTTATACCACATAGATTATCTATGTAACAGGATAGACTTACAGCCAATGCTTAGTTCAAGCTGAGGAGAAAGCAGATAAAGAGCCACTCATTTAACTGTCCTGAACCTGATACACATGGCAATCATGCTCCTCAATTTGCATTCTCAAGAGCACAGGCAAGATTTGTTACTCTACCTTAAAAATAAAAACACACTGCAACAGAAATGTATGTCCTTTATTAACAACTTTTCAAAATAAATCTGAAGGAAAAAAGTCTTTGGTGACACTATCTATAAAAACAACCTATCTTAGATGGTAAACCTATGATGTTACACAGGTTAATGAAGTAAACCAAATTATATGGCTTTTCAATTTCTCATTCTCTCTTTCTTTCTCTCACTCACACTCTTACTTTAGGTTTAATTGCACCATGTTGTCAATAGTCAAACAAAGAGGGAGAAACACTTTAAAAAAGATGTGGCAGCACTATGAAAACATTGGTAATGCATTAGAAAATTCTTCTCAAAAACGTACATTTTATACAAAATAAAATTGTAAAGTTGTTTGCTTTTTTGCTTTACATTTGCCCACCTAAGAATTCCCATTTCAGGTTTCCATTCTCATCATCCAACCACTATACATATTTTCTCTCAAAATAAATATACAGAATTATGTACAAGGTCGCAAGGCCCATTGGATCATCACTAATCACTGTGAAAGTCACTTAAAAACATCATGAGAGGGTGAGAGGGAGCATATGATGAGTCCCATAACTCCCCCCAATTTAACTCCCCCTAATTTAACTCCAACTTAAAACACATGTATGAACATGGTTAAAATAGTGGCATAAAGGCCAGCATGACTTAGTTTTAAACAAGGGTGAGAAGTACAAATTTTTGTAAGATTCAGTTTTATTTCCAACAGACAGAGGCTAAGACCCTGTGTGGGGAAGGTTTACCACAGGCCCATCCCCACAAAATCCCACTAATGCCCAGGGAAACGGCTCGATCAGGCCGAGATCCTTGAAGGCCACATTTCTGCAACAGAGCGCAGAGACAGCCTGGATAAAAAAACGGCGACTAATCCAACTCTTGCTGCAAGAGGACATTTAACTGGAGGAATTAATAAAATTGTTGTTGATCAATACAGATGTTATAACAAACACTGAGTGGTCTTTTAGTTTTGATACAGAGGGAGAGAGAAAGGGGAGGGCACTGGATTTTACACTGGGAACTTAAATTTAACACCCCGCCCCCTGTCTACTTCTAGATGTTTCTTCAATTGCTTCAGTGTCAAATGATTACTTCCATTCTCCAAATGACATCTTTTGGTAAATGATCTATTTTAAAAGGCGTTCATGGGTGAAAGATTAATTTCTTTGTCAAAGTTTGCTCTAAAAAAAGAAATTTCAATCTGAAATCTATCAAATCCATTACATTTTCCAATGGAAAAGATCAAAGCGCTCAACAGCCATGCATTAGAACACCAGTGTGTTGACTATGAAATTGTTACAAAGCTTAAACATTCACATCTAGAAAAAGTTATGGTCATAATCAGAATTTTTCACAAAATAGAAAGAGGGAAATGAAATCTTGTACAGGCCCAAGGGACTGCAAGGAGAACCAGGCACTTTCTGTCTTGGAAGTTTGCCCCTAATTTTGTGTCACGTTTTTCTCATTATGAAACCCTCCTCCAGCAACCGATCTCATTCAAATTATAACTGGGAAAGGTTTCTTCCTCTTTTTTTTTTCTTTAATAAATTCAATTAAAAATTCATCAATTCTCCCAAACTTTAATCCCTACTTTTATTCTGTTTTAATGGCACGGATCTATGCACATTTATCCATTCATCTCACCCCTGATTAAATTAAGGTCAGTAACCTTTACAAAAGGCCACATGCCTAACACTCAGTCAAGTCATCAGGCATTCAAGTACCTGTAAAGTAAAGGCTAACATAGCCTGCTGTTAATGAAAAATAATAAAAAAACAACCTACAAAAGGAGCAACAAGGAATAAACCTTGTTTCAGCACCATCTGAATTAAGGAGGGGAGAAAAAAAATGAAGAACCATTAACTTGCATGTAGTATGTGATAAAAAGGTGATTTCAGTCACTAAGGAAACAATACAGCTCTACCCAACACAGATACACAGCAGAGGCTCAGAAACAAGCCTAGTGTCCTTAGGAGTGTTGGCTGATAATGTCTGCATTGAGTGCAATGCACCGAGTCTCCAAACTGGATCTATGTCCACTTCCTCCCCGGGTCCCCAGGCTGTGGACACGGGGATTGATGGTTGTCCTTGAGACCGGCCGCGAGGCACATTCTTTCCTAGAGAGATGGCTATGCCCGGGTAACGTGCTGCAAAGAGAAACTCTCCCACCTATCAGCATCCCTTCTGGAGCTAAGCCTTTCATTGTTACTTGTTTAATGAGCGATCTATAAACAGAATGGGCCTCAAATCACATTGGGAGCAAGCTTTAGCACAGCCTTCCCAAAAAGTGACGATAACAGAATGTCAAACAGCTTAAAAGCTTGGCCTGACTCGCTGCACTCCAAAAATGGTTAGCTACTCCCTTTTTAACTGAAAACCCAATCCACGTGCCTTGAACTGGCATTAACTAAAACCCAAGGAGAATTCTAATTCTTGCTTTTTAGGGTGCCCTCTTTCCCTCTCTCTCCTTGGCTCCTCTTGCTGGCTACTGACCATTAACTGTTTCCCAGAGCTGCAAATGCTCCTGGGGATCCAACTACACACTTGCCTGCACACAGGTACGCAAGGGAAGAAAGAGCCCTGCCAACCTTATCCAGTGTTTGACATATTCTCCAAAAATTAAGTCTAAGGAGAAGGCCTATTCCAGTCCCCGGAAGAGCTGCATGATGTCCAAGAGGGAAAACTGGTATGGGAGCCACTGAGTCATTTACTGTGGAAAATCAAACCACTAGACTTCACCTTCCCCACCCAGATCAGCAAGGGCAGGCCAAAGAACACAGGAAAGCGAGGTTCAGACTTTTACAGGATATGAAAAGCTGAATTAGCAGCTCACCCTACAAAGACATGAGTGTAACTTGCTCCCCTTCTGTCCGTGTCCCAGCCTACCTACTCTTGCTTCTTTGCGCATCTCCCCACATACTGATTTAACTCTCTTTTAAAAGAGTATTTTAAAAAATCCAATAAATCACTGGACAGTTTTCCTTGATTTTAGAGTTGAATGGGCTCACAGAAGCATCTGCTGGACACCAGCACAGCAGAAGTCGTGAAGTGTGACTGGATGGCCAGGGGCTGGGAGAGCACTGGGAGTGCACTGGGAGTGGGGGGGTAAAGTGGCATCTCTTCCTTTCAGCAGTGTAAGTCTCTAGCTGCAATATCACATATGTTTTGGCAGACTCCTTTAAAGATTTGTTTCCGATTTAGCACAAATTGCCAGGAACCTGATGTTCCTGCCCTAACTTGCTGTGCTCTGTTCAAATATTGGAATACATATGCAAAGCATAGCATTCTTTGTATGTCTTTACATGTCAGGTTGCATACAAACATTTAGCAATCTCTACTTCGCACTTTTAAAGCAACTTCCTGTTTAGGGATTCTGATCTTACCAGCAAGAGAAATTATTTAGGCTTCACAGCATTCCCTCTAAAGCCAGTAATTATTACCTTTACAAATGATCAAACTGAGGCACACCTCAGTTACGAGAGTTGCTTAAAGCTGCATAAAAAAGCAGTGCCTGAGCCTGAATGAAACTGGTGATAATTCTGGTCCACTCTTCCTGACCACACCAGCTACTCTTCACCCCAGCTACCGGACTGTCTGTTTGCACAAGAATGAGGTATAGAAAGGCTTGCTGATCTTTTGGGCATCAGAACTAAACACTCCCACTGTGACTTTAATCAAGCTCTTGGGGTTGACGATCATTACAGAGCAGCCCAAACGCACCTCATGAAAATGTGAGAGTTCAAAACGTTTTTAAAGTGCTTATTTTCTTAGCAAATCGGAATGGCATCTTCCTGACCCAAATCACTGCTTTTGTTTTCATTCTTCAACTGAAAGAAACACATAAATAAGCAAAGCACTACAAAGAAATAAACAACTGTTTCCATTTGAAATGATAAAAACATTTTGGAGCATAAGTAATGCCAGTATTTGAGGTTAAGGTTTTTTCCGAGTTACCCTGCCCCAAGTTGGGACCACACGCTGCTGTCAGAACCCAGTGTCTGACCATGTACTTTACTTCAGGAGTCAGATATCCTGGAGGGAGTTTCTTCATCTATTTGCACTTAAAAATAAAAAAAAAAGAAAGAAAGAAAAGCCCATACTTTGATTTCATATAAACCAATTTGTTACGGGCCAAATTCCTGCAGTGCAAGCACCAAAGTGCTTTCTTTTTTTTCACCAGCCCCCCTTTTTTTGCCCTCAGTACAAAGTTATTCCTAGAAATTTTGCTGCTACAGTCAAGCAGCACCAGTGCAACCAGGCAGCAGGGACTCACTTGGGCTGTGTGCTGACTGCCCCCGTGGTGCTTACCCACAGGTAAGGCCTTCCTGGATATGCCTCTCCTACCAGAATAAACATCCAGCACCACAGCCCTGCTGTGCATGAAGCCCTTCCTGTGCTCTGTGTCACTGGTTTATTACTCGGTGTTCCTGTCCCACTTCAAGTAAAGGCTGATTGCCTACAAAAACGGGATCCCCAACCAGGAGGATTTACGCTCTCAGCTGGCTCGTTGTGGGCTCTCCAGTTCTCCATCCATCCAAAGGGGTTTTGCTATAGTGGCCGCTACCGGCTTGGCTTGGGGAAAACTGAGGAAAAAAATTAAAAAGTCATCAGTAAAGGAGAAACGTTAATACTTCAGCTCTGTCCTCTTGTGCTCAGTATGTTTCTGAACCTGCTGCATTTTCTCCCTATGAGATTCAGGCATTTAACTTTGCAGGGGAAAATTAATGAAAATTGCAATGACAATTAAATGCATGAAAGAAAGAAACAGCAACTTTGAAATATTCACAACCAACACAATTTTGATTAAAGAAAGAACTCTGTTTTTAATAGGGGTTTTTTTGATCATTAAAAAAGTTTAAACCTGCATAGCAATCATTTCAAAAATAATTATTTAATGTTCCATAATGAAACTGTACACAACCTAGTCTTGAGCGACAGAAGCCTGCCGGGCAATTTGACGCAGTCCGGAGCGGTGCGCCCTGGCGCCGGGATGCCCATCGCCATGGCCGGGCGCTCGCTGTTGGCAGCACAGTCTGGCTCCACACGCCAGCGGCCACGTAGAGCTGGGGGCGACTCAGCCCCCTCAGCAGTGCTCCTCAGAGTCGTTCAATGTCCCGGTACTTCTTCCTTAGGATGGAAACCTGGTCTTTAAAGAGGACAGGGTCGAGCCTCATCTGAGAGTGGATCAGCGGCATATAGCCAAACCAGCTGGCAAAAGTGTTCATGCAGCTCTGTCGCTGGGCAAAGTGGTCAGGGTCAGCCCAGCGTGAGGCCCTGGACGTCTGTGTGGAGAGGAGAGCAGAAATCAGACATCGGCTGCAACACAACAAACAAAATGGTGGGAAAGGACAGGTGCTGTGGCAGGGCTGACATCTTGCTGCAGAGCAGTGCTGGGAGCCTGAGAGCATCCAATAAGCACAGGGACTGAAACCTGCTCACTACAGGGTTTCAACACAGAGGAAAGACACCTTAACAGGTGAGCCACCACCCCCAGCCTTCAAAACAGTGCTGTGCAGCATGGGCGAGCTCAGATCAACCACGAGATGCCTTCACCCAGAGCATTAGAGCCATGGGCAGGCATCCCAAAGTCTGCCAGCGCACCACCTCACTCCATTTCCTTCTCTCATTTTTTTATATCCTTAAGCTACTTCAGAGACAGAACAAGTCCTTAAAAACTACCAGCAAAGACAAGAAAGTCACCCCTGGCCACTGGAAGGTATATCCTAGGGCCAGCTGCTGCCCAAGGCCTTCAGCCATAGGAGGGAAACACACTGCGGGTAGAACTGTTTCTCAGGTCAAAAATGCACTTCTGCAGTCCAGACCTGCAGAAATTTCTACATGAGTAATTTCAACCAGCTTGTAACTGAGCTCAACAAAAGTCCTTATGTGCTTGGCATTACTCGTGTGCGTATGTCCTGCAGGGAAAAGCAGAGTGCTTCCAGGAATCTCGCTGTCCAAGGTCAGTGCATAAGACACTACTGTCTTATGGGCAGAGAAAATTAACTGACGTTCCACATTACAACACATTAAACTCTGAGCTGAGGAAAAGACCACAGGCTGCATACACACAAAATACTGTGGCTTTGTTTTCCAAAGTTCAGGGCAGCTATAATTCCTATGACCATCCACTGAAACTCAGCATCTCTGGAAAAATAAGACCCTAACAAGTCTGAAGCAGTTATTTTCTATCTGTGCCTAAACTACATGTATAAATGTTATAAAACTATTATTTAAGATAAAGTATGAATGACGAGAACCTAAGGGGGATTTTATGCCACTCCTCAAGCATCTCTCTGTAGCACTTATGTTTCTGTTATGCTTTAAATACAAATAAAAAGTCAAAAACACAAAGTGTGCTAATTAAAATGTGAAGAAACTGATAAAGTCAGTAACTTGCCAAATGAATGAGGTATCAGACTTGATCTCGTCCACGGCCTGTCCAGTTTAGTTCAAATGGTATGTTACAATGTGCATTGACTACCAACTCATGATTACACCAAGCCATTAAAGAGCAAGCAAAAGCTTGTTGCTAGAGGATTATAGCAGACATTCTGGCCATTAGCAGTGAATTTCCATATGACTATTAATCTCTGTCACAACACTGAGGTTATGTTAATTTTTTATTTGTCTTTCAAGGAATTATGAACACGGTCTATTACATTTCCCAAAGCTGCAGGAACAACTTGTCTTTAGGAGAGAGTTATAATTCATGGCTGACTCAAGTCACCTGCACTATAAAAAGAAAAATGAATGTTCAGAGTCTGCCAAACAGCCAAAGCACTGCCCTGTGGAGAGGTGAAGCTCAAACTCGAAGCAACAGGTATGTTCTGGATGGCACTTTCTTGTTCATAGAAGATCTCCTGGGTACCCAGATGAGTCACAATTGCTGAATGCAACCTGTACTTCAGATGATAGTGCAGAGGTGTACAGATAAGGGAGTCTACAAACTGGCACAGTCGCTCCCCAGTCAAAGATCCAAGTAATGCTAATAGAAGAAAACGTGACGGGCAAGTAGAGGGTCCCTTCTTTCTCCTGCCTCTAGTAATCATAGTACTGTTTGTAGTGCACATCACAGACACTGTGGTGCACAGATGGGAGGTTGTTTAGGACTTGCAGATCTTGCAGGACTTGCTGTTCCTCCCGTCACTTACTCACACAGGGCAGGAGGAAAAGTGCCCCCAGGTTACCATATATCCATACTACCAGAAGGTACAGCCATTTCTGCAATTACAGAGTGCATATGCAGTAGCTGGAAGAGGATCTAAAGCCAGCATTTCATGGCTGCTAGTGAGTGATGGTGTGACCACGGGACAAAATGTTCCTTCTGGGAAAAAAATGCTTGAATATCACAAATTACCTCCGTTGTGACAGTCTGATATCAGTGCTTGAATCACACTAAATACTTCAAAATAGCACAGGCATGGCCTGGTACATTACAGTAATTAATAATAATTCAAAATAGAAAACCTTTCTAGAATTTACTTCTTCCATAACTACGTTTGAGGTCTAGAATATTTAATCAGAAAACTCGAGTTTAACTGAAATACAGTCACAATCATCAGTTCCGTGAGTTTCGGGGTAAGCAGGAATAACACTGTCTGAGAATACTATGAAGAGATGCTGTCATATACAGTAGATGTTGGCCATTTCTCATTTTGCATTTTCCTTCATTACTATTAAACATATCTAAAGTCTATTTACAGTTCTGCTAAACTAAAAACTGGAGAAAAATAGAATTGTGTTACTCTGTAAGCCTCACCTGGAAGTCAACCGTTATATTATTGGTTACAGCATGGGTGGATAAGGGAAGAGCTACTGACTACATCTACCTGGACTCATGCAAAGCATTTGACACTGTCCCACACGACATCCTTGTCTCTAATTTGGTGAGACAGAGATTTGACATATGGACCACTCAGTGGATAAGGAACCGGCTGGATGGTCACACTTGAAAACAGATGCAGTCAATGGCTCAGTGTCCAAGTGGAGACCAGTGACAAGTGGCGTTCCTCAAGCATCAGCACCATTTAACACCTCTGGCAGTGACATGGACAGTGGGATTGAGTGCACCCTCAGTAATTTTGTCAAAAAAGCCAAGCTGAGTGGCATGGTTGACATGCTGGAGGGACAGGATGTCACCCAGAAGGACCTGGACAGACTTCAGAAGTGGGCTCATGTGAATCTCATGAAGTTCAATAAGGTCAAATGGAAGGCCCTGCACCTGGGTCGAGGCAATTCTAAGCACAAATACAGGCTGGGTGGAGAATGGATTGAGAGTAGCCCCGAGAACTTGCAGGTGTTTGTTGATGAGAAGCTCAAAAAGAGTTGGCAATGTGTGCTCACAGCCCAGAAAGCCAGTTGTATTCTGGGCTGCATCACAAGAAGCATGGCAAGGTGATTCTTCCCCTCTACTCTGCTCTTGTGAGACCCCTCCTGGAATACTGCATCCAGCTCTGGGCCTCCCACATAAGAAGGACATGCACCTGCTGGAGTGAGTCCAGAGGAGGACCATGAAGATCAGAAGGCTGGAGCACCTCTCCTATGAATACAAGCTGAGAGAATTTGGGTTGCTCAGGCTGGAGAAGAGAAGGCTCCAGAGAGACCATACAGCAGCCTTCTAGTATCTAAAGGGGGCCTACAAGAAAGCTGGGGAGGGACTTTTTACGAGGGCAAGTAGTGACAGGACAAGGGACAACAGCTTTAAACTGAAGGAGGGTAGATTTAGGTTAGATATAAGGAAGAAATTCTTCACTATGAGGGTGGTGAGACAGAGAGGTTGAGGTGGTTGCCCAGAGAAGTAGTCCCATCCCTGGAAGTGTTCAAGACTAGACTGGATTTGGCTTTGAGCAACCTGTTCTAGTCCAAGATGTACAAGCCCATGGCAGGAGTGTTTGAAGCAGATGATCTTTAAGGTTCCTTCTACAAGTTTATGATCAATATATCCCAATTGCTAAAACATGCTGTGGATACCTACCTGTCCCATCATGGTCTCCTTATATTGTTTTTTCTGTGTTACTTTGATCGGAGGCAACTTCGTCACAGCTGACACCAAAAAATTCATTAGAATGTCCTCACAATTGGCCAGTTGGTCCACCATATTCTTTAGGCTGGCAGGCAAGTAATGAGTGTACAGGTAGTGATAATATCTGGAAACCAACAGCAGCGTTATTAACACAGGTCATCACGGGGCTTTCTTTCAGGGACTACAAACTCCAGGAAATTTCAGTCTTAGCTGAGACACAAGTTTTGTACTCAACTTTGGATATACCACTTCCTTTCTTCAGTCTCATCTCCCAACAAGAAGGGAGAACAAATCAGTATCTCACTAAGATAGCAAATATTTCTCATGGATAAACAAAACATATGCCCTTCTTGTAACTGGGTTAAAAGAAATAACACAGACCTAAGTATCAAGATAGTGGAGGAGTAGGGAAGAGAACACTACATTGCTACATCGATGAATTCATCCTCCATCCTTCTTTCAAAACTGTTCAGTTGGAGAGAACCCTATTAAACTGGCTTACTACTGTCCTTCTTGTTGAAATTATCTTCCTTTGGGCCTCCATCATCCCCTCTGGCCTGCCTTTTGCTGGGATATGGATTAGGGTTGTGCTGACTTCCTCCTAAAACCTAGCAAGGCCTTTGGTCTGCTGAAGTGCTAACAACAGGGGGTTTCTCCAACACGTTCATCTGTGAAGTGTCCACCGTACTGCATTTCTAGAGTAGCCAGAAGACTCTGCAGTCTGCAGCTGTCAGCCAACACATGCCCAGAGCTGGTCTGGAAGTAACCTCCTTTCTGCCGTGCTACAGGCCATTCAGCCGAGCAGCTTAATGAATTCGGGAGCTCTTTGAAGTGTGTAATTCCTGATGTTAAAAAGAGCAGTCTGACTGCCTCAAAATACAAGTGACTTCAAAGAGACCCAACAAGCGCAATAATGATTACCAGATCCCCAGAGCTAAAACAAGAACTTAAATTATTACTTCATAAAAAGCAGACCCATTTATTATCTTTCCAGTTTTTCCCCTCCCCAGAAGAATGTTCTTCACCCCTCCTTCCCCTTACTATTTTGTTTCATACAGAAGAAGAACAGCAGATGCTTTCGGTTCTTACTTGTGGTAAATAGCAGCTCCTGTCAACACCATGGAATAGTCATTAGTCCACTTGGAGGTATAGCCCCACCTCTCCTTAGTGTTGTCCCAGAAGTGACTGCGAGCAGGATATCCTACAATCCTCTCTGGAAAACTCTGCCAAACCGTAAAGGCAAAATCCACCTGCGGACAAAGACACAGGCCAATGAATGTCAAAATTGTTTCAAAAAATGTCAACAAAACAAAATATTACCGTGTCACTAATTCGTAATTCAAAATGTTGGAACTGCTGCAAAACATTAATTCCATGTATTCATCAGTAAATTAAACTGACTCCTTGACATTTTGCCCTATAATTATGCACATTTTAATGGTTCTTGTTGAAGGGAGTCCAGTACATCCCAGCATTACATTAACATTTTCAAGCTTGCCCTTTACATATCAAAACTTTTCAAGTTACAGAAAGAATGGGTGTAGGTGCATGCATTTATACTTAGATGCAATAATGAGTGGTAATAGCAATGTGAACCTTTTGTGCATCTTTGTGTATCTCACCTACCATTTTAGTACTGTCAACACAAAGACTAGAAAATCAGCAGTCAAACACCTTAAAATATGAGTGGCCCAGTGAGATTAAAATAAGCAATCAATGTGGATTCCTTTTATATATTCCATCCGTTTGGAGCCTTTGAGGTACATGCAGGTCATGCTTTTAAGACTGTCTATATGACCAAGAGGGTTAAATATACAGATTAATAAAGAGGAAGATAAGATTCCCATGTAGTTAAATGGCTTTAGGAATCTATACTTTAAAAAAATGCTTGATACTCTGTGAGCCAGAACACGTAAAATTCTGCCACTAGTAGTGTGTGATTTTTTTGTCTTGCTGTAACTATTTTAATAACTCAAATCTCCGAGAACTGAAAAGGTGACAGGACATTGCTATCCCAGGATCCCTCCAAACAAATCCTGGTGATACTAGGAAAAGGCTGATTGAGGCAGACTGCAGAAGGCTCATCAACACTAGATTTGCTAAAAATACATATGGAAATATTTTTATCACTGTAAAGTTGGTTGGCAGTCCCTTTACTTCAACTTAGCTCAAGCTAGACTGAAATTTTAAAAAGAATTAAAGAAAGACAATTGTTATTACCCCAGTCAAACCCAAAAAAGTGAAGGATGTATTTCTGCAGGTCACATAAAGTTCCCCCCAGCACTAGAGTGACCTAAAATTTTTCTCAAAAATGCCTGAAAAACCTTCCAGGAACCCAGCCACAGTCAATGTTGCGGAGGTTAGATAAAGAATAGCTGCTCTGGGAACAGTCACATTTTGTAAGATTACTGTCAGACTTGTCTCATTTATAAGTGTTTTTATGAAACAGAAGAGTCGCACATGTACTGGAATATAAAGTTAGGGACTGCTTATTTTCTTTCAAGTTGTTTCAAGGAATCTGAGGCCAACTAGAAAGACAGTGTGCACAAACCAGTTACCGTTGTGATAGTTCTGATCTCATCCAAATCAATACCACATGAAAGAACTAAAGGGTCTTTTTTCCCTGTAAAGGCCTTTCCCATAAAACATGACATCTGTTTTCTTTAGAGAAGTCTGAGACTCTCAAACTTAAATAAATAATAAAGCGGCTGCACTCAGTGCCCTCTCTTGTGCTTTCATGTATCTGCTCTTGTACCAGGGAGATGCACTAAAGCAACCACTCCAAGAGAAAACTCTTTATAAAGGAAAAACTGTAGTCCTCATTCTATGTAACTTTCAGCAGTATTGTCACTCGGCTGATCAGGAGGAAAAGCCAACCACATTGACAGTCTCTTACATCCCCACATCACTTCTGACCCATGCTGATTTCTAATTACTTCCCATGCAAACATCCCTCTGTGCATGTGACACAGTTCCTCTCATAAGAGCAGTTACTTGATATTCTTTTGTGAACAGAAAACCTTTACTATGCTAGAGAGGAACAGAGCGGACGATGTGCCAGTGACTGCTCCTCAAATGTGTTTGACCACATTTCTAAACTGCCTTTTCTGGTCCCTGAAGTTTTGCCACCATGATCACCCATGAGCAGGTAGTTTCAAGGAAGTTTTCACACCATGTGTTTCATGTCAGTGTTTCAACACACTGTTTCTGTGCACAATCCATACGATGGGCGAAGTGAAGCAACAGAAAAACCCCAGTTTTTCACAGACAACCACTGAAGAGAGCTGCTGACCCTGGAACCCTGGCAGAGGCGTGCTGAAGTTGCATGAGGTGCGCTAGCGAGAGCTGGCCAGCGGGTTCTCTCTGCTACACAGGGGCCATGGGGTTTGCAGAGCCAATACCCACTGTGCAAAAATGCAATATTGGCTGCAAACTGCTCACAGGAGGGAAGAAGCCACAAAGAGATATATATGTTTTCTCACACAACAACAAATATTTGTGTTTCAGAATGTTTAGGGTAGAACACGGCCAAGCCGAATGAGAAACACTATTTATTTCATATGTGTTCCAGAAGCCTGAATGACTCCAAGGTTTGGATGATGACTAATTACCAGGCAAAACAAACCAAAGCCCCAAATTCTCATGGAATCCACAGGCTGGATTGCTGTAAATACCATCTCAGTGCAATGAAGCCCCTGAGAGGTCTTACCATGGCCCCTAGGGCAACTGAGACAGGACCGTTCATCCTGAGCAACAACCTGCTTAGGAAGTCCAGCCCTAGGATAAATGCCTTTTATTGGTTTTGGTTTGGGTTTTTTGTTGGCTGTGCAGAGCTTTGCACACAGAGCTTTAGCAGTAGCTGCATTCTTCACAGAAACTACCAAGGTGCGATCCTGATACCAATGTTAACTACTTCTTCCATCTGTGCAGCAGCAGAGAGCTACAGTGGCTCCTTCTGGAGAAGTCTAATCACAGCATAACAAATCCGCGCTGGGGAGAAGAGCAGTTGCAATCTCCTCCATTTAGAACAAATTCAGTGATATCTTAGGGTATATAGCAATGACTAGTGACTAATGTTAGGCATTTCTTCACTGACATATAAGCACTGCTAGATCCCCATCAGTGAAAGATCCCAGTGCTGACAAAAAAGTATTTTTATAAAGGTGAAGTTGGGAGAAGAGAATGGCCACAAACATGGGAAAAAAGGGGGAAACCAAAAGAAAATCAACTTTTTCAAACTACCCACTGGCCATCATTAATGATGTATTTCCCAAATATTGCACACTATATAAACTGTCATCAGTTTCCCCTGTGGTTCTCAGGAAGACGTTCCAGAAATCAATACTCATCCCAGTTGTAAAAATTGGTTTTCTACAGTTTTTTTTTTTCTTTTCTTAGCACTATCTTGCTCTTGGCACAAACACTCTAACACCTAAACTAGCAAAGATCTCCAATTTTATGGAGTGATGCAGTGGTGAGAGAGCATTCCTCAGTGAAAGTCTGCATTAGGGTGGCAACACTGTCATTTGGAGCGAAAGCAGTCCCCTGCTGCTGACACCCCTTCCTTCCCCACCTACACCCTACTGATAATGCGGGGGGAAAAAAAGCTACCCCAATCAGAAAAGTGAGAACAGAGTATTAAAGCTGACTGCTCTTGGCTGCCTACAGCCGCCTGCAGCTATGTTACTAAAATAATAAGGAAGGGAAGAACCATATGCTAATGATGAGTCAATTAACCAGGGCGAAAAGCTCCTCTGATGGCAGGCAGCGGCAGGGTCGCTGAAATAAGTGCAATGCATTAAAACTGAGGAGTGTAGCAGCAAACCTTATAACAGTTACTCACTGACAAAGCCAAGCAAAGAGCCCATCTCCTGTACTCAGGATGGGCTGAGTAGCCAAGCAGACTCCCAAGACAACAGAGACCCTTACCTCAGTGGTTGAAAGCACGGTATCCTCATCCAGGCTTAGCACTGCATCTGTCACTATGTTGTCATAGGGTAGGAAGCGACTGCTCATAACCTGTGGGTATCCAAGGCAAGAAGAGGAGGGAAAAAAATCACTTGAAGGACACATTTCCAAGGGAAATACTTCATTTTATTCCTCACTCCTATTTCCTCTTGTCTGAGGTACATCGCATATCTCTGTTTGATGGAAAAAACCCTTCAACTCAAGAGTGAAAGACTATTATTTTCATCATCCAAACAGTCAGCTTACACCTTCTATCTATGGAGCAATTTCTGAACAGACCTCATCTTTGGAGCAGGCTGCTTTCCTTTTGTGTCAAACTGCAATGGTCCACATTGCGCATTAGAGCAACCTACAGCTTCTTTAGGGAGGAGATTTTCCCTGGTAGCTAGGACAGTCCTGCTCTCCTATGGAGGTGGGGATCAAAGATAATGAACACTGAGAAGCATTGGCAGCATTCATAAGGTTACACAGTTGGGAAGCGAAGCAGTTTAGGCTCTGTGTGAAGGATGTAATGCTACCAGGATGGTTCCCGTGTAAAGTGGTACGTCTCCATCTCCATGCATTGCTATTGTATCCACAGAGAGCTGCTGCCAAATGGTGCAACATTTTCTGTCAGAAAATGAGAATATGCTAAAGAACATGTTTACCAGTTGATCTTCACCTGCATCAAGAATTATATTGATACTGTAGTATTTTAAAAAAACACATTCTTAAGTGACATAACTATATATATAAAACCTATACGCACAATAAGCTTTTAAAAATTACGGCAGGACAGTTCTCAAAGTAATAGGAAATAGACGAGAAAACAAGATCAAAAAGATAACAGCAAGAAATGAGAATCCATATGGTTTCTTTAGCAGACTAATTAGCACCTTTTGAGAACTGATGAATAGTAACAAGGACACAACACTGTTTGCCTCATTTGCTAGGAAAAATATCCTGGCTAGTTAATAGATTTTTTTTCCAATTTATTATGTCGAGAAAACACTACAAAAATCAGTTCCAGTAAGAGGAAATCACTGCATGGGAACAGGGACATGGAGAAGTTTAACATGTCCCTCATAATGGACATGGTGAGTTCTGTGTTCCCTGCAACCTGTCTGGAAGCAAATCTTTGGAATCTATGCAACTATTTAGAGAAAACTCTGCTTCTGTAATCAGGATATTCATAGTATCTGTCTGTTAATATCTGTTATCCCTTCCCCACTATGACTGCCTCAGACCGGGAAGGTGGTGGCTGTGAGGAAGAGGTGATCTGGCACGGGTTGATGGTTTTGCTTTGCTTATGCGAAGGCAAAGCAGAGCAAGCGATCTGCAGGAGACCTGTGTTCTTACCCTAGCTCTTTCACAGACCATGTAAAATTGGCAAATAGTACAATTAGGACTACTCATATATTTGTTTTTGTAGCTAAAGCTCCATTTTTTAAAATGAGTGTGATAATATATCTTGATTTCATAGGGAAGAGTGAAGGTTAGGTAAAGGCAGACCTCTGTGATCACCTGCATGGAGTAACTGTGCCTGCCAGCATGCTTCACTTAAGTCTGAAGGTGAAAAGCAGTTCTTTTGTGCAACCTTTGAATTGCACTGCTCTGGCTCTGCAAGCTTTGTCCAAACAAACAGCTTTTCCATGCAAGAAGCTATTTGGCATATGTTGGAATATTAGAGGGAAGAGACTGTCCACTATAAACACACCTTTGTGTACTCAGGACATTCATTTGTAATCTAAACAGTGCCTAGGGCCAATTTCTACAAACACTGTAGAACTGGTCAGAGATTTTCTCCTCTACCTCACCTCTGCAAGTTTTCCAAAAAGAAAGGAAAAAACTTTGCAACATTCAAAAGACTCAGAAATCACCACAGCCTTTCTTGGCCCTGAAGCAACTCTCTCGATACTGTTTACATTGGCAGCTAAGACAAGAGCCATTAGCTGCCAACCTTGCAGGGTGGCAGTTTCCTCTTGTTAAGGTTACTGAGGGAAAAGACCAAAGACAGGACTACAAAAACAGACTACAAAACCAAAATAGGATTCAAAATAGGATTGCGCAGCCAAAGCAACTAGAAGTTCCCTTTGTGAACACAGAGCTCAAGAGCCAGTTGACAGAGATCACAAAGGGGACCAACCCAAATCTGTCTCAGTCTGAATCTAGAAGCAAGAAGTCTTGCTTTCTCAGGTCTGCATTTGGAAAGAAATCATCCACTTAAGTGTGGATTTAAAAAAAAAGCCTCTTTTCTCATCTAAGTGGTCTCTGTTTCAACTTTGTAAAAGTGCAAACAAACAAGTGCGTTGCGCACCAAGAGATGACACGATGGTTTTGTTCCCATGCAAACGTTCCTTGTCCCTTCAGGTTTTTTTGGTGGTAGAATCCCTTCACTGGCAGTTGGACCCTACAAAGCCAGGAGAGAAAGTACTTTTCAAGGGCAGGTTAACGCCATTTGTTGTCCTCTCTTCTTCTGCTTTTCAGTACACAACCAGCTCCCAAGTGTTGCACCTATCTGCTCAGACTCAGAGAATTCAGCTGCATTGGTATTTTCATGCACTTGTAAAGAGGCAGAGAACTCCAAGGAAGGCACCAGCAGTATCTACTCTTGGGGGCACATTTCAAAACCAGGTCTCACCTGTGAAATCTCAGATTCATGGCATTAATTGCCATGCTGATGATTTCTGAGAGCACGGGGCCTCATGAATGAAACATGAATCTGTGACCAAGCTGATACGATGGCCAAGGAATAGAAAGGAGCTGTCACACTGGTGGAAACTATAAGGCTTTCACCAGAGTGGCTGGAAAAACAAATTCAGATCCCATTGGAGAATATATGCAATCTTCTACAATGTTTCTCTCTACCTACCTTGCTCTCTCCTTCAATGACTATGACAGGCACAGAAGTGGCAGGCCAGCGGTGTTTGGCTGGGAGGGGTTTATCACAATTCCATAAAACAATAATCTGAAAGACAATAAATTTTGGACCATGATCAGAGCCTTATGTGGCAATGCATTCCAAACCCTAAGGACTCAGATCTCCATATAGAAATGTTAAATTCAAGTTAGGAATCTCAAAATCAACAACAATGATATAAATCTGAATAAAAATAACACTTTCTACAGCAGTCACCCATAAATATATGTCCTCTGGGGCAAACATAGGCTGCACAGGATCTCAGGAGGTCTCTGTCTAGGCCAGATCATAAGGATGTCACTGATTTACTTTGACTCGCATTAAAGGCTAAACCACTTGTGTCACTCTGCTGCAAGTGGGTGCTTCTACTGAACTCCCCAGGATTTCTTTCAGAGGAGCCAAAATCCTGGTGTTGCTGAGACTAAGAACCACAACAGGAGGAAGGAATATCACGTCGGGGCTCTTAAGACACAGATATAACTTTGCAGTTTGCAGTGCACCCAATCCTAACCTTTAAAGTACAGTTACCATTTGACCTGCCCCATGAAACAAAGGAATTTAATTATTGTTTCTATTTCGCTCACACTATACTCACAATTTTTGTTTCCCATACACACAGGTCCCAGACAGTAGAAATCTCAGAGAAAAGAAACATCAGAACTGAAACAGGGATTTGAAATGGGACTGAGAAGACCTGAAGTCAGTAGGATCTCCATCCTGGGATAGTAGTTTTGTCTCCAATGTGACTGACAGTCAAACAGCTCTGCTTACCTGTGCACAGTACTGGGACTTGGCTACAGCAACCAGGAGTTTCAGCACAGGCTGAGATTGGGAAACCAGGGGAGTTACTGCATGGATAACGGCAGTGAATGTGGGAAGAGGCTTCAGACCTGAAGTGAAGAGATACGTGTTCAGTAAAGACAAAACTGCCCAGATTAAAGGACTCTGGAGATGGAAAAATAACTGCACTTAACGCGAACCTTGCCATATTTTTCTAGGCCATCTCCTTTCCTCTCAGATACTAGGATACCAGATGCTTCAGAGGAGATCACACTTCCCTTTAACTCTCACACCCTCTGAAATCCCTGACTCCAACATAATTACTGCTTTTTCTTACTCACTGTTTCCACAGATGTCCTGCAATCTCTTTCTTTCATCCAGTTTGTCTCACAGATAATATTGACATCTACTTTGTTGAACCAAAGGCCTTTCTTGACACAGGCTGTTTTGCTGCCTGCTTCTGGATGCTTGATGTTTTCTACAGATTATCTTGACGACTTCCAGAAGTTTGTTCGGTTTCCTCAGTTCCTTTATAGCCTCTGTCAGAGTTTTGCTCTTTCTGGGTCGATTCCCATCCACATGCATCTCCAGTTACCTCCTGAGCTGATAATTCTGCTTGCATCCTTGCTTTCCATTGTGATATTTTTGTCTTGCTATGATTTCCTTTGCTGCCTAAAATAACAGATCCTACTGGCATCTACCCTTCATTACTGCTCTCAATCTTATCTAAATTCATCTGTGTGGGGTCATAGTCACTTTTCATCAAAATTCCCACAGAAATCTTCTTCTCCCTTTTTAACATGGTAACTGTGAATTTTTAGCAGGTGAGTTCGACACAAGTGGGATGGTATAGGCTGAGCCAAAAGTAGCAGCAGTCTGGTAAGCAGGATCACTTCAGCCTGCACGTACATTCCCCTGCAGAACTCATCGTTTAAGCTCCGCTTCAGGAAAGAGCCACAAACTTAAGCCCTAATTATTCCTTCTAGTGGGATCCACATGAAGACACACAGTATGAAGAATAAATCCATACCAACTCTGCACTCCGCTAACAAGTGTCATGCGTAAATTACCACTTTTCCAATTTGCCAAGCACAAATAAATAAAGAAAGCAAAAAGCTATTCCTCTTATGTCCCCTTGGGCCATGAAAAGGTCAGCAACTCAGGCACTAATTTTTTTAAAAACAATCTTTGCAAGCAAGAAGCACATGATACATGTTGATGAGTCAGAGACATTCCAGTATACCGTGGGCAGGGAAGACTGAGACAGGATAAACAGAAGGCATCATTAACTTGAAATGAATGGTAAGTCACTTGGCATAAGCTACTCAAGGATCAAATTCCAAATTTCCACTAGAAATTCCAGATACCACTAAATTATAGCAAGGATTCACTCACCAAGATTAGCATAGTAGTAAGGAAAATCTCCCAGATATGAGGAATACTGTGGCAGTACAAATAACCCTCCAGGATGTTTGTTCCATATTAAGCTGTTACGTGATATGTGCTTAAATATTCTGTCCTGAATAATCTGGAAAACAAGAGAGGCAATGACTTTTAAATAGACTGTAATAGCCACTAGTGGAAGCTTCTTGTACTCCAGATGACTGGAATCATCATCCATTCTGCAAAAAGCTGATGCACAAAAATTATGAGACATTCCTGCTTAATCTCTCTTAAAATGACACAGAACCTGCACACTTTGACACCACTTCAGCAGTTCAAGCTTTGTGCAATAGGTTTCAGAGCACCTCATTAGCCTCTCTGGAGATGGGGACCTTGCAATTCATTGCATTTTGTATTTCAAGTCAAATACTTTGTCTATTAGAGTATCTTAGCAGTTGTAAGCCCGATTAGTTCACTGTCAGCTTTACTATCCAGAATTCACCAAAGATGATTATTTGAGGATGGCAATACAAAGCTAAGTATTATGTGGAGACAATGAGAGCATTCAAACCGACAAAGACATCCAGCAAATCAGGCTGCACTAATTATTAATTTTTACTTAATTATAAAGGGATATTAACATTCAGATACATCACTGATTCCATATCTCAGTTCTGTACTAGTTCCTTGCTGGATGAAACAGAAAAAGATCTTTTGGCAACTACTGCCTGTCTCTGTAGAGGTTCACAGACAGAGATTCCTAGATTTTTAAGGTTAGAACAGATTGTTAGGTCACCTACTTTATCATCTGGAATACCACAAGCCACAAAAAAAAAGACAAAGCACTGTACAATTAATGTGTATTTACAAAACTGATTGCAGTTACTTCATATTACTTGCCAGGATGCATAATGGTTCTTAACACCGATGGAAGCTTTTTCAATCTTGCTGCAAAGACACAAGAAGATTCAGGAGGGGAAAGCTGTAACTGGACAAATTCAGTCTGCACATGAGATGCAACTTTTAAAGTGCAGTCTGCTGGTGGGCTCCACGTTCTTACAGATTTGCCTTCCCTCAAAGTATCAGAGGTAGGCAGGTCTGGAGACAGAATTGCAGAATCATAGAATTGTTTAGGCTGGAAAGGACTTTTAAGACCACTGAGTCCACACAGTCCACCCATAAACCTAACACTGCCAAGTCCACCACTAACTCATGTCCCTAAGCACCACATCTACAAGTCTTTTGAATGCCTCCAGGGACGGTGACTCAACCACCTCCCTAGGCAGCCTGTTGCAATGCTTGACAACCTTTCGGTGAAGAAATTTTTCCCAATATCCTACCTAAGCCTCCCCTGGCACAATTTGATGCCATTTCTTCTTGTTACCTATCATTTCTTACTTGGAATATTGCAAGTGGCTGGGTGTGGCTAAGCAGGATTGCTCATCTACTGGGATCTCCTAAGCAGATTTCACATAATGGGCAGTTTATGCATTGCACAGATCTCAAGTGAACACACTGGTTCTTCTAAGCTAACTTCTCTGGTCCTAACATTCAGGTGAAACTTTTTGCCTCTGAAGTTGGACTAAGTCTGACCCCTCGTCACTCATTCTGGACTTAAAATCTATGGAACTGAAGAAGGTATATATGCACAGTGTAGGAAAACCAAAAGCAAGTAAAAAGACCCAACACAAGCTGAACAAAAGCAGCTGTTGGAGTCCGGACAGGCTAAATCTCAATAAGCAGCTGAGTTCAGGGACATTTACTCAATATAGAATACGAATAAGTGTTGCCACAAGCATTGGTTTTCCTGGAAATTTTGATTACCGTGAAAAAACCCCATTAAAACACCAGTTACATTGTGTCTGACAATCCACTGCTGGTGGCAATACATGAACTGCTAAACTGGGGCAAATATTAGGTGTTTGCATGCTTGTCTGATTTTTGCCTACAGTCAGTTACCATAGCTAATATGCAGCAATTCATACATAGGCCTAAGTTAATTTAACTTTTTTTTTTAGTCTCAGAATAACAGGCTTAGGACTGTATTCCCAGCACTGACAAGAGTACTTCAGTTTGGAAAGTTAGGTGCATCAGTTGTCAGATGTCCTCCACAGTAGTGGAAAGAGGAAAAAAAGACTGCTGTTTCTCCATCTGCAAGTTATGCCACTAAACAAAGACAGAACCTAGAAAGTACATATTTTCAAGTGTTTACCACAAAGCATAACTATTATAGCTCCTTCCTCCTGCTTTCTCAGAACTGGGGCATAATCAGATAAGGAGAAGTCGGTGAAATTACATGGTCAGGAGGTTTTCACAGACGGTGGAGTTTTCCATCACGCTGGTAGCCAACAAGGCTGCAGGGGAAACACATGGCTCGCATTCAATGCTGCCTCGGTGCACCCAGAGCGAGCACAGCTCTAACACGGAGCAGGCCCCTGGTGCCATGCAGCACACACAGCCTTTGGTGCATGTCAGGCATGCAAATCTGCACCAGGCTGGGGAGCTGGGCTTGGTGATTCATCACAGTTAACAAATGGAAGATTAATTTGTCACGCTCCTGGTGATACAAAAGGAACCTAACTGTCTGTTCACGATAGAGGGGAGAAACAACAACTGGGCAGAAAGACAATAGAAAAGTATAAGAAAAGATAACTTGGTGGACCAATCAATTAAAATGTGGTGTGTACTGTGTTGCACATATTGCAGATTCAGACAGCAGCTACATGGTCCCTCCAATGATGAGACACGCAGGCAGTCATAAGAGAAGGAAGGGGTTAGGATCTCTGGTGAGATCTCCCTTTTCTTTTGGGGATTCATTAACAGTCCAATATTTTTGTCTGCCTTATCCTCACGCTTCAAAAAATTCATATATTGCCTTAATCATTGCTGCTTCCCACCATGCCCCAGCCAAGTAGCGGACTGAGTGTGCTGTGCAGGGATTTACGGATGTTTTGGGGTTATTTTCAGAGAAGTCCAAGCTGAGTAAGTGCAGATACACTGGAGCACATGTTCAGATGGTGTTTGCAGCAGTCCACTGCTGCAATGCCAGCACTCCCACTCACCAGCTGGCAGCAGACAGTCGTGAACATTGTTTCCTAATCCAGACCACATCTACAGCACCAGGCAGTTCCTCTGTGCCTGCAATATGGGGTTGCTGGCCCAATGATCAAACCTGTCATTTTGGGCTATGACCTATTTGGCTTAGGTCACAAAATGTTGTAAGAAGATCAAGGACCTTAAAATGTGACAATGGTTTCAGAGGTGTCCAGGATAAAGGGCAGAGGAGAGATGTGATGTCACCTGAGTTGGCAAAGAATTTTTCTGTACTGATATCCTCCACTGGCACTGCAGTTAGCAGGCACGTGGCTATTCTGATGATATCTAGCAACATTTGAGCACTTGCACACAACAGTATTACAACAGAAGATAGGTAACATCCATCAGAAAAATATAATCCTGCTAGGCATTTACTCCCAGGCATCAGATTTTAAGAAGAAGATATATTGCTTGCAGGTTTTGGACATGAAAAATCACTCTCAACTTTCCTAAGGCAAGTTAACTCAGGACTTTACTTAGGCAAGTTGAAATGTGAAATGAGCATCTCTTCATAAGAACAGAATCCCTCTTAGCTGTCCCAAAATTTCTGAGAGTCCCGAATTAAAAAATAAACAAAAAACCCTCAAACCAAAACCACCTCTGCAAACAAATGAAAAAACAAATGAAAAAATCCAGAACATAACTCCAACATCAGAAATACATTGCTCAGTTTCATTAAATTAAACCTTCCAGGAAAATTTTTGGTTTTGCTTCAGTTTTTCCCCTCTGATAGGAGACTCCAGTGTGCTGGTTGCCCAGCTGCTTCAGCTTTATTATGGTTTTTGCCACCCCCTGGGCACCTGCGGCCACATGGGCCAACATGACCCAGGGCAGCACTGGAGACACATCTGTGAGCCCTGGAGCTCAATGCAATGGACACCAAGGCTGCGGGAACTACAGGTCACATCCCATTGAGTCCAGCCCCAGCACGGGCAAGAGATGGGCAGTGAGGAGAACTATGTTCTCCTCTCCTTTTATCAATCTTTAAGAATAATAAGCTGTGTATAGGGAAGGGGCAGATGATACATAAAGCATCCAGATTGTCCCTCAGGGCGCTTCCGTAAGGGTAGGTTAGACTGCAAGCACTGGCATGTGGTTTTCCAGCTTTGTTAGTCCAATCCTGGCATGGGCTGTGATATTTACCACTATCTCATCAGTGCTTATTGGGAAGGTTTGAGGATGCAGAGCAGCTCCCACAGGCAGCACAGATGAAGACATGCTCTTCTGAGGGCAAGGAGAGCACTGCAAGGATAGTTATGCCAGGGGCTCTGAAAATGTTCCCTGGCTGTTTTTTTTCATTGGCGCAGAAAATCTAAGCGGCTGTCTTGCAGCAGTTGGAGGTAGGTCAGTCATGGGCGACCTGTACCGCAGGCAGCAACACTCATTTGCAATTTTCAGGGGAAAGCAGACACAGCGGGAAATGTGGAGCTTTACAACTGTGCACAGACACAGATGCAGAAGCATTAGCACAAGATGAGTGCATTTGCACCTACAAAGTGAGCCACTTTCAGTGGTGAAAGTGTGTCAAAAATTTATGTGCAAGATTGCAAAACAATTAGAAAAGAAGCCTGCTTTTGAAATTGTAGTCTGGTCCCTACTTCTAAGGAGCCTTTCATCTCTTCTCTTTCTCTGAATTCAGAGAGGATTCTCTACACATGAGATCATCTGTCTCTCTGTTTAATAACAGTCTAATTATGATTATTTATTAATATTTTATAAGGATGATCGGGCCTTTATCTTCTCCTTTGTGTGAAAATAAAGACATGGTGATATACAAGCCCCCCTTTTCCTTGAGCCAGATCGATAACCCCATCAGAAAGCATCAAAATGTTAAGGAACGGTCAAGGAGGAGCTCTACAGTAGTATTTTTTCCAAAATTAATTCCAGGAAGGCTTCTTACAGAAACACATTCACTACCAATGACAAGAATAGTGATTCATAAGCTACAAAGCCTTGCAAAGGCAAGATCACACATGACAACTTTTCCATGTGTTGGGTAGCTCCCATTTTTCACCATGTCAGTTTCCTAATGTGGATTCCAAATAATGAAGGAAGTATTTCCTTAGGGGAGAGACCTTTTCCTAGTGACCAATTGCATGTCATGAAAACCAAGGCCCAACATCAGCTGAGGACAGGAAAAGCTGGCAAATATGGAAACCTCGCTGCCTAGCAAGGTCCTGGACAATTTTTACTCACCTCTAGTGTAGTCAATACAATCTTCTCAACTGAAGAAAAATAAGCCTCCCACAAGAATTGTGTTTGCTGTCTAAGTGCTAGGATTTTATCCTGATGGATAGACCTGATTGTAGAAGGAATCTGTAATACAAGATGTAATATAATCAGAAGCTTCAGAAAACAATGCAATCTCATCAAATTAATATGCTGCTGACAAGCTCTCTCCTCTATTAGCAAGCTGCACAGCTTCAGCACTCCTGTCCAACAGAGAGGTGTGTGTCAACTGTTAAAGCACTCCTGTAAAACGAATGAGACACAACCCTTTACAACCTTTGGTGCTGAAGATATGGATTTTTTTAATCTGTTTCCTTTTAGTTTTTTGTTGTTTAATAGTAACAAAAGCTCCCTCTCCCCAGTGCTGTGGCATGGCACATGGCTCCTCCACACATCCCCCATGCACAAAGCTTTTCATCGACTAGTATTTTAACAAACCAGTATCTGCAGGTCTTGAGAGTCCAACAATAATCTTCACTCTCAAAATATATTAAAGGGGTCTGGAATTGCACTTACCACAGTCTGGCAACACTAAGTGCCCTAAGGAAAACATAGCAATATCTTAAGTAAGACTCTACTTTTTGGAGCCTGTGGGTCAAAATGTATTTTACTAATCACTGTGAGTAGAAAGAATCATGTCTCCCACACCACCTGTTATTCACAAGTCAAAACACGGGGGTGTTTTTCCTCTCTCCATTAAATCAACATGTTAATCCTGGTATAAGTTGCCTTACAAATAAAACCCAAAGTGTCCCACTGCAATGCTTTGCCACTAAAAAGGTAACTGTTCGCTGGATCATAAGGGGAGAGCTTCACTTCTATGTCTTTCCTCAACCCCAAACCCCTCTTCCCAATGGAGGGAAACTAGTGTTTACCTGTGTCATTCTTTAACTTAGGACCTTGACTAAGGCCTCCAGAACACTGCTTTGACAATATAAACTGACATTATCGAAGGAATTTAACTGCAATTTGCTTCAATAACAAGGGCAACTCACAGCATCAGAAAGGCATCTAGGATACGTTGCTAATGTGTGTTCATTTTTTCTAGGAATGAAGAGTTGCACTTTTGTGCCTACTTTTTTGTGATTTCAAATTAGGCCACCTTGTACTCAGACACTCATTTCTCATAAATCTTTTACCTATTTTGTTGGTTGTAAAAGTGTGCATCTGGGCTCTGTGTTGCCTTTCACATCCCAGCTCATTCTGAAGTTTAACTGCACCCCACCACATTCCACCCTTTCCTGACCAGAACACTGCTTATTCCTAAAATATTGAGAGGTGGCAGTAATGAGTATTTGTTTTCACATGCTCCTGAATCAAATGTTTCCACATGAAGCATTCTCCAGACGAAAAATAGAGTTTTCAAGAATTTATATGTAAAAAGCATCCACAAGAACCATTAAATTCTTTTCTACATTGTTTACATTCAGGTCTGGACACTGCATCCAAAAGGACCATGGCTCCACAGGGTGCAATGTCAAATGGGACACTCCCTGCTCTCTAAGTCCTCTGTTTCTAAAACCTTCATCTTAGAGACACTACTAGCTATAATAGAGACTTCGAGTTTATAAGAGAGTTAGCGCTACAGCAAGGCAGAACAGAAGAAAATGGTCAGACTGTTGGAGATGTTTACATTCCTTCGCTATAGGACCCTTAGGTAAAATGTAGATCTTTAGGTAAAATATTCCCTGCAAAATTAGTATGAAAGATAAAAGCTAAAAATGTCTATTAATACATGTTTTTCTACATGATCATGTCACTATTCCAGAATGGTAAATGACTGCATCAAATTTCACCTTTTGAGTTGAATATCCTTTCTTTCCATTACTTTTCCAATAAGCTCCAATAAATAGAGGCATAATGAACATTACCTGTACTGGCTGTACATGGAAGTGTATTAATCACATCTGGGATCATTATCAACAGCAAATACATGATCAAAGTCACTTCACAGCCATGATATGGCATATTTTCTATAAACTCATTCATTTCATTGCATTATGTGCTACCGTGTGTGTGTGTGTGTGAATGCATGAGCAAGAAATAAAATCAATACTCATTTCCAACTACGTCTTTTCAAAGGAAGGCTGTTCTGACTGTAAAGGTTACTCCTAGAAGTTATGATTTTACAGACCACACCAAGCTTGCAAGTGTCTGCAAATGCAATGCTAAGGTTTCGAAAAAGCCTTGGTGCCTGCTCCGTTACAACAACTGGAAAGAAAAATCAGACCTCTCATTTTAACTGCATTTGTCTATTAGTTATTAATCTACTTGTCCAGAAGGACAGGTGGGGAAAATGATGTATTAATAGTAATTTGGCAGGATTACACTGGAATTATTAGAACTGGATGACGTCTTAATAAAAGGTCATTTCAGTAATAAGTGGGGGGAAGGGAAAAACTACCCTTCACAAATAAATGCAGAAAGACTGGATTAATCTCTCCCACCGCTATGATGAGGAGAATATGCAAATAAAAACATCCAAGCTGCTCTCAAACAGGAAATGAAAAACTGGAACATAACAAAAACATTTCCCAGAGCAGACGTTCAGGCCCTCTGCCAGCTCTTTAAAACCACTGTTAATAACGGTGCAGTAGCGGTTCAATATGGAAGCAGCTGTGAAGAGAGCGAATGGCATGTTACCGGAAAGCATGAAGATCAGCAAATTACTGTTATTTAAAGAGAGAAATAATTTTGCTCAGAAAAATGTGCTGTCCACAGAAGCAAAAATCAAATGGCCCTTTTATATTTGCAGCTTGTATCACATTAAGGAGAACAGGCAGCACTTTGCAAGGCTTGCTAGGCCTGCTCTTCACAAATATTTATTTCTTTGGACAAGTAAATAGGTATCTAACAAGATTTTCAAAGGTATTTTTCATTTTTGGGGTGCCAAGACACCTGTACCTTTGAAGGCTTCTCCTCATGCATGGGTGACAATAGCTTGCCACTTCGACAATTAGTTAAATTCAGCCACAAAAAGAAAATTAGTGGTTATTTAGTGGCTATTCCTGATCTTGCGGATCTCAGCTTCATGCTAGGCAATGGTGTTTTATCAAATGCTACTTGGGAAAAACAGTCCTTCAAGAACTTTTTCTAACATTGACTTCTCGACATTCTTTACAGAATGAATTTAAACTACAAAACCCACTAGGGAAACAACAACAACAACAACAAAATCTAGTGAATTTAAAACCAAAGTAGATGCTGAAGGTAGCAGGGAATTTCTAAATTCTCAGCCTGCTATTGTTCAATGAGCTCAAGGAGATTAACATTAAGTGACATGAACACTGCTTCAGAAATCAACATTACATGGTCCAGATATCAGAAAAGGGACACATTCCGCTTCCTACACAAAACTATTAGGTGGTTACTGCCACCTAAGAAAACACCTGCTTTCCTCATTAGTTCCTCAGTACCTGCCAGCCAGGCACACAACACTGATGGGACCCTTGAGGATAAATGCTTTCTGAAGGTCTAGAGCAGAGCCTGCCTTTGAATGTTTTCTCTCTCATCACAGCACCTAGTCCAGGACAGGCCTGCCTCAGAGAGGCATCCAGGTGCTTCACATTAGAAGAGACTTCATGCTCTTAGAAAAAATAAGAGAGTTTCTTGGATTTAAGAATGTGGCCTGGTGGCTGCAATGACCTTCAGGTCAAAAAATGAATGATGTCATACTAAATGAGTTCATAGTCAGTGTGACACAGACAATCTCTTTGTGATAAAAATTCTTTTACAGCCCTGACCTTTTGGATTCATCTTCCCTGACCATTTAGATGTCTGCAGCAATAATCAACTGATCCATTGGAGGACATGGTCTTTTTCTTACCTGTAATAACAATCTCTCATCGCCTATGACGGCAGCTTGGTTCCAATCAATCACTTCTGAGAATGGCAGCTCCCATCCGTTGCTGAGCATAACCGGGACACAGGCAGCCTGCACGCACACACAGAGGCATCGCAGCCGTTAGCGGGTACTTGATGATTAGGGCAAGCTTTGAGGTTTGCACCAACACCATGACTTGTTTTCTGAACACGCTCAGGAGAGGCAACGTGGCAAAGTACACCAGAAGCTAGAGGCGACAGGTAGGTAGCCCAGATGTTCATGGTTTTCCATTTTGTGCCTATTGATATTCACTGAAAGGTGGGGTTTGCATGGAGAGTGGCATTTGAAATGTGGTGTTTATGCTGCCAGGCAAGGGCAGAATTGATAAAATGCTGCACATGTAACAGCGGAGAATTTGATACAAAATGATGGCCTCCCTTGCTGCTTTGTGAACCATTCAGCAGGGAGCTAACTCCCTCAATTTTTATAATATGTTGCAAGACAACCCCACAGAAAACATATATCATGTGTAATTCCATAGCACTTTTTTCCACAAAGGAGAAGCGAATTCCCTATCCTGTTTGACATCAACTGTCCAAACAGAGGTAACTGCACAAATACAAGTCATTCATCATCACCTGTCTACAAAAATAAGAACTGCTTTCTGTCTTAAAACAAACAAAAAGCATACACATTTAGTGTCTATTCCGTATCAGTATGATCCGTCTGAATTATTCAATCTTTTCTGAGTTGTGCAAGCTCCTCTGAACAGACAACAAGTTTGCAAACATTCAGCAAATAGGGCAGTATTTCCATAAATAAATGATCACCACTATGTTCTGGTCAACTGGATCACTAAGTAAGACCCAAACCAAACGCCTCCTGATGTGATGCAAGAACCTATTAGCAGACGATCTGCATCAAACCTGTGCTCTGGTTCAGCTTCTTTTGGATCAAGCCAAGCTTAAGTGCTCTGAATTTGGCCCAGGATGGTATCAGTCCCTCCTGTACCTCCCAAAAGATGATATAAAGGGGAACCTTTCAGACTGCTGTACCTTCCTTGGTAACATGTATTAAACATAGGATCTTAGACCGGTCAAGCATTACAGCAGTGCTTATAATGTGTAAAGAACTTGATCTTCTGTAAAGAAATTACATTAATGCATGAGAAAATCTAACCAGAAAACACTTAGCAATGCGTTTTCATGTTTAAAACATTCCACTAACGTGGATTATATCTTTCAACATGCCCTGGAGCCAGACAGAAATTGGGAATTCATCAAAACCAGCATATACTGCTGCTAGCCTGCCAGGAAAATCCTCAGTGCCTGTATTTTATTATCATCAACATAGAGACTCCAAGTTCCGCACACTGAGGAAGTGTGCTTCCTGCTTTCTTCTCTTGAGATGATGCATGACTTGTGGCCCAGTTGAGGAAAGAGCTGAGCAGTGCTCTTCATGAGAACCTGAAGTGACTCATCATCCCAAGTAAGCCAGTCCCACCTCTTCCTCTGAAGAGGCTGAAGAGGGAACAGCTATTTGCAGGCCAATTATCCTCTCCTGAGTAGGAACAAAGAGGTAAGCAACAGCCCAGAACTTGGCTCTCATATGTGAGAGTAGTTGTGGGGTTCAGTGGTTAAACCTGTGTCCAGCACATCTGAGATGCCCTGGGGTATCCAAGACACCCACCCAAGGCTGGCAGATATGATGCAGGACCTACGGGAGACCTTCTAAAGAAGCAGCAGAAAGCCAGAAGGATACATCAGACTTATAAAATGACATTATACACCTCCATTTAGCACTTGAATTCTGCTCTGCATTGCAGTAAACAATACTCTTTAATAGCAGCTGGGACATTTTGTGGTTGATGAAGAAAAGTGATGTAATGCTATTCATGAACAGCTTTACTGCCAGTGCTGGGACACTTCCCAAATGGCAAAAGGACACCCGGAGGCAGGATTCTGTAAGGTGTCCTCATTTGTCATCTCACTGACACCAAGAAGTGCTTCAGCCTCTCTTTTCCTCCACTCGAGCCCCCATGGAAATCCAGATGCTAGTCCCAGAGGGGAGCTGCAGCATCTCCCATGATGCTCTGTATGGCTGACTGAAGATCCAGGACCTCAGGGATGAGCTGATTCTTACCAAAATAAAAGGTCACACCAGCTTCAGCCAGAGTAGGTCAGTGTCAGGCTTGATCACTGTGCTGCAAAGCCACACTACCACAGTGACTCAGGAGCCACTTTGCATTGCCCTCCGCTGCTGGCCAACAGCAAAAAAGGGAGACCTTTAACCAACGCGTCTTTAAAAGGTGAAGGGGATTCAGGTGGTGTCCCCGAAACATCGTGAGCTCCTGAAATCAGACTATATCTACCTTCATGTGAAGCTGACATCTGGAGCTCCACCATCTACAGGCTCCAGGCCACCTTCTACATGTTCAGCAAGCACCATCACAAGACAGGCAAGGCATAAGCAGGTCTGCTTTAGCTAAGTGAAAACAAAAAGCTATTTTTACTGCCCCAGGGCTTAACTGTAGAGGCCAGTGTCTCCCATGGGAAGTCCCGCCCCTTGACAAAATTCTGCTCTAAACTGGTCCAACCTCTCAGCCCCACCACACCCAGGGAAACCCTTTTTCTTGGAGGTAATGCAATTCAACCTTCAGTGCTCAGCCCCTCCTGGGAAGAAGCTGCCAATTGCTCCAGAAGCACAAAGACAGGCTTTTGCAAAGTGGATTACTGTCATCTAGGGAAATGAAACACATTTCTCTCCTCCCCACCTCCCTGCTATTGCATGCTGAATTGCAGCCAGCATAGCCAATGCTTTAAGCTGTAGCTCTTACCTGCAGGGCTTCCAGAAACCTGAAAGAGCCAAGTCTGCGGCCACGGGGAACCAGACAGAAAGTGGCATTGTGCAGCATTTCACGGTAATCATACCTAACAAGAACAGGGGAGAAAAGAGAAGATTCAATTAGCAGTGAGTCTTAGAGTAACTGGGCGTGAAAATGCAAACAGCTGTTGAGACACATCTGGATAAAATCATCTCTGACCAAGACTGCTCAGCACCAGGTTAACTACCTCCCTTCTCGTTTGTGTTCACTTTAAGGAGCAACCACCATGGGAGAGTACTGGGGAGAGTGGTAGTGACACTGAGAATGAAGAAAACCATTTTGCCTTTGCAATAATCACCCATTTCTACATAAACAGGCATGCACGAGTTCTAACAATGAACTTATATTAAATATTTCGATACCCAAAGCATTATTCCAGCACTTCTCTGAGCTGGATTTCCATTCAGATTTAGTCAATGTCATGCATACCTATGCATCACAGATTTGTACAGAGCAAAAAATATTCAGACTATGCCAAAGAAATCTTTGCTTATCAAGTAGGCAAGGGGGTTCGCAATGACTCACTTGGTGGTTATTGTCAAGAGTAGTGAGAGGGATAAACTGCCAAATTTTGGCAATTAACCACAGAGCTGCAATGACCCCTGCTCCTCCAAACTAAAGCTTTAAGTGCTTATAGACACTACTGGGTTTTTTTTCCTGATTCTATCAATCACCTCAAAACCATTTACCAAAAACACTTGATAGTCCTAACACTTTCCAGCCTGTTACTACCTAACTGTACTTCTGGAAACCCAAGGAACTGTGAATGGCATTGACCACGCTGGGCCGCTCTGTCCGAGACAAAGGGATTCAGATTAAACACCCTCCATTCTCCAGAGCATCCTGGCCTCTGCAGACAAATATTCTTTTGACAGTAACTTGTGGTGCTGGAATTTTCCAACACTAATAATCTAATTTAACCATAGCCTGCAGACAGCAAATTTTTCTGTATGTGTCTATCTGTGTATGTATATACATATGTACATGATTATATTTCATATATAAAAAGTCCGGATCTACGTTTATGTTCTCACACAGGCCAGACAGATGGGAGTAAGCCAATTTTCAATTATAAGCTCCTTCTTTAGGAAGAGACATCTTGCAGAGGCCCATTTGCTTAAACAAGCATGAATAGCTAATTTGCACAAGAAAAGGTCAGTGTAAATGGATTAAGATTATCTCCACTGAGAGTAAAATAAAAACTCTTGTTGCATTAATTAAAACTACAAAACAGACTTCAAAGTACATTTTTTTTTAAATCATATCTCGACTTTGGTTAAAATACATATATACATATTCCATCTGAATGGCAGCAATTTCTTTTGCTTGTGTGGGATATTGATTGGCAGCCATGTCCCAGCTCACCAGCCAGCAGTGACACAGCACACAGGGTAAAATACTAGGAAACTGGAATAGCAAAAAAATTAAAAAGCTGCCATTTTTAAGCATTCCTTTTTTACATACTGAGAGGTCTGAGGCTCATCACTTTCCCTGTATATTGCATGACAGAAAATGTTAATAAACACCAAAAATAGAACACCCTGTAGGGCTAGAATACACCAGTCAGAAGTCCCCCTTCATTAGCTAGCTAAGAATGTAAAATCCTGTTAATACCCCAGAATGCAACAATATCCACAAGATCTCGATGGCAGAACCAGAACACAGAGAAAAGCAGAGAATGAGGCCAGCACAAGTTAGTCCTCCATATGCCAGCAATATCTTATATTGGGCACCTTTTCTTTTATATCTAATTTGCTGACAGAAGGATAAATTTACATAGGGAAAAAAAAGGATTTTGTTCACCATTTCCCACCTGGAAACCAGTTAGCATCTTGCTCCCATTTATGCATTTTAAAGCCTAATGTGTGATTTATTGCTGAGCTGGGGAATACCACAGTTCATGGTCATCAAGCAATTTATCTACATCATACACACACAGAGCCTCATCCTAACCTTGATGTATGGGCACGAAATTTCCACTCACTTCAGAGAGAACCCACAAACACAACACAAGCAGACCCAGAGTAAAGCAATATCCATCAAGAGATGCTGCAGTGAATGAATTGCACCAGAGATTCTTCTCATGAACAAATTTCTTTGCAATTTCAACCTAAATGTTTTCAGGCAATTCAACACAATCTTCAAGAGTGATGTTAAGGGACTGGTTTCCAGTTTAATCCCCCCCAGTGGCAACTCCAGGATCAAGCATTTATTTGAAATCCTTAAACACAGGATACTAATTTACTTCTACTAGTTCATGGGTAGCATGCTAAGGAATGGGGGTACCTTGCCTTAGATGAAAGACAGAAGATTGCCCACTATGTTTCAATACAATTTTGGAAACACTTTTCACGCAACACAGGTAGCCAGCCACAAATACATAAACATCTTTGTCAAGCTGCAAGCATAGCTTTGTAATTTGGAGCATTGCTTTTGGAGGAAATTTACATGTACCAATGTACATTAGAGTTGAGTTTGCAGCAGGGACCATTTCATGTTTTTCTCAGAGTGCCAGGCAGCATTCAGAGGAGACCTTGGCGACAAAAACATGGCATGGTGAATGAAGCTTGAGCCCACAGGCCACAATGGGGACAGAAGGCATCAGGGCAACCCTCGGTTTCAGACTGCTTCCTATTCAGCCCCATAGAAACCATACATGCAGCAGAAAGTTTTGCTTTGCTGTTGTTTTCTCAAGGAGGGAAAATTGCTTATGTATGATTGGCATTTTTTTCCATACAGGATACGTACATGTCTTACCTGAAAGCATCTTTGCAATTCCCATAATTCTGACTTGAAATGCTTTCAGTGAAGTCAGTGAGATAATCTCTACGATTAAAGGTTGGTATCTGATTTAAGTTTTTGCTGGACTTGAAATTTCTCCTTCACTTGTACAGGAGAGAAATGTGACCTAGTGCAGACATCCAGGAACACCCTCAGCTACAGCAGGACACTTGTACATTAAGTGCTGATCTGGCATCTATTGCAAATACCAATATTGCATCAACAAGGGGCTTGATTTCCCCACTACCTTAACTGACTAATCTCAACAAGACCTTAGGGAGGCAATGAAGTATTCTAGCCCTGCTCGCAATTGGCGGAGGGGCCTTAAGCTACAGAGAAAACAGCCCAGTGCTTACAAGAGAGAGCCTCCTCCTCTTCTTCTTCTCCCCTGGCAATGGGAGTTATACCTGTTTTCAGAACTACTTATTTCCATTAGCTGGTAATATCTGAGGATGGCAGGAAGATTTGTTATGGTCTCCCAGCTTCCATCACTGCGGTTTCTACGAACCTGAAGCTGCCAGCTTATGGGGACAGCTCTGCATTACCTGCCTATCCAGATGTTCTGGTTTTACCCAGCTACAGAGGATTTTCAGGCTCCACCTGCAGCTGAGGAATCAGAGCAAAGACGGACACCACAGGGCATCACACAGGCAACTGGCTGGGTACTTCTTCCTTGCTTGTGCTGCTTCAGTGTCGCACTCCTTCTGGCACTTTCCTTTTCTGCCAGCAGTTAATCTTCCCAAGCATTTACTGTAGGAAAGCTTTGAGATGAGTCAATTGCTTTGCTTGGAGGGTATTTATTTCCAGAAACCTCCTGGTTTCTGCATTTGAAGACTGCCAGGGACAGGGGAACAGGGATACATGGTTATTGCTCATATTCCTGTATTCCTTCATTTTGCATGCTTGCATGGAGGTAACATTTTATTGCCAATTTTAGGGTCGGCTTGGTCTGGGCCTCAGCTGCATCATTCCAACATGTTAAAATCCAAAATGCATATGCCTTAAAAATGACAGTTGGGGCTTTAAAACTAAAATAGCTACAGATTTAACTCAAAGCTTGCATCCCTCTGCATGTATCAGCACTGTTTTATTAACTTTCAGGCTTCCTTCTGTAATGATTAAGTGCACCTTGTTCACAGCTAATACCTTTTAAGGCAGTAAACAAATAGCTCTATTTGTAATCAATTCTAATTTATTCACACTTTAATTGAAATACCCCTCCCTGCTACCACCCATAGATGAGAAAACATGTTCAGCCCCATCTATCATGCAGGTGTAACACTGCAATACCATGTGGGCAACTATCTGAAGAAAAAACGCTGCTCAGCCAAATGCTGTTACCACTTTAACTTATTGAGCCAACACATTGCTTCTGCCTCCTTATCCTCTCCCTGTTCTTTTTTCTCCATCTGATGTGCTGACCCTGTCAATCAGCACTTGGATTAGAGGGCTGCTTGGGATTCCTGGTTCACCATTATCCCAAGGAGCCCAGGCAAGCCGCAGAGGCTCTGCAGTGACTAATCAGCCATGCATGCATTCCTTCTAGCAGCTTAAGCATTTCCCCATGTCACTACACTTAAGAGATTATAAACTAGCCTGGGAAACATTTTCACTACCAATTTTAATATAAACTATTTTCCCAAAGCCACACAATCATCACCATTGATTCAAGACAGGTCTAGAAAGATGTCAGGCTGTTTACACCAGCAGATATGTCCAGCTACTCAGATGTAAAGATTTATCCAGCTATATGCCACCTATCATGTAGGAATATTTTCTTATCTAATCCTCTGAACACTGACATGGGATACCATCACCATCCCTATTTCACAGATGGAAAACCTGATATATAGATGACTGGTGGCTTCTCCAATAGCTGGAAAATCTGAGATATAGATGACTGGTGGCTTCTCCAACAGCTGGACTGACTTTGGGAATGCTAACCCCTGCATCCTCATCCGTTTCCCTCCTCTCTGGTGATACCGTGCTCACCTAAAACCAGCCACATGTTATGGCTATCAAAATTCAGATGGAAAAAAAATGAGCAGAACCCAAACTAAACGTAAGGGGTTTAACCCAGCAGTACACATTTTAATACTGCCACACATAATCCATCTTTTGGAAGATGCTTCAGCTCATCTTTGGCAGGGAGCACACCAGCACATACCGCTGTAGATGTCAGATGGGACCAGGGCCATTTTTCTCTTTCCTGAGCCAAAAATTGTGATGGCACTTTACCAACTATGTCCAAGGCTCCTTCCCTGAATCTGCAAGGCCATGAATGCATGTTTCATCTTCCAAAAGCCTCTGCATGAGCTCAAGTGCAAACAAAGGCACATATAAACATCTAAAATGCAAGCAGGGCTCAATCATGGAGTGTTTCCCAGTTTTCCAGTTTCAGTTATTAAGCAATCGGCGAGTTTTCCGTGTGTGAATGCTTAATGCAGATGGCTTTGAGCTACTGGCTAGAGAACCTGAAAAGAAAGCCACTCTGTCACAGGGAGTGTCTCGTTACTTGGTTTTGATTAAGGTATGCTGGGTTTTAAATAAACTGTCAAGTAAAATTTGGCATTGAAAACACCAAGTGAGTAACTGTCTTTGTAGAAAAGCTGACAGCTCAGCTGTGCATCAAACAGATAGTGACCCAAGACTGAGTTCGAAAGACTAACGCATCCTACTTGGAAGGGTGCCGTCGCCATGAACCGCTTGCTTTGGGATTTCAGCTGTGCAATGCTTTGGGGTGATCCGAATGCCAGTTAACAGGCTACTGGCTGGCAGTTCATCTCCCCCTCCGCAAGCACTGGTTCTGGAATTAGAAAGTTTGGAGGTGAAAAAACATAATTGGAAAACTTTTTTCCCCCTGCTTAAAGGGCTAATTGATTTCACAGGTGTTTAATTATCATTTTCTGTGAGATAATACCTTGTAGTGCCATAAAAAATGGATTTAATTTTCGAGTGCTTGCAAAACCATCGCCAAAGCCAAGTTAGAGCTAAAGCTAGATAATTATTCTATAAATCAAACACACTGCCTCCTTTCTTTTTGAAATTTTTAATACTTGGCTATAATGATATCTGACGACCTTGAAACTAACATAAAAAGGATTTTCTTGCCAAGTGCTGAAAGGCAGCCATTGGAGTATATCTTTCAGCCTGGTTCATTACCACAGCCGCTGCTGCCTTGCCGCCCAGGCTGCAGGACTCCAAGGGATGCTATGGTGTAAGTACAGCAACAGCATTCACGAACAGTGATCTCGGCACACAGATAATGGGCAAGTACAGGTATGAGCACAAACCCAGCCTGAAAATGCTGATAAACTAATGAAAAACCAGAACGATTCTTCCAGGTCTGGCAATAGAAATGAAACCCTGCAAACATTTAGCAACTAATGTCAAGGTGCAACTGTTTTCTTCTTTCAATGCCACCATCTTTCCTTAGTTCAGAAGGTTGGATTAACAAAGAAAGACAAGGAAGTGGAGTTTTCACTCTAATGTACTGCTAAAGGAACTTTGTTACAGTTAGACAGTAACCACCAAAATTTAAATCATCTTTAAAGTCTTCAGTGACATCATGGTTGGATTCTGTCCACTTCCATATTATGCCCAGAAACATTTGGATAAACAAGCCATTAAAGTCAATGTAAATTCTAACAAATAAAAATGCTCTAAGAATTTTTTGTCTAAATATTTACACAGAATGCCCTGTAAATCTGTATCGTGCATGCAAAGCACATGCAACATTTGGACTGCCAAATACGATCCAACTGGCTCCCAGTGTGGCGGTTACACCACCTAGAATGAGTAGACTTACACAGTAGCAAATGTGGTCTCATCAACATCATTTGATGTTTAAAGATAACTGCTTATTTAACAAATGTGCCAGAGTAGCACACGGTTCGTGGGTAGCGTGTCAGAGGCAAACCTTGCTGAGGTGCCTCTCTAGGCAGCGTTACGCCCCAGTTACCAGCAAGCAGCTAATAGCATTGTGTAGCAGTGCTTCTAAAACCAAACACTAGCTCCCAGGCTTTGAAGTCCTCTAATGGTGCCTGTTTCACAGCAGCACCTTGCTGTGCTGGCAGTAAGAAAACTCACAACACGCCAGAATGAGAAAGGTCCATGAAAAAGCAAATGCATCGCTTGCAAACCTCTTCCAAGGAATGTAAATGCAGCACCATGTACTGTGAATTCACTATCCTCTAAGACAGCAGGAAAGCATTGAAGATGCTGATGCTTGCATGTGTAGATGCATGCACAGGAACACACATGCCTGCACACAGCCACAAGGTAAGATTTTATGCAGGGCCATCTCCTCCCCACCCCCCAAGTGACCTAAGTATATGATTCCTCTTTGCCCAGAATGTGCCTATTTGGCACTTATTGCCCATCAAGATGCTGGATCCTTACAAGGTAAAGATCAAGCTGTTAAGATGATCCAGTTGGTTCAGGCAGAGTTTTTCTAACAGGATTCTTATAACAATAAATTATGCCAACATTTTGCATCATTATGCTACCTCTACATTGCCATTTGCTGGAGATCAAAACCCCCTTTTGAATAATTTAATATAAAGAACCTAAGTCTGCCAGTGGGAGAAAAATGAGGCGTTTCCATCTTGTTGATGAGGAAATTGCCACACAGCCTGAACTTGGGCTTCATCTACTAAGCCTTATTCCCAAGTACTCTGCAAAGAAAAACCAGGAGTAAGTTGAACGTAAAATCTAACTCTTTGACAGTGTGTTTGGCACTTCAACAGAAAACTAATATCATGGGGTGCATCAGAAGAAGCACGTCCAGCAGGTCAGGGGAGGTTATTCTGCTCCTTTATTGAGCTCTGGTGAGACCCTACGTGGAGTACTGTATCCATCTCTGGACTCCTCAGCACAGGGAAGGCATGGACCTGTTGGAGAAGATCCAGAGGAGGGCTGCAAAAATTATCAGAGGGATGGAACACCTCTCCTGTGAAGACTGGCCGAGATATTTGGGGTTGTTCAGTCTGGAGAAGGCTCAGGGTAGACCTTCTTGTGGCCTTTCAGTACTTAAAGGGGGCCTACAGGAAAGATGGAAAGAGTCTTCTTGCTGGGGCCTGTAGTGACAGAGCAACGGCAACACTTTCAAACTACAGGGTAGATTTAGATTAGCTATAAGGAAGAAATGCTTCACAGTGAGAGTGGTGAGGCACAGGAAGAAGTTGCCCGCAGAAGTTGTGGATGCCTCCTCCTTGGAAATGTTCAAGGCCACGTTAGACTGCGCTTTGAGAAACCTAGTCTAGTGAAAAGTCCCCCTGACCTTGGCAGGGCAGTTGGAACAGATGATCTCTAAAGGTTGCTCTCAATCCAAATCATTCTGTGATTCTATGATTCTAATTTTTAAAATTGGGGATATTACATTCTCTCCTTCACAAAGTGAATTTGTTTATTTGTTCAGACTTTAGCCTTCTCTTAGCAGTGAATCAGTGCCAAACACGTGTCCTAAACAGCCCCATCTAGTCCCATTAACCAACCTCACATGCTATGACAGTCCAGCTTTGAACATCTTTGAGGTAATTTCCCCCTGCAAAGACAGTTTCCTTATTGGTTTAATCTCTAACTTAACAACAAAAAAGTGCGCAGTACTGGAATTTCAGTTATTAAAGCATCATTTTGGATTAAAGCCCCAAACAAAGAAAAATCCATACTGCATTTTCTGAACAAAGAAACAAATTTTAGCTCATGGGCCATCCACTCTAATTTTGAGATTACAGGACATACCTGTAGGCTTCAGGGTGCAGAGAAATAAAAGACTTATTGTGAGATGTCTCACCTGTCAACACCTGCTGGCTCTGAAGCCCAAGATTTTCTCCTGTGTGTCAAAAAAAAAAAAAGGCCTCCAAATCTTTCTCAATAATTTTTAAATAACTTTTTACTGAAAACTTGAGGTTAAAAAATGTTGAAGATCAGTTTTCTAGAATTTCATGCTTCAGTATCTGGGGCTACTGAATGTTTTAACTAACCTAAACAAAGAAATTGTTGATTACAAGCCATGATGGTAAAATATGAATAAAATCAGTACTCTGCAACTATTTATGCCATGGTCCAATAATTGGATGCAGCACAGTCCAGACAGCTTCAACATAAATCGTCCTCTCCATTAAGGTGCCTGTAGGACCAGCACTTCAGCAGGATAGTAGAGATAGTATAAACCTCTGAAGATTGAATTATAAGGGGTTATCATTTCTATCCTTGCTTTAATGTCTGGCTCATACTGTACAACTTAGAATAGTCCTTATAAAGCTTATTATTTTCTCTTCAGCTCCACAGATTTTCCCATTACAGCTATAGAGCTCCTAAGTGGCTTGTTGGCATCTTTAAAAGTTATAGTCCTCCAGACGCAACATCTAAAAATGGAAAGCAAAGATGATGTGCAAAACTGGCTCTAATTAGGCAGGAGTTCATTTCTATGAATAACTGGATCTGTTTCCAAAAAAAAAAAAAAAGAGATTTACACAGGATCTTCTGGCAGAGTCCCATGTTGTCTAAGCACACTGACCCAAAATGTGACCATGCTTGGAGGAAAAATTAGTTCAGCAAATCCATGGAAAAACTTTGAATGAAATAGAGAAGCGATTTATTTTTATTCATAAGAAGTCAGCTGCAGCTTAGTCCCCAGGAGTGATAACATCACAACAGATCCAAATGCTTCAATATTTTGGTTGTTTATCAGTCTTCTTATCTGCCTTTATCTGAAGAACTCTAAGTATTTTCCTTCTTCTTTCTATACATGAGATGAAGCTGCCTCAAAAATAGGAGCAGGACACAAAGGAAGTTAAAAATAAAGAAGCCTAATTCTCTGTATTTTAATTTTGTAAGGCTGAACTTTAGGATGAAATCCCAGCACTATTACCGTCCAGGGGAGCTTCCACCCACTGAGAGTGGGTGATGATCTCCTGGACTTAATGAGGACCAACTTCTACAATAAAGCAGTGCAGGAGTGTGAACTATGGAAGGGCAGGGAACTCCACAAATTGTTCTCCTACCACAGTCAACAGCGACTACTAAAATAATTTTAATTTTCTGAGAGAGAAAAGAGGAAATAACAAGAAGAAACACAAAAATGCACTGATAATTGTTTTTCAGTGATGCCTCCTATTCCCATCCTCAGTTTTGTTAACAGAACGCTAAATCAGGCCACCCCATGTGCACTTTGAGAACTAGGATTGTGCTTCACAGAGCGGCCAGGCAAAATGGGATCTGTCACTCCACAGCTCTGCTCCTCTCTGCTCGCTCACTTCTGCTGACTCTAGTAAAATCAGAAGTTAGGTTCCTGATTATTTGCACTTCTCAGCAAAAAAAGGCAGCTAGAACAAGAGCACAGCTCCTCTGCATCTCTGCATCACCAAGTCCCCTTCGAAGTCAGACTCTTCTTACCTCCTGAGCCAGAGGAAAACACAAGCTGCATGCTATTAAGTGTAAGTTTAGAATTGCCACTGGCTTTTTTGAGTTTTTTTACCTTTTATAGAGTTGTTTATGCAACTGCAGTGGTCTTCAGTTGATGTTACATCAGACCAGGGTAAATATTAGGACTGGAGAGAGTCTTGCACACTTTGAACAGGACAAAGGGCAATGGTTGAAACTGAAAGAGGCTATGTTTAGGTTGGATATAAGAAAGAAACTTTTTACATCAAGGGTGGTGAGACACTGGCAGGTTACCCAGAGAAGTGGTGGATGTCCTGTCACTGGAAATGTTCAAAATCAGGCTGGATGGGGTTTTGAGTAATCTGATCTATTGAAAGCAACCCCTGCACAGAGCAGGGCAAGGGGGGGAAAACGACTAGATGATCTTTGAAGGTCCCTTCCATCCCAAACCTTTATATTGTTCTATGATCGCCCATGGTTGCACTTTTAGGTGCAACTTTTTCATGCCTGAGCATGAAAAATCACTGTATAAAAAAAACCCCACAAGCGTATTTGCATCCACGCACACTTACATGTACAAACTTCCACAGTATTTACAAAGGACTTCCACCTGGAAACCAGTGATGCATGTGCATATCCTTCTCTTGCCTGACCTTTCTCTGACACATAAAGAACCTCACTCATGATTTTTGCAAAATGACTTTTTCAAAAATCAAGGCCCATTTTGAGAACAAAGTTAGAGGAATAACGAAACAAAGCAAACTGAAAACTCATTTTGAAGGAGAGCTCTTCTCGACTATGCAAAGCGAGTCTTTTGAAAACCAGTCTGCACATGTAAGTGCCAAATACTATCTGAACCAGACCATATCACAATTCTGAGTGCCACTTCTCATTTTGCTCCTAAGAGTTGCAGGGAAACAACATACGTGCTGATGGTGAATGCCTGACTGCTTGTACCTGTAGCCTTAATGCATCACCGCAGTGCCAGGCACCTGAGCAATGTTAGGACCAATCCTAAGAGAAGCAAACGGTGTTTCTCAGCCTCTATTGACGCCCACTCCTGCTCCTGGCACTCAGCATTTCACAGAATCATCTGCTTTGCTTTTTTAGCATTCCTGTCCCGCTGGGCAGCGTCTGCATGAACGTACTACGTCTGTTTGTAAGCTAATACATTATTTACATAAACTATTCAAGCATAGCAGCAAGGATATAAAACATTTATCAAAAAAGGGACAAGTTTGTAATTTTAAAATAATTATGTTTCTTTAAGGAAACCAACAAATTCAGTTCTCTCAAAATTATTTATTAGGTTGTGCAGGCTTGAAAGGATTCTCTCTTTTGGAGAGAGGAGTCTTTATCCCAAGTAACGCTTTAACCATGAGAAATTTTATACCTCAGCAAGGAAATCTCAAGCTCCCTGATTTGGTAGCCAGAATCCTAATAAGAAGTACAGGTGACGTTAGGCATATGTTGGTACCCTCGCCTGTGATCTACCAGACACTGAAACATCTTGCATGAACTGTGGGTTGTAGGACAGAGGAGCCCCAAGCGCATTTGCAGTTCTGCTTTGCTGTCAGTAGCTGAAGCACACCTACAACACACATCCAGAAGCAGCTCTATCAGCCCCAGCCTTGGTGGCACACAGCTGGGCATCTTCTCCAGCCCCACTGGGAAGGGTGCAGGGTCAGCCTGGCACTGCTTGGCAAAAAAACCCTTCGCTTCTACACACTCCCTACCCTGCACTGCCTTTTTCCAACACCTCCAGCAATTCAGGAGCAAGGACAAATGGAAAGGGGAAGGTGTCAGCATGCAAGTGCTCAGATCAGACAAAGACCTGTGATCCGGTACACTTTGCAGATTGCCAAGGAAAACATGACTGTCCAGACAAAAGGGTTTATGAGGACATGCCAGCAGTGATCAGATTAGTCAAAGGAATAACAGCTCTTCGGCCAAGTGCTAACAGCCAACAGATGGAACAGAATGATGTTGACTGTAGGAGAGGCTATGCAATGGCACAGAGCAGTATGCAACTGGACTGCTTTTTTATACAGATGTCTTAATTTTGATACTAGTTTTAAAATACTTACTATAAGTAGTTATATTTTTTTTGAACCTTCCAGTGATAAGCACAGAGCAGGTAAAAAGACATCCATATAAAGGAGACTTTTTTATTGGAGTAACTTCAGCTCCCCTACCTCTTATAAGCCATAACATCAGCACCCTGTGCTGGCAGGAGAACAGGCTGCACAGTTCACAGCTGAGCCTGTGTTTTGTGTACCATGTCCCGAAGGGGTATAAACGAGACCGTGAGCGCTCTCTGCAAACTTCTCAGCAGCTATTCTCCCCCAGCTCTCTCTCTCAGACTCCAGATGGGCTGTGGAATTTTCCTACACTAAAGCCCCAAATCATGAGTCAGATGCATCAGCAATTTCTGCCAATGTTGGAGGCTAAAAAAGTGCACACATGGAGCAGGTTTTTTTGAGTATCCTCATGCAGTGCACATACCTTTTACATACTGCTTAAGAGACTATAAAAATGCAGTAACCCAAAATCCTCTGTAATGCTTGGCATCAGAAACAAGACTTTTTTACCTTAGAAAGGAGTAGTTCTATAAAGGATTAGAGGGTCACTGTGGACAAGCAGCTCAAGGCTGTTGTAGAAAAGCAAATGAATCCTGTGTGCTTGGAGTTGGTGAGTCAAATACCAGAAAAAACCCAATGCTAATTCCCCCACGCTCCAGAAAGACATTGAATAACTGAAGATAGAGAAAAGGGACAAAACCATTATTTAAGGGACTGCAGTAAATATCCTACTGAGAGAAACTTAAAAGACCTCAGCTTGTTTGGCTTACCAGAGAGAAGAAGAGAAGGCTTGATTACAGCATGTAAGTGTCTCTACAGGGAGAAAAAGAAAAGAAACTGAGAGTTCTTCAACATGCTGAAAAAGGGCACAACAAGAATCAAGAGGTAAAAGTGAAATAAACATCAATAGAAATCTGCAGTAATGCCCTGGCACTGAAGGTATTTTAACTACTAAATGAAACTGCCACCAGAGCTGGTGGCTCCCCCATTAAGTGGTCTATTCAAATGAGAAGTGAGTGCTTTGCTGGAGGATATGCTGTAACTCATCCCAGTTTTCTGGATGAAGCACAGGGGTAAAGCGGGTGACACAGAGTGGGTTGCGATGAACAGGAGATCAGACAGAGTAATCTCTTGGTCCATCTGGCCTTCTGTTTTCTGTAAAAGCTGCTAGTATCTGGCACTTCCCAATTGTCCCGAGCCTAAAACCTCTGCCTCCAATATTCCATCATGCAACATTCATCCAGTTAGATTAGTACTGAAATGCATGGTGATATGAAAAGGAACAACATCTCCTGATAAGCAACCCATGGCTCTACTTAGATCTCTTTACTGGAGTTACAATGAAGTTTGAAAGACTAAACAATAACAGACTAAACTTGATAGCAAATAACCTTCAGAATATTTCCTATTTACCACCAACACATTCAACTTACTCAAGAATTATTTATCAGATGAACGGGACAGTTGAAAAAGTATTTTGTGTTGTCCAGAGATGAGTATTAAATTTCTACAGATCTCAATTGGTTTCATATCTATTATACCCATATGCCGTAAAATGAGTCAGCAGGGAAGAAAACCAGCTTGGCTGAGTAAAGAGCTTTGAACCGATCTGAGGAAGATGAGGAAAGTTTATGACCTTTGGAAGTGGAGGCACGCAAGGAGTGCTACAAGGAGGACTACAAGGGTGAGGTGAGATCATGTAGAGAGAAAATTAGAAGAACTAAAGCCCAGCTGGAACTTCAACTGGCCAGTTAGGTGAGACAATAAGAAATGTTTCTTCAAGTATATTAACAACAACAGGAGGACCAAGGAGAATCTCCCTCCTTTACTGGATGCAGGAGATGCAGTGGTGATGAGGGATGAGGACAAGGCAGAGGTTCTTAATGCCTTCTTTGCCTTGGTCTTTAATAGTAAGGTGAGATGTTCTCGGCATACTCAGCTCCCTGAGCCAGAAGACAGTGAGAATGAAGCTCCAATGATTCAGGAGGATTTGGTTAGAGACCTGCTTGGCCAATTTGACATACACAAGTCTATGGGGCCAGATGGGATCCACCCAAGGGTATTAAGAGAGCTGGCAGAGGTCCTCTCCAAATCCCTTTCCCTCATCTTCCGTCAGTCCTGGCTGACTGGGGAAGTGCCACTTGACTGGAAACTTGCAAATGTTACACCCATTTACAAGAAGGATCGGAGGGAGGATCCAGGGAACTACAGGCCTGTTAGTCTGACCTTGGTACCGGGGAAGTTCATGGAGCAGATCATCTTGAGTGCTATCATACAGCATGTGTGAGACAATCGGGTGATCAGATGCAGTCAACATGGGTTTATGAAAGGCAGGTCCTGCCAGACCAACCTGATCTCCTTCTATGACAACGTAACCCGTTTAATGGATGAGGAAAAGGCTGTGGATGTGGTGTACTTGGATTTCACTAAAGCCTTTGACATCGTTTCTCACAGTATTCTGCTTGAGAAACTGGCTGCCATTGGCCTGGACGGGCACACCCTCTGCTGGGTGAAAAACTGGCTGGCTGGCTGGGCCCAGAGGGTGGTGGAAAATGGAGTTAAATCCAGTTGGAGGCCGGTCACGAGTGGTGTTCCCCAGGGTTCATTGCTGGGTCCAGTCCTGTTCAGTATCTTTATTAATGACCTGGACGAAGGGATTGAGTGCACCCGTAGCAAGTTTGCAGATGACATCAAGCTGGGTGGCAGTGTTGATCTGCTTGAAGGAAGGGAGGTGCTGCAAAGAGGTCTGAACAGGCTGGATCAATGGGCTGAGACCAATGGGATAAGTTTGAACAAGACCAAGTGCCGAGTCCTGCACTTGGGACACAACAACCCCACACGGTGTTACAGGCTTGGGGAAGACTGGCTGGGGAGCTGCCTGGAGGAGAAGGACCTAGGGGTGCTGGCTGACGACTGGTTGAATATGAGCCAGCAGTGTGTCCAGGTGGCCAAGAAGACCAATAGCATCTCGGCCTGTATCAAAAACAGCATGGCCAGCAATGCAAGGAAATGATTGCACTATTGTACTCGGCAATGGTGGGGCCACACCTCGAGTACTGTGTTCAGTTTTGGGCCCCTCACTACAAGAAGGATATTGAGGTGTTGGAGCGTGTCCAGAGAATAGCGACGAGGCTGGTGAAGGGGCTGGAGAACAAATCCTATGAGGAGCAGCTGAGGGAACTAGGGGTTGTTTAGCCTAGAGAAGAGGAGGTTGAGAAGACACCTCATCACTATCTACATCTGCCTGAAAGGAGGTTTTAGTGAGGTGGGTGCTGGACTCTTCTCACAAGTGACAGGTGATAAGACAGAGGAAATGGCCTAAGTTGTGCCAGTGGAGGTTCAGAGTAGACATCAGGAAAAATATCTTCACTGAAAGGGTGGTCAGACACTGGAATAGGCTACCCTGGGAGGTAGTTGAGTCGCCGTCCCTGGAGGTGTTTAAAAGGCGGATAGATGAGTTTCTTAGGGACATGGTTTAGTACGGGGACAGGTATGGTTGGACTTGATCTCAGAGACCTTTTCCAACCAGATGATTCTATGATACTGTTCTTAAGACTTTTCCACATGGATGATCATCCCAACCAAAGTGCCAAGTGAAAAAGTTTACTGTGTGATTATTGTTTTGGTAAAGTTAATAAAGGCATCCATAAATTTTCAGGGAATAAGAGGAAAAAAAAACCAAACTAACAAATGATTACGCCTAGGTGGAAATTTTAAAATTATATTTTTGAATAGATTACTGAAACCCTCCCAGGTTCATCTGCACATACTGGAAACATGAATGGATAAAACTGGAGGCTTCCGGATTAGTAAAGTCATTACCACAATCGCATTTTCCTTATGCGCAATATTTTGCTTTCTCCTCCCCGCACCTTTCAAAGGTTTATGATTTCTGTCTAGTAATGCAGCCAGTTTTTCCACAAAACATACAAAGTCCTCTGTAATTTAGTTGAGAACATTGGTGTTTATTATCTTTTGCAGTGAGTACTTCTGTTTAAAACTAGTTTCTCATCGCACATTAATATTCTGGTATGGAAGTTTTGCAGAAATGAAGAAAGAACAAGAAATAAATTCAAAAGCAGCTCCTTGCTTGTTTTATCGTCCCCCAGGTTAGTCTGCGTTCAGAGGGGAGGAAGGTCTGAGCAGTGCAGTCACACCTCACAAATGTGTATTTTTTGGTTTATACCTTCCTGTGCTTCGGGTTTTCTCACTCTGCTGAGCAAATACATCTTCGGCAGAAACCCAACCAGGCGAGGAGATGTGTGGTTTGTACCTTGCCCACACCTCAGCATCTTGAGCCAGTTGTGGTTTCCACAGGTGTCTCCCAGTTCCGCTCAGCTGGTGCTGAGAGCAATCTCGGACCTCATCTCACTCACAGCATCTCTCACCCTCTTCACCCTTTTTGGCCTTACAGGTTCAGTGTCATTCTTTGGTGACTTTTTCCATGGAGTTTTGAAGGATAATGAAATTGCTGCCTCAGGAAATTCCTGGAGAAATTAACAAGAGACCTTCCATCTCCAGTTCTGTGAAGAATTTGGAAAAAATTAAGCCTTTGAAGTGACACACAACCTTACTGTCAGTCGCAATGCTGCCACAAATGTCAAAAGCCTCAGCAAACACTGCTTGAATGAGAGATTTAACAAAGCTCCATAAAGAAGTTATGGCAGATGACGTTAACCCATTATTCTGTGAATTTTTGGATTTCTCTTCAACCCCCAGATTCCTAAACATGTGCAAATTCATTTTGCCCAAGGACACCAGCACATAGTTACTGAACCACTGCATATTTGGATAAATGCTGCAGGGGAATGTCCATTTGCATCCTCTGTAGCTGTTTATGTTCATCACAGCTGCAAACAAGCAGTCTCTTAGCCTTGGGTCTTAATGCACCTACACTCTTACTCATTTGCAGGAACATAACAAATCTGCATGTGCTACATGTGGAGGGAAGGGCAGCTTCAACTGGACCAGAGGATCCACCGCTCCACAGGTGCATTGGTACAGTGCTGCTCCCCCGTTAACGCAAAAAAGATCCCAATAAAAGCTGGTACCTGTCTCATCCAATTTAATTTCCAAGCAGTACAGAATTCGGTAACCCCTGTTGCACAGGAGAAGAAGGAAGCACTGAGGTCAGCAGGGAATAGGCTCAGGAGATTGCCAGATGCTGCATGGGAACAGGAGCTCCCTGCCTGCAAAGGGAGAGCTGGGCTCTGGAGTTAACAGGGACTGAAAGGCCAAGCACCCAGCAGAGTCATTCCCTCTGGCTGGCTGGGACCCTGCCGTGGCCGGGTCCCCAAAGGACAGGACAGCAGCCTGCAGGCAGGTTCCTGCTGCACAAGGCTCTTAGCCATAAACTGCTGAGCCACACTGCCCTCAGGGCCCAGACCATAAATTAGTGCATGGAGGTCATTATGGCCAGGTTTTTGCATGTCCTGATCTGCACCAGCCCTGCTAAAAGCTGTGCTCTCCTGCCAAAGGCAGGAGGCTGCTGATGGCCATCCTGGGCCAAGGAGCTGCTGCAGTCCCTTCTGCCTGGGGACACAGTGCAGCAGTTGGCATCCTCTGTAACCTCAGCCCCACAGTTTCAGCCTCTGGAGTTTGAAAAATCTGGCTGTTGTTCTCACACATTGACAGCAAAAAGGCTCTTGCTTTGCTCTGTTCACTGCTTAGAAAAATACACCAAGGTCAAGGAAAACATGACTTGAAAGCTCTTCCCAGCAGCACCAGGGTCTCGGTTCCTAACAGAGGTTACGCCAGCAGGAAAAATGCTTCTGCCTCTGACGTCTGTATCGTGACCCTGAACAGCCAGTGCTGGGTGAGTTTTGGGCTTAGCCCGAGGACTGTTTGTAAAATGATCGATGACGCACGCAAATGGGCTATTGTTTGTCTTACTGTACACTGCAAATATTGCTTTTAATGATGAGGTTATTGTCAAATGGTTCCAAACACACCCAAACTGGGATCCGAGATAAAACTGCAAAAGCAAAGTAATGTCATCACCGGCTGTCTTCCAAGAGGGACCGATCAACATCTTCTGATTTGAGTTTAGCCTGCAGGATTGTTTTAGCAGAGGTGAAAAACAGAGTCAAATAATGTCACCTACCCACCTCTGCTGCTCTTCGGATCAGCCCGGATTGCAGGGAGTTGTTGCACTGCTTTTAAGCTGAAAATCCTTTCCTACTCAGCCTCTGGAGCAACTCGAGTCCTTAAAATATGAGTTCCCTCAATTTCCAAATAAGATTTAATCAGCGCTTGTTTCTTAAGGGTCTAAATTAGTAACAAATACATAAGTGCAGGTTTTGGTAGCAGAATATCTAATTACTTTTACCAATCAGTGAAGTAAATTGGTCATTACTATATGATTTCACCATGTCCCCAAACCAAGCAAAACAGAAATCACGCCTCTCTGAAAACGAGGTGTGAAAGGCTTGTAAGAGGAAGGTAAGAAAGCTAATCCCCATCTGAGCCCTCTCCTGAGGTCAGGTGGATGATGTTGGCCAGATTCTGCTCTCAGTTACTCTGGTGTGAATCTCAGTGGAGTTGCTCTGGATTTACACCGACGTAGCTGAGAAAAAAACCTGCCCTGTCAATTTTCCTTCTTTGGTGACCGTTCTTCTAAATCTTGGTCTCCATCTTAGATCTGCTTCTTCTTAGGAGTTGCCTGACTTCACCACAATGGCAGCTGGCATCTCTCTGCTGATCTGCCAGTGTTTTGCTCAGAGGATTTCCAGACGGCTTCACAGACACTTTTAGTTGTCAGGAAAAAAAGCAGCTCAAGAGGTACCTCGCCTGTTCTGAGTGCAGTCATTCGGCTAACAGGTCCAAATGGCTCTGCCCATGTCCCAGAAAAAGCATCAGCAGAACCACAGAAATCGGAGTTTAATGTTCTGCATTTAAAGCTGAGGGTTTTTTAATCTTTGGCACCCATGAAAGGCTGTTTTTTCACAAAACTGAGTGATAAAACCCTACAAGAAACACTCATCCCCAAACTATCTGTGTGGCTTTTGCACACATCTGTTTCTCTCCTGTCCTCGAGAGATGTCTAAAATGTAATTAACCAATTAATTTGCAAATATATTCTAATTTATTCAAGGCAGATTTTCTTAGTGTTAAATTATCTGACAGAAAACCATACGCTGTACACAGGAATAGGACTTCATTAAAATACCAAAGGTTACACAAATGGAATAAAAATTATATTTGTAATACAGTCAGCACGTACTTATATCCACTAATGAGAAAATGTGTTTGTATTTCCGTAATTTGTTTTTGTGCGTTTGGTGTAAACCTGCAGTTAATACATTTGAAACACCAAAGTACAGCACCTAGTGTGGAAATATGAATATTCTGAGAGGTTTCTATGTCCGTTTAACTTGCAACAGAAATTAAATCTACAAATAATCCACCATCAGCCCCGGTAAAATTCTTCTCTCAGCCCAAGTGATTCCACTGTTCATTTGTTACTGAGAATTACACACCAGGCCAGACCTGCTCCACCTGCCCCCCTCTGCAGGTAGCACCATTGGCCGGGAAATCTCAAGTTCTAATTGATGGTACTTGTGCGAGGCGAGTCTAAAGGAAAAAGCTGATGCCTTGCTCTTGATTGCTGCATTGACTGCTTGCTTTTTTTTTTTCTTCCCAGCTCAAAAGCTGTGCGGGTACAAAATACAACAGCTGGGTTCAATTCTGCAAGTTGCTGGAGAGATTGTATCATTCACCATCGAGGGGCATCAGTCACAGCTCCACTCGACCTTCTCAAAAGCACAGGAAATGCACTGTTCTGCTCAGCAAAACCTGCCCAACAACAATAAAAACAACCTCCCCCCTCCCCTAGTTACTAACTCTCCAGGTATTTTGTTATACAGCATTAGCACAAACAAAAATACTTTGTCTGTATACACTGGGCACAGAAGTACTTCTTGCAGACATTAATACCAAACAGCTGTTTTCTTTGCTTGACAAGCAACTTAGCGTTTTTATTAGAGCTCATCACACTCCAGTTGCACCGTGGTCAATTAAGACCGAGTTACAGTTCTAGGTGTATGTATGCATATGGGGCTGCTCCTATGCTCAAAGGCACTCTAACTATATATAACACATTAAAAAATAAGGGACTTCACCCATGTTATACAAGGATCAGTGGCTGAGCTAAGAACAGCAGCCAGATCTCTCGGCACTGAAACCCTTGGGCTGTCGAGATGCTCCCAAGCCTGTTTTCCTGCCACCAGGGCTAGGTGCTCACAGCAGGCTCCATTAATCAAGCGCTGCTGGTGGTTGCAGGTGCCAGAGCGGCAGGAATCCATCAGTGGCAATGTTGAGCCTCTGGGAAAACGGCTGGGGGCCATGGGGGGGGGGGGGGTGGCACAGCATCTCCCGTGGAGTGGGATGGTCCCAGCAGGAATCCAAAGTGCTGGCAGCACTCTTCTTGTTTAATGGAGTAGGACCAGCCAGCTATTCCCGGGTGGCAAATTAGGTTGGAAGACCAGTAAAACTGGGGGAGAGTGAAACCCATACCTCTTGGGGTGTGCTATCATTTTTAAAATGACACTTTCCACATTTTTCTCCATTTATTTTTAGCAGCAATATTAAAGCAAGTACATAAGGAGGCACAAGTGCCCTACCTGCCCCCACCTCCTTATATGCAATCTACGTGTTTACTTCGAGCATTCACTGACCTGGAAGAGGGGATGGTCTGCAAAGCGACCAACTAAGCAGGTGACTACATGTATAGCTAGATGTATAGGAACCATCAGACGGGCAAAAAAAATATGGAAGGAGTGGGATGAGGGAGGAGAAAAGGACCATTAGAAGAAGGAGGTTGAAAGGACTATTAGAGCTCAGTGGCATGATATGAATGGCACTGCTCAGGCAGCCCCAAATGCTCCCACTGGAGAATCTGGTCTGGGTCCAAAGACAGCTAATAAGAGGGAACAGAAACAGTTTCCCAAAAAGAAATCAAGTGTTTAAGTTCAGGGAGGAGACCAGAGCTAGCAGGATGGGGAATGCAAAACAATGAGCAATACAAGGCAGGCAGACTTGGCGCTCCCGTTTGGTTGCAGCTGTACAATAAGAACAGCCAACAAAAAGAAGATGGATTTAAAGCTACAAGGTCTTAATTTTTTTTAAGCCACTGTTTATAATTAAGCCCTGGAACTAATTGTCTCTAAATATAATTGAAGCTGGGAACTTCTGGGAGATCAGAGAAAGGACAAGCAATAGATAATGTGACTATCACGGCTACGTTATGTTCAATATAAAACAAGTGAGGGATGCTTAAACTCTGCATTTCCATGGTTTACCTCAGACTGGAGGTGAGGGAGAACCTGAACCTTAGTACAGTTATTTTATAATGACCCCTTAGGGGCTGTGACACCTTCCTCACCCATCCATACCAACCACAGCCAGAGGCCAGAGGGGACTGCCCACTGATGCGAGCTTGGCAAGGGAGCAGTTCTTTCAGGAAAGCAGATTCAGGAGATGCAGAGAGACTCTCTCCCATGCTTCCAGGAGAAGGAGGGACATGGAGAAGAGCAGAAGGAAAACAGACAAGGTCTGAAACTAGTTTTAGCTCCTTTTCATATTTGTTTCCTTTACAGCTGTAGGTAAAGCGTGCAGAAAGCAAACACACAGAGGGCCAGGACTACATGGGGTGATTTTGGCAGTGAGGTGAACTGTTTGAGTTTCCTATCATGGCCCATTACACGATGAGGGCCTGTCCCCATGGCTTGACGTGGCTGATTATTCCTCCAAAAAGCTTTCAGATTAATTTATTTTTGCTCATATCCAATCTGAAGCATTAAGCAGCGCAGCTATTTATTTGCTTGCTGCAATGGTCACCGACAGAGCTACCTACAACCACTGAGGACTGAAAATGAACCTTTGGCGATTTCACAAATAAACCACAAAAATCTCCTCATAAATGGTCTCAATTATTTCTAGACTTTGACTTGAAACCCTGCCCATTTGAGCTCCTGCTGACCAAACTATGAAACTCCGACTCACACACCAGCAGCTCAATGAGTGTGAGGAGCATTGGGTTCATGCTGGTTCTCTTGTGGGTCAATGTGGTTGTCAATATACATGGGTGCAATCTTGTTCCTCTATAGAAAAATGATCAAATTAATTAAATGGATTGATCTAATTGATGTGATTAAATATCTGAGACTCTTTCCTGCTCGTGCTGCTCCTGACCTTTCTTTCATCCTCAGTCTGTGGTTGGAGACCTTAGAACTCTTGAATAACAACAGATTGCTTCTTTTCCCCTACTTTGAAGCCTTCTTGTCCTATAAGCTGTACATCATTTACATTCTTGGCCACGAGGTACCACTTCAAAACTGTGCAATCAGACAACACTTCTCTGCTTTAGTTTTTAATAAACTAGTGGATGCATCCACCACTGACCAAAGATGCAAAGGTTGTGAAACATGAAAAAGGTTGTTCAAAACCCAGCTCCTGTTTTAGCAACAGCTTAAGGTATTAAAATATACTCAGTATCATCTGCCTTAATGTCAACAACACTAAATTACTGTCCCAATACAGAGGACTGCAGGAGCAGAGCACAATTTCTTCTACATTTTTCATATAAACCAAGTGACACTTTTTGCCTCGCTCGAGCAGGGTCTACCACTGACAATACATTTCTCACACATATCGCTTTTGCCTCACCTCTGAAATGGCATTATACGTTCTCAGATCTCCCCAACAAGCCTTAGCTTATTTAAGACTCGCTCAATATTTTCATTATAGCTGTTGGGAGAGGAAAATAAGGTGGCGAAAAGTCTGAAATTGTCACACCATCAAAGAGCATTGCCTATAATCACAGAGCTGTGATTTAAAGCCAAGTGACAGTCCGTAATTGAATTGTCTGGGGCTGCCTAAGGTTTATTTACTGAATTCAGACATACTGTCGAGGGGGTCAAAAGAGCACAGGTCTTTACTTATTCATAGGGAAAGCAGGAGGGGGGCCCTGGCACTCCAGGCAGCTCTCGTACTGAGGAACCCCCTACATATGTTGCGGCTTTTACATCAGCTTTAGCAGAGCAGCAGCAAAACATCACCATGTCAAGTGGAGGGGAAGATGTGCTCATCAGCATGGGACTTCCCACCTGAGGAGAGGATGCAATTCCTCACAGAAAACTGCTTAAGTCTCTCTAGATGAGGACTTCAACAGGCTGAGAGGACAGAAACATTTCCCAAGCCTTCACCTCCATACCCTGCTTCTCCTGGGTCTGCCTCACGTAGTTAGACAGCTTTTTGGAAGCATGCACAGCTTCATTAGCATACATAGAGGTATCACCAGATTAAAACCAAATAGATGTGATAAAGCATGCAGATGAACCCATCCCGCTCTCCCACTGCAGGTCTGCACAAAGCTGCAATGCCTGTGCCAACCCAGCTCCCAGCAATACAGCCCTGTCTGTGACAGTCTCCAAGTCCAGGTGGATGAATGAAGGCACATGGTGGAAGGGAAAGACTACTAATGCCTTCACTGCACGGAGCTGACGCTCCCGCCCTAACTCTTGCCTCTCCCTCAGGGCCATCAAGAACAATTTGGACATCTGTCCATGGAAGAAGAGGAAATAAAGGTCTGAGGCCACCAACGCATTTAACACCGAAGAGCTAGTACAGTCTGTTAACCTGCACCACCACAATGTGTTGTCAGTCCCTACCAGCAAAGGCCTCTTCTTCTCGGGTGTCACACACTAATAGAAACACCATGTTTACTGCACATTTTCCCAAAAAACGTGTAGCCTGATACTTTGGAAATTTCTACGACGCCTACATGCAAACCGGCAGACATACAGAAATGTTTTTGCAAATGCATTTTGCAAATGCTTTCTCATGCTTTGCCACATGGGCTTCTAAGGACACCCCATTGTCTGCCTGACTGCCCTACTGGTGAGCCAACAGTATGCACTTGTTAGGAGGGACAACGAGATCTCCCCTGATACCAAAGAGTAGTAGGTAGGCAGAATTGTTGTACGTACTCACACATTCACAGATCTAACCTGCACCTGGGACACAGCAATCCTGGGTACACATACAGACTAGGGTCTGAGAGGCTGGAGAGCAGCTCTGCGGAGAAGCACCTGAGGGTTCTGGTCCATGACAAGTCAAACATGAGCCAACAGTGTGCCCTGGCAGCCAAGAGGATCAACCATGTCCTTGAGTGCATCCAGCATGCATTGGCAGCTGACTGAGGGAGGTGATTGTCCCATTGTATGCTGAACCGGTGCGCTTGTGTGAGTACTGAGTACTGTGTGTAGTTTTGGGCATCACAGTATAAAAAGGGCATCAAACTACTGGAGAGTGTCCGGATGAGGCCCACAAGGCTGGTGGAAGGTTTAGAGAGGAAGTTGTATGAGGAATAGCTGAAGTCAGTTGGACTGTTCAGCCTGGAAACTGAGAGGGGTTCTCATAGCTGTTTACTTGCCTTCTCACAAGGGAGGGAGGTGAAACAGGTGCTAATCTCTTCTCTCTTGCAACCTATGATAGGACCTGAGGGAATGGCAGGAAGATGTGTCAGAGGAGGTTTAGACTGGATATTAGGAAAAGGTTCTTCGCCCAGCAGGTGGTGGATCACTGGAACAGCTCCCCAGGGAAGTAGTCCTGGCACCGAGTCTGCTGCATTCAAGTAGCATTTGGACAATGCCCTTAGTCACTTGGTGTGAACGTTGGGAGTGTCCTATGTAGGGATAGGAGTTGGACTTGATGATCCTTTTGGGTCCCTTCCAATTCAGGTAATTCTGTGATTCCAGCTCGAGCTCATTTCTATGCTCCCTTCAACTCAAACCAGTCCTGAGTCTGTTCGTGGCTGAGGAGCCCTATCCCCTCCCATCCCGGTAGATGCACTGCACTGTTTTGCTAGGAAAGAAGATGGGAGTGACAACGTGGTTTAGGCAGAGTAGCCTGGATAAGTACCTACCACTAATAACAAGCTTTTCAGGGCTTTTGACAACAATATGCATACATTTCATTGTGCTTTAGCAAACTCTAAAATCATCTGAACACACACTGGATGCTCCCTAATGCTATCTATCTAATGAATGCTTCAAAATTATGTTTTAATTACAGCACTTCTCTTGCCTTTTTTTCTTTTAAGGACACATTACCTTTGATCAGTACAGATATTCTGACTCATTGTGAAAACCTGGGGCAGTCCTGGGGTCAGCTGAGTCAGCTGACATTTTCCTGGTGAAATGAAGGATGCAGAGTTAATGGGAGAGGCATATCAACTCTTGGGACTTTCGGGATGGCATTCACTAGTCTGATTCTCTGCTCTCTTGGTAAAGCCTTAAAGAGGAGAAGGATAATGCCAGATTCTAAGTGGATGAAGCCGGAGTGTTGTGGACTTGCTGTTCACACTGTGGCAAAGCTATGGCTGTTAAGTGAGAAAAAATAATTAGGTCCCAAATATGCACTAAAACATTTTTGGAGGATTTTGCTCTTGAAGTTCCCACATGGTCCATTTTAAGGTATTTTATATTACAGAGATTGGGAAAAAGTCTTCGCATTTCAATTTCTTGGTGGGAAGTTTTTACAGTAACAATACTTGGAACCAGGATAACGGTGACCGAAGACGGGAATGAGTAAAGTTCCTTGTCCCTGGAAATACAACCATATGGCTGCAGCCACTTCACAGGTAGCGAGGGGCAAGCTTGGCTCAGTCACTCCAGCAGCTAGTGCTCACCCTCATTAGCCACAGCTCATTTACACCTTACTATTACTTGCAGAATAATTACACCTATTTTGGGATAATAAAATACCCAAAGTACTGTTTATCAATTTCATTCACACAAAGTAAGTCCCAGCACCACTCTTTTTGACTCAGCTTCATTGAGAGAAGCATCACACTTCCAAGCTTAAGCCCAGAGCAGCGTCAGGGATGTCCCCGCACATGGAAGAGGATTCTCATGTCCCTCTGGCACTGCAAGGAGGGGAGAGCAGAGGGTAAGGAGAAGGACAAGGCTGCAGAGGGTGAAGTGACTGAAGTGCAGAAAGGGATAAGGAGGGCTTTTTGGGGTGGGGGGGATTAAAAACAAGACGGGAGCTGCTCCACTGCTTTGTGAAGCTAGCAGAAGGATTTTCTGCATCAGTCCCTTGGTAGCAGATGCTTGATTTTATTTTTTTCTAATTGCTTTTGAACAGATAGCAGGGTCATGTTCCAGCAGAGCCTTGGTGCTGAGGATTCAGTTCTCAGGCTGATGCCCAAAACTCTGAGGTTTTGGTTTCTTACAAGCATGTTTTGTGAATCCCCCTGAGTCTGGCTTTGCACATCCACTGCATGCCTCTGGAAGCAAATTATCCGTCTGCATAAGAAGAAGCTTCTGCATCATCTGCTGTATGTTTCCCCTTTCACACAGCAGGAAAATCTCATCCTAACTCCTTCCAAGCTCCCAAAACCATGTTTTAACCCTTCAGATTCACATCCTGCATGTTCCTTCACACCAACATGCAGAAAATACCCCCTTCAAGACATGCTCTTCAGTACTCCTCTACCTGTGCCTCTCTTGTGACTAGGTGGTTCTTTGGAGACACATGTGACATTTCATGCTGTCAGAGAGAAAAAAATGCTCAAAAAAGGCTGCTTGAACAACAACTTCTTGCCTTTTTGCTCAGCAACAATTATAAGGAATTAAGACCATTTGGACAGAAAATCTTAGTGATGAAAAGGTTGTCTTGGGCCTCTCCCTCCTTGGCAAGACGTGGAGCAGCACGGAGCATCCCTCTGTCTAGGTTGGCGGGTGATGAGCTCCCATGAGAACTACTGAGACGTGATGCCTCCCAGTGCCATGCAAATCCAGGCATGAGGTACTCCCTCCCAGCACCCAGCCAGGGAACACCAGAATATCACCTGATATTTGCCTATTCACTTAACACAATGGGATTTAAAGGCCTAATCCAGAAAGCCATTTGCAATGCTTACTAGAACCAGTGGTTCCAATTACATTAAAGATTAGGGAAAGCATAAGTGAGGTTGAAAGCTATATATTTGCTTAATTCCCATTAACATAAATACAAGAATGGCACCTACAGGCTCCTGTGTATCTAGGTTGGAGTGTTTTGGCGGACACAGCTGTCAAAAGCATGGAAAAAGGGTTTGTATCCTTCCAGACCCCCAGGGAGAATGAATCCACTGTAGGCATTCACAGTATGGCCCTGAGCTGCCTTCCACCCCACCACCACCACTCACCTCAGCCCTAGAATTCAAGTACTTTTCCACACAAAGAGGTGTCGGAGAGAGGGTGTGAGCTAATACAGTGAGAAATGAACCGAAGCAGCAATTTATTTCATGTTGACATGGTCTGCTGCAAGTAAACAGGAAAGTTTTTATTTATTTGGACTTAGGGAGATACGTAAACTGGACATGAAGGGTGCCATGGAAGGTGGATCACACATCCTGTTTCAGGCAGGCGCTCCCAAATTAGTTTGTATGATGGCCACAAGCAGTGGTATGGGGCAGTCCCGCATGAGCAGAAGTCTTGTGTGTCCCCAGTCATGGCCATTTCACATCACTAGGGAAGCAGATGGGACAGACAGCAGCCAAAATTGTCCCCTTGAGCTGGTCCAGGGAGACCTTTTGGACACGTTTCTGCTTTGGTGAGAGGTGGTCCATGCGTCTCCAGCAGCCATTTGGCCCAGAGCAGCGATGGAGAAGGACATGGAACTAACCCGGCCAGAGATTCCACACTGCCCACCCTTCTCAGAAAGGAAATACAAAGCTTGAGAAGCTTCAAATAAGAATTTATCATCACCCCTTATAAAAGAGATACAAACAACAAATTTCTGACATCATCGGGTTAGGACATTGCATTTTGTCCAATTTCAGCTTGAGTGCTGCTAATTATTTAGGCTCCAGAGATTCCAGATTAAAATAAGAGCATGCAGTCACTGCTGCACATCAGCAGCTCTCTCTGCAAGACCAGTCCCACTACAATCCCAGTAAGCCGGCTCGCAAGTGCACAGCCAACTGTGTGGCTCCAGGCTCCAGGCAATAACCAGCAGCAGACATGAGGCATGTCGTTGCATTCATGCAATGCTTATGGTTATTCTAGGAGTAAATAAGAGGCTCTGTCATGTCACCAGTCATTTGAAGCAGCTTCCGATGAGCTGACCAGTTTTACCTATGAAGATGAGGACATCATACGACTCAAGAGCAGAAGTAACAAATCTTGATGGTCTGATGGACCAAAGCAAATCCTAGTCCAAGATAGTTTTTAAGCCAGCCAATTTTTGAAGGGTTATTTGGCAGGGTTTGCTGTACGTTCAGAGTCCTGGACTTTATTCTACCGCACTGATGAATTTGGCTTTTGAAGTTTCTGTGTTTTAAGCCGTTGTCCATTACCACTCATAATGCAACAATTTTCAAACATTGCCAGAAAATAAATCTGCATTTCAAGCAGTTTGCTGGAAAACGGAAAGCAAGGGGGAAGGAAGGCTGGGTAAACAGAAGCCACACTCCTTGGCTAAGCTCTGTTAGGGACTGGATGAACATCTACCTGGTTTGGCACTCCACAGCACTGTTCCCCCATAAAACATTTGAACCACTAGCGCTCATCCAAAGCACTGGGGTGACAGAGCAGCATTTGGTCACTACAGTGCAGGGAGTGGAGACCAACCATGAGGCCCAGGTCAATCAAGAGCTTCTAACCAGCTTCAAGCGATGGGCTGCAGCACAGAAATATTCTCTAAGTTTCATGAGGGCAAGTTTTCGCTTGGTGCTTAAACTGCTTTCCTTCCCATCACTTCTGTGATGGCGGCACCTGAACCACGCAGCGCAGGAGGGCAAAAAAATTCCAATGGGGAGCACAGACTCCAAAGGAGTTATCTTTCTTTCAGAAATATACTTCTTTCTCATTTTGTATCAAGCTTGAAAACAGCATCTCAGTAGGATTCTGCTTACTTGAAGAGAGGTTAATAAATTAATCTGCTTGAAAAATGTCCATATGTTTCAGACAGTGAGCTTCTGCTCAGAAGTTTCTTTAAAATCTGGTTTCACACTGCAAGAACAAAACCAACTGTTCTTCAACTGTTCCTCCTCCTATGGCAACACCTCTCAGACACCAAATAAGCACCCAAAACTGACCATGGGTGCAGGTTCACTTTAGTCAAACCCTCTCTGGTGGGCAGGCATGTTTCAACTGTGGAGGCGTGCCCGGCAGAAGGATGCCAGAGTGCTCCAAGCGCCTCATCCCAACCCTGATGCTTGCTCCTGACATGACAACCCATCTTTTCGTGCCGGACGTGGTAACAGAGCTGAACACCCCCAGGCCGACAAGAAGGAACTGCCTTCACAAAACATACTCAGTAGTCTAAAAAAAAATTGCTTTAAATTGAGGGTAACATCTTCATTAAAGCTGATTACAAAAAAAAACCTAGCCCTTCACTGATTAATTTAGTTTGAGTAGGCACTGCCCACACACTGAAATCAACTTTTTTAGTGACAACATTTCATTTAACATTTTTTGATGCAAAATCAAATTGTCATTATATTAGGTTTTAAATTAAATGCTTAAGAGTCTAAGAAGGCTTTTGATTTAAAAATGAATTGAAGTTTAAAAGGAAAACAAAAGCTTAAAAGCCAAACGGGGCCAATTCTCCTTCTTTCATTTCCTGTTTTCTTCTGTTCAAATTTTATCTCTGCCTCATACTCTTCCCATGTTTTTCATTATTTCATAACCATATTTTCCCATTAAAAATAAGCTTCTTGTTACTGGAAGAATGTCCTCAAAATCACAAGAGAGCAACTTATTGCCAAACACTACTGGGAAAATAATTATCCTGACTATGCAAGGTATCGTCCCATAGAGTCAAGGTGAAACTCTTTCCCATGATGAGGTCCAGCACAAGATTTTGGTAATTCACCTACTTAATAAATTAGCAAAAATATATTTGCTACTTTTCCTTCTAATCTTTTAGTTATACTAGGTGTTAGTTGTATTGTGCCTTTGTAAAATACAGTGAGCTTTCAACCGCTTGTCCCTAAAAGTTGTCATTTCTGAAACGGAGGAGCCAGAGTCCTTTAATGGAATTATACGCTGAATAAAATGCACAAAGCCTGTGACTTATGTGCAAACCAGCACGGACCAAACAGGAGATATTGCTACTAATAATCTGTAAATAAAGGGAAAGTGGCTTTTTCGATTTCCCAATTAAACAAGATAATACTTTCATCAATTATATTTTTATGGGACATATTCCCAATACGGATATAATAAATGGTATTATGCCTCTTGGTTAACAGCTCCAAGAAAATCCATTTAATTGTCCCTGCCCTTGCAGAAAGTAACACCCGTTGTCTGTAAACTACTCCCTAACTCATACACACAACCAGGATATTCCTGGAAGACCAGCTCAGCTTTACATACCATTACTCACTAATTAGCAACTTCCAAATCCCAATCTGACGCCACTCCTCAGCTCAGAGAATATTTTTCCCTCTAAAGCAAAGCCAGGATTATCCTAGCCCCATGGAAGTCCCAGGGATGGTGGCAAAACACGGCAGAAAACCCAAAGTGCTGCTCCTGAAGGGCTGCAGTGGGATACAGGCATCTCATGCACAGTAACTAAATAAATGCAGCTGATGAATGGAAACACAAGTAAAATACCCTGCCCCAATTCAACCAAAAAACTTGAGCTGCAGAGGAGAAACACCAAAGTGAAGAAGAACCTGTCCTGTCAGCCTCTCTCAAGGGTGGAAGAAGAGAAAGGTTTGTCCACTTGTGGCTACAGTGTCAGTCCAGGCCTACTGATCACCCTACACTCTGTTTCAGAGCACTATGGCAGAAATGTGTTCTTCATGTGTTTTTCCCAGAGTGGTTTGACTCCTGGCCACCCACCCATTCTGCTCTGCTTAAGCAATACGGTTTATGGATTCAGCAATTAGCAGCAATTTGTGGAGCTCCCCTTACTCCATGAAACACTTGATCACTAAATTTCATCCTGCATATCCCTGTTTCATTTAGGTTGCTGCTTTGCATCAAAGCATGCAGTGGCAGGCAGCTGCAGCCTCATCCATCTAACTTACCTGGGCTCATAGCATGCTGGCTGAATATGCTCATTAGTTTGCCAACAATACCTTTATTTTAGTGCATGATGAAGTAACGGAATATTCCAGTTACACCCAAATCCTGGAGAGAAATCTCTTACATTTCTCAGAAGTGAGGTGTTTATGTACCCTGTCCAGAAGAGCTGCTGAGCTTTTGCATGCTATACTGAATGGCTGCACATTGGGCCAACAACACCAAGGCATCTCAGCCATATCACACCACAGGCAGCAGGGTGATCAACATCACCCGGCTCATAAGCCCTGTGAAACCTCCACTGAAACGCCATGGATGCTGAGGATTCCTCAGTTTGCTTTTCAACCTCAAAGTCACCAGCTACAAACCCATGAAACACAATAAGAAAAATCTTGTTAGTTACTCTGTTCTCCGCCAACAAGCAGAAGACTTGAAGACCAAATACAATGGAATCTGGACCATGGTGGAGGCTGCACTGTTTGACCACAGACACAGACACCTCCTCCAGAGTAACGTCACTGCCTGATGCTTAAAGCCCAGCAGGTAACTATTTTCCCCATGTGAAATATACTGTGCCAGGCTTACAGAAAATAAACTAATGTCTACCTTTTTCTAGGTTTTCATTTCAGTTGGGTGGGCGGTGAGAGAACAGCTCAGAAGCAGAGCCAAGACACAGAGTAACCAGCAACTTCTATTCCTCAAAGCTTTGTAAAGTGGTAAAAAAAAAGAAAAAAAAGTATGATTTCCAAGGTAGGTTGCTTCCTCTAATTAGTGAGTCAGCTCTGCTAATAAAGATTACAACAGGGCATGAAAGCAGTGCTGAAGATGGAAGTATTTATGCAGGTCAGTGGGGGTTTTCCTAAACATTTTGATTACAACTTTAACGGCACTAAAACACATGCAAAAACCCTATCATTAAATTTAAAGAGCCTGATGATATGCAGTACCAGACTATGAGAACTGAAAATAAATTGCTGTAATCTGCCATACTGTCACTTACTCCTGCTCCTCAGCAGTCATAATTGACTAATAGGATAATAAGGTGGTAGCTTCGAATCTGAAGGCTCAACTCTATTGTTTTAAATACCCTTGAGGAGAAAATACTCCAAGTCAAGAAGACAAAGTTGCCTGATCACAATCATCTCCCTTGATGCAACTTATTTAAATGCTCATCTGGACTTCTGGATTACTGAGAGTAATCCGTGATGCCATTGTGGTCAGTCCTGCAGGATAACAAGTGTCCAAGCAATGCCCTTGCTCCAGAGAGCCTCAGCATCCCCCCTGTCCTTTGCTGCACAAGCTTGCCAAGCCACAGCAAGAAGCACCCTCTTGGGCAGAAGAGCTCAGTGAGAAACCTCGACCTTGTGCAGCTCAGCTCTATCACAATCTGGGGAAATGCCCTTTTACCCCCCAGAAGCCACTTTCACCTGACCTGGGGACCAGAGCACCAGCAGCTATCCTATCCCACACAAGGGCTACTGGAGAGCTACTTCATACCAATTTCAGCAAGTAGATCATCATCATGTGAAAATGGTCCTGGTGAGCTAAGACACAGTGTATCAATGACTGGGACAGATTAGGAGGAGCCACTCCTCACTGCTGTTAACAGAAGTATATTTGAGGGGCTAAGAGTGAACAAGGCATTTTCCAAGCAGAACAGAGGCCAATCTGGATTAGAGAAATCGCCTTTGTTTTATCACAGCATTCCAACCCATCCTGTAGTCATCCTGCAGGAGGAGTCAAAGCTCACACACAGACCTCCTACCATGTGAGTGTACACATGCAGGAGAGCTAGACCACAGGAAACATCCTCACCAGCATCCAAATCCTTGGAGAAAAAAACTGGAGGCAAGATAAGCCTACATGATATGGCACATGGATACCAGAGCAACCCCTCACACTAGCAAATTCTTTCAGAGAGTTGAACTGCTCCTTGATGTAAATGGAAAGCCAGTGATAAGAAATGAAAGAGCAAACTGACCTCCAATGGATCAGTATCTTTACTTCTGCAATCAAACATGCTCCTCAGCTCAGCTTTGTGCAGGAAGGAAGGTTGGAATCAGTGCCAGCCCTCCATATCACAGTATCACAGTATCACAGTATGACAAGGTTGGAAAGGACCTCTGAGATCATCAAGTCCAACCTATAACCCAACACTAACACCAACCATCATCTAGACCATGGCACTCAGTGCCACATCCAATCTCCCCTTAAACACCTCCAGGGTCGGCGACTCCACCACCTCCCTGGGCAACGCATTCCAATGGCCAATCACCCTTTCAGTAAAGAACTTCTTCCTCACATCAAGCCTAAACTTTCCCTGACGAAGCTTGAGTCCATGCCCTCTAGTTCTGTCACTGGTCACCTGAGAGAAGAGACCAACCCCTGACCGACTACAACCTCCTTTCAGGTAGCTGTAGAGAGCAATGAGGTCTCCCCTGAGCCTCCTCTTCTTTAGACTAAACAGCCCCAACTCGCTCAGTCGCTCCTCATAGGGCTTATGCTCCAGCCCCTTTACCATCTTCGTTGCCCTCCTCTGAACACATTCCAGTATCCTGACATCTTTCCCAAACTGGGGGGCCCAGAACTGTACACAGTATTCCAGATGAGGTCTGACTAGTGCCGAGTACAGGGGGACGATAACTTCTCTGGTTCTGCTCACCACACTATTCCTGATGCAGGCCAGAATGCCATTGGCCTTCTTGGCCACCTGGGCACACTGCTGGCTCATGTTGAGCTTCCTGTCAACCAGCACTCCCAGGTCCTTTTCTGCCTCACTACTCTCCAGCCACTCTGTCCCCAATCTGTAGCTCTGCACATTCCACAGCTTCCCTTCCCACTGCTCCAGCTTGAGTCCCAGACAAGTGCTTTATTGCTTTTTCTCCTGCCCTTTGCTTTTCTCAGGCATCAACAACTCATTCCTCCTCTTCCTTATCAGGAATAAAGAGGAGCAGCAGGGCTACTCTGCCACACTTCCTGCAGCAGGGCTCCCTGGCCACCAGCCAGTGCAGCGCTGTGGGGCCACTACCACTGCTTCAGTTCACCCTGAACCCACGTTGCTTCAACTGTCCTTAGCGTGGGAAAGAAAACCACAAAGAAAAAGGATTGAGAGCAGCCCTGTGGAGAAGGACTTGGGGGTACTGGTGGATGAAACGCAATATGTGCTCACAGCCCAGAAAGCCAAATGTATCCTGGGCTGCAACAAAAGAATTGTGGCCAGTAGGTTGAGAGAGGTGATTTTGCCTCTCTACTCTGCTGTCCTAAGAACCCACGTGGAGTTTTGTATCCAGCTCTGGAGTCCTCAGCAGAAGGAAGACATCGACATGTTGGAGTGGGTTCAGAGGAGGGCCACAAAAAGGCTGGGACACCGCTCCTGTGAAGGTGGGCTGAGAGAGTTGGGGTTTTCCATCCTGGAGAAGAGAAGGTCCCAGGAAGACCTTATTATGGCCCTTCAGTACTTAAAGGGGGCCTACAAGAAAGCTGGAGGAATGACTTTTTAGCAGGGTCTGTGGCGATAGGATAAGTGGTAATGGCTTTAAACCAAAAGTGGGGAGATTTAGACTAGATATAAGGAAGGACTTTTTACAATGAGGATGGTGAAACACTGGAACAGGTTCCCCAGAGAGGTAGTAGATGCCCCATCCCTAGAAACATTCAAGGTCAGGCTGGAGAGGGCTCTGAGCAATGGGACGTAGTTGAAGTCATTGCAGGGGGGTTGAACTTGGTGACCTTTAATGGTCCCCTCCAGCTCAAACGATTCTATGATACTAAAACAACTCTCCAGTCACCTTGCAGTGAATTATTTTTAAAATCTGAGGCACTGCTGCGAGTTTTGGGAATCAGTCTCACAGCCCCACTGCCTCCCAGCCTTTGGCCTCAGGAGCCACAGGGCTCCCGCTTTGAGAGCATCGCTTCTCAATGGAAAGCACCGAGCTTGCTCCAGCTTCTTCGGGCAGAGCATGTTTTCTAGTACTGCTGGAGGAGAGGAGAGCCCTGATCCATCAGATTATCCCCTGCCTGTCAAAAAGAGAAAGATGCAGGGTCTGTGCAGGGATGGACTTTCAGAAAAAGGAAAAAGGCATAGCAAAGCTCAAAGCAACAATGCAGGTCCATGATCGACAGGGAGAGAGACAAACCCAGCTGACAGAAAAAGCCAGCCAGAAATCGGATTCCAGAATCAGAGATGGGATTGCTCTGGAAGCACCTAGGGCTAAAAATGGGGATTAGGAACTACTAAAGGGGCTTTTTTTCTTTCTTTTACTGAGTTAGTTCCCTTGATTTAAGAACAAGGATTAACTCTTAATTTGAGCCAGCACCTTTAACCCTACTTAATGACAGAGCTGGAAAATACTGCTGTTTGTCCCTGATTCAGTCTGTTTACAGTATGGCATGGTTAAAGCAATTAAGGGTCCTTAAAAATAAAATACTCCTGAACAGTACACCATTAGGTCCATTTGAGCATGCAGTGTCAGCAAGCAAAACAGTATCTTTGAATCAGTGTTCTAAGAAAGTTTAAGCCTGGGTAATAACTTTTCTTTAATAATGCAAATTACAGAAAATAATGAGAACATTTGCATGCTTCCTTGACAAAGAGGGGCATTTCAAAGTCTCGGGGAGCAGCTTAGGCAATAAGGAATGTTCTTGTTCTCATGTGTCAAATTGCTTTGCTTTTCCTCTTTCCTGCTGACCGAAGGGTTTCACACTGGAAATGCTAATCACGCTCGCATTTGCCATAGCTCACCCTCTTGTTCTTATCGTCTATAGAAATTCAACCAAATCACCGTCAACCGCGGTATTCACTACAGCACATCTATATGCCCACACATGCTTTACCCAGGAGCTCCTCCGCACATCCACATGCACAAATTATCGCAGGATTCAAGGTGATAACAAAGGTTGAAACCTCCGAAGTGTTAAGCTAAAGAAGATGAATCCTCTCCTTTTTCTCTCTGTAGCCAAGTTTTTAGCTTTATGTTCTTATCAAATCACCAGATTTAGAAGGTTGGTTCCCACAAACTTTGAAATTGAGTTTATTTGAGCATGAGAAGATTAGAAGCCAGGAATGCCTTCTGCTGAGGAACAGGCACTGTCTGGACAAGCTGAACAGTCATTAAGAAAACTTGAAAACAATTAAGTAATGTATTTTCCAAGGCTTCCACGGGAACGTAAAACAATTGGAATAATAATATAAAGCAAGAGATTTAGGGGCCCTAAACCAGTCCAAGAATACTGCTCCTTGCTAGCACAATCCATTTGAGAGAAAGCCCTTTCAACCGGCACATATGGGAAAACCAAGGCACAAGATGCAAAGTTATTCTACACGATAAAATATGGTATAAGGTTTCCTAGTACCATAAGCCACACCTCACATCCATACACCACAAAGGTCTCACAGACAAATTTACTCAAAAAAATTCTAATAGACTTAATTTCTAATAACCTCTAACCGGCACTGCCCTAGGAGAGCAACTCACATACCCATGTGCAGATGTCTGTTAGCTTTTCAGGTGCCCAGCCTCCAGCTGCCTCTCCAAAAGGGTGCAGATGTCCATCATGTTCCTAAGCACATCTGCCAAGCCAGGGTAGATGCCTTGGATGCACATCAGCTGCATGAGATCCTTCTCCTGGGGTCCTCACGTTGCTGAGGAAGCAAGACTGTGCAGGAACATTCAAACCCAGCTGGTGCTGTGATTTGGCTGCCGGAGAGTGTGTGTGTGTGTGTGTGTCTGTGTGTGTGTTAATGGTTCAGCTGTGATTGACAAATGATACCCTCACTTAAACAACACAGAGGCTCTGAGAAATCTCCCCTTTCAAATGGTTTTGTGGAAACCAGAATGATGTTGGGATGCTGAATGCCTGAAGAAAATAAAAATGTGGGATGGTTTTCAAGACACAACATCTCACCACTGTGTCAGGGTTTACAAGACAGGTAGTTCATTTACACTTACACTACCTACACACAAGAAGATCTCTAAAAAATTACTGTTTGTTTTTAAATAAACTTGCTGTGTTTTTCCCTGTGACTCTTTTGATAAGGTAGGATGTGAAGCCTCTTGAAAATGCTGTTGAAAAACTTACAATTTTATTTGTAAACTCAAAAGAAGCAACGACAAGTAGAAAATAAAGACCTGTTTTTTTCCATTTCACCTGCACTATTTACTTACAATAGAAAGCTCTGCATTACCTGCTAACTCTGGCTGTATCACAGGGCAGAAAAAAATGAATGAATAGCACTTTCTAGACTTTCAAAGATAATGACAGCGATCAGCTCAGAAGCCAGTGCGGGAAATGACTTCTAGGGGATGCCCTGATTCAGTTTGTTACACAGGGAAAAAACCACTGATAACCTAAAACTCTATTACATTTTCCCTAATCTACACAAAACTTTATGATGGATAAAAGGGTCTTGCAAATGATCCTAAAACATCTTTTGAATGAAAGGTCACTTGCCTGTGTATAGAGCTATCTGAATGCATTTATGCTGATGTAAATGCACTCTCCCGCTACAGAGGAAAGGTTGCTTTCAGGGAATGCACTTATCAAGATTAAATTTACATTTTTGGAGATTGTCAAAAAGTGCTTTTCATGAAGAACAACTCCAGAAGTTGCACTCACATTTAGAAACATTGTAAAAAGTACTTTCCGAACCAGGTTTTACTACTCCTGAACCTGACAAAGCTAAAAAATCCACAAAGGGCTGATTTACTGTTTCTAAAGAAATGTGCCGATGGCTCCGAGGTTAGAAACAATATCAAGTTTAATTCAGAATACAACTTAAAGAAGAGAGAGGTACATAGACTGAACCACCTGCTTAGCCACTTCTCTGACTCAGAACCTTTACATGCGCATATATACACAATATGCACAAGACACCTTTACTGGATTTATGTAGATCCCAACCCAGTAAAAATACATTTCATAGATGTGAGCTTGCACTTTCACATTAGAAATGTGCGCATATTATACACTGAGGACACACACGCAAGAAATCTCTGAGACCACAGGAAAAAAGGTTCCCAAGTCATAAACCCCACAATTTTCTCTTTACACAAAGGACCAAAAAATAAACTAATTCCACTAAGGTTTAGTAGCCATCTCTGCTGTTTCAAGAATCTGCACTACAAACAAGAACCAAACCCTACAAAGCCTGATAAGCCAACATCCTCAAACAATTTACTGCATTAACAGCTCTGCTTATCTTTCCTTCAGCAAACACATGAAATGAGGGTTACATTCTCATTTCAGACAGAGGGGAAATTAATATCTATAGATCTATAGTAGCACTTATCAACAAAAAAAATAAACTTTCACGTTAATGAGTGAATTTGGATTTTGCAGACAACATTAGCAAAGTCATTTGCCAAATGGGGTGCTGCAACTCAAAATTCCTGACCACATGAAGAAAGTTATTGGACAAATTAATCCTTCCCAGTTTGTTCTCTGCAATATCAACACTTTGTCTGAGTTACAGTGTGCGCTGAACCTTTTCCAGTGTCCTATAAGAAATTAGTCTGGTATGTTTAGTCCAATTGCCAGAGAGCTAATATTTCTGCACCACAAAAATTATAAGCTCGGTTAGTGTTTCCCTTGCTAGCAGTTCTCAGAAGAGACCTCAAAGACTGAATATGCCTCAAAACAGAAACGACTAAACTTGTAAACAGCCTATTTTCAATCACAAGGAGCTTTGCTGTTGCCACCAACAGACCCAAGACTTTGCTTCAGTCGAGAGGAAGAATCCCACACTCCAGTTGAAAGAAAGACTGAAAGAGTTTGCTATATTACTGGTACCTAGGACTACATCTACTTCCTAGAAATGTCAATAATTATCTATTATTGAAAAGAAGAAGTTAAAGGACATGACTTAAAAGCATTCTCATTTTGATTAGGTTTTGCCACTTGTAGGCAGTTCCTCATTAAATATTTAGGCTTGAAATAAGTAATTTTGGGGGATTGTTATCACATTTGCAGAGGCTCAGCAAGCAAAGAGCTGTTTAATTTTAAATTGCCACACTTTTTTTGGCTAGAAATTATTTCAGTAAGTGTAAAATTTTGGTGTGCTAGACTGCCTGTATCTTAGTTCACCACGATGGTTTTATTCTTTTCCTCTGATTTCTGAATGCATTGAAGATACTCTTCTGTGTCACTTTAAGAGCAACATCACTTCAACGCCAAACCAACAGTAATAAAAAGAGTAAGCTAGTATATCCATTTCTATGCATATGCATGTGTGTATATATAAAAAAAGCAAGAATACAGTACAGCATTCTTGTCAGATAGCTCCCTTTAGCTCTAAAAAAATTATTCCCCAAACTCTCTTTCTTGCTCAAATTTGATTTACCTTGATGAATATTCCATAAAGAGTGGGTTTTTTCCCTTTCCTCTCAAGACAGAAAAGAATCAAAGTAATTGAAGACCAAGAATAGCCTCCCCCACAACTCACAACGAAAGCTGATCATTCCACAAACTTCCCTACTTGCAAATGGTGTGCTGCTCTTTCCAGCCTGTGAGAAAGTCTACCTTCATGTCCAGAAAGGAACAAACCCTGACCTCAAGTAATGGTTGGTAGATTGTAACTCTTGGAAGCAATGGAAAAGGAAAGGAGAGCATTCCGAAGTGAGAAGATGCAACCTACTGTGCCAGGTGACAGCGGCCCAGGGCTGGAAGTGTGATGTGCTGGGGAACCACAGCTGGGGCTGCTTCCACAGCCCCGAGACTGTAACGCTGCAGCACCGCCTTTTAGACCAGCTGCCTACCAACCTGCAACAACTATTACCCGAGCACGTCTACTGTTCAGCCATTAACACAGGTAGAAGTTATTTAAGATTGACCACGTTGTTGTGCTACTAACAACTATTTAAACCATTGCCTTCCTGAAAACTAGTAGGGCTATTTTGTGCAAAGGACAATAACATATATTTCTTTCTGCGGTGGTCTGACATCTCAAGATGATAAATTTGACCTTCCCTCTCCCCATCATTCTCCTTCCTTGAAAAGCCAGCATGTCACAGAAATCAAGGTTGAACAGTTCAGGCTTATTTTGCTACTCATCAAATAAAACTTCTATCAGTGACCCAAACATAACAAAATTCAGGAAGGACAGGAGTGGCATTTTTTTAAAAGTTGCTCATCTGATGAGTACATACAGAAACAATGAGCAAAACAGCAGCACTTACGGGACAGTGCTGCATCCTTCCTCCAGATTTGCAATTACACACCATGGGAAGTAATTCAAAATCATAACAAGATGGTGTTGGTGCCAAACACTGACTACCACAGACATACTCACCACTCCAATACTGCTTGCACACATGACCCTCTTGGGTAGTCTGTCCTGTACTAATATCACCTTGCCTCAGCACAAACCCACAAAATTAAGGTTTCCACCATCCTTTACAAGCCTGAAAAAATAGACACTCTAGGAACAATTATCTCCTTTATCATTGACAACTATGGAACAGGAGAAATGCAAAGTTTCAGGCCAACCAGTTTAACTGCTCTGCAGTCTACATTGCTGCATAGAGCTAAGAATTCAGAACATAATCCTCTGCCATCAATTCAAATCAAGATTTTTTTCCTTGTTATGGAAATAATGGTTGATTTATAGCTGGAGAAAATAAAAGTTGGCAGGTTTAGTAACTCCTCCAAGGTCACAGAGAGTCAGTGGCTGGTCAGGAACCAGCTGGTGGAACCCAAACCTCTTCCTGTTCTGATCCAACAATGGGTTCACCTACTCTGGTGAGTACCTGCGGGGCTAGAAAGGCTGTGCTCCCAAAGCCAGATAGTCATGTCATAGTCTCCCCTGAGAAAAACAAAAAAACCCCATATTTTGGACAATTTCTGAGGAGGACAAACTTCTCCCTGCATGTGCCCTGAGATGACAACAAAAGAGCAAAAGAGGAGGAAAAAAAATTCTCCCCAAGCTCAGTAGCGAATATTAAGGTTGGTACAATTAATCTTGGGACGATTTAAAAGATATACGCATGGATGTATGACGCTTTCCAAAAAACTCTGGAAAAACTCTTGGCAAAGTGTGCTTTCCTTGCCTCTTATTTGTGCGAGTCCAAAAGAATGAGACAGACAATAATAGCTGCCTCCCTGCAAACAAGTGCTGCTGGGAGTGCTGGAAACAGCCAGTGACCAGAGGTTAATTTTTTATTAATTAGAGCACAAAGCATCCTGGCTTGTTCCTCATTAGGGTATCTCCAGGCAGTTTGGCTTGGCTAAGCGGAGAGCTGAGGGAGACGGCACCCTGCGACAAGGCTATCGTGGAAAAAGCTGATCGTTCCCGCTCCTGGAAAGCTTCTTCAACCAGGACATGGCAAGTTTGATGACCAGCAGTTTCCTAGGCTGGATGAAGGCAATTCCAGTGCATTGCTGGCCTTAATTGTCTGAGAAGGCTCCTGAAATCTGAGCCTACAGCAACAAAACTCATCCGTTTTAGCCAGGCTGTTTTTTTTTAAATAGTTGGGGAGGAAGAGAGTGCCAAGGAACGCAGACAGGGAAAATCATCAGGAAAGCAAGCAAAGGGAGAAGCAAAGAGAGTGAAAGTTGATATTATATATTCATATATTTAACTATAACCCTACCACATCTGATATGCCAGAGCACAGGTTCTCAGTTTGAAGACTAGACTGTGAAGATGAACCTCATGGGGCAGGCATATCTTGAAATATTAACACCAGGACTCACCAAATGATTTTTTTTCCTCCTTATTGCAAAACATAAGCCCTCTAGATCATTCCCAAACCCCGGAAAGCCATCTGAACATCTCCAGACATGACTCAGAAGAGAAAGAACACACAGTGCCTGCAAAAATATTGCTTATGAGCTACATATCCTTTCCCTGTGATACACTGCAGATAAGGAAGGCTACTTCATCCAGGACAAGCTGTGGAGAGGTGTGTGTCCATCCACTCACCTGACACAGCTTCCTCTTTTTTCATTTCTTCTTCTCATTTTTCATTTCTTGTTATCCTGGGAAGACAGCTCAGACAGTGTCTGACCTTACCTGGAGATAAACCTCCCTGTTCTTGCCAAAAGCACTGCCAGATGAATGGCAGCACAGGCAGCGCGGTATTTTAACTTGTCCTCCTAGAAACGGATTACAGAATGGTAGCATAGCATTAGCCCTGGCATAGGTTACGCACAACTCACTGATAATAATGCCCATCTTTCCAAATAACCTGCTATTTCATTTAAGTGTCAGCTGAAATATTCTTTTTTATGATTCCTAACAGGAGAATATCAAATTATACTTGCAACATGTAATGGAAAGTTTAAAATTAATCAACAATTTTCAATTGACTCCTTGGTAAGCTCAGTGTTGTTGCTTACTGCCATTTCTGCCAGGCAGAGGTGGCTTTGCTCCTCAGCTGTCCTTTTTAAATACTGAAGATCAAAACACGCTTTTCAAAAAATTACAACCCCCTGAAATAAGTAAATAAATGCATAAGTTGAGGTTGGAAGTAGCTAGGAAATATAGCCCAGAGTTAAGTTAACAAGCAGCAGAATTAGAAATAAAGCTGATCTCTAGATTCAGATTTCTTTTAAATTGGAAGTATTTTCAAATTGTGAAGAAGCTGAGCCACTGGGATGCAAAACCGAGTATCTATTTCTTTAAACAACTTTAAAAGGTAACTTTATACATCAGAGTCCATGACTGTTCAAGCATTTTCAGGAAATTTGCTGAGAACTCATTAGTATGCCTTTTATCTGCTATACTGTAGCCCAACAGGGAGGCAATAGCCATAGGTACCACATTTGCATTTTTATGCAGACATTTACATGAATAAATGAAGTCTTTTGTATATCTGGATTCCCATTCAGACACAAATCCCTGTTTCCAAGAGCACATTTTCAAGAGCATGCTGAAAACATGCCTCTAAACAATGTCTTGCTGCAGCAGGTTTCCCTCAATGTGGCAGTGAACTTGCATTTTTAAACTCATTTTCCTTCTATATCTCCAGAGCTGTGTAAGACCCTTTGAGTATTTTAAATCCCTACAAGGGTACCTGTTTACCCATGGCAACGCTAGAGCTTACAGGAAATTCAAGTCCTTGGAAAGGATCCTCTTGGCACCACAGTTTGGAATTTGCTTCTTCATTTCAAGAGAAGCTACAGGGAGACCTACAGAAGCATCTAGGCATGAGAATCCTGTGCCTTTTCAGCTCATTGGAAATCCAAATAATTTTTAAAAAATGAAAATGTGGTGAAAAATAAGGACAATGGAAAGAAAAAGTGATCCAACTACTATATTCAGGCTCCCTTCCTGCAGGAAGGGGCACTTCAGCTGCAGCTTCTCCCATATAGATGGTGATGAGGAATTGCCGGGGACTTTATGCCCTAATCAGTCTCTGGGGAAGCCTGCTCCAACGGCGACAGACGTGGGCTCCAGTCCTGGGTCTGCTCTGAATTTCCTGTGGGACTGGGACTATTTAAAATTTGTAGTGCTTCAGCGTTTCATTAATTCATCAGTGGGTCAAATCACAGTTTAACACCAGTTCTAATTTCTAAAAGGAATGTATTCGGTTCAGAAGTCAGTCGTATGCGCTCTACTCCCTAAGAGACAAAAAGATAAGAAATCCTCCATGCCATTATGTAAAAAGCCAAATACGCAAACTGTCCCTTGCTGCAGCACTGCCTTTTGCTTAATCCTATGAAATACTATGATAAGCTATTTGCTTCCATCCCCAAAGAATTCTCCTTAAAAAACTCTGCAGCTCAGTAGCAAAGTCTTTATTTCAAGCCTTTGGAAAGCTGGGGTTTCGGAAGGACACAGCAACCTTGGCTCCCCCCAAGCCCTGCAGCACACATGCATCTGGGAAGTGCTGGCTGGGGGAGCATAGGGCTGCAGCCCACAAAAGTCAAGTATGGCTTGGGAAAAAATCTCAAACTCCACAACTCCCTTAGCGCACATGTGTTTTTCTCTTCAAGTTGATTCCCCTGCTTGCTGTCTCTCTGAGGCTTCAGCTAAAAAACCCTATAAAGTGTCTAAGTTATTCCATTTTTTTTTAAAGGCTTAGACATTAAAAACTATTTGGCAAAAAAAAAATCTGTTCTAAGGTGTGAGAACAGTACATGAATCATTATTTTTATCAAGTTCTGTATTTAAGGAAAAATCCTCTACCGAAAAAGAAGACTGTGGAGAGCCTGGCTTTGCAGATACAGCAGCAAAGTGCAACACAACAACTCTGCCATGAAAAGATAATGGAAAATCTTTAGACCCATACCTGAAGTCCCTCTCTGTAATAGCTCTTTACCTGAAGATGGTACTCAACATGTGCTGGATCTCTCAGTTTAGGTTTAAACACCATGCTGCCCACGTATCAAGTAAAAACCTGCTGGAGCATCTGCCAGGGCCATCAACTCTTGTTTCTCCTTGCAGCCACCACAGCAGAGCAACTACCAAAAGGTTCTGCTCTGTTCCTGGAGCTTCAAGGCCTGGGTTTGCCGCCTATAAAATAAACCCAGGGTGAAGGTTCCATAATTGTTCAACATCTAAGGCCTTGTTTTTTTCCCCTAAGGAGACTGGTAGGGCGGTTCATCTCCAGCCTGGCCTGCCTGCTGCTCATCATGAGCTTTTCTTTTTTATTTTCTCCTGCTGTGCTCTGAGCTGGACAGAGGCTAACTGAAAAAACAGCCCAAATGCTGCTTGCACCGTACAACTCTATCACCAAAATGTCACACCTTTTCTGTGAGGTACTGCAGAACATCTCTCAAGCTCAGACTCAGATGGCATGAGGAAGGACGTGCTGACAAGGGTCCTCAAAAGGCCCCAGGGCTCTGACAGCAGCCACAGATAGAAGCACATCTCAGCATCCATGAAGGGAGAATTTTCAGTCTTGTTAGTTCAATCACATCAAGTTTAACGAAAATGAAAAACACACCTTTTATCTGTCAAGGTAAAGGCATTGGACTAGTTGAGGCTGCAGTCTCAGCTCTTTTAGCATTACTCTTGTTAGTGTGTGTATACAATGAGGCTAGACTCCATAGTGTCCATATCCAGCTCCTGAACCACCTCTCTTTTTCCTGTCTTTAAAATGGGCGGAGGAGCCTGCCCACACCTTACTGGGCCATGATGCAACTCAGCTGCCATTTGCAACATGAGATGAATTTCTGGAAGAACGCAGCACTTCCGTTAACTGCTCAGTAACTGAAAGCCAAATGACTCCAAAGCTGTGTTCCTACATGGCTCTTCTGTGGAGTGGAAATTTCTACAACAAAGGTAAAATCATCAGCCACCTCAGGAATTACCATAATGTAGAGACTCATGCTCTGGCTTTTCGAGTCTGTAATTCCAGTGTGGGCCTTGTGCAGATGCCAGGACAAAATTGCCATGACAGGGAGAGAGATGTAGAAAGCTGTGACCCTGCAGCCACCGCCTTCTGTTCTGTCTCATGCCTGGTCTATCCAAAAATGCAGAGACTCTTACTCCTCTAAAAGCACCTGGAAGAAACATCAGAGCTGTGTTCATACCCAGCTGCGACAACACAGACGTGGGTTTCCCGGCCAGGAGTACACATCAGCAGCTTATGTTTTATCCCAAAGTCTGGATGGAGTGTTTCACCCAGCTAAACACAATGGTTGGTTAAAGGTTGCACAGCACTGCACTGCTAACACAAAAAATACCTATGCAATAGTGTGGTGGTGTGCTGGAAAACAAGGCTGTAGAAACCTGATGGAGAAGGAGGAGGGGGTTTGTAGGTCCAGTAACATCAATCACTTTTAAGCCTTTAGTTAAAAAATACCCCCTACTCACACAGTAAAAAAAGAAAAAGTGCCTTCAGATATTTGGCGTTAGCCACCAGGAGGCAGGCAAATCTAAACAAGTTCACGGAGATGCAAAATTAAACCTGACAGCCGTACTGCTCCTCGGCAAGCAAACAATATGACCAAAGGGAAGCAGCGAAGCAGTCCCCCATTTGTAAGGCCAGGCTTAATTGTAAGCAAAAATCCTTCCCAAAGGAAGGTATTTAGAACCAATGGAAACCAATGACACGGCCTGTCACCACGGGGGCACTGTAGGCTTTGCCTACTGTCTTTGCATCTAGGGCGATTTGTGGCTGGTGGCCCTTTGATCCTGAATAAAATTGCCAAGCAAAGCCCCGGTGGTGGAAGACACACAGGCTCTGCCATCCAAGCCCAGCCTAGAAAGCAGGGGAGGAAGGAGCCAACCTGCTCCTCATCCTCCAGGACCTCCTGCAGAAGGGGATTACCGCTAAGGGCTGACCTGCAAGAACCAATGCCCAAAATCCCTTAAAATGTCCATATATAATTAGGGAAATGCCACGAACTATGGTGCATAAATCATAGGAATCTCCATAGACGGTGAAAAGGCATTTCAAGGTAGGTGAATTATCCTGACACAAAGGAGTTATTTATACATAAATTACAGTAACTTTGCCCATGCTAACGAGGTTGTCATTCCCCCTGTGATTTACTGTGATCTTGTAATGGAAAAGCTTCACTTCCCTGACACCAGAGTGGTAATGGGACCGGTAATTCCCACACTGTGAGCGCTTTCTCCACTGGAGATGGCAGCAAACCCCAGGTGCATCTGCAGGTCAGCGGGGTCCCGCCAGCTGTCCCCAATCCAGGGAAGCTGCCCCCCATGCCAGCACCAGCCCCCAACCCACCAGCCGCTGGGGCGGTCACAACCGAAGGATGCCTGCCCTCTCCTAGCAACCGCCTTGGAGGAAATGGCATCAATATACCAGTAATTAAAACAAGGGAGACCGTGTTTAAAGCTGAAAGTTGAGCAGGAAAATTAAAACGCGGCTGAAGTGAATTCTTTCATAATAAACACATAAAGAATTAGTCTCCTCAGGGCATTTGCTGTAATAAATAAGGTACTTTTTATCTGCCTTCTAGATTGGTTGTGACCCATGGGCTCTTCCCACCAGGTTCTCTCTGGCCAGCACCTGCCTGTCCATGATAGCAGCCCTCAAGCTAAGTAAGTGGAGGAATGACCAGTCCCCAGTGCAGGGCACAGCTCAGCTATGATTCAGAGGCGCAACCACAGCTCCAGGCCCGAAGAGAGGCTCTCTAGTAGGCACCTTTTCTTTCATCCCTGCAAAAACACCACAGCTTTCTTTCCAGACCCTGCTCCCACTCAGAAATTAATCTGCACGAATGCAATCTTGGTCCTTCTGCCTTTTTTTCCCTGTTTCTGAGGCCGTAAAGAGATATTAATCTCAATTTCAAAGCAGCAGTCATCCTGTGAGGACCTAAAATTTCCAACGTGGCAGTGTGCTGGCCCTTGGTGAAGGGTACAAACTCAGCCAAAATGATGGGAGTCGGTATGAAGTCTGCATTTACGCTAACCTGAAACTCAAACTGCTTAACTAAAATAACTGATGGGGAAGTACTGGGACCAAGTAACAGTCATTAGTCAACGTACTGAGTTTTCTCCAGTTGGACGTTGACAGTGAGCAAAACTTTGCCAAAGGATCACAATAATCCAATTGTGCACTTGCAGTTAAAGACCAGCCTCACACCTGCCCCTCTGCTGATACTCTGCCCTCATACACCCCACCTAGCACAGAGAGACATGGATCCATCCTACCGCATGGGACTCGCTCCGACAGCAGCAGCCCTTTTGGGAGAGGAAGCTACACCATCCATGGCCACTGCACGGCACTGGATCGAGTGCACCCTTAGCAAGTTTGCAGATGACATCAAGCTGGGTGGCAGTGTTGATCTGCTTGAAGGAAGACAGGTGCTGCAAAGAGAGCTGGACAGGCTGGATCGATGGGCTGAGACCAATGGGATGAGGTTTAACAAGACCAAATGCGGAATCCTGCACTTGGTGCACAACAACCCCATGCAGCGCTACAGGCTTGGGGAAGACTGGCTGAAGAGCTGCCTGGAGGAGAAGGATCTGGGGATGCTGGTTGACAGCCAGCTGAATATGAGCCAGCAGTGTGCCCAGGTGGCCAAGAAGGCCAATGGCATCTTGGCCTGTATCAAAAACAGTGTGGCCAGAAGGTCAATGGAGGTTATTGTACCCCTGTACTTGGCACTGGTGAGGCCACACCTCGAGTAATGTGTTCAGTTCTGGGTCCCTCAGTACAAGAAGGACATTGAGGTGTTGGAGCGCGTCCAGAGAAGGGTGACGAGGCTGGTGAAGGGGCTGGAAAATAAGTCCTGTGAGGAACGGCTGAGGGAACTGGGGTTGTTTAGCTTGGAGAAGAGGAGGTTGAGGGGAGACCTCATCACTGTCTACGGCTGCCTGAAAGGGGGCTGTGGGAGAGCGAGTGTTGATCTCTTCTCTCCAGTGAGAGGTGATGGGACAAGAGGAAATGGCCATAAGTTGTGCCAGGGGAGGTTCAGACTTGATATTAGGAAGAATTTCTTTACCGAAAGGGTGGTCAGGCACTGGAACAGCTGCCCAGGGAGGTGGTTGACTCACCATCCCTGGAGGTATTTAAAAAAAGGATAGATGAATTTTTAAGGGACATGGTTTAGCGGATGATGGGTGCAGTTGGACTCAATGACCTCAAAGGTCTTTTCCAACCGCAATATTCTATGATTCTATGATTGGCCAGTAGCCTCCGCCCAGGTGAAGACCACCCATCCAGCAGCAACACAAAGAGGATAAAACCAAAAGAAGAATTTCCTCTAATGTGTGGAAATAAAGCCCACAGTGCCTCCCTAATCATCAACGTAAACTCTTCAGTTTCCAACTCTTCCCCATATTTAATACAAAACATTGTTTGCTGCTATGTTGGCAATTAAAAAGGTCCCTTATAGCACCATAAGAAAGGAAAATGCTCCCTCATGCTCAGCAGGGCTGTCCTGCTGAAGATAATACATTTAGAAAGAATTGTAACTGTTCTTGAAAAGAAAACAGAAATCTCCTTGAGAGACTTCCACCTCATTTTCAAAACTCCTAAGTTCTAGCAACAAGGCTGCCACCTCTCTTCTTCGTTGCAGGACCCTGGAGTTTTACTTTAACACAAAGAAAAAGGAGAGGGAAATGACAAAGAACTCCCTCCCTGCTTGAAGAGAACTATTCATTTTGATTTCCTGTGAATGAGCGTAAAATAAATCAGGCAAATTTTACACTTTTTTATTTTTTTAAACCGTGATGAGGTGGTGTAAACGCTAAGGAACATGGACAAGAAAAAAAGGAATAATTTTTCCCAGGAGGGATGGTTGCTTTTCTAGTGGTACTTAGAAAGCCACTCTTGACCAGAAGCTCACCAGGGTATTTCTTGGCTGGCAAGACTACTGCAAAGTGAACTGGAATAATGCTAAATGAGTGGGAATCCCTTTGGTTGCATTGCTAACAGAAGCTAAAAGAAAATTATCTATTTACACTTTCATGCAACATCCTCTCAAATCATCTGAGCACAAAGGTAATCAGCATTTGCCAGCGATTGCTGTGTTGCACGGCTCATGGCAACCTCACGTTGGCCTCATGGGTTATATCATATGCTTCAGAGAAAAAATAATTATCACTGCAAGCCTGAACAAGTCGAACAAATAGGAGATCTGACCAAGTGGCTGCAGTGCTGTCGAGTAAGTTTATAAAAACAGAGTCACTGTTACTGCTGTACCTTAAAGGCATATGAAAAGAGGACAAAAATACACAGAGGTAATTTGGTACAAGACATTTTGTATGCAAAGTAGAGTGACGATGAGTGACTTAAGAAGCAAACGCTTCTAGCCAGTAGACAAGCTGCAAACCACGCATCTTCCTATTTCGCTGATTTGCTGGCTTCTTGAAAGAGCTGTCTCTCCAAAGCAAAAACTGTATTTGACTAGTGGAAAGACAATGTGAATATTGGGACACAACACTTATCTTTCTGATGCCCCTATGACCACAGATGAGAACCCCCATCTAACAGCACTGAAGTACTTGAGAAACAAGAATTAACAGGGAAATAATGCAAAGAAGTGGGTCAGATAAGAGATAAGCAAAGTACAGCACACATTTCACGTAAGCAGGGTCGGCATAGGATAGGGCAGGAGCTCCAGACTGCTCAGGCCCTTTCCAGCTCTGCTCTTCCAGCTCATTTTGGGGTGGCAAAAAGCCCATGGGTTGTCTTCTCCATGGGGTAGCTTCCACATCCACAAAATGGAAATGAGGGTACTCATCTCTTTGAGATTTATGACTAGAAAGTATTCTGTAAGGTTTTTGCTACACCAAGTGTATGTGACATATGTGGTTTATAAAGGATTTTCTGAAATGAACTGTTCCTGTTGTTATTAATACACTCCATGCAGCAGGGTGGGGAGCAAATAATTAGATTATAGCCCTTCAGAAAAGGACCTGGTGATTACAGTGAATCATAAATAGCATGTAAACCATAATGGATGCTTCTGTTGAAAAAAAAAAAAGAAAGAAAAAACAAGAAAAAGAAAAACCCCAAACGCTGCCCAGCCTGCAGTGAAGAGACAGGAGCACAGGCTGCAAGATGCATGAAGTCATCCTTCCACTGCTGTCAACAGCTCGCATGGCCCCAGCTGATGGAGTAGAAGTGATGTGCCTCTAGAACTATGTAGGGCAATTGAGTCTCTTGAAAGAGTCCAAGTGAGGCCACATTGTACACCAGGGGAACAGGACAAATCTTTCAACCAGAGAGACTTGCTGTTCCACACTGCCAGGCTGGCTGTGGATCCTGACACTGAAGTGGCCAAGAGGGTGCAGTTGGGATTAGCCAGCCCAGTACAGCTGCACGTGGAGGACATTTGGCCATCCTGGCGGTGAACAACCAGGGAAACACCTAAAGCTACAGGTGTCAGCCCACCCCATATAGCCCCCACGACTCTGGAAATAAAGCTGTGTGCTGGGGCTGGCATACCTCTGCGACAGGCAAGGCTGTGAGCTCTCTCCCATCCCGCCATGTCTCCCACTTAGCCTTAGCATAGATCTCATTTTCAGCAAGTTAACAGAGTGGCCTTTAAGGCTCTACAGGTAAAACACTCCGGGTCAAAACACTGTACATCTATAAAACCTGCTGCATACAGCAGTGAAAAAAAGATGCAGAGCCTTTCTTCCTCCCTTCTCTAAATCAGTCCGTGCTTCGGTCTCCTCCCTCCTCTGCTCCCAGCAGTATTTGGGCTCAGCTGGAAGGGTTGTAAATAGAAGCTGGACAGGATGTGCAAGCTATTCAATATTTGCATCAAAAGAGGTTAGGTGTCCAGGGAACCAAAAAGCCCACTTTCCTCCCAGACAAGAAGCATTAGCACTTTCTCAACAAGACTGTGGTCAGTTAAATTTAGCGACTCGGCACACTTTCTTGCACAAGGTCATGCTGGCTTTTTCTGAAGCCTATCTAGCTTTAAGATCATCGCACCTCATTTCTTTTTCGTATATTTGCGATAAACCGATTTGTCATTCATGCTTGAACATCTATCCTCTGAGTCATGTCTAGGCACAAGGGTTTTTTAAGACTGGCATCTGGGGGCATGAACAAAAAGGCCATTAATGGCAGTGGAGGCTAGGGACAGTCAGAGGTTTAACTCACCCAGTTTATGAAAGTCATTTGTTTTCAGGTTATTGGTGATGATGGTGGATATCAGACTCAAGAGCAAATATGAAGAAAGACAAAAAATGGAATCAAGAACCAGGCTAAAAAAAAAGCTGCAAATGAATAACTGTGGGAAACATTACTGAAAAATATTACACAACCTCTTTCCTAGAATGGATAAATCTGTGAAAAAGAGGCCAGGTCTGGAGACCAGTTCTCCTAGTTTCTTTTTCTCATTTCCCCATTGTTTCTTAATACTTCATATTCACCAAGCACAATATTAGATTATGACTGGCATTTCTCTTATGTGGCTTTAGAGAGGGGGCCAAACAAGAGCCAGCTGGAAAGAAAAAGGGAAAACGTTTCCCAAAATTTTTCATTAAAAAAGTAACTGCTATGAAATCCACATCTGGATTTTGCTGCTGAAAATTATCTCTATCTTACTTATTTCAACCTCTTTTGTTATTTTTGCATATGTATTACTGAGTTTTCCTTATGCATATACCATTATCAATGCCATAGACAGTGGGATCAACCACACACTCAGCAAGTTTGCAGAAAACACCACGCTGAGTGGTGCAGTTGTCACACCTGAGGGAAGGGATACCATCCAGAAGGACCTGGACAAGCTCAAGAAGTGGGCCCATGTGAAACCTCATGAGGCTCAACATGGGCAAGTGCAAGGTCCTGCATCGGGTTCAGAGTAACAACTGGTATCAATACAGGCTGGGGGGAGGAAGGCATTGAGAGCAGTCCTGCGGAGGGGGACTTGGGGATACTGGTAGATGAAAAGCAGTATCTGAGCCAACAATGTGCACTTGCGGATGTTTCCTGGGCTGCATCAAAAGAAGTGTGGCCAGCAGGTCAAGGGAGGTGATTCTGCCCCTCTTCTCTTACGACACCCCACCTGGAGTACCGCATCCACCCTGGAGCCCTCAGCACAGAGAAGACACAGACCTGTTGGAGCAGGTCCAGAGGAGGGCCACAAAAAGGATCAGAGGGATGGAACACCTCTCCTGTGAAGGCAGGCTGAGAGTTGGGATTGTTCAGGCTGGAGAAGAGAAGGCCCCAGGGAGATCTTATTCCAGCCTTTCCGTACTTAAAGGGGGCTTCTAAGAATGATGGGGACAAACTTTTCAGTAGGGCCTGTTGCACAAGGCAGACTTAGACTAGAGGTAGATTTATACTAGATACAAGGAAGAATTTTTTTACAACGTAAATCAGGGGTGTCAAACTCATGACCCGCGGGCTGAATCCAGCCCTCTACCTTGTTTTATCCAGCCCAACACCTTGTTTCTACCCAGCGGCAGCGCTGAGCTCCTGCCCCTGCACTGCAGCCAACGCTGCTCATGCGTGCAGTGTGTGACGCGCGTTATGCTGCAGGAGCAGAAGAATGGCAGGAGCCGTGAGTTTGATACCCCTGATGCAGATGGTGAAACAATGGAACAGGTTGCCCACAGAGGTGGGTAGATGCCCAGTCCTTGGAAGTATTCAAAGTCAGTTTGGACAGGGCTCTGAGCAACTCAATGTAGTTGAAGATGTCTCTGCTCACTGCAAGGGGGCTGGACTCGACGACCTTTGAAGATCCCTTCCAATCCAAACCATTCTATGATTCTATGATTCTGTACTCAGACTCCCAGGATAAATTTGCAGCCAATAAAATCCTTATCCATATAAAATCATATTACTGTCCCCAGTCACCTCAGCCCTGCTCTGGGCATAATGCTCACCCAGTTTTCAATTCATCAATTAAGCTGGACACTGCATTACACTCTGCTTGGATTTTCTAAGTTGAATGAAGCCTTTTATATGTCTATATGCTATTAAAATAACCTGTTTTTTAAAGTTTGTGTCATTTTACTAATGAGCAAAAATAAATAAAGCATGTTTTTATAGAAGTTTAATTTTTTTCCAAATTTTAAGATCCTTTATGTTAGGTTACCCAACCTAACACCTTAGAATGGAAGATACCATATGAATATTTACCCATACATATAAGAATAATCTGTTTCCATATACACTTAGATATAAACATATTGTTTATATGGGCAAACGTATCTCAAATGAAATCAAGGAGTTTCAGTACTATGGCTTAAACAATAATACCAGTTATTTGTGGATTTTTTCCTGAATTTTCCAAGACAGTCACAGTGATTGAAAACAACTGCACTACCAAGGTCTCCTTGTTAATGGATGTGTCAAAATCCCAGAAGTAAAAGTAGTGACTGCAGTTCTGCACATTACGCTATATTTCTCATCCACTTCACAGCACTGAGCTGAAGTTATTTTTAAGCCATATGGTTTCGCTATCCTTGCAACCTACAGCTAACACCATACTTTTATGTGCACGAGTCAGCATCTACATACACAGAGTACAAAACTCAATCTCCCAGTAGTCATTTACACATATATCTTTGCATGCACATGCAAGATTTATGTACAATGGATGCACTTAAGAGGCCCTTTCTGATCCTCGAGATATTGCCACCTTCAGTAACGTGCTCCATGTTTGAGTGGAGGCAGGTATCTCTCTGTTCCCTACTACTTCTACATACTATATATATAAGTGTAAACTGGTCTATATAAGCGTTATTTATAATATATGGCACATTTACACACAGAGAAGTACTCCCCATACATGCATTTTGAGCAGCCTGTGCACAGATTGCTGCATACATCACTGGTGCAGTCTTGTAAATCAGTCAACCCTAAATTGAATCTCCACTGCCACAAGCATATCTTGTATGAAGATGTTATAACTCAGCAACAGTACAATAACCACCTCTCATGACCTACTAAAAATTGCATGCCCCCATTTGTGACCCTACTGCCTTAAAAGTCGATGGTGTACAAAGCTGCTGTGCTCAGTTGTACGCTTGTGTTTGGAGATGAGCAGCCAAGGTGCAGCTAACCAAACCTCGCATATGCTCAGACATAACAGCACCAGCATCTCCCAGGGTTACCTTCCAAGAACACGAAGAACAAAACCTGCAGATTCCTCTATCCATCAGCCTCAGCTGGGGAGCTTAGCTGGGAGTTGCCTTTGCTACCCACTGATGCAGCTGCTGCCTCCATCCTCGCTCCTGTGCTCTGCTTGCCAGTTATGCCCAGCACTAGATGAAGGGGAAACAAAGCTTTGAAGGCACTGTGGATGTCAGCCAGGTGACATCACACACCATCCGGTGTGTGTTTATTTGTTCCATAAGAGCCAGGGACAAACATAAAGGTAAATAAATAACGAGAGCTGGCGAAATGCTACCTTTTATTCAGACTGTTCATTCATGAAGATAAAACATGGCTTCCTCTATGGACAGGCTCAGCTCTTCTGAATTATAGCAATACAATAAACAAGAAAAATTACGAGGGAACTCTTCATAAGACTAAATGCTATGCAGACAGGGCAAGGGCGACGGGTTTGGGTTTGGGTGGGCATTTGTCTTCAGCAAGGCAGGAAGCACGGTCACGCCACACCGATGTGCACAGAGAATATACGCTGAGAAGGAGAATTACAAGGCTGTAAAACGCATCATGGGATCCGGCCAGCATTACATAAAACAGGAGAATGGAGCTCAAAGGGTTTGCAATACCAGAGGAAAGCTGTGAAGTGTTTACCGCCAGGTTCAATGTCACTGTCATTTCTCTTTTGTACAGTCCTGTTACTCAGACACTCCAACATGGGCCATTTTTACATTTCATGGCTTTTGTGGAAGGGTTATTCCTATTTCACCACCTTTTCCCTGAACTACATCAACATGAATTTCAGCATTAATTCCCAGCCATTACCTGATCTGCAGGTGGCTATGCACATAAATATTTGTGCATACCAATCATGCTGATTCAAGGGAATTATTCAAATATATAAAGGCAGGCAGAAAGGTAACAGCAAACAGGATGATAGCAAATAACAAAAGATATATCCTGTTCAATATTCTTTAAAAATTAAATACATGCTAAAAGATACAGTGTCAGAAACATTCTTGAGATTATTAATGACATATGATGTTGCATGATGTTTTATTTCTTACTGTTACTTATCTGACTTAATTAAGACAATAATTAAATAAATGAGTGTCACACACAAAAAAATCTAAAAACCCTGAGGTACTGGTCTTCGTATTTTGCCTCCAATGTCATCAACAAAGCTATTACCCTGCGAGTCCTCTTTGAATACCTTGAGAATAACTTGCCTATAAAGCAAAGGAGACTTATTTTCCCCATGAGAAAGAGTAATTTCATTCTGGAAACAATGTGCTGCACAAGCAAACCCAGGACCAGGCAACGGAGACGTTGCACGTGTATGCAGGGTGCGAGCATGGATGCTGCAGGGGCTGGAGATGGGGTTGACACTACTGCTGTCCTCCAAATGCCTAATCCCCAGCAAAGCACAAATGGAAAGCCACATCAGCAGCCAACTGGCATCGCTTCCGGGCACACCAGCATTTCAAACAACTACTCCCAGCACCTACAGCCCAGCAACAGAATCTGGCCCAGAAAATATATTTATTGTGTTTCTAAAACATGCACGGATGCGAGGAGATACTGTGAAGAGAGATGGGGGAGAAGTTTTCCTTTTTCCATCCATCACTCCAAAAATACCGTTAAGAGCTGAAGAACTGCAAGAATGAGGTGGGGGGAAGCAGTGCTGTAGGCAAGCCCGGCTGGCACAGCACAGGCAGCTGTCTGCCTCAGCTGAGCACAGCCCTGCAGGCAGAAGGCTCTGCGCAATACGTCCCAGGGTGGTTGAGTGGGTAAATCCTGTTTAGGGAAGCAATCTTTTCCATGTCTAGCATGGGTTTCAGAAATTAGGCCTTTTTTCTTTTTGGAAAAGGAATAATTCTGGTTGAATCCATGGGAGTGATTCCTCTTACAATGAAAGGCTGAGAAAGGAGGGAAAACACTTAAAATATATATTAAATTTAAATACAGACATTTGACATTTGGAAAAAATTAATCTACAGTATTTAACCACAGAGCTGTACAAATTGGTGCTTTCTGTTTACATGACAGACTTAGGTAGTCAGTTCTCATAGTTCAGGGGATATTGTATTTTAGTTTTTAACTCTATTAAGCTTATTTTTCTGTGACAGAGTGGAAGGGTCCAGGGAGCATAGTGTAGATTACACTCAGAGCAGATATCCTATGAATACGTCTGGAATGGTTTAACAAACTCTTAAACTGACAGCGAAGATGCAATAACTTTTGCAGAGAAAGGGCTGGAAGGAAAAAAAAGGAAATAAAAAAGGTCATTTTAAGAACACTTTTGCGCCTCTCAGATGGAGAGCCGTTGCAGAGCTGTTGGCTAAACCAGGGTTGCTCCATAATTGAAGGACTCCAGAAGCTGCATGCTCCCTTGTCCCACTGACCCCTCACCAGTCCCCATGCCACCACACCAGCAGGACCCCCTCAGTCCCCACTACACAGCCCAGGCAGGCGCCAGACCCCGTCCCCGACCCACTGCCCTGCACTGGCCCTGCTGGATCCCAGACCAGCCTTGTCAGTAGGAGAACAAAGCTTCTGATTAAAAAAAATAAAGAAAAGTGGTATCACTCACCAAACAAGAAACAAAACCCAATTTTGTCTTCTTCGATCTGTAACTGAAGGCAGATTATCTTATATGCTGGCGGAAACAGAAAGGCAGCTGCGTGCCCTGCATCTCACAAACAACCGCACGGGGTGTCACTTATCGCCATCCTGCACGATGATCAATCAAGCACTGTTTTGGCTGCTCATAAATTTACCTCTATAGATAACATACTGTATAAGAGAGAGAGAGAGAGAGAGAGAGAGAGAGAGGGGGAGGGAGGGAAGGAGAGGGAGAGAAAGCAAGACAGAAACAATGCCACTTATCCCCAAGGCAATCTTAACAGTTTTTGGCAATCTGATACAAATTGGATTTTGAAACCTCAATGAGCATCTAACAAAATTTGAGATGGCAACATATAAGGGTATTAATATGCCAAAGAATCATGACCCTTCTCCTTTTCTTTCTGTTGGAAAGCTAACATCTAAAAACTCCAATCTTGTCCTGTGAAACACTCATTTCAAGGAGGTGCTCTGTAACACCCTGCAAACAATCGGGCTAACACAATACTGACGTCAAGTTGTCAGATGCACAAATCTCCACCATCAGTCAAGCTGATTAATATTTGAATAAAGCCTCTATCTCTACCTACACAGGAAAAAATGTGCAAATGAGATACAGCAATGTAAGGGAGATTAAGAATCCAGTACAACACGAGATAAAAGATACTGTTTCTGCCTGGGATCTGAGGTCAACATCATTTGTTCCTCCTGAGATGCAAAGTGTCTCTCTCGACTAAGGGCCCTCCAAGGCTTTTTTTGGTCAACTTCAGTTGCAAAAGATAACACAGGTCCCTTGGTCTGGTGCTGGGTGCATTTGGATTTCTTTTGGCTTGGAACCAATACAAGCCCAATATCAGACAGAGATGAGATGCTCAAGTGCCCTCCAGCTGGGAAACACAAAGTCTGGAGGAAGATACTGAAGAGCCTGGGGCAGGACTGTGCATCCCAGCACCTCTGCAGGGAATCTGCACAAGCCAGTGCTTGAGGGGCAGTGAGACATGCTCTTCAGACCCATTACCTCCCTTATGTGGCTTCATGGTGTCAATGTAGAAGGGGCACACATAGTGCTTGCTCACAGCTTCCTGCAAAATGCTGAGAGGCTGCCAGCATATGTGCCAGCCCCGTTGTAGGTGGCAATGGAGCAAGTCACCCCAAAATGGGCTGCAGCCATCCAATAGCAAACAACTGGCACCAGCTCTGGGTCAATGACAAGCCCCATGTCTGCCTAGAAACTGCTTCTAATGATTTGCCTTACTAATCCCACTGCATCTCACACGCACCTTAGTGGACTGAGCCCAAGTGCTAAAGTTATGCTTGAGAGTCCCCGTTCCTCGAAAGCCTTATTCCTCTGACAGCTCATCATTTAAAAAATATTTTCTCCATCAACTGGATCCGCTTTGAGTGCCTCTCTCTGAAAGAAGGCCGAGTGCAGGGATTCAGGGGAGACAAGGCCAAATACCCTGCCCTTTGTGCCAAACACCATCAGCTACTGGTATTCGGTGCCGTTGCCAGCTGCTCACGGAAGAGTTGAGGCTCATCAGTCCAGATGAGCAGAACCGGATAAGCAGCCACAGCAGTTCGGAGCAGTCTGGTGGCAGAAAACCAGGCAGTGGCAGCCAGCCCCCTGGGGAGACACAGCAGACTGCGAGGTGAGCAGGGTGGCTGCAGCTGGCGCACCACAAACCGGTCATGCTGCAGGACGGTAGCAGCACGCCAGCACTGCCGTCTCTGCTTCTCTTCCGGCCCATTCAGACAAAGCATGGGCATGCCTGTTTGTAACAGAAAGGGTCTTGAAACAACAAAAAAACCCCAGACAGCTCTGCTTTTCTACCGTTTTGTTAATGACATGCTGGCCTCCAGTCAATACAATATGATCCAAAGGTCACATTACGAGAACACAGCTGCCCCAACTTCAAAGAGAAATGCAAAACCCCTGGCAGATTACGGTTTAAGATTGCCTGTAGGTTTCCCGTTACACATACTACTCACATCCCTGTATGGACCTGGCCCTTGCACATGAGTCCACATTACAGTTCTGCTCTGCAGCTCCCTTGTGTCACTCTTCCAGTGTTCCATTAGGATATGTTTTTCCTTCTGTCTTTTTTTAATGTAATTGCTTTCATTTGCTGGCATATGCTGGACATCTGACATAAAAAAAACATTTCTAGACCAAGGAGGAACCATCACGCCTGCTTCCTGACATGAACAAGCTCATTGAAAACAAAATATGCACTTGAGGCAGGGCATCCTCTGCTGAAGGGCTGAGGCATAGCAATCGCTTCCTCCCTGAAAAAAGCAGCAAAGATTAAAACCACTCTGACACCAAACTGTCTGACAAGGACCCTGTTTGTTCCAACATACAACAACTTCAGACACACGTGCATTCGTGCCTACAGCAGCTGCCAACTGTGATACAGCCACACTTGCCGAAAAAAGAGCAATCAAATCCAGGTCATTATCAGCAAGGATAATGGCCACATACAGCTAATCAAACAGAAAAAGTCAATTTTAAATTATTTTGCATGCAAATTACTTACCACACTCTATTCCAGTGCATTTTCTCCCATGCAACTTGGATGAGTAATGGATATAAAGTCAAATTTCAAAACGACTGAAATATCTGGGAAGTCCCCTCTATCTCACTGACTTCAATAAGACCTAAAGTCAATTCCATTCCATCTAAATACACCTAAAATATCTTTTATGCAGTTTTAAAACTATACTTAAAGTGGAAGCACGGTCCCATGGCCTGAACGTAGGCTGTCAGCCCTGAACTGGCCTGATGGTATCTCTGCAGAAGGGCCTTAGCAATTCACTTCACTTCTCTGCCTGTAATTTTTATTTGTGTGCAGAGGATAATAGTAACAGGGTTTTATCGAGTATAAAGGGGTTCTGTTTGGATTAAGATTTAAGAAGCACAGTGCGATCTAAGTGTTACGTTTGATTAGGAGCAAAGCTCAAACTCTGACACAGAGACTATCTAAGAAAATGAGGATGTATAAAAATCACCATTTGAAAAGCAGTTCTGTAACAGACAAGCTGTTCTACGCAGCCTGCAGTACCATCCCAACTGGAAACCTTCAAACTACGACTTGGCATTTCTACATAAGATTTTCTCCTCCTCTCTATCTCTCTCCATTTTTATTTTCATGCGATTAACAGCTTTATTAACTTAACAGCTCCTTACTTAAGAGGATTCCACCAGCTTACTGGTCAGATTCTGGATAGTCAGAGTAGACTGCACTGTATACAGGAAGGCAATATAAGTTCATCCCAACGGAACAACTTCACACAGTACCTAATATAAGCGAAGGCACACAATAAAAGTATTCTTCCTAAACTAATCAAACCATTAAAATGTCAGCCTCAGCCCAGATGCATGATGTATTGTGTTCAGCTGGCGGGGAGTCAATTCGAATGGCATCTCTCTGAATCTCCCTGATTTATTGAGTCTGACCGCTGTGCTTCCCCCTCATACCCCTTCTTGGTTTTCAGTGCTGCCTGCCCGTGTAAAGCCTGAGCGAGCGGATGCTCAGGTGCACCACCAGGCACCCACCAGAGCACAAAGCAGAGGATTCTCAAACTCTTCCCCTGCGATGCATTTGTGAACAATAATAATAATTGCAAAAAAACTATATGAACAAAATAATCCATCTCAGGCTGCAGCAAGCTTTAGCGTGCTTTGTAGGAATTGCTGCAAACCAACTGGACAATAAACCAACCCATAAATAAATGTGACAAAAAAAAAAGAAAAACCCCTGTATATAGCGTGCGGTGAAGCAGGGACAGGCCAGGGTGTGCTAGCAAAGCAGCACATACCACAAGTTGGATACAGACTGATTACTCAGCAAGCAGGAAGCCAGTGTCATGATCTGACTCACATTTCTGAAGTCACTCTGTGATGACTACAGTATCCACAGCCAGAGATGGCTGAGATTGCTCCTAAAGAGGTAATGCCAAAAATATGAACAGCTAGTTTACAAGTTCATGGGAATTGTGTGACTTTTTTTTACTTGAAAATCATTCAGTCTAACTCAGACAGCAAACCTCCTACCCCTCTGAAAAACGCTTGTATCTCCAGAGCCAGCTCTGAGGACACTGAACCCAAAGCAACACAGAGGTTAGTTGCTACAGGCCCTGTGAATGCTTTTCTTGGCAATTGCATTCACAATTTTTTGTATTTTCTTCAAAGCAAGGATTTCATAAAACTTTTACTTTCTTCTTTTTTTGAGGTATTATCATGCTTTTAATATCTCTTCTCTTCCTTCCATTCTGCTTTTTCTGCAAAAGCTGTATGATATTCCAGAACAAGGAGTAAACCTGGAGCAAGACAAGGTACCTGACAGCCCAGCTCCTGCACCTGCCCCATCCTGCACATCACCGAGCTCCTCCATGGTCCTCAGACAGGGTTTGCCCAGGGAGGCTGCATGTGCAGGCAGGGCTGGTCTCACCAATCCCCTACAACAGCCCATTTTATCTGTCTTCTCCATCATACAAGTGATTCACAGCTCTCCTCCAGCCTGATTTCAACAGTACAGACAAAGGGAGTACAAGCCGTGTTCTTGCAAGAGCCTTCTCCCAGCTTTTTAGCATTAAAAAGGAGCAGAGTTCAAGCGCAGGCTTCCCCATGACTCGACTTTCCGTCCCTCATGCCGAAGGACACGGCTGACACCCGCTCTCCCTTGGGCTGCAGCCCCATGTGCAGTATTACATCTGGCTGGGAGTGCAGAGCCACTCACACGGTCCAGGGAGGTCCCTTCTGCACTGCAATGGATGTCAGCCATCACACCAGGAAGAAAACTCCTAAACTTCACATTCCCTGGAGAAGCTGTGGGGAGGAAATGACACGTTTCTTTAACCATCACACATGGAGGGAGAGAGCAAACAAGACAGAGTAACATCTTCTCAATGCATACCAGAGAGGATAGCTCATGCCAACTGTCTCCCACGGTCTCTTGTACCTCTGTTTCACCCCTTTTGTAGGGTCTGGTCTATCAGGCATCACCTTCCCCTTTCTCTGTACTTTTCAGTCTGAGTCTCAGCATCATGGTACTCCTACCACTCCAGAGGATACATCCTCACTCAAGCCCCCTAGCCCTCCAGACATGCTAGCTGGCAAGAGATCCTGGATTGGTTCACTGTTACCCTGCAGAAACTTTTTAATTCCCCTGTTCCAAAACATTTCCATAGCAATACTCTTGCCACCACAGCTTCCAGCCTCAGGACAACACACATTCATTCTGGTGAGTAATCCTTCCCAAACCCGCCAACCCCCGAATGCTCAGCCTTCTATAGGAAGCCCTGAAATAGGTTCTCACATACAACAGGGTTGATTCTCCTCCAAAGTTTACCATTTCCTTTTTCGGATAACACTGGATGTTTTCTTTGTCCTTCCCAGTCTTCTAGCATTACTCACACACAAGCTGAAGGACACCTATAAGCTCTACCATGCTATCATCCTGCAGTCCTTGGAACTGTTTCCTTCTATCAATTTTAATCACAGTGATTTTTTACGTATGAAGAAGAGTGAATTTATAAAGAATATACCAGAATGTCTCTCTGGGGTATAATTTTGCTTATTAATTACCTTCAAATTAGAAATACCATTGATGAGGTTCAGAAACATTCCGCCCCCAGCACTGTAATGGGAAATCCTCTCCTGGCTGATGACTGAAGCTATTGCTCAAGTCAGATAAGATGGTATCAGTCTCTTCTGCTCCTCTTAGTAGGAACTGATGTAAAGATGTGAGCCAAGAGAGCTTTTTCCCATATGCAGCAGGACAAATATGCTACACACTTTGAAGAGGCTTGGTGAAGGTGTTTATGGACTAAACTATCTGCTTGCAAGCAGAAAGGACTTGGGGCATGTTCCCATTGCCAGCCATTCCCCTAGGGAAAACCTTCCTTTACCACCTGCTTCCTTATTTGAGAAGATATAGAGAGTAGAAGCTACCAGACGGGAAAACACAAAGGAAATACAAGACATAAAATAGGATAGCATAGAAGACTAACAAATACGAGAAAGAAAACACACTTTGCCCACCATGTGATGTGATCTTGGCCAAATAACCATAGTGGAATTTGTGCAGGTTCATAACCTGCTTCAATAAACAACAGACTTCGCTCCAGAAGAGAAAATGTCCCTAATAATTAACTTCCAAGTTGCTCTGTGGGATTTTCTGATGATCCCTTGCTGCCATTTGGCATCTCAGTATGGGACTTTCTGGTCAGACTCACATCTCATCATACACTCTTCCCTTACATCACTAGAATTTAATCAACCCCAATAAACTTATTCATGATTTATATCACCCCCGGAAATAAAAGAGCCCTCCATCAGTTCCTAATTCTTAAGCAAAACTTATTTTCTATTTGGCTAAATTATGTTCAGCACATTTTCTCTGTTAGAAACCCACAAATAAGGAAGACTTAATACAAAGGGGTTTTTTATTACAGTGAAAGAAACAGGTTGATTAAAGACATCTATAGGATGTTCTCTGCAATATGAACACTACCAGCACTGCACAAGAAAGAGATGCACAAATCCACATAAGAAATTCATACCTGCACAAAACCCTGCACTTCCACACCTTCAGAACTAGTGCCATTTCAAACTCTTCTGTCTTTTTATGGTGCAATATGACCTTAAATATCATGTTCCCCTTTACTTTTAACTTTTAAATGTCCTTTTCTCCTTCCTGTATTTAAATCTGTTTTAAAACAAAACATTAAAAAGAGAATTTAAAAGAAAGCGTTGACCTTTCTGCAGTGTAAGGGAGAATAACAAGAATGCCTCAACAGCACTAGCAGGCAGAGATGCTCGGCCTACTTCACATCTCTGCACACCCTTTGCAGCAATGTCCTCCCCAGCCAGCCAGGACTCTAAGGTTCATTCCCCATCCCATACCTTCCAAGGAAGGGGCCAGCCAAGCATACACAGAGCCAGGGACCCACAAGCAGCAGGCTCTGCACACCCATCAGTGTGACCCATGCCTGAAGCTGGCCCAGCAGGAGCTCCTGCTGGGAAGAGCACAGCTCTTCCTACCCATGGAGGATTAAAACCCTAAAGATTGCAAAGTATTCAGAAAAAACATGCATTCAGTCTCCAGAAGACCTGGTGCTCATCTCTCCCACAAACTTGACCCGACCTCTGAGAAGACAGCTACTGAGCGGTGCTGCCACATGGTCTCCAACACCAGCTTCACTCAAGGGGCAGGTGCCCTCCGCGAATTAGATTTAAATGTGCTTGGTTTTGTAGTAATAAGACTTGAACTTAGACCAAGAGACTGGAAACAAGGTCCTTGATTTTCTCCCTGGCTCAGTTGTTTATGCATTTTCTGCCTCGTGTCTCCAAAAAGAGTAAGCAGCTTCAAGTGCACTTGCACAGGCATTATGAATAGGAATAACGCCTTAAGCAGCTGCTAGTCATTCAATTCTTCAAGGATTATGAGACTCGCTTCAGTGAGCTCTGCTTTAACCTACCCATATAAACCAGCTGTGACTTAGCCTTCCCCATTTATGGTCACTGACACTTCTCGGGTAGTGTTTAGATCTAAACTCAGGTTGTATAAACAGCACAAGGCAGGCTGCATTGTGATTTCTTTCATGCACACAAGCCCCAGCTTCTTTCTTTTTCAATTTAAAAAAAAAGGCCCTCCATTATTTGGTCCTTATTTGCCTTTCAAATAAGAAGGCAAGGCACTTTAAGGACATCTGCACTGAAAAAGATTAAGAGGGATAATTTCAAAAGCACGAAGGCCACTTATGCATCCAAGACCCATAACAAGGGGCCAGCAGTGGAGAGAGGAAAAAACCAGGAAAATTCAGGAGCTGAAGTTGTGCCATAGAGCCACTGTTACTGGTCCTGCCTGCCTCCAGCTCGGATGCTGTTCCCCTTCATTGCATCTGCTGAAACAGCACTTGAGATCTGTCTGATGTGAGTATTGCAGCCTGTGTTTAAACCAATGTTTAATGTCTACGTGCGCCATTGTTCTCTGGCAGCAGAGTCCAATCCACTGCTGGGGACTTCCCAGAGATTCCTCTTCAGCTCAAGAAATAGAAACTAGTAGTTTGTAGCTGAAAATATTGGGTTCTCTAGATATTTAGGCAATGACGTTCCCAACAATTTATGTTCTAGTCTATTTTCAAGCTTGACAATGCCCTGCAAAAGTCTCAGCTAAACAAATGTTTAAGGGCATGACTGTGCTTCCATACTGGGACAGTGAATGCTCCAATTTATTTTTCAGTCCTTGTTTCTTCCCTTCTTCCCTTCTCCTGTGCTATCATTTTATGGTGTTCCAGTCCAGAAGTGTCTACTCTTTAGGAAGGCTGGATGTCAAGTCCTCTTAAGTCTTCTCTATTATATATAGTCTGACAGGTAAGCACTAACAGAGACAAAAAGGTTAAAAACCCCCAAATAGTACAAAACTCTGGAACACAAAAAAAGCTCTATTAAAAAAAAAAAAAAGAACCAACCAACCAAAACAATCTGAAAAATGGTGTCAGGTGCCTGTTTCTGAAAGCCACGTGGGGCTGAAGGGGCATGAAACCGCAAGCCTCATAAAGTGACTCCCAGGCTCTCACAGCTCACTGCAGGAAGGAACTCACGTCCTGCTCTGCTCGGACAGAGCCAGCCAGCAATAATTTTATACCAAAGTATGCAGCCTTATCTTACACTCCTCACAACAACAAAAAAAATAAAGAAACCAAAACAAAACAGAACATGCCTAAAATTCTTCTGCTCTGTCTAGACTTAGGCAGCTGAAGGGATTAATCAGCTACTTTTGCCCAAGCTGCGAACCACCCCAGCCAGCCAAGCAGATGCAAAACCCACAGCTCTATGGTCCCTGCAGGAACAAGAGCCCTGTTTAAAACAGCGAGTGGTACTGTGCTGCTCCGCGTATACTTTCAGAGGACACCAGAAAAAGTCAAGCCCAGTCTTAAGAGAAGTAAGCCAGCCATCCCTTGGGGTAAGGTCCGTGCATCTCACTTGATCAGGGCAAACCCTCCCTCTTCCATGTAATCTTCCAAGCTGTGGGCTTTCTCTCCAGGTTAAGCACTACAACACACTGGGAGCAGGGTGAGGGGCTGGGACGTGCTGGCCATTTCCATGCTGACCCCAAGCAGATTCCCACTCAGGACCTAAAGCATCTGAGTGGTTTAACACGCTTAACTGTGTTTCCATTGAATCGTGTTTCGTTATAATTGCAAACCGGTCTCAGTAAGATAGGGCTACTGGGATTAGATACCAAAGTGATCTTATCCATTTAACCAGTTATTAGCAATAGCTTTTCTAAACACTTGGCCAGAAAGCAGCCAGGCCAGCCCAGAGCAGAACAGTCTCTTCCTTAACTTCACCATCCACAGTACAAGTTCCAAAACGTGCTCTCCTGTAGGTGTTTGTTCCCTACCAGCACAAAAAACTGAGCAGAGAGAGCACATCAGGGCAGAAAGAGGAAAAGCACACATGCAAAGAAAAGCCCTTACTAAAAAATCTTACCAGTAATTTTTTCAATAGGTATCAAGAGCTCTTGAGCTTGTTTTAAGATCTGGGAAGCACTGGGCAAAGAGCAGCATTGGGGAAGCTTGGCAGCATATTAGAAAGCAGTTGTATTAAATCTCTTGGAGGGGTGGCTGGGGATTTTTTATTATTTCACAAGAATCCTTTGTAAACAGAAAACTCAGAATGATTCAGAGATGTCTGACTTACAAAAACGTGTTAACTTCTGCCCATAATGGAAATTTCTGTTCAGGAAAACATCTGTGTTGATTTAGGTATCAGTGAAACCAAACACGTTCTATAAGCAGAGGCACTCCAGTAACAAAACCCACAAAAAAGAGCAAAAAAGCTCCTGTCACCTTGTACAGGATCCAGATCTCAGTTGCACAGATGCAAATGTAGAAAAGAAACTGCCCACTTCAAAGGGAACACCACACCAGCTTTACACTGGGTTTAGAGATTAGCACTTGGCCTTTTTACCTCCAGCCCAATATGTTAGCCAAACACGCGAAAAAGAAGCTGGAAAGCTCCAGTCTCAGGGCCACTGAGCCATGGGTCAACAGGATAACTGTAGAGGACAGAACACCACCAGCACAGCTAGCACAGAGCCAAGCACAGGGCTGAAACGGCTGAGCTTGCAGTCCCCACCATCACCTTTTCTCCTGACACCTGTATTCCATTGCACCCAAACTATCAGCTCCCACACATGATATATTTTAAGCACAGCATAACCGAACATTTCAGATCCACTCCAGTCCTCCTCCCAGTCGTTAAATGTCCAACACAAATCTACACCATTGAATTAAATAAATAACCTGAAGGAAGTTTCTAAGAGACTGTCATGCATATTCAGTCAGAGCAACAGAGGAACTTGAAAGGCTGATATTCCTGATTGTCTGGTGCTTAGGCTAACGCTCCCGAACTACTTGCTCATTAAAAACTGTCTGTTCCCAACAAAAAGACTTTTTATATATAGGTACAATTCAAACACCACAAATGCCAGGCAATAAAGAGTGCATTAGAAAGTTTCAAGAGTATTGGGTATTGAACACTCAAAGCTGATTTTTAATATCAAGCATATCAAAAGAATAATACTCGCTCCTCACGCAGAGCTGGTGGGGAAGGAAACAAAGAGGGACCTCCAAAGAAGGGACAGTGCTCCCCACTGGGCTCAGCAGAAGCCATCTCCAAGTTCACGTGCTGAGGAGCCAATCTCAGCATGGTTAAGACTGTGACTTGAATTTGAAACACAAAAAATTTAATTAAAATGGTCTCAGCCGACAGCTGTAGACAGCCACCTTCCTGATGTGACAACTTCTGTGACAGCAACAGTCCAGAAGCCAAGAGCAAGACGGAGAACAGTATATAAAAGTAATCGTAATTATATAATGCTCTCTCTATAAAAAAAAGCTTTTTGTCATCAATAATTAATCCTGGAAGAGAAGGGAGGGTTGTTATATCTGTGTGCTGAACAAAGAGATCAGACAGAGATCTGATCTCAGCTACACTGAGGTAAAACAAGATTACTGGAGATTTCGGGCAAGCCAGGTCCGGTTCACAGCAGCAATGTGATAACACACCCACAGATCTGCACAAAGATACGCAAGGATCCTGAACTGGGAGTTTCTGACCCTGATATTTAGTGCATTAGGTCACTCTGTGCCCCTGCTTCATGGATCAGCACAGTCATTTTCTGCTTCAGATGGCACATCTCTTGCTGGATACCTGAAGGTTAACCAGTGTGGTGATGGAAATATTTCTGAGTGCCTCCCACGAAGGATACCAGTGTCCTCACCTGAGAACATGCCTGGACTCCAGCTGCACGCGACATTTCCCCAGGCAAGACCAGCAGCGGTGGCGGCACAGCAAACTGATGCCCACCCTGCTGAGCAGCAGACTCCCTAAAGGGCCCAGACAATCCAGCCAAGGGGAAATCTGCTGTGTCATAAGACCTCTGAGTAGTGAATAAGCTCAATCCTCTGCCCTCTTCCCCTTCTCCTCCTCATTCAGCAGTTACCAAAAATTTTCTACATTCTGCTTTCATCACTTAAGCTATCATAGGGAGATTTTTCGATGCATTGCAGTTTACAATAGCAGCCAAAGTGTCATTGGACTATTTGCATATTAATTTATAATTAAAAGCAGAAAAATAATCCCAACAGGGTCATTTTAAGTTATGGCAGTCTTTTCCCCCGTAAATTTAACAGGTAACACTATAAATCCTCATTTCCTTTTACAATGATGAACAACGACAGAGCCTCGCTCTATGGAGCAGGAGTGTCTAGAGATCAGTTCATTTTCTGTCCATGTCCACCCAAAACAAGCTTGGGGGCTGGCAGCAGGAGTGAAATGCCTCTCTTCTGCATCAGCAATCCAGTGAAAAGCTTCCCTGAGCCCAACAGTCACCAGCTCACAACGGAGAGCCTGAGGAGCTATGCATCATGTCTGGCTGGTTGTGCCTCTGCAGCCAGGTTGACATTTATACAACTAGGTCAGCCCAGGAGGCGAAAGGGCAGGGGGAGATGGGGCAGCCTTCAAAAGCGAGCCCCTAGTGAGCCTCAAACTCCTTCCTCCAGATGCAAGGTTGCCTCCAAGATGTAAACAGAAGGAATTGCTCTCGTGTCTGTTTCAGCTGGTGATTTAGATGCATTATTTGACTTTCAGAGCACTGCAATGGCATTGTCTGGCGACAGGTAAATCTTACCATGGGAAAGTTCAGAAAACTGGAATGGGGGGGGGGTGTCAATGTCTGCTGGTACTGTTAATAACACAAGGGTGCTTTCCAATTCCTGACTTAACTACCCCCTTCTTGTGTTTGCATCAGAACCTCTGCAAAGACAGACACTAATTAGCTTTGACTAATTCATAAAGAAAAAAGCTAATTAGCAACCCTCCAAACTTTGGATGACCTCTCTTCCCAATGCTTGCTGTTGCAGCCCATAAGCATCCATAAATTCTTTTCTTGGTGCAAAGAGAGAGGATGGAGAGTAAGCTGCAATAGCGGCTAAGGTTCAAAATGCAAGCTTCCTTTGGTAGCCCTCCACTACTGGCATAACAAAGGAAAGTCTGGCTGTGGATATAGAAACTAAGGTACTAGATACCCAGCAGCTGGCTCCTGCCCCATCCCTCTTCCCTGAGGGTGGCTGGCCCCACGTGCCGTACCCGCAAACCTTCTACACCAAACGCAACTCTGGCAAAGGTTTCACTAAGCCCATGAAGGACAACACCGTCCACCAGTGGTTGTGAGATGCTGTGTATCCTCTCACATCTTCCTAATCTTTGGGTTTATTTCTTTGCCTCAGGTAGATGGAGAAAACAGAGTAAAGACTAGGTAACTAAAAGCCCAAACTCAAGATCTCCTGCCAGGGAGGGAAGAGGCATCAGGTGCGTTCTGCTCTGTAAAGTGGGATTCTTTCTGGTGGGACCTCAGAAAGATGAAAACTGCTGAAAAACAAATGCTCTACCCCACCTGATGGTCTGTGTTTTGAAAAGGGAATTGAGCAGTTTGAGAGCAGCAGCTGTGAGCAGCACAAACGATTCTATTACAAATTTAGGATAAAAGTAAAACATTTACCTGGGCATAAAAGCCTGAGCTATTCTTCCCTAAAATTTTCCCAGTAAAAAGAATTTATTTGCATTACAAGACATTTGAAGAGCTTCTATTGGCCAATAACATAGACACTGTGGTATCAGGCCGTGCAAACTGAGGGCGTACTGTCCATTTGGTGAACTTCAAAACATTTGGATTGGAATCAGCTCATCCCACCCTAATTTCTCCCTTCCCACTGAAATGGTATCAGCAATGCACTTTAAATCCCCATTTCCTGGCTGAATTAAAAATACAAATTACTGAGAAATGTGTATGTTTAAAAGGCTTCAGTTTCATGATTCCCAGTTAAAATAAATTTGAAGACATGATTAACATTAAATGCATTGATCTATCTATTTATCTGGTAAGATGACGTTTTAATACACCCAGGACAAACAGTAATTCATGTGCAAACATATTTGAATCAAAAAATGAAAGTCAACCATGAATTATTTCACTATCCATCATATTTACAAAAGCTGCTATGGCCATTTCTAGCTGGCTAAATCGTAACAACGTCCCTAGAAACACCAAGCAATATATCTAACAGTTCCTTCCATCTTGTGGCTCATTTTTTACTTTTTTTTTTTCAAATGTGCTCTCAATTTACCCTTCATTTCTTTAAAATTGTATGTTTGATATCTGTTTCCCCTGCTATTTCTAAGAATGCAGTTAAAATTACCGCTGCTGAAAAAGAAAAATAATTTTCTCTTTTTTTCACCCTGTTCATTTTGTATACTCTTGGCTTCTATTTCTTCTGAATATCTGGCAGTTAGTTTCTTTGTTTTCTGTGTGTTGTCTTTCACATAGCAACAGAAGAAAGAGCAAGGATAAAGAGGGGAAAAAACCCTTCACACGGGAAAATATGAGCTACTCTTGAATCCAAAGGACTCAGTGCACTCAGACGAGCTAATTAACAAACTAAATAATATACTTTGGAAGCAAATGCTGACACAAAAATGCAAAAGAAGGGCTCAGAATCTAAAAGTCATGGCAAATCACAACATAAACATGAGTCAACAAAGTAAAGCTGTTACAAAAAGCCCAAAATCTTGCTTTTTAGGAAGAGGAGTACCATACATAAGAAATGGGAGATAATTGCTCTGTTTATTCAGCCCTTGTGAGGTCCCAGCCACATTCCTGAGTCCAGGCTCAGACAATGCATTTTAAGACAGATAGAGCAGCAGACAAATTTAAAATAGCCCAGCGTCTGAATAGAGGAATAAAAGTCAGAAGAGATTTAAAAATTTTAACCAAGAACCAAAGGATAACAGAATTAGACATACAAAGTCTAAAATAAAAGAGGGTTATAAACTGAAAACATAAATAGTAAAGCTGAATAAAAATTTAATTTAAAATATAAAAAATAAAGTTGAAGATGATGCTGTCCTATGGCGCATGGACAAAAAAATCTCAAATTGCAACAAAATGCATTTTAGTTGGGTAGTAAGGAAAAAATAATTCAATATTAAGGGTAGTGAAACACTGGAACAAGGGCTTCCTAAATGTGCTGTGATATTAAATTCATGGAAGTTTTCAACAGCAGCTTAGACAAATGAGATCAGGGCAAGATTTTTCTTGTCCCACTGCCAGAAACCAGATAATTTCTTGCAAATGTGTGTTATTGCTTTAGGATTCTTACAGAGTCCCGCTCCATGTCTGAGGTTGGGGATGGAACTGTAATACAGGTAGCAACAAGCTAGGACAGAACGAACAAACAAACAAACAAACAGAAATTAATCACATCCAGCCAGCAGCTCTTCAAATCAGCTTGACAAAAGACATCTATTGCATCTGCATTTCACTGACATTATCCCATGCCAAGATCCTTGATGTTCATCTTCAGACTGCAGAAATGTATTCCTATATTTAGCTAAACATCCAATCCTGACAAACAAATGTTTCATCAGCAATCTTGATTAGCAAGCATGGAAGAGTACAGATATCCACTGCAGTTACATTTCTGTTCCCAAAAATACTTCCCAACCACACTGCATGCAAGTTGTGTGACAGCCAGTGCTTGCTTTATGGACCAGAAGCAATTGCAAAAAAGTCACAGGTCCCTTCACCTTGGCTGCAGCGCACTGCCCGGCAGCCACCCTGTGCCCACTGGCACAGGCTCAGAGCGCTAATATCACTCCTTGCCGCACCTGATTCCCCCACAGAGCCCGTATAAAATACCCAATTCATTATGTCCACTCCATTCCCGGAGGTGATTGAAATAAAAAGCTGTTCTGGCAGAAAAGCTTAGGAAATGAAACACGAGAGAGATGGGGAAAGAGAAAAATAGAAATCAAGAATAGAAAAAAGCACTCAACCAGGTGGATGGAATGAGTCCAGAATTACTTACAGCTCCAGAGCTGAAAGAAAAAGAAGAAAATGAACACCTGGGCATATTTTGAGATTAAAAATGTATTTAGTATGTGTGTCCCAAAAAGGACAAGTCATATATCTGAACCAGGGGCTGAGAAAAAAAACTCTTTCCCACAAAAATGGAATCTCACTATTTAAGTTCAGGAAAGAAGTATTTATTCATAAAGATAGCTTTCTCCCTCCCTGCCAGAAGTAATGAAGATCATACTCAAAATCTACCACCTGCACATGATTACCAGTTATTTAACCACAATCACAATATTTTTAAAAATGTAAATGAACTACACTGACAGACAGAAATGCCACTTTCAGCCAAACCTTCCCATGAAATTCCTTCCGTAATGCTGGGACTGCCACAGGCTATAATTATAAAAATTCTCAATGTTTGAGGTCCCAAGTATTTTCCCACAGAAAATCCATGAAGAGATCCAAGATTTGCAAGCTTCATGGCAAACATTAACACAGGCACATCACTGAGAAGGTACAACTTGAGAAGAGTAAAACAGAGACTGGGTCCCCAGTGTTTCTGTGGCATTTCAGCACCTCTTGTTCTTACTTCGTTTCTCATTTTCCTTCTGTTTTTCATGAAGGACGAGTATCCAGGAGTACTGATCCTACAAAGTTAACTTGAACAATAAATTAGCAAACTGCATCTAAAAATTAATCTACTAACTTGAATCAAGTTCCTTTCCCTTTTGACTGGGAGACCTTCTGGTGCAATTTATGCTGACTGAACGTAACACTTCGCCCTTACAAAAACCCTTCCAGTTTTCAAAGTGGCGGAGAAAAATACACTGACAAAAGGTGTTCTTTCTGGTGCTTCAGGCACGCAGGTAGGAAAGTCTAGCAGAGCCAAAACACCAGGGCTTTGCCTCCAACCAAAAAGCTTCTTCACACAGCTGAGTTTCAGCTCTGCAGCAAGCACAAGTCAGGAGGGTGTGCAGGCCCTCCCAGGCTGCATGCATCAGCTTCTGTGCAACCTAACACAGAGACCACTGAGCCATCCCAAGAAGCATGATAGATGCTCTTCCACACAACCTTTCACCGAAGAAGGATCTTGTGCCAGTTTTTGGTGGTTATTTTATAGAAAGATTTGGCTTAGACAATTAGAAGTGGGTGGTTGCAGAGGTAATTGGGCCACTCCCTTATCTAAGCCAGGAACCAAAAACACTCTTGAAAGAGTATAATCTGTTATTAATACATCCTCAAAGACCTACAGACATGCCCAAACATACACAGAAAATGATGTTTTGCAAATGACAGTGTCCAAGACTAGTGCCTATTTCCCATCCAGTCAAGATCCAATATAGACAGCGATAGAGGATGGCTCTTATACAAATACAGAGATACTGGAAACTTTAACACTGGACTAGTGTCCCCCACCCATTAGCTATCCTGACTATTTTTCTGCTGTTTTAACACCACATTTTCCTATTTTTACAAACCTGCTTCCTGTAGCTATAGGAAAGAGTCATGCAAACAACAAGAGGAAGCTGACAACACAGGGGAAAGAGTGAAATTGCCCAACAAATGTGAAATAAATCATCTGAAAAACAGCAATCTCTTTCCTCTAAATTCACGTAACTACAACAAATTCCTGTAAAAGGAACAGAGAAAAACAGATCTCATGCAAAGTAATACAAAGGCTCTTTTTTTTACTGTTGTTAGGTTGGCAGTGCTCCTTGAAAAATGTATCCCTTCCTTGATGGGGGCCTTAATCTCAGTCTTCAGAAACGACGCTGGCGAAGTTAAAACATGTTTAATTCAAAACCAAAACAAACTTCTCTTTCTGACTTGCAAATAGTACATCACCGAGGTAAGGGATTGGCATTACTATTAATTAACTAGTGCATTTAAGGTTCTTAAATCCTGGAGGCTACTTGTATGTATGTGCCTGGCGATGATCCTGAAGTGACAACTCATCACGGTAGCTTATTCCAAGCAAATACTGCTTGGCATATCCTTTATGCCAACTGTTATAAAACAAACTTGTGCCAGAGCCCACGACTAATACCAACCAGTGAGGGTCGTACTGGGGACAGATGGCTTCGACTGCACATGCTTTGGTGTTGGGACTGCTGTTTTGCAGAGGTTGTCTGCTACTAGGACAAGGCATGTACCTGCAGGGTAAAGCAACTAATGGAACTACTGTTTGACAGAAACTGGCCAGTCTGCCAGGCCCATGACTGGAAAGCCTGCTATCACTATAAAAAGTATGAAAAATCAAGTTGGTTCAATTCACTGCAGGCGGTCCAGGGCAGAAGCTGGTTTATGGGCAAGGGAGCCTAGAGGTGCTAGTAGACACCTTTAGGCACAATGACATTGTTTAACATATTTCCTTTTTTCTCTCCCAGATCTCTCAGCAGGGTTCATGGAAAGATTATTCATAAATCCCTCTTTGGTGCACTGTGATTTAATCAGATAGTCTGAATATCCCAAGACGTATTAATTACCATTGCTGCACAAGTGCAACTGAAGAAGCAAAATGTTTTTCATTTGCACGGGCTGAGTATTTGCTTAAAACGTTCTTGGTATCATTAGGATCTAATCAAAACAGAGTGCATGATAGTTATGCAGGAAATAAAAAAAAAATTACCTGCTGCTTAAGTAACCAGTTTTCTAATAATATTGCAATAATGTCTTGACAGATAATTGGCTTCCCAGTTATAATGGAATTCCTTATCTAAGTTGGTAAAAATATCTATTGGCATTTTCAAAAGACAAGAGAAGGTAGGGAAGGGAATGATAATTCTTTCCAGTATGGAGAGATTTAATCAGGAAGATAAGTAAAGATGTATCACCTGACTTCTTTTGAAAAATAAAAATAAAAATGATTGAAGTAAGTTTTACAAAGGTTCCAACCCTTTTTGAAAAAATATGCAAGTGGAATTTTAAATTAAAATTTAGAATAAATTGATTTGTAACTGCTGGGTTTTCTTTAATGACCTGTTTGAAGGTCCCCGCAGGTAGAATACCTGATTTGAATTTTACACTAGAGGTAGAAAAAGTGCAAAATATTTAAATAGATTAACTTCAAAATGATACCTATTGTGACCTCTCCTTTTCTGTCTACCCCAAGGAATGGATAAAAAGCTCCATTTTCACACATATCATTGACTACTTGCTTTTTATTTTTGGTTTTCCGAATCCCAGGAAAACACAGTGACTCAGTTTCCCAAATCTTGCCCATACAACCTTGGAAAAGCAAAGTCTTTTCCAACTTCCAAAGCAGTCTCCAAGAATCACAACGTTGCTTACACTGTGAACAACACAAAAAATTGGAAGTGTTTATTCAGATAGCCTGCACACTTGTGGGTGTCCTCCCAAGCAAACCCACGTTTCCAGTCTTTGTGGCTTCAGTCCTGCAGCTACTTCTGCAGCCTTTGATTTTGGCTGCTCGGTTCACACACAGAAATGCATGATCCAAGTCACAAGCTGGACTGCAAATTATTTTGAAGATCTTAGTCTTCACAGTGTCCTGTGAATTACAGTTGCCTAGAAACAGAGCTAAATTATGCTGCCCCTTACTAACTGAAGCGAGCACCTGAGCTGGATTTAAAATTTGCCCAGGCTTTTAACATTTTTTTTTAAGTTTTGGGTTTTTAATAAATAAATACATCACTTTTTTGGTTTAGGAAGAGCACTTATTTAAATTATAGCTCTTTTAACACTATAGATTAATACTTTAATACCAAAACTAAGCCATTACTTAAACACCTATCATTAAAGTGCATCAAATTTTGCCTATCTTTTTTACTTCAGCTGGCACATAACACTTCAGGACCACAATTATCTCTTGACAAAATGTCTTCCTGGGGAGGCGTCCCTCAGCAAGGTCTTACATTTTCCTAAATGTTAACAAAGTGTGAGCAAATATAAAGCAGACGCTTTAATGTGACCATAAGACAGGTTGGAGATGTGGGATGGGGAAAAGAAAATCCTGCAATGTTAACACTTCCAGGTCATTCTCTCTGTACTATAAAAAACAGAAAAGTCAGTAAACACCACCAGCTACTTGCTGGTGGTGATCTACTTACAGATGGTATCAATAGGAAGTACATGATTTACTGGTTGTGAGTTGTGCCCTTTTGTATAAACGAAACTAAGAGAGACATACAGAGGTGATAATTCCAAAGTAGCAGAATTTGTTTAATGCTCTTTATGGCGCTTTGACAGAAAAGGTTCCAGCCACAAAAATCTTACGTCTTATATGGGCTCTGGTGTCAGGCTCTTAAGCGAAGTTTCACTCACATCCAAAATGCCACTTCAGATCTAAGTTTGAATAGAGAAAGCAGCTGTGTTTTGTCCCTCAAGTATTCAGAGGGTTTGACTCCAATGTCTTCTTTAGTTCTATCTTCCTCACACGGAAAACAAGCCAAAAAAGTCTCAGTAGATTATGTATTTGCAAGTGGTCTAAGAAAAAAAAACCTTAACTATCGAGTGCTTAACTATCGAGTGCTTAACTATCAGCATTTGTCCTTCTGGAGAACTTCCTATCTGATGATTTCTGCGTACTTTCTTAACACTCCAGTTTCAGAACATGTACAAGGCATTATCTTAATTTTACAGATAGGAAACAGAGATGTTTATTCACATAAGGCACAGAAAGGTGAAGTGACTTGTCTGAAGTCCTATCAAGGCTTCTGGCAGAGGCATGATCTTTCCAGATCTTCTGAACTCTGGACCTTTGCTTTAAATTGCAAGACTTCATCAGGTTTATAGCATCCCATCCTACCCTCCTACCAATCATTTGCAGTGCCAACTTTGCTCCAAGCAAAGTGCATTCATTGATGAACTGTATTACTTGTTCCTATACATTACTAATGGACTGCAACTTCTAATGAAAATCTCTGCACTGCAGTCATATTTTACCTACATGGTTATTCTAACTGAGTATTGAGCAAAGTGGCTAATTACAAGTCTTCAAGGGACTGTTTGTTTAATTTTGTTTTGGAATGTGTGCTTGCATAAATGCCATACAAGAAAAAGTCTGGAGGCCACAATCATCTGCAATGTAAAAATATTTCGGTTTCTGTGAAGTTTTCCCTCCCCCAGGGGTTCTAATTCATCTCTACTAGTTGATAAATCAAGTCAGAAACACCCTCCCCCCTCCTTGCTTTGGTGTCTAGCAGAAATATTACCCTTTTCTTGTCCAGGCATGCAGACAAGTGATGAATCAGACTTCCCCCAAGAAAATGCTCCAGCTCTTTTCCTAAGGCACATTGTTGCATGAATAACTCAGGTTTTCCTACAATGGGCCTGCTTTAACAGCCTTTATTTACACAAAGAGAACACAAGAGGTATGGTCTAGGTCTGATCTGGAGAAGGTTCAAGTGCCATCCAGACAACGGCTACAGAATACCGAGAGGTCTTCTACTGCTTCAGTCCCTGTCCCAATTCTGTGTGACCACTGAGACAGTGCCAGAGGTTTCAGCTGCATGGAGCAATCCCAGCCTATTCTCACCGTTCACTAAAGAGCATGTAAGCACTCTGGGCACGCTGAAAATACCTGCAAAGACTGCCAAACACGACTAATCACTACTCTACCTCCCTAAAGCGTTAAAAGAAGTTTTAACTTGAAACATTGGTATTATTCACTATGATCTAAATCAAAAGTATTTTGAAATATTTTCAACTCATTAGATCCCTAGGGCAAGCGGATTTCCCCACAAAACTGTTTCTTCCCCTTCAAAGTGGAATAAGGCCAATTTCTTTTCTGACTTATAGAGAAAAGACAGAAGTTGATCCAAAGAACAGAAAAGATGCAGGCCGTTTAGAAATGTGAAAGTAACTCTGCTATAGCTTTATTGTTCCCCTGATTATCTGGGCCTTCTGTGTATACAGTCACTTAGCCCATGCTCTTCCTTACCATCAAATTCTACACTGGTTACTGAAACTTTTGCTCACATTGTTAGGCACCAACATGACTAAACCAAGAAAATACAAGTTTGGTCAATGTTCAGGCAACAATGAATTAATTTGTCTTTGCAGTACTCATGCAACATTTATGAACGCTCCCATTCCACAGAAGAAATGACTTCCGTAGAAAGACCAAGTGTTCTGCCTTTTTTGTAGCAGGTTAACAGACAAACAGGTAAGAAATTTGAGGTCTGCTAGTTTTTATTTCTTGTACCCTAGAGCATACAAGAACTAAGTGCAATGATTCGGATTTCCCTACCCATGCTCACTCTCTCTAATCTTTAATTCCAGCAACGTTCACAGTATTACTTAATCGGGTCAGGATCTCACTTTCTGTTACTTGATGAGCCACTGGTTACTAGGAAAAAGCCCTTGCTCACAACAAACCAAACACTTAGTGTATGGCAGGGCCAGGACTTAATCCAGCTAGAAGGGAGGTGAAATTGAAATGCAGCTGAAGCAGTGTATTCTTCTCACTTACTCTAAAAGGAGAGGGAAGACAAGAGTCTGACTGGTAAATCTTTTATCTGATAAGGGTTTCTCTTTTGTTGTTGTTTTAAATAAGCACAAACGAAAAATGGCATGTCTGCCAACAACTCAGAAGTGCAAGAAGGAAGCAAAGGATAGAGGACCCACTCCTGTCCATATTTCCTTACAGCCTGGTAGAGTAAGTTGAATTTTGCCTGCACCATACGGTTAGCCACTGTATATGCTCTATAGCGTACTAAAACCACAAGGGGAACAAGAGGATAAAAGTAACAAGTCCTCCTAAGGTAATAAGCTCGTGTACGTTGGACCTTGCTACACAGTGCTTCTAAATCTCTTCTTAGTTTAACATGTGTATTTGGCTTTGTATGTTCCACCATACTGCTTTAAAATACTGGGCTTTAATAACAGGATTAAAAAGCAAAAGACACATGCATTGGGAATAAAAGCACAGCGCATCCCATGACTTTACAGTTTTTAACTCTGAATCCATTGTGTACAGGCACCAACATTTAAGAAATTTTGGATCAGATTTGGCAAGCCACTGTAACATGAAACAGATCCCCAGTCCTGAAAAATTTTTCCACAGCTCTGCTCCCATTTCTTCCTTCTGAGTAGATACTAACCAGACTTTTTTCATCTCCCAAGAGCTGCGTAATAGAAACAGAGTGCTGCAGGATGTATGCATCCAAATGAGCGTTTATTTGGATCACTATAATCCAGACTGATTTACACAAGAAGAAGGGTCCCCATTTAAGTGAGCTTGTTTCAGTTCATTCCCACTTCACACTCACACCAGGACTCCCCGAGCCCCATGAGTTAACACAGATGTCTGAGAGATGAATCGGGAACAGAGACTTAATATAAAGTTTGCAGAGACCAAGCAAAACGCGGCACAGCTGTAATGCACAGACTCCCACTGTGCAAATGACTCCAACTTCCTCTCTAAAATAGCTTCAAGTATTTTATTAATTCAGAGAAGGTCAGACTTGCATATCAACATCCACTGGTTTCAAGACAGTCTGTGCTGCATGTTGTGAGATCTCTGGGTACAGTAACTGGCTATCCAGGTATCTGAGCAATGAATACTCTCCATGAGGTCAAGATCAGAATTCAATTCCTGAAAAGGTAAACTGAGCCTGCACAGCACAATGAACTGAAAGCTTCTGACAAAGGCAGTGAGCTGACATTTAGCATGATAACTGGGAGAGATCAGCTTTAAACTAGGAAGTGCATGCAACTGGTACATTACCTCACCTTTAGAAATTTCATTACTCCTGCTCTCAACCTGCTTCTCCGTATCCTTGGGAATCACATACTCCACACAATTTCAGGGAGATGACTGAGCTTGTGCACTCACTGTGCCACTCTCAACATGGCACAAGCAGCACAGCCAAAGCTGCACCTCACAGATTCACCCACCTGCCAGCACTGGGGTGTAAAAACTGTAAAACATACATGGATTTGGGCACTCACACTGCTTCTCAGTGTTGTGTCCCACACCTGACAGGACTGCACCTCACAGCGCAGGGATGCAGACTGTACCACACCACATGGGGTGACTGCAAATGACTGGAAAGACCAAGATCCAAGGTGCTTATTAAAGTTTTGAGTTTATGAAATAACGCTAATTGTGCTGACCTTCACCCTCCCTCTGCTAACTGAGCCAGGCTGACAGAGGAGGTCTAAGGGGATCTTAAACTTCCTACCTACTTAATACCAACTAACTTGAAAAATTAATCAAGGAAATTCACATTAATACAACTGACAGGCAAATGTAATTACAGTGTGCATAACATTTAATTCAATATGGTTACCAAGCCTAGAAAGTCCATTACTTTCTTTATGAGATTGCTTTGCTATTTATTAGGGAAAAAGGTCTTTGTAAAATGACTCTTTATCCAGCTGCTGGGAAGAGAGATCTGGGAGCTACTCCCATGGCATGGAAATCGCTTTATTCACTTCAACTAGATTCTCATTTTAAAAATGAGATGTAAATCAAGGCCAGAATTGCATTGCTGGTCTTCCACTTCTTTAAAGCACCTTCTGAGTGACCTCAGTGGAAATGCACAGAGTTGCAGCTCTCACCCTTCACACAGCTCTAACACATTCCAATTTGCTGTATATCTTGTTGGTTTACCAAGATTTTTTTTTTGTTTGCCCAATAAATATCCTGTTCAATTCTGGGTTTCAAAGCTATATCAGATGGCAGAGTTTTATCAGTTTAGCTTTCTTGCTTCTTGACAAAAGAATGAGGAGCAGTGGTGACAGAAGAGCCACCTACTTGTAGACCTCAGCAGAACTCACTAATGACTTTTAAATTAATTTGAAAGGCTGTCTTGGCACAGAAAGGCCAGACCTTCCTCTTTTTAATTAAAACTTAAAACAAAAAAAAAAGCAGGGTGAATTTATGCCTTAATCTCCCTCTCTGGTCAAACAACACAAGTGGACTTTTTTTTTTTTTTGAAGCCCTGCCCTTCACTCATAAACAAAACCAGTCAGAGCTCTGTCTCATTAATAGCCTGCACAGACACATGGTCCTGCTGCGAGGGCAGCCCCATGCAGAGAGGCGCACAACAGCAGAAGGAGCAGTTGTCTGCTAGTTTCTTATTATAACAGAGCCGCCGTTCATACAGCGCTTGGGCTGTTCAGAAATTCCATTTTTAAGCCCTGTTCCAAGGGTTTGTAAACCTGGATGGGAAAATTCGTTATGGACTGAATCACTACATGCCAAGCCCTGCTTGTGCAGCAATACAGAGTCCCCTGCTGATCGCCGCTTACAGATCCAGGGTGCTGACTCCCTCAGCCCGATCCCCTCCGACCTCTTGCCTCCGTTCTCATGCAAACTGACTTCTGGTTGCCAGCTGCAACAACAAATCGTGATGTTACTGTCTATGTGCGACAAGAAGCACAAGAGGAAACAGAGGAAGTGTAAATTTTCTCATTTGCTCTCCAGTTTTGGATTTGGGCAAAACACGACAAATTTGGCAAGCACTGTGAACATAAACAGATATATGGGTAAATAAATCCATTTCTTTGCTAAGCCTGAGCAGTGCTAGCCTTAGCTACTCTTTTACAGCTGTGTTAATGAAGTCTGCAACTGTCTCAATAAAATTAAAAGAAGCATTTTTGAAACCTGCAGTACAAGACATCTGTCAGGTGCCAAAACAAGCACCAGAACAAGCGCAATTTCCTGATCCACGGATCAAAAGGTACAGCAGGCCTGCCAGTCAGCCATTGATGAGTCCAACAGTCTTGAGGTTTGTATGGCAGTGAAGACAGATTAATAATTGGATTGCTAATACCTAAGTCAAGGGAGATGCTCAGTATGGCTGTTGACATCTCTGACTCCAGCAGCTCTCCATGACAGATCTGTGTCATTGATTATCCACAAGAAGGTGTAAAAAATGAAAGCCAAGGAAAGAACAACCAAGATGCCCCTCCCTTCAGGCTTCTTCCATTCCAGGGACAGGCTCGGTGCACAGGGTCAGAGGGTGCTGAGGGCTTCGGGCCCTTCTGGCCTCCCCCTTGCCCAGAGGTCCTGCGTTCATTGCAGACGGTTCTGTTGCAACACCAGATGATTCTTCAAATTGCCTTTGTCAGGCTGATAGGCCCTGTGAATACTCAAAGCAGGAGGTGGCAGGCCTGAGAAGCTTCTCCTGGGAGCTTTGGGATTTTGGAAGGGAAGGGCACTGCTGGCACACCACCTGCCCTGTTGCTTGGGTACTTCCAACTATCCAAAAGAGCTAAGGATGCCCTGTTGGCAGGTACAGCTCACAACATGACACCAATACAGATATACAGGTATTTAGAAACCTAGAAAAAAAACCCAGGAGGGTTCAGATTTAGAAAATATGAACCAATCCAACTTTAAGAAAATAAAAAAATCCCAAAAATCTACTGTAAGTAGAAGCCTTTCAGTTCCACGCTCCAGGCCATTTTTCAGCTAGCTGTCACTTTTCACTTCAAAGGTTATTCCTTAAAGCTAAATAAAATATTTATGTTATCCAGTACAAGGCATGAAAAATTTCTGTTTTGCTCATTTCTGCACATGGATTTGAAATCTGCCTGTAATTTCCCTTCCGTTGTTTGCAGGTTTAGCTGTGAATATTGAGTGCTCATTATTACTAAAACTGAAAAACCAACAGCCAATCTCAAGGTCAAACCTGGATATTAAGTGCTGGGTCATTTCCTGCCTCAGTGACAGATCTTCCCCAAAATGCTTGCTATCATATCAAATCAATTAGATTTTTTCCTTCTGTATCAGAGGTTGTCGAGAACTCATTTCACGGGTTAGCATGCGGTGGACTTCAGCCCTGCAGGGAACCCTGTGCAGGTTATAGACTGCCAGACCCCTATTTACACGCATGCAGTAAATGTAAATACCAGTGCTCAACTTATCAAACAGATTTGGGTTTTATTTATTTATATCAATATAAAGAACATATCCAATTTTATTTTCTTCAACCAACTCAGTTAACAGCTTACTGCATATACTGCGTAAATAAATCTCATAATATTGCCATTCCATTTCTGTTTGTTTGTTTAAATCTCCAGCTTAGAGCCAGCAGCTCCCAAATCAGAAATGAAAAAACAGGTTTACTCACCCCTGAACAAATTCAACTCCTGCTAAATTCAATGCTATTTTGCTACTAATTTCATTCAGGGTAAGAGAAAGTCCAAGGCTTTCTGTGTCCCAAGTTAAATACTAAACTATAGTTTTCACCAAACATTGGAAGTGAAAAGGGCCATAAAAATGCTACTATTATTAATCTACTCCTTGTGCATTTGCTAGCAAAAACTAACTTTCGTAAAGGCCAACATTTCCTGTTGGTTTTGCATGAGTAAATTTAATGTCGTTCTACCGACCTCACTCCTATTTTTCCATTGTATCTTGGCTTAGGTAGGTTCAAGTCATGTGAACAAGAACACAGTACCTTTAGAGACAGAGGATTTACTTTTTGCAGACATTGGCCTTATCAGAGTAGATACTGGTATCCATCAGGTAAGAGACTTGATGAAATCATTATATTTTTAAAAAAAGAAAAAAATATTAATACAGCAATGTATTACCTTCAGCATAAAGGGCCACAACCCACCTCCAACCTGTACTAGATGAGAGGGAAATCCCTCCCTGTACATTGCAGCTATCTTCCTTGTCAAAGAAAGCATCAGACTAAGAGATGCTTAACGAACCATAACTAGAATCAATCTAACCTACAAAGGAAAACAAAACATTCATTTTGAAGGATTGTAACCAGATATACTTCAAATGCAATAAATAACATTAGGAAGCCTACTTAAAAACAAAGGTTGCATTCACACATGAGCTGTGGCCATGAGGTACCCACGTGTCTTCTCAGATCCTACAGATACAAACGCATTTCACCAAGGCACAGAAACCCAAACACGTCCAGGGGCATCATCTGGAGCTGAACAACACCAGCATATTAAAAATAACCAAGTCAGTATGATGAGACATGTGTGTGGCCATCATCAATTAACACTTAGTCAACAAGCAGAAGAACAGCCTTGTCTAAAGAAAACTTTGAAAGAGGACCTGTTGTCATCAACCATAAAATAAAGTTGTCCTCATCTTGGCAGAGTAAGAAACACAAATGAAAAATAATCCAATAAGTAAACTGTTACCACTTGGGAGACTCAAGTATTAGAAAGAAGCTACTTAAAAGCAACTGGGAGATCAAATATTAAATAATAAGGTATTAGAACTAATAAATTAAAGATGAAATGTGCTTTACAATTTGAATCAGAAGTACAACTGGCTTTAATCTGAAAAATACAACGTAACTTAGAACAAGCAGAGCAGCATTAGTCTCTGGGTTCAGCACTGTGACGGAGAAAAATAAAACCGAGGGACTTTAATCCCACATGCAGTTTTATCTTGCACTGTTTTGATCTGGTAAACTTAATTTGAGGTCTGCTTGTTTTTCACCAGCACTTCCTAGTGAATGATGACAAGGAGCCAAGGTCCTCAGTTCAGCCACAGCTTCCCAGCAGCCACTAGTCCTGCGGTCCCTGCTCTGCAGATGAAGTGGCACACTGGCCAGCCTTCGCTGGCTGCACCTCCATATTAGAAGATAAGCATGCCTGCAATCTGTTCCACTTCATGCTAATTACAGACGGATCCTGTTTAGCCTACTCATGAAAGTAAATTGATTTGCATGGGATTATTTAGAGCGTTAAACGGGATCTAGACTGGCCCTAAGGATTTGGGGCTTTTGGGTGAGGTATGGATGAAGTCCCCAGTTGGATGAATTTTGCCTTTCACATTGTGTTAATACAGGTAGCCAAATTTGATAGAGATATATCCTCCCTCCACCAGCCTACACAATATAGCAAGATTTTTTCTTTTCTTTTTTTTTTTTAATAACAGGGTTGGTTCACTACTGTAAACCATAAGATTTGCTTTAACTAGCCAAGGGATCTGGCAATAGTAGATAACCGTAATTTTTTTTAAGGTATTCCCAAAGGGACTACCTTCTTTAGACCAGTTAGAATTTTTAAAGGAGACAGATAAAGCAATACTACAACTTGGCCCAAACCTTCCCTTTGTCCCATTTACTGCACTCCTCAGGGACCCACACATCATTTTTAAACAAGGCATAGCTTATATACTTCATACATTATTAGTGCAGCATTTTCTCCCCAGGCTTCCCACACTCTCAGCTCCCTGCAGTCACTGTTGACACTTCACATGCACCTACTTTGTAGTCCCTTTGTCTTATGAGAAGATAATCAGTGCAAGGCAGATAACTTCCTTTCACATGGTGGCTAAAGTGGCTCTAGCACAGGGCAGTCTACCTTCAACAGTAACAAGATCAAAGATGACACAAGGAGAGACAGTCATAGATCTCCAATCTCTCAATTTCAAATTTCTGGAATTCCTCCATTACACAGCAGTGCCAGTGGCCAGCAGAGGCGGAAAGGGTGATTCGGTGTTTCTGCTGGTCAGGCTGTGAAGCTTAAAACTTCATCTGGTGCAGCTTCATCTTTCAGTAACTGCTGCACTGGCGGAGGGGAGATTTGGATCCTTGTTTTTCTTATTAGCAAAATCTTCCATCCCTGGATGGGTCTCCCAGTGTCCGAGGTCTCACAGGTCCACCCCGCCTCTAAGGCTCTTCTATCTCAAAACAAGTGTCATGGATTAAACTGTTCCCTCAACTGTGTTTCTGCCTTGACTGCAGTATGTTCATGGATATTAAAATGGATGTCTCTCTTGGATATCTGAACTCAGGAGAGATTAGCCTGGTCCTGTTGTGACCCATCGTCTCCCTTGAGCCTGGCCAGGAGTACAGCACTTTCTGGCCTTATTCACTCTCAGACACCATTGAGGTCAACTTGCGGTATCGGCCAGAATGGGTAGTATTTTTTTAAACCATTTCCAGGTTCGCAACATTTTTCAAGGTCCTAAATGTTGCACCTGCTCAAAAAAAAATTCCCTTTGCTCCAGCTCTCATACCTGTATGGCTCTGTGAGTAGCTTTTTTTCCAGAGGCAGATAACCTTCCTCTTTAAAGCTCTGCAAATGTCAGGTATTTACAGATTCATTGCTCCTCTCAGGTTTCTGAGGCCTCTCTGATACAGATACTCAACCACAAATAGGGCTTGTACACAAAAAGCTTTTTTTTTTTTTCAGTTTGCCTGCTCCAACAGCACTTAAAAGCTTTTTAAGCCATAAATTCCAAGTCAGCTACAGGACATGAGACAAAGTACTGCCTTAATCCAGCTCCTCTGCTCTCCCTGTGATTCTTGCTTACTCTCTCCATCAGTCACCTCACATTAACACAACAATTTTCCCCATTTATTTCTTGTACCTACAACAGCCACTCATCTGTTGCTTAAGACAGGCAACATTTCCTTGGTAAGCATTTGCGAACCCCAGCTCCCTGCAAGCCCCCAGAACTGCTAATGCACAACAGCAGCAGCTGCAGGACAATATCCCACAGTCCAGATATGTGCATATTTTCCAGTCCTGGGGGTCAATGAACACTATGAAGAATTACGTATGATCCTACAATACAACCCAGTAGGCATCCTGGTCTTCAGCATCTTAGGGTCAGGAGGCACTTGGCCACAGATCTCCTGCCTGCCAGTACCTATGGGTAGTTTATCTGCAAACCAGCCAGTCTCCAGGTGACATACCAGACCCTTTGCCAAAGTCACAAGATGTGTCCCTGACTCCACAGCATCTCAGTTCAAGGCACCTCAGGATCTGGCCCAGGAAACAGGCTCGTTTAGTCATTTCATCGAGCGCCCCCAACTTCCAGAGAGGCTTATCTTCACCAGTTCAGTCTGGCTAAGAAATCCTGCAAGGCATTTGGGTCTATCTAGAACAGATATCACAGACAGCAGTGACAATAGAAGCCTGTAATTGCCAAACTTAACTAATTAGAATAATAAGACGGATTCAGGCTGGATCAGGAGATCTCCTCTACCAACTCAGTTTATTGTCTGTATTGACCGGCACAATCCGGCCAAATCCCCAGTGCAAACAACCAGTTTCAGCCAATATCACCACAGAGCCAACAAGTCTTAATTTGCTACAGGAAATGCTCATTTTACTGTATCTTGTACATCTGGCAATGGCTAAAATGCATCTAACTCAGTCAACAGTCAGATGTGATGAAACACAGCCAGCATTTTTCCACTGGTGTAACATAGAGCACAGCAGACAAGCTGAATCCAAAATTTGAACACCACTGAACATCAGATGTTTCTACATTCATTTTCAATTAAATATTTTTGTGCAGGGCTCAGAGAAAGAGGCTATTGAAAATATGCTGCATGACAAGATACATAAAGCAAAAAATAAATAGAAGCACCTACACGAAGAACAAGCCTGTGCCAGCACCACTGCAGTGAAGATCTCCTCATATCACAAATTAGATTTTCCCCCCATGCACTGAAATCATCAGAAAGCAGGTTTACTTTTTGGAAGTTGAGAGAGGGTTGGGGTTTATTTTTGACAGCTGCCCAATAATTAAGTTCAATAGTTTGTTCCCATCGGAAACATATTTAAGCCCTCTGACCCACATTACATCAAACCCCCAAATTTGTTTTGTATTTGGGTAACATTTTGTAAACACACCATTTCCTTCCAGCCCTTAGGTCAGAAGGGAGCACTGTCTTCGTAAGTACCAATACTGCCTACAAAATTAAGAGCACTCAGCTCTCCCCTACACCTTACCTCCTCCTCCCTCCACACACACACACTCTCCATGCTGATTTCAAGTTTTCCAGGATGGAAAACTGCTCTACGTGGTTTCACTGTCACAGGGAGCAGACTGGGAAAATTTTCCTCCACTGCTGGAAAACATGACTAACCAACATCTGAGATGGCTCCAAAATTGACTTCGTTTCCCAGCAGAATAGAGGCATTGGTTGCTTAAGTGGAAAGCCCAAACTCCCAGCAATCATGCTTAATTTTTGACTCATTCCTCTTGGCATCATTTGTTTCTCCCTCTCCCCTTTGATCTGATCTCCCCCTGATCCTCAAATACAAAACCTTGGGAGAAAGTAAGGCAGTAGCAACTACATTATATTTTACACTCACTTTGAGAAATTGTCTCCATTTTCCTTGTTGATGAAAGGGAAAGAGGAAGTGATGATTTCCCCCACTTAATTCTTTGTTACTTATAGCTTTCCATGGCGCTAAAACCACTGTTTGATACCAAAGCACTCGAGTTCATACTAAGTAATATATTATAGCAAATGAGAAAAAATATAGGCAAAAAATCAAGTTACTTGATCAAGGGCACAGACATTCGCAGTCAGAGCAAGGGACAAGAAACTGGGTCTCCAGTGACAGCTGACAACTATTTCCCTCCTAGCATAGTTTCATACAGAAGTCAGGGGGTTTCTTGCTTCCTTCCTTCTTCATGCTATCACTTACTTTGAGAGTCTTTATTTTGGTCTGACACTTTTAACAGGGTTGGGATCAGCTCTGAGATTTGCCAGTTTTCTCGTGGGAGGTATCTATTTGGCTTAAGACAGAGTGGGAGAAGAAGTGTTTGATTTTGCAAACACAACCTGCACACAAATATATTTTTATTCCACTGCCTTCCTATCAAAAGGTCTAGACTCAAAACCACTGAGCAAAAGGTGGATTTAAAATACTAAGAAGGCTGGAAGAGGAAGGACCGTTGGTTTTCACTTGGAGTTTAATCCTGCCACCCCTCATTACTCTGCTACAGGATGGAAGATGAGACAGACATCCTAGACATAGTGTTTTTTCTCCTGCGACACCGCTGCTGGCATCCTAGGAGCTTTGTCTGATTTTTTCGGTAATTTTTACCTGGTGTCGGGCAGCAGCTGGAGGTAAATACAAGCAGTGAGTGTGGAGATGTTAGGACATCCCTTCCTAGAGCTGCCAGAGGGCAGAGGGGATCTTCATGGCCCAGACGCTTTTTCTTCCAGGGCCCAGGCAGCTGAGCAGGGATCACTATCAGCTGGGACAGAGGGAGCTGGTCAGCAGTACACACCACAAAATAATCTTTCCAATTCATGTTTTTTTCATCCCCGAAGGAACAGCCTGTCTAATGCTGAAAGCACCCCTACTTTTTCTCCCTCCTCCCTTGGGAGAGGGAGCCATAAGGTTCTTGCACTCGGTGGCTGGAACAGCATGACTCCCTCCAAAAACCTCCATGGAAAGACAAAACAACCAAACCTGTTCTGTGCTTTATCCCAAGGCTTAACAAAAGGAGGCTTCCTGTCAGCCAGCTCTAATGAGATGCATCGCATGGGCATTTAGCATTAAACCAGAAGAGCAAGTCTTTACTGCGCATTTCCCATCCCCTCACCAGCAGGACTCTCTGGCCCTGCAAAGCTCTACACCTCTCGCTGTTTCACCGGATGGAGCCACACACCCTTTTGCTGCTCACGTGTCAGGAGCACCCCAAAGCAGCTGCCCAAATGAGCTTCAGCTGCCCCAGCACTCCCAAACACCGAGCTGCCTTTCTTTGGCCTCTACACATGCCTCGCAAGAAAACAGGGCCATTTGCTAAAATTATGCAAATAAGCCAAAAAACTCTAAAATCAGTGCTAAAGGTAAAGCACAAATGGGATTAATACGCAACCTACAGAGCGTTAGGGTGCTACCGAAGTCAGTAGCAGCATCTACAAGTATTCAGTACATTTGAAGAATCCATCAATAACCTGATGGATTTTTTTTACCTGCATGGAAACGTTACTTTAGTGTAATTTCCCCAGTATATTTCAAATGACAGGATGTAGGTCTTTCTTCTGATCCAAAGTAAAAATATTTTTTTTCACATCTCAAAGCCAGCTAAAAACACCTAAAACCTACAAATGCAAAAAGGCCCTAGGAAACAAAAGTAAAATCTCCCTACCTATATACTCATTTTTTCATGCAACAGATCAGGACTGACAGAGGGCTCTGGAGCTGGAACCGGTTTTTGACTGTGGCAAAAATTGTGATAATTAGCAAATACAGGAAAATTAAAAAAAATATGCTTTTATCTTCCTTCAGCCTCTAGCACTCTATACATGGCACTCTGCCTTCTGAGCAATCTTGGGAGTGAGCTGCGAAGCAGAATCTGTCCCGTGGTATAATAAAAGTTTCAGTCATTTATGTTAATACCCCCCACCAAGAGAACAAAACAAAGATGGAGGAGGGGGAATGGGACAGACCCACATTCATATCTGGAGGGAAGAAAGCTAAAAGCATTCCTCATCAAATTCCAGTCAAATATTCCCTGTTTGAAATAGCTACATGCGGCAAGAAAGCAGCAAGATAAAACTTCATTTCCAGAGAAAAGAAATACATGGTTAGAAAAAGCAGTTTGAATGAACCTGGTGTAGATCATGTTAACATAATCCTCAAAGCTATTTCCAGCTGGGCAACAGTAACGAGAAAGACTCTTCAGCTGAAGAATTGGGTTACTTTCAAGCTGCATTCCTTTCCATCTGGATTTACCCCCTTCTCCTCTTCCCCAAAATACACTATACTTATGAAGCAAAACCGTAGAAGCTGGGAGGGGTTGTTTCATTTTGTATTTGGTTTTTGTTTCAGAGCAACCATTTCATAACCATAATATTCACAAACACTGTTTGCTTTTCAGACAGATGTTGCATTGTAATTCTGTCCAAATGAGCTGGTTTAGAGTTGGTTATTTGATTAGGGAACAAAGCTGATAAAAGCCAAACCACTGGGGTCATGCGAAATTTGTAGGAGTTTGGATGAACTAACTCGTGGGATTGCCTGAAAGCAACAAGACTGTCCACTTCCACTTCCAAGAAAAATTCATCAACAGCTGCTTTCTACTTCCTTATCTCAAAAGAAATCTCAGGCAGGCGTTCTCTCTTAGTCTATGAGCGGGTTTGAGATCTAAAAAGCTCCTGGGGATGGAGGTGAAAAGAGAGAAGCAGGACACCAGGACCCGCAAACACATGTGCAGGAGGGTGCTGCGTGAGCCTTCTCTTCATGCGAGCCAACACTCATCCAGATAGTGCAAAACCAGACCAAGGTGACAGAATATTGCAAAAGGACCTAAAAACACTGCCTGAAATGAGGCTTGTTAAACAAGAGATAAGGGGAAAAAAACCCACCTACACATGCCAATAGAAAATGACAGCCCCAGAATGTCAAATTCTGCACAAAGGAAAAAAAAATGCTGGCTATTGTGCAATATGAGATAAATTAATTAAGGTAAGCAAAACCGCAGCTCCTATGCAGATGGCACTTGCCACATTTTGACGGCCAAACTCAGGACTCTCTCTTTCCATTAATCTTCTTGGGCAATGATGGGCCGCAGCAAGCAATTTAAACAGCCACGTCCAAGCATCCTAGGAGTCTATGGAGAGCCTGTGGAAAATGACGGTTCTGAAGTTTACTAAGCCATGATTCTGATGAAAAGCAGATGCCATTTAATTATTGGGGGGGGGAGGGCTTCCACTAATTAAACCCGTGGAAGTATATTTTATAGTACACCAAAGATCAGAATTAACAAGAGCCTAAGGCTACTAATACTCACAGTTCTTCCCATGCCATTAAAATTGTACGAGTGCGAAAAGCAATGGGCCACTTTAACAAAAAGACCCATCATTTCTGTCATTACAGTAAGTCCTGCATCTTGCTATGAAGAGACGTACAGCCTTAGTTCAGGCTCCTCTTCTACTTGCCTGAGAGACTTCCTTTACCAAAAAAAAAAAAATCACAAATTAAATCTATTACTCCTAAAGTTTCTTCCCTAGCCTTCATCCTCTTGAATACAGTACCATTCCTGACTAAACTACAACACAGTCTTTAGCAGCTGACTTTTTTTTTTAAATTGTTTCATATTTTCTGAGCACAGCAGCCCCTGAATTACGTAACGGGATCTTGGTCAAAAGCTGAGAATTGTAAACATTTATTCCTCCTGTCTGCATGGTGATTGTAAAGGCATCTAAACCACGAACTCTTTTAAGCTGTGAGTTCCCATCCTGCTATGTTTGGAAGAAAACATTTCCTATGAAGAGCGAGGTAAGAGGTAGTGGCAGATATCCAGATAAATTCCTTGCTTTGGTCCATATGCGATCATTTCTCAGAACAAAGAAACTCAAATGACCTCAATTTTTGTGCCTAAGTTTCATTTTTCAGAGAATTTTAATCACACCACCACCCCAAATGCTCTTCATATCTAATACGTGCAACAATCCCAGGAAATTCCTTTTGGTTCACTCTTTACTTACAAAGAAAGCCTCACAGATGAAATTAATTTTTCTTAAATTCTTTAAACAGTATGCCAGCAGCATAGGCTTCGAATACAGTGCTAATTATGGGTAGAGGGCCTTTTCCAATTTAAATGGTCAGGTTAGAATTTACAGTGTGGTTTACAGACTACGAAAATTCCTGACTTAGTAGGTAATCTTTGTGGCCTTTCCTTGCAATGATCCTGTCTAAAAGCAGGGGAATGTAATGGCGTTAAAAGGTACATCAAGACATAAAGAGCAAGATTTTAAACCCTGTAGCAAAAGCTAAGGTAATCTCACCTCTAAGTTAAAAAAATGCCACAGGCATAATTCTCCCAGTGTTTTTATTTTCACACATGAAAGCTGTACATACTTATGAAGAGGGAGATGATACAGAAACAAAGAGTTTGCATAGAAAGGTGGCTTGCCATCTTTTGTGGGAAGAAAAGTCAGCCTGACCACTTCAGTATCAACCCACGGCAGAAACTCACAACTTCCCGGCTTAGCAGCAGTTTACACACCAGTTACAGTACTCAGCAAGTCCTTCAAGTCAGGGGAAAAAGCCTGGAGAAGGCCTGTGCAAGCACCTTGCCTCAAGGCCCTCCTCCTCTGTGGTCATGCAAGGAATGGCACAGTTTGCATTTACAGCTGAAACAACATTCTTTTGCACCTCTCCACCTTTAACTCAGCCCAAGACATTTATTTACTGCTACTCAACAAAGACCTCAAGAGTTGCATTTCCTTACAGCATTGCTCCTCTGGCAGGCAGGAGATGCTAGCAGACAGCAAGTGCAGATCTCCTCACAAGAGCAAATCGCACACCGGCTCTCCTGCAAACCCCCACCTCAGCAGCAAGCAGCCTGGAGCCTGTCCTGTTCATTTTAAATTCCCCAGGAAAGACAAAATCCAATGTGCCAGGTAGCAAAGAAAGCATTTTTTGTACCACAGCTTCCTCACTTCACATGATTAGGGCTTTTTTAAAAGGAGCGGAGTTCTGGTTTGAATTCTTACTCTGCTTCTCCCCCTTCCTGAGGAAGCTTGGGTGTTCTGGCCAGATGCTGGGAGCAATTCCAGCCCCATCTGTTTGAGAGTTTTGAGTTGTGCAACATAAATTTTACTTTAATGTGTGGTAATAATGACCTCCAAACCCTCATCTTGCCTCGTTCAAACGTGCTAGCTGAAAGCCAGTTTTCATATACATTAACACATTAAGTATTGTGGGGTGCATATTAATGCTGTTTATGAAGATTAAGCCACACTAATTCCCATTAGCACTAATGGTGGTTTCATGACCTAATCCCCAAGAAACACAAGAAAACTGTATCTTTGAGAAGCTCAAATCTCACCCCTGTACTCCCTACCCATGTCTGATCACTCCCACGTTCAAATATTCCATGCGCATCCATTCTCATTAGGTCTCACCAGCTCCACAGGTTCAGGACAGGTCAAGCCTTCAGACTGAAGGCTTTTACAGGAGTTACAAAGGAAATGGCAGTGGTGCTTCAGTAAAGTGAATTTTCCCTCTTAAGGTAATATCTACTGAGTGCTAGGGTTTGTCAGAAAGTCTGAAAATCTTAAACTTTGCTAGTTAAACTAGTCTGTTGGCGCTCTCACACAGACATCTGCACAGCCTGTTCTAACAAACCAGAAACCAACGCTGGCTGGGCTCCGGTTCTGTAGTTCTGCTTTTTCACAGCCAATCTATCCAATTTCACCTACTTTTTCAATGGCAAAATGAAGACACAAAAGCTGATGAACACAACGTTTTCAAATGTAAATCTCAATTCTCCCGTGAAAAAGCAGAAGGCATTGTATTTTCCTCCCACAGTATGCTCCTCCCAGTCTTTGTTGCTTCACTTTAATTCTCCTCCTAGCAGATACAGAGAAGCACTGAAGTGTTGCTTTCTGGATGATGTGTTATTATCATAATATACACTATTTCTATGCACAAGTCCATACTTAGAGAATGTTCTTTTCCAGGTGGCACATGTTATTTAACACTTCTTTCACAAGCAAGCAAACATACACCCTTAGCAAGAATCAGCATGATGGTTATTTCTTTTTACTCTGCAAAGACCTTTGCAGAGGTCAAGGTCATAAAACAAGGAGCTCTGCAAGCAGTAAATTTCATCGGAAAAGAAGGAGAGGGATGAGTCAAGTCCTGAGGCAGTTTCATGCTGAAACAGCCATTTGCACTAAGCCTGGATTCCCAAAAGAGCAGGCTTCCTCCTCAGGCTCTCTGACCACCTCTATTACAAGACAAACTCCTTTCTCCTCCCTGCTTCATCTCCCCCTTTATTCCCAGAGTACTCCTAAACCTTATGGCCAGTTCTTCCACACCCATTCACCCTGCACACACAAAGCACCTCAGAGCTCCATCTCCATGGATGTATGACTCTTACCTACAGACTGAGATGACAACTCGTTTTCTGCCATTTCATCTCATTTCAGACAAGACAGTAAGCTACACACCAGGCAACGGAGGAAAACAATGATAAGCATCATTTACCAAAATTATTCAGCTCTTAAGACCAAAATAGTGCCTGTGTATCCAGTTACCACAGAAAAATGTTGTCCCAAGGCACCAGAATGAAGTAACAGATTTGGCTTTTGAGGTCAAGGAATTTTTCTCATCAAGTGTCAGTGGTAAGAAATTAATGATGAAAGTGGCCATTTACTCTTTGCTGATGATGCTACATAACATATTGGATTATATGTACTGCACTGAAGCTTGCCTTTTAGTTTAATCTAAATGGCAGTGAAAAGGACTTAATAGATACACAGACTTCAAATGCACGCTCTCCTGAAAACGATTCAAAGAAACCGATGTTAAAAAACAGAAGTCCTGATTATGTGTAACACGATTCTGTGCATACCAAAACCCCAATGAATTTATCCAGTGACTCGTTTTACATTCAGCAATAAGGCACAAACCTTTGTGCATGCTGAAGCCATTCTCAGCACAGAGGTGATGGGACACAAAAGCTTATGTCTGTGGTGGACCCAAGAGATTGCCAGTACCTCTGATTTCAGATTGTCTATATTTATTGTTGCTAGCATCTTACACTAATCACAAAGGGTGAAAGAAATCAAATAAAAAAAGAAGATTCTTGCCTAATAAGCTACAAAGCCAGACATTTAAGAGGCACTAAGCAACGAAGGAAATTGGATGATATAGAGCAGCTGATAGCATACACTGAAATAAGCCCTGAGCCACATTTGCAAAGCTCTGGTTGGATGTACTGAAAGAGAAGAACTGACAGTCAGGACAGATTTGAATGCCTGCAAAGAATAAAAAACAACAGAGATAAGGCTAAAACATGATGAAATCACAATTTATTTTGTTTAGGGCAGGGAACACAGACTTTTCCCACTGGCCCTTTTCCAAAATAAATAGGAAAAACTAACAGTCACAAACTCCAGAAAGTTCAACAAGCAAAAGGACTTAGCCAGCGGTTCCAGATGACAATTCTAATAGCTGGCACTGGCATACTTCATCCTGTTCTTTTACCAGTTTTTCTACAGCTCAAAAGAGAAAAAGAGAACCATATTTCTTAGATGTTTAAGAGTTTTGGAGCCAGGGAGAATCCAGGTCCTCTCTTTCTTCCCATGTAATGTAACAGAAAATCTTAATTTAGTTTCCTCAGTAAAGCGCACTGCCAGAGCATTTAGTCACTTTTAGCCTGTTTGTTTTTGATATAATTATATGTCTCTGGTTTGTCATATCCTTATCTAATGCAGTTTGATATTTATTCAACTTGAGTGTTTGGGAATGGGGTATCCTGTTTGTATGCACATTCACGTACACCTCCAACCACCATTCCCTGAAACATACATGTGCATGGACACCCCTGCACTCCCACATACAAACGAGGGCAGATTTAGTTAATTGCCATATGGAAAAACAAATATGCTCAAGACATCCTGTGAAAGAATACAAGGAGACTGGCACAATCCTGAGCAGTACATAAAGAACAGTTTCAAGGTTTTTATTGGAGGAAGACAGTAGATCATCCAGCACTCTGTTTTGGCGAATTTCTGTCAAACTGACATTCCAATGTCGGCAGCGTACATAAAACCGCACAACTATTTAGCATTGTACAGATTTTACATAACTCTTGAAGCTACCGACTCGATTCATTTTCCTTCCAACTGTAAGACAGATTAATCCAAAATGAATGAAGACAGGCAACCAGAAGTAATGTTACTATAGCTGGTAAACATTCTTTAAACTGCTGTATCAGTAAGCCGCTTAAAATCCTCACTATCATTGCATGCTACATCTGCTCAATAATTACTACCTCTTGGAACCGGATTATGACTATATACTGTGTAGTGCAACACAAGACAAAGCAGTATAGGTAGCCAGCAATCCTGGAATTCACGCACAAAATGTTAAGCCCTGGAAAGTCGGGTGGTGTGGGCAGCTGTGCCCACTCCCTTGTACTGGCAGATGCTCTGAGCCTCAACATCAAAAATTCCGTATCATCTTAAAAAAATAAAAAAATGAAGCCACCATATGCTTCATTACAAGAGGTAGAAATATTTCACAGAAAGTAAGGAAAACTGCATTATCAAGGACAGGCAAGTATATTGTAATTACATTTTAATAAAATTAACAAAAAATAAAAGGTCAATGCCCAGAGCAGGGCAGGAGGAGGAAGGAAAGATTTCTCTCACTAAACAAAAGGCTTTAAAATTTTAGACTAAGACAAGAAGCACCTTGGGAAAAAAATTTATTAACTCCCATAGGACTGTGGTTCTGTCATGGTTTAGTCCTTCACAACTAAAGGAAATACAAGTGTTTAACAACTCCACAACTCCAGACAAGTCCAGGATAAAACATAACCTCCGTCCACAAGCACTTAAGTCTAGAAAAGGTTTCCGACTGCACAAAAAATGTGACATTTGTGCACTTAAAGAGTTTGGGCTAGTAGAAAGGAAATCATAACCACTGAGTGTGAAACACTTCCTAACTAAGGCCAGATTCTGGTATATGCAAAATTGGCATTACACAGCTGCAGTGGCTGCACTAACTGCAAAAATAAAAATACTCCTAAACTAAAAATCATGCTGTTCAAAAGACAGACACAGATCACAGCACGGAATAAGAATAAAGAGAAATTTGTATAATAGGAATGTTTCAGTTCTAAGTTTAAAATTAATTTCTCTAAACTTGCCAAAGAAATATTTATCTCCAAGATCTTAATTCAATGATGTCTCAGACTACATAGCAATAGACAGAAAAGAATCAAAGAAAGAATTAATTGGCAATGCAGCAATTCCCAGTCGATTTGGTTTGTCTCCTCCAACCGTATCTTGCACATACAAGTTCTAATACCCGACATCGGAAGCATCTGAATTTTGCTCTCAATCCACAAGAAGAATGCAACAACACAAGAAAATAGCTGTCTTCCACCTGGGCACTTGTTTATACTCCACTTATCAGATTGTTTCCATTTAAAAGTAAAGAAAAAAATAAATCAAGTTAGTTATTCATACAGAAATTTTAATACCTGAAGCTAACTCCTAGGCTACTTGGAAGCTTTCAATCTCTTGTCAGAACTGATTAAGAAAAATGTATCCAAACACAAATTTAGAGGTAAATAGTTGTACTATTAACTCTTAGTTTCAGAATGTTCAGCAGCACAGGGACCCTCTCCTCATGAAAAGGCACAAATGTTGAACACAAATGTCACAGAGCTGAAATTTCAGGTAGAACCAGAAATACATTTAAACTGCAGTTCTGGAAGAGACTCAAAAGGAACACAGAGAGAACAGTCCTACAAGCTGCTTATTTCAAAGCCAACATGTACAACTTAAAATCAAGTACAATTATGGATGGCTGGCACAGCTTTCCTGAATGGGTGTGCTTCACCAGACTTCAAATGTGCTACTTAACAAATCAGAAGCAATGGACCATGCAAACGTTTCAACAAAACGGGATTAATGCTTGATATAAAGTTACTTAGACAGTACTCAAAGTAAAAGGAAATTACAATCTACAATGAGAATATTTCTAAGAAGGTGATAACTCTTAGATGAAATAAAGCCCTCTCTTACTCGTACCCCTTCTTTCACTCATAATTAATTTGGGCTAGAGGACAAAACAATGTAAGGACTCCCATGTGGGATACCATTTTGCCATTACCCCCTGCAGTCTTAATAGTCTTGTACCTTAAAATAGAAACCTGAAAGTAGTTCAGCTCCCAGTTTTTGATCAAGCCCTGTAGCATATCTGTACCTTCATTGCAGTTACTTGGCTTAAAAAAATTCAAAAAGGACTAGCAGAGAAGTGGAGGGATCAAAGAAAAGGGTAACAAAAGTAATTACCCAGTTACTGTTTCCATGCTGTTTTCTGGTCCAGTTGCACACCCCTGTGTAGTCAAAAGAGAAGGAACCAAGTCTGGAGGGCCCGATTCTGCAGCAGGTACACACACAGTCCAACAAGATCATAAATCATTTGAGGGTCACACAACCACACTGGGGCCAGAGCGAGCTGGCAAACAGCAGCTGGTCTGATGTCTTCCAGCCAGCCAGCCGCTGCCCGCCCAAGCTTTCCTGGGGACACAAATGAGGACTTGAGCACCTGAACGCTTAATTATCAGAACTACACCAGGGATCCATGTGGATGTCCGCGGATGCCACACTTGATAGCACTGCTGCAATACCGATCCTATGAAGAGAAACCCCTGCACAGGCTCCCCAGCTATGGATCCCTGTTCCATATTGTACAAAACAAAGAGGAAACATTTGTGAAAGCTGAGAATAAACACCTAATGGTAGTTACTGTCACAGAGTACTCGCCCACTGCTCCTAAACTGATAACCTTCCTTACCTTCTTCCCCTATCTGTTTTTTTCAAAAAAAATAATGACCTCTATCCTAAGAACTTGCCTTTGCAGGGCACATACCCTCCAACCCAGTAATCCATTTTACATATGCAAATCTGGTTTGAGTGGACACTCTTGACTGAAAACTTGCTATCTACTGATGTACCAGTGAGGTGACCAGTGCTGGTTTTCTATCCCACAAAGCACTGGCTGACTGTGCTACTGCATGCCAGGTTTGTTTTAGGGAGACACGTATCTGTGACAAAAGGGCTGAGGTCTTCAAATGACTTAGGGGGAAGCTTCTCTTTATCTGTGTTTCATTAGGAAATATTATGGTTCCAAAATAAAGTAAGAAAATTTCACTGTATTATCTGAGCAGCCAGAAAATGTGATTTTTTTTTTCAAACATACAACTGCAAAGCGTTATACAAAAGACAAGTAACTAATCCCTGTTAAAAAAGAGCTTGCCTTGTTTAAAATATAACATATGCCCCCTGGCATTAACTACTTCTGGTCTCAGGGATTTGAGGTTATTTCAGGATTTGGTGACTAATGGAATAATTATATTACTTGGGGCTTAAGCAACAATGTCTAGATACTTTAAATATTTTCCTGCAACTGCTTGGTGATAAACTACATTACACATCCTCCAGAAGGCAATATATTCTCAATGTTCAGACAATATTTATGAGTTTGTTTCAAAGGTTTCTGATTTTATTTAGAGTGTTCAAAGCATGTAGGCATAATCGAAGCAATATATTTTAAACCCTGCCATAAATCATTCACTGTGCAAAAGCAAACTTTCATTAAAAAGAAAGCCCTTAATTGGTGAGAACTTCCTGAATGTAAATTGTCACTCTGGATACCACCTCTTGTGCCTTTCTTGTAGCAGATGGTCATTAACTTGCAGCAGGATGGGCACTGAGATTGCCCAATCATCCGGCTCTGCTGTACCACCTCGGCCATCCCGGTGATGGCCCAGAGACTCTCCAGCCGGCTCAAGCCCTCTGCAGCCGATTCAGCAGCACAGACCGCCTGCATCACCCAGCCCATCTCTGTAGCTCCCAGCCTGAAATTCAGCATTTCAGAACCTGACCAAGGGGATCCAAGCTGAACAACTGAATAACCATTGGCAGAGACCCAAGATCTCTCTTGCTATTATTCAGATTTTTCTCAAGTGCACGTTGTTCAGCTCATTATTTAGCTTGGAGATGTAAATTGGTATTTATTAAGCTTAGGCTGTTAAGATTTCAACTGTCTTCATGTAAAATAAGATCTAAGAGAGATTTCTAAAAGTCACAAGCTGACAACACTCCAAAATTCCCAACACTTCCTTCCATGTCTGTACTTCTTAAGGCCACTTTACACCTGCATGAAACCTTTCACATTTTAATCTATGTACTTTGACTTCACTGAGGGATGCTGATTTGCCTCTCTTTCCCATCCATTCCACCTGGAGACATCCTAAGGCACACTGAGAAAGCCCAGCAAGGGACCCAGCAAGGATCCTTTCACATGCAAGGGTCCCCAGGTGAAATCCAGATGACACCCTCCGGTTAGCTAGGCGGAGTTTGTAAGTGAGGATCAAAAGCCAGAGATGCTGAAAACCTCATTGAAGGACAGAATTCAAAACTTCTGTAGGCAAGACAATGTCACTTTAACAGACCTTATCAACACATTCAAGAAAAAAGCCCATGCTTTAGTGGAAAAGAAATCCAGAAGATTCCTTCAAGCCAGCTGAACAATAAACAGGACAGAAAAATACTACTTTCTGAATCTGACAGTTGCTCAAAGTATGGACACTGAGTTGCATGCATCAAAGCTTTTCTATCAGGCCTCTACACCTGCACACAGGTAACTCAAAGATAACAGAAAGTTAGGAAAGGGGATGAATTCTAATTATCAATAAACCCCTGATAATATTTACTAGTATTTTCAGAAGAAGTTATCTCACCCCTTCAAGCTGTCTCCCAACAAAAAATGTAACAATCTCACCTAGAAGAGCACAGCACTGCCCTCATCTTTCTTCTCATCCCATCTCCTACTACATCCCCTAACTGGAGATCTTGGAGCCACGGCCTAGGTCACAGCTGCTTTATTTAGTTATCGGAAAAAATGACCAATTCTCCTATGCAATGTTGATCCATATGATTTAGGAAGCTGATTTTATAAGCATTAGGAAAACCAAATTAATTTCATCTACATACAGAAATCTAATTTATTTCTTTCATAAGAGCTAACTGGCTTTCATTATCCAGATTTTCCAGCAACAAACCTTGTTCTTAAGAGCTGGTCACTGACGTTTTTGTGATCGTTTTTATTGTACTGGCCAGAAATTTCACTTAGCTTTAATCTCACTTTGTATCATATAATCAAGAAAACAAATATTCTGTAACAGCCCTGCCCTTCACAATGCTATCATCTTCATGAAATTACATACAAGAGTTTTATCAGCTGCTGTGGTGATCATGACAGGCAAAACCACATTCCAGAGCGAATCTCACTATTATAAACTTCCAGGTAGACTTCCCATTTCGCATATGGTCACAGCCTGTAACACAATGTTTGCCAGCATGAAGCACTTAGATATTTTAATATACACTGCAATTCACGTAATACAAGATTAAACTCAGTAAGAAATGGGGGGAGAACAGGGACAGTCAAGTGGAGTAACAGCTATAGATTAAATGCCATCCACAGTGCTTCGCTGGAGGGAGGACAATAAATAAACACAGAACTGCTGATCTCAGCTCAGTCCTTGAGGAGCTATAAGGTCCAGGCCACAGAACAGGTCTGGCATAAAAATGCAAAAGCTACTACACTGAGATATTTGGTAATGTCTGTTCAAGAGACAAACCTAGGCTGGAGCAGGGAAGGATCACAGATGTGTCACTGCTGAGAAGGAAAATCCAGTCAGGTAAAAAGATTTAGGTCACCTGCATAGCAGGATGGGGAAAATCCATGCTAGCTGGCTGCCCTGCATGTGCCCTGCTGGAAAAAAGGCTCAAATTTACTCTCCAGCCAGACAGCTCCTTACAAAGGAAACTGGAGATTAAGACCCCTCTGGAAATTACCACTTTGGGGATTAACGTGCACACGCATGCACCAACGCCTCGGAAATGCACAGTCAGAAATGCATTTGAAGCAGGTGGAAATGCAAAATGGAAAGCAGAGCTGGCAGGCTACTTCAGGCTATGGGGTTTAATGCAACCATAAATATTACCCGTCTCAGCTATTCCATCTTGACGCAACCACTGCTCATCAATACTGTCAGCTCGGCGTTAGAAACAAGCCACATGACAGCCACGGGTCACCCACTCCCCCCAGCCTGGAGGGACCCGCTGCAGATGGAGCTCGGCATGCCTGCACATGAGCAGCCCCAGACACCTCTGTGCCGGGGCAGAAAGAGGAAACGTAAGACAGGAACCTGACACCTGGTGTCATCCAGGAATTTGCTTGATAGCAGCTCTGTGATCAATTGCTCAGGGTAGTGGGCTTTTTAGGAATTATCCAGGAACACAGAGGCAACCAGAAAGCTCCCTCTGAAGTTATACTGGAGTGAGTGACCTGCTTAAATGCCAAGGTGACAGATGCCTGTGTCACGGAGCCCATCCTCTCCTCCTGGCCTTGGGGCTCATGGGCAGGGAAAATCAGAAAGGCTCTGATGCAGTGCATGAGTTATACATGTCAGCAGGTGTCTACTGAGTACTACAGAGCTGTCAGACACTTTGTTAATGCAGCCAAGCCTTTAGATAGAAAAATGGGAAATTCTGTTTAACATTAGGAGATTTTATTTTTTTAATTTCAAATTCTTCCCAAACCACTTCTGATGCTAAAGTCACCTACATGGAGAGGAATTTGCTAAAATGACACATTTTAAAATGGTATCTACAGTAAGGTATATGAAAAGCAGGGCTCAGTTTATGGATTTGTAGAAAACCTTTACTGTTTGTTCACCAATATTTCCTTCGCATTCTGTAAAATACTTCCCATCCCTCTTCACTTTTACAGTATGCCTCTGTATAATGTTGAACCTACAGAATCATAGAATCTTCTGGTTGGAAAAGACCTCTGAGATCAAGTCCAACCGCACCCATCCTCTGCTAAACCATGTCCCCCAAAAACTCATCTATTCGTTTTTTAAACACCTCCAGGGATGGTGACTCAACCACCTCCCTGGGCAGTCTGTTCCAGTCCTGACGACCCTTTCGATAAAGAAATTTTTCCTAATATGAAGTCTGAACCTCCCCTGGCACAACTTATGGCCATTTCCTCTTGTCCCATCACCTGTCACTTGAGAGATCAACACTCGCTCTGTTACAGCCCCCTTTCAGGTAGCTGGAGACAGTGATGAGGCCTCAGCCTCCTCTTCTCCATGTCAAACAAGTTCCCTCAGCCGTTCCTCGTGGGACTTGTTCTCCAGACCATTCACCAGCCTCTTCGTCCTGCGCTGGATGCACTGTGACACCTCGATGTCCTTCTTGTAGTGAGGAGCCCAGAACTGAACACAGTATTCGAGGTGTGGCCTCACCAGTGCCGAGTACAAGGGCACAATCACTGCCCTGGTCCTGCTGGCCACACTGGTTTTGATACAGGCCAAGGTGCCATTTGCCCTCTTGGCCTCCTGGGCACACTGCTGGCTCATATTCAGCTGGCTGTCAACCAGCATCCCCAGGTCCTTCTCCTCCAGGCAGCTCTTCAGCCAGTCTTTCCCAAGCCTGTAGCACTGCATTGGGGTTGTTGTGCCCCAAGTGCAGGATTCCGCATTTGGTCTTGTTAAACCTCATCCCATTGGTCAGCCCATTGATCCAGCCTGTCCAGCTCTCTTTGCAGCACCTCCCTTCCTTCAAGCAGATCAACACTGCCACCCAGCTTGATGTCATCTGAAAACTTGCTAATGGTACACTTGATCCCTTCGTCCAGATCATTAATAAAGATATTGAACAGGACTTGACCCAGTACTGAACACTGGGGAACACCACGCAAGACTTGCCTCCAACTGAATTAACTCCATTTACCACCACCCTTTGGGCCCGGCCATCCAGCCAGTTTTTTATCCAGCAGAGGGTGTGCCCATCCAGGCCAATGGTAGCCAGTTTCTCAAGCAGAATACTGTGAGAAACAGTGTCAAAGGCTTTACAAAAGTCCAGGTACATCACATCCACAGCCTTTCCCTCGTCCATTCACCAGGTAACCTTGTCATCGAAGGAGATCAGGTTGGGTCTGGCAGAAAACGTGCCTTTCATAACCCTGGCTGTCCTGCATGTACTGTGTGACAGCATTCAATATGATCTGCTCCATGACCCTCTCCGTTAGCGAGGTCAAGCTGACAGGCCTGTAATTCCCCGGATCCTCCTTCCAAATCTTCCTGTAAATGGGAGTTACATTTGCCAGTCTCCAGTCAAGTGGTATCCAACCGAGTCAGATTTTCAGAAGAAGCCAGCTCTGGCACAAACTCACCCTCGCTTAAACCCACAATAAAAATTTCAAAGTCTTTGATCAGCAGTCATCCAGTAATAGCAGTGCTGAAGAACTTTCCTTATGAATATTCATTTTAAAATTTCATTCTAAATAATCATTTTTAAAGTTTTAAGGACATTTTGTGCCCCTTCTCCACAAAGCAAGCAACTTTGCCATGGGATTCATAGGCTTCGGTGGGTCTAGTTTAAAAAGGTGTTTTTTGGGGAAGAAGATTATGTGAAGCCTGCTAAACGTTGCAGAGAGGGGGAAGCAGTGGAGAACCCAGTAGAAGAAATATCTTCTTTCATTCACAAAAGGTTTTAATTGGTCTCACCATCACAACCTTCCTGCAACCAGCTGTTGTAATTACACATCAGCCTTTGCATGGCCCCAGGGGAAAGTCTGGAATACTGCACTGCATCTGATATACTGAGCTGTGATACTTCGAAGAGACAAGAAAATGAGTTTTCTAATTATTTATGTAAGCAATTCAGAAACCACATCCACCGCTTTCTCATCGCAGAGAGATTTTATTTTTGTGGGGACTTTTCAAGGACAAAGGTTTCAACTCCCAAAAATTTATCCAGGAAAAGGAAAAGCAAAAGAAATGAAAACCCTGTAATGCTATTTTAGCAACATGCAGTGCTGCACCAATTGCTAACATTGGTAACTTCTCAGTATTCCAGGCACATGGAAGGGCTGAGGTCAAACACGTTCTGACGGCAGCATTTACTGCTTGGTCTCGCTCACACTGCGCTTCTGACGGATGCCGTGCCGCCTGCATTGTGTGGAATCCTCCCCCAGGCACCTGGAGCCACTGCCTCCAGAAGATAAAACACTCCTGCTGCAATGAGGAGCCAGTAATGAGATACAAGAATAGTGGACTCGCATTTCCTTCACGCAAATTATCGGGAGGATCTGAGTTCACAGAAAGGTTTGAAATGGAAGGTAGGAGGGAAAATGACTGATAAAATACGCCCCCAGAGCTTTACAGGGTGCAGTTTATGTGCTCTCACCTCAAATGCGAGTCATATATCAGAGATCTCTAAATATCTGCTGTAGCAGCTCTTAGTGACAGCCTGCTCCAGGCGCAGCACCACTGGAGGCAGGTAGTGGGGCCTGATGGCCACTGCTTGCCCAGCATCCAGGAGGGATGCCCAGCGTACGCCAGGGACACCACAGATAAAATGGATCCCTCTGCCTTTTAGGGAGTAATCCTGCACCCCGAGGAGCTTTACTTAAGGAATAGTCACAGAGGTTTCTAGAGCTCAGAGCAGAGGCAGGAGCAGCCCTCCTGGAACCCTCCTCTCTCCAGTGCTTGAAAACACGCATTCTACACGCACTGGTGTGGCTACTCACTCCTCCTGCTAGCACTGGTCCTGGGGCCGGCCAGGTGAACCCTGCTGTACCCTCTCCACTTTTCCTCAGAGCGGCAGAGATCCAAAGCAGGGCCATAAGGCTTCTATGCATTTTCCCTTCCTTCGCCAGCCATGACAGACAGATGAGTGACCAGGGGACAAAGGGCAGCTGGGAAGTGCTGTCCTTGCTGTTGTAACGGTGGGGTCCTTCCCCGGCACTGTGCCAGAGGTTGGCCATTACGGACCTCACCAGTCACCTAGCTGGAAATTACTGTATCACAGATTCATAAAAAGCACCGTTGACAACTCTGACTTTATTGTAACGAGGCAGGACATACTTCACAGGTCTCTGGAGCATCTGCAGTAACAACACGGACAGCAATGCAAGGAGGCACACAGTGACTCAAAAAGGAAGCCAAGAGCATTGTGTGCAGAGGAAAACCCACTTTGATCAGCATTTCGCTAGAAAACCCAAGTGATAAAATGCAAGATGGAAAACACCAGCGTCACAGTCTCAGCAGCACAGTATCTTACTACCAAAACCATCCCATCAAATACAGCTGGAGTATTTCTGCACTTGGTATTACTATGCCCAAGTCAATAATAGCAGAGTTGTTTGCTAAAGAACAGGCAAACAAAGCATGAATCTGAGTGAGAGTTAACCAAAGCAAACTGAGAGGTTTGCAAAGGGCTACTAGACAGGGTAAATAAAAGAAAATTGAAAAAATGAGTGGCTGTACAGAATATCTGGGAGGTAGAACTAAATTCCCCCTACTCAATATTTCTAAGGATCACGCATTGCAAAGTTTTGACAATTATGAAGCACGTTAGCTAATCATGAAAATTCATCAAGTATGTCATAAGTGACAAAGAAAGAGTACTTGACTGCTAAAATTGGATGAGCCACAAAACCTCCTGACAATCACTTACATAAATCACAGGAACATTTCTATCATTTGACACAGAAGGTGTTTCCAGCGAGTAATATTTTCATGCCAAGAACAAGAAAGTTTGTATACCTCATTTGGAATCACACCATATTTTGATCACTACAATATGAAAGCATTTCAGTGAAAAAAAAGAAGGGTTATGCTTTTGTGGTTTAAAAGTGAAATATTTGCAGCTGAGCAGCTGTGGACCTTACTGTCCACACCAAAGCAGCATGAGCAAGGCAGAGCTGCCATTTGCATGTAAATAATGAGAAATGACAATAAACACACATGTACTTTTTACACAGTGACACTCGAATAAAGGAAGTAGCACCAGATAACAAACTTTACTCCTAAATGGTCTATGACATTATTGAAACAAAATAAACAAGGCAGAAGGTTTATTGACTTTTGTTCCAAGGACTGTTCATGTCCCGTGGCATTACAACATATCAAAAGTTAGGAGCACTTAAGCAAGTGCAATGGTGATTCTTTTTTTTTTTTTCAAATATTAGGTCCTGGTTTTCATCTGTAATTAGAAATATCCTTTTGTTGTTGTTTTTAAATTTGTTTCTCCCCTCCCATCTCAAGTATTCCAAATATGAATTTATAATATTATGAATACGAAATTTCACTTCCTACTATTACAAATACATACCGAAGGAAAGGACTCGCAATCTACCTGAAGACAAAGTGTTCTTTTAAAAAACAAAAATGAAGCCCCGCTCACCTCCTATACCCTCTTCAGAGCTGATCATAGCCAGCAGCCAGATCTGCTCCACTCTTTAGACATGTGGTTGCATCCACTCCACACTGGGTACTTTCTGCATGCTTCCTATTAGAGCAACTAACTGCCTTCCTTTTCCATAAATCCTGAGTGTAGAGCAGGAAACAGCACGTGGACTGACATGGGTTAGTGCTTTACCAGCTTCAGCAACTGATCTTTGCATAAGACATGGGTTTCCCTTCAGGAAGAGATGACACACAAGACAGAGTAGGTAGTTCTCCATACAAGGTAATAGGTGGATGCAAACAACAGAATAAAACACACATTTTTTGACAGATTATTCTACAAAGAAATAACCTGCCATACACAGCTCCTTTCTCCCTTCTGCAATTTTTTTTTCTTATTCTGAGTCTTGATAGTAGCCCTTGATATCGTATCATGGAATTTTATACAATATTATGCATTGTCAACATTCTATGGACTTTGAAGATGTCAATGATAGCTTAAAAAATAACACACATCGTCTGTTCTCCACCATTCTTCCATTCTTGAAATGTTGTCAGGAGATATATTCATAATTAAATCTCTACGTATATCAAAAGACATCCCTCAGCCAGGTAAAATGCTCACACTCCAGCAATACAATTAGTCTGAGATGACATCCTAGATTTTCTAGCTAACAAGGTCAAAAGAGAAAATATGAGAAGTAACACCTATTCAGCTGCAATCGTTTCTGGTATATGTCTGTGAATATGTTTGCTGCATTTCTCTTTTTAAATTTAAAACTTGTCTTGCTAGCAAAAAGAGAAAAAGATTGTTTTTGTAGTCCATACACTCAAATATAGCATGTTGAAAAACGGATTACAGAATGATATTCCACATGTTCTGGCTAGATCAGTAATGCAGAGCACTTCTCACCATCTTCATGAAAGTATTTCTGCATGGTTGCCACTTACTTGACAATGAAATAAAAAGTAGGCTGTCCCAATAGAAATAAGGAACCTCCATATGATATCATGGACAAGTTATCTTGATTACCAGAATCACAGGCAGATGGATAGTTGAAAAACAACTCATCTTCAATTATTTTACCACAATATTTATCATCAAATGTGCTAAACCAAATTATTGTCAGTATACCTGTGCGTGAGCATGCCGAAGCACGGTAAGAACCTATAACTCTCTGACAACACCAGCACTGGTTATGGCCACAGAAAGGAAACAAAGAAGTCACTGATATTTATACTTTACTCTGGTTTTGTGACATCATTTTCCAAAAGCAGATAAATGTAAAATCCCAATTCTTTGGATGACCTGCAGAGTATGCAATATAATACAGCTCAGTAATTTTGCTCTTTACCTCTCCACAGAAAGAGAATTACATTTCTCTGCACATGCTGTGATTTTTAGTGTTCAGTTTTGTTTGTGCTCAAAGATCCCTATTAAGACCATTAAATCATATAGCCACTGATGGACCTCAATTAGCACTGAAAACATACAAGAAAAGCTTTCTTAAAAATAAAGTTGACTGACAAAAGACATCTTTGAACAAAAAAAATAACCTGATAAAAAACATACAATGGGAAACTAGTTGCAACCTTAACTGTGGAGAAACAGTCCATCAGTTCATAACGAGCATGGGACTGTCATTTATCCTGACAGTTAGAACAAGGCATTGTCCATCTGCTCCACCAGTTCTTTGTTACTGTCCCCATGAATGTTTGCAAACATATTCAATCCAATTAACAGTTTCTAGGAACAAGTATCTGGCCTTTGCTAGGAAATGTAAAAACTCTTTGGAGAGAAATCAGAACCTCTCACTGAATTCCCTTTCTTTTCTCAAGGAGCTCAAGCTCCTTCCCACCCCCAGCCCCAGAGGGCAGATTTTGTCACGGTCAGTTCACTCAGGGCTGAACCCTCAGAAAGCCCGAAGAGACTCAAAAGGACAGCTTAGAAAAAATTATGCGGCAGAAATTCATTTGAAACAAGGATATATTCAACAATTTGAGTACAAACTCAAATTCATCAAGGGCCAAGGGGTGACAAATGCTTTAAACTTCCATCAACTTCGGCAACTGGTACGAGTGTAATCAGAAAACCAAACCAGCCACAAAGCAAAAAAATCACTGTTCATTTCTATTTAATAGCCTGTAAGCTACTACACAAAAATACATCTTAAAAGTGCCAACAGAAGACAAAGAATTAAGGTTAAATAAATGACTATGAAAACAAGTTAAGAAGCACCAAACAACCATCACTACTGTTTTTACTTTCTAGAAGATGTAAAACAAAAAAAATTCCTTTCCAGCATCTCCAAACAGATTACCGCATGGGTTAACATCTTCACTGTATAAACTTCTGGCCAGTAATTACAACAGACTAATCTTTCGTAACAGGACAGAACTAGATTTTTTTCCTTAAAAGAAAAAAATTGCTTAAAAAATCTGTAATCAAAATTGGGGGGAGGGGAGCAGGGAAAGTAACCAAAAAAAAGTTTCTTTTTACCTCTTCTCTTTCCTGCAAACAGCTGAAAATAATTTTTTAAATATTCAATTTAAAAATTTTGCATCAGTTGGCTTGGTCTAAAAGCATACAGTATGTTTTTAATTAGTACAAGAGAAATCCTTCATGTGTTTTTACGAATAGAGGGATTTAAATAGTAAAATATGAAGTGCAGTAAATGCACAAAAGGAACTTTCAAATCTTTGGTACAGCAAAGTATCAGTGCTATAAACTCTAACTGCTGGGCATGGTACTTTCCCTCTTGTGCAGCCCTGAAGGGAATGGCTACTTAACTATTTAAGTAACATGTCCCTTATCGGACAAAACTGGTCCTTAAGAGATCATGGGAAGTTAGTAACACAGCTAAGGACCACATAACATGAACATTCTTAATAACAGGTTACTTTCTGAACAGCCGGCAGTGGAAGGAAGGAACCCTGTGGAATTGAATTTACCTGTCAGCAAGAATGCATCAATTTTTGGTTTAGATGTAGGGGTAAAAAAGGAGTGAGAGAACATAGTGAGTTGATGGCCCCTAGTCCTCAACTTAAAAAGAGACCTAGCTAATGACTATGAGTTTTCTTCTCCTATCTGATATGATGAAGGCATGGCTGGTTTAGACCTTGGGGAAAAAAAAGAAGTTCCAGAACAATGCAAGTAGATCAGACACTGGTGATGCAGGGATTTATAATTAGTGGTGAGGAGTTAGGAAGAAGGAAAAACAGTAGATGTATTTGTAGTGAAGTAGCAGTGGAGAACTTTTGCAGAACAGCTCTGCATTTTCCAATATTAAAGGAAAAGCAAAACAATAAGCATTTTAATTAGAATCATCTCTTACGAATTAAATATCCAGTCTCTCTCTGACTGAAAGTAATGATCCACATTCCATCCACAAACAGTTGCACCTGATTTCTGGCATTTGTCAAAAGTAACACAGGTTCCTACACAGGGAACTGGCACGCATCACCTCATGTTGTAAAAATGCAATCAGGAAAGAAAAACACTTAACTCAGAATTGTCATCTTGTTGCAGGGAGATGGCTGTGCCTTCTTTTGTAAGTATGCACTTTAACAAATCTCTGTATAGTTCAAATAAACCAACTGACCAAATTTGCAGACCACAAACCACAGGACAAACAAGGGAAAAGCTTCCTTGGCAAGTGTGTGTGCCTTTCCATTGATGTCTAGAACCATGCTAGGTTTATTACTTTAAAAACATGCTACACAGATCATACTTTCACTCTGTATCTAGAAATAAAATTCTTCCCTTTCTGGGTACTTCAACAAGACTTCAGAAGCTGTAAGAAAAACATTTCTGATGGTAGCTTTCTGAAAAGAAAAGGATCTGGGCAAAACACTATCATTGGCAGCTAAGCTCCTGAGCTTCCTCCTACTTCTTTCCACTGATTTAGCATATCCACATTAGCACATGGAAAGACGACAAAGATTTATTTGCTCATAAACACCTTTCAAGTCAGAAGCAGACAACTGCCCTCCATCTCAGGGAGAAGACTATTCTGACAGGCATATCAAATGCGTTGTCAATAGATACTTGGGCATATTGATACCTTCTGCCTCTCATGCCCGAGCTGCACCTCTTCCCTACTCCCACGAAATCTGACTTCTCCTCAGGAGACAATGAAGAATGCATACACTCACATACATACACATACAACTTTGAGCCATATAAGCTCAAAACACAATAACTTCCCCTCCACTATTCTTACCCTGAAATTTGACAGTTGCAGACAAGAGCCCAGCCACTTCAAAGCAAGGTGAATCTCAAACAGTCAACAAGACCAGAGGAAAAAGGAAGACACACTTTCAAATAAGCAAAACACCTTGATCAGACATGTGCCCAGATTCTGTAATTTCAGAGGTGCAAAAGTTCTGGATTTGAATTTTGCAATTTGGAGCTCGCTCTGGGCCACCTCTTCCATCTTCTTCCATCAGCTGCAGCTTTCACTCAAAGCAGACTACAGCTAACAAAGTCAAACAATTCAGTTTATCCAATAAAACCATCCAGATGGCAAAGATACTTCCTCAAATGCCTTGTTATCTTAATTAGATAATAGTTTTAAAAGTTCTTCTGTTTGGCCGGCTTGGAGGCAGACACCTACACGTGACTCATAAAAATGCCCCTCTGGGCAAAGCTCACCTATCTCCTTGCACCTGCCTCTGACTTAGCATGACTATTTCTTGCTCTTTCGCTACTTGCCACATCAGCTTCCTAAGATTCTCCAAGTTTCCCCAAGTAGGGCAGAACTCTGTCTCCCATGATCTCTTAATGAAATTGATCTTTAGAAAAGGTCTCGTTTGCCTTCTCTGGAGCACTTCCTTTCATCCCCCACGCTATTCATGCCAAATAAAAGAGGCTACACATACTAACCAAGCCAAGAAAGGAAAAAAAAAGCCCAGATGGTTTAGTAAGGAGTCTGACGTGATTACAAAAATTTTCCAGAAACCTATAACTTTCAAGGTCTAAGCTGTGTCCTACATTAGCAGAATGATTTGTTTTCCATGATCTCCTTTGGTCTTTTGAAACCTCCCAGAAGCACCACATTTCAGATGGCAATTTGCTTTAGGTCTGTTAATTTTTGCTACATTCTTCAAAGAAAACGCTCCTCTTTCCCTTCACAACAGACATTTCAGGAATCTCCTTCTGTTCATTTTCTGAGAAGCTCCACAGATTCTAGAGGAGTTTCTCTAAGAAAAGCTCCACTGAACAGGGCAAACACATGTAAGTGCAACTAGGCTGGGCAAGAGGCACAGTAATTAAAATTCCCTCAAAATAAAACACAATTACAACCACAATATCCACAGCTTATATTTGAAAATCATATGATGATAGGTAAAGTTATTGCATAAAGTTCTGGAACTTCGCTGGGGATCCACTGCTGGAGTGAGTCATTTAGGATAGGTCTCCTGATACTTCACTTCAGCCATCTGAAATCCATGGTCACAGCAACGTGGGTGTAAACCCTGTGGACATCAGCCTGTATGACCACACTCTGGAGTTGCTCTCTCTTTTCACTGTCTACAACAGGACCTTGGTTGCTTATCCTAGACAAGGTGTTCACATTTCAGAAGACTAATACAAACTACTCTTTAACAGCAGGTGTTTTGTACATCTCAGACAGAGATGTTACACACTTCCATGCACAGATCTCGGCACACCTTGTATACGGCAGAAATTTTTGATGGAAGTAGCATATACCAGGGCACCTACTTTTATGACACACCAGTGGCACACAACCATGAATCACCCAGGCCTGTCAGCCAGATGCAGCAGCTTTAAGTCTACTTTATACATCAGAACAGGCACATACGAGCATGTCCTATAATATTCTGTACAGCTAACCACTGTCCTGTTTGGTACATCTGAAAACAGAGACTGTACGAGCAAAACAGAAGCTGATCTAGTGATGGAAGTGTAGCAGCAGGGAACAGAAATACTCAAAGCCACTTCTTTACATGCAGGAAGATACCTTCCAAAGGAAATAACTCACTTTCTTCTTCATAGAGCAAAAATGATGTGGCAGTCATGAATGAGTAAAAGGGAGAAGAAATAACACAAAAAGAACTGAGCACAGCCTGAAGCCAATTGTGCCAACCATGGACTTTCAACCTCAGAGTGCTGTCTTGAAGAACTACTGCCACCAGGCTAACTAAGCTGAACCAGCCTGCTGTTTCCAGGCCGCGAGATAACACCTCACAATAAAATGGCTCTAAACTAAGAGATTATGAAACAAGATTAGCTGCACACACCATGCATGCAAAATCCAACATGCAGCATCAGGTCTGCCTTTCTGCTAAGGAACAGCTGTTAAGACAGAGAGCCTGAATTTACTCAGAACATTTTACTTCTCAGTCTAGGACATGCAAATCTTAAGTGAACAGCCTATAACAACAATTTATAACCCACAATGAGATTTTAATACATGCTCAAAACCTAGATACCTACATCCTCCCAAGTGGAACTGAAATATGTAAGACCCTTATGCAAATACTGAAGCAGCGTTATTAACTGAGAGATCCCAGCACAACTACAGTAGGCACTCAAAAAAAAAAACCATCCCCGGCATAAACCAGATCAAAACTAAAGTTCAGTAAGATAAACAATAACTGGATATAACCAAAGAGTGAAAATACAGAAGGTTGTTTCAAATTTAATGCTGTGTGGGTCTAGATAACACTGGGCCCATTCTATACTCCAAGATGTTGTCATGATTATTTTAGCTTTTGAATTTTTGTTGTTCCTACATATACAGATCAGGCTCAAGCACGTCCGCCATGCACTAACATGAACACTTTGTGTCCTCATTGCCTGCGGTACTCCAGCTGCAGATCAGGTTTGTGGAAGAGCTCAGTCCACCTGAGCTGCTCACGAAGGCTGCAGCTTGCTCAATCACACCTCTGCCAGATCCCACGAAGATCTACAAGGCAGCAGGACCTCTTTTTCTAGCAGCTTCACAGCTGAGCCCAACTCCACACCTGAACACGTGCGTGTTCCAAGCAGAAGGCAATGCATGCTGCACCATAGCCTCTCTATCCTACTGTCTGGGTTTGGGGGCAAATCTATATTTACTAGCAGAGGTTACACTAATATTTAGGGCAATAACCCAGAAGTCCAGCTGACACACAGGTGCACACAAGGGGTCCACCAACTCTACTACAAGACAATCTGCTGGCAGAACTACGAACAGTTGACAGGGTGGTCAGGCATTGGAACAGCTGCGCAGGGAGGTGGTTGAGTCGCCATCCCTGGAGGTGTTTACAAGATGGGGACATGAGTTTCTCAGGGACATGGTTTAGTAAATGGACAGGTACGGTTGGATTTGATGATCTCAGAGGTCCTTTCCAACCAGATGATTCTATGATTCTATGACAGCAACAGCATCTTAAAAGGCTGCAGCAAGATGTACCGAGTCTCAGTCATGCACAAAAGCCTAATGATGGACAATTGATAAGCCAAACAAGAAGCCAAATTTTGCAGATCAACCTGCCAGGTTTGTGAACATAGATGCCAACAGCTAGGACCTGAAATTAGCTCACTGACCTGATCTCTGAAGATCTGTAGTGAGGAGCAAAGGGTCACTGCTGGCCTGATGCAGGACTCAAGTGTTATTTACCAGAACTGTTTTCAGATCTTCTCTTTGCAGGGTAGGGAAAGAAGGCAATAGCCACTGCTTTGGTTTAGGTGGCAAAAAAGGATAAATCAACATAAAGATGCTGATTTTACAATGCCCAAGAATGCCTGTTACTGTGAGCACTCTCATTACAAAGGTAAGCACTCAGGGGAGAGCTGAAAAAGGGAATGTGTCCATCAAGGCTGCCAGAGCCTTTCTGAAGACCGCCTGGCTGTTCAGAGGCATATGTGAAAGTGCAGTTACTGTAAAAGAGAGGTCAGGGTAAGAAGGGAAATCTCTCTCACCCACTGCCAGGTGATTTTGACAGCTTTCATATTCAAATGTCCACAGGGTAAAGACTTCACCTTAAAAGCTTCCCTCCACATCACCAAGGAGCACAAGCTTGTGCTTGCAAACACAGAAGTCAGAACTGAACCACAAAGCATGTTTAGAGCAAAATCATGCCCCAGGTACCCCACCAAGTTGCATGGCTGCAGTCCTTTAAACCAACACTTCCCTTCAGAGCTGTCCCTGCTGCAGACGCACCATGTGTTCACAGGGATGACCAGTCTTTCACACTGCTCCATGCTTTCCCTTTGCTTCTCTAATTGTTTTTTTGTCCACATAACCCAGGGGGGTGATAACTGCTCTGGGACAACCCCAGATAATAATGATGCATGATTTTATCACCTGTCATATCAGAGAGATTGGTGGGAAGGGAAAAAGCATTACAGGGAATTTAATAAGAAAATAAACACATCTGAAATCATTGGGTTTTGCCTTTTGGGTGATAATCTTAAAACACCCAATATACCAGAGAGATCAAGACAAACAGAGACAGAAGAGAGTCAGAGGAAACAGAGAAACAAACAAATAAACAGAGCAAATTTGGAAAGGGAATTAGCTCTCATAAAATGCTAAGCATGCTAAACTCTAACATGTTGATTTTCTAATACAAATCTAAATTTTACTTAAAACTTTTTTTTTGCATTTTTTTAAACACAGACATTATAAGCAAGTTGTTGCTGGTGGGCTTACTCAGCTATAAACATTACACTACTGCTATCAGAAGGATCAATCATGCACTAAATTGCTACTGAAAACATACTCGCTTTTCTGGCTTTATTTCTGCACATGGTAGAGCTGCTGTTTTCCATTGAATATGTTTTATGTAGGGAGTAACTGCATTTTGAAGTCACCTGCAACTTAACGATTGGGTTTTGCACAAGGGACAATATGAAATATTTTTTCCCATACTCTGATGATACCAAAAGCTGTGGCCAATATAAATACACAGGTTGTGGTCACATTTGTTTGGGACTTTGCTGTTTAACAAAGGAGTTAACAGGATCTTAAATGGAACTATATCCATTTTTGTCAGTTCTCACTGACACATTAATCCACAGTATCTTCTCTCTTCTTTTTGAAACAGGAAGATTTCTCACTTAGAAACTAATAAACAATGATTACACTATCAGCAAAAAATAACTATCAACAATTTAGCATCACCACTTGAAAATTAAAAGATGTTTAAAGAGAAGGCTTAACTTTGATTTACCAACAGTTAAAACTCCAGAAGGAATCTGAACACCCTTTAAAGGTTTCCAGCTTGTTAAACAGTTGTGGATGAAGTGAATGTGGGGCTGCAGTGTCATAGATAACCCGGTAGCAGGTCCTGACACTACAAATACTGGTGGACCCAATTATCACCTCAAAAGTATCTCCAAAGAAGTTTACTTTTCTAGCAACGGTGTTTTTTCCCAGTAGATTTCCAATACTTCTCTGCTCCTTTAGGAGATTTAAAGTAGGTCTGGAAGACTGAGGGGGCAGGGGAGCAGCACTGGGTTTCTCAGTTAATTTTTACCTTACAGCTCTAAGATATGTGAAATCTGGGTTTCCCCAGTGGGATACTTAAACTTGAATCTTAAAGATACCTTCATATTAGCTGAAGGCTTTGAGGTGTTGCATTTCTTTGGGCTTGTTCCTTGTGAAAATTCATTAGATGCTGAATTTAAATGTGCTTTACAAAAGCTTAGACGCTCTCAATCAATTGGTTTTAGCCTCCCATGGTTTACAACTGTGGTTATAAGTTAGGTCCACCAGCATGCGCCTGGCTTTTTCTAACATGTTGTCTATCTCCCAACATTGTCATAGACTTCAAGACTTGTACCCATGACACTCTCAGTGTGTAGCTTTCTGCCAGCACTGTGCCATTACATAACACCTCTTGAGCAGCTTACAGGAAACAATGCACACAAATTAAAGAGGAAACAAAGACTACAGCATTATACTGAAAACTGAAAAACAAACATGCATTGCTAGTCATCAGTTTGGGTTTGGATTAGTACTGGGGTTAGCAAAGTCTTCAGGTTTTGTAACACCAAGCACATATGATTTCATTTTCTGTGGTCTTGAAGACACACGATTCAGAAAGTAAAGCCTCAGTATCTCTTCCAGTTCTTCAGCTCATTGATAATGTTTATTCTAATGCTTAGCCAGCCCCTATAAATTGGCTTTAGTAGCATGAAATACATTAAACCTTGTCCTCTGACAGAGGAAGGCCAAAGAGGCAGTTTGAGGTTGTAATTGGCTGTGCATGTGGCTGTATAATCCTAAGCACACCAGTAAACATTCAGTGCTTTTCATTCACTGCCTGAAAAGCTGGGATAATGCTTAGACGCTTCAAAGGTCTGCTACAAGGCTTAATTAATAAGCAGCTGGGCCTTGGCTCAAAGGTATTGAAGTGACCAATACAGTCACCGTTTTCTCTGACTTGGTGGTGAGGAGGGGAGGCATTTCACACCACACAGGGTCTCTGAGATCGCTGCCGTTGATTGGTAACAACAGTCTCCTTAAGGAAGGGCGAAAAATAAAGTGGTATCTCAGTCAGGACATAAAAGCAAGCACAAGCTGTCACGCACATCTACAACCTGCAAACCCTAAGTACCTGCCTAGGTGGGTACTAGCACTGTACCCTACAAGGAACCACATAAGCACCTCATCTTTACTCTGAACCCTTCTCAGAGGACAAACTGTATTAACTTCTCTTCGCAAAAAGAAATTACAATGGCACAAACTGATAGGTCTAAGTTGACAAAAATTCTCCAGCAGAGCTGGGATTTGAACTGGCTTCGAGTCCGGGGCCTTATCTATTAGGCAAAGCCACCCAAAAAGATAAGCACTGTTTCCACGTCCTTGCTAAAAAGGGTTTTCTATGTGTTTTTTTTTCCACAATGACCTAACTCTTTCTTATTACTGTTTCCCTTGGAAACAAAAATGTATTTTGCACAGTTTCCTCTGGACTGCCTTTTTTTTTTAAGAATAATTGCTCCTAAAATTAAGGATTTTTTGATGTTGTTGTTTATTCAGTTCTATATGGCTCTTTCTGATAAATCCAGATTGAAAGGCAACTGGAATTTAACAACTATGTTATTGATTAACCTCGATTTACGGATCACAGCATCACTCTGTGCAGACCTGACCCATGAGCCAAGAAATCCTGACCATGTGCTTCCTTAGACAAGGTGGCTGCTGGACCCACAGCACATCAGGGTGGTTTTCAGGCTTTCCAAGCTACATTTTTACTCTCTTTCTTCATGCTGAGGAAATATTTCCTAAACATCACAAGCAAAATGCACTGCATGCTATCTCCTGGACATTGGTCAATAGACCCATGTCTGTGTCAGTAAAGGGTACATCTTCATATTTTTGCTGATGTCCTTATTTTGGGGAGGAATTTATGATATACTGCACCATAAAAAAAACACTATTTAAAAACGAAAATATCCAAAATAACTCCTCTGTCAAGTGGCTTAAAGTCCCAAAGTCACCTCTTTTAGCAACGCAGAGGCGTGGCCACGCTGCATGAGGCACCTTACCTGAACAAGACCAGATGTAACATCTCAGGCACTTTCCCACAAGGAAATCTTTTTATGAACATGGACGCACAGAGTAGAGCATACATTTTGTTTGTCCAGAACAGCTTGCTTACCCACCAGGGGAACTTTTTTAGTAGGACAGGAGCTTCGCCTCTGTTTGAAGAATACTGTGACCTTACTACTGCAAGGGTTTTCTGCTATCACTTCTCTCATCAGAATTGCTGTTGCTCCTGCTGCATCTGCACTGTAAGAAACAAGTGTAAAATTTTTTTAATAGCCAAATGTGCTACACAAGTGTGGCCTCAACCCTTGATACAGGAAAAGAGAGCACTGACAAAAACCAACAGTCAACGTTACAAGATCAGCAGGGCTACAAGGAGAAAATAAAAACCCAGTTGACTCTGAATATACAGCTCCTAAACTACAGCTTTAGATTTACAGAGCAGCTTAGATGGTATTCAGTCCTCACCGAGCTTACCTGCTAAGTCACAACAGAAAACAGTAATATTCTTGACTGCTCCATCTCTTCATAAGCAATTACAATAAGAACATGAACATGGTCACAAGGGGATGAGAAATCAGGATTGGTCTATGACCAAGTTTTGTTCAGACTGCAACATCTGTAAAAAGTACATCCTGCAGTAATGCTTATATTCTGCCACAAGTCACAGAGCAGACCCTGTTACGCCTCACTCCAGTTTATTTCTTTTTGGAACCACTAACAGTTATAAAACCACTTATAAAATTCAGTGAGAAACAGTCAATTATCTTCCTTTCTTTTTCAAATAAATTAAAAATAGAAAGCAATAGAAGTCTGATTTCACTGTGTCATAAGTACTACTCAAAATCAAGTGCTAAATTATTATTCACTGCTTTGAAGAATTTACATACATTGAAATCCCAATAAACACAACTTTACAAGGGCTATAGACAAGGAGAGAAGCACCTGGACAAGATTGTATAATAAACATGATCAGCCAAGCCAAGCTTCTACCTTTTTCAAGCTGCGAATCTGTGTCCTCAAACCATAACTGAAAAGTGGAGATGCGAGTATTACAAATTTCCTCAGCTGCAATGAACTGCAGGAGCAGTTTTCTATTCTGTAAGCCTTAAGTTATTTTGAAATAATTTTTACTCATACACCCCTTAATAGCTAGAAAGCCAAAATTTATTTTAGCATTTATTTCTCTGCTCTTCCTGGAGGTGAAGAAATGAAAGAAGGCATTGGCAAGACACATTTAAACACTTAAATAATCCTTTCAAATGACACTTCGCCAGGACATTCCCTTCAGTGTAACACAAACGAATGAATGTAAATGGACTATCTTGTAAAGAGAACTGAAACATTCCTATTTTCTCTCTTGTGTTAAAACCTTTTAGCAGAACCACTGTAAAATACTTTCATTTAGGAACGTGAGCACAATATACCTGACTCTTTCTTTTCTCATTTCAGAGATACTGAAGCACTTCCTCCCGCATGGATCACGCTATTCATAACCCACTCAGTCCCAAAGTGGATCTACACAGACACCCTGGCCTGCTTCTCTCTCCCACTTCAATTTCCCTGTTTACAGACATCTGTCCTCCTACACCCTGACTTTCCCCAAAATGAAACTCTTACAGCTGGTTTCAAATAATTTCTGCAGACCCCCTTTCAAGTGGATGGGCAACTTGAGTCTTTTTCCCAACACAGAGGCAAGAGGAGATGTGTCTGGGGTGGCTGCTATCTGCTTATGTGACAGTTAAGCCACCAAGACGCAGAAGAGCCATCCTGTCCCCAGCAGAGGTCCATGTATGCAGCAAGCTGCAGGCTCCAAGTCACATTTGTTGAGCAAACCCTGGTTCAATACCAAACTGCTCAAACCTCACACTGCCTTGCTGCCCCCCAGCCACCTGAGACCTTCCTGTCCAGGGTTCAACTCCTGTCACATGGAAAAGACAAAGGGTAAAGTTACTCCTGGGAGATTTCAAATGGACACAACAGGAAAATTTTTCACAATGGGAATAATCAGCCATTGGAATAAACTCCCCAAAGAAGGGATGGATTCCCCAACACTGGACACTTAAGATTTGGCTGGACAGGATGCCGGACCATCGTGCCCAGACCACTTGCCAAGAAAGTTTAGACCAGATTATTCTTGAGATCCTTTCCAACCTGGTACTCTATTCTGTGGCTGTATGATTCCTATAGCAAACAAGCTCTGCATGGGGCCAGCTGTGAAACACCAGCTGAAGACGGTTTTCCTGATTTAGCTTAGAGGCCTGGAAAACAGATGCTACTGAAAGGTAAGTGACTGACCAAGTGAAACGAAGACATTTAACATTTCTGCTCCCTCAGGTTTTCCTTGAATTCTTTCCAGGGAGGAAATCCTCCCCAGTGCAAGGGGTCACCATGAAGCCAAGATGCTACTTTGATACACCTATAAAGTATTTTGGTAGATACAGGGGATTTAAGTGACATCCAGGTCTCACACAACACAGGGAAAATTCAGCTTCCCACAGATTAAAGCCTTTATTGGATATTTTCCTTTATGGCCTGGAAACATTGCTCTCCAAAATTGAGACTTGTGTCTGTCTGAGAAAACTCAGCTATCGAACAACACACCATGGTTCATCCTTAAGGCTCTGTAATATTATATCCACTAAGGGGCTCTTTTTTTTCAAGCAGGCTATGCAGTCACGAGAAGCTGCAATTTTTTTCCGGGTCTATCAGCAAGATACTTCTAAAGCCTGTAGCCCAATGCATAAGACCTGCACTGGGGACCACTACAAGGTTCCCATATCCATCATTTTCATCAGGTTTCACAATCCAAAGGAACTTTGCAGAGAAGGAGAAACTGAGAGAAGAATGTAGTCACTACTGCTTCCTCTCATCTTGTCATTAAGATTTAAATTTATTTTGCAGTTTTGTTTTTTTATTTTTTATTTGTATTTACTTACATATTTAAATGACACATTCCCCGCTCTACCTAGTTTGGAGCTGCTCCTAGGCAGGTTACCAGCCATGACCCAGAGCAATCAGAAAAGTCTACATCCACCACCACCTCTAGAAGAAGAATGAGTCATACATGACAGAAGCAAACAGTGAAAACCACTACTCTGTAGTAAAATCTTCAAAGACAATAGTTTCAGCCAATTTGTCTGCTTTTCTTTTTCTGTAAAAAATAAATCCTGTACGCCAACCAATCACCAATAAAAATTCCCCTTTATTTTAGCTGTTACATCTATTTACAATATTTGAAGTACTAGAAAGGTAAAGTAAATGGGTAACAGATATTCCCACTACTTTACGAAGTCAAAGAAAGAATGGGTCACATTCTGCTGTCAGAGTAAACTGGTATAAGCACAGTAACGTGGAATAGACTTTACTTTCAAATTCAGTGTATTCTAATTTTACTGAAAACCACCATCACTATGTTTACATGGCCACTATATGCAATATCTATACCGACCATATGACTCAGAAGTTGGAGAAAAATAAATAGATAGTCCTTGTTTGACTCAGTGACAGCACTATTAATTTATATTTTAACTCATTTCTGTCTGAAAGGTGAAAGTGGAGGTTTAGGTTTCAATCAGTTTCACAAAAAAAGGGGGGGGAGGAAGATGCTTTATTTCCTTCTTCACTCTTAACAGTGCTGTTAGTTAATGGACTTCTGAACTCCTCGGGTGAAACGCAGCAAAAGTTTTCCAGACCAAAACCCTGCACGCAGCTGCAGCAGCCTCTGAACAGCTGGGTCAGACCCATCTGTCCCTCTCCAAACTGCATGTCTGAATGAGGCATGCATGGACACTCGTAAAATACCAGCTTTCAAAGCCAGTTACGTATGCAAAAGCACAGAGTTGCTACCTGGCATGGAAAAGGAGCTTTTAATATATACACTTTCAGTATTAAAGCAGGGCAGTCACTTCTTAGTTATCCTAACTGGTGCATGCTTTGGTGTTACCTGAACCCACGTAAAATAGTGGAAGCTGAAATTCTTTCCTCTTCTTGGGAAGACAGAAGAGGGAAGTGGGACTGAAGGTTCTGCTCAGCATTCTGCATACAGGGGGCAAACATGATTTACAAGAATAGCTGGCTTTTGGAAAGATTTCCTCATACCTCCTATCACCATAGCACAGATCTTCTACGTGCCATTCAAACCTAACTAAAGAAAGGCAGATTCATTTCATAAGCTGTAATTTCATGCATCCTGTACTGTATCCTCACTGTGGACCACAAGCATCATTCGTCACAACCATAGTGATCAACAGTCTTTAGAAATCAGCTCCACAAATCAACATGATCATAGAACCTGTGCCTGACAACAGACTGATGCCCCCACTCATTCCTACAGACCATTTGCCACAACAACATTTACAAGCAAGGGCACCATAACAAGTCCAAGGGACAGGGCAAACAAGGGAGTCCTACATGGGTGTGCTTGCCTGCCACTGAGGGTAGGACAAAGGCAAAATCACCAGGGGAAATTCCTGATGCCAAAAGAACAGATAATGGTATATCTGAACTTTGCCCCAGTACAATGCCCAAAGAAGCAACATGGAAAGCAGTTAATTTTCCGTAAAAACTCAGTATGTACCTTTTCCACAGGTAGTGGAAATAGAAACATTTTTTTCTTCCATGAAAGAATTACTTCAGCTTGACTGATCTGAAGCACAAACCCAAACCCATATTCATCTAATCGAGATACAAGTCATATCCTGATCAAACAACTACAACCTGAGCTCATCATCTAGTCTCTCCGCAGAGTTCACAGTCAAGCTTTAGGGCCTGAGTCATCAGACCTAGTTTTTAATGCCATGTCAGCAAGAGAAGAATTGCACCCCGGAGTGCACCTTTCTCTCCAGCAACTACCACATAAATCGAGACAACTCGCCTTGCAAGTACTACACCTGCATTTGATTTTATGTGTCCAGCTTATTCAGTACACAGAATACTCAAGCCCATGCTTCTGACCAGGCTAAGCCTTAACACTGGTCACAGTATGTATCGACCTGGGGTATAACTGGTAAGGATGCAACTGGCATCATCCCCTCTTTGGCATCAGGCCCTCACCACAGACCAGTCCTGTGCCCCTCCCCAGTGCTCAGGGAAGAGGCCAGCAGGACAGCTGAGCTCAGGCTGCAAACACAGCAAATACGCCAAACTCAATGCACAGCTGTCCCAGGGTAACCTCAAGACAAGCACACAGGATGGCTATCAAGAGTATTACGTTTATGTGTGTTTTCTCACTGTAGACACTGAGAAAGGCTTGGCTGGGGCAGAAGATAAATCCTTCCCTCTGCCCCTGCCTTGACAGACTAGATTCACTTGCACCCTAGTTACAGCTTTAGGTTCAAGAGATTTCCCTTTTCTTTCTCTTGAATGTTACTTGTTAGAAGAGATTGAGAGAGTAGGACACATGGGAATCACCTAATGGATTCCAGCACAAAATCAGTCTCAAAACCATATCCCACTGTCACTGAAATGTTGCTAGGTATACTTGTTATTCTTTCCAGTATCTGTCTTCTTGTTTTGGTGCTGTCAGAACGATCATGTTTCCTGAGTGTGTGAATGCCCCAGGTACCACTGTTACGGCACTTCGGGAGCTCACATGGCATTTCCAGTGCCTAGGACATAATAGGGGTTATTGCAGAACATGCTCCTGTCTGGGAACTTGCAGAGTGCAAGGACCAAACAGCAAAATATAACAAAGCAATGGGTGAGATGCTACAGTGATTATGTTAAATAGTTGTCATGAACATAGAAGTGTTTGGCTGCAGCCTGCATTCATTAAAAGAAGTACAACCCAACAATTGTTTCAGAAAGGTTGGGGTTTTTTTAAGCCACACATATGTTTTACTATCTGTAACAGCATAAAGATTACTGGTGACTGCACCTCTGAATCCCAAGGACTTGTTAGTACTAGCTATTGATCCACAAAGTAAATACATTTTTCTGGGAATGGCTGGCCAGGAACGTCTATTCTGACCAAACTACTGCAGATTTAATAGGTCGCTTGTGGACTGCAACATCGCTCTTGGGGTTCATCAAGCTTATGCCTCTGAACACATTACTACCCACCAGACTGCCCCACTAAGTAGCGAACTGCTGGGATTTGATTCTCTCTTTGTTTGAGGGTACTTATTTGGAGGGGGTGATGGGCTACTAACATCAGGACTTAACTCAAGCACACAAAAGCCAGGAAATCCACCGCTAGGGCTGAAAATGTGTGCTGACACAGCAGCATTATCTCCTGCCTTTAAGCCTTTTCTGGATCTTTTGGCACAACTGCCTCCGTTAAAGCCTGTGTGTCAGCAGAGATTTTTCAGGCTTCGCAACAAATTTCTTTGCTTAAGTCAAGCTGCTAGCATCACTTGGATATATTCTTCTTTGCACTATATGAACACCTCATGAAGATGAAGCACACATGCACACACCCACATTATGCCTTTCCATGTTCGGTTTCACCTTCGTTCTCCCCAAGGGCTGTGAATACCGCATGAACTAACTTGCAAAATCCCATCCATAGTTCCAAAGTGGACACAAAGGGGGATTAAGCAGTGCTGAATGGCACTGACAAACAGACCTGGGTAACCGTAGTAATCGGTATTTCAGAGCAGTGTCACATCCCAAGGATCCAGCTTTGGCTCCCCCCTACCCGGGAAGGTGGGTGGGAAGAGGACCCTGGGGATTAGTCATGGCATAGCTTTCCTGGGGTGGGGAGGAGAGATGCTAGAAATGGAGTCAGGCAAGGAGCCTTGGCTCTTTCACCCACTCCCACTGGATTAATTTGCCTGGTCTTAAAATAGGAGGGTGAGAATAGGAAGCTTTGGGGGCATCTGCGGGGAAGTGATTTCCCAGAAAGAGGAAAAACTCCATCCTGACGGTAGCAGCAGCCCTGGGCTGGCTACAGATGGGCACAGCCACAGCTGCTGCCCTCCCCTCCTGTCCTACCTAAAAATACTGTGTGGCAGGGGAAAAACCCAGAGCAATAAAGAGATGAGGTTTTCACCATTTCGGCTCGTGTGACTTGCCAAAGGGGGTGGAGGGGTCGGGGGAAGCATCTTAAATGGGGTGAAATTGTGAAACCACTCCTGCGACATCGTTTGCCTTGTCACAGACTGTTGGAGCGATGGGAGGGTGTTGGGCTGCTCTGCTCCCTGGCTTCTGTAGACTGTCCGTGCCTGGTGCTGGGGGTTACATTCCCAATGAGTTCCTGGGGCCTGGCACACACAAAACATCCCATGTATGATACACTGGAACCATGCACACACAGCTTGAATCAGGACCTGCTGGCTCAGGAATGCTGAAGTGGACAAAGTCTCTGTCATGCCAGCTAGACAAGGGGACCCAGGTGGAAGCAGGGAGCTGGGGTTCAACATCAAGCTCAGGGCTCAGTGACAGCACGGCAGGGTTAAACTCTGAACCAGAACCTGATCCCTTACATGTGATTTAATTGCCCTCTCACACAATGACAGCTCCAGCTGCCCTTCAGGTTGGGATGACAGAAGGGGTAGTGTACAACCCACACCCAGGTTTTCACCATTCACTTTTAAAATCCAAACCAAGGCTGTTTGCATATTTAAGAAATTACTTAAAAGACAGCAAGCAAACGACCAAGAGATCCTATTTCATCAGGAACAAAACTAGCTAACTTAGCTCTCTAAACAGGCACTTTAGAAATTACAAACTAATCTAATTGGAGACTTTATCTTGTCAGTTACAAGCCACTTGTTACAGATTTACCAATAAATTAAAAAAAAAGGGGAGGTTACTTCCACTGGCCCATCATTTACCAGCTTTATACAAAGGATTTTCTAGAATGACTCAAAATCAAATAAATGGGCAGGGCTGGATTTTACAGTTTAAAGACATGTAGTTAATGTAATCTATAAATAACTGAAATTGCGTTTCTGAGTGAAAGGGCCATTGTTCATTTTTACCACAGGTATGAAGAAAAGTGCTATGGGGAAGGCAAAGGAACATTATAGCTTTATTTTATAGGAAAACAACCCAGCAATACAGAAGGATACCTTTGGGGTAGTATTTTCAGGTGTGCTTCAGTGCAGAGGCAGGAGCTTTGACAATACAGATGCTAAAGCAATGAACCTAACCAACATACACTGGAAAGAGAAAGGAGATACTGGTGACAGATAAATTTGCATTTTATTTGGACTCTAAAACTCTGCAGAATTAAAGTTACTGCTAATGTAATATCGCTACTTAGGAGGATTTTTCCAGATGAATGAGAGCCATTTTGGACAACACCACATAAGCAGTTTCACAGTCACTCAAAGCCTACAGCTTTAAACCAGATCAGTTCCCAGTTCTGGTTCACTTGGAAAACCACAGAAACATTTGTCTTATCACCAGGAAGGCAAAGGTACAGTCAGAGGCAGATGTGCTCCTCTTGATGGCAGTGGCATCATTTTGATAGTATAGCAACAGTAAAAATTCGGCAGGCAATAAATTCCTTTCCAAAAATGCCACTGCAACAGCAAGAGCTGTCAGGAGCAGGCAATATTTTGGGCTGGAGTGACTTAACCAAATGAGCTTGTGTCTTTGCCCATTAATCTGACTGGAAACTACTGGGTCCCATCCTGCTTCCCACAGGGTCCGTGCAGAATCCACAGCACCGTCAATTGGCGAGGAAAGCAGAGCTCCCCAAATTGACAGGGCTGGCAGGAAAGCAGACTCTTGCCCAATTAGTCTGCCCCACTAGGCTGGCCAGCTGATGTTAGCCCTGCAGGAAAACCAGCCCCTGGCTCCATACACACAAGGGATTAGAAACCTAGGGTTGAGATCACTAAGTCTTCCTTGAAATTAACTGAAATAAAAAGATCAACATCAGGGTTGCTTAAAAGAGGCAACCTTAAAGCCACGTAGCAAACAGGAAACCGAGCAAAAAATAAAATCCAAATCCATGCTACATCACCCTCCCCCCATACATGTTTTATTTCATTGATGATGGAAGACCCAGTCAGTCAAGACCTGCAAATTGTTAGGCAGTACATTCCGTGCTGTCTGTCAGTATTACACATCCTAAAGGGCTGAATTAATAATTGAAGAATAAATAATTGTGCCAGAGCTTTGTCTCATGGGCCATTTTTATAGATTGCTGTCTAATGATAGCACCATCTGCGACACTCTGCATTAATATGTGATAAAATTACATAGTGCTTTGTTTGCTCTGACACTGTGATGTTATGATGTCTCTTAATATTATCTTGACTAAAAGGCTAGAGCAATGATAGAAGTGTCCCAATTGCTTGTAAACTCTCATTTAGGGAAAACCGAGTTTAAGCAATCAGAGACATTCTTCCCCCAGGGACAGGTCAGGGAAGCGTGAGGAAGCCTCGCTGTTTCCAATGCACATCATATCAAGGTAATTAAAGAGAGAGGAGCTTGTTAGTGCATTTTTGTTATGCATCTCCAATTCAGAGCCTGGAGGTTAAAACCCTATGCTGACAAGGTGGCAGCCCCGCTCACTTCCAGAAAAAACACATCCCAGCTCCAGTCCCTTCCTCAGCACACAGAGGAAGGCAAAAAAATCAACGCCAGGTTTCCACACCCTAAATCCAAGGGAAATAAAATGACTTACATCAGTTTGATCTGGCACAGATGCATGTCACTGGTGATGGGGAGCACCTGCGAGGAGACAAAGGCTTTTGGCTTTGGAAAGCTTTAGCTCTCCGATAGAAGCACCACTTGCTTTCCAGTAACACTTTACACTTAACAGTTCTCCACATGAGAAACATTTTCTTCTTTATACTCAGAAAATCCTGAAGCCATGGTTAAACATTCACTGACAGTATAGCTTACACTCCTCCTGCCCAGTTCTGTACACTTCTCCATGCCTGCAGCATTTTCCTTCCCACCCACAAGGGTCTTGTGGACACAGTCTCTCCCTCCTCCCCTAAAGGTGCAGGGGTCCAAACAGGCAGCACCATCAGCCCTGTTCCCTCACCTGCACTCATGCACGTCTTCAAGTGCTGTGATAGCAGCTGCTGGCCTGGTAGGTCTGCATGGACAGGAGCTAATTTGGATCCCAGGGAGATAGAACAAATGTATTTGCTGCCTTGCAGCTATTAGTTACATGTGGAGCAAACTGTGAAATTTTAAGTAGGTTTTGCAGAGCACAGGCTCACCCCCATCACAATCTGGTGTCATCCCAGGGAGGCTGCGACAAGGAGAGCTTCGGTCTCTCAAGCCCTAGCTTTCCATCCCCAACCCCAACCACTACTTGGCACCTGCACCCAGAACTGAAAATTTCCATTTGCACATCCCAGAAGAGTGGCCCAGGAGAGATGCTGGGCAGCTGGGGTCCCCACAGTTACAACACCTATAATGTCATGACTGTGATTGCAAAGCAAGAGTTTTCAAACTCTCCATGGATCAGGTTGAGCTCTGCTTCAGAAGTACAGTGACCAAAGCAAGAGGGCTTGCAGGAGGTTTTGGACAACAAAGCATTGCAGCTTCTCTAGTGATAGAGACGGTGAAGAAAAAGCCTCTTTCATCCAAGTCTTCCTTATCATCAGGCAAATACTCTTCAGTCACTCAATCCCACTCTAACACTGAGCTGACATTCAAACCAATCCGCAATGTGTGGTTATAACTTGGCTGACCAGAGACCAGGTTACACCTAGATTAACAATTAGAAAAAGAGACGTGCTCGTACAATCCCCAGGGGAAAATGCCTTCAACCAGCACAAGACTTCTCCAAACAGACAACACATAGAATCATAGAATCTTCCGGTTGGAAAAGACCTTTGAAATCATCAAGTCCAACTGCACCCATCATCTGCTAAACCATGTCCCTCAAAAACTCATCTACAATCCTACCTGCATCTCCATCCTACCTGCATTCTTGCCAGCATGGACCACAGTTGAGATTACTACGTACTGATCAGTTACAGTGTGCAGCTCGGTTTCTCTTAAACCGTAGAAACCCAGACACATGACACAGACCCTACAGACACCCACCTACAGGTGGTGGAAACCTGCTTCTGCAAAAAGGACTCACTGGGGCTTTCAGACAGATTTGGCCACCTACACACTAACCAGCACCAGCACGTGTACATACACAGGAATCAAGCAATCATTGGTCATGGTTCAGGCAAAAGGGATTGACCGCCAAACTTAAAGAAGAGAGACACCAAGAGCAACAGTGACAGTTTTGTCCTTCATACGTAGCAATTCACAGGTCCAATGTTTTTTCAATGGCTCTCTGTTACAGACTTCTTGCACTGGAGACATCACAGATGCTAAACAATGAGGTGGTCTGATTCAAGGGGTGCACCTGCATTTACAAATCAATTAAAACAAGCTCATGATGGGATACAACTGAGAGTCATGTTCAGCACAGATAATATATTGGTAAATTTCCACTTTATTATTTTTAGTGATTCCACCTAAAAAAGCTGTTTAAAACACCTTTAACTCAGGAGCACATTCTTCCTGATGTGTAGGCTGATGGCAACTTAAAACCCAGGAAAAACTATGGGTGGTGTGGAGAGCAGCTAAAAACCTGCTAGGCAGACACATCTGGGAAAATCTAAAAGGGGAATAAACAATCAGTGATCTCGCCACTGCAAAGGAAACACTCATAACTTAAGGTACAACTGGAATTGACTTCAATTTTGCTTAAGTACATTTTGGTACGATTGTGTTTTTCAGTAGTTTTATCAAATAAAAACAAGGAGGTCTCCTTGGAGGAGACCTCCAGAGGAGGACACAGCAGTGCTTTCTTAAGGTCTCAGCACACACGTATGGAAAACTCCTGAAAGTAGTCTATGACTTTTTGGCATGACTGGGTGCCACTAGCAGAAATCCCTGGATCCATAGCTCACCCTGCCTTGTGGCCACAAGCCCCATTCAGAGCACAAGCAATGGCTAGGAAAAGTATCTACACCAGATGGCTGCTGAGGAGTTTTGCATCCTGCTCTTGGCTCTGACACAGAGATGCTGAGCAGTCTGGGTGAATTCCATCACCCATCCTGCAACTCCACCTGGTCAGCAGGGAACCTAAGTCCCAACCCTACCACAACAGCAGAGCTTTTCTACATTGGTGGTCAGGAAACATTCAAATGTACCCAAGCAAACATCGCACACCATTTAGCAAAACTTACTATAATGCCAGAACATCACCACCTTTGCCCAGTGCATCAGGGAATCCCAGGCAGGCCCTTCTCTTCCTCGTGGAAGAAGTAAGAGCTTTCCACGAGAGCAAAGGAGTAGCACAGACCGTGGATGTGCACAAGAAGTGAGGGACAGGACACAACTCAGACACCAAAAGATGAAAAGGGAAAAAATACTCATCAAATGAATTACCAAAGAGGACTGGGGCTACAAACCACAAAACCACCTTGAATACAAATAAATAAAATGCTCAGGGGTGCCCCAGCCACGGCAGATCCATGTGCACTCTCAGAATTAGCTTTGCCTTGCAGGCATTCCTCTGTTTCTGCTGCAAATAAAGAGAGGCCAGTGACCCATGAAGCGTGGGGAATTCATCCCCTGGTGCCCAGGCGAGGCGCGGGACAGCTATTGTGCTCAAGTGAAGTTCAACCTCAAATCCCATCAGAAATGGCATCACTCCCCAGGGGGTGCAGAGCAAGGCAAGGGGGAAGAGGAGTAGTTAAGGCCCTCAACAAACTACAGATAAAAAGGGGGAGGTGAGAATAAAATAAAAATTTATTTATTTTTTTTTAAATCAAGGCCACAGTGGCATTAGGGTAAACTTTCTCAAAGCTACAGTCGAAAAAGGGAGGGAGCGAAGAGGAAGTTGGTTGTGTGCAGGGCGCACGGCTGCTGCCTGGTCTGAGGGCAACTATCTACTTCCGTCAAAGCAGAGCAGCCGAAAAAAGAATAATAATAATAAGTATTGCTCTTGACATTAAATATTCATGGCAACAGCTACAGCGTGGCTAATGGAAAGTGTCTGTAAAACCTCTAAGAAGTTTGTTAATGCACCAAGACCAGCAGAGGTCATGGCATGCTTGGAGCAAATTGGAAGCCATCGAACAAAAATAGTTTGTCCCTTTTCAAACCAGCATTAAAAAGGTGTCCATTTATCGCACCAAAACCACTGAAGGCACCAGGAAGGGTCATAAACACTCATTAACACTATTCCTGGTAAGCTGGCTACTCAACAATTAAAACCTCCCCTTACAATCCTGACACCAGATTCTTGTTGCCGGCAGAGGGAGGCTGCCAGACCCAAGGATAGCGGTGCACATTCAGTACCACCTTCTCCTGTCCCACGCTAAGAGGTAACGGCCAAGATCCACATATTTCAGTAATTTCCACCCTGCATTCAGACTCAGATACTATTAGTGAACAAAAACACATGTCTACAGAAGCACGCAGTCTGCCATTTGATAAAAAAGCCACACACAAACTTCGATGCCCCCATGTTTCTAGGAGAGCAAAACAGCTGATGCTCCAAAGCCAGACCAGCAAAATCACACTTTGCTGCAGCACTCAGTTTTGTTCCTCACTTGGAATAAAGTAGTTATCCCAAACAGATCATCTCAAATTCTCTGATTTTTGCAGTTTACATCACTATTTTATTCTGAACAGCAAAGAAGTTTAGCTTCCCATCCCACCCCAGGTGGGAGCATCTGAGTTTCTGTGGTGGAGCAGGAGCTGCAACAGTGCTCATCCAAGCTCCAGCTCTTCCCATCGAACACCTGTTTCTCCACCAGCAGTGCAGACGCAGAGAGTTGGTATTTCCAGACAGATAATCTTGGGGTCATGGTTCACTTCCTATTCACAACGCAGGAGAGCACCATTTAAAATCACCTCAGCTATTTTAGCAGAGAACTCTGCCTGAAGCCATGCAGAATCACATCAAACTGAAAAAAGTGCCAGTTTTGAACACCGCATGACGACTCTTGCCTCTTTTTTCCAAGCAGAGCAGAAAAGGCAACCAATGACAGCAGCCTTCTGTTAGCAGACCCATCTCGTACCAGCTATATATCCACGAGCTATATATCCCAGCACAACAGCATTTCAGTTCTGACGCCAGTCTTCCAGCGTTAATGCCATGCAAATAATACGGATGATAAATAGCAGAGCACTGCCACCAAATCCAGACACAAAAGCAATTGAAAACCTTTAACACCTACGTGACGAATACTAACCATACTGGCAAATTTGAGTTTGCCAAGTAAGTGCTGCCAGCAGAAGATCACCAGGCACATAACCACTTACAGCCCAAGATCACATAGACAAGCCTGCCCATCTGTTTTGAATGCATATAGGAAGACTTTAAGGTATAAAGCACTGCCCAGACCACTCTTTCTCCCTGTTGGCTGATTACTTTCATCCATATGCAGCTCCTGCTGCATCAGCACTGTATGTCTAATGCTACTTCTCATAGCAAAGATCAAGACACCAGCTGTGTTGTTATACTCTGGATTTCAGAAAGCCTAGTATCCACGTAACATCATTGGCAATGCAAGAGTAGATCACATTAAGAAACCAACATATTAGTCATATTAATAACTTTTTGTAAAAAAAAAAAATGTGAAGGCACAGGAATCTGTCACTTTCATTGCTTGGTTCAATTAAAATGTACAGGTTTATTTATCTCCTTGGCTTGCCCAGCTTTCCAACCTCTCATAGAAAAAGGTTTCCTCTCTTTTACTTTTTAATTAAAAACTGAGTGGAAAAAAAATTGTGATTCACTCCCAGGCCACAGAAAAATCCATTTCTGATGGAACAGAAACCACCAACACATGCAAACATGTCCTAGAAAGCCAACAACTGTTAGTGGCCTTTTTCGGTTAACATCCATGGCATTCCTCAGCTTTATTTTACACAGAAAATGTTGCCATCACCATCACATTTTCCTCCTGAACATTATTAACCCTCCATATTCTGCAGGTCCAAACACCAGACTTCCACCATGGCAGAGCTTTCCAAGACTTTTGGGAACCCTGAACTCTCCTGTGTGAACACTAGCCCTGGTTAAACCCTGCCCAGCACAGAAAGGAAAGAGTGACTCTTCGGTTGGGTTGTGCTCTCTCCTCACTGCTATGACTAGGCCTGACAAATGGATTTATGAAACAGTCATGAATAAAACCTGCAAACCCCACCGTATTTCACACACTGAACATTCTGTTTGTGGTACCTGTGCTCTGTAATACCATCCTTCCATGTGTGCATGTTCGGTTAGTTTTCACAGTTAACATAGGAAGCACATATTATTTCAAGAGAGTTTGCAGTGGCCTAATTGTAAAGATGATTAAATGCAAAGGAAGGTTGACTTGGTGGAATGGCAACCAGCAAAACAGAGGAAGTCGGTGTGCTGAAATCCATTAAAAAAGTGTGTGTGTACGTAAATGAAAAACATGTTCTATTCATCAGTTTTAAACACATAGAGACACTCAAATCAACCCATAACTGAGAAAAAATCAGACACCACCAGACATCGCATACTCCACCCACTCAGAGTATTTCCATTCCCACAGAGGACACCGCTTTGCACATTTAACTTTGGTACAAGAAATTTCAGTTTGGGTGAAAGTTTTTTTTACTTTTAAGAACATTAACTTTTAAGAGCATCCATCTGGCTTCCTGAAGTGACGCACAACACAAGCAGAGCAAGGCATTCTAGAAGACAATGTGGCTTATGCTCCTATTATATCAATACATACTCCTCACCCATTCCACGTGTGCTCCCAATGATCATTGGCCACCAAATTCCCTTCTGGTTTCTTCATTTTTAGAACACTCTTGAGAAAAACCTCAAATAACTAATGGACTTGCACATGCTTTCCTTATACAAACATTGTATAGATAGTAAATAGCAGAACCTTTCACAGGGTAAGCACTGAGTCTGGTTTCAACTTAGGGAAAAATGACAGATCGAGTAACTTATCCAACGCACAAGAGAATTCATGTTCAAGACCTTCCCAGATTCAAGTCCAGCATATTAGATCACTTTTTCCAGCAATGTTCTTCTCTCTCTAGACTTTGCCACAACAACAAATTAAACCCATCCAAAGCCAGAAAGCATCAGAGATGCCATTATCCTCAATAGACTTAAATCAAGGATGAACATGACTTGCAGTACCCAGAGGAAAAAAAGTAAAGTGCTGAAAATAACATATGAAGAGCCAAATTAACTGGTGACATAAGCAGGTACAAGTACACTGAGTGAAATGGAGTAGCTTATGCCTGCAACGAATATAACCGTAAGCATTTAGCAGGTTCTTCCTTGAGTCTTTGTTTAAACAAATCTGAATTTATTAGTCTGCTGCTGAATAAATATGATAAATTCTTATTGAAATTATCCTCTGGTGAGCAGTAATAAATACTAGGCAATATTCTTTCAAGTGATCCATTATTTTAATCTGACTAAGAGCAACTCCAGATTTTCTGCATGCATAGACAAAAGTTATCTTCAATACAATGAGTGAGTGCAAAATAGCATTATGCTGCAAGTTTTTGGGAGGAAAAGGGAGAAGCTCCCAAGCTTGGTATCAAATCAAGCAACTCAAACGCTCCACCTCTGTGGAATTCATACGGTAACAATACAGAACATTTCCATACATAATTTACAAGCTGCTATGAAATGCTAGAGGTCAAAACTGCCAGGGCATAATTTAACGGAGAAAACGTGCCCTGCATGTCGGATCAGCCTTTGTGATATTAAAAAAAAAAAAAAAGTGGAGTAAAAACACAGACAGAGTTTGTGACTAGGAAGAAAAAAAAAAGTAACCATTTGCCTGACTTGGCATCCCAATATTCTTCAAAATTTATTTCAATAACAAATACACAAATACACACACAGGTCCCATAAAGAAAAGGAGAGGGGAAAATAATTTACAAAACACCTTATTTGTGCTCCATTACTCAAAACACACAGTCATCTCAGCACTTTCCAGTATCCTCCAACTGTGGTGTTCAACAAACTTTGGTGTTGTGAGACACTTTCAAGCCATAGAAGATGACATACTTTGGATGTTTCAGATTCCAGAAGCAGAGGTTTGGGCAAAGCCTCATCTTTTACACTTTCCCTCCAAGATATCATTTAAGGCAAAGCTCCTGAGCTGCACTGAGCAGCACACTGAGGACCTTCTCCAGACAGGCTACAAAAGACCCCAGCAGCAGTGCTGCCCACCCTAGGCAGCTCTCCCCTACCTGCAGCAGCTATGCCTCCACTCCTCTGCCTGCATCTCTCACCCCATGTTGCAACGAAGTGTCTCAAAGACCACAGCAACACACGCTTCCCAATGCAACCGTGCCCTATTCTTTGTACAGAAAAAGAAAAGCTAGAACATATAAGCACATACAATTTGCACAATGGGAGGGAGAAAAAAATAAGACGATTTAACTTAAGGTTACATAGATTCATTAAATTTAATACGAAATTTAATTTCAGTTTATATGAACTCTGCTGAAGGAACACGCGACAAACATACTCTTATTTAAAAACATATCTTGTGTACCACTTTGCCATGTTTAAAAGAAAACCACACTCTTTTAACCAGAGTCATTTGCTAAAGTTCAGGCCTCATCAGCCCTGGGCTTTCCCCAAGGCCCAGCTGAAATGTCCAGGGAGCTCGCAATAGGGAAGGCATTTCCACACTGGCTCTATCCCTCTATCTCCATTCTGGTTTCACAACAGTTTCAGGTGTGACAGCACCTGATCTAAGCTAGGATACCCCAGTGGACAGCTGACTCAGCACAAACCCCTCCAGATCAACCTCAAATTATCACACCTTGGTGTTTTGTTACGGTTTCTAAGGAAACTTGGATCAGTGAGGTGAGTTCACACCAGGTTTGTGCTTTGTGGTGCACCATCCAGCACCAGCAGCTCTCTGGTTTGGTTTTGAATTGAGATGCCAGACACAAATGCCCTCACACCAGAAGCCCTCCAGGTCAGCGTGGATGTGTTTCAAGCCAAGGTGAACATCTCCGCTGCAGGTGTGTTTGTTTCAAATATGTGATTGCTCATGTGCTTTACAGTTTAGATCTCACATTAAAAACTGTGAGTAACCTTGTCAACTCCTCAGTACCCAAATTTAAACAGCGTAATTCTACTTCTACCAAATACATACACAAAGAAATAGAGCTGGGAGGGGAAAAAAAGCTATTACATTGAAAAGATGCGGTTCTGTTCTGCAAATTTTTAGTTCTCCCCCTCCTTCCATCCTTGGGCTTTCACTCATGTATCTCCTTGCTATCTCCTTGAAGCTCACCCTGTTTTTCTCGATGTCCAGCAGACATCCGGCCAGGTAGGCATCCAGCCCTGGAGCCAAGCCACCCCAGCAGGGCACAGGTCATCTCACACACCCCAGCATGGCTCAACCAGAAACTCTTTTTTTTTTTTTCTCTATCAGCAGGAATCGTAGACCTTCATGGCCTTGGTTGTGAATATACTCCCTACCACAGAGGTATATTTTACTACTTAAAACAAAAGTAACAGGTTTTTTTTTCCTAAGCCACTCCTGCTACTACTTTCTAACAGCAGGTTGCTTTAGGGTCTTCTTTATTATCTTCTCTTAACTCCAAAAATGACAAGGCCCAGCAGCACACTAATTCCTAACAAAGACGTTGATGGTCATTAACAGGAATGGGTCAAACAACAGCTCTATCTATACTTAAGGAAATACTGCAGTGCCTGCAGCTTCCAACTCTTCACTTTGCCTTTCCTATGAAACCCCAAAGGTGGCACCTTTGTCTGCACATTTTTCTATCTCAAACTCCCCTGCAGTTTACTGATATTTGCCTTTGAAAACACCTGTAACGAGAATACCCTCTGCCAAAGGACACTAGTTGCCTTGATAAAGACTCTTCAAACCAAACAGTCCACATTACAGAAGTAACTCTGTTATTTCCTCCATTTTTTTCCAACCCACCAAACAAACAGATACACAGGAACAGCATCTACATGAAGATGTTTCATCATGGGTACATTGCTCTGACAGCAAACTGCCAGGTTTACATAAAACCAGTCCAGGCTGCGTTTCAGATAACTCAGGGAACAAAGGCTAAAAGAAAGTCCCTGCATCTGCACCAGATCTTCAGAGTCTCCTTTCCTCCTTTCTTCTTCCCACTAGTCTTGTTTCCCCTGAGTATCTTCACCCAGCAGTTGCAAGGGAAGGCAGATAGAAGAATACACCATTGTCACTAATGAATTGGCTCAGTCATGCTGTTAACAGCCGCATTTAATTGTACAGTAGTATTTGTTTGGCAGCCTCTCCTCCCATAATGTAATAACCCGCTGCACTGTCCCAAGTGAACTACTGGGGCTCAGTTTACCATGTCACTTTATTCTCCACACCAACTACCTGAAATGCTATCCCCTTGATTCCTACTGACCTGTAATTAAGCATACAGTCAACAGGAGAGTAGTCGATATGCGTATCAGCTTTCATGACCAATCCATGGACATGAAGTCAAATGAAGAAATATCACTGCATGGGGATACTTACCAGCAGCATCTTCATTATGTGCAAATCTGTCATTAATCATGAGGTCTAAGATACTGGTTTTAGCTTTTTGTAGTACAGAAATGAAGTTAAGATTATATATACAGGTGGCTTACCAATAATATGACTTACCAAGCACTCCTTTCCTGTCTCACCAACCCAGTATTACAACTAAGCCCTTTAATTTGAAATAACCAGTCTGCCTGGAAGTGTAAAGCCCACCAAAACAAATCTGAACTTCCATCATTTCCTGTGTAACCACAAAGACTACTCGCGAATGGCTCTGCACGCGGTCTCAGAAAGACAAAACTTCCTCTGAAAAAAAAATCTGAAATATCCCATGCTGTTTTCCACCGCAGAGGCACAGCTCTATAAACATGTAAAATATTACCAAAAGCTATCTCATTCAGGCACAGAAGTAGCTTTATGCGATACCTTTAATCTGAGGACCTGAAGCACTTCTAAAAATTCAGTAATCCCATCTTGCAGACAAAGAAGCTAATGTACAGCAAAATTGTTCAACTGAAACAGAGCTGGAGAAAACAAAACCCTCACCTCTGCTTACTAAACTGCATGGCATAACACTTTTTTCAGTTTTCCCTTTAGTGTGATGTCTAAAAGACAGTAAAAAATATTTTCACCCTTTCACAAGATTGGTACTATTTTAAAAGAGTTTATTTTTGAATGCATATATTCTATTTCTCTAGGCTCCAAAGACGACTTATTCTGCTAACCGACCCTGCCAGCTTCACCGCAATCATTCAAGCTGCACAGAAAGCTGAGGAGCTGCCCGCTGCCTCTGCTAGCAACCCCTCCTTGGACACTCTTGGTCAGGTCCTACAGGGAACCCATAGTGGCAGCTGCTCCTTGTGGCTTCAGCACGAAACAAGAGAACCTCCTCCAAGCAGAGGAAAGCAATCCTGTAGAAAAGGAGACCATCAACAGAAACTCAGATGTCATTGCTTCCATGCTCCTATAGATCAGAAATACTTGTAATTTGCAGCTATTTAAATGTGGTGAGGTCAGAGTCAATGAGAAAGGTCTGGTACAATTGATCCCAGAATGAGGCAACAATAACACCTGAGAACCAAAAGGATTTTTTTAACAACAGTGTAACATTGCATGTTACAAAAATAGCAAAACCTGATAAATATAGAAGACTTGTCTTCCACCAAAGAGCAGAGTGCTGCAGTCTCTATTTATGTATATGTTACCAGCATCACCATGCACTATATTCAGTTACAGTATGATTTTCAGTTTAGCGCACACGATTCCTCCCTGCTGCTCCCACGAGCCTCACAAGGAATCACATTCTTCTGCACAGCAGAATAAAAACCCAAACCAACCTCTGGCTGCCAACACAGTTGTCTTGCCTTGCAACAGGAAGATTTCATTTACAACCCAAAGCATCTAAACACAGATACCTGGCTTCTTCCTCCCCATGCTTTACGTATTTGCCTACGCCATTCCCAACCTTTCCCCTTCAGCATTCCCTAAGAAACAGCTACACTGACTGTCCTGCTATTGCTGGACACTCAGGCTCAGTTATTGATAAAGAGCAGAAGAATGACACAAGGATGGGGAAGGGATCCAGCAGTGGGAGTCTGACAAACCTGAGCTTCAGTTTCTGTTCTGCACTGGCTTCCCTGACAACCCCAGTGAGTTGCCAGGGGCTGCGGTCTCCCAAAACCCAGGACTTGGGGCAACATGGGTATACAGTGCTTTCTGCCATGCCAGTCCAACTGCATGTGGGAAGGTGCAGTCACAGATATTTGGGCTGACGCTGTGAATGCAACAAGGGCCCAAGGGAATCACCTCCCAGCAAATGTAAATCACTGATGCCCAGTATTTATCTCCCCAAAACACAGTCCCAGTCTTCCAGCATGGGTCCTCCAAACTTCCTTTTAGAACTGGATGGAAAACACATGCACCAGGTCAGGGCAAAGGAGCCAAAGTGAGATTTGTGTACCCTGCGTTGTGGTGGGGGTTAGTTTGTTGTGTTTTCCATAGGAAAGCCATGGGCTACTTAAAGGACGTGCAGAGCTTGATATTCTGTGTTACACAAATATCAGCCACAGACCATGCAGTGAAGCTATATTAATTACAATTAATTGATGATAAGTTATGCAGGCAATTGATCTTTGTTGCACCTGCTCTTCAGCACTAAGGAATTTTCCTGAAACTTTCCCTCTGCTGCTGAAGATCAAGGTCCAACTCCACTACACCTGGATGACAGACCTACAACCACCTTAACTGGTGTCTGTTGGGACACCCAGGTAATGCCCTCTATCCTCCACAACTGCTCCTCCAAAGGTTCCCACTTTCTTCCTTGTTGGAGTTCATCCAGATACATCTCCCCCCTACCAGGGAGCCAGTTGAACTTACGGAGCTGGTACAAGATCCCAAGCGGTGGGATTATAGTAGTGTAAGCATCAACACATGAGGGGCAGCAACCATTCACACCGCACCCTGGGCCAGGGACATGAGGCTTGCTCCACCCTTGAGGGAAAGATAATGAGATAACAAAGACCCTTTGCTGTCAAGGCACAGGGTTATGCAAAAAGTAAGAGGTTTCTGATCAAACCACAGCTCTACTACACTGACCTAAATCACCAACATGCTCCTTAACACCAATGTGCGCACTGCTTATCATCTGTATTGTATTGATGCTGGCGTTGCCTCCTGCCTGGAGGATGCCCTCTGGATCCAATGACGCTAGACCTGCTCTAAGAGATGAAACCCCATCTGCCACAAAGTCTGGGGCCACATCACTCCACATGCAGTGCATCTAAGTGGCTTTTGCTTCAGAGAAAAATTTTCAACTAGAGATCACACTGCTGTGGTAGTGACACCTGCTTCATCTGGAATGTCGACAGGTCATGGTCACACCTAAGCCAACGGATATGCCTTTATCTCCTCTGAATAATCTTTACTTCTTCCTTGGGGGCAGAGGTTCAAAACAATCAAGTAGTGGTGGGTTCCTCTTCAAGTCTTTCCAGCCTCCCATTCAGATGAACTCAAAAGCTTTCTGAATACACACACCTCCCAGGGTTGCAGCTGCAGATGTCTTGGAAGCCTCACCCTCCTCACCCTGCAGTGGAACACCGCACAAAGAAGTCCATTCTTGGCGCCAGATTGCAGAAGTCCCAAAACCCCCTTTTCCTGGTAGCTCCAATGGCAGTTCCAGCAGAGTCAGAAGATCCACCTACCTGCCCAAGCTCATAGAAAAAATATTGGACAATTTGAAGTAGAGGGTTTAAGTGTATGGAAGCAGAGATCTTCAGTGTATTGTACTTGCCACAAGTCTCACAAGTGCCTCAAGCTGCCCCACGTGAGTTCAAGCCAGCTCTTTTTTCCCTCCCTTTTTCACACTACATCTTTTCACAGGACCATATATATAAAATGGAAGAGTTTGAGAGTTTGAGTTAAACGTGTCATCTACATAAAAGTTGCCTAGATACTTTGAAGACGAGTGCCACAAAACGTGTTCAAATAACAGGATTTCACTTTATGCTACATTTAAAAGAAAGTGCACCTAACGCTACCACTCTGCATACAATGGAAAAGAGAATAAATATCAAGTCCATGTCACACTGATAGCACTAGTGAAGCTAATGGCTTGAGGGGAATGTTTACACACACGCACACAAATTTGAACCGGTAAAGCGAAAACCTTTCATTCAGGAGACATGAGGAGGCTGAATCAGAAGCTACCCAAATTTTTAAATACAATTCTGTTGTGACTGCAAAGCAACACTGGTCTCAGTACATTTTGCAGACATTCATTAATCAAGGACCAGTAGGCTTTCCAGGGAGATATCTCTCAACTCTATATGGGAAAAGCAATACCCCAGAAAGAAAATAACAAAGAAAGATGCATTCCAGACCTCACATGAAAAACTAAGTGGAACATTACAGCATGTGGGGGTATCAAAACATCTCGGACCATTGACTTGTAGCTGGACTCTGCAGCCTCTGACATAAACAGCACATTTAGCTCAGGAGTGACACGAGAGCGCATTTACACATTGTCCTGCAATCTGGTACCCATTCTCTCCTTCTCTGGAGGAGGGCAGGCTTCTGTTTGAATAGATCAAAGACTTCTGACGATGGAAAATAACATAAGCTCACATAAGGCAGTTGAGTGCCTCCTATCACCTTACCTGCTGCTGCCAGCCATCCGCTGGCTAAAGACCCAAAGCAGCCAAACACTGCAGTTAGAAACAATTGCAGCCAGCAACGTGCAGATTATACTCATATCCCCAGATAAGACAACAAGAAAAATATATTTAAAAGATAACGTATTTCAAGTAAATAACTCCAACACAGGGCAGCAGCAGCAGAGCAGGCTGTGCCTGGGAAGCAGGGCTTGCTGAGGGAGCATCCCCCATCTCCAGCAGGGTGTCACTGTGCCCGGGGCTGCATCATCACAGCCTCTCTGCACAAAGATGCAGGGAGTGAGGTGCTTCAAGAGGGGAGATTTCTCTCTCTGCAAGAGTATCATTTAGCAATTTGTTACGTGTTCCCATTCCCTTTGTTTCCGAGACTCACAAAGAACAAAAGCAGCTGCTAATCAAGATTCAAAATTACAAGGCTTGCCTTGTAGAGAGAAAGCAATACCTAAGTCATATCTGCTTTTGAGAAGGCTACAATTCATATAAAAGCTGAGCAAAGCTGTATTTCCTCTACCACTTTAATTAATTGTGCAATGAAAAAAAGGGTCAAATCGAAGGTATTCCAAAGCACACCGGAGCTGATGGTGTGCTGCAGCTCCACATCTTTTTGTTTTCAATACAAAAAAGTGTATTTTTGCTTTTCACTATTTTAAAGAAAAATAAACAAACAACACGCTTAGACTGTGAGTTTTCTAAAAGGATTTGGCTTTCACACATTACCTTTAGCCATAAGCCACTCACATGTCTCACTTCAACATCTAATTGGTTTAAATTATCTATAATAGCTCCACTTTTTTTTCCCAGAATATTGCCACTAGCACATGGTGGCAGGAAGGCCTTTTGCAAGGATATAGCAGGCCAAAGGGAAGCAAAAAGGCATGCTGCCCTACAAACAAATAGCAAACAAGGAATCTAAGGTGAAATGAGTGCAATTAGTTGTTTAAAACTGCTGGAGTCCCAGTGACCAGACAGGAGGTAGACTGAGCCAGCAATGCTCCAAGGAGATGAAGATAAGGCAGCAAGCAAGGTTTGTCAGAAAAACAAGAAGAGTCCTCACGCACATCCAAGCACAAATGTGGACATATAGCATTGTCTCTTACGCTAACAAGGATAAGCAGAAAGTGCTCAAACATAGCTTTCTAAGGCCCACAGCTCAGAAACACTGACCTCGTTCATGTAGCCCACAGATTCTTCTTGCTCTTACTTTACTAAAACTTTATGGTAAACTCCATTGTTTGAAGGGAAAATTTTCCAAAAGGAACACAAAAAGCCTCTTCCCCACCCCTAGAGATTCACCACTCACACCACCTTTACAAACCAGGGTTTAAAACACTGTAATACCAATTCTCTACTAATCTGTAAAGAGACTAAAACCATACAAACACACCCTTTATCTCACAAATAGACCAAAACAAGGCAGAAACTAGTTCATTCTTAGGCTTATAAAACAAGCTTTTACAGATAATTACGTTTTATTACTCTTCATTTTATGAGGATTGTGTTATACAAAACAAATACCAGATGCCTATTTGTTGCGTTTGTGGGGGGTAGGAGGAGGAATCTCTGCGAGTGCTGCTGTGAGCAGCCCTGCTTTTAATTAAACACAAAAAATGCATAAAATTTAATACTGTTTGAAACCAGTAGGGAGGAAGCAAATGCATGAACTGCAGCTGCTGCAAGACCCTCTCCCCTCACAGTTCCTGCTGCAAGAGCAGGCCCTCACAAGCCTATTGCTCAGGGCTGGTGCTCTCTGAGCCAGGCTCCTTACATGTGTGTTTCCCTGAAAAACTAATACCAAACTTAAAAAAGAGGGGGCAGTCAGCAAGATTTAATGCTACTTCTGTAAAAGACACTCATAAACTCAGACTGCATAGCCAGTAATTAAAAGTCAAGTAGCTTAAAGACGAGGGAAGAGGGGAGAAAAGGCAAGGAGGTGTTAAAGGGATTTCTGGCAACCTTAAAATAAAGCAACTATCCAAAACGGATCATTCAACTGTTAACTTGCCAAGTTTATGGTCCCAAACGGCATGATAGAGTGTGCAAGACAGGACCCCACGCATCTGAAACACAGGGACACAACTGGACGGAGGCACGCAAAGTACTCTGAGTACAACAGCAAAAATGGGACACAGCTCCTCAAGGACAGCAAAACACAGCCAACTTCCCAGCAATAGTCAGATGTCAGCCATCCACCCCTCCCAGAGGCATCACTAGGAAATCTATTTCCCATTTTCCATGGTGGCTTCCTTTTTCATTTTAATTGAATTAAGATCCAATCACGGGGTGAAACAGACACTTCTTACTCAAGGCCGACACCAGCCCTACATTGTAAATCTGGTTTTCAACATCACGCCTGATAATGCTTTAATGTTCTGCAAAAGAGACTGAAATTGTGTATGCAGGATCTCATTGCAGCAGGGAGCCTTTTTCTAGAAAGACTTTTTAAAATAAAAGATTTTAAAGACACGATGTAGCAGTAAACGCAAAGGTAAGTATCAGTGGGATGGTTTCTGTGCTTTGTTGTTCAGTTCCAGTTTTCCATCTATTGTAATTACCAACATTGAGGAGGGGTCTCCTCTATTATCTTCCACCAAAGCATAATCTCAACTTACTTCCAAACAAAGTTTGTTTCAATTCCACGCTTTATTAGTCCAGTCAGTTAATTTTAAGACCACAATACCACAAAATGCAACTACTGTAATCAGTGCATTGATTATCGTGAAACATGGTTACCTTCAGACTGAAGAGAAAGTAAATAAAAACTATTGCTATAACCTTAGATCTCCACACCCCACATGATCTCACCATTACTTATTTTACTATGACCTGTGTCAGAAATATTTTTCACTAAAAATTAGAGTAAACAGCCTTTGTGCAATTACAGGCCACCAGAAACAGCTAACAGAACAAAAGCTGAAAACCTGTTTTCACTGCCATTCACTCATGTTTCGATGCACAAAGCCAAGAGTCCTAATGGCTCCACTAGTTGTTCTGGTTCTCAGCAGCAGTAGCCAAAAAAGGACACCAGCAGGCTGGAGGCAGTGAAGAATCATCCTGCAGAAGACGGCAGGTGCAAAGTGCAATGATCTCTTGACACCTTCAGAGCAAACAGTTAAAAGAAGGACCAGGATCCTCTGACGTGAACGCATATCAAGAGTCCACTGAGACTGCAGGGTGCTCAACCTCCAAGCTCTACAGCAAAGACAAAGCAAGTTTTGGGGCAGAGATGGCAGCTGAGAAAATAGCCAGCCCCATGGTTAGCTCCAAGACAAGAGACATGCACTGAGAGTGAAGAGATGAATGGGGATGCAGGACTTCCCTTGAGCTGAGGGCACTTGAAGCCCTCACCCTGGATGCAGAGCATGCAGCTGGGCGAGGGCCAGATGTCTGCCCATGTCACGGGTGCTCTGGCCAAGAGAGGACACGTGGGGTCTTCTGCCCATGGGAGGCCCAGCCATGGGCAACCTGGAACTGCTCAAGTCTTCCTGTTCTCCACACCCTACCTACAGCAACTCAGAAACAGCATTTACAGTTAGATGGGAAAATAAGATGCTAGGTTGTTCTTCACTGAAGCTGAACAACCACCTCCCATGATCAGTGGCTCGGCTACTTATTTCCTAACATGCCACACGTACAAAAGCAGTCTTCCAAGAAACAAAGCTAAGACTTTATCACCATCCTCTGCAATTAAATTTTGGAAAGAGTGTAAAAAAGCAATTGTGTTTGTGCACATGTGAGCTCACAAATTCACCCTCAGAACTCTGTTTATGGCAGAGGAGTCATTTGCAAAGAGAGGCGAGAGCAGCAAGTGTCCATGCTCACTGGCTTTGATGCGTCACCCACCTGTCTTCACACTGCTTCAGCCGCTTGCACACTTTGATTATCCATGCTTCCTCCACCGTCAATTTACCCAGTTGCTTTAATCTTGCCACAATAGCATCGTAAAAAGAAAGGAGAAAAGGGAAGAGGGCAGGAAAGAGAAATAAAAAGAGAGAAAGAAAAGAAATTTGGGGCTGGAAAAGTCAACTTGATGGAGGAATCTGGAGAGATCTGACGTGCCATCAGCCAGAGATGAAAGCACCAAAAATAGAGGATGTGTCGCATGTTTATTAAAACAGTGGCATGATTCTCACAAGGAAAGCATACTTTTGACACCTCCTTGAAATCACTCCCATAAAAAGAGCCACTCAGCAATCTAGGACTGCTAAATTTAACATCAGTTTTATCTTTTGTTGAATATGCATAAAGGCTCCTCGAAACACGTGTCCAATCCAAAAGTAAAGCAAAACATATTTTAAAATCTTGCTTAAACTGATTCACACGCCAGAGCCAACGTCAAGTAGTGAAGTGAAACCAAACAACAGCTTGAATTGAAACTTGCAGAACTGCAGTTAAAAACATAGGCAGAGAAGGAGGGGGAGCAGATATGAAAATGCACAATCATCTGAAATATTTCTTCACCTTCAAAAAATGCTGCCTTGAAATTCCTACCTGCTTCATTCACCTTGTTATCCTGCTGTTATCAGGTTTTTTATTACTTTCACTTTCAAGCATTTCTCTGGCATTTAGTATGCAAGAGTGCTGCACAGGAATAGATCCCGCTGTCATAGATAATGTGGTTCTAAGGGAAACCCATCAATTGTTAATGGCCATGCAAATTGTTGAAACTAGAGTTATTCACAGTTATCTCGCTGTGATTTGGTAAGTGTCCATGCCTGATGTGATCACTCACTTGATACATTATTCCATTACAATTCAAGTAGTAGCCTTATCTTTCGGTTTTTGGAAAAAAGCATGAGGGAGTGAGAGGGTGAGGGGATGTTATTTGTCTTAAATTACTTTAAACACTCACACATACCTTCTCTTGCAAAGGTTTTACAGTATAATAAATCTACAGTCATGCCTTACTGAAATGTTTAAATCTCTCTGATCGGGAACTAAACGAGTTCAGTATGCAATTTCAGACCCCGATCTTGCAAAGCACTTTCTTATGTTTCAACTATACATATGGTTCTCACATCCTTTGTGGGATGCATCTGGATCTTCCAGCTGCAGGTTGCACTGTTTTACGTTTTCTGATCAGGGTTTTCTACCACTTATGCTAAAATTTGCTGACATTTAATAAGCTACAGGCATCTCCGCAAATCCATAATGCATTCACTGTCTTGCTACACCAACTTACTGATCATTAATTTTCAGCTTTATTGCGGCTCCAACATATCAGATTTTTTTTTTTTGCTTCTTGTCTGAGATTTATTACTTTTAGCACAGTGTACTTTGCTTTTTTTATTTTGTTTGCTCGTTTTTAAACAGCCCTTAAGGGGGAAATGTTACTCTTCTTTATAAAGTAATTCTGAAATCACAATATTAAAAAATAAATCCTGTAATTATATTTCCCATTAGGATTAGATAAATTATACTTAATTAAAAGAAAAAACTGCTAGCACCCAGCGCAATGGTTGGTGGCAGATCAAGGAGATGAAACATTTATGTGTTCATCTTCCTGAAGCAGCTGATCCTGTCTTCGAGCAGACACACCCAAACAAGCCTTCAGAGATATAAATTCAGACATTATAAACAAAGATTAGTCCTTCTCTTCAGACAAAGGTTCTGGTTTTCAAAGGCAGCCTCTGATGATATTTTTGCAGACTACAGCAACTACAATTTCGATGAGCTTTCTAGCAGTTAGATGCTGAACTACCTGACTGCACCAGGAATTCCTATAGTTGATTAAAATGCCTGCAATTATTTGCAGGGCAAAAAAACAGTATCAGAAGTCAAGATCTTCTAGGAGAATGAAAAAAATCAGGATTCCTAACCAAACACAGCTATGCTCGCCTCTCTCCAGCTCTAGTGTAGGGCAGGTGATGTTCTCCATTAGTCTAACGGCTGTAGGGATCATAACAGGTACTGCAGTTGTAGGAAATTATTTATACTATTCTCCTTTTTATAGTGTCTGAAAACTAATTATTAATGGGACAGAGCCCCCCATGTATACTTTGCAAACTTTATGGTATGCATTTTCCATTTAGGAATCGCTGCCAGCATTGCTATGCACAGCCCATCAGCATCGTGCACTCAATTTTGTTTAGGAGCTGAGCGATGATCGATCTTATTGACTTGTATCAACAATGTGACATGGTCATATCGACCAGCGATAATTTTGTAGGAGGAGCCAGGAGGGGAACTGGAGATAGTATTTTCTGCAACACGTCACCCAGCTCAAAGAGAAAATGTCATTAGAGATGCCCATACTGCCATTGATGGGACCACGCTGGGATTGGAACCGACACAAGTGAGCAACGAGAGGTTTCCTATCACCATGTTTACAGCAAATCCACTGCTAAACACCCGACTGTATAATTATAATCTATTACAATTATGCAAAAAGTAACATTTCAGAAAGGCCTTCTTATTTCCCATTCTTAGCATTGAATACTTTTGTTTTGCAGCCAATCAACTAAATTAGCCCTAATTCTGTTTCATTCACAAACACAAAGAGTATATTAGAGGGAAAAAAAAGTGAAGGAACAGGAAATTCACTTAGGAACTAGGGAATTCTTTAGTTTTCGTGTATTTCTGGACTAAAAATCTTCTGGGGAAAAAAGATAACTTCAGGCAGACGAGCTTTACAGAATCCACGAACTGCACTGTGAGAGCCCGTGGAGAAGCTATCGGAAACTCCTGTGCTTCAGCATCTTTGGCAGCATCTGAGTGAAGAAAGGAGAGCCAAAAGGTTCACATACCAACCATGACTGTGTATCCCAACCCATGACAAGTGCTGAAACCCAGAAAAGTTTCTGTGGGGATTCTTACCCTCAATACACACGGAGAAGAGCTGCTTGATGCTGCTTCTGATGACTATTGCCTTTAATTGGAAGTAACAACTTAGGCCTACACTCACCAATACTTCCTGAAAAGGGGACATATAAAACAATGAGTAATATTTTTTCCATAGAATTTTGCTAAACCCTTATAAAGCACTAAAGTAACCAAAGTAACCTCCAAAAATGCTTAGGGAAAGCAAAGCATTCTTCCTCATCTTAAAGGCACGCAGAAATGTAACAAACCAAGCTGTGGTGATCATGCTGCAATCCTGGCCATCACACTGCAGCCCTGAGACTACATGGGCTGCAGGCAGGAGCTCCTGCGACAGCCCGTCCAGCATCATGCTTCACCCAGGGACTGCAGAAGCGTGCAGAAGTCTTACTGGAATAGGAAATAGAAGCCTAATGCAGTCAATAAAAACACCCCAACTCTACCACCTTTCACAGAACACCTGCTTAGCACCCTATCTGCATCCTTGCTGAGGAGACATCATTACACTACCGAAAAACTGAAGTGAAAAGGCAATGGGACAGATGACTGGGGAAAACACAAGCTTTTATAAGAAAATGGCATCTTCTCTCTCTTGTTAGTGAGAAAGCCTAACCTCCCTGGCTAGCTTAAAGTTATGTTTTCTTATTCCAAGAAATGATAACATTTTAGGAAGTCAGACGGCATTTGGAAAGTCATCTCACTGGCAGCACTCACATTAGTTCTTTCCCAGCAAAGCAGTGGCACCACAATTTGCTGAGACAGGCCCTTTATTTCTTAAAGCATTACTTCCCTTTTCTCATGTAAAATGAACCTCCTTTCTTTTGTTCTCATTTGGAATTCATTCTTTAGACTAGTTTCTCCTGCACTGCTGCAGCATGCTGATCTCTACCTCCAAACCACCTCCCAGGCCCTGTAGTGTCTGCATTGCAATACCGGGACAGGGACTGATCTAAGCATGCTTAACAGTTTTTTTCCAGTGCATGAGCGTCAACTGTTATAGAGGATAATCTGCTCCACAATGACTCCTTCCACTCCATAGCCTGGATCTCTATTCTCCCCATGCATGCCCGGTGCCTGACCCAGCTCCCTCCCTGCCTGCTCCAGAGACATGGGGATGAGTTATCATCAGCATCGTATAGTACTGATGCTCCCTTCAGTTGATTGAGAAGGCTCCTAAATTAAGGGGAAGACAGCGACAATGTATGTCCTGTTTCTTCCTGAAATTTGGATTAAAAAAAAAAGAAACACAAAAGTCTTATGTAAAAGCACAGCATAGCTGGATGAATAGAAAAGAAGGAAGAAATCTACTGTGCAGCATAAACCATGAGAAGGTCTTGAAACCTATACATCCCAAAATACCCAGCAATGTGGAAAGCTGCAGAACCTTAAATATAACCTGAAGTTATACTCACACATTCCTGCATGCTGAACTCATCTCCATACAGCATCGGGCAAGAGTATATATCTTGCATCATGACCTCGATATAGCCAAGTCCTCGAGAAGTCAGTCGCCCCAGCAGTACGGAGCACAGCATTTACCTCCCCTTCACAGGCCAGACACCAGTTATCTATGTACCTACCGATTATTTTTCTCCATTTAGCAAAACTGTTTGTTTACCCAAGACCACAAAACTCTGTGGATTTTCTGAAAGAAACCCTGCAGAGAGAAAGGCAAAGCAATCACAGATAATACTCCAGAAATCATCAGATTACAGCACATTCTCTTGACTCACATCTGTTGAGTAAATAAGTGCTTCGTGCCGACCAGTTTCATTTACCTCCCTTTCCCTCAAGCAGCTGCCCATTTACTTTCCAGTAGGCTGTTTCAGGGCTGTAAGTGGGGCAACAAGATAATTTCCAGCAAAATCAAAACACTAGCCTTTTTTGCACCCGGGTGGTCTTGAGCTGAAACTCCTCTTGTTGAATCCCATCCTGCTGGGGAGATGCACCACTTCTGAGCTGCACAAATGCAAAGAGGTCCACGGCTGTCAACACCCTCAATGTGTTGAGCAGCAGGTAGCAGCACACAAGCCCCCAGGAGAAACCCCAATTCAGTTACCCTCTCCCTTACGAGCTGTTTCAGTGAAGCCCACCTTAGGATGGTACAAAAAGTCCAAGCCAGGGTCTGCCCCGCGAAACACCTGATTAGGGAGGGCGAGAAGGTGGGCTTCCTGCAGGGTGCTCTGCAGGACCTCCTTGCTGAGGGTGTCTCGCTGGGGGCATGGCTTCATCCTGCCCAAATGAGTAGCTGGAAACATTATTTCTAGTACAATTCTGATCTGGGTTCAACAAAAACTTCAAATTACACATTTCAGGATTAATTCTGCTAAAAATTAAAATGGCTCAGATCCTTTTGGGGTTTGAGTTCTGTTCTATCACCAAGAGCCTCTTCAGTTATTTATCAATAAATTATCCTAGAACAATTTTCCTAGGCAGGAAAAATAAAAGGAGAGGCCCTCCAGCTGTGAAAGCAGTGTTCACTTATACTTCTGCATACCGAAAATGCCTGCTCCAGATCAGATCAGTCATCTACTGTAATGCTTTGTCACCACAGAGCCTCACATGAGACAGTTCACAGAAAGATGCAGAAAAGCCTGGGGCAATCAATTATAATAATAACTTGCCCTGCAAGAAAACTTAATTACTTGAGGTTATGAGGGCACCTGGTTTAAGCCTGGTGGGCAGGGCGGACTCCTCTGCCAGTGACTGACCCTACACACCCGGCCACACACGCTGCGGTGCTTGGCATCGCTTATACAGGGAAACATACTTATGCATACACATCCACTCTCTTCCACTCCTTTTCCAAGAGGTAAGAGACTGGTGCAAATGGCCAGACTGAGGAATGCACCACCAGCAATGAGCACAGGGATGCTCCCGTCACTCCTGCTCCCAGCTCAGGCCAGGGTATCAGCCCAGAGCATCCCAAATCGGAGTCACTACCCCGCCATGGCACTACATGTATTAAATCAGCATTTAAAAGGCATAAGGACACTTGGTAATATGTAGAGAGCAGGAACATGATAGAGCAAATCCTGTATTTCTCAGATGCACATTAAAGCTTCATTATTTACCTGCTTACCGCAATTCGAAATAAACACATTGTAAAACAGGCAAATTTCCAGTTTCTCAAAAATTGATATTCAAATAAAAAAACAGTCTGGTGGGGATAGGTCTCTGTAGGAGCCAAGATACTCTGGGAAAATGCCCAAGCACTCTCAGTAGTTCTTGAGTTTCATCCAAGCTCCTGAAGCAGCCCGGTGATGCATGGACTGGTTTCCATCTCAGTTCAGATGTCCCAGACAACAGCCACTCCAAACCAGGATGATTCCACTCAGCCTTGTCCTACATAGCTACAAATGATTGGACTTGTGCAGGCTTTTAAATAATTCCTAAAATAATTCAATAAGTGACTTAGCATGGCATTTATATTCTAAGACAATACACTGAAGCTCAGGGTGCTAAAAACACGAGATATTTGCCTTTGTTCAAAACATGCACATACACGCGTATGCAGCATCTAGATTATCATCACATGTTGGACGGGCATGCCTAAGCCTTACTTCATGTTTTCATGCTAGTCTTGTGAGTGGAAAAGTCACCCCTAGTGACTAACTCTACCGCTTCTTCCTTTATATGTGGTCTTTTGCTCCTGGTGGGAAGGAAGCAAAACTAGAAGTTGCTTTTCTTCCCATCCTGTTCTTGTTGCACAACTGCAACCTTTGCTCAGGGCAGCGTTTTCACAGGTAGGAGGTTTGGCTGTGATTGACAAACTTTCCACCAGTAGAGTGCACATCAGGTAAACCTACCGGGTAAGGTTCAGCTGGATATTTTCGCCTGTAAAAATACATACACAACCCTGCTCAGTGCTATCATGTGCCCTGCAGAGATGTCTCACAGCCATAAGCACACGGAGTGCTGTTGCTCTCACCCTCTTCTGCCAGCACCCAGCAGGCCCAGGTAGATCCATGCCCAACTCCTTTCGTAGCCTCCTCCTCAGCTGCATGCCTTCAGCCTCCTCTCATAGAACTACTTCCACCTTGTGAGGCCCTGTGTGTCTTGATTACACAGGCTTTTTGAGCACTCACTAGTCAAAAAACTTATGAAGTCTATAAAGAACACATCACTACACTAGTTGTACTCCAACTTAAGTTCACATTTCTCGAAAAATACACGTTTTGCTCACTTCCCCTTCTCCACCTTACTCTCTTCAACCCTGTTCATTATTTGTTTTCCACTTTTTGTTTCATTACCATCATTAACTACAGCTATTCCACACAGATATGAGCAAAAAGCCTCCTCGAATAAGCTTCTGACAAGACCTTATGTTTTTGGATACCCTCACTGGTACTCTCTTCATCTTCCAAAGGCAGTGTTGCTGCAGATGAGAGGATACACCACAGACAAAAATATTTACTTTCCTAGAGATTCCCACTTTGGCGCAGATCTCTTCTCTGCATCTGGCTTTACTGGAACACTGCATTTCTCCATTTCTTTTTGTATCCATAAACATTCAAATTACCTTCCAAAAAGTAATTATTTGGAACCAGTTAAGCCTGTACATGAATTCTGCCTTTGTTTAAAGCACATTGTACATATGTATATATTTAGACTGTCATTAAATATTTAAGAGGCTGTCTTCAAACTTCAGCAGCAGCATTGTTTATTCACTTAACCCTTTGTGAAATGGAAAGCTTGAGGCTGAAATCCTACTGTCAATGAATTCAGAAAGCCCAGTTGCCCTAGTGGTGGGTGACAAAGTTCAACTTTGACATCAAGGGCACTGTAAAGAAACGAGTTTCTCTTTGTTTTCCTTTATATCCTGTTTGCTAGTAGTCTAATCATGATAACGCAATTCATTTTATTCTGCATCAGCTTCACCTGCTGAGATGCATAAGAGGGAAGCAAATTAATTAGCTGTAACATACAGATGGATCTTTCAGTACAATTCATGGAGACAGTCAAATATGCACATACCCTTCCCTCCATCCTCCAAATGACACTTCATGCATTTTCCACAGGTCAAGAAGTCACTTGTTTTTTTCTACCTCTTACAGAGGAAAAAATGCATCCTGCAGAAAAGTGGACCTTGTTCAAACCCAACACTGAATGCTGTACCACGGATGAAACCCTATGACAAATAATTTGCAATGTGTACTGACACCAAGTGTAAACACAACATTAGTGCTACCACCCCATGGACACGAGATTACTGTGTCTTAACATCTGATCACCTAATTTACCCACCTCGGCAAGGTCTCTACCTAGAGCAAATCATCTATCTTTTACCTTAGCAAGGACTGGTATCTCAGGGCCAGCTCTCCACGGCCAGAGAACCCGTGCTCCTTACTTTCACACAAAGTGAAATAGAGTTAAGTGTCAACAGCAGAGGATGGGAAAACCAGCACAGAAGAGTGCAATAAGCGACTGTCCCAACTCCATATGGATACACAAACACATGTACCTTGGAGAATGTGTTTTTCTTCTTTTTAATTAAAACCTTAAGGACACCTTCTTAAATCCAAGCCCAAAAAGCCGTACAAGAGGAGTTCTGTCTGCACTTTTCATGGTCCAATTGGATTTAGAGATATTTCTCTGCCAAGCACTACAGCCTTGTTCATGATGCTCATTTAGGTGGAGTCTCTCCTACAGCTTTCATATCTGGGTTACACATCAGCACAGAAGCATTTCACCCAGCTGACCAAGGATGTGGCTTTTCAGAATTTTATAAAGGGAGTGGAGCGCCAGGCGTAGTCCATATTTGCACAGGAGAGACAGAGAATGCAGGCCACCACCAGACACAGTGCTGGGAGATCAGCAGATGGCATGCTTTGCTGAGAATCAGCATCCAAGCAGGAGCGCAAAGGGGCAGCAGAACGCCTGGGCAGGTGCACTCGCTCAGATCAGATGCTGGGTTCAAGAGATTCAGCATTTGCAGTCATTTGCCAGATAGAGTTCATTCATCTCAGTGGCCCAACAACAGATTCAGCCTGCCTCAGTTCTTCCAGTAATCTTATTTTCTCATAATCATCTTTTTTACTTCCTGTCTTCAACAGCAGCGTTGTGAAAAATGCTAAAATTCCCATACACCACCCCAGATATGTCCATAATTTAGCAGCAAGTATGTTTCTTCATATGAATAGAACAGTGTACCTGTTGGGTTTATGCTTCCATACCCCCAATGGTTGTTATGTAGCAAGGCTACAAAACAAGCATCAGATGCACTTTAGGAAGAACTTATAGGGAGATGTCTATCTTTTATTAGACCAAATGGCATAGCTGCAAAAAAATTTAATATGGCCCTACTATCGTCAAACCATGGGTGGGTATGTTTGTTTTTATGACAACTCAACAGCACATATGCTGTGGAACGCAGCGAATAACCAGCACTTTTGTAAATTAGCTCCAATTGCTGAGTTCTATGCCAAAAAGCAGCACAGCTTGTGAGGCTACAGTTGTCAGATCTCTCTTCTTCCCCTCCAAAAAATATTCCCTAAAAGAGATCACAAATCAAAGGGACTCCCAGGTCACAAATAACATGACCTTAGCTTAGTATCTCTACTGATCAGTTGGTACCACTGCTGCATCACTTCCACGTGTGCATCATTTCACCACTCAGTCATCAGTTTTCTGAAAGTGAATGACATTAGAAGTCCACCAAGTATTTGCACTGCTGCCTTCTCTCCCTCTGCGACAGATTTACAGTAACCGGAGGGTGAGCAGAGTTCATCCAGGCACACGCAGGCTTCTCAGCGTTGCAGCGCTGACCTTCCCAGTCTCTCCCAACCCCCTGTGGCTAGTTTCGGTAGAGAAACAGGCAGCGAGCTGGAAATTTTCATCAGCATTAATGCCACCGTAGTTTCTCCCCGACTACTCCCCAAGTATTTTTCCACCCACGTTCCTCTATGTATCACAAACCCCTCCAGCTGTTGGCAGCTCCTAGTGCAGCTCCACCGTATGCTACTAACCCAGCGCTACACGCCTGGTCTGTTTTAATGCAGCATACAACGCCTGCTACACGGGAAACATTCTCATGCAAAAAAACTTCATAGACACCTGCTCTGCAGCAAACGAAGCGGTGGTCGGCGTTTAAATGAACTAATCAGTTGCAAACGGCTTAGTCAGCATCGCAGCCCGGGAGGTAATTCCCAGGAAGCGATTCTCCCGGCAGCTATACATACAAACCTGAAATGCAGACTGAACATAAGGATAGCACCGCAGCGACACGAAATTTGGCTACACAGGGACATCATCAACAATTAAAAACCGGGGAAAGCCAAGAAACCAAGCATTCACATAAACCACACGCTGCGCTCAGGCTGCCGGCGAATTCTCTCAGAGGTAAAAATCAGAAACTCAGTCACAGGACATGCACGCACTCAGCGTCTCTTTTTTCTTCTTTCTTTACTGATGCTGTGCCTGCCCGAAGAGAAAGTAAAGAGGCGGCAAGGCAAGTTACTGCCTCGCCTGAGGAGCTACACAAAGAGCGGACAGCATCATGGAGAGAGCATCCCAGCAGCTGAGCCATGCGCGTGTGGAATGGAACCGAGGAATCGCACAATGTTGTCTTGGGGCAGGACATGGACTTCAAGAGGCACCGGGGGGACAAAGGGCGGCGCTAGATGCCAGAGCATCCTCCAGCAGGACCTTCTGACCGCATTTGCGGAGCCGAAGGGCTGTGGCTGCAGGGTCATCGCTCCCGAGGCGAGCACTGCCACGGCTCCGGGACGCCCTCCAATGCCTCCCAGCCGGCTTTCCCGGCCAAGGTAGCCCAAAGGACAGACCGCGACTTTGCTCCGGGCAGCCGTCGGCGCCTCGGCACACATCTGTTCACATCTGCCCGATGAGCAAGGTCGCCCAGGGCATGTGGACACAGGGAAGGAGTTCACTTACTTTTCGTATTCGGCGTTGTCTCTGTCGCAGCGCGAATCCTTGTGCTTTTGCCAGTCTTTGCCATGCTTGCAGGTGGTCAGGAGGACAACATCCTCTCCGTTATGGACGTGATATAAGGCATTCCTGGTGTCTGACCCTATCCCCGTCAGGTACCTTTTCCCCTTGAATACCAACATGTACTTCCTGAGAGGAGGGATGGTGTTAAACCTCAAAAATCCCTTCTCCCCTCCTGTCCTAGGGTGATCCTTAGAAAAGAGCGGGATAGAAACGTCAAAGTTGGGTCTGAAGTTTTCAGTACTGATGCTGGCTTTAGCCAGCATGGCCTGCCCGATGTCGAACCCCACATCCTCGGTGTAGTCGGGCCAGGTGCCGGAGTATAAATTAAAAATTAGGTGGTTTCTGCCGTTGTTCCACAGGTGGAGGCTCTGCACCTTAGAGCGCAGATTGTGCACGTACTGCGGGGAGAGCTGGTCCCGGTCCAGCGTGTCCAGGCTAAGCACGAACAGGCACGCCTGCCCGGGGTCGGAGGTGTAGAAGCGGGATCCCTCGATGGCGGCCAGCACGTTCTGGTAGCTCTCGGCAATCTTCTCGCCCTTCTGCTGCGGGTACACGTACACCTTGAAGCCGTTCCTCCGGCACAGCGCGAAGTCGAAGCAGGACTCCATGCGGCAGCGGCGCCCGCGGTACAGCCCGGCGCTCGCGTCCCGCCGCTGCCGGGGGGACACGCGCCCCCCTCCGCCACCGCCGCCCTCGGTGCCGGGGCCGCTGCCAGCGGGGGCGAAGGGTCGCAGCGCGTCCGGGAAGCGCGGCCAGGGCCGCTCGGCGCCGGGGCGCGGGCCATGCCGGCTGCCGGGCGGCGAGTGCCGGCTCGCCCGCAGCCGCGCGCCCCCCAGGTAGAGCAGCAGCGCGAGGCAGGTGCCGGCGGAGAGCAGCGTCAGGTAGCGCTTTTTGGCCTGCATGTGTCCGGCGGGGGCTCCGGGGGGCTGCGCAGGAAGGCGGGGGCGGCCCGAGCTCGCCGGGCGCCGCTCTCAGCTCCGCTCCGCCATCTTCCCGCCGGCGAGCGCTTCAAACTCTCTTCGCCCACCGCCCCCGCTCGGCGCCGTTCCCCAAGCCGCCGGCCGGGGCCGCGCATGTGGGCGACGGCCGCCACAACTTTGTCACCGCCGGTGGCTCAGCGGCGGGCGGCCCGGCGGCGGCCCGGCGGGGCGCCCCGCATGCACTCAGGGGCCGCCCCCCGCGCGGGGCGGGCACCGGGGCAGCCCCGCTCCCGCCTCTCCGCCGCTCCCGCCGCCCCTCCCCGCACCGCCAAGCCCAGCCCAGCGCAGCCCAGCCCGGCGCTCACAGCTCGCGGCCGCCGCGCCGCAGCCTGACGAAGCCCTGCATCGCCCCCCACCCGGACCCTGCACCACCGCTCCTCGCCGCGCTCCCGCTGAATGGCCCCGCGACCCTCCTCCCTCTCTCCTCCTCCTCCTCCTCCCTCTCCTCGCCCCTCCTCCGGTCCCCGCCCCTCCCTGGGCCGCGGCTGCAGCGGGCGGAGGGCGGCGAGCAGCGGCGCCCCGGCACGGCACCACCCTGCCCTGCCCGCCCGCGGGCTGCGACCCCCGCCTCACCCGGCCCCCCGCGCGCCGCCCCCGCCCCGGCCCCGCCGCGCTGACCTCATCCAGTCACGCAACCCCGCGCGCCCATTGGCCGGGCGTCACGTCCGGGGGGCGGGGCTTCCGCTGCGCCCATTCATAACCCGGCGGGCGGGGGGCGCCGCTGGTGTTCGCTGTGCGCCTCTGTGCTGGCGGCAGTGGTAGCACAGACCAGCTCCGGTCAGTCCTTGCTTCGCCTACCCCGGTGCATCGTTACAGGCTTGGGGAAGAGTGGCTGGAGAACTGCATGGCAGAGGAGGTCTTGGGGATGCTGGTTGGCAGCCGGCTGAATGTAAGCCGGCAGTGTGCCCAAGTGGCTAAGAAAACCAATGGCATCCTGGCCTGTACCAGAAACAGCGTGGCCAGCAGGACCAGGGCAGTGATTTTGCCCCTATACTCAGCTGTGATGAGGCCACACCGAGTGCTGTCTTCAGGTTTGGGCCCCTCACTACAAGAAGGTCATGGAGGTGCTGGAGCATGTCCTGAGAAGGGCAATGAAGCTGGTGAAGGAGCTGGAGAACAAGTGCTACCAGGAGTGGCTGAGGGAACTGTGGTTGTTCAGCTGAGAGAAGAGGAGGCTAAGGGGACACGTCGCTGTCTACAAATACCTGAAAGGAGGTTGTATCAAGGCAGGTGTTGCTCTCTTCTCTTAAGTAACAAGTGATAGGATGAGAGGAAATAGCCACAAGTTGCGCCAGGGGAGGTTCAGATTAGACATCAGGAAAAATCCCTTCACTGAAAGGGTTATCAGGCACTGGAACAGCTACCCAGGGAAGCGGTTGAGTCCTGATCTCCAGAGGTGTTTAAAGACGGGTAGATGAAGTGCTTAGGCATATGGTTTAGTAGTAGACGGGTACGGTTGGACTCGATGATCTCAGAGGTCTTCTCCAATGAAGAGATTCTATGATCCCAAGCACAGCACCTCACAACTGAGACACCCTGGCACAGCCAAGCTGGAAGTACCCTGGGAAGAACAGACCCAGCTACCCAGACATGGATGGGCCTTGAGCAGCCCTGGAGGTGTCCTTGCCTATGACAGCAGGATTGGAACTGGATGATCTTTAAGCATTCTATGATGAATGTAGGGGAAACCAAATGTAACACAATTATGAGGCAGCTGGGAACAAGCGTCCTTTGTAGTGCAGGCAGGGCTGGGAACCATGACCATGGGCATCTTCACCACCCTCCCCTCTGGCAGTGGGGGAGGCAGAAGAAAGGCAGTGGCTCTGCTGCCTACACTCGCTCAGCTGCCAGCCCTGGGGTTGCTGTTAAATCTGGGTCCACCCAGTGCTCTGCACTGTTGTTGGCTCCAGTTGGGGTACAACGTGGTTGGCACCCCTCAGGAAGGAGGCCCTGTATGTCATGGAGATGGATGCTTGGGGATGACAGGCACTGAAAAAAAGCTGATCAAATGAGTAGGCTGTAGGGAGCTGCCTGTGCACCCAACAATCCCTGCAGCTACACACTTGTGCTCCTTGATGTTTGGTTCCATCACTTGCAGCCTGAGGTACTGGGGAGAGCCCTCATCTCTTGGGCAGGCTGCTCTGTATGGGAAACCCAGACAGGGATAGCTGGAGGGGGTGGCAGGAGCACAGATGGGAGCCTTTGCTTGCTCCAGCACATGTGGTGCTAGAAGGGTGTGATTGCACTGTAGATGGGTATATGTTTTTCAGTCTTGCTAGCTCAGCAAGTAAGAGCAGAGAAATCAAATGGGACAGGCTTCAAGTTGGTTGCACAAGACCCTGGATGTCAAGAAACTATCCCATGCTAAAGCCTGTGCCAATGTGCTTTCCCTGCCTCTTGTATTCAACTGCAGTCCCACCTCCCACACTCCTGCTGTTGAGTCTGGAGAGGCCTCATACCAAATGAGGGGCAGAAACAGTGTCTTGGTTAAAAGCTTCCCCATCTCCGTACTCTTCCATGCCCATCCCACCAATGAGCTGTGGCTCTGGTCATATCCTCACCTTGTCTCCCTCTGCATCATAGATTTGAGGAGAAACGTAGGGATAATATATGTGAAGATAGTGTGCCTCCTTAGTGAAAGAGGTGAGAGCCTACCATGGAAGGGCTCATTACTGACCGTAAATGAAGTTCAATCTTGTAGCTGGAGCCAAGAGAGGACAATTCTCTTCCCAAATAATTTGATTGCAGGGAGGAGTGTTGAAGGAAGGAGGCCAAGGCTGGAGGAACAAGAAAGGAGTTGGAATTAATAATAAGTCAGATTCTGAGAAGAAAGTTGTATCTGTGGCTGGTGTAGATTTGGGTCCAGGAGACAGAAATTTTGGCCAGTGACCTGATAGTGGAAGCAGGATTAAATATTAATGTGTTAATTAACCCTGTAATCTTTCCCTGAAACATTTGTTACAGCCCACATACCAAAACTGGGATGCTGTTCAAGAAAAAGAGGTCAGCTTCTTGGAAGGTGAACCAAGGCTGCTCACAGGGGCACCTTCTGTCAGGCACAGAAAGATGGAATCCCATTACCATCTGCAAATTAAGCCTCCGGGGACTGGTTTCAAAAAGAAAAGGAAGCCTGTGAGCTTTGCTGGCTGTGCCAAGGATGGTAGCTGTTGTGAGTAGATTTTGAGGATGGGGTGCTGGTGAGCCAGTGGCACGAAAGCACTGCTTGCCACAACAGAGAAGTGTGGGAGGGAAGTGAAAGGTGTTGGGTTTCCCGATGAACTGCCCTGCACTTGAGGTACCCGCGCTGTTGCCCGCTTCACAGCAGCAGTGAATACTTAGGCTTTAAAATGTTTGGATCTGGACAAAGGGAGTCAGGGTGCTGTTTTAAAGCACAGAGAAATAAACCTCTGCTACTGTGCTTTATCTGTTGGATTTCTGAGTTGTGGTATAAATGCTCCAGACAGATATGGATCCAGTTGCACTGGGCAAAACTTACTTCAGGGGACATATGCATGCCCCAACTGGGGGCTAAACCAGCTATCACCTGCTGTTTGTAATTTTCCTGCGTTAACAGAATGAAATTAGCCTGTCTCTAACCTGTTTTGTCGCTGCTCGAGCCCTGTCAGTGACACGGCAGCCGACAGGAGTCAGGCAGCCTGCCTTTTTCAGCTGGTACCAGAGGCACTCACTGGAGGCAGAGTGCTCCAGAAACAGAAGCCTACCTTTCTCTGTGGTAATAAATCTGCCTACATCTGCTGCCAGGCAGGTGGATGGTGGAGCACAAACCAGCATAAAGTAGAGATCTTGCCTGGAAGAATCGGTGGTGAAAGGATATTTCAATGTATCCATGCAGCAGATACATGAGTCACAACCCCCAGTGTGCGCTGGCCACTGATGCCTGCTAAAAGGTCTGCAAGCTTGCAGATAGCTTTTGACTCTGGTCCGTTACCCCTTCACTCTTGGAAATATTTTGTATCTTCATGTGGCTGGCAATTGTCTGGAAATCTGTCCAAGCCCTCAAATGAAAGGCCAGGAGAGGGAATCAGTTTTTCTATTTCTGGCTTTGCAACTTAACACCTGTCCAATCTGTGACGAGTCACTTGGGGCCAAATTCTTAAAGAGGTGGATTATGTGGACTCCTCTTTTTGAGTCTTTCTCTTGATGTCCAGCTTCAGCTTGAGGTGCCTCTGAAACTTAATTCCCCAGAGCTCTGTGCTCAGCTACTACCTAACTGTGGAGCGTGAAGTCCATGGTACCTTCCATCTTTTACATGTGAAAAATTCCTTATTGCTTTGAATACTTGGATGCACTCTAGTTTTGATGCTGGCCTACAGGGTATTAGGTGTTCCTCTACCAACTTTGCCTACCAGGTTCAATCCTGAACCTCAAAACATGCTTTCCTGGATTGAAATTCACACAAAACATAAGAGAAGATGCTGTCACATAGTCCCCTGTCTCTACCTGCCCATCCCCCCTCCATGTATTTTCTAAGCCAGTAACTCTGTGTTTAAAGTGTTTGCCCAAGTAGGGGACCAGGAATCATCTTCCAGGAGAGCATCCTCCCAGGGTGGGTGTAGTGGGACTACCCTACTGAGACTGGCTTCTTATAGGTGACTACCTGTGGTGGTAATCACTCAGATTATCTGTGGGCCTCAGATTTGCAGCTAAATGGGGCTAATAATGCTTTCCTGGCTAATAGGACAGCCTGAGAGCTGATTTATCGCCATTGTCAAGTGTGTCATGATCCTAAGGAGAAAAGCAGTGTAAAAACAAAGGGTAACTAAGATGTTTAGAAGGGCTTGGCGACAGGCAGGTGTGCAGTTAAAGAAATGTAACTCTATTGCTTAGTTAGCTCAAACTTCCATTCCTTGTGCCAGGGACATGCTTTTCCATGGCTAAATGCAGCAAGAATATCCAAAGAATTAAGCAAAACCTTGCAGAGCCAGCAACCTGAAGCTCCAGGCTTGGCTCTATATTTAGAAGCCTAAATGAAGGCAGACTGATATCCACAGATACCACATATCCTCTGGTCCCACTTTGGTTTGGGTTATTATACGCAGATGGAAGAGTGAAGCTTTCAGCTGAAGCCCTTACCTGGAGGCTGCAGTAGGGGAACCAACTCCTGTATGATGTTCACCCGCCTTCTGATGGGAGCTGAGAATGTCCCCAGGAGGCAAAATCAGTGCCCTCCTTTTATTCAGTAATCAACAGTGCCACGTTAAACTTTGGAAAGCACTTTCTGAAGTCTAGTCCCCAATCTGGAAAGATTTAAGGCTGGCTTACAAACTGTCTCTGCCTTCAAATAGCCGTTGCCCAGGATTGTATTGCTTTATCAAAGGAGGGAAGAACAGAACATATTTCTAAACATTTGTTTGTGGAATGGTAATACTCTGTTAAAATTATTCCTCAGCTTGGAGCAAATTAAAGTGATCTTTGCTCCACAAATTAATGCGAACACTGTGGTTGTTTATCACATCTTGATAATATCACATGGGAATAAAAATATCAACTCTTATCCGTTCAAATACCTGAGATGTAACTTTTAGAGCTTCAGCATTGCAACAGCTGTTTCTCATGTCCTCGGAAATAATTGGTTGTTACAGAGGCTATTTAAATGTGAGAAAATCACTGCAGTTTTATAATTAGTTTATTTTTAAAGAAAAACATAATTGCCCTTTGCTAAGAAGGTGAGGGTTTCAGGTGGGATGGAGGTAGAGCAGCGTAGGCACCTGATTGACTGTGACATTAAACAGATAGTAAAACCAGAGGATTATAAATATTAAGATCTTTATCTCACACTAGAGCTCTGCTGGGGAAAGCCAGAGACAAATAAGGCTTTGCCTAAAACTTGCTGTAGGGTCAGGGCCCCAGCATGCCGTGTTAAGGAACAGGAGGATTGTGCTGAGAGGGTATGAATACAAGCAGCTGGCTCTGACAGTAGCATTGTATGAGAGTCATTGGAGGACTTAGGCACTTTGTGGCTATTTTTAGTGCATAAATTTATAGAAGTTTCTCTTTGGGTGCAGCCTAATTCAGAAACATCTAAAATCCACAAGCATCTAATGTGGTGTGATCAGGAAAGTTCCCTGAATGTCTGCTCTCAGGCATGACCAGTGTTGCAGATGGCTTGGGAACAACCAGTGGCAAAGTCCCTGGCTCCCTGCGCACAGAGCTGGTGGCCCAGTTCCCCACCTGGGTTTAACTTTTCCCTTGGTAACCCCCAGGAAGAGACTTGGCCAGTGGCTGCTCTGGGGAAAGGCCTCTGCTGGTTTGCACCAGCCCACTGAGCAGGAGGGTTGGCGAAGAGAGAATGTGACACAGGGGACAGGTGGCCAAGCGAGCAGCCAAGAAAGCATGCAGCTAGAAGCCCTGCAGAAAGGCTGTGGCATGGGTTAAATCTCCACCACCAGTTCTGGGAAAGAGCTGGCAAACGCTACTCACTTTGTGAGTGAGTTCGTGGCTGGGAATCCCCAAGGGGAGGAAAGGGAGGCATTTAACAACTGCACGCAGCACAACCCTGTCCCCAGTATTTCATAAGGGCTTTTTTAATTAGCCCTCTTGCCTATTGCTTCACCTTGTATGTGCTTAAGTTTTGCTGGCTGTTCCCTCCCTCCTGTGCTGGATGGGGAGTGCGTGGTGGCTTGTGCAGTCTGCAAGGCATCTGCACGTAGCTGGCTGAGCTTTGGTCTGTAGCTTCACTGGGACAAAGAGCTGGCTCCAAGGGCTCCAGAGACACAAGCTGCAGGGCTCTTTCCCACAGCGTGTACTTTCTCTACGTGCTACCTAATAAAAACTGTTTCACAGCAAAGGCAGGCTGGCGCAGTGGTCCGTAGCTTTTAGGCGGGTGCTATTCCCGAGAGCACCAGCAGTCTTAGCTGAGCCTATTTATTGGTGCTTCTTCCTTCAAGGAGTAATAACTTCCAGATTTACTCCCTTTCTAACTGAGCATCTTTCAAAGTGGGTGTAGAACTATTTAAATAGCTTCTGTGGAGGTGGGATGAGAAATTGCTCTTATTCCGTAGTCTGCAATCAGCACCAAACAAGCACTTTTCTCCACTGCACACACAAACAGGCAAGCATCTGCCAGCAACCTCAGCACTTTAGATCTGTTTTTCTGCTCAATGGTGTAAGACGTATGGAATTCCACTAACATCAACAGAGTTTCAACAGTGTTATTTTATTTTATTTTATTTTATTTTATTTTATTTTATTTTATTTTATTTTATTTTATTTTATTTTGTTTTGTTTTGTTTTGTTTTGTTTTGTTTTGTTTTGTTTTGTTTTGTTTTATTTTATTTTATTTTATTTTATTTTATTTTATTTTATTTTATTTTATTTTATTTTATTTTATTTTATTTTTTTATTTTATTTTATATTTTTAATCCAGTTAGGTCTCCGTTGTTATTTTTTTTACCACAAGGACCCTTCAGTGACGGCGCCCTGGGAGGAAGCAAATCCCTCCTGTGGCTTACAGACAGTGTAGACCCACTGCAGCCCCTGCTGCCTGGCAGAGCCACAGCATGGTTCTGTACAGCCTTTCACTTGAATTTTGGAAAGGTCAAGGAACAGCTCTGTGAGTCACTTCTTCCTGCACTAGAGAGGATCTTGCAGCATCCCTGGAGAAGGTGGAGGCTGTGATAGTTCCGGGATGCCTGCCTGTAACACTCAAAGTTGGGTTTATTGCTTTGCCAGCTTGCCTGCCGGAAGAGCCTCAAACCTCAGGTCTGATCACTTTGGCACAACAGAACTCAGTAAAGGGTAAATGTAAAGAGTACAAGGCCCCAGACTCATCTTTGCTTGGATGGAGCAGAAATGAGGTAGAGAACAAAGAGTACAAAGAAGTGCCTGGCCTTCAGAAGTGGCGGAGTCGGAAAAGAGCCATCTTCTGCAATAGCTTCCAGAGAAAGCCTCTGCCAATACCAAATGGAAGTGTGGCCTGGCAAACCCCAACAAAAGTGTGGGTCACCGCTGAGTCAGTACTGCAGCTGGTGATATGCAGCATTTTCGTGCACCACTTCTTTTTTTTTTACTTTTGGTGCAAACATGGGTGGCAATCTGATTAGCTTATGATTCACGATTTGGCTAATGTCCCTGCTTCCCTCAGTCCCCACCTGTTCAAATAACTACTACTGTAACGTAGGCTGTTAACTTGAAATAACTTTTCCAACCCCTTTTGTAAATGAGCTCTGCAAGCTACTTTAAGTCTCATCCATGGGCAGAAGTTGTAATAATTTAACTTAAATGCTTTTAAAACCAACCCAACCTCACACAAAATTCTATTCGGGCATTTAAGAAGAAAGAAGTTCACTTCAAGCTGTTCCTAATCAACTAACACCATGATCAGATGCGCTGTTCTACTTAGCGCTACTTCTTGCCAAAGACCATTGCCTCCCCAGCTCTGCCACACAGAAATACTGCTCTTCACACAGTCCTAACAGAAGGATCCAGGTGAGCGAACCCTCCCATTCAAGGAGTCACAGCTGACCTGGAATATTGTATCAGAGGGGAATGAGGAAAGGCTGCTGTGTACAGTTTGACTCCCAGACCTCAGCAGAGCAGAGAGAAAGCCAGCACGAGCAGTGTAGGTGGGCTGAGGCTGGTGATTTGAGCCAGCTCAGCTACCATCACATCAGTGAGTCTGACTCTGCACCTTTGGTCACCCAGTCCCATGCTGAGCTGGTTTGAGCTAGCTTTTCCGTGGCTCAAAATTCAATCCACTACACATGCCCACCACTCATCATTGCGGTTAAACAAACCTGAGCGTATTACACGACCAGTGGCTCCCTACACCCTTTGCACCAATTTAAACAGATCAATCAGGCTCAGGGAAACTTCCCAAAAGATGTAAATTGCATAAGCAGTGCAATCAAAAAAAAAAAAGAAGAAAGTAAATACTGGTCTGAACTCCCGAGAGGGTGGGTTTATTCTGTTCCCCAACTGGCCAAGATTTTGCAACAGAAAGGTTAGATAATTTTGAAGCACATGTGTTTCAGCCGTTGTGTTTACACCCTTGTGAAGACCATTAGGTAAATGCTGATCTCACACGATCCTCTTCTGACCAAGCTCCTCTGCATTCACCCACCTCAGTCCCTGCACAACCCTCAGCTGCTGGTTTGGTGAGTTGCAGTATGTTTAGCTCTCACTTCAACTGCAACAGGTATCTAGTTCTTCGCCTGTAAATTCACCCTTCCTTAGCGACAGGTTGGCAGGCTGGGTTCTGCATGCAGCGCCCCACACCATGGGCAGGATGCAGAGCCTCTCCACCTCCCAAAACCAGGGCAAAGGTGGGAGAAGGAGTGACTGTATGACCATGCTTCTGCAGTCAGGATCCAGGTTTTGTACCAGTGGAGGCAGATGCTTTTCCCGTGGGTAAAAGCAGTAGGTTCACCAAGGAAGTGCCTCTCTGTAGGTGGTGTGCTAATTTCACCCCTGGCAAACAGCATTAATATAATACATCAAAGCTGGGCGCATTAATAGCAAACCAAGGGAAAGGATTTGCTATACATGCTAGCTACTTTTCAAATGCAAATGTGTGTTTTAAATCAGATTAAGACAGAAGGAAGCCTAGAGAATGCCAATAATTAATACGTGATAAAGGAATAAACATCCAGGGCCTCAAAAGGTAAAATGCAGTCACAAAGATGAAAGTAATCCATCCTCTCCACGCAGCCTGCTCTGCTGCACAGAGTAAGTGCGTGTGAGTCCCCATTCTTATTTCAGTAGTCAAGTGGTGAGTGTAAACCCAAAGCAACTGCTGCTATTGAATAGCATCCCTTTTCCGCTGCACAGGAAATAAGAGGAATCCTTAAGCTCAGCCAAGAAAGTGGAGAGTTGCTGGGCTGGGCATGGCTTGGCTCTCCAGACTCCCCAGATTTTCTGAGCCCTGCTACCGCAGAGGGGGAGCCTTTAGCAGTCACTTCTATTCATTGGCATGACCTTGGTCCCTTAGGGTGTGCACATCTAGCTTCTGTGGTTTTAAACCAGTGAGAAGGGTGGTGGCTGGGATCCCCACTGAGCAGTGAGTGGACCTCAGAAACACTTTGCCCTGGCTCCCTTGACTTCTTTTCCACACCTGAAAAGCAGCCCAGCCTCCTCCCCTGTCCCCTCGCTCCCGTAGACCTGCATGTTTAGTTACAGTTGAAGTTGCAGAAGGATGTATCTCACCTACCTTCAGTCTTAAAAGCTGAGAAATAGGAAACTTGAGGGAAAATGTTAACAGACTCTGTCTCCCTTTCATATCTCTTAAAATTCACACAGTGCTGGCATTGGACCCCGGGCAGTGCCCTGTGGTTTTACTTCCTTCTTCAGCTGATACCAAAATAGCAGCACTTATTGCAGCTTTATTAAGCTTGCATAAGGCATCAAATTGTAGCAGGTCTTGCATATTGATTGTATCAAGAGATAAGCAGGGCTGACTTGCACACAGTCCATGCATGCGGGAAGCAAGCTTCTCTGAAGGCAGATAAACATCACAGTTAATGTTTGAAAGCTGCTGCTCAGTGGCAAGCTCTGTCAGAGAAGCCCTGTGGCTGCTGGTTTCACTGACTGCTCTGTGTACCAGTCCCTGGGTTTGGAAGGTAGTTATTTCACCAAGCATTTATTTTCAGCCCTAGATACCAGAAAAGAATGAGAAGCTTTTTTTTCCAGATCTCTTGAGATTTGTATTGCTTAATAAAATGTTCGCAAACTGCCTCCAGATCAGAACATAAGACTTAAAAGTCAAATCCACAGAATGATTTGGGGTGCAAGGGACCTTCAAAGATCATCTAGTCCAACCCCCTGCCATAGGCAGAGACGTTTTTTGATTGCACTGCAATAAGTGAAATTTCAGTTGCTGAAACAATAGAATAGTTTGGGTTGGAAGGGACCTCAAAGATCCAACCCCACAGTTTCTCTGGGCAACCTGTGCCAGTGTCTCACCACTCTCATCATAAAAAGAAATCTTCCTTATATCCAATCCAAATCTACCCTCTTTTAGTTTAAAACTGTTTCCCCTTGTTCTGCCACTACAGGCCCTGGTAAAATGTCTCTGTCTTTCTTATAGGCCCCCTTTATATATTGAAAGGCTGCAATGAAGTTTCCCCAGAGCTTCTATTCTCCAGGCTGAACAACTCCAACTCTCTCAGCCTTTCTTTATAAAAGAGGTGTTCCATCTCTCTGACCATTCTCATGGCCCTCCTTTGGACCTGCTCCAATAGGTCCATATCTTTCCTGTGCTGGAGGCCCCAGAGCTGGATATAGTACTCCAGGTGGGGTATCACCAGAGCAGGGTACAGTGGTAAAATCTCCTCCTTCATCACTTTTCTTCTGGCCACATTTCTTCTTATGCAGTCCAGGATACCATTGCCTGGCGCTCGTTGCCAGCTTGTAGTCATTGCAAATGACTGCGAACTAAACAGGAATGGTACACTGGGCTCCTCTCTCCTGATTTATGATCACCTCCATATGGACAAAACCCTCTCACTGGCCCTTGGAAGCCCAGCAACCCAGTCTTTTAAAAATAAACCTGAACAGTTGTACAGTTCCCACAAGCATCTTTTACATTTCTCTTTCTTTCTGATCTTCACTCAAACCCCACATTGAGCTGAAGGGAGCCCCAGGCTCAGCCATGGTGTGGACAGATGGACAGCGTGGGCAGCTGGCCCTTCCCACCTGACACGGCAGGGATGGAGGTTACTGCCTGTGTCACCTGGTGATAAATCTGTGCTCGCTGCTGGCAGAAGCAAAGGCAGTTCCAGCCGTTCTGGGAGAAAAGCCTGCTGCTGACCAGAGTGATGATGCCCATGCTTTTCTCCATTTGGTGTACGTCACTGTTATTGTCCTCTTTCAGAACATCCTCCTGGTCCTTCCTGGAGAACGCTTGTGCAACAGAAAAGCCTTACAGTATGGGCTGGGCTTCTCACAGGGGTTCAAGGAGCAGGTTCCTGAAGGTGAGGTCTTTCATTGCCTTGGTTTTACGTTCCGCTCCATAAATTCAGGAATCATCGTTGACATAAAAATTAAAGAATCACGGGTTGGAAGGGACCTCCTGAGGCCATCTGGTCCCATCCCCTGCTCAAGCAGGACCACCTACAGATAATGAAATAAGAGAGATGCAGTCAGTACATGTTGTGGTCTGGTGACTGTGCAGATGCAGATGTGATGGTACCATCTGAGCTGTCCAGATTGCATGAAGAAAAGATGCCAGATGTCACCACTAGCATTAATGTAACAGCACATGCTGGTTCCTGCCAGCACCTATGGAATTGCAGAGGCCATAGAAATCAGCCGTTAGCCTTCATAAGACAAGCTGAGCCATCAGAGAGGATGGTCCTCTGGATCTTCTGAGCAAGGAGCATGTGTCCCCTCAACCAGTGGTTATTTAGGCTACACCAAATCCCTGCTGACAATATCAAAGCCTTCTGGCAGATTGCAGGCATCAGCATGGACTCCAGTCTTTGGCTGCTGCCCAGAGAAAGTTATTAATCACTCCTACTAGCATTATCCTAAGCAAGTCTAAACGAGTAGTGCTCCAACGCTCCAGATTCCAGGTAATATCAAAATTATGACAGGTCTGAATTTCCATCTTGCTCTTGGTTTGGTCCTACTAATTAATGTAATCACTGTGACCAAATAGTGCAGGAGTGCTTACCAGCCTTGGCCAAAGCGATATCTCAGAAGGAAATTACCCAGGAGAGGTGCTGAAGCAAATGGTGCTTTTAAAACCTGCATATTGTTACTTTATATATGAATCAGAAGAGGGTTGCATCCTCAAAAGATGTAGGTGATTTCCATGAGCTGTACTAGGTTACACACAAACCTCTACCTGTGTATGTGTGGGACAAAATGACCTTTTGAGGTATATTGTAATTTTGCCCTTGATTTCAACAGGTCTAAAATCTCACTTAGGCAAATTCCACTGAGGGCTGGACTGCTGTAAGGAGCAGCCAAGCCCATTCCCTGCTGCCCTTGCCATTGAAGCCCGTTTGGTTTCACAAGACATTCTAGTCTTAAACCCCACCATTTATAAATTTTAATTCTATTAATAAAGTAGGGCTTTCAATGGGGAAAGCAACCAGCAGATTCTGGTGGATTCGGGGTTTGACTTACCAAGCAATTCACTTTTGCTGCGTTTTCAGTAATTTTTGTCTGGAGGGAACAAGCTGAGCTTCACAACTTCTGAAGTTCTGGTTGGGCTTCCATCACAGACAAAGTTGATATTTACAGGTTGAAGTACAGCCCTTATTTTCCTTAGTGGCACATCTCTCAACAACTTTAACCAGGAAGGAGTTTTGTCCATAGTAGCTTTCACTGGTGGGGGTTTTGTTCCCACAGTCAAGTCAATTACCTTCCCTTCACCTCCATCTCTGTGGCCTGACATGGGGCAGGTATTTGGCTATTCTGCCACCACAACAGCTTTGTTCCTGCTCATAAACAGCTGTTTGCTTCAGGTTAATTTTTACCCTAAACAATGTTTCTTCTTATAACTTCATTTTTATTTATTGCCTAAAATTCTAGAGTGAATGCCATCTCCTAGCAACTGGAATATTTTTGTCCCTAGTCTGCTAATTTTCAGTGCTTGGATATTGCTTTCCGTTCATTTTGCTGTCTCAGATAGAAAACACCAATTTCCAGATGCCTACTGGTATTTACATATGTTTGTTAAATTTCTAAACAGTCGAGTCAGTTAAACAGCTAACTTATACCCACCTGTTTGTTGGTTCTATAGATGTACCCCAGAGAAACAGAAATACACAGTGTAGTCCTCTTGTTTGGTGCGTCTTTTGAAGAGAGAGACATGGGACAGGAGCTGCTTTGGTAGGGGCACCCCACCTGAGATATTTTGGGATGAGGACCCTGGACATCTCCTGACATGTCAAAGAAACATCAAGAAATGTACTTACTACCTCTTCAGACTAAACCACAGATGTCCTCCCAGCAAGCCATAACAAAATCCATGATGAATCTCAAGAGGACAGTTGTGCCTGCAGTGAACCTTACACAGTAATGGGTGCCTGTCCTGTGAAACGGGTGCAGGAAAGACCTCACATTAAGTAAGAGCCTTTTCTTTTTGGCTCTTCGGCTCAGATTCTGCAACATGATCTTTAAACATGGGTGTGGAGAGGTATTTGCAGCTTTTATCTTCATACATAGCACCTTAGGAGCTCAGCACACTGCAAAGAAAGGCTCGTGCATCAAACCAGTATCTGGTCTGAAATTCTCAAATTTATTAGGGACTTGTCTATGAATTTGCCTTCAAGAAGCATTAGGAAGTAGGGTTCATCACACCTAACTTTAGTAAACCACAGTCTTTACCTGAGCTTTTTCTAATGGTCAACAGAGGGAAACAGCAGCTTTTAGGGTGCGCTTCATCATTGTAGCTGTCTATTTAAACCGAGATGGAGAATCCTCAAGCAGAGCCCATGAACAGACATTGCAGATGTTTACTGCTGGTTAGCTGGATCCCACTAAAACAATGGGGAAGAATCTATCCTCAGTCTCACAATTTCTTGTTCTCAAAGCTGTCTCCCTTTTCTAGCCATGCAAACTTGACTTTAGCTATTTTTTCTGTTTGCGGTGGTTATAAATTGAATTTACATGTAATAATAAAAGATGCTGTCCACGAGCATAAAAGAACAACTGATGATTCATGACTTTTATTTCTGTAACTTCTCACTTCCAGAATATCTATTTGACAAACTGTGAATCACATACATTGGTTTGGATGGATATACTTAGCTCTGACTTGTACAGTGAGATGTAAATAATCAGGTAATTAAATAAAAAATTTCTCTGTGAATTACTGCCTCCCCTCTCCGCTTTCCCTAAGTTTCCTTCTGCTTTAACTCGCCACTATTCAAAGGCATGATCCTACCACCTGACAACCTGAAATCATGCCACACAACCTATTCCAGCATCAGCATTTCATTTGGGACTGTTGGCAGGTATAAAGAAGCTGCTCATGACTTCTTGCAAAAGCAACATGGTACCAGAACTAGTTACAAGCAAAGAGGGAATTTAATTTTATATCTCTGCTAAAAAAAGTACTTCCCAACCCATATTTCAGCTGTGCTGGCTCAGAGAGAAGGACATTTCTGACATTCTTTAATATCACTTTATTTTCATGCACAAGCCCCTGCAAGGTACTGACCAAAGATCTGCTTTGACAGACAACTTTGAAAGGGCAAATTTGCATCCTGCTAACTCTAAAATTCATAAAATATCTGTGTAAAGAAAGATGTGTGCAAATGATCCTCTGATGGCTGAGCGCAACCATAGATAGCTGTGATCACCCAATGAGAACATTATTTTTGTCTGATCTTGCTGAGCTGGTTGCATCTTGCCTGCTACATGCTATGGTCTCATTAACACCTACTGACAGATGTTTTCCTCTCAGTTTGGGCAGGGGTGCCTGCTGTCAGTAGGCAATGCTGAGCGGAGACGTGTGTCAGCTTTTGGGAATTTTATGTAGTTTGGCTCTAGAAGGATCAAACTCTGCTTATAACACAAAGTATAGTAACCACTGTGAATTCAGATGGAGAACAGTTGTGTATAGCATATTAGGTTAGAAAATACCAAGCACCGAGGCTTTGTAAAAGAGGGTATTTGTCATTTTTCATCAACTAGAAGCAGTGGAGGCAGCAGATTGCTTCTGTGCATCCATTCTCCTCACTTTGCTCTTACCCCAGACAGAGCACTGCTCGCACACAGGAGGCAAGAAGCTCTTCTCTAAAAAGCAACGTCAAGGGGGGCTCTATTCCATGGTCTGATCTTTGCTCATGTTCAGCCAAATCCCCTGTTGTGGGAGCTGTTTGTTGCCTCAATTTAACCCTTACTTACAAAGAGGTTCCTGTGGTACTGGTCTCCTGCATTCAAGCTTAACAAGCTGTGTTCTTTTAGAAGATGAAGAACCCTAAAATATAGACTTTGTCTAGATGCAAACTGTACCATGCTGTTGTATGTCTTGGAATGATATACAGGCACTTAATAGTTCACATGAACGATTCCTTCCTGTGCCAGAATCCAGGTCTTTGACTGATATCCATTGGCAGTGTTCCCTTGATCTTGATGCACGAGTCAAGGATTTGGTGTCGAACAGCTGAAGGCTGGAGGTGATATCTTTGCAGTAAATTGGAGAAGCACCAATAAATGTCTCACACATCTATGGCTCTATCACTTTTTTAATGCTCCATCTCTCTTGGATTTACCTTTGTAGTCATAAATCCTGCGACAGTCTTGAAGACCAAACCAAGCTGCCAGGAAGAGGGTGTGCCACCATCTTCCCCCCAGTTCCTCTTTCTCCTCCCAAAAGGTGGGGTTTCCACCACATTTTTCCTGCTGTAAGCCTTAAGCCAGTGGCATGAAATTGTCACAGATTAGTAACCCATGTGGCTGAACCTAGGCTGCCTGGTACAGATGCTTGCAGCATCTTTTCATTTATCAGCACAGATGTGTCTTAAGGGCCCTCCCCATGGACTGATGCTACACCACATGAGGCTTATTTGGAATAAAAAGAAGGGGGGGGGGGAAAATTGAGCAAAGTGGGCCATGGGAGGCAGGAATGAGCTGGTACTGAATGCAGATGAAAAGGCAGAGGTAGGAACTAGGCTGTGAGAGGCAGGAGATGTGTTCATGGTGAGGCAGAAGGGAGAGCCAGCAAGGCAGGCAAGAAGGCATGGGAATGGCAGATGATCTTTGCAGCAACAATTTGAATGGACATCTGCCAGGAGAGATTTCATTTGTCAGGAGCGGAAGGAAGGATGTTGTGGTGAGACATGAGATGATGTGAAGTTTAGCTGTGTGGATAGAAGGGAAAGGCTGTATCTTGACTATGGTATGAAGGAAGAGTCTGGAAGGCTTCAGCATAACCTGGAAGTAATTGAGGGATGTCCTGTGGCCTCTGTTATGCACAAGGTCATATTAGATAATCACAGTGGTCCCTTCTGAGTTTAGCATCTTTAAATCTGCGAAATAGGCACTTTAAACCACAATGAAGGGCTGAGTCCTTGGAGCATCACACTGAAAACCTGGGGTATCCTGAGATATTGCCCTTTAATACCACGATTTTGGGGTACACAAAATCTATTTCAGGAAATCTTTCTTTTTAAGGTTTGTTTTATCTACCTGGTTTTACTTGCAGAGTCTACCAAAAAACCCGCTAATAAAATATTTAAAGCCCTCTAAATATCCCTAAAAGAATCTTTGCATAACATAAGTTGCATAAGCAGGCAAGGTGCCACAGGATGTGATATACAGACGTTATCACTTTGATACTTTCATAGATTTCACAGCCAGAAGGCACCACCATGGTGGCTTCCTCTGCCTTCCTGCATAGTGCAGACCATGGAGCCTCGCCCAGCAATTCCCCTACCAATACATAAGCTACATCATGTAGAAGGATATCCATGCTTAACTCAAAGATCCTTTTGGGTGATGGAGAACCTACCATACACCATGTCAGCTCCTCCAGTGGTTCATTACAAGGCCATTAAGGAGAAAAATGTGCCTGGTTTTTAACTTAATTTTTTTCAGCTCCAGCCTTCCTGGTTTATATGCCTTTGTCTGCTGGATTAAGTAATCCTCTGAAACTGCATTCCTCTTCCATGAATAGATACTTGATCAATTCATCTCTTACACTTCACTTTGATAATATAAATGGATTGTCCTCCTTTGGGTCATTGTAAGATACATTTTCAATCTGTTTTACACTGCTTCTTCCAAACTTTCTCAGTTTTTCAATGTGATTTTAAAATGTTGACAGCTGAACTGGACTATTTTTGCCTCATTAATGTCAGGTATCGAGCTAATACATTTTTCCTACCACTCAATATTCCCGTTTATACATTGTAGGGTCATGTTAGCCCCTTTAGCAGAACATCACATGGGCAACTCGTATTCAATTGTTTATTCATTGTGACCTCCGAAGTAAACAGCCAAGAACAGCTTCCTGAATATTCCCTCTGTAACAACTCCCCTGGGATCACTCTTCATTTGCAACTTTTCAGAGACCGACCATTTAACTGCCTTGTAATCCCTTTAAAATATGCCATATTGATTTTTTTTGCAACACTACCATTCAAAACTAAACGAATGGCAGAATGTAACCCCAGAATCACTCAGATGCTTCCCGAGTGTGTATTTCCATGGAGACACATGCCCACATTTTGTGGTTCACCAAGTTGTAACCCAGGCAGCTCTGTGCCTTGGCTGGGAGCACGTGAATGTGCAGCCACCCAACTCCTGTTTCTGATGAAGGTCTGCTGCTTCTCCAGGTCTAAAATGGAAAATTGGAACAAAAGTATCAGCTGCGAGCGCCGAGACACCCAGAGAGGATAAAGTTGGTTTAAAGCTGACACTTTCAGAGATGGTAGAGCTGTTACTTTTGTGCTTGGATACCAGCGCCTCTTGATGGTTTTGAGGGAATATTTTGAGACAATATCCCGCACTCAGGGGGTCCCAAACAGGCCCGTGGAGAATTATCAGCCCCAAAATCCCATATAAATGCACTGCTGCTAGTGCCTGAGTGCTTTTAGAGTGGTTTTAATTTAAGCTTAATGGGGAGGGGTATGTGACTGGTGACCAAAGAGGAATGCTGAAGGCTGAGGGTGGTCCTTGGTCCAACGCATTTGGAAAATATTCCAGACAATCTTGGTTTCCTGTTGGTTGCCACGTCCAGATTAGCAGAACACTGTCCAAAAAGTTTATATTTTGGGATTAAGAGGCAGTCTGTTATGGGACTAATAACACAAAGAAGGAAAGCATGAAGAAAGCCTAACTCCCCCTACATAACATCCTACAGCTCAGGGAAGTGGAGGGGGGTGGGGGAAGAGCTATTTCCCTGGGGTAAAACGAGCAGCTGTTGTCTCCAGGTGGAACCAGGCAGTGGGAGCCCAGGCTCTCGCAACTCCTCACATTTCTGACAGAGTTTTACCTGCCAAGAACTGCCAAAACCAGGCTGAGTCTGGGACATGAGGGACATGTACAAAACCAGTTAGTGTAAGAGTATCCTTTATGCTCTGACTTAAAGCTTAAACAAAGGCAGAAATAACCACTGATTTTCCCCAAAGCACTAAAATTTCTTGCTGTAATGATGACAGGCAGAGGCTTATCTGGCTGTCCTGTGTGTGGGAGCATTTCCGTTGTGCGAACTCTTGCAGCTGCACTTTTCATGCAAGGGCAACTTTTGCAGCTAAATAAAATTTTTAAAATTAGTTAATTTCAGCTTAGTACAATGGTTCCCAATATTTTCCATAAAGCAATTTGCCTCCCACGTAGTCTGCATCTCCATCCCATTTCACAGCATGGAGGAATGCCGAAGCGCTCCTTGGGCTGAGCAACTGGCGCTCAGCACTGACCACGCTCCCCATCTCACCCTGGAAAGTGCCAAAGCAGGCTGTTCAAGCTGAGACATATGAATGCCCTGGAGTGCTTCATTTCTCTGCAGTTAAACACCCTAGTGAAGGGAAAGCATTTTCCCTAGTAAGCCTACAGCTTTTGGTGGGAGCTGGAGATGACCACACACACCCTCTCATCCTGCCCTCAGTAACAGACGGCTGAAGCTCTCAAGGCTTTGGCTGGCTCACTATAAAATGTTGCCTTTCTTCAGCTGCTAGGAGGACTCAAATTATTATTATTTTTTTTTAAACCCACTCATTCCAAGGCTCTTCTCCACCCAGTCCTAATATCCCGATGGTGCCCAGCAAAGATCAGATGAAAGCCTGGAGATGGGCTGAAGTGTGATCCTCACGTTGACCCTAAAAGGTGCCACCCTTTTTGTATTCTTAGTCTCACTAATTCCTGCTATTTGTCATTGCATAGCACAGGAATCGTGTAGCGATTTTGGGTGAGAAGATGGGCCTGTTCACTTCTTCACCTCCCCGTGGGATCTGCCCCTGTGCTTGGACCAGCTGTGGCAGTGGACGTGTCCCAGTTTCTCAGCTGACAGCCTGATATATTGGCCTAAATGAGTCTGAAACTACTCATAGCCTTAATACATAGTAGTAGGATTTTTACCTTGAAGAGGTAGAAAAAGAAGAACTAAATTAGTTCCAGTTGAAATATAAAGTAATGATAATTAGTGAACTTAACTCTTTGCTTCCCATTCAAGTCTTATCGGCAGAAAAATTGGACTGAAAGAGATTATGGTAGACAACTTCATTCATCCTCCTGCCCTGCCACAGGGGCAGGATTGCTGATGGATGCTTGTCAAAGCTGTTCTCTTGTTTCTTCAAGCAGACACATGTGCTTCAGCATCCCTGTTCCTGGAAAGCTTTTCCTAGTGTCCACTGTGCATCCTTCTTGCTGCCATTTCAGCCCATCGCTCCAATGCAGATATGACAAAGATGTTAATCCCCACGTTGCCCTAGAAGATACAGGTAGCAATTTGTCCTCCACTCTATCTCCTAAGGCCAGTGATTTCATGTTGTTTAGTTAAAGCAAAACTGCTTCACTTGAAAGTATGTTTCACACGTGCAGTAATTCAGTGTATTTTCCATGTGATGCTAATAACAGTAGAAGGCAAGAAATCACATCAAGTGCAGGAAAGCAAGGAGAATGCACTGACAAGGCAGTGACAGGAATGAGACAAAGGAGTGTATAGAAGTGGAATAAACCTCAGACAAACTGAGGCTGGGCTGATACGACACCTCACCCGTTGTCACGCCATGCGCTGAGACTCTGACACATCGGGGCCTGGGTGCAGGGAGAACTGAACGCCAGGTAAGCACAAGCTGTAGGTGGCAACTTCTTGTCTCCCATATAAAGTGTGTTTCTTTTGTACCAAGATGCCTGGTCTGTTCAAATCAATCCCACTTGCAATACAATCGTCTTGGAAGACCTACAGTATCTCCACTGAGTTTCAGGGTTTAACAGTGACAGGTAAATGTAGTTCCAATAAGGAGGTGGGACATGAAGAGGCAACATGATGGAACTTGTTCTTTCACATTCAGCACATCAGTGGTGGGACTGGGAACATCACTTGTTTTTTCTAGGGTTGTACTTTGTCCACTGACTTCATTATGGACTAAGGACAACTGCTTTTATCTCAAGGTTTTGCTCAAGTGAGCACAGATCTGCTCAGCTAATGAGGTCCCAGTCCAGGAATCCAATTTTTTGATATGGCATTGGAGCCCAAGGGTCCAAGGACCGTGACCTGGGCTTGTAACCTGCAATAGCTACTCAGGGTAATGCAAGCTCTGCTCCATAAGAGCTCTGCTCTTAGGGACATGGTTTAGTAAGGGAATGGGTACGGCTGGACTCAATGATCTCAGAGGTCTTTTCCAACCAGATCATTCTATGATTCATTCTATGATTCTATGAACCTGTGGGATGTACCTGGATATAAAGTAAGATCATGCAAGCCCAATCAAGCACTGATTGTCACTGAAGGAAAACAACAGAAAAATGAAAGTGCACCAGTTGCTCCAACAATGACTTCCAAGTAACAAACTGTAAATGAATAAACTGTAACCCCATCAGTGAGACTTAAAACGCAAACCCCATACAAGCACATATGGAAACTCTTTCTTGCACAGCATCAGAAGCTATTTTCTCTGTCTCCAGGCAGGAGTATTTCATTATCATGGTAGCTGCTGTTCCATTATAAAGCAGATCTGATTTAGGTGGCATATTGTTTATCATGGAAATAATCTTTGTGTGCAGCACCCAGAGTAGTAATAATATGGTGCCACTGTAACCCCTGTGGATATCCCTATGGTGAAAAGAACGTGACACAGAAACTGTTTTCTTTACTTGTATGATTGCTCTAATTTTCTTAAGCCTGAGATGGAATGTGCACACATTTGTACTAAACCAGAGCTTCCTCTGCTAAATTATTCTTCTTACTGACAAAGTTTAGGGATTTGAAAGCTTTTGAAAGATACAAGCAGAATTTAGTAAATTGCAGCCCAATCATGAGATGTTACAATAAAAAACATGATTCATGATTTTTTTAGATGAATTTGTCTTGACTTTGTCAGTTATACTGCACACCATGTAATTTCATTCTGTGACTTTGTATTAAGCCCAGTATTCTTGTTTGACCAAAACATGTTATCATTCTGTTTCTTACAAATAGGAAGACATTCAGAATTATGGCTGAAAAGAAAAAACAACATACATGGGAAATCATAATATCATACTAGAATTTCAGCATTAGTTTTTTTTGAAAACAACCTTATTTACTGACTTTTAAATTACTCTTGTGTCATAAATGCTGAAAATAAACAGGAGGTGGGGTGGGAGTGAATTATCATGCACCATAAACAGTCTAATACCTGCTCCTTTCGAGGTTTGGTCCCCTTAGAGGATGCTTCACTGCTTACAAGGGCATCCCCCAAGTCTTGAGAAACAAAGGCAATGAAAGCAGAATACTGCCTCACAGCGTGCAGTGGCTGCTTACAGTCGCACTGCACTAAATCCTAGGTAAATCGAGCCAGGTCAGTGCAACCTGAATTCACAGCTGAGCTTTGCTGAGCAGTACAGAGTCCTTTGCTTGGCTAACACTTCCGTTGCATCTATGGATACATTGCATTGACAGCACTCAGGTACTGCCATACAGCAAACCACTGCGCAGACCCAAAGTACCACAGCTGGGGAAGGAGATGTGTGGGAGGGTAAAAAACATCGTTCACATTCAGGTGCTGCAAAACCCTCGAATGAGACCACCTGGAGTGTCAAGTCAAAGTGGTTGCTGGCAAAACTTTCTATTTTTTTTACCCCCTCTTCACGGAATGGATCAAGCCCTGACCTTGTTTAAATCAAACAAAATACTTTTACTGTATAATAAAAATTTCATGGTTTAATACATCGCCATGCACAAATGAAGTCAAACAATGCAGAGTACAAAATTGTCAAATATACAAAATGAAAAAGCAGATATCCAAAGCTTCCAGAGATCATGCCAAAGATACCAAAAATTTGATATTGATTTTAATTTCATTGGTTAAAAGAATTCCTCCCTCCCACCTGGGTTTTATTTTTGTTGATTTTTGAAAACAGAAAGAATTAAAGAGTAAATATAAAAACTGTAGGGTGGAATTAACAGTGATGGCCACTTTGTATACTAAAAATTAGATTGCATGATAACTTCTGTTTTGGGAAAAAAGCTCTGCTGTACAGATGAACACCTTGGATGCCTGGGGAAACTCAGTGTACGTCAAACAAAAAGGCACACTTTTGTCTTATGCCATCCCATTTAGCTCCATCTTTAAAAAGTTCACCCATAGATGGACTGGGAATAACAGTGTGTTGTTTTTAACCATTGGAGTGCTGACATTTTCCCAGATTTTCAACCAAGTTAACATTAAAAGGAGATCACTGACTGACTTAGAATTGACGTGCAAGCGCAGCCTGGCATCTGGTTCTGTACAAAGGCCACCGATTTGGGGCCAACCTTTGGTGTGGCTGTAATTCCAGCTGTCAGTTATCTGCTCTCTTCAAGGTCAGGTTCAATCAACTTTAAATTCAGCCCCAAACTAGAGCAGCCCAAATTTAGAGCCCCCTTTGCTGGTTTTCGCTGCACAGAGTCAGGCAGGTGTTACTCCCAGCTTACCTGACTTGTGAAAAAGAAATAACAACAGTGAGGCAGGTCTGTACAGCGAGAGGCCCTACAGGAAACTGAAAGCAAAGGCCATCAGGTCCCAAAGCATGTACCTCCACTTTCAAATGCTGCAATAACTGTGAGAAAGTTAAAAATGTGCCTCTTGCTCTTGCAGCTGCTCCCAGCAGCTTAGTGCAAAGCAAAGGAGTCTCCTCAGAGCATGTACCCTCTTCAGGGAGTCGCTGGTCCATTCCCATTGCCAGAACATTGCCCCGTGCGGGTCATCTGTGTTTTAGGGGAAGCCTAGCAGACAGCAGCAACTCAGCTGATGCCTTGAAACCTGGGATCCGATTCTGCAAGGCAATGTGTCCCTTGCAGTGGCTTCAAGAGAGCATTCAGTATAGCCCAGGACACCAGGCTTCACCTGCGGGTTAGCCCAGCACGGCCCAGTTCCTCCCCTCGGTCAGTGGTGCTGGACGCAGGGGGGAGAAGGATGAGCTCCAGGTCTCATGCTGATATGCTTTGCATAGGCTGAAATTTCCTGTCCCTCTGTGCTACCTCTATTGCCATGTAATCTCATTTCTACCTTTCTCAGAAGAAGAGCAGAGAAAGAGCATCTTACATACACGGGATGCACACGAAGCGGTAAGAGGACTCCAAACTGCTTCATCTGGCCTAGTCTGGAGACCAGAGCCTGGTTCAGTAGGGAAAAACCTCTGTGGAGATGTAAAACCATGCTCTCAATAAAGAACACCAACCAAGAAGTCCCCTAAGCATCTGATGGTGCAGATTGTAGTTTGTTTTTTTTTCCCTCTGCACAGCTTCTTATTGCTTACATGTAGTTTGGCTGCAATATCAATCTCCCTGCTTTACAAAACCCTGTCTATTGTTATTTAATTTGATGACTTATGTTATTAAATAGATGAATTCAAGGCAAGTGCTTAATAAAAGTAACACGATTAGAGATGTAACAACAGCCACAGAGGATTTTTTTCTTCTAAAGAAGTATTTAGATATATGGAATTAAAATCAGAAAGGAGTTTTTCATCTCATTCTCAGACTAAGCCTGGATGTGTTATAATAATGCTGGCAATCTTACTTTTATGGCAGAAGCAGACATTATACAGTCACCTGCAAGTTCAGCTTCTTCTCCATCCAGTCTGACCCCAGACATGCCACTTAAGGACCACTCTCCTCCAGAGCTGCAAGGTGTCTTGGCAGCATGAGGACATTCATAAGCCATCATGTGCCGAAACCAGCGATTCCGCAGAATTTATTTGACAGGCGGCCAGAATGTACCAATGTTCTTTAAACAATAAATCTAGACCAAACTCATTTTCTTAGGATTTCACAGTGGATTAGAGTAAGAATCCCCAAAGATCTTTATCTTCTTAGCTGTGGCTGTAGCTAGCTCCCTTCTTGTTTCAGCTTCTTGATGTCGATTCAATACCAATTTGCAGTAAGTATTGCTTTTATAGTTTCTCTTGTCTGTGTGAACTGTTTACTCTTTAAAATGTGCATCCTAGTTTATGCTGCTCCCCACTGCCTGATGAAGAACGGCAGAAGGTGGCTCTGACGCCTGCTATCTGCCTCGCACCTATCAACCGTGGCTTTGTGAAACCTGAATCAGATGACAAGCACTCCTTTGGTTGTTTCTAAGGTACAACATTCAAACCAGCCAACGGTAATAGGGCCCAGTCTTGCAAAAACCCACTGCTGGGAGCAGCTCTCATTACTCTGGGTAGACCCACTGAAGTAATTTCACTTCTAGGGCTTTATTAACTGGCTCCAGCGAGGCTCAACATGATAGCAGGAACAGTTTGCTGTCTTTGAAGCAAGACTTGTGTACCATGTTCAGCTGCACAGTGATACAATATAATTCTCAATCAGCACCACAGCTTTTCTGCCGGCTGTTGAAAGTAGGAAAATCTGTTTCTTGCCAGCAAGATGCTACCTCCTTAATTAAGAGGCAAACCCACAGTTGTTACTCTTTTCTCAGACTACACTTCCACTTGGCCCCATCATTTGAGTGCATCATTTTGTCTCAAGCTGTTACTGATGAAAGACAATAGACTTTCTCTATATGTCCAAGGGTTTGTGTTGTCCTTGTCTGGTTTTCTTCCTTCAACTACGTGCAGGACCTTGCAACTGCAAGCAGACCTACTGACGCTCACACCAAATGCTGGCAAGCACAGCTCTATTCATAAAACTGTTTAAATTAAGACCATTTTGTGTGAGAAAAATGAATATAGATTGTCCTGCCTTCCTATAATATTGGGAAGCTTCAAGATATTTTTAATTTAGAAGTTTACATCTGGTGATCTAGTCTAATCCATCTGATGATCTAGTCTAACACATGCCTAAAAACCTCATCCAGTAATTGCCGCACTGAGCCAGGATTTCAGTTTGAGGTAGAGCTTATTGACTTTTAGAAAAATACTCTACATACATTTAAAGACTTTATGTGATGGAGAACATGCCAGGTAACTAACTAAGTTGTCTCCACGGGTAATTATCCTCCCTGTCGAGCATTTGCATTTAATGTCTAGCCTGAAATCAGTTTCCAACCAGTAGAGCACATCATTCCCTTTTCTTCCAAATAAAAGAGCTACCTGCCTTCAGACAGCACTTTCCTGCCCAGGTAGAAGATTGTGATTGCAAAAGGGAGATCAAGTCACCTCTTCAAATTGCTTCTGATAAATTAATAGCTTGAGCTTCATTAGTCTGACACTATAATAAGACCTGTTTTCCTGCCCTTGAACGACACTGGGAGCTACTGAAAATAATCTTTCCAAATTGTCAGTACCCTTTTTGAAAGACAGGTGGTAACCAAACAAACTGGAACAGCATTACCACTGCCAGGTCTTACATCCCAGCTGGCAAGAGCACCTCTAGGTCTGATGTTGAATGGATTATTTATCAGACCTTCACAGCCACTGTATTATTCCAGACATACTCGCCATGACTCTAAGTGGGACTTGCTGCCATCTCTCCTGGATTTCTGACTTTGCTGTCCTCCAGGTTACTCTGTACCACTGACCTGCTCTGCATCATTATTTACTCCGTGCCCCTGGCTTTGTCATCTATGGCTGCTGTCAACAAAATTCTTCTCTTCTGCTGGGAGGAATACTGAAACTACAGCGTATCTTCGGAAGACCTGATTATAAATAGTCTTGCTGATGATAATTCCATATTTACAGTTATTTTTTGTGATCTAGCCTGTAATCAGTTTTAATCCACTTAATATGGGCTATATTGATTTTGCATTGTGCTATTTTGTTCTTTATAAGAGTCAAATAATCTATAGAGGCAAAGCATAGTATGTCAGCAGTTTCTTTTATCAACAAGCCTTTGATATCACAAAAAATAACAGTGAAGTTTATTTAGCATGATACATTTCTATGAAAATAATTTTGAGAGTTTTATGCATTTTTAATTGCTTTATTGATTGTGTCATATCAATCTTTCCATGATTTTGCCTAAGACTGATAGGAAGCTAATGAGCCTATAGTTTTGTGGGTCAAATCACTCGTTCATTTCAATTATTGTGGTTTTCAGTGTCATTTGAAGCTTCTTTTACACTTTACAGTTCTGAGGAGTTCTAGGCAACTTTTCCTACACTTTTGGATTCAGTTACCTAGTTCTGTAAATTTAAAAATATGTTTGGATAGTTGCTGCTTAACAGTACCTGTAATTACTGATGAAGTAGGAGCAATTACATTTTCATATGCAGCCTGACTCCCTCTAACATTAGACTTAGCTTTGCTACAACTGTATTTATTAGGATATATGTAAAGCTTTTGGTCTAACCAGCTCTAACCTAGTGGTCACTTTCTTTCCATAAAAGTTTTTTGGCTTCCCTCATCAAACATCGACTTTTCTTACTTGCTGATTTATCCTCATGAGCCTGCCTAATCACCCATACATTTTGTTTTGGGTTTTCCTGCACTTCAGATAGCACTCCTGAATTTTACTATAGGGGGTTGTAGGCAATGCTGGTAGTACTTTCCCCCTCATCCATCAATTTTAATTACACCAAAGGACCTTCTCTTTTTAAATTAAAGTCTTATTGACCACAGTCTATATATACCAGGGTCAATTGCAGCACAGTCTTGCAGTGGGGCTGTTCAAGGAGACTGATGGCAGAGATGTTAATTGTTAAAAGGGGGACTGAAGTGAAAGATGCAGAATTTTACTTTGCCTGCTGGGACAATCTTGAATAATTAAGATCTTGTGGCTTTGTGGCAGGTGGAAGGAGGTTAATTTTAGTGATAACAAAAAAACACCCCAGGCCTGGTTCCATGGCTGGCATTAATTAAAATATCTCCGGAGACTTTGGTGGAGTAGTGCAATGTAGGGGGTCTGGCCTGGGGTCTCCCAAAAAATCAGGGCAAAACAAACCCAGAATTTTTAATGGTTTCATTTCCTCAACAATGCTGCAGCTGCCGTCAAACGACCCTATGGAACAGGGAGGGATGAGCCCATGGGTGGAGCAGTTGAGGGGGCAAAACCAAAGAGCTCACAGAGTTTTTTCAAACTCCCCTCCTGAAGGGCTACATTTCCCTTAAGAGAATAAATGGTGGGTGTTCAAGCACAGAAAACCATAAAGATGAGAAAATCAAGGAACAAAATGGTGCAAAAAATGCTTTCAGCTGTAGTGTATTTTCTGGGACAACCAATTCCATCAGGTTTCTAGTGCAGAACATCTCACAGTTTGAAGTACTTGGGATGGCTGAGTCTCTGTCAATGTTTCTTAGCAGCGCCTGACGCTGCAGCCTCTCTCAACACAAAGAAACCAGGTGAGAGTGGTGCAGGAGAGGGGCCGGGCACGGGAGGGAGGCTGCTGGTCTGCACACAGCTACCATTGTCCTGATCGCTATACTGGTTTGTTTCAGAGATAACAGCTAGTGACCAATATAACAGCACTGGTCTTTGTCTCCACAGGGCTGATAATTGCTGTTTTATGAAAATATTGTTGGTCTCTTACTCTTTTGCACTGAACTAATGGCTCTGAGTGTATTTAAATTCACTTCCTTTGCTGGAATAACTTATTCACTCGCTTTCATGTTGACTTGGTCTTTGGCACTCTCGATATAAATGATTTATTGACTAGAGATAAAGCATTCTTTCCCCTGAACTGTTCCTGTGACCCAGGCAAAAGCGGATGTGTCTGCTATTAATAAGGTGTTCAGCATAAAAAATGCAATAGACTTGATTGTCTGCACTCAATAGCCTTTCCGAGAACACAGTACCTGTCCTCATTCATAATAACAAAAATCTCTCCCACATGTTTATTTATATCAAAAAGTTTTCAGAAGAATACGCTGGGATCCAGATAGTTGTTCAGGAGATGTAGAACAATTTCATAAATATCCCTGAGGAAGCATGGCCTACTTTGGGAGAACAACAGTGATTAAGAAGTCCAAACACGATGAATAGTTAAATACAAGCCAAAAAGTACAGTTATTTCCTTATGGCTCCAGCAGACAGTTACACACAAGAGAAGTGTCACGGGGCTTGGGGAAACTATGCTTGCAGTTATCCACATGCACAGACTCGTTGTAGATGGAGACCTACACCAGCTTCAAAGGAGATTTGTCCAATAGGCACCTAGAGCAGACCTCACTGAGTCTGGCTACACAAGAGTCTGGACTTCATTTTCACATTTCTCAGGGCCTATAACACTGCTTTTCTAGGTCACTGTAGCTAAAATCCTGGGAAGCTTTTAAAACAAACTGTTTTAACAGGAGAAGTGCACACATCTAAATTCATGCCCATATACTGGAAGATGTTCAAAACTAACATTGATACAAAAAATGCTTCTAGTGGCTCTCTGCCTAACTCAACTTCTTGTATGCCCTTTTACGATAACACCCTTTGATAAACTCTTCTTTTATCATTCAAATTATTCCAGATTTTTTCACTGGGTAGTAAAATAAGATAATCCCTACTGCAGAAGTATAGCATTCTCCTTCTTTTTAAAGTGGTGGGGTTTTTTTAATTGCTGTACCAACATGAAACTGATGCCAGTTGCCAGAGCGTATTTTTAAAACCTGTAGCAGAAAGAGCTGTAAAATTTGCTAAAGCTTACAGTGGACCTGTGCCATGTGCACGGCCGGTTCTCTTGGCATCAGATTCCAACCTGGAACCCTATTGAAAAGATCTAAAAAGTGCAAAAAAGATCTAAAAAGATTCTTATGATTTAAGGAGAATTTTTATACCAATTAATTTAAAATTAAGGATGAGGATTTTCAGAAAGAGACGCTTATTGCTTTGTAATTCTTGGGAGCTCCATTTGAGAACTCATGGAAAGCCCAAAACCATTGGAAATCACTCGCGACTTTTGAAAATCTTGGTCATCAATAAAAACAATTTACTTTTGGATTTAATACTGTAGAAATAGCCAACATGCTGAATCTGAGATGGGTGGAGAGCTGAAAGCTAAGCTCATACGCATCTGAAAAAATTAAGCCCTAATGATATTTATCTGTTGGCTGTACAGGCACCCTCAGTGGTTGACCTTCTAGCAATGACCTGTACAATACTTTTTAAGAATTTTAACACAGGAGCTTCCTCTGAAAAGGAAGCCTTTGACTTGATGGAGCTGCACATTCTCTCCATCGTTGCATCTTCACACCACTATGCCACGTCACCCATAGTTTGGCATATATGCTAACAGCAACTCTATAACATCTGTCAGACTGGAGAGAGTGATGGTCTTTAAATACACAAAAAAGCTACCTTTGATATTTAAGAAAGAAGGAAAAAATAGGTAAGTCCCCTAAGTACGTTGATGGCATCAGTTCATTACAAAGACTGTGTCAAGAAGGTCCTGATGTGAGGGACAGACACTAATTCCACTGAGTCCCCATGGAAGAAACAGTACCACAGCCAGCTGTGATACAGCCAGTTATGAGGTCAGCCATTCGGAGACTGAACAAAAAACAACGCTCAGATGGAATGCAACAGTCTTGAGCCTGCTACAGTGTATTGAAAGGCTTATTGGAACCATTTGCTTATTCCCAGTTCCTACCAAAATACCATTTTGGATAGAAAATGGAAAAAGCTAATGAAGAAGTCTGCTCTCTCCACAGGGAGTGTCTTGCTCCTTAGAAGTGTAGTCTCACACTTCACCCTATTCAGAGAGTTTGGTTTGGACTACGATTCCCCAGCCCTGCCCAAAACATAAATGGTGGCCAGCATAAAGAACCTGAATTCTTCCAGTTTATTCTTGCTTTATCGTAGACCAAACGCAAGGTCACAAGCATCTCTGAGAAAGGCTCCCTCCCTTGCCTCTCCCTCGCCCAGTAAGAAAACACATTGGCACACTACAAATGAGACCTTTGATACTTGGCGCACGAGAGGGACAGCAGACACAGTGTCCTACAGCTCATTCAGCCTACCCTGTTCTTGGCTACCTCTGCAACAGTTGTTTTCTGAGTCTTGATAAAAGAAATCACACCTCTGCCACGTGCAAATCTATCTACACAATCTACCGTGAATCTAGTAATGGACTTCAGGTTGAACGCAGTCTCAGCACAAATACTGAAATGTATCCTCAGTATTTTAAAAAGAGACAATTATATATATATGGACTGTGCTAGTTTTGTGCAGAAAGCACATATGAAGTGCTGATATTGTTTAACAAAATACCATTAGACCGCAAAACTAACATATACAAGACGTTTACATTCCTATTAGGGTGTAATATTGTGAACATATCCACTGAGATTGGAGAATTGCTGTTAAGTTTTTCCTAAAACATCATGCCACCTGCATACATAACAAAAGAATCCAGTAGTTGCCATGCTAAAACAGGACTTCTAGTGAAGGGCATAGATAGTTCCCTTTAGGGGGAAGTTATGCACAGTGATGAACACTGGAAGAAATTTTCCAGCTAAAGGTCTGTAAATGACCATTTTCAACAAATTAGCACTGGATATTATGCACCACAACTTTAATCCACAGCAAACCAGGTCTTCCCAGAATGCCTCATCTTGAGTGGGCTGACTTTAATTCAAGCTTGTCTTCAATCTTCCATGGTCACCTTCTGGCAGTGCCATTTACTATATTTTCTTCATGAAGGAAAGTTCACTTCCATATCAAGTGGCAGGACAGCAGCTTTAGAGGCTGGAAATGTTTATGGAGAGCTCTCTGCTGGGGCTGTAAGAAAGAAAACAGAAAAGCAAAAGCAGACAGTGAATATGGAACAGAGCAAAAGAATTACCATGTGTTTCAACTAAAATAAAAAAAGTCAAGTTTAGGCGGAGTAAATGTACTTCTGCTGTAAAGACAAACTATTCCTAGAATGTGCATTGTGACTGTGGTACTTTTTTAACCAGCTTTACTCATCAACCAAAAATCTCAGTGCTTCAACAATTCCTTAGATAAATATACAGCACAGACCAGCAATCATTTGCATGATTTAAAAAATTCTGCTTGAATTTTATTGCTTTGTGTGAGAGCACTGCTTCCTCTTCCTCTAGCCGAGTCCCAGAAGCAGGCTCTTTGGTTTGGTTCAGCTTGCTTTAACTACTGAAGGTTTGATAGCCAAATGCTGGAAAGGCTATGCCAAATGCCAAAGTAGGCACTGATGTTTCCTCACCATTTCTGCTGGCCAAGATGGCAAGAGGTGGCCATTATTGTGTAAAAGATATGAAAACAGCTCACCTTCTTCCTTCCCTGCTTCAGATCCCATAAAACAATTAAAGAGTTGCAGAGAGTTTGTCTTTCCCTGCTAAAAGCAGTAAAGCACACTCAGTTTTGGTGGCTTCTATTCCTTGCCTGAAAGCCCTTGCAAAGCTGTGAAGTGACCACATCATCAGGGAGGAATATGTGGAAGTTTCTTGTAATTTCTCCTCCCCTCCACTCAAACTCTTCTTCTACATGCACAGCAAAAGGACAAGGGGTAATAGACGCAAGATGCAACAAAAGAGATTCCAGTAAGATATGAGAAAAAAAATTTCTTCCTAGTGAGGCTGGTCAAACTTTGGAACAAGTTACCTGACCAGGCTGTGTAATCTCCACTGACAGAGATATCTGCAAACCAAACAGACAAGACCCTCAACAACCTAACTTCGTGCTGCTTTGGGCACGGTTGAGTGGAATGATATCCAGAGGTCTCTCCAAACCTAAATTACCTTAATGATCATACATTTCTGATGGCGATTTGTGTTCCTTGTTCTGCCTTTCTGAACAGGAGATGCGTGCCCATGCAGTACTGCTCACACTGAAGTGCCTTTGGTCGTTTATTCAGCTTGTAGCCACAAAAATGCATATAAAACGCATCACAAGCTTATGCTGGTCTCTGGAGCCAAGAAGTCATGCAAAGGCTAGTTCATTGTGTTATTTCAACGTGTTTGGACACAGCTTTTTTTCTTACAGAGTTCTCACCCACCACCAGTTTTACAGACCAGATCTCTGACCAGGGCATTGATGGGACAGGACTCATTGGGATGGGCTTTGCACCCTTTCCAGCTGATATCCTGCCTCTTGCATGAATGTATGTGCCTGTATATGTGGAAAGAGCTAGATTGCTGGGATTTTTAGGGAGAGATTCCAAATCGTGAAGCTAAGGGGACACTGGTGCTGCCAAGGCAGCATTCACGTCAGCTGAAACTCAGGCTGGCAGTGGATTCCTGCTTCTCACCCCTTCAAAATCATGCCAGGTAGGCTCTTCTCTGTGGGGTGTGGGCTGACTGGCTCTGTCAAGCTATCAGTTTGCCCATATTTGCCCCTCCCAATCCCAAATTCTTGTACCAATGGACATGAAGGGATGATTAAGGATGGGATGTTAATGGGATGCTGGAAGAATGCTAAATAAGATTAACCCCCTCAACACACCCTGCCCTGAGCACTTTATCCCTCAGTGTAAATATGTCCTATGAAATAGAGGAACAATAAAAAACCAGACTTCTTACCTATTTCCTTCATTATGTGGGTATAATAACCTGATTACAGTGCTACTTTTGATTTCTGTTTTCACAGTTGCCTTGCTTTTATTCTCACGGTTCTCTAGTGCCATGATCCCAACTCTACCTACAGTCATGTACTACATGAGACACCCACGTCAGTAATGGCCTGAGAAAGATGCATGTTTGGGACACAGCAACTGTTTTATTCCATGAAAGAACAGGTGGGAAGGTTTTGAGCCTTCATCTAGTCTAGATGGATAAGTGACTGCATCCCCAAGATTGAAAAGAAAGCAACGGTGATATTAAGCAGGTATGAAGATAAAGGGGAAACATGGAGGAGGTTTTAAATTTAGAAAAGGCAAACTGGTACCTAACCTCAAAAGTATTTGACTCCAGATGAACTGGAGGATAGATCCCATCGGTGTAGTATCAACAGAGACAAGCCTGTCTCACAAAGTAGAAACAAGACTTTTTTTTTGAGGTTAAATAGCTCATCTGCTGCAACAAAGAGAAAATCTGAAAAGCTCTCCCAAACAATGAAAAATACCTTGCCTAGCCACACAGTTGCAGGATTAAAATGAAACAAGTTATAGTTGCTAGTTATATCAGGTCAGGCCTCAGGACTGCACTAGTGATGAAATTCCACGATCAGCCACACTGTCTAAGCCACTGGCTTGTACTCATGATTAAGTTTGCTATGAGCCAGTTTGACTTTCAGCAGAAATCCATGAATAAAGAGACATGGGGACTAGTCCCAGCCTGAGCTCCATCCCCATTGCAGAGGGAGTGCAACTGCTTTGAGCTACGCACAACACCTTTCAGAGCCAGTCTGGACACAACTGGTGACACCAACCAAAGGAAAAGTCATAATTAGCTTAATCTTTGCACTTAAAGCAAGCAAACCGAGGATTTAGTGGTGATCTAGCCCATTTTTTCCTCTTCCCACTATGTAATTTGAGGACAGACTATAAGAAGCAGTTATTCTTCCTCTGAAGGCATTGTGGCCCATAGATGAGGCCATGCTGGAAGAGGCACACCTCAAAGTGACTGTGGCTGTGGATAAGGCTGCACCGCAGCAGGTATATCCCTGGAGAGACTGTGTCTCATAGATAAGTCTCCTCTTGGAGCAGGTACATCCCTAAAGGACTGCAGCCTGTGGAAAAAAAGCCGGAGCAGGGACAAGGGGAGGAGATCATTGCACTATTAAACTCTATGGTCTGGTCCAAAGGGACAAGGGCTGGAAATTGTAATGGAAATACCTTTAAATTGCTGTACTCCATGATTTGAGTTGAAAACCTTGCCTGTGACTGTAAGCTCTTGGAATGAAGACCACCCTTCGCAGAGGGTTTGTATGCTTACAACACAATAAAGTAGAGATCTAATCTCACATGACATTTGCAAGAAGCTGCAGTAGAAAGACAACAATCATTTCAAAGCCAGAGATGTGTTTCTTTTTTTGAGTACCTGTACTGTGTGATTTTTATCTAACTGGGAAAGGAATATATTTTTCATTTACTTTAAATACATTCAGCTCAACCTAGCAGCATTATCCATTTGTCACGTTTTCATAATTGAGGAATTTTCATCAAGAAAAGAAGCATCTGTTACCTCTTCTAGGTTTCTTCTTCTGGAACTAATTAACTGTATTTCTAAGGTCAGGACATTTCAAATGTGGGATCATCATGAAAAACACATATTTCCAGTATCCATCTTCCAACTCCTCCTTGGAGTCTGGTGAAAAACTGCATTCAAGTGCATTTACTAGTATTCTTCCTCTGTCAGAAGGGCTGTGGGTATCTCACTTTGTGCTTTTCTTGTCACTTGAGACATTATAATATTCTGTACATCATTGCAGACTTGTTGCATCTTGCTACTTACTAATTAGAGATATCCCTGGCTTTGAAGAATTTCATACACTGACAAAAGAAAACGGCTGGCAGCCCATTTGTAGATTTACTCTTTTCTTTATTGTGCACTGAATTATCCTCACTGAGGTGAGAGAGCACAAAGCCTCCTCTCTGTGAGGGTCATTGAAGCTAATATTAAAACAAAATATCTACCTGGGGAGCTGTTGATCCCAGTCAATCACCACGATGGAAGAAGGAAAGACAATTAGTAGGGGCTGCGAAATGCTGTGATGGGGCATCTGTGGCAGGGACAAGGACCATTTGCCCCAGGTCAGATGAGACCAAAGTTGAACCAGAGTTTGGTTTCACTGCCATGTGAAACCATCCCATTACTGTTGTGGGTGAAGAACAGCACAAGTTCTTTTATCCTCTAGGTAAATACAGCTATTGCTGCACAGTGTCAGAAATTCAAGATTACCTCAAATGTTTGCATGCTTGTAGCTAGCTGGAGCCAGGATGAAGGAGGTGGCCAAGCAAGTCTGCTCTGTCCACCTCGCAGCCCACCTCCTCTCATCAGAGTACCCCAGCTTATACAGGCAACAAGTCATGCCTCAGGGCTGCACACAGACAGCAAGCTGCGTCGCTGCAAGTGTCACAGCCTAGCAGCCTGTGTTAAGCAGTGACGCATTAATCAATGGATGCACCATCCAGCAGCTGAGATAGAAAAGAGAGACGTGGATGATTTTTGATAATACTGCCAATTTTGTTTTGATTGCCAAACAGTCATGTCTTGGTTTGGTTTGTCTGATTTTCCCTTCATTACTAAGATCTGGTAGCTGACATAGTCTTGAAGGTTATTTAATGTTGTTTGTCAAATGCAGTGTCAATACAGTAGAAAAATACCAAGGGGAAAAGGAAAGAAGTATCTTCTTGCTTTTGATTTTTGAATTTGCTTGTGGAGCAGTAAACCAAGATTGCAGTTTTGGAGTAGCTTGACAGAAAAGGTGGATCACAAGCACGACATTTAGAGCTTCAAACACAGTAATACTATTCCCAAGCATTCAGTGCTCATTAATGAGGCCATGCAAAATAATTATAAAAGCTGAAAATACATGGAATTAAAAATAAATAGTACTCTTCCTTCACCTCTGTTTTTTTAGGATACAGTTAGGACATATTTGCCAACCCAACCATGAAACAAGACATTTTTTGTTCAAATGATCAGGAATGTTCATGTATCGTTGCAAGACTCCAGGAGCAGAGTCTTTAAAACAAATAGCAGTCGACACATGACTTGCTATTTCTGCAAGAATGAATTCAGGGTTTCTTTTTTTGAAGACACTACTTCTCAACAATTTGCTCCCAAACAAGTACGCTTAATCCTACTGGATATAGCTTTAATATCTGTTGATACCATCACCATAAACATGCCTCTGAATAAATATTCCCATATGAGATCTAGGGAACAGAATGACTTTACATGCAATTAACTCCTTGGTGTTATTTATATATTGCTACACTTCTCACTCCAAGTGATCCCAGGTCCACACAAGGGCTCTGAGGTGGCAGCTGGTATACAGCTTGTGCACAGCCTGCTTGGGCACGGCACTGTGCGTGACGCTGCCTGACGCAGTGTGAAAACCCTAATAAGCCATTGCTAGGATGTGGGTAAGTGGGATCCTGGCTTGCTTGCAGATTCACTATCTGAATCAACAGCAAATCTTGTCTCAAGGAAGGCTTCAGGGTGGCCTTCAAAAGGCAGTTTGGACAGGATCCTCAGTGCTTCAAGACAGATGATGAACACTCAACAAGGTCAGGCAATTCCTTTCCCCTGTATTCTGACTCAAGAGAAAACTCACTCTTTGCCTGTGATGCTGTGCTCTATAGCCTGCATCAGGCAATTCTGAGATGAAACATTTCTGGGAAAGCGGATGTCATGACAGATGCTCTCAGCAGGTAACTTTCTGAAAAGCCAATTAGTCAGAGGTTATCGCAGCTGCTCTGTGAAACACAGTTGGTTCACACAGAACAGGTTGAAAATGTAGTTGTCCAAAATGGGTTCCACTAAGCTGTTCAATGCCCTCAAATAGTCCGATCAGCCACAAGTCTCTTCATGAGTCATGCACAACTCCAGCTTCCCTACCAAAGCAAATCTCTCTGCAACTTTACTAGGTTAAACAAAATGAGAACACATGGTGATTCTGTTACAGATGACATATGCAGGAATTTCAGTTCCTTGCCCCTTCCTTCAAAAATTAAGAGTTCACAGTGGATACTGGACTTGACCTCACACTCCAGTCTTGTTCTGAAAAATATCTTAAAAGCCTTTTAGTATCTTCTGAGATTGATTTTACAGTGTTAATCTGGAAACCTTAGAACAAAAATCTGTCCCAAGAAACTATGTCCATTTTATGCCTGAGCCTAACCAGCATGTGAAAATTTCCTGAGCTTAATAGTTTGGTTCAGACATCAGCTAAATCCTGGGAGAGACTCTTTCTTCTTTCAAAGTGATTCACTCATCTCCATTCAAGATGCTTCATACACCTCACCACATACTTCCTGCTGCAAACACATAAAAAGAAATATACTCTTGCATTCAACAGATCACGATGGTTTCCTTGAACGAACAAGCAGTTAAAATATTTTGAAAAAGTGCATGCAACCACTTCCTTAGTATTTATAGCTTCTTTCAAAGAATTCTCTTGATCCGCTGCATAGTTACACATCACTGTGAATGGTGAACTGGCTGTCCACCAGCAGCCTTCTCTAGAGAGTCAAATCATAGCAAACAGAAAGATTCGTAGGAAAATGACGCTAAGGAGTTTGATAGGCTCAGCCAGTGTCATCTGAAACTGAAAATGCTATGAGATTGCTGACTTTATGCCTAATCATGCATATCTCACTGCCTGCCTGTAATCAGTTCTTGATCTCTCAAATCCTTGTGGGGTGCTCTGCAGGAAGTGAAAAAGGTTGTCACAGCTGAATAGTGTTCAACTCTCTGTGGCTCTAAACATCCACTTGCACTACACCGTGAGCCTTTGTATAACAATTGCTTTCTTCTCAAGAGACTGGGTTTTAATATGAACCACTAGGAACTATGAAAACTGAGTGAACTTAAAAAAGATGTGGCTTTCAGTGGTATCTTCAGCATGCACACAAGGTGCTTAACCACACAGTCCCTGGTGGCCTGCTGTGGTTTGGTGGCTGCTCTAATTGTCACCTGGAACTTGTTCTTGCATTTCTTCTGCAGCTTCTGCAGGACACGTTCAAGCCTATCCCATTCAGAAGTGTGCAGCAGCACCTGGGAATTAGTTTTGTCCATTATATCATTGTATTACTTGCTTTAGGATCTTCAGCAAAATATGCATTATGTTAATCAGACAAAACCAAAGAGTTCACTAGAAATATCGAAGTATCACAGCGAAAGGGTTTGGAAAGTCTCCGGAGCTACAACTCCCTCACTGCTTATGCAGAGCTTATACAGGATTAATAAGTGGAACAAACTATCCACCTTTAGGGAGATATTCACTGTGAGGTTCCCTGAAATGAAAGTTTCCATTCTGTAAAGTGATTAACCAAGCGAATAGGGAAATTATACTTACTAAAACCACCTAAAAGACTGCACATGTGCACACACACATTTACCACAAACCAAAGAAAAAACAGACCATGAAGCATACAAAATCAGCCCCTCTCTCCTCTTAATTAGTTGAATGAGCAACTTTATTTAGCCCTTTAGAGGAATGAATTATTATATACCCTTTATCAGTATTATCACATCGTGTTAGCACTATGTTTTTCTCAGGACCACTGCAAGCATCAAACAATGCAGACAAGGTGCATTTCAGTAACATTTAGTGATTTGATTTAACCTGGCAGTTCAGCATGTGGCCCACCACCTCACTGAATACACAACATCCAACCCTGAACTAGAAAAGATATGGCCACAGTGTCCAACCACTTCATAAACAAAATGCCTCAATTTCAAAATACGTCAGTGAGAAGACAGCACCTTATTTTACAGTTCCTAGTTAGGCACAAAGAGAGTTGAAAAGCTGCACTGGTGCTGTCTATCCAGCTCCTGGCTCCAGCACCAAGAGATTCAGGCTGTTAGAGCTATGTGAGTCTCCTGAGTTAGATGAAAACCCTACAGAGGAGAGGGGGTTTGAGGAGGCTTCTGGAATATTTACTTTGAGTCTTGGAACTGCAGCTCCAAGGAGCGGTACAAGCAGGGCTGTAGAGATGGCAATAACTGGGTTTGACCCAGACTTCTCAATATGCTTTTAGGTGATGCCTCCTCCTAATCTGCCCAAAGTCTGATTTTATCTGAAAATTTTCCCTTACTGATTGCCATCTGAAGGGGAAATCACTTGACTGTCACTGCTACAATCCAGCATGGCCCTCCATGGCCACTGGTTTATCTAGGAAAAAAAGTAGCCATCATTTTATCCTTATCAATCTGATCTAGTTCTCCCAGCTGCAGGGCCAAGCTCAGAGGGAAGGTCCTACCTGACTCAGAGGTCCCGGTAACAGGGCAATAAGCTGTAAGTGCTCACTGCTCTGCAAGTCAAGCTTCATGTCTCTCTCTGGGCATCTGGAAAATTAACTACAGAGTTCAAAATGACTTACCACCCTTTAAGAGTTCCCTAGGTGATTATTAAAACTATACCTTGATGTACATCACCAGAGACCCTAGATATCAGTAATGCTGCCTCTGCAGAAGGGCTTGATAAATGAAGGATAGGCTGACTGTATCAGAGGTTTGTAAGTCAGGCATGAAGTCCAAGGCCTGAAATTATGTAGGCTGTATTGACCACAGAGCCAAGCAAAGAAGTAATTTATGTAGACACAATAGCTATGAAACAAAGAATATTAGCCAGTGTTCAGAAGGCATGAGATGTTCAGTCACTCAAGTTTTTAGGGAGTAATAATTAGCTCCACACGGGAACTCTCTGATCAGTTGCAAAATCTGCTTGAGTCTGATTTGCCTCTTCCCTATTATTTTAGTTTGGAGGCTATCCAAAGCACCTGCATATTTTTTGTCTCCTTCTGCATCATGCATAACTATGTTGCTGAAAATACAATCGCACCGAAATGTATACGAATGGTTTCAGGCCCCAGTGGCTGCTCAGTACGCTGTGCAGATGATGCTATATTTGGTTGCTACCATCTCAAGCAACATTTTGTGTAATGTGCCCCATTGCTCAAACCAAGCAATATGAATCATGTCTACAATGTGTTGCAGGTGGGCCCTGTGGGGCAGATTACAGGACCTGCTGGAGTACTCCACATTGCCCTGGCTGCCTGCAAACCCAGCACACTTCCCATCCTTGCCCTCACACGCTCTCATCACTGGCCAGACTGGGTACCCAGTGCTGGGTGCTGGGAGGTGCTCTCAGGTGCTGTCCTGGAGGCACAACCAATGTAAATCATGGATAGGACCAAGGTACTTAGTGACAGAAAATAAATCAATACTAGGTAGAAACTGACCTTTAAAAGTCAGACAGAAGGGCATCACCACACTTTAAACAGAGGGTTTTTGGGCTAAATGTCATATCAGGAAAAAGACCTTCATTCATCATTCAGAATCTTTCCTTGCAGAACAAACCAGTATGGACTGATGGACACAAGACAGTTGCAACAGAGCAGCAACTCAGCGGTTAAGGTGAAGGCTTTATCTGTCATATCACAGACCACTAGACTTCCCTTTGCTGTCTAGTTAAATAAATACATAATTCTTCTGCATAAAGTGGAACAGCATAAAAAAATATAAAAAATATATATAGCCTATCTCCTTCCCACATGGAAGCTTGTCTTTAAAGTTGAGATGTGAATAAATAACTGCCATGGACTTCCAAGATGATTCAGTTGAACTTCTCCAGGTAGACTGATTAAAGCTAGCTGGATATCTCCACACATAACTGTGCAGTGCAACGCAGACCTAACGCAAAGCACAGGTAGAAGTGGGATAGGAGAATGCATCCCTGCTGGTGCTGAGCTTTGAAAAGTAACTCCCTTTGCAGAGCACCAGCTCCCTTGCCTCTGAAGTCTGCACGGTGGTTGAACAGACAAACTCATTTCACCCACCCTAGACAGGCAAGCTAGTTATCCAGACTTCTTCAACAAGCTGTGGAGAAAGACCAAACCCTTGGAAGAGTGGCTTACCTCCTTACTTGTCATACTGGATAAATGATTCTCCTGCAGTACCTCTCTTCACTGATTATCAAGAAAGCTGAATGATGAGCTCAGAGTAAGTATCCAGCAATTAAATGGCAAACAGGAGGTGACAGGAATTGCAAAGTAATGCTCAATTTGATTGTTACAAATTCCAATTAGCATGTGAGATGTAGGTACCACAATGTTCAGGATTAGCATGTTTAATGCTTACATTTCTACTGAAATCAAGAATGATATAGATTCCAGTGAGGGATAAGAGCCCTAAATTCCTTTGAGGCCTCGGATATTGGAATTTGACAAGGAAATTACACACTAAATAATCTTCCTAGAAATTCATACACAGAACTGAGATAATGAGATGCTTCCTGCAAACAATCCACAAAGTACCAAAGTTTTTTAGCACAACCGTTTACTCAGCTCTATTTGGTATCATTGTGCAGCTGGATAATTTATTGTGTCCATGCTGACGAATTGTTTTGATTTGCCAGATTTGCTTTTCATTTCCATTTGCAGTATATGAACAAATGGACATCATAGTCAAGGAATTCACATGGGTAAGTAAAATTAGAGTAAACAAAACAAGTGCTTTGTTTATTATTAAACACCTTTCATATTTTAGCTATGGTAGGCAATTACATTGGTAGGAATTTGTAACTGGAGAGGTTCTACCATTTTATCTCAAGCCAAACAGTTTATTGCAATTCATGTGCAGACAAACTTCTGTCCTTCAAAAACCAAGGGAAAATATCTAATGGGATGTGGTATTTCTCTTCCAGTGCCAGAAAAGTATGGATCCCAATTAAATTTTTGCTTCAAGAAAGGAAGGAAAGAATTTCTGCCACTGGAGCATGAAACAGATTTTGGTTAGAAAGAAGATGGAGAAGATTTTCAAAAAACCCCAAGTGATTTGCACACCAAAGTCTCATTAGAAGTCAACAAGACTTTGATTTCCAAGCTACTTGTGAAAACTTTCCCTGATGATTCCTAAAAGTCTTTTAATATTTACTCTAAACAAGTGCTGACACATCATTCAAAAGCAGATTTGGGATTGCAACCAGTTCTGGTTACCCCTCGAGACATTTCTAAAGCCTCACCCACAAGAGATTTGAAACTTCTAGCATGTCCATATGTCTGAAATCTTCAGTCTGCATCATGCATTTGTCTATTTAGGATAATTAAGGGTATGCCTCTGTGAACACATTACTGCGAGGTAACCAGTGTCTGGATTTACAGCAGAACATATGCTCTGCTGTATCTGTCCATGTGTATGCCCTTACTCTATGGTAAACACAAGGCAGCTCGGTGCATGGTCACTGAAGAAGAGCATGCAACACATGCTCATCATTCATACTTGATTTTCCAGTTGCCTCACAGTAACTTCCTCAGGTAGCCACACCATCAGATTTGTTTTACAAGCCCCACCACTACCATAGACGGCCCAAGAGTAAACATAGGCAGAACATCTTTCACAAAGTTGTTTTTCAGCCTGTTCACTGACACCTCCAACCCACCCTTCCAGGATTTTAAATTCAGTGCTCATCCTTGCTTAGACTGCATCAGGCTGGGTGCCTCATGAAGAAATGGATGTTGGCATTTGGTGAGCTAGGAAGTCAGCTGGGAGGTTAGTTGGGAAGATCCATGCCCTAGGCTCCCAGAGAGGCTGTATTTAAACAATGTACTCATAAAATGCCTAAACATAAAAAAAAAATCAAAGCTATGACATTGCAGAGACTGCAAAACTAAACAGCATCCTTGTCAGAAAAGCAGTAAAAGATGTTCAGAATTCTGGAGTTTGGTCTCAAAGGGTGTAGGAATCGAGAGAGTTATAAACATGTTAAATATCAACTTCTTAATGATACTGCCATTCCGCTCCTACTTTCAGTTCTGAGATTACAAAGAGAAATGATCTCACCTCACTAGGGCGTAACTACAACATGCTGCTACGGCTCAGGCCACCCATTTTTTTCCAGCTTTCTGTGGTTAGAGGTTCCCATGAGATTATTGTATCTGTGGTCCTAATGGAGCATCTCGGAGACGTCTTGGTGATCATCGGAGCACAACCTGCCAGCAAGAACTTTTGTCTCCAACCTCTTGGCCCAGATTCCAGATCAGAAATTCATTCCAATGTCTCAGGAAATTACACTTTCTGATACAGTTGAAAGGTGATTCTTCATTGCACATGGATATTATTCATAGCTATTACATAGACCAGGCCACTCCAGTGAGCGCTTCTAAATCCAGTACTATAAATCCAACCCCAGCATCAGTTGGAAGTTAAGGAAATCCATCCGTTCCAGATTTTCATCTTGCATATGAAAATATGCATACTGCATACTGGCTTTACACAGAAAGCAAAACTGGGGAATAAAAAGTTTCTTTTTTTTTTAAAAAAATTCATTCTAATTCAGTCTCAATAATTTAACCAGTAAATAACCTGTGATATCTCTGGTAAAAAGGTAAGACTTCTGAATTTGGTATACAAAAAACGTGATGCACTTCTCTCCTGGAAAGCAAGTTTTCCTTTCCGTCCTAGCTTCTTAAGCTAAAATATATGGTTTATGCAACACTGGGATTGGGAATATCCTTATCTATGCGAACTCCACATGGCTTTTTGTGCCATGCTCCTGCTGTTGGAATATGCATATTCTGTGTCCCTTGAGGATGCCTAACAGGAGTTGTTCTGTCCACCACCAAAACAGCTTTCTCTCTGCACCTTCATGCAATGGGAAGAGATTCGCCTTCTGCCTGTGAGCTGAAGACCGTGGCTCTGCTTCCAGCGTGCACACAATGAGTGCCACTGCATGCGATGAATCATGCAGTGCTGGAGACAGAGGTGGACCTCCAACCTTCCTTCCTTTCCTCTGCTGCCCTGCTGCTGGCTCACCCTGCTGCACAGTACAATGGACCTGTGAAATAAGCCCATAAAAAAAACAAGACCAACACTTTAAACCAATTCCTTTCCCAGATCTGCCTTAGAGCTCCACCACAGCAAGAGTGGTCCTGGCAGGGAGCAGGGAGGAATGGCTGCAGGCAGCAGCAGGAGCCTCTTCAGCCAGCTCCGCAACTGAAGTATTTATAATGTGGAGTTGCATCTTGTGTCTCCCCAAATGCTGACTATGGCCTGCCAAAGGATATTGATGTTTAGCTCGATTTAGAAAGGTAATAAAGAACGAAGCCAGCAGTCTGTGAATGAATAGACTGAGCCGTAGATAACAGGCACGGCTAATTCTGGTTTTAAGTAACAATAAGAACAGCAGACCCACTGGCAACAGCCACAGTATTTCTTCACATTATGCATTCTCTGACTTTTCTTTTGCTACTGGAGGGCCCAACTCTGCAAACTATTTTTAGTAGCATTACTTTGTCAGTGCCCAGCCATGAATCAGGGTCCTACTGTGCTATTCAAACACTTAACTAAAGGCTGGTTTCTGCCCAAAGACTTTGAAATCCAACTTATAAAAATCCCATAGGTTTAAATCGCAGGAAGGACTACATTAGCAGTACTTTCTTTTATTGTCTTTTATTACTTATTTTACTAAATATTATTTACTTCATTTGCAGCAACCAGAGCAGAATAATGAAAATGTTTTCAAGCAAAGGACTGGAACAACTCAGCAGTACTGCTGGTGAAACAACAAACCACTTCAAAGAAAGGAACTATAGGCATTGAACAGCCCAAAATGGCTTCTGCAGAGCCACAGCAGTATTGTATGCAAATATATAATTTAGCTGTTTTTATGTAACCTGGCTATTTTGTAATCACAGAAGTAGGAATTAGACAAATGGGGTATGTGCCATTTGTAAAGAAACTACATGGGAATAATATGCACTGCAGTTACAGTCCTGATATTTAAATTTAGATGGTCAATAAACACACTGTCAGCTAACAGCAGATTATTCAGTTTCATTAATGATACTGATTTGGAGTCAAAGTAGGAGACACAGAAACTGAAGTCTATATACGTACATGATCTTTTAAAACAAATTTTATGAATGGTTATTATCTTGCTTTTATTGAGTGCTGTTTATCCAAGCATGCTTTACAAACCAACTGCACCTTCGCATACTCATTTGCCCACGAACAAAGGAGTTCACTGTGTCTATCACCAGACAGCCATCATCTCTGGTGTGACAACATGAGATGCTCATAAGCGTGTGCAACACTTTTAAATGCAAAATATAGACAGGACCTGTTTCTAGAACCTTGACAAGATACATGTTTATCATAACTCTAGCTAAAACGTAGTGAGAAACATATATATCTCACAAAATCTATCGTGTCTACATATAAAATAATCACAAGTGATTATGACTGAATACCTACATTCTGCAGACCCAGCAACTCATCCATACCACCATGCTGAGACATCATTTGCAATGACCTTTAAAGAAAATGACCCCTATTCCCATAGAGAAGACTGCCTGCAGGACAAGAGTCTAGGATACAAGCTCATGATCGAGTGGCTAATATCTTTACACAAGTCCAATTCACCTGATCTAACACAAAAAATAATTTTGAGACCATGTTTTTGCCTTGTGTTTGAGATTCTGCTTCCAAAAACTTAGTAGCAGCCTCTAAGAAGTGTTTGGGAAGCTTGATAACCTTTTCCATTAAAGCTAAGGCTAAGACACAGCTGTTTGCGGTCCTGACAGCCAGAACTTAATTGGATTTCTCTAAGTCATCTTTATAATCTGTGGTAAGGGCCTGGATCCATTCTGAAAGCACACTGAGTAATCTACTGAAGACCATGACAAAAGTACCACTGAAAGTGGCAGCTACTTGTTTAAAATAGCTGTTCCCCATCACACTGCAAGCTACTTACATTATATAATGCATTCAACCCAAAGTCTACCTACCACCACGCTTGGTATTTTTGGGCTGCTGTACCAGCAAAGGTCTTGCAAATGAAAATGTGGCCCAGATTCATCCAACTATTTTTAGACACCTACTGCTGTTACCTATATTTGGTCTGCAGACTGTCTACACAGTCAGTGCAGAGACAGTCACCTGCGTCCTGACCCCAGCACCAAACTTGATCACTCTTGGGAGATCTTTACTGCTGGCTACAGTGGGAACAGAGAGAAACCTGAGAAGTACCTGCAAGTAAACAGGACCTCAAAATTTGATTTAGTAATGCAGAAGAGGAATGTTTTTATGGACAGTTGGAAGGGACCTACAACAACCACCTAGTCCAGCTGCCTGATCCATCCAACTGTTAATCTTCATGAACAAGGGTGAAATGAACTGTGAGCTGTGTTGCATTTACAGAGCTAAGGGGAAAAAGAAGTAACAAAACTATTTTAGTCAACCAATGCTGAAAGCACGGATCTCGATATATACAGGGAACAGATTTTTTGAGTAAGGCGGTGCCGTTTTTTCATACTGATGAGTAACAACACACTCTAAAAATGTGTTATCAGATTCGATTGTGAGAGACAGAATTACATTGGAAACTTCGCCTTTTGAAGTCCATGGCAACAACTAGCAAGGTGAAAAACAGTTTCCCTGGGTCATTTCTATGGGGGGTTCTGACAGTAGCTTGGCTGGTGCTCACTTCTCTGCATGGTAGCAGAATTACTGACTTTGTTGAAAACAGCCAAGACTCTTCGCTTAATACCAGGTTACGACAAATCACTATTAATTCTAGTGCTGACTATAAATTCTGTTAAATCTTTATTTGTGATTTTAAGGACCAGACAAAGGATCTGGAGGACTAGAATGTTGCCTCCACACCCCCCAGCAGTCACGCAGTGAAAAAAAGGGCCAAAACTTATGCACAGAAACGTGTGTGTGCAAACACACACAGTATGAATGAGTACTTTCTTCTCCGGCACTTCTCGGGGACCTAAAAGCATCACCTATAACCCTGTTGCATCAGCAGTTACCCTTTCTCCTTCTTACATTTTTGGAACAGTCTGCAAAGTTTCAGCCTTTTATATCAAATGTGAAGTCAAATTATATAAACAACTAGTCTCTCAATCCAGTAGAAATACTAAGTTCATTTTCAAGGTAGGATATTTAGATTGGGGAAGACCACATTTGTACCTTTAAATGAAAGGCTCATTTTTGAGATTTATTCCCCAAAACAAAGGCCTTTATAATGTTGATGATTTGCCCCAGTTTGAGACACTGATTGCTAAAGAGGCCAGAACCAGGATAAAAATATCTCAGCCCTTCTGAAGATGTCACCTGGGCCCATGGCGTGAACATTGTCACTCTTACAGACCATCAAAACTGCCCCTCGGGAATCAATCAGGAGAACACCCCTTATTAACATCTATCTACCTATCTATCTATCTATCTATCTATCTATCTATCTATCTATCTATCTATCTATCTATCTTTCTATCTATCTATCTATCCATTCATCCATCCATCATCCGTCCATCCATCCATCCATCCATCCATCCATCCATCCATCCATCCATCCATCCATCCATCCACCTATTGATCTATCTAGCTGTCTGAATACCAGAATCTTGACTTGTCTCTCTGTATTGGCACTGATTACTGCATACACCCACACTGTCAGCAGCTCCAAGCAAAAATATTTTTCAGTATACCAGTTCATCCTTTGTGTGTCACGATGCATGCCAGACTTATCTGAAAGTCTGCATTTAAGTGTTTCTGTTTTGTCTCTTCTTATTCTGAGTAACACTGAAGGGAAATATGCTCTTTGATTTCAAGGTAAGACCAAAATGGATGTACATTGATATTTTATCAGGGATGATTTATTTAAAAACATACTGTCATAGCCATAACTAGTCCATGCAAGCCAAATGCTTTAAAAAATATTCGGGTTATTACTAGTGCACCTGAAACCTGCTGCCAATTTTTGTGGGGTTTCTGCCATTTTCTCTTTGAATAATCCCAGCTCAAATCAAAACAAAAAAACATCATAGGTACCTACAGACTGGTAGAGAAAAATTACTTCACTTCTGATTTGCAGAGATGCTCAACTGTGGCAGCATCCTTTAGCTTCAGGAGAAAGGAAGTGAAAAAAACAATCCTGGGTAACTATAAAGGAGAACAAGCACAGATGTAAATATAGCAAAAAAAAAAAAGACCAGACAACAGGATTCCATCAGGTAAGTTATAACCTTAACACAAGCTAGAAGACAAATGAAGCAGATGTATTTTCTGTGTATACAGTAATGTTGGTATAAGACCTCTAAAAAATAACTTCTCATTATGCACTCCTTGAAAAACGATAAATTTTGCTGGCACCTGCACGCCAGTGGAAGGTCTGAAGCAGCCAGTGATATGAATTGTTAAACTCTATTTGAAACAATTATATCTTTATGCTAGCTGAAATGCTCTACTGTTTATAATCAGCTTTCAGCTCTAAAATCCAAGTCACCAGGATACATGCATAACTTACATTACACTGTAAAACTGTGGCTGTAAAAGAATATTAAGGAGGCACCCTTGCCAAAATACTACTAAATAATTCCTTTCTAGTTAAGATTAAAATTATGGCTAAGAGAGTAGAGGCTTGCTAATTCACTTTAATGATTGGGAGATTCACTGCGAATTACTGAATTTTGCAACTAAGTGAGAAACACATTAAAAAAGCAAGTGTAATTTATCACAAAATGCACTTTGCTCATTTATTTTGACAACTGTTGTTTAAATTATTTATGCCCCTTCATCATGTACTAGTAAATGTACTGTAGTCTGTTTTGTGAAAATAGTCATCAGTGAGATTACAGTAACATAACATCCGCTATTTCCCTTTGCTTGGAGGTGAGTAGAAATCAGCATTCTGTATGTTGCCAATGCAAAACAATGTTTCAGAAAAGGGCTCCATTTGGGTGATTTTTGTTGTTTTTTTTAAACAGTGCTGAAGCTACAGCAGCTCCCAACCATTTCAAATACCTGTATTGAAACTTGAGTGGAAAGAGCTGAGTATTGTTAGGTTGAAAGTGGGGCAGATTAAATAAGTGCTTATTAAGGGATTAAAAATGCAGGTACTGGGATTCCTCCCTCTGGAAATCTCCATCAGTGCCCATGGAAAAGGTTCTGAATCTGAACTTGAAGTCAGTAGAAGCTTTGCTTGAACAGGCTGACGAACATTACGAGTACTTACTGCTTTGACTGATGCATCTTCTTTGAAGGAAGAGAAATTTTGCCTTCTCCCTGTTCCTGTTTCAGGTCTATCTGGAGGAACAAAGGAGGAAGCCACACCTTCCTCTCCTGAGCTGTGGTTTGACTTTACAAACTTGGGATGCGGGCATGAAATGGAGGTGAATAAGTGCAAATGAGAAAGGAGAAAAGTTAAAGCAGATTTGGCTCCAGTCATTCCTGGAATCAAGTTATGTCAAGACTATGAAACACTCAGGGTGTTGGCTGGAGTTGCATCACAGTCAACCTACACTGATGAACACCATGTACTCAGGAAATGAGGCAGCTGAGCATCCCATGAGGATTTGCGCAGCAGGCTTGCCAGTGCATGTGTTTCCATCCGATCTATCCAGTATATTGCAACTCTGATGAAGGGGGAGAGGGAACCCCAAACCCTGGCTCCCCATCTCCCGAGCAGAAGATTAGCTCTTGTGAAAGATGCCAGACTGACACTCTGAATTAGGGATGTGAGGGGTTTTGGCATCAGAACCTAACCAGGTACATTACTGCAGATCTTTGGAGGGAGCTGGAGGACTTCTTGAGACCTCTTTCCTCCGTTACACACAGAATTTCGAATAACCGGAGTCTGACCTCACAAATACATTCACCCCACCTAAATTATACCTTAATTAATGATTATTATTAATTACTCTTAATTACTTTAGATCCCTAAATTAATGAAGGTGCTTCTAATTAGAAGTGCAGTTATCCTTGGTATTCCGTGCTTCAGCAGATGCTAAGAATCCAGGCCCTATATTATTACCTTCTCACTTAAACACTCATGGCCAAAAGTGCTGAAAATACTTTCTGTGCATGGCTAAAAAAATGGCCTTGAAGATGCTCACTGTGAAATCAAAGCTATTCTCTCCTGAACCTAATAATTAACAAGTGAGCTTTTAAATATGTTTGGGGCTTTAAAATCCACCCCAGCCCAAAGGCATGTGGCTCTGTGCCTTGGTGGCTGCAGGGGCAGAAAGTCGACCTCTCTGTAGGACAGGGGGAAGTTTCAGGCTTCAGGAAAGCAACAAACTTTAAATTTAATTTACACGGTTCCTTTTACAAAGCAGAATCATTAAACTGTAATTTAGGTGAAGACGGGGAAAGGAAAAGTGGGAAAAAAGATTTTGCTGATAATATCACCAGTCATGTGCATCACCTTCCTGTACACTGACTCATCTTTAGCTGTTCCAACCTGTTTACTTTGACTTTTTCCTTGCTCTTTTTTTTCAATAGCATAAACTTTCCTTTACTTTATATGGTAAGGTACAGACAAAGACATGCAGACCTTCATCCTGCTCATTTTTTCCTCCCATTTTCTTCTGCCTCCCTGGATCTATGGAAACTTAACCAGATTTCCTCTTGGTTGCAGCCTGCCTGAAGGGCACCCGCAGGCAGACAAAGCAAGTCTGTACCATGCCTTGCAAGTGTTACAGCTCATCCAACATGAACTTTTTGTCTGTAAAGACACTTTCAGATAAACAGGTTTCCAAGCAGGATTTAACATCCCAACAGCCAGAGGATGGCTGCAGGAAAGCCCATGGTACAAAACAGTTGGATTTTCACATCAAACCAAGAGCAGCCTCATGAATGTGCTGCTCAGATGTGACTCACATTTCTGTGCCACTCACAGCAAAAACCACAACAATTAATCCTTCCTCTGCCTCTTCCTCCACTCTCTTCAGATGCTCAACCGAATGCAACTCAGTCACTACTTTTGGATTACTTGCACATTTTTTGAATGGGGTGAGACAGCTGCGGATGCCTCAGAGTTGTTTGCTTCCCTGGATGGGACTCATCCTGTAGGAACCTGGAGGACATGCACAGAGAGTGATTCTTCTCAAAGCAGGGCTGAAGGAAGGGCTGTAACTAGTGGGAGCTTTGGACAATGCTTAGTCTTGGGCCATGAACTGATGTTTCCCTCCAGATTTAGCTGGAAACTCCAAAATATGGGTAGTTTTTCAGCCTGTGTTGGTTTGCAGCCCTCTCAGAAACACTCATCCTCTGGAGGTGTGGGTCCTCTATGATGCACGGAAGCCTGATGACCACAGTCTGTCCTTGTCTTAGCTACCTCTCACCAGCCCCTTGCAACAACACCCAGCTTCTGGAGCCTGCAGTCACTTTCCAAATCCCCACTTTGAACAATAAAAGGACCACATCAACATTTCTGGAGTGTGTGTGTGTTTGGAGGGGGTATTGTTGTTTTAACTCCCAGCTGGATCTCACTAAGCTCAGGGTAAGAGCACAGTGCAACATCTCCAAAACACCCCAGGATTAAAAAAAAATGCCACCAACTACCATTAGTTAAACCAGGATTTTAGTGGTCCTCTTGTGCACAAAACACAGCAAATTATTAAGCACACTTCAACTATAAATAATAGTAAGCTCAAAGAAGCAAATCTTCTTAAGGCCTGCAAAACTCAATCTTAAAATTTTAGGTGCAGTGCTCTAGTTAAATTACAAAGCACTAAACCTAAAATTAACTTGCTCTGGGCAATCTTAAAATAGTAGATTGCTGAATCTAAGCTTATGGGTGTTCTCAGTTAACTGCTTCTGAAGAAATATGAAAGTGCTTTATTACATCTATAATTACAGCAAAACTTTGCCCTGCACTTTTCTCTCCTAGCTGGAGGAGATGAGTTTGGATGTATCACGTGAAACTGAATATCAAAAGGACCGGAATCCCAACCGTGCCAGAGCTGTCAAAGCTCTTGAGGTAAACCTGATACAGCGTTATACAGGATCATGAAGGGTTTTCTCTTGCTCTGCACGACCACTTACATGTGTGTACAAACATATACACATATGCACATATATATGTGCTTATATGTACACACACAATTACATATATGCAAATAAATAATCCTGTAGAAAAGCAACCTTCTGGACATTTATAAAAATAAGTTCTCTTGCACACACACACAATTGCTTTTCAAAGTAGTCTCCTTTTCCATATCTTTATTCTCATTTTGCCTATCAATAGCTTTATTTTTGTATAAAATTTGAGACCCTGCTCTTTATGATAAAATATACTGCCAGAGATCACAGAATATTGACAATATTGTCCATCTCGGCAGAAGATGAGAGTCAGAGACCCCTCCACAAAAACATGAGGCCAGGGGAAAAATCAATAAGAGAGATTGATCTGCTTTCTGATTTTCCAGTTGTTAAAGTCACATTTCCAAGCTGTTCTCTTCAGACCATGAAGGGCCAGAAACTTCTTTTTTATTGCTTAATGAAAGCTGAAAACTCATAATTTCACATGACTTCAGAAGCAGTAGCTCGTAGAGAAATACCAAATATTTTCACAGCTATGATAAGCCATACAATTGACTAAAGATTCAAGATTTTGAGGGCTGAAATGCTACCTTTGCCAGCAAGTCATGCAGACAGACTTCTAAGCAAGGCATGAGTTGTAATAAAATCTGGCAAAATCATTTGTTTTATGAAAGAAAAGACAGACTACTGCTATTCTATCAAGAACGCCGATACAATATAGGTATTTTGTAAACTTTTCTACAGGGCCTGCAGAAATCACACCTTATTTTAAAATTCACCTGCTTAATCCACTACATATTTTCAGGTAGAAGACCCCTCTTGGAGGAAGTAATGCATCTGATATCCCGTGCTCTCCCATGGAATCAGATGTAGTTCCTGTAGTTCTTGATTGCATTTGCTACTGTATTGCAACATTTTATGATTAAGTCAGTAAACTTAACAATATTTAAACTGCTATTCTGATTAGAGAGCTTAAAATACGTTGAGAGTAGTAGAGCTAGTTTCAAAAGCACTTGGCTTAATTTTTCTTATTATGAAAATGTCTGACTCAGAGAAGTATTGCAGCAATACCGGGTATTTAGATCTAAAAAAACCCAAATCCTCCTATAATTCTATTTGCCTTCCACAGCTTTTCCTACTGTTTTCCAGCCTACTGCTTTTCTTGAACATTTTCATATTTCCTCTCATAAATTGACAACTTGTACAAATGACTGGCAATATGAGAACTGAAAAAAAATTCTCACAATTATGCAACCCAAAATTTACTAAAAATGTCAATACCTTCCAAAGATCAGCAGAAACTTCTCTCAACAGAGGTGACTTTTATAGTCAATACTGACGACTGCCCAGTTCTGGAAAAGTACCATGTTTCTCTTACAAGGTATTTTAATATAGAAGGCAAATCTTGAAATATTAACAAGGAAGTAAAATAATAACAAGAGAGACATGCAGAGACTCTCAATTCTCATCTAGATAATGAGTCATACGTTCATTTACAGCTAAGCTTGGATTAAAGTGCTAGCTGTGAAGCTCAAAACAGAAAAATAAAAACAGAACTACTGTTCAAAGATGAACTTTCCATGTCAGAGAAAAAAACCAAAGGACTTCAATATGTATTACTTAGCATTTGTTCTGGTAAGCAAATTAAATTAAGAAAAGAAAATTATGAAATTTTAGAAAACATGAAAAATCTAATTATTAAAAATTCTTTGCTAAAATCTATTTTATGATGATGCAAAGGCAATGCACCAGCTGGTTTTCATTATTTCACATGCAAATAAATGCATTCAATCTCCTGTTCTACAAACTGCAAATCTGGGAAAAGTAAGAGTGAAAAACATTCACTATAGAAGCTTAGATCCATTCTGTTCTCCATAACCTTTTCCAGGTCTGGGCAAAAACATCCAGAGATGTTTGATTCACATTGATCTCAATGTAAGATAAACCTAGATTAATCCCTGCTTTTCAGTGAATGAAAATGAAGTTAATCAAAACGTATGCTGAAACTGGTGCAATTTCAAAGCTTAAAAAAAATACGCAGTTGCTTTTGCCTAGGGATTTTATAACTATTTAATCAAAAACTCACAGGATAAGAAGAGCTTGATTCAAACATGAGGATGTGTATTTGCACAAGAATGTACTTTTTATAGTGTCAAGATATTTTCCTTTTCCTCATTATCTTTTGACAAAATGACACTGGGCAGCATTTGACAGGCATTCCAATAGAGATTATAACCCGTTTGCTGAACCCATTGGCACAAACTGCTCCCAGGTTTTCTTGTTTTCACCAGATGGTGTTAGGGTGGGATCGCTGGTGAGCACCAAACCTGCCTATTTCTGTGCTGATTCTTTCTGAAAGATTTGCTGACAGCAACATGTGAAAAGTAGAGCTGTGAAGTTGTGCCTTCTGTGCGTGAACTTGGTTTTTCACAGCGTCAGTCAACTGTCTGGGAAAGGCAGCCATCCCCCGTATGCTCCCCGTCTCCTTCCCGGGGCCTCTTCCAAACAGTTAGAAACAAGTCCCAACTCCAGTTAACATTACTTTGAATATACATTACCATGCCAAGAAATCTTGATTCTTTGGGTTTTGCGTTACACTTCAGAACAATATACAGAAGCACTGGTCCTAGGACAGTCAACAGCACATTGTGAGCCATTTTATCATGAGAGCTTCCTCAAGTAAGAGACATTCTTTCATTATACTTTCAGTTGACAAACTACTAGAGCATTTGGACAGTCTGCAAAAGGGGCCTCCTTTAGCCCTGCTGAACAGTTTTCCTTGAGAGCAGATAATTCTCAGAAAAACATCTGGCCCTACTAACATCAATGTTAAAATCTTTAACAGCACACATTGTCTATTTATCTTAATATCTTTAACAAGAAAGATCTTAAATCTTAAGGAGATGCTTATTTGTAACTCTTTTGATTACTTTTCTCTTTTTTTCAGTCTTCTCCCCTACACTGCAATTCGGCTCATCCATTTTCAAAATTCAGTTGAGCTGAAAACACACAAAGGAAAACTTGCCCGCACTTGCTCAATACTATTTTGCAGCTAAGGTTGAGAACAATGAGAGGTTTTTCATTGTACGCACACCACCTTCACTTGGACTGAACATGTCAGGCTGCCTTTGAGCACTGGCTGTGACTGCCAGGAAAGCTGGATTGTTCTGATTGCAGTTTTTTGAAAAGCTGCACTACATTCGGGCCTAGCTGGGCATGAACATGTACCAGCCAAGAACTGCTCTTTAAGCTTTTTGAAAGAAAATGTTTGCAGAAAAAAGTGTTTGATGAAAACAAGATACCCAACCATATTATTTTTGCATCTAGAATGACCCAACATTAACAAGAATGGATCACTCTTACATTTCACCTCATGGAAGGGCATCCACAGACTTCCAGGCTTAGGTTCTTTCATCAGAAACTTGGATCAGATCGTGGGAGCCAAATGTTAGCAGTTCAGCAAAGTAGTTCCTAGTCTGCCAGTCTACAGAATCACAAGGTTTAATCACACCACGGGAAACAAGCGGATCCTTCAATTTTACTTAACATTCAATGCACTCTGTTCACTTCTCCTTAGGAAACAAACTTCAGCTCCAGTGAGCCTCACAACCTATTGTTTCAATGTCATTGTTCTCATGAACTTCCGCAAAAGGAAACACAAAGTCCTGCCTCCAGGAAGGAATAACCCCAGGCATCAGAACACTCTTCAGCTGGCTGTCTGGAAAGCAGCTTTGCAGGAAAGGCCCTGGGCGTCCTGGTGGACACCAAGCTGACCATGAGCCAGCAGTGGGCCCCTTGCAGCAGAGACCAGCAGCATCCTAGGCTGGGCCAGCCAGAGCATTGCCAGCAGGTCAAAGGAGGTGATCCTTCCCTCTGCTCAGCACCAGTGCGCCACATCAGGGCTGCCATGGCCAGTACTGAACTCTCCAGTACAAGAGAGATGGACTTAGTGGGGCAAAGGGCCAAGAAGATGATTAAGGGACTGGACATATTCTGTCATATGAGGAGAGGCTAAGAGAGCTGGGGCTGTTCAGGTCTGGAGAAAAGATGGTTCACCTTTTGCAGGTGTGTAGAACACTTGATGGGGGGAAGTACAGAACACAGAGCCAGGCTTTTTTTAAGCAGTGCCCAGTGACAGGTCAAGAGGCAATGGGCATGAATGAATTTGACATACAGGAAACTTCATTTAAACACAGGAAGACACTTTTTTACGATTATGGTGGTCAAACACTGAAACAGGTTGCCTGAAGTGGTTACGGAGTCTGTATGCCTGGAAACATCCAAACCTGACTAGGCATGGCCCTGAGCACCCTGCTCTAGAAGACCCTGCTTTGAGCAGAGGGCTTGGAACAGGCAGTCTCAGGAGGTCCCTTCCCGCCTCAGCAATTCTCTTCCGTGAGTGCTTCTTTCAGCAATGACAATTTAAGATTTGTAGCTGTATTTTACTCAAAAGCCTCTAATTTTCTAAGTAAAACAGTGTAATACTTTCGGAATAAACCAGAAATGCATTTATGCTAACTTAACTCATAATGTATCCTATTGCATGCTCGTGATTGGAGATTTTCCTCAAATCCTTCTTCGGTACATATCATCCTTCAACTTCATCATCTCGGGTGTATAAGAATTTCATTCAGCATCTTGCCCTCAATCTACAGATTTGAAATTGTTCAGCACTGTTCTCAGAAACGGAACTTATGGACATATGAGATACATAGGAGTTCTAGGATCAGATCTGATGGTCTGAGAGAAAAGATGGCCAAGAGTCAGTATGCAAATATGGACCACAGTGATCTGAACTACGGTCAAGACCCAGACCCTGCAAAAGCTGTGTTTATGAACGTCTCTTAGCCATTATCACACAGTGATATGGGCCAGTATTACAGTTAATTTTTTTTTTTTGATGTGTGAATGTGGTTCCTTAAGCTTCTGCAGAATTATTCCTTTGTGGTCCAGGACAACCAAGTTTTCAAATAGTCTGCAATTGCAAAAATCAATGAAATCCCATCTTGACCAGTGCATTTAAACATCTTTTCATCTACAGTAGAACCATGCTTTGGCTTAAATTCTGAGTGAATGTTCAATAAATAAACTAATTTTTGAGCCCTGCCTTATTCAGGAAAAAGTATTTTTCTAATTCGCTTGCTTTAATCAGTGAGTAAATAATTTTGTATTTTTAATGTAAACTCCCAAAAGTGCAGATCTTTGCAACAGCACTGAAAGCAACTTTATAATTAAGTCAAGTCCAAACTTAACTCATATTTATAAATTTGTCTTTATGAGAAATCATTTTTAAACAGCAAATAGATTAAGTACCTACTAATTTCAGTACTCAAATATCAGCTGAAAAGCTAACTTAAAAACCCCATAACCTTAGTCCTAGTATTTGTGATTAAAATAAAAATTTTACTCTACAAGTTAATGAATGTGGCTCAACAGCTGCTCCAGCCACTGCTGGAGGAAAAGCAACAATTTAATAAAGAGTAAAGTGATAATTATCAGCATCCTGATTCATTTTAAGATATGGCATCTTCAAGCAACAGAACACACATACTCCCTTTAATTGATAACTGGAAACATTTCCTTGGGCTAACTAAATATCTAGTTGACTGAATTTTCATTTAAAAAAAAAGTGATATGATCCCCTGGGGAGAATGTTCTTCAACTATAAACATCCAGGTTTGACTTTATATTCTCCTCTCACACCTTCCTGAGAAGTGAACATTAAACCTGTGCCCTAAATCTCTGCGGAAGCAGACAATATTTACTATCATTCATACTTCTTCCAGATCAAGGCATTCTTCACATCTGGACTGCATCCCATGCTATGTATTTTCAGCACTAATAAAGCACAAATCTACCTTCAATGATTTTCCTCTGCAAATGATACCATCCAGATTTCATACTCCTCCACAGTGAACATAGTTGTTCTTCACCTTCTGAAAAGCTGGTAGAAAGAATGCTGTCAGGAGATGACCTCTCTTCATGCCACTAGCATGGGTAAGTGAAAGACGGTCAAGAGGAGATGATTTATGGCAAATTAGGATCATTTTTCTTGCTCTGGCTTCATTCCTCACAATTCTTTCCTGGATGTAGAGGAAATGTAGCAAAGGCAGAGGAACAAAAATGACTCACCTCTCCCAGTCTCACTTTACCTGCATGTTTTGCTCTGTCAATCCTTTATGCTACTGCCTCACTTCCTAATTTCCTGTTTAGCTTAGCAGCTTTCTTAGTGACACAGTATTTGGTCTCAGCTCTATCAACGCAGATCTACGGATTTGCATCTCGATTACAAGATCCTGCAGATCTATTAATCCATATGCTGTCAACACCTGAAAATTTATTCTCCAGTCTCTGACCACAGCACATATTTTCCACCTGCTACCTGCGCCTCTTCCACTCTTGCTGCCCCACGATTGCCTACTGCACTCAACACGTTGCTGTGAGGGCCATCATCTTCATATGCCTCTGAAAGCTCCACCCTTGTACCCTGGGCATCTCATCCCATCTCTGACTTTCTCATGTGGAGATGCCCTTCTGCCCTGTGAAATTTGCCTAGAAGAGATCTTTCAACTTAGACGCATTTCCATTATCCTGGTTTCCTTTTTCCCCAGCAAGAAACTCCTGGTCTGAATTGGGAAAGCTCCTACAATTACTCAGACTGAGGTCTTTTCTCAGCCTTAGCCATAACACCTACTGATTGTTACCATTTGATAATGGCTAAGCAGAAGGTATCTGTGGTTCCTCTGCCTGTTGCTTCTGAGTAGGTCCCTGCATGTAGCAACCCCATGCCTGGAGCACTCTTCCCCTTTCCCCAGCCCTCATTCACCTTTCAGGCTGAAGTCTCTTCAGCTGCCATTTGATATTGACTTGCCAGTTGTTAAACCTGGATGTCCTTGGTCTGGTGCTGCAAACACCTTTGTGGCAGCTCACCCTGATGAAGAAGGGAAAGGACAGGGAGAACAACTGGCAGGTATGTGACACTTATGAACTGTAGGAAGAACTGAAGATAGAGGAGAAAGACACAGTATGGACCAGTTCAGAAGGGGGACAAGAAATGGGAAGGTGAAGAAAGAAAAGGAGGAAGAAAATTTATCATTATTCTACAAGATAAAATTTTTGCTGATTTGTTCTCTAAATCTTTGAACAATGGACTTTGGGAATAAAGCCAAGCGTTAAACTCATAATCCGCTGTGTGTTGAACTGTGCCCAAGGTGAACCATATCACCATGGCTCAGTTTATAACGTAGGGCAGTAACATGATGACAAATATGCCCCTTTGGTGGCCCACCTGAGGGGCTCACTGGAGCACCCTGTGGTGTTCTGCGACTTGAGATTTCTCTGCTTGGAAACTGAGGTGTCGAAGTCTATGGAGAGGAGGGAACGTGTGCATCTTACACCACTGTGGATCCAGGATTGAGAAGCAGTACTGGATCCCGCAATATAGACACAACCAACACTATTAGTGGGCACAGAGGTTCATATGAATGGATCACATAGCAGTTAAGTAAGCAAATTGGTAATTAACAGACAGCTTTGAAGCTGTCTATTTCAAGCTGCTTGTGGAGTTTTTAGACATGCTTTTTCAGATGGACCTGATCAAAAAAAAGCCAAAATAAACCCGCTAGTATTTTCAAATCATATATTCAAACCATAAAACCATTTAAAATCTAACGGTAGCCTTGTTCTTCCCATATACTTTGATATTGAGATGCTTTAATCTCTGTTATGAAGCCTCCAAGGATATCCATGTACAGATTTAATTTCAATACCATGAGCATAGTTATTTACTAAATGTTTTCAGGCCATCACTCAAGCCCCTTAGGACAGGATTCACCTAGCCAACAGCAGCTGTCTACAGAGCAGAACGATGAGAGGTCAATGGCAATCCTCTCTTCTTCCGCAACGGAGAGCAACAGACATTTCTGGTGTGCAGCTCACCTCATCTCATCTCACCTCATCTGGAAGTAGACATTTAAATTAGGTAAAATGTAGGTCACATCATTAGATCTAGAGTTAGGAAAGAAGAGCTCAAACTCGCTCTTCATCAGATCCAAGCTCTTCCCTACCCCTGGGCCAAATATTCCCTATTGGGTCAGATCCTCAAACCATCTTTCTAGCCAAGAAAACTGGTTTGCCACACCAGACCAAGAAATCTAGCCAAGAAATGCAGTGCATGCAGGAAGAATTAGGGTATCTCAATTTGGGCTTCTGAAGTGCACATCACTAACCATGTAACACAAAAACTATAATAAAACACAATCACTCCAGCAAGTCTTTATCAGAAAAGTAGTGGCATTGTTGCAAACATTACAGTTACTGATGCTTGTAATAGAAAAAAAAAATAACAAAATCTTGGAACTACCAAATACACTCCTGTCATCCATTTTGCGTCAACCGATGGCAGAGACATAACTGAGGAAAAAAGCGGCAAATTTATGTCTCTGAAACACAAAAGCACATCCTTTTGGACACTTACAATGCCCTTCATTCGACAGAGAAAGCACTGCCACTCAGACTTACTCGTTCAGCCACTCTGCCCCACAGCAGCTCGCGCTTGGAGCCCGATGGGGTGTTGCAGTGAGTCTGCTGCTGGCACATGGGAGCAGGAGCTGTCTGTCCTCATCCTCCCTGCTCTTACAGAATCAATCACAGTCAGCTAATGCCACAAATCCCTTCTCCAAAGGTTTTTCTGAGTGTGGGGAAGAAGCTCTTAGTTCTGGACACTGTCATTAATTTATATGCTGTAGGTGACTTATTTTTGTTATTAATCTTCTGCACCTGTGCCCAGCGTGTTGGATGGGTGAATTTTAAATAAATTAAATTTTGCATACTCACTCCGTTTGTGATTTTATTATGCAAATAATGCTCATCCTTTCACCTTTGAAACTACCCACATACCACAATCTCAAAGTCAGACTAATTTATAAGAATGCTGAGGAAAACAGATCTTTTTTGAGGACTCAATACAATAAGAAGTGATTTCTGTTCCTTTATAATCTGTAGGGAGAGGCCATTATTTTCACATAATTTTTCTTTTTCAGAACATAGGAGTTTAATTGTAATTTTTATCTACAGCTATATTCTGTTGTCTCCAGATTCCTGCAGCTCATCTGTAACCTGGTCTGCTCAACTGGCTGTGCAGATTTTGTAATTTTCTGTGACACAGATTGTAACTCTGAAATAAAAAACACAATCATTTTTGGGGGGGTTGGGAGTGGATGTATTCCCAGGGTAAGGGGGGACGGGCAGGGGAGTAGAGAGGCAGGACAATGTGGAGAAAAACAAGAGGGAGAGACAGCAGCTTTCAGAGCATTCAGATTGCTCTCCAGAGGCGTCCCTGGAAATCAGCAGAGTTCACAGCAGGATGTATTGAAAAGATATTGAGCACATAATCCTCAGCTCCTTCATAAACACTGATCAACAGCTGGGCCAAATCAACTGCGGCAGAGCAGAAATAGCAGATGCTACCAATACAGACATACAGTGGCTTTGTTGAGCCTTGGGTTTTGCAGAGGCAGATCCAGGCCGGTCCCACACACCACGCTCATTTTTGACCCTCTGTGAGCCCTGGGTGCAGAGGGCTCCCCTGACCAGCCATTTTATCCACTGGTTCAAACAGCAGAACCAGTTTAATAAACATTTAGGGCCATATTGCCTAACTGCAGGCATTTATTAAAGGCTCACAGTTTATTTAAAGGCTCTCAAATGATTATTTATCACTTGGAGGAAAGGGTAGTTGTTCTTGGCCAGAAAATGATGAATACTGCTCAGTGCTTTCTTGACCTTAGTCTCAAAGATTAAGTTTGTCAACTGTCTTGGGAGACTGAATATAGTCCTGCTCTACTGGAGCTGGTCCAGTTCCAGAAACTCATGGAGGACATTTTTCTATTTTATTGGTTGCATGTACTTTTCGCTTTGAGCTTCTCTTTTCAGCCTAACTAGGAAAGCCAGTAGTCAACATTTCTGATTAGGAGACCTTTCTTCTTTACTGTCTTCAGTTGATACTTTATTTTACTTTCTTTAATGAGCGCCCTGTCACCTCTGTGTTATGCAAGACTTCTTTGGTGAATCCAAACCAACCAGTAACTACCAACCCCAAAGACACCCACTCTAATGATGAATCCAACAGATCAGATAGAGAAATAATTCAAAGGAATCATTAGCAAGCTTAGCTTGCATATGAAAAAAAAGAAACACAATAAAAAGTGTACTTTTTGATCTGTTCATATTTAGCACAATTACAGAGACAGTGTGCAGTAGACAGAGCTAAAATTTTAATTACCTTGAAATTTGCATAGTGGTTTACTAAATGCCTTTTTGTTTAAGTCTGTTTAATATAGCTATTTAATTAAACCTTGTTCTAGGTCAAAGTAATTTAATTAAAAAAAATTATTGCCTGTAGGTCCTACATCAGCAGCGTTGAGCACACCTTGCGCTTGGAGATTGTACAGTCACCCACAAACTTGCTTCCTTGCTCAGGGACAAGCTGATCACTTAAAAACCTCTGTTACTGGAAATGGGGAAACAGGGAAATGCTTTGCAATTCATAAATCCCAACACAAAATACTGCCATCCCATAGGAAAGTGCTTCTGTACAGAGAGTCTCTCATAGTCTCTCCTTGGACAGCAAGCCTGGCAAATATCCTTCTCTGAGGGAACAGGAGCAAGGGGATAAACGATTTTATGTTACACTCCGAAGGATTTTAGTATAAATACCGAAAAAAATTCCAAACATACACACTGCTTTTCTGCCACAATGCACTTAATACAAAAACAGTAGCTTTAGGATAACTTCTAGGCACTCATACTTGGCCTGAAGCATGTAAAACTTAATACACAACAACCTAGTCAACGTTTTGAAACATCAGAGAATAAACAGTGCTCTGCCAAGGATTTGGACAATCCCACACAGATTAAAAACATATCGGCAGTATTTCCCTCTTGCCCTAAAATATAAGATTTTTCATTTCCAGCACCAAATAAAAACTTGGCCAAGCTCGTGACTATCTTGAGAGGCAGGGTCCATCAGATGTGGGTTGTAAGACTTCACAGGCTCTCCTGGCCCTTCCTCCCCTCCATTAAAAATGCTGCCACAAAGACTATTTCTGTTTATTTGCTTTCATGATAATGAAACAGCAGACTCAGAAATGCCTGAAGCCATTCAAGGTCCCTCTGAGCAGAGCCTATCTTTACCCATCATTTCTTATTTGTTACTGAGTTATTGATCCTAACTCTGCCAGTGACACCAGTCTCTGCTACCCAGTCAAAAAAATCTCCAAAGACAATTAGATTTTCTCCCAAGAGGCTCCTACTTCTGGGCAGAGTTTGTTTAAAACACCTGCAAGGCCGCACCTTACCGTCTTCACGGAAAATCTTAGGAGACATCTAAAAAGATTTTCCTTTATGAGGATGTCTACAAAAATTTGACAGATCTGTTGGGATTGTGACTTGTTTTAACAGAGCTACCATCTTATTTTTCCCCAGTATTTACTTGTTGCATTTACCTGCTGCTTCCTGACATACGTAGCATGTAATCTTTTGCAATCTTTGCACTCCATACCTGGAAAGCACCAAGTACAGCGAGGTGCTGGCCCACACGGAAGGCTTCTGAAGTGCTGTCATAATATAAATAAGCACAAAGAAATAACAACAGTATGTGGAAAAGATGAATTTTACCCTCTGCTTTTCATCAGTTGGAAGAAGAAGGCTCTAGTATCCAGATAGAAAATAACTACTCCATACTACAGGCAGACTACATGTACCAGTTAAAGTGTAAGCAAGAGATTTCACAGGGTGCCTCCTGATTACCTTCACAGGGAATCAATCTGCATATCTGCAGATTAGTTTTGCTCTTCATGATGACACTGTAAACGAGAGTCCAGGCTGAAATACACTTAGGTACCTTCACATCTGACCTGCCTCTTGGCTCCACCACCACTGTCCCCTCTGCTGGGAGTGGGCACACAGGTGTCTCAAAAGGCCACTCAGCTCCGTATCTGTATTCCTGCTCTTTGGTTCAAGATTGTTTAGCAGTATATGCCAAGGATATTTTCATGAAGTCGCATGCACTGTCACACAAACCGTCTCTTTTCTCTCGTTTATCCAATTCTAAAACTACTTAAAATGCATTAAAGAAGGGAAAATACGCACTTGATAAGGCAGAATAGGAAGTTTTAAGGAAGTATGATTGCTACTTGATTTTCAGAGGTGTGAAGCCCCCAGAAACTCTATGCAAGTCTTGGGGCTCTCAAAATAAACCTTGAAGTATTTACTACAGGACTTTTGACACCTGTGGGTACCTGGTACAAATCAGGCTGTCCCACGGAACACGTGCACAAAAGCAGCCACTGTTTTTTGTAGGTTATGTGGCCATGTGCAGCTGCTTATTTAAGGCAAGCTTTGAACTCTGAATGAGATGCACAGATAGAAAATGTTGCAATGCTGTGACTAATTATGTAAATACCACACACAAGGAAGCACCCTCAAACAATGATCTTGTTTGTGTTCTAAATTTCCGTCAGCGTGGATTTTAACTAAACAAACACCATTCTGATGTTTTTATTTGAAGAGAGAACCCAGTGGGAACTACTTCTCTGAAACATGTCCTAGATCTTTCTAGCTCAAAACCTCCACCACCCACATCCCCGGACACCTCTACTTTTACCTCCCAAAATTAACCCTTAATTCTGCCGATCTTTCCACATCTCAAGGCAATCGGTTTCTAGGCAACCACCCCCAATTTTCCCCAGCTTGCTTGTTTAATAGAAGCCTGTGCTAAATAATGTCACCAAAGAGGAAGGGCACTCTCTAATGGTGAATAGCTATTACTAAAATCACGGGTGGAACTTTAGTACAAGGGGGATAGGTACAGGAAAGCAGTCCCCTCCCTAAAATGTCCTCTTATCACCAGCAAACAATTGCTAAATATACAAAGAAAGAGCTTTTGCCTACTTGTCCGCAATAGGAGATTCGCATGATGGCTAGGCCTGTACTGTCTGGTGACCTGCCCCAGGGAGCACTCACTCTCAATCTGCCTATCTCCCATCCACACCACCTGAAGGAGCCCTGCATGGATGGAAGGAACAAATGAACTGCCCTGGGCTTCCTCTGGGAAGAGATCCAGACGTGTTTCTCTACAGACAGGACTTGCAGCTGATCTACTCGATCTGCCATAGGAGTAACAGGAGCACCACTGGAGTCTGGGTCCACGATACACAAAATGAGGTCAGTCCCACAGCACGTATTTTGGAGAAGATTTTCAAAGAAGTCTAATACAGCACGGACCGTTCCCACATTGACACCTTGCATACGCAGCATGCAGGTCTGTAAACAGAGCTGGAATTCTTACACAAGCTCGTGAAAGCTCAGATACAAAATTGTCACCTTTCAAAAAGTACAGGCCATTCTGCTTTCTGCAGTACTGTCATTCAGATGAAAATGGAAACATAGACCATCAGATCTTAGTCGCACACTACAGTTCTACACTCCAAATGGAATATGAATGACAAAGGTCTCAATGCAGAAAACCCCTAATGCTTTGGCCATTGTTACTCATCAAAATGATTGGTTTCTGGCTAGACCAACTCAGTACATCCGTTCTTCACACTGCTGTACAAGTCCCAGGATAGGAGTTAGGAACTTGCAAGAAGTTGTGAAGAAGAAGTTGCAGCAGCTTCCATCCAGATGACCTTAAACAGCTACAGAAACATCTCAAAACTGGAGCCTATCTACTACATATATCCATTGTTCTGTTAGGTGTAAAGCTGTGACAGGGATCTCACTGCTGCCACAGACATGTCTATGGTGCCATGTGGAGAGCACTTGAAAGCAGCTGCTGGCTACGCCTGCACCACGCCTGGCCTCGCAGGTGAATTCATGTAACATTCACAGCAAAGAGAACAAAAAATATATGTGTTTCTTTATTCAATGACTGGAAAATGAATGATGTAATTGATTTTTAGGAAGAGTGTTTAACCAAAGAAATGACTGACCTAAGTTTCAGGCAAAGGAGCAGCAGTATCAAACATTTTCATAAAGTGAGAGCTGTGGAGCAAGGACTTCTAAAGAGAGTTCTGCCTGCCTTCTTCAAATAACTGTTCACTCCCTGGAAGCCAAATTCTTGTCCAAACAAATCCTGTCAGGCTGCAGAGCCAGATCTTATAGGCCAGCCACATCCCTCTGAATTGAAAGCATTTAAATAAATGCCTTTGTAAGTTTAGAAATTGATTACTGTATATTCGGACAAGGAAGAATACTGCCTCAAATTTGAACTGCCTATCTGAATCACTGGTTTGAGAGGAGGTTCCTGTCTCCCAACTCCAGGTGTGTAATGCAATTTTGGTGGAAAAACCTCAGGCTGTACTATGTCATCACTGCACACTTCCATCACCAACGAAAGAAACATTTCTCCATCATGCGTTATTTTCTCCTTTGTGGCAAGAGAGATCTTCCTAAGAGATAAGGATGAAACATTTCATTCAGGAGCTTCAAGAACTCAGAATTAGTCTGTGATACCTGAAATAGCTCAACTGATAGACTTGATTTATATCTCATCCTGACTCGTAACACATCTTCAAGATATCCCCTGCCAGCCAGCAGATAAGACTTGGTCTAGAAGCTCCAAGTGATTAATTGGTAAGAATATATCCTAAAGAGAATGCTTTTAATTATGTGTGCTTGACATTTTTGTATATGTTTTGTGAGATGATAAATGCATTTTCACCAGGTTTCCATTGATGCCATATGACAGCTCACAAAAAGCTGAACAAATTAGGTGTAATGAGACTCATTAAAAAAAAAAAAGAAGATCTGCTATTAAAAGGACTTTTAGAATTTGCAGGATGACTTTCAGGTGGAGGTGCCTGTACCATGCACCTCTGGTGTTTCTGGTAGATGGCCAGAAATGCCTCTGCCTCTGTCAGAGGTACCAGAGGACTAGAGAAGAGAAGCAGTCCTGAGAACGCTCGGAATACAAATAGAAGGCAGAACAGAAACCCCATTCACAAAAACAAGCCAAAAAGTGAGGAAATTGAGGGAAATGCCAGCTGATGGACGTGGCAATCCTGACTTACAATCAGGTAACAGCTTTACGTGGACAGGTGACCAGTAAGTCAAAGTTACCAGGCCAGAAGTCGAGCTGCAGTTGTAGGGTGAAAGAGCTATATGCAAAAAATGGGAGTAAGGTTCTACTAAGGGTTCAGATTGGATAGTCTCTGCCTGTCCTCTCCTCCCTTGAGAGGGAAGGGGGGGTTCACACTACGACTTGATCCAACAGCAAAAAAAAAACCCAAACACGAAAACCCCCCGAAGTACTATGGATCAGTACGAAAGAATGACAAAGGGATCACCAGGCTCAGGGCAGCAGTGAGAGCAGCAGCAACGGTTACTTCTCAGTTCAGTCCAGCAGCATGACTAGGTATCCTCAAAAAACAGAAAGGGCAGCCTACCAGAACTGCAGCGAGCCCTGCCTTTGCCTTGTGACACATGCAAAGAATGAGACAGCACTGCACCCCTTCCATCAGGGATTCTGAGTACTTACGATAGCACTGACGATGCTTTCGTGTGACCCCACAGGCTGTAACGTACACAAGCATCTCAGGTTTCATTTGCACTGGAGTCACTCTCACTTGAGCTACCCTCGTTCGAGAAGAGCATCTCAAGCTAATCCTGCAGTGCAAATCTGTCTAGAGCCTCAGAGGAAACCCCAATGGGTATTACTGGGACACATCAACTGCTTAATTGTTGTTAGAGCTGTGGCTCAGAAAGATTAGGTGGTTTACTGCAGTTGCTGTCAGAACCAGCCTTCCCCCCCCCGCTGCTTTTCATGTGCTAGTGCATGCTTCTTCTCCAACCCGGCTGGAGGACAAGCCCAATGACAGCAACTCACCCGCTTGTGGAATCACTGGATTAACAGCAGGGGTTTTTTTTAAAACATATTTTTAAATTGTTAAATTATTCAAGAAAAGAGACCAAAAAGGATAAGCAGATCCAAGGGAAGGACTCTGTTGCCAATGATTCCAAGGTAGTCTATCACACTGACCATAACTCTACCCTTATCTGTATAATAGTAAAATCTGGTACCAGCACGGCACTTAGACTTTCTTCACGCCTTTACACTTCCACTACCCTCCAGCTTTAACAGAATTGCCAGTAACAACAACAACTGCATCTCTAACTTTTCGCCATTTCATAAAGCTTAGTGCCTCCACCTAAACCCATCACACAACAAGACTCCTCCGTAGGATCCCTGTTTTAGACATTAACATCTTCAACAGAAGCAGCAGATGCAGAAGGCAGAAATAAAGACATAGAGAGCAGGAAAGAGGGAGGACAGAACTGATTAAGTTTTGCTGTGTTACAGCTTGTTCTTCCAGAAAGGCTTGCCATCAGCTGTTCCCAAGCACTATGCATGTGTCTCTTCTGGCTGGAAAGCACTGCATTGTATGTCAGATGCAGCACGATTTCTCCCAGCTATTGCTCACTAATTGCAGACCCACTTCAGGGTCATTCAGCCTCTTCACTCAACAGGGTGCTGCATTTCATCTCTATAAAAAACCCTTCCTGGGGCATATTATGTAGAAGACCCTACAATGAGAGACACGATAAACTAATTAAGTTATATCAGCTGTGTATTTTCTCCCACCTCATGTAAAAGAGTGGTGTGCTTCTCTAAAACCTCTAAGGATACAGTTCAAAATGATATCTAACCAGTGGAGAAATAAAGGGGCTCTGTCTCTTCAGGCTATAAATCCTTAAAAGGTCCATCCACAAGGAAAGCACTGTTAGACTGGGAAATGGAAATAAAGCATATTGGTTCAATCTAGTCACAAATGGGCAGATAATAAGGAATAAATGTAACAAAAATTATCAAAATGGGGAAAAAAAAAAGACAATTTTTGTACTTATTTACACCCTGTTCGTATATCCGGAGGGAACCTGTGTAGCTCTTCTTTAAATTACCCAAGCTGAGGAGATGTTTATAAGATTTCACTGCCACAATTGTATTTACCCTATTTCATGTTACCACAAAGAGGACTTAAAGCTGATAAAATATACTTCCAAAGAGCACATTAGTCTCCTTTTGGAATGATGAGTTTCCATTAAGACTGACAGGTATTTTCCATAATTTCCCATGGGAGACAATCCCCAGCCTCCTCTAAAAGGTTTTCAAACCCCACTGCTGCTGCCATTCACAAGGCAGAAGCAAAAGACCCCGTTCCTGCTGTCCAATGCCAAGAACTCTTCAAAAACAAATGACAAACCCTCCAACAAATTGCTACTGAATACAATTTGCCTGCCCTCCTTGATTTTGCTTATAAGGAAAAGTGTTTTGTTCACATTACTCTTCCTGCCAAAAGCATATTATCACAATATAAAGAAGGAAATTACTTTGCTGGAGCCTTTAATTAAGAGGGTCGCATTTCATTGCCTTTTTCCTTTGCGATAGACATTGTCTCTCCCTTCTCCATCTCCCCAAACCTAATCTGGAATAGGTTGGCACAATGGTCTTTTACCAAATCTACATCATCACTGAAATTTGCTGCGTTTATACGCTGGCAGAATGCAGCATTGCATAACGCTCTAAATAACTGTTTTATTCCTTGAGGGCCTACCTGGCACTGGCTATCACACTGTTCTTTCTAGCACTAATGCAGTAATCACAAATTACAATTTTCTCACCAGTGTGTTTATTCAGCATTAAAAAATAATTGCAAGGCGCAGAATATCTCAGTCTGGCTTTTTATTATTATTTATTATTTATTATTATTTATTATTATTATTTTCTTGTCCCATTAATGGCATCTAAATTGTTCAAACTTTAATGTGTTGTTGTTATGAGCAAAAATTAATTAAAAGCATCTTTTTCTATATTGTTAACTCTTCTCTGGACTAGGAAACTACTTTTTCATGCTTGCTATGGGTTTAAATGAACTGCTATATTCGTTTTTTCTCAGATGAGTGATAGCGTATGGGTGACTGTGTGGTTTTTGGATGATTAGACTCTTCACCTCTGCTTCACTTCTATCTTCAGTCAGAAGCCTGTACCAGACATACCAGTACTATTTGTGATCAGATATCTTTCCGGGATTTGCGGCCTGACAGACCACTGCAAGACTTTAAGACCTTCTGCTTTTTTAAGACCTTCTGTCACTTCATTTTTTTTCCTGGAAATGGAATTTTCTCCTCTAAATGGTTTCCCTCTTCCTTTTGGGGCTGATACACATCTAGGAAGCATATCTTGCTTTCCTTGCTTAAAAAGCCCTGGATCAGCAGAAGTGTGTGTTTCTCTGACAGCATGAGGCATTTGGATAGTACACTCCTAAGCTCATTTCAAAAGAAACTACAGGGGGTTTATTTTCACTGTTACACAGCACAAATTTATCACAATTGGACTAAAAGACTTAGCAAAAAAAAACTCATAAGCACCTCCTTGTCAAGAAACCATTACCTAAATAGCCTCTGGGATGTATCACAAGCACAAAACCATATTCTTTCCTCAGGAGATGCCTTTCAAAGCCAAGAGGTAAAAAAGGCAGGATAAAATACAGGGTTCAGAAGAAGATGACCCAAGGTCTATACACTATAATTCAGCATGCATGAGCTCCAATCCAAATCATGGAAACACAGAGGAAAGAAAATTAAGGTAAATCACCCTAAAGAATGAAGCCACTGTGTAGGAGGCTGTATCCCTTCTACCTACAAGTGGATGCTTTCATTCAAGCATAAAGTAATCGTAACTCACAACACTGTAATTCTCCTTAGAGGATTTTATGTGCTCTGTCAGAGATGCATTGTCTTAAAGCATTAGCAGATTTGGCTTTTCTTTCCCCTGTGTATTTGTGTATATATGGCTCTGCTCGGCAATGACCAGTTCAAAAGTTGAGCTCAGATTTAACATGGCAATTTGCTCTATCACTATAAATCTCTCACCCAAAAAATAACTGCGGAAGGGGTGAGGAAAGGAGAGAAGTGAGCACAGCCAATGCTGCAAAATTATCTCCTGAACTCTACTTTGATCTGCATTTTACAAATACTGGAACATCTGAAGCTTTACTGTCTCCACATCATTACTCTCAGGTATTTCTGCAAATGTCTCGGTCCTCTTGGTAGAAGATGATTTCCATTACAAGACAACAGAAGCTAAGGCTGTTTAAGAAACGGCATTATAAAAGACATTTTAAGAATCTGAGTTATAAGAGCTGTGGTTCTAGTCTAAAGAATGAGTCCATTACAGAAAGTGTCAGTAGATGTTTCCCTGTTTATTATGTGCTAGTAACTCTGGGCCTGAATGTGCTCAATTTGTGAGTACAAAGACATACTTCTTCTAACAGTCAATCTTAAAAGCTCAAGCTGGGATCTGAGAGGTGGGGTGTTTTTTTCATTCTCATACCTCATTACCAGTAAATGTCAATTAATATATATTTGCTTATGTGGCTGCAACTGATCCTTATTATTCTGTTTTTTAAACTTGAAGCCGGTTTGAATACAAGAGCCAAAAAATGGAAACCAGACGACAGAGTTTATACAACGATGACCCAGCGCCTACACACCATAACTCAGCATATGTGAGCACAAATCCAAAACATCTGACCGAATCTGCAAGTGTTGCGAAATAATAACCAAGATAAACGGTGAAGATACCACAGTTTAGAGTCAAACACTCCCCAGATAACTGCGTAGGTTGTTACTGTACTCTGGGCTCCTGCCAGTATCTTTTCAGGAACGAGCTGGTGGGGGCTCAATGTATTATCCTAGATGCAGTTGCAAAAACCCAGATAGGAAGGCTATTACCTCCCTGTGTTATCATACAGCATCTCTGTCATCACTTCCCTGGTGGCTACCATACAGTACTGCGAATTTATATTTAACCTATGGCTTAAATGCTAAAAGGGCAGGAGTTTATCAATTGCTTTGAGCAACAACTTGTACTCCACCCACATGCTGCAAGCCACCAGACCGGTTTAGATCAACTACTCTTGGAGCTGCTGCCCTTCCCTGGGATCAAGGCGGGAAGCAGTTTAAGTCAGTAGCTATTCTGCAATGAAATGAGATTTTTAGAAGAATATTCTAAATTACAATTAGTTCATAATAATTAGCCGGGAACAAAACAATAAAAATAGCATTCATTCACTTAAAATGATTTTTAATGTTACAATAACTGGTACATAATTATACCAGAGAAGGTCTATTTAAAAGAGGGGGGAAAAGATAACTTCAAAAGAAGAGAATTCATTTGGTGTTTATTTGCTTCAGGGTTCTAATTACTCTGGAAACCAGCAACCCTCCTGATAGGATTACTGACACGAACGCAACTGCAGCTGCAAGGAATGCTGAGCACATCAGTTTTTTAGCTCCATTAAAACAGTCCTCTATAAATACCAGATGCATCTATCTATCTATTACTCTCCCTTCTCAGCACTTACTAGCTGAGCAGTCGCAGAGTGCATCACAAAAATGAAATGTGTAGCTGTGGCAGAACTGGTGCAGTAGAGCAAGTAATTTGTATCAGGCTGTATAAGAGTTTAAGTTTTATTATTAAGTATATGTCACATTTATACTAGCACCAGTTCATCTTTTTTTCCCTTACAGTTCAGATTTATACACTTATTAATAAAATCCAGACGGTCATTTCAACACCCTCATTTAGCAGAATAAGCCAGTCAAATCTGGTCAGAGTCGCGTGGACTCTATGTGGCAAAGCAGAGAGCTCTGGCAACTTTAATTGTTGCAGTCTAGAGGAGATTTATGATGCTATCCATCCCAGTCCCAGCTAATAAATCACATCTTCCTCCGGTGCTCAGCGGATAGGTCGGACGAAAAAAGCTGCTAGGTCTCATTAGTGCTCCTGAAAGTGGCACAGAGGTAGGAAGGGAGGCACAACACTCGGCATTGCTTTCACTTCTGCCCACACGGATTCTCAGAGAATTGTTTTCCCTGATGGGGTTTTGAAAACCATTAAGAGAAGGATTTTTTCTCAGGAATAGAGGCTGGAGGGACTTGCAGCTGGCATTCAGTTCTGGTCCCAGTGCATTTTTCCCATGCAAGTTAAAGCATGTGGTTCCATGCCTCTGTGCCTCGTCCTCCAAAGAGCAACCCTCACCCTTCCCACCTTTTGCCTTGGTTAGTTAGGGGTGCTCTTCAGGACAGTCACTGCCTTCTACTACGCATATGCAGCCATTCTGACCAGGGGCTGGCAGGTACAACAGCAAGATGAAAAAACAGCTAAAAGAGATAGAAAACATCTTCAAATATCAAGTTTTTGTATTCTTTGCTTTTCTATAAAGCTAGTAAGAAAAATCAATGTTGCAGAGCAGTTAGGCTTTTCTTAGATCCAATCTCAACAGCATGAAGGACAGAAAAGTATAAATTTTCTGTAAAATAATATATTTACCAAAACAGACAGGGAAACACCAAACTGCCAGCTTCATTAAAAGATCATCCTCTAATGTTTTTTCTGCAATACATCAGTAGAGAAATTAAAATTCTTACACTATACTCTAAATGTGTTATTTTAAGACCTGCAAGACAGGAAGGAAGCCTGCACTTACAACTACACTTCATGTGTCCTGAAACCAGGCAAGACAAACCAGACAGGGCACAAGCAGCACACCAGCGAAGAAAAGGTGAGTACTACTGATTTTTCCTGTCATTACAGGGAAGCTCTGAAATGTATACATTGCCTGCCTAATTCATGTGAAAACATATTTTTCTATTAGTAATGAAAACATTCTGTTATTCCTCATGACAAGTGCACTCCCAATGCAAAACACAAAGAGTCTGTGTGGTAAAGTGTAATGTACGCTACAGTGATCCAAGTTTAAATGAGCTGGCTCAGAAAAGGAGCTATGGTAGTAGAACACAAAGCTTGTCCTCCTACAGGTAGACTCTGCTGAGCTCCCTGGCTGTATTAGGTTTCTCCACAACACACAGTAGAAGGCAGTGCAGGCGTACCCAAAGACAAGACAAACATAGCAGATACAGAGACACAAGGAAACAAGAAGACAACGCTGGTTGGCAAAACAGCAAGCCGTCGACACACTTCAGTGGCTCAAGTGCTGGCAGACTTCCAGCCAGCAAGATACAGTCATCGGGTGAGATATGAAGGAGACTGTGGGTTGACTCTGTGGTAGCTCTCAGAGAGCTCTTCCCAAGGGAAAGCGTAAGTGATACCATCATGTAGACATGGGTGATGGGAGGTTGAAATGCGGCGATGGGGAACAACCTCACTTATCCATAAAAGTTGCCAAGGAAGGAGGGAACCTAAGAAATGAGAAGCAGCTTAGACTTAATATATATTCACTAGTCAGGCCTGAAAAGGCCCAGCCACTTTGGGGTGAGGGGGTACTTCCCTGAAGACTGCAGAAGTTCACTTTGCTTTTGCCTACGGGTATCACTGAGGCAGGTCCGTAAAAACAGTAACACTGGCTTGGAAATATTTGAAGTCTTCAACTTGAGTTGCATGTGTAACAGGAGGAAAAGTCTTTATCATATTTTTGTTAACAGCCTCACTAATGAAAACGGAATGAGACTCAGTGCTTGGCTAAAGTTAAATTGGAAAAGAGCACCTATTCTTGAGCTGTCGGTCACACTTACTCCTTCCTCACATTTCTGAGATGATGTTCAGCTTTCAAAGGGCAAGAGATGGAATGAGAATGCTGCTTGCAGTCCTGTAATAACTTCAGTTGTGAAAAAGACACAGCTTCATGATTTCCAAAGTTGCTATTTTTGTATATGCTTGGAGAAAATGCAGTTTAACAAAACTTAACAATCAGCAATCCTTACTAAATGTTCAGCACGTATTTGCCAGCTCTTTACTAAGCTAATTCATCTTTTAAAAGCAGAGATAACCGCTCAGATTTAGATTTGTATTCTTTAGTATGATATTATTCAGTAGAAATGAAATACTTTGGAGATAAAACCAACCACATTGTTTCATTAGCCTGAAATATTTGAGATGGGGATAGCAATAAAAATAGATAGCTTTTAGATATGAGCAGAGGAGAAAAACTGTTTCATAGTGAGAGTTCAGAATGATTCTGGCAAACAACCTACTCTTCTAACACAAAAAGTGTGAGTAAGGTCAGGTCAGCATGTGGACCGCACTTGTTCGGCCGATGAAGGTTTTACTCCTCTTTGAGCTGTGTGTGTTGTGCATCCTCATACACTGAGTTTCAGTGCTTCCCAGTGGTTGCTTTATCTCACAGAGAAAAGCAAACACAGAGGCAAATGTTTCATAAACTCAAAAGATGCAGCCAACCTTATGATCTACACACATTATTTCCCCTGAAGGCAAGTCAAGTAGGATGCTGTTCACATGTAGATGTCTCAGAGTGTTCTTCCTCCTTCAAATTGCTGATGAAACATCACTCCTGATAGGAAACATTTATGACTGTCTCTTTCTCCAAGTCATCACAAGATTTAAGGAAGGTTGTGGAGATCTGTGCGAGCCCCAAAATGACATTTAATCAATGTTTGACTGACCTCCTAACACATTAATTTCTTTGCAGAAAAGTTAAAAATTACTTTCATTAGAAAAACGGGCATTGTAGAACCAAAGCCCTATTGTATAAAGCAAGAAAGAAAACTCCAGACAAAATACTTCTTAATTCCTTTTCATCATGGGAAGTTATTAAGACTTCACCAGAATATAACATCCCAATCTGGTAAATCTTTTCAGTATGAGCAGCAGAGTACCCTGTAGTAGCCTATAAAGCCAACTCGTTGGTATTAACGTACAGGAGTTAACTTAGAACTGAAAAAAAAGAACTCAAATGAAATAAATGATACACTGAACTCCAATGTTATTGGTGTATATTGCTGAGGTTTAATTTTTAAACTTCTGAGGTACACTAGAAGTTATTTTGGGAACTTAACTTAAGCTATGAGGCACAAGTTGACATTTTGAGGTATCATCAGAAAGATTACAATGAAATGTTAAAGAGAAGAGCTATTCCCTCTAGGCCAACTGAAGCAGGAATGGCATGTCCTCATCCTTCTAAGCCCACCACAAGCCCCAAATTGTACAACATCATACTTCAATTATTCCCCTGCTTTCAGTGTGCTAAAAATAAGCCTGACATCATAAACCAATTTTAACTAATATCATAAAGCTAAATGCATGCCAATGTCAGTAAATGAAATGCAAAATTAATTGTGCTGCAAAAGAGGAAAGCCTTCTAAAAGAATTCACTGTAGTAGTAAACGGTGAGCACCTTGTATGCCCTCAAGCTTCACTGAAGTTATTACTACTCAGATGTCATAAAGGCGGGTTTCAGAGTCTTTTTCAACATGATGTTCATAATTAATAATCGGACGGACACAAAAACCAGCGAGCCAAGCCTCAACACTCACTGAGCATTAGCTTTCTATGATTTTAAGGGGCAGTATTTGGCCTCAGACTTGCAGACAGAAGGCTGTTTATAACCTAAGACTTGACAGAACACAACATTGTCTACTCTAGAGAGACAAAAGGTATCATTTTCTGAAATAAATACAATGTTCTCAAAATGGGTGATCATTAACCCAGAGAGCTCAAACTTGAACATTAAAGCAAACAGATCAGAGGAACTTTTGAAAATCAGCACTCAACATACAAGCTTTCTACATAGCCTCCAATCACTACCGCTTACTTTCCTGGCCAAACAAGATTTAACTGCTGTTAGCAATTTATGCCCAGTGCAACTATGGATGGGCGAACTGACTTCTATATGCTACCTTCATGTCTTAATTACACAACTGTCAGGTAGAATAAGTCTCTTTTTTTGGCGTTTGCGCTAAGAAACAGGAGGCAGGTAGGTATTGTTGGCAGGACAGCACAGCCAGGGAGGAAAAAAAGCACCTGGCAACTTGTAAAAACAAAAGAAAACAAAGATGATCTTGAAATTCACGGAAGAGAACACATACTTTTAGACTTCATCCTCTGTAAAAGTAACTTTTTTTTCTCACAACAACTGCAGTTTTAAGTGGTTAATGTAGCAATAAGGGAGGACTGCATGCGATGCACAACAGTTTCAGGGCCAGAAGCTGAAAGTACAGAGATAACTTGCTCCATGCTCCCTGAGGGCATGCAAATGCAGGTTTGAGTGAGTCACTGGACAGGCAGGGGAGTTCCGGGACACAAATGGCCAATTTTACAAGCATGCTAATGTTCACTGAAGGGAACGACAATTAGAAGTGCAAGCTGTGTCTTCGGGATGAGATGAAGAGACAATGAGGAGATGCAGCTGTTTGGAAGGCAATGCGTTGAGCTGGCACACTGCTTTGTATCTCTTATCTGTGCTCTCTACCACAAAGATCCTGACTCTGCTCCAAAAATACTGACCATAATTTTGTGGAAGATGGTTTCAAACCAATCTGGATATCACATGAATACATTTTTATACATGAAACATGGGGTTCCAGCTCCTTGTTTCTTGGTCCTATTCTTTAGAGGAGAATATCACCTACTACACAGCTGATGCGGGAGAACGAAGAAGCATTAAAAGCCTTGTTCCCAACACTGCTCTAGATCAAAAGAGGTTACAATGAACATGCATAACTTCAGCAGATTTATAAATAATGTGTATGAATAATAACCTTCAGAGCTCTGTGGCTACGCTAAGACCACCAGTTCTTCAAACACTTAGAGACACTGAGTTACTTTCCTCTGTAAGGTCATACTCTGGGATGTTTATATGCCAGAGTCTCTGCATATGCATTCACATTTGAAGAACTGGTTCTCAACACCATACCGCAGAATTCCATCACTATACATAATTTAACATGGCTATGTGGAATTTAGTTTAATATGCAAAGCAAAGATCATATGAAGTGATAAACATTTAATGTTAGCGGAGTTGAAGGTGACACACTACCATAAACCAAAAACTTACAAAGCAGTATTCGTTCTTCCTGTCATCCTCTGCTAGGCGCCTTGATAACAAAATTACACACACGTATTTCCAGAATTAACCTGGATGCACAACAAAGCCCAAAATTTAAACTAACTGGCCCCAAGGATTTGGACCCAAGAATAGACTATGCCAAGAGAAAACAGTGAAATCTGATGATTATACTTTTCAAAAGAATGATCCTTCAAATGTGTCATGTCAAGATTACAAGTGTAACCGAATACCCACAGAAACCACAGGCAAAATTTAAAATAGAAACCAGCCTTTAAGTATAAGAATTCCAACCTGAGCCGAAGCTGAGTATATTTTTCTTTAAAAACAATTTTAGCTAGTTGTTTATTTTCAGTGGATAGTCGTTAACATGACACTGACCAGTAGTCCTCTTGCTTACACCCAATTTAAAAGAAATAATAATAATTAAAAAGTCTTATATCTACCGGAAACCCAACTTTCTTTCCCTACCAATTTTGACCTTTCTGTTTGGGAGACATTGATTTTTTTTTTTACTGCCTGTGTTTCTAATGGAGCTTGAAATTAACACGGCTTTTTGTTTACCTCCTAATTTGTGCACCGCCATCATCAGTGCTGTCAGCACAGCTCTGGGAATAGGGCTTGTTTACTGCTTCTGCATAACCAGCAGAAGGAGCATAGGAGCAGAAAATAGGTTTGGTTCACAGTTTTGTTTTTTTTTTCTTTTTTTTTTTACCAGGTCCTTTTATAGACTATATATTAATGACTTGAGTGATAATGGGGACTATTTTGTCAATATTTCTTAAATAGAACATAGAAAGACTGAGCTCAGGGATATGTAGAATTCCTCTGGTACGTACATCACAAAAAGTTGGGATTATTGTTGTGTCAGCCCAAAGCATCTGTCAGCTTTTTGCACTGTGGGAGTTTCAGAAAGACCCAGCACCACCTGTCTAACGTGGAATACCAGCTAGAGAAGTCCCACAGTAACACATTTCCTGAGTAGATGCTTTGGCACAATGTCCCAGTCTCTGCATTAAGACAGCCTCCAATACCAGAGCCTCCAAAGTGGTACAGGAACAATGTCATTTCCTCTTTTCCGAGATTAATCAAATCACAGAATCATAAAATCATTTAAGTTGGAAAAGACCTTTAAGATCTTCAAGTCCAACTGTAAACCTAAATACTCAGGATCAGTACACAGGCTGGTGTTCTTGAAGATCTGCAGCCTTACCATCTCAGTAGAACAAGCTTGTTTTTCTTGGTCACCACCAGAGTGAATAGGTCAAGCACTGGTAACCTACAAACTATTTTCACTAAGTTACCACACCATAATCATGTCTTTCAGTAACTTTACGTTTGATACACGATATGTTCAATTAGTATTACAAGAGGTCATTGTATAATTGACATTTGTGATATGCTATCAAACCACTCATATTGCCAACTAAAAAATAACTCTATCCATTTTCCAGAAAGGACTATAGATTCTATCCACTGATTTTGTTTCAGTGCAAAGAGATGGACTACGTGATCTGTGAAACCTGGTATATCTGATTTTCTTTAGTATTCAACCTAGGCTTTTTTTCCTAGGAATCTCTGTGGTCCGAGGTGAGAAAAAACAATTGTTTCCAAGCATCCCATGCCATACTGCCATCCACTCCTATATGAACGCTGGCATGATCTGTACATTTAAGAAAACTACTCATTCATAAATTCTAAGCAGTTACTTTGTTTTTTAAACCAGAGCCAGCTCTTCAATATTATACCCACAAAGACATACAAGTCAGATGATTTTCTCATTAACATGAGCTGCTTTTTCCTGTCAGACACATATCCCTCTTCCCCAAATTCAGTACAATCACCTAATATGCTCCTCTGTTTCCTCCTGCTTATAACCATTTGATGACTCTCAGAATTTAGTGCTGCATTGATTCCATGCCTTTGATGATGTGCAACATATTTAACACTTAGATATTCCCTAATAAAAATCCTGCTTCATTCCTTGTGAAGGATCAAAAGCTGTGTTTTAAATATAGTGATGTGGGATGTTGAAAATCATGCTTTACCTGCTCTGTCAACTGTGCTCCTATGTCAAAATAATACCTTTTAGTTAACTCAAACACACAACACATTCCAGTTGTTCCTTTTTCTGTATTCTCTCCACTCCCCAGATGACAATCTTGTTGATTGCTGCTTGTATTTTCATGCCTAAAGCCTTTTTCCCCCTACAGAAGGTCATTAAGTTTCAGAGGGGTTTTTTTCTGCACGAAGCTACTGAAATTAGTTTGTCTCTCAACACCGCCCTGCTAGCATCCCAGAGACTAAACAATTCTGCTCCCTCTGGAGACAGGAACTCAGAAAGGTCATCTCTTGACCCAACCAGACTGTGCATATACACTCTGTATCCCCGAGGTTGTCTGTCGGTTCAGTATAAATCATTATCAAGTAGTAGAAAGATGAAGGCTAATCTGACTTTTAATACACATCTTCTGGAAAAAAACCCAAACAAAACACCACAATGAAACAAAGCCTGGGCATTTATTTATTCTTCAGTTGAAAAAAACCCTGTAAGGTATGAGCAAAAAATAAACCCACAACAATGCAGTTCCCAACCTCCTAAATTGAATCTAAAAGGAAGTATCGCATCTAAGGAGGAGGAGAGGGTGTCCAGCCTTGGAAAGTGAGTTATATGGCCTCTGGAGAAGAGCAGATGCCCAGGTTGGCAGGTTTGTGATGAGGAGACTTGTCCAATAGTGAGCATGTTAGAAAAGCATATTCATTTCCTGAGCCATCCAATCTGATTTTAATAATTTGTTTACTTCTGGCCTCAGCTACATGGAAGCAAATGACAACAGAGACCACTAAGAGTCTCCTGAGCAATCCAGACCCAGCAGATTTTCTCAAAAACAGTTTAAACAAAAGATATTTGGACCACATCACAAGCACAGCAGATCAATTTGGGACCTAACGGCGTCTCAGAGGAGAAATCTGTCTGCAGAATATTAGGAAAGGTTCTCTCTCCTCTTCCTCTGTAATCATATAGCAGGAACCATTAACAGTAAACATTTGTCATCCCTTTGCCAATAAAATAAAAGGGCATCTCCTATTCTAACAACTCTGTGGTTAACACAGATGCCTGGAATGATGGGATGTGGTGCTTTTCATTGTAATTGCTGTAGCATTGTACATCTGGTTAACCAGCTCATTTGGGCCGCTGCCAAAGGCTGAATGTAGGTCTAACTGGATCATGGTTGGACTGGGAAAACCAATGTTACACATAGTTTATTACTGATGTTCAAAAGCAGATCTCCAAGCAGATCCCTAGTCTTATGCTGATAGGATTCTGATAGAGTCAGAAGTATGCTGGAAGGACTTCCATAAAAGCTTAGTAAAAGTTTACTAAACAGCACACAAGTATTTACCAGGGCACAAAATCAAAGGATCTTAAAGGCATTATCTTAAAACAACAAAAATTATTCAATTTGTATTCTTATCCACCTGTACTATAATAATTGTTTTATAAATAGATTTATGCATTTGCCTGTTATCATTTCAATTTTTGTCAGACTGATGTACCAGAATGTTAAAGTTATATAATTATATATTCCGTAAATCAAAGCAGCATGGTGTAGTGGTTGGGAATAGCACATTTCACACTTCATTACTTTTGCTGCAACTCAACCAATCTTAAGCTCTGAATCTTCTGTTCCCAGTAGTCAGGGTTTCTTTGTTTGTTACTTTTTTAAAAGGCATTTCTGTTCCACAGTTCTTTGATGCTTATGCACAAGCTATACTGTCATCAGTGATGGACATATGGATGGTGAGGGTGGAAATATGGTGGTTTACTCTAGTAACAAATAGAGATAACAATGGAAGTGACCAGTAGGTTTGGGAAATGTATATGAGTATCACAGTGAGTGTCAGAGACAGGACAGAACAGTCACCAGTGGCCCAAAGTGCAGACCACCATGGAACTTTTAGAGTCAATGGACCCAAAAGCCTGACTATTCTATTTTAAGCCACGGTATGTGTCCCAGTTTCATCAGATTAGGATAAATGCGATTGTTATCAGGTTGTAAAATTGTTAGGTGAAATTTTAAAGACATAAGATCATCCCAACTGATCTGCAGAAACACATACAAAGGATATGCTTGGTGAATTAAGAGTCTCCTGAAATACTACTAAGAAATATCTCCTACTTTGACATCTCTGAAGATGTAATGCTGGCCTTTCAAACACATAATAACCACCAAGGAATGTGCATTTTTGCTAATATAGCTATAAAAAGATTAAACCAAGATGCCAACAAATTCCACATCTTACTTTAACTCTTAGTACAATTCCATGCTCATTTGGAGACATTTTTGATACCAGTAATGAGAAAAGGAGAAAATAACTTTGGTTTATTTTGATTTGTACTGCAGAAAGAAATCACAGCATGTTACAGACTTTTCATTTGTCTCACAAAAAACAGATTTGCTGAGTGCAAGTAGGTAATGTCAGAGTGGCTGAGGTATTCAACCATAAGCTTAAAAGGGAGTTTAAGGAGTTGTGGGTCACCTTTAAAAGATAAAAATCTTTGAATTTATTCATACGGGTTTAAGAATTTATGAATGATGGAACTAGCCATCTGTAAGACACAATCTCTAACCATATCACAAGTGGGAGCACTGGTAGTTTGCAACGCTTATTTAGTAGCTTAAAGCTGCAAATGTGGATTTTCAGGCAGCAACAGGAGTGCCCTACTCTCCCACTGATCACATCGTGCAGCCTGTGAGCTTCCTATCATATATCACAGCAGAAGGACCCTCACAGATGTGAAATCTTCCCCCATTCAGATCACAGACAACTCAGCGCCTCTGGTTTCACTTTGCCTTCTAACTAGCAAGCAGACTGTATGTAACAAAATCTGCTGCTTTCGTAGTCCTGTGCAACGAGCGCGGACAGCATCCGCAGGCAGACCAGAAGGTCCTTCTCAGTGAAGTTCTATGAAGTACTGTTTTTCACTTTACCTTTTAACTCATTCTGAAGTGGGCACTCTTACTAAAGCCGCAGGTTACATGACGCAAACAAACAAATTCTCCAGAGATGCAGTTACATGCCATTTCACAATGCTTCCCATATTTTAAAGGATATGAACTCTTTTTAATATAGTAAAGAAAAAGCTGCCATCACTACAATGCCACAGCAGCTTCTATTTAAACAACTTCTTATCACCTCTTAATGCTTACAAGCACTATGAAATACCAAGACTCACAATACCACCAAATTTTACATATAGACTATCCCAGCAAATAAGTGTTAAGTTTCCAGTCTGGTATCACCCAGGAAGCCCAGAACAGAAATAGAGTTAAGATGCCCTGAATGGCAGTCCTACACTCTAACCCCAAGCACGTTCTTCTATAGAGGTACTTTATGTCAAGATGCACATTCTTCTTCCCAACTTGGCAGTCTGGCTTCTCTTTAAGACCTTTAATTATAGCTCAAAGTATGTTCAATTTATTTTTCCATGGCTTTTTTTTTTCCTGTCTAGGGCTCCACTGTTTTTTCCTCTCTCCAGAAACAACAAATGCTTTAAAATCTTTTGTTGTTAGCAAGCAGGAAAGGAGGAGAATTTCTTGAGAATTGTCTCTCTCTTTTCCATAGAGGAAACAAAACAGATGTTATGCTCTGCTCAGGGAGAAGGATCCTATCACACAGCAGGTGTGAGTGAAGGCTGTTTTGCACGTGGAGAGGAAAAGAGCAGCATTACAGGACCTTGCTAGAAAAGCAGCACCAATTATAAAAGCATTTGGATTTTGAACAAGAAAGAGAAGTTCACCCACCTGAAGAAAAATGGGGTATGGGGAAAGCAGTAGGGAAAATAACACTGCGGTTTGTATTGGCAGGAGGAGCAAGGGTTACTGCCAACTTTCCCAATATTAATCTAGCATTTCCCTTAAAGCAACAGCTCCACAAACCAGGCACTGGCATGAAAATGTTTACTTTGTTTTTTAAAGCGTTTAATGCTTCAGCGTGAAAACAAAATTAGCCTAAAGACTCAAATTCCCAAAACATCCAGAGCAAAATAAGGGTTCCTTTTAAATCTCATTGTTTCTGAAGGGGGTCAACACTGGGCTTCTTAATACTTTAGGTTGACATTACTGGGTAACTTTCACAACCTGAAAGATTTCCTACACCCTTCATTGCGACCTCAAAGGATAATTCTAAAAAATGCCCAGCATAATAAGAAACAATTACGTAAAACATAATTCTGCCTTTTGAAACACTTCCTTTTGTGTATATTTGAACACACAATTAAGAAATAATCATGTTTGTGTCACCTAATCTTGGACAACTCGGAGTCACTATAGAAGTATCTGCAGAAAACACAGCTCATTACATACGGCAATAATTACGCAGAAACTGGCACAGTTGCTTCCAACCATCCATTTGATATTGGCCTCACTTAGGATGAAACAGTGATGCTCACTCTGTATCACACAGGGAAGGAAAGGTCTGAGCAGCTTCCTCCATCTCCATGAAGACTGGGCTACTAACATAAATAAAAGAAAAATGGTTTCCTTCAGAGTTTTATGGAGTTTTATTTTTTGTCCTCTCACAGATCAAAGAGTATCTTTCCCTGCATGAACTAAGTCATGTTTGCATAAATGTCAGCTCACTTTTAAGGGCAGCCTCACACTACAGGCAACCAGTTTTATCTGCAGAGCTAGATTTTAAAAAAAGGAGACATCAAATGAGCTGGTCCCAATGCTGCTTCCAAGATCAAATTTAAGAAGAAGCAGGTATTCACAGGCATTATTTACACTCAAACACAGGCCCAGGTGCACCCCTAGAACCTCCAGACTGCTTCTGTCACCCTCTCTGGCATCTTTTTTTCTTTTCTGTGGGAATAATGCTAGCAAACAAACCCACGTTCACTTGGGAATGAACAGCTATGATATTCAGGTACAATTTTACTTGTTTAGTTCGTCTGTTTAATTTTGATGGATGAATTTTTGACAAGTTTTCGGTGAGCAAAGCTGGCTGTTTACAACAGGGTGCTGGAGGACAGGCAAGACCACTGTATACTGACATTTATAACTAGGCAACAGGCAAATGCTGCTCAAAATTGCTGAGAAGCATTACTGTACTGTATCATGAAACATCACAGCTGTATAAATGCATGACATAGCCACGGAGTACAGCAGGAAATCAGTGGAGTGCAGCAGCAGAGGTGCATAGGAGAAAACAAAGCCAAAGCAGTCTGCCTCTTCAGAAACCCGTGTTGCCAGGAACTTCAGGCCTTGGAGCTGACACCATAGGTTGCTAATCCATCAGATCACATACTGATGCACCACAGAGCACAGACTTCTGTTCTTTGGATTAATTGTGGCAAAGCTGCACAGGAGCACTGCAAACAAACTCCTCTTCCTCTGAGGACTGAGAAAAACAAAAAAAGATATATTTCTTTGTTTTGCATTGTTTTTAGCTGAAAAGTGAGGCCAGCCAGAGTTTGGAAGTGGAAACATTGCCTGGAATAGCTGCCAGCAATATTCTAAGACTCCAATTCAGTTTTTTTATAGGAACACTATTCTAAAGCAATGGAAACTTAAAAACCTGATCATTTTCTTCTTGTGGCATCGTGTTTTAACTGCAAATAGCCACTGTGGCCCCAACGCCACCTTTCTGATGCAGCAGCAAAGGGAGAAGGCTACAGTCTGTGCATTGTGCCAGTACTGCTGCTCTGCAGTGTCCAGGAGGGCAGTGGCCTTGTCTCCTTGTGTCAATGGCAGACCACGAAATCTCAGGAAAACAGGTGGCTTCAACAGATCCTACAGAGCTACATTGGGTAAGAACGGAAAAGGGATCCCAAATTCACCACTGTCTTTACCTTCCTACTCTCTTTACAGTGTAATGAAACCTGTTCTGCTGCATGCATGGACCTCTGTAAACACTGAGGAACCAGGCTAGGTTTGTCTCCATTACCCAAATGCACTCTGTATTTCCTCCTCTTGAGAAATAAACAGATTAATAAGTTTGGTCCATCAAACAATAAATAATTTGTGTGCCCAAACAGATTTGATTCACAACAGCCCAATGGTGCATGCTACCAATGCTTCAAGATGCCTGCTGTAAATGCAATGTGCTCTCCAACTGTAAGAAAGCAAAGGGATACAGCTGCTGAAGGGTGATGTGAAATTAAAGAGGGAATGAAACGTGTGATCTTATTTAATCACACCTGGTGCTTCAATTTTTCAGTAACAGCACCCTGCTAGACTGTGTCAAATCAGTTCTACAAAGGAAAAAATTATGGATGGAAAATGATTTAACTCTTTCTTCCCTGCTGTTAATACATTACACCAGTCAGAAACATCTTTAGCAGTGGCTGTTAAGAATCTCTTTTTCTCAGTTGAAAGGTGCTCAGCACCTGGCTAACGGAGCTTAGTGGATGATAGAGCTTCTGTGCCAGCAGGTGAGCGTGTGCCCTCCACACTGACAGAAGCACAAGTCTTCAGTGTATGTATAACCTGTTATTATATACAAGAAATCTTCCTGGTCAGAATCAATGTGAAGGACTGAGGTGCCACACTGGGATCAGTCATTTCTATTTGTTTCCTTAGGTGGGTGGCACATGTGTGCACAGAGACAGACTGAAGAAGCAGGGCAGCCGGGACAGCAGAATGTGAAAGGCCAACAAACAGCTCCTCCCTTGCCTTGGAAGCTCTGCTCAGCACAGATTTCCTGCATAAAGAAAATTTATCCCAGCAATTACCTGGTTTCTGTTTTATTTTGGGCTTTCCTTTTTTTGAAGATTTTTTGTTTGTTTGCTTTAAGCCTTATTTTGCAGCTTCAATTTATATTAAATATCAAACATAATTTGATTTTGCAGGCATCGCGTTATGTGATTACCACGTCCCATTGGCTGGTCAGACACTTTCTCAAAGTATGCCCTATGTACTAATAAATCACTTGTGGTAACAGACAGCAAGGTGCTCTACCTAATGTAAAAAATAGTAATTGTGGTCAAATATTCCATTCCACAGGGAAAAGGAAAAAAATCCTTCTACATGATTTCACTCAGCAGCAGAAAATAAAAAGGCAAGGTATAATCAGCTTAACATAACCACCTCTATATTAAATTCATAGAGAAGAAAATCAAACATGAAAAATAACTAGCAGGCTGCCATTCTGGTCTCCTCATTGAATTAATGTCACCAGTACAGTACTGGATAAAATAAGATATACCAGGCTATTGTCTGGATGAGCTGTGTGTTTGGGGAGCAGTTCATTTTCAGAGGGAAGATATTTCTTTTTGCAAGTGTTACCTATTTAAAAAATTGGTATTTATTAGGATAATATTGTCTCAAGAGATGTTGAGATTTTTACAGTATGTATTCAGCCAATTTACTGAAAAAAACAAGGCACTAAGGAAATACCTCAAAATAGTTTTAAGAACATCTTAGTTTCTTCATCTTACTTGTATAAAATACTCAAAGAGATTATCGCATCAAGAAGCAAATACTTTTTTTTGTTTAAAATAAATAAAAAGGCATTGTAAAAGACCTCTATAAATAGAAGATGCTAACACTGCAACATGAGGGATTAACTTAAACCAGAGTTATTTAAAATGCTGAACATAATCACAGTTCAAATTAACAAACAGGAACCCTTGGTTTAAATCAGTTTTTTTCTTGTTTTGCATTTTTAATGTCTGTTTTCCTTTGGTGGACAGAACAACAGAAGTGGATTTCAAAAAGATCATCTAGTCTATTCCTTCACTTGATGCAATGACCAATATCATAGAATCATAGAAACTTCCGGTTGGAAAAGACCTTTGAGATCATCGAGTCCAACTGCTCCCATGATCCGCTAAACCATGTCCTTCAAAAACTCATCTATCCTTTTTTTAAAAACTTCCAGGGATGGTGACTCAACCACCTCTCTGGGCAGCTGTTCCAGTGCCTGACCACCCTTTCAGTAAAGAAATTCTTCCTAATACCTAGTCGGAACCTCACCTGGCACAACTTATGGCCATTTCCCCTTGTCCTATCACCTGTCACTTGAGAGAAGAGATCAACACTCGCTTGCCCACAGCCCCCATTCAGGCAGACGTAGACAGCGATGAGGTCTCCCCTCAGCCTCCTCTTTTCCAAACTAAACAACCGCAGTTCCCTCAGCTGTTTCTTGTAGGACTTGTTTTCCAGCCCCTTCACCAGCCTCGTCGCCCTTCTCTGGATGCATTCCAACACCTCAATGTCCTTCTTACACTATATATATCCTCAGAGGTGACTATTCCTCACGCCTACAACCCTCCTCTACTTGTGTCTTTTTCCAACTTTGTCCTTGCGTCCTGGACCCAACTCTTTCAATATTTCCTCACTTGTCTTTTCTAAGTCCCTGCTCACTCCTACAGCTCCCCTCCCAGCTTTCTCCAGTTTGTCTGTATTATTTCATGGTGTGACGCCTGCTCTGGACACTGTCCCAGCAGAGCAACAGAGAACCAACAGAAAAGAGTTAAGTATATCCTATGGCTTACATGCAAGACTCCTACTCACATGAAAGACTGGTCTCTTCCTCATTTTCTCCCTCAGCCATCATCAGGCTGCTGACTCATATTCAGCTTGTGATAACCCATCACCACATGCTCTCTCACAGTGTTGTTAACTACTCAGATATCCCTTGTCTAGATTCATATACTTGTTTTCCCTTCCTTATTGCAGGCCTTCTTACTTACATTTGCTGAATTTCCATCTTTCTCATTTTAACCATTTCTGCATTTTATCAAGATTACTTTGGACTCTAAACCTGCCCTCCACAATACTCAAAACCTATCAGAGCTTATAGTCACTTGTACGTTGTGCTCTCCAGTCCATCGCCCAAGACACCAAAGAAAACCATGAGCAGCATGTGACCTGGACCAAAACCAAACAGCACCACACCTCGGGCTCCTTCCCCATATGCCAAGCAAACAATAATTATACTTCAACACAGGACTTAACTGGCCCTTCAGCTGCCTCACAGTGATTTCACCTGTATGATTTTTCCCCTGTCTACCTGTAGGAAGGCTGCATGTCTTTCCACGGCACTGCCCAAAGCCTCACCAAAGACAAGACACACCTACTGCTTCTATCTGCTAGACCTCTTCTTCCATTCAAAAAGGAAATTAGAGAGGTTTGACACATTTTTTTCTTAATGAATGCACACTGGCTGTTTTTCTATCTACTTATTATCCCCCAGGTTATTGACTTAAATTGATTAATCATTTTCTGCAGCATTTCACCATGTATCAAAGTTAAGCTGATAGGCTTCCTCATTTTAAGGGTTTAAGTTTGCCCTTCCTCATCCCTCACAGGTTCTTAAAGATAAAAGCTGAAATTCAGGGATGGTCTCATCTGATCCCAGGTATTCAGAGGTCAATTTCATTAGACCTCAATGTCTTGACTGTATCCAACTTCACCTGCTTGTATTCTTCTCCCTCTATTTAACTGTTCAAAGCATCCCACTACAATTAACCTATCTGGGAAAAAAGAACCCAAGAAAGGGTGAAGTGTTCATCCTCTCCTCTGCGACAAGCTTTTTCCTCGTTGTCCACAGAGAAACAGAACTCTAATTCCCTTCATCTTTCCTTTACTTCTATAGCCTTGAAAAACCTGAATTTTTATACTCCTTGTAGTTGCAACTCATTAAACTAGGTGATTGGGCTATTTTTAAATTCATCCCTTAGCAATGCATTCTCCTGTTCCCATTAGTTGTAGTATTCCTGATCTCCAAGTAATTGCAGAGGGACTGAAGAACTGTTTTGTGTCTTCTTCCTTCAACAGGACAGTCTGCTGCCATGTCTGTAGTATCTTGTCCTCCCAAAACCTCTCACTTGGATTGAACTTTCTTTTTCCTCCCTCCCAGCCCTTGCCTATCTATTCCAAAGTTCAAAGAAACCAGCTCTTTTAAAGTCCTTTGACGTGATTCAGCTGCTTTTACTCATTCCTTCCTCTCCTTCAGATCAGAGACTCTTTTGTGATCATTTTCACTCTCATTGCCTTCTGCCTTCAAATTCTCAACCACTTCGTCCTGATGACTCGTAATAAAGCATGAGGTAAATTCCTTCACTAATTTCCTTTACCCTCAGAATCAAAACTAACCTTTTTTACATGTTAACTGTTATTAGACTGCCTAGACAAGACTCACTCGACCAAAGGTAGGCATCTATTCAGCTTGTTACTATAGAGATCAAGATCTCCCAGAGTGAGATTCAACTTACACCACAGTAGATGCCTAAAGCAAATCACATATAATTATCTCTAATAGTTTCTGCTTTTCCTAGAATGACCCACAAAGGGAAGCTCTGGCAACTACCTCACCTATTGACATCTATCAATCACAAAACTGTAAAAGATAGAAGGCATTTCTGGAGGTCTCTAGTCCAACCTCCTGCTCAAAGCAGGACTAGTGTTAAAGCAGGTTACCCTGGGCCATGTCCAGTCCAGTCTGGTACATCTAAAAGGTTGGAGATCCACACCTGCTCTAGGCCCATTTCATGGTTTGATCACCCTTTCCCCCCCCCCCCCTACATTTTCTTAGAAATCTCTGTATCACAACTTGTGCCCATTGCCTCTCGTTCTGGCTCCGTGCTCATCTGAGAAGAATCTGTTTCTGCCTTTTCTGCACCCTTTCAGCTGGCACCTGCAGACAGCAATAAGACCCTCCAAAACTTGTCCTCAAGGCTGAACAAATCCAACCCTCACTCTCTTTCCTACAGCATGTGCACCAGCCCCTGATCGCCTTGGTGACCTACCCATCGACTCACTCCAGTTTGTCAACATCCGACTTGTACTGAGCACAAAACTGCACAGATTGCTCAAGATGGCATCTCAGTAGTGCCAAACCAGAGGGAACGATTAGTTCCCCTGACCTGCTGGATACACTTCTGCTTGTACAGCACTGTATGTTGCTGCCCTCCTCTACAGCAAGGACACACTGCTTGTTAGAATCATAAAATCATACGGTTGGAAGAGACCTCAGAGATCATCGAGTCCAACCATGCCTGTCTCCCTACTAAACCATATCCCTAAGAAACTCATCAACCCATCTTTTAAACACCTCCAGGGACGGAGACTCCACCACCTCCCCTGGGCAATCTGTTCCAATCCCTGACCACTCTCTCAGTGAAGAAATTCTTCCTAATGTCCTTAAGCTGTTGTTTGTCAAGACCCTGAGGTATTTTTCAGCAGAGTTCCCCAGCCAGAGAGACTCCAGCCTGTAGTGATGCAGGGGGTATTCCATCACAGAGGCAGGACTCTCTATTTGTGTTTATTGAACTTCCTAAGGTCTCTGTCAGCTCACTTCTCCAGTCTGTCCAGACCTTTCTGAGTGACTGTGCTGCCCTCCAGCGCATCAAGCACTGTCCCCAGTCTGGTATCATCCCACAAATTTGCTGAAGGTGCACCTGAGCCATCATCATGGTCACTAACAAAGATATTTGGACAGTGTTGTCCCTTGTATCAATTCCCTAGGGATGCCACTAAGTTCTCCATCCACATCTTGTCTCCTTATCTATCCCATAAAAAGACAATTTGGCTATAAAGGACACCGTGGGAGACCATGTCAAAGGCGTTTGTAAAGTCAAGGTGTAAAAAGCATGCTGGTCCTCCCTTGTCCACGCAGCCAGTTCTCTCATCACAGAGGGCAATTCTGCCTTAGTACATCCATGCTGGCCCCTCCCGGCTACCTTCTTGTCCTTTGTGTGCCTGGACCTCTAACCAGAAAAGATTACTTGCTCCCCTTCCCCCCATATAACTGCTTTCTGTTAATAGCTCTTCATAATAAACACTCCTTACCCCTTCAGCCTTTCCCATCAATACTTCTGTCAACTATCTAAAAATACAAAACCTGCTTACCTTAAGCTTGTGGGCATTAGACTCCTGATTTAATATTGAACTTGTCAGCTTGCTGACATATATTTAAATATAGCATTTATTTTCAGTTAATAGAACCTACACATATTTATATACATGATTAGCACTTTTATAGACTACTCTTGATTGATTTTCATTCCTTACATTCTCATTATATTTGGGTATAAGTAATGATAGGTAGAGTTTTTTTAATTGGGATTCATATTTTAGGTATAAAATAGATCTTAGTGTGCAAAAATGAAATGCAATAACAATACCAAAACCCAGTGTTTTCCAAATAAGCTACGTAATCAAGGCAAAAATAAGCTTATCATTGTAATTTTGAAATACTCAGTTTATTTAAGCAAGGAAGCATTACCTCAGTGAACTGAATGTCAGTTTTGGTTGCCGTATTTCTCAAGACTGTAGAACTGGTAGATCTTACCCTCTACTGAACGGATTTTGTTTATAGATTAAAAGAGAAAAACAAGCTTTTCAGTGTTTTTTTTTTCCTAAGTGTTTTTTTACTTTTGAATGAATTAGTCACTGAATTGAAATAGCGGAACAAACATGAAAAAGATATAAAAAAGAGTTTAGGTCTTCAACAACAGGTGTTTCACCAATTCTGTTGTCTGACTTCCTTTGCATTTCGGCTGCAAATACTCAGTGCTATACATTGAAAAATACGAATTTAAATAATTACAAGAACCTGTAAGATCTAACGTTACTCTGTCCTCTGAAGTTCAAATAAACTCAATGTACTTTTCTTTAAAAAGGTAAATAAGTTGCACAGTTTTAATTTAAAATCACATTAAATATTTCATACGCACTTTGCACTGCACCATTTGTAACTGTTGGAAATACTGCAGTATGTTAACACAATTTTTGTTCTTTTATTTCTTAAAGAGAAAGAAAAAAAACATGACAGAGACCTTGCTGTGAACAAAGATGCAGAGGCACTTGCTGCCTCATCTCCCATAGAATCCAAATGTGTGCTGGGGGGGAGGAAAGAGGAATGGGGTAGATGTGAATACAATCAGCTTTTGATATTTAGAGTTGTGCTACAATAACTTTTGAACAAATATATCCCTGGTTTCAGAAAGGTTTCATTTTGCCCTTTTGCAATTGTAACATGATGTTTTAAATTTTCAAGCTATTCAAGCTGTAACATGTACAAAATCTTGCTTCACTACTGACAGTATGGTTCAACCCAGCCTCTTTATGTTGAGTTTGATATTTTTCCTATCTTAGACAGAGCTCTGAACCAAAAAGCTGAAGATGCCAAACAATGCCTTTAAAGCTCACAACATCAGTTTGCATTTTTAACAGTTGATTTGCCTTTATCTTCCCTTAATTTTAAATCAAAATACCTCCTCATTTATATACAAATTGGAAAATAAAGAAAATCTCCTCTAGAGATGCTAAAACCCATACGAACTGGGCATGGATGGCATATCTATCAAGCACCTAGATCTGATGTGCTGATAAACTAAGACAGCTTAAGGCAATAAACATGTCTGATCCATCTGTTCTTCAGGACACAGAGAAGAAAAGGAATTGCTCCTGGTGGTATCGTGTATACTTGAGACCACTCTGGATGGGTTTCCCTCTGCTGCTGACAGCAATTCAGCTCTAGCAGCCTAAGCTAGTAGGTTTCCAACCTTGTTCCCTTTCTTTCACTTGTGCAGTCTGTGTACCCTTGACCTCCTGTCCTTTCTCTCCACAGTCTGAGAACTGGTGGCTGGGACAGGGATGCAACCATATCAAAAAGGCTTTGGCAAAGCCAGGAAACAAAGCACAGAAAGTAAGAATAAAGCTCATACTGAGTTCACCTAATCTAGGATCCTGGCTCCACGAGTGGCTCTCAGGAGCTGCAGGCACCCCAGTCTGCATCTCAAAACTGGTTCACACTCATTATATCCTTCACTTCCTTAGAGCTGCAACATCCCTTCTCATACTGTCCCCCTGCTACACACAAAACCTCCCACTGTGAATACCCCGATCAGGGCAGCCTTCATACTCCTCAAAACACAAGTCAGTGCTCTAGGCTACTTAAAGGCAACTCTGAATAGACACCAGCTGCTCCGGTATTTGTCCAGCTGCCCAAAGCGTGGATGCAGCCAACGTGAACTACAACGCTAGCAGCTACCAAAGAGCCACCCACTGCATGGCTCCAAATGTAGACCACACCAATTGGAGCAGAATAAGCACAGAAACAGATGACAGGGCTGAGGTGTTCATGACAGAAATCATCTTCCAGCTGTGCCTTTAACAAAAGCCATGTTTAAGCCACCTGCAGCCACATTGAAGGAGTTTGGCAGCTGTTCAGGGGACATGCTGGTTTCTCACAGGAAGGCAGAATTAGAGTAAAGCTTTTTTTTTTACAGGATATATCCAAGCAACTGATATTGGGCTGGCTATAGATCTTTAACTCAAGTAACACCCGTTCATTTCTCACTTTTGACTGGCAGGAAAAAAGAGGTCCTCAGCATAAAAGAACCCAGGAGACAGATAACAAGCACAAAGCTCAGCTGCTTTCTGGAGTGAAGAGCACTCAGTTTTTAGCCATATGCAGGCAGATAACAAGTACAGAAAAGCTCCTTGGTGCCATATACTGATCATATATCCGTATTACCCAACCCACCTGAAAAGCAAACATCCAAGAAGACAGAACTCACTGGACAAGATCACTTTCCTCAGCTCTGGCAGATTGGCCCCCATTCTGAGAAGTCTTTAAGTTTGTTTCAACTTCCCCCTAAATGTTCACAGCTAAGGTTGAGCTGCCGGTGTGGAATCCAGGCTGTAACAGTTCTGCTGAGAATGACTTGCTCTAGCTCAAAGCCACCCTGACTTAACTCTGAAGCAAGATGCCAAACGTCTTGACCTCTGATACGCAGGCCTCCACATGGAGGTCACAAAAGACAGCTGGGTTTAAATGTTATGAGAGGGGACGGAAAGGGACCATGGAGGGTGCCCCTTCCAGAAACTGCAACCTCCACGATGCAGTGCCAAATGGAGCACATCTGCAGATCACAGGTGTGCATGTCTGGATGTGGCACTCGGGCAGGCAGGTGAATATGTATGAATCAGCTTTGCCCTTCAGCTTGTCAAGCAGCACATACATAAACTAACAGCCAGCAAGGTGGTTCACAGAATGGACAGGGCCTCTGGTGAAGCCCTGCAGAAAAAGGGGATACAGATCAGGGTCAAATTGTAAAAGTCTTCCAATGCATGAGATAGGACAAAGCTGGGTCAGACCCATACTGTCGCATACTTGCTAAGCACCAGAGGTGAAGGATTAAACATTTCACCCACTACAGTTCAAGAAAGTCATCTATATTATCAGTTACTTAAAAATGCTGGCAAAAGTGGGAAGGAACAAAACAAGCAATCGGAGCTGAGGGTCTGATTACTGAAACCCAGAAATATCCTTTTGGAAAGCTGGCCTTATTTGCTGCAAATTAGTTTCAGCAGCCAATTTGAAGCTATCACACTAACATGCTGTTATATGTAAGTTAATAAGCACTTACTATTGATGGTTTCTGCAATGGCTGTTTAATTTTTAATCATATCCTTAATTTACTGTTTACGTTTTTATCCAATTAGAGTGTGTGCATGTGTGTGCGTCTGTGTGACGGAGAGAACATGTAAAACTGTGTTTATTCAGAAGTACAATGTCTTGCTCTCTAAATGAGGAGATATGTGTGTCTCCTGCTTGAATTTTTTTCACATAGCCCTCATTCTACAAGAGAATGCCACCACAGGCTGCTGTGTTATGTTGCACCATTCTGCTGTTAGAAATGGGCACCACTCACCTCTCTCTGCAATGCTGTACTTGGAGTTTGAAACTGAATGCCATTAACATATACATTGCTAAGAAACCTGCAGTTTTACTGGCACTTTCCTGAACAGAAATCCCAGTATCCCTTTTCATCCGCAGATCAGACATTTAGGTAACACCCTGGGACACCCTCATCCTCCTCATCCCTATTTCAACCTTTCATTAGATTCCTATAGTCATAAAAACTGGATGCAATGAAGGGATGGAAGATGGATCACTTATTTTTAAGCACTGACAAATTTTCATGGCGATCAACAATAAAGTTCTCAATTATAGAGAGAGTGGAAATAAACCAAAGAAGGGTAGAGCTTCAAAGAGAGCTGGGTGATGATGGAAAGAAAGATATTTGTACATCTCAGTCCAAGCAATGAGCTAATCACAAATAAAATAATATTAAATTCCTATTACTACCTGACATGCTGGTTGGTGCAATTCCAGTGATAAAAGAAAAATTCAAAAAAGAAAAGCTAGAAATTCATTTGGCAGAGACATAATGCGGTTGATTTCGATCCTGGTAGAGCTCTCAGGAGGTGATCTGACACCCAGTGCAACTGCCTGCGCCCTCCACATTCAGAATGCCTCCGGTCACAGGCTCAGCTGTACAGCAAATTAGGACAGGCAGTAACAGGACTGCACGCTCCTCAGACAGACTGCTCTCGTTCCCAGCAGGCAGAGGCTGAAGGGAAAAGGCAGGGCCCTTTGTTTCCCCCATGTAGCATCCTCTTCGAAGAGAGATGATAGCAGGTACTTGAAGAGCTCCATAGCAGATATTTAAATGGAGGTGCCTGACCGGGGCTTGCTGTCTCCTCCTGCTGTGTCATGGCTCAGCACCAGGATACTCATATCCCACTGCAGCTGTATTCCCTGCTTCCTTCGGACCTATGTTGAAAAACCCAGACTGAAATGCATTTCATTTTCCTCTCAGGAACACACACAAAAAAAGATGCAATTCTATCCTTCTGCAAATATAACACCTCCAATTTAACTTCTTGTTCTCTACGGCACAAGAAAGGTAAAGATAGTAAATCGATATCTTCATAGAAAAAATAAACATCTAAAAGTTCCCAGAAAGGGAAGAAACTAAAAGGCTACAGCTAAAGATGTCTTAACAGTGGCATAACAGGTTGGATTCATGTGCTGAGGTAAAAGACTAACAAATAGAGAGGAGTAACCTGCTGTTAGACAGTACCGGTTACAGCACCCTTTTTCAGAAGCCCACTGCACTCTGTAGCCAAACCACTGGGCAGTCAGGCACACCTTCACCCACGAACCGTTCCTGAAAACACCCACTCCAGGGAATGTTTCTGCTGAGCACACCCTGCCCTGCACTCCAGGAATTGGACTCCTGTGTTCAAAACAAAAGCTGTCTACATCAGCTAGGCAGCTCAAAAAGGCAGCTTATGTTTTCTTCTTTGCCCCCAGGAGCAGGAACTTGCAGCAAGTCAGGAGGAGACTCTGCAATAAAAGGGAGACAGGAAGGTCTCCAGTAGGCTGAGTCCTAAAGATAGCAATGAAACTAGCAGGAAAGGAAGGAGGAAACCACCCTCCCACATAAGAGGAAACCCCAAAATAAAACCTTTTGGCAGATGGTAAAAGGCTTTAGCATTCAATAAAACAAACAAGCTGCATGGGAATGCAAGAGAGTTTTAAGAGAGAAACAGAAAGTCCAAACAAAAGACACATGAAGTTTGTTTTTTTCAGTTGCTCTTCTGCATTATCCTTTGAACAATTTTTCAATAGCTTTACCAGCTCTTCTATTTAATTGAAACTATATAGTTAAAGGTTTTCAAGAAACTTACACCTTCATTGTCTGTACTAACTGACTACAAGGAAGAAGTTTTCAGTAATTCTGAATTATAGAGCAAAAGCTCAATTCTCAATGAGCATTTCATCTGAGGCTATCAGTCTGGTCCTGGCCTTCCTCTGTAAGACTGGACCCAGCTCTACAGAGGCAACAAAAGCCTCAATCATAAAATTATAATAATAATGATGGTTTAATATTTGTATCAGGCTCAGCCACATCCACATGAAAGAAAGAACTCAGAGGACTAGGATCTGTCTAACTGCTGTTATTAAAGCATTCATGTCTGAGAAAAATTGCCAAAGCACAGGTAAGTTATAACCCTCTCCCAAGACAACAGATAAAACGAGTTCTTGTGTGGTTCAGACTAAAGGACCATTTAAATAACAAGTAAGAAAACAACCCCAGAACCCAGAACTTGTAACACATTAATTTTAGCCTTTTGGGTAATTCTAGTACCAGTGACCAGTACTTAACTCAGTTAAAAGAATGTTCATAGAAAGTAACAGAATATGAAAGACAATGTTATCAACTGTAGCAAAAAAAGTTAATTTAAGGGCACAGCATAATCAAATTTTGCTAACAGATACAAATAAAGGCAGTAGAAGATTCGTGGCAAATTAAGAGTGGGTAATATCACTTGTTATATGCTTCATACAGAGAAGCAAAAAAGGGGAGAAGCTATTGCCTAATTTTTCTCTATTTAATTTTAGCGGTCCCAAATTAGATAGCGAGTCCTCCAGCTGACAGGGACAGGAACCTCTAGAGGACAATGTGTTGCACCTATCATGAGCATCTGTTTTAGAAGGGCACAGATTTATTTCTGGAGGTGGCTGTTGTTCTTCATTGATAATTTGAAGAATGAGAGCAATGAGTTCAACCAGTTATCTAACTTTTAGCTGGCTAATGTAAGACGTGACAAAGACACTTCAAACAGCTCAAGGTAAAAGACAGTCTACTAGTTTCTATCTTTGATTATGGCATTTTAGTAAAGAACATGAATAGAAAGAGTAAGATAAAAGAAAGTTTGTGGGTTTCATTTTCAACTGTGATTGTGAAATTAGGATCTCAAATAACATAGGCAGTGCACATCATTAAAAGAGATTTTGAGACCAAGTGAAATATAGGCTTTACATAGTTAAGAAAAAAGTTCTAAAGAGAATAAAACAACAAAATTGTATTTTTGATACAGTAAAAATGGCAAGGGAGATTTTTCAATTTTAGAAAGACCTATGTTGGGTTAGAGAACAGAACACTTATGTTTCTGTATTTGTGGTTTTAATTAAGTTACTAAAAAGGTTCATGGATTTGATCCAAAGGTCAGCAAAGTCATTGGTACCGTTCATTGACTTGAATGGGCTTTATAGTCGCATGCTGTAGAGGAAAAATGGGGTTGATCCTGTTCTCATTTTAACTAGTTTCACTTTTCGCTGAAATCAATGGAGCGTTACTCCTTCATTTGCCCTCACAGAACCAAGAGCAAAGTTGAGGTCTCAGATTTTCAAAGGGAAATAACTGCGATAAAACCAACCCGCAGCTGGTGGTAGACACAAATTTATGTTCTTCTTCATAGAATACCTACTCTTGCTATTTGTTCATGTGCTAGAATTGATATAGAATGGGTGCATGAAGAGTATGGATCAAGTTTTAAGTTAGCTGAAGACCTTCCCAAAGACTCTAGCCAAATTAATTATAAGCAGCAGAAACTTAAAGAAGACATTACCTATAGATGCATTTAGTTCCTAGAGACATTCCTAATAAAAGCATTCCTCTCTTCTGGTCCCAGCATCTATTTACATGCCCCATCTAAATACCCTGGGTTCTGATCATCCAGAACAAGAGAAAACAATGAAGAAATCAATAAAGCATCTATTCTTATAACAAAATTATCATGTGATCAGCTAAACCATGTAGAAGTACAGTAAAACACCCACACAGTATCATTCCCATTACTAGAGTGAACCAAAGAGATACCGAGAATAGCAGTAACAATACAACAAAGGAAACCATGAGCTGCTGACAAAGCAATGGCCACACTTTTTAGTGCTTATCACACTAGCTGACATTTAAGAAGGGAGAAAGAAAATTTATCAACAAACAATTCTAGCAAGCAAATACCAGTAAAGAATAATAATTCACTCCACAAGAGCTTATTAGGATTAGAAGGAAATAAAATACTATTTTCATGATGACAGGTGAAAAATACTCTATAACTAAAGGAAACATTTCTAGAAAAAAAGACAAAAAAAAGCTCATAGATGTCTCATTCTATGAAGATACATCACAGCAAAAAAACGTTCATTACCATGATGGGCTGTAAGGGCTGGCTGCTTTTCTATGACCCTGAAAAAAATTGCTCCAGGTTTAACTAGAGATCTACAAAAGTCAACATCAGTGGCTGGTGGCACAGTCAACAGCTGTAACAGAATGGATGGCAGCTGCACTGCTGGACACATTAAAGCAATTCCTGAGTCTAGAGAAAGATGTATTCAGAAAAGACACAGATGACAACTGATTTCTCAGAGAAGCTCTAGAGGCAGCACTATCCCTCCCTTCCTCTTTCCTATCCCTTTCATTTGAAATGTAGTTTGTTTGCTTCAAATCTTTGAAGTTTGGATCAAGAATTATAACTGCTGTGACACCATGGGAGTGATCAGTGTATGGAATTTTCAAAGGTCTATCTGCATCCTTAATTGCCTGACACTTTTAAAAGTCGGTCCATTGTCTAAGATGATGTTGACTGCTCCTTCCGGCATCCAAGATTCTTTAAATACAGCTGGACCATCTTGGCACTTTATGACAAAGAAACACGAAGAACGCCTGAGAAGTGTTTCACATAGCTACGTGCTCTCCAGAACAAGCTAAAGAAATTCCTCAACAGACAACTGTAGTCTAATCAGCCTTTTAAACACTTAGGCTAAAGAAAAATCAACAAAAGAAAACTAGCAGGAGATATTAATGTCTTGGCCCAACTTTAACGACAACCCTCAGTTACTCAGGAGTTCTTAAAGGAATGAAAGACAAAATGAGTAAGAAAGAAGGTTTTCCTCTTTCTTTTTCTCAAGAAAACTGGAATGACCTAAAACTTTAAAGAAAGCGGGAAATGTGATTACCATTCCCTCTCCGTCTCTACCTCTAGCATATGCTGAAGAGGAAAGAAAAGAAGAAACATACAGCTTAGATGACTTTGGAGAGTAAATTTTAACAACAGAAGCTTTGCATTACTGTACCTTGCTCTTCTTTTTGCTGTGCAAGATCTTTTTTTCCGTTTAGGCCTTTCTCTCAAAATACAGCTCCTGAAAGTCTTACACAACAGTGCTTGCTCATCACAAAACCCCCAAATGCTGACATTACCGACAGCAAACTTCCTAGTCTGTCTCAGTAAAGAATAAAATAATATGGCAAAATTACTTGTTTCAAGGCCCAGGTGCTGGAGTTGCTTCCACTCCATCTCACATCATCAAATGCCAGCTGATGGCAGCTGGGTGTCCCAGATGAACTGACTGGGAAGATCTGAATACAATTTCTAGTGGAGAGGACTCAAAACTCTAAGACCATGTCAATGTATATGTCTTCAGACTGCACTCAAGGTTGAAAGGGAACCCTGACATGCCTGTTTGTTCACCTACAAAAGTCTCTAACTTATCCCTACAGTTCCTAAAGATGAGAGCTCCGGCCCTCTTGTACAGTTGAAGGAATATGTTTGGTCAGAGTCCTGACATTTTGTACCAGACTGTCCGATATAAAATTTTAAGTGAGTTCCTGAATCTGGTTATTTTCTAAACTGGTTGTCTTCAGATGAAGTCATTGTACAAGACAAATGTACGTAAACCAACTACTTTTCCAATAATATAGGGAAGCTTAATTGTGAATAAGCTCTAGGATGGAGATGAAACCTTCACGTGATTGAAGAGCTTCAGAACTGTGTGGTTTTGCCATGTACATACTGCCTAAAACTCAACTTGTCTGACACAGAAAATAGTTTAAGACTGACTCAATGCCCTTACAGGTGATGCCTCCAGAAAAAGACTGAAGTTCTCACAGAGCTACTCACTGCAGATTTTCTCAATGTATCTTTTCGTTGTACAGGTACCTTTTAATAAGTCAGGTTACTGGGAGGTATTGTTACTGATAAAAACTTCAAAGATGACACTATGCACAACAGTATGTATTTAAATGTTAGGATCACATACTACAGCTGTAGCTGAACTGCAAACAGAAAAGTACATTTCTGAAAAAACAATTCCACGCCACATTTCTATTCACATTCATGTTGCAAATTAAAGCTGCTGCATTTATGCTGTCATCTGCTGGAATTAGCACTTAAATAGAAAAATTACAGGTGCTTTAAGAGTACTTAGGCTGCACAGAGGAAAAACAAGCATTTTTTGAAAACTGCTCAGAATTTTGTTAGAATTCAGAACTCCTTAACGTTGAGGACCACAAGATCATTGTTAATACACTTGAATTTATTATTTTATAGGGAATCAATTTCAATTAAAATCCATTCAAACGGTAACTGGGAAAATTCTATAATATTGATCTTAAGGGGGAACTACCTTAGTTAAAATTATTAATCATACTTGAGTATGTCATAAAACACTGGTCTAGTACCATGCTTTATGATCATAAAGAGTCAAATAAAGAGTTTTAAAAAAAACACCCTTTCCTTTGCAGAAGATGCCATGGATGTGCATACTGCTTAGTAATAAAGAAACAGTTCATAACACTTCTGACTGCCTATGTGTAACTCAGTAAATGAAGGTGCTCTATCATATGAAGCATAAAAGCCTTTAGGAGTAAACTTTCATTTGAACAGAACCACATTCATTTTCAAAATTACAGTACAGAAAGGCTTTTAAAGAATGTGAATTAAAAAAGAGAAGCTTTTAAATAAAACAGAATTTTTTTAACACAACTTAGAAAGGCAACTTTACAAAGGCATAAGAAGGAGAGGGTTTTTCTCACACATCTCTTGAATCTTGCCAGTAATTATAAATCTTTATTGCACAAGCCATAAATGCTAGTAACAACAGGAAGAAAAATGCTTAAAATGCTTTTAAACTATCTGGCAACATTCACCTTAGGGATTCAAAACAGCCAAACTTGATTTTACATTTTCAAAAAGGCTTTAAGAGACTTTTAACGAACATGAAAGTGCCAGTGCGGTGAAACACTTTGCAAACAGAAGACATTCACGCAGGCATCACCAACACCAGTTTCATAAAATCAGAAAGATTGTGTTACCAAAAGTCATCGATGTGAAGAGGGCAATTCATCGAACTTTCAGCCAAACCTTTTCAGCACAGCAGTTTACATCTAGGCATAGGGAGTGGGAACTGATCACACCTAAGTTTAGCTGTCTATCATGTAAACAAATACATCTGGTAGTCATCCTGAGTTTCTGTAATAATCAATAGAGAGCAACAGGCACAATTCATTTGCTGTGTCTGAAGTGTGACTGGTGTATCTGAAATCTAGAGGATGTGTAGCTACTACTGCACACACACAATAGTAGGATTGCTTAGAGTCTCTGTGGAAGGCAGGAGACACTCATCTGAAGGCATGCCAAGTAAGGCTTTGGCTCTTTTGCACTACTGAGGCTGCCAGTGACTATATTCTAGTTTGTAAAAAACCTTGCTGTGAACAACTTATTTCATGACAGAGTGAGACTCAATGGATACTAAAAGAATTAGGGAAGTAGTCTTCCAAGGCAGCAATTCTGGATGCTGGGGAGCCCAAGGGGATGGGGTCCACAGAGAGAGGCCAGGGTTCTGTACTCTGCCTAAACAGCATCTGCAACTATCAGAGGCAGAGTACTGGGAAAGAGGGATATTGGCTCTGACTGGGAATGGCATTTTTTATTATTTCTTATTATTTCCAACACTATCCACTCAGTTTGACCATAAAACTATTAGCTGATGAACACAGTCAGGTTTTGAACCAGAAGCCCAGTAATGGCATTTTCTATGTACTTTGTAAGGGGATGAAAGCACAGTTAGGGTTCCAGCTTCCTCAATTCTTCTATAAAATAATTATCATCAACTCTAATTTTATTCTATGTCTGATTTCTGGAAAAATCTCATTAGAAATGATAAATATGTTAGATTGTAAATGGCACCATCTTACAATATGTAGACTTGGTTTATTTAAACTCTGTGTGAAAGACTGTACCTATTCCTGGAATCCCTTTTACCAGCCTGTTCTTTTCAGCTGGGCGAAAACAAGCGTTTTCTACTGGCACTGATCACACACAGCTGTTGTTAAATCACAGCCTCTGACTGCTTAAAACCTTCCCATTTAGTTGAAAACCTCCCATGACTGGCTGCAGTACAAACAGCAATATTTTAATTTTTTTTAATTTAAATCTTGAGCAAAATTGGTTTTATTTTTCCCATCTACACACAAGTGGGGAAATACATACATCTATAAGTGTGTGTGTGTGTGTGTGTACGTAATATCTATTCCTCAAACATGTAAGACAGTTTTGGGTATGCATTAGCTCAGGAGGACTAAACTTTCCAGATAAAATTTTCCAGTAGACTGACTTCTGAGAGATTTGAAAAGCAGGAAAGAAAAAAAAAATCAACATTAATAAAATAAAAAAACAGACACCTACAATCACGTACTTGCAATCATACAATACAGCCAATACTACATCCCCAGTAGACTGAGTTGCACTTTTATTATAGAAACACATAAAAATGCAAGCACATCATAATATTATATAGCTAAAATACTGCTGTAGAAGTTCATCAATACAAATGTCATAGTTGCATACATGTTTATTTATTCATACTCCAAACTAATATGCTATGCATATTAAAGGACAATTCTGTGCTAAACCTATCCAGAGTGCATTACAATGTATTGTCCAGTGTATTGGAACTTATTTTACCTGTCAGCTGAATCACTCAGTTATTTGATATGAATATGTATTAGCATCACAGCAATAGCTAAAAGGTAACTAACAGAACCATAGTAATTCAATGGTCTACCAGAGATCATTGATCGCACTGCAAAATATACTGTTCACCTTAGAAACCAGCCACACGAAATTCAAATAACTGATGCCATAGATGGAATTTGATATTTATAGTCACCGATGCATGTATTTTAAACATTTTATCTGCACTCAGATACACACTCCACATACAATATTTTGCTTCAGCTAAAACAAATGAAAACCATAGAGAACTCCTCAGTGCATACCTGAAAAAAAATTGATTTTCAGAAATCTTAACGGTGTCTAAAATCTGATAAACCTCTCACGAACAACCATGGCTTCTAATCCAGAGCCTACGTCCTCTGTAAGTGCTGAAAATGTCCTTGACTGGGAGTGGGAAAAATACAACAAAGACCACTCTTTCGTACTCTAACGGATGGCAGCAAGGACACATTATTAGAGTCTCGGAAGAGCAGTGTTTAGTGTAAGTACTTATCATTCCTACAGTGGCACAGGAAAAAAGGACATACCATGGAAAGGAGTAAAAGGGATATGGACATATAGTGAAAATAAACTCATATTGAGAAGAAGGTTAAGATTTCTTTATCTGTAATCAGGCAATTTAGCATGTCAAGTCCTAGAACACAGTTTTGATGCTAGGATAAGGGATAACTACTACTTTCGAGAAATTTCTGACAGTGCTTCCATGCTATACTTTGTGTTCAACTAACAAGGTCTCCCAGGGATCTTGGGGCATAACAGGAGCACAGGGCAAAGGAAATCAGCTGGAAACTAAGCTTGCTGGAGCTCTTCTGAAATATTGAGTGGTTTTTTTCTGTGCCTTGAATAGATGCCATATATTCAGCATATGCAAGAAACATTTGCATAGTAATTTGTGCTATAAGAAGAAAGGCCCTTCCTGACTAGCTGGGAACTTCAGGTCAAGATAATGAAAACAAAAGAAACAAAAGAAACAGGTGCTGAGTAAGAGGACAGTCAACATTTCAAATGCTGCATGCCTCTGAACACCACCACAGGGACTTGAACTGAGATTCCTCAAGTGTTACTTCCTCTCCAGATGCCTGGAAAGGCAAATATGCTGTCTACCTGGAGCACTCGCAGAGGGAACATCTGCTGGTTTTTACAGACAAGAAAAAGAGTATTTCTGGCAGAAGGAACTCACGATTCCTTGGGTGCCAAAACCTTGAGCCCAAAACATATCCAGGAAAGAAAAAAGTATATCCTGGAAGTGTAACAGGATGACCCTCTATCACAAACCTCAGTTGTTCTGACTTCTTTACTGGGCTGACAGAGAAATGCACTCAATTGAAGCCACACTTCTTCAAGGGACATGAAGGCCAGTAGGCAACAGCAGTTCAGATACCACAGTACACATAAAGCCTACAGAGCAAAGGAACAGCAACCTGCAATCTTCTTCTCTGAACTCCAAATGACCTTCTTGTTCTGGGCTTTGCAAGACTCCATGTTCTCAAACTTCCTGACCACTTCACTCCCATTTTAGCCAGGTGCATAACTCCCAGTCATTCATGCTGTGTACTGGAGCCACCACAACAGGGAAGGTCTTTCTATGTGGCAATTCGGATGTGAATCCAGGACTTCAAGGCTTTGATTATGCAAAATGACAACAAACCTCCTCAAATGTAGTGATGCAAGCTAGAATTGCAGTGCTTAGGTTCGTCCCACCTTCAACAATTACGGAGAAAAAGCGCATAAGGTGAACAGGAACTAGCAGCATGTTTCTGACAGTCTGGGAGGGTTCACTGCCTAACAGCTCAAATTTTGATCAAGTCTAACTTTACCTTGGTAGCAAGAGGCTGATAATGCTGTAAAAATCCTTATAACATGCTTCATCTAGGAAGGGTTTCATGGTCCTGGTTTACTCACCACACGAACCCTGAAAGCAATGTGTCTGTTATAAAGTTCCCCTAAAACCTAGTGAACGATCCATCACTAAAATTCATGGCTCTTGCATCACCTTTCCTCAGAAGATGAGATGCATCTTTGAAGACACTCTAATTCCCTACCTGAAAGAACACAGTGCTAGGGTACTATAACAGGTTTTGAATGGGACTATTTTGGAAATTAAAGGAACGAAAAAAATGGGTCTTATTATGGTTATCACAGGGCACATAGGCTTTTCGGAAGCTGAGTGCCAGTGCAGGATGAGCAGAAAACTTACTGAAAAAAATAATTTCAACCAGTATCAACAGCTGTAATTATTTTCATTTAAGCATAAAGCCTTATTCTAGCACATTTTAACAGGAGAAGAAAATTTTTTTGAAGAAAATTTGACACATTCTGTGGCCTGGCAGTCTATTCAAGTAGCACTTTGCCCTGTGTGAAACTCACAGAGGAGCTTAGGAGGGGGCCCAACGACATCTTAAATGCAAGTATCATTTAATCTAAATATGCTTCTTAAGATCAGCCCTATTAGCAGATTGCAGTCTATGGATACTTTGCTCCAAATCACACACGGCACTGTTCTAGCACTTCCAGGACAGCCTCTTCTATTCTAGGCAAAAGCAGGACTCGCATTGAAAAATCTCAAAATAACTTCTTCTCTGTGTAGTTATGTAAGGCTTTTTTAAAAAAATGATCTTTCAATTTAGGCTTGCAGTGGTAACAATACAATAATGGTGTTTCCAACAGTGTGCAGTTCTCCCCTGAGACATTGGAAGATATTTCCTCAAATTAGTTCTTCAACATCACTAAGTCTGGGGAAAAAAGCACAGCTCAGTAGTCAGTCCTGTGCCCTTCTATCCTAGTGGAGGTTGGAATAATGTTTCTGCTGATAATAGCCTCAATCAGGCAGCTCTTGCTCCAAAGAAAAGTCTTCCTAAAACTCAAGACAAACCTTCAATTACACAATCATGTACCATTCTGGCTCTGAGATCCCCTGAACAGACTGGACGGTGTGTCCTGAATGAAGAAGAATGAAACAGTTTTAAGTCATTTTCAGAAACAGAAAAGAACACTAGCTCTCTATTGAGCTTTTTAAATGAGGTTAGCTCTCTCTGCAGAAAACAGAACACAAAAATACTTATAATATCTGGTAAGTATTATATAATGCTTTTGTAAAACTTTCCCTGTACACTCCAGCTTCAATTGGAATACGAACTAAAGTCAGTGGAAGTCACTGACATCAATGGGCTCTGAATTAGAACCTCATTGCTTGCAACCCAGCTTGTGTGCTAAATTAATTCAGAAAGGGGTTTTATTGGCTTCTTTCACCTATCTTCCAAGGATGTTTTGGAAGACAGCAAAGAACAACATAGCCTGCATCTTCCAAGTGGAATTTCCGAGAGGCGGAAATTGCTGGCATGCAGATGTGTTACTTTTCAGAGAATAAATGTTCTCCAAATGTCCTCCAAAACACAAAAAAGGGACTTACAGAAAGCTATTGCAGTAACAATCTGGATTAGGAACACATAAACCATAAAAAGAAAACAAGTGGACACACTTTGAAGAAACTGGGCAAGGGGACAGAAGCAGTTTTGAAGAACGACATACACACAGCTCTACATCTGCACTGTAGATGAGAAATTATATCTTAACCTCAGTACTTGCAAACAAGCAGTTTCAACAGATAGATGCTCCAATTGGATGTAAATGAGGCAATGAGGGACAGGAATACTGTGGTCACCCTTATCACTCATTTTCTGCTGGCTCTGGAATCATACAATGAACAGAGCTCCTCTGCATCAGGGAATGTTTTATGGACTGTTGCACTGTCCCGTAACATCAGCTCGATTTAAGAAGGCTGGAGTGGAGCTGAAATGCAGTGCAATGGCCAACACCACTGCAGGGGAAGACAGCAGGAGCTGCAGACACCAGGTTTTTATAACTTTGTGCTGGCTTTCAAAAACATACGATGGCATACCTTTATATGACCAAACTGAATAGTAGCACTCTCTCTACGTGGCAGAGTAACTACACACTACACACCTGTACACAGAATTACAGAATCATAGAATGGTTTGGGTTGGAAGGGACCTTAAGGATCATCCAGTTCCAGCCCCCCTCCCACCACACCAGGCTGCTCAAGGCCCCATCCAGCCTGGCCTTGAACTCTTCCAAGAAGGGGGCATCCACAACTTCCCAGGGCAACCTGTGCCAGTGTCTCACCATCTTCAGCATGAATAATTTCTTCCTAATGTCTAACCTAAATCTCTCCTCTTCCAGTTTAAAGCTGTTCCCCCTCGTCTTATCATATCATTACTTGCCCTTGTAAAAAGTCCTGCCCCAGCTTTCCTGTAGGCCACTTCAGGTACTGGAAGGCCACTGTGAGTTCTCCCTGGGGCCTTCTCTTCTCCAGGCTGAACAAGCCCAACTCTCTCAGCCTGCCCTCATAGTAGAGGTGCTCCAGCACACTGATCACCTTTGTGGCCCTCCTCTGGACCCATTCCAACAGTTCCATATCATTCTTACGTTGGGGATTGGACATAATACTCCAGGTGGGGTCTCATGAGAGTGGAGTAGTAAACAGCACTGGTCCCAGTATGAACTCCTGAAGGAACCACTTATCACAGATCTCCATCTGGACATCAAGCCATTGACCACTGCTCGCTGAATGAGACCATCCAACCAATTTGTATCCACCAAACAGTACACCCATCAAATCCATATCCCTCCAATTTAGAGAGAAGGATGTTGTGCGGGACCATGTCAAAGGCTTGTACATCTATCACTATCCTGTCCTTCATAGTCCAGCATGTGCTTATTCCAAAATTGTATCCTGAGCTGCAGGGGCAAGGAAAAAATCTCAAAGTATGCTGCACTGAATCCCTTGAAATGACAGTCGTCACTGTCTGACTGATCATGACTCATACATCAGTCAATGTGTCCAGAGCAGAACCAGAGGGAAACAATAAAGGAGAAGCCTGGAACCCATAGCTGGTGTCAGATACAGGTATATAGAGAAATCTATCTGGACTGCAGTGATCAACTCACCCAAATTTATAGTTAGTGAGTCTTCACTGTCCCATATCAATGGAACTCCAACTTCTGCAAGCAGGCCTAAAACAGTGATGGTTGGTGACCAGAACTTCACAGTCTGGCAAGCTCTCAAGTAACACTCCAGATGTAAAGGAAGAAAGACCCTGGCCAACAGTGAAATAAAGGACAAAGGAATAATGGAAAGGATGAATGAATGAAGGGAAAAGGAACAGTTCTGAATATCTAGGGAAGAACAATGCTGATGGCACTGATGCTTCAGCATGTGCACTGCCTTTGACATGACACAAGATGAGGTGAGCTCATATTAACAGATCATGGCAAAATGAAGGAGCCCTAAAGCTCCTTATCACAATCCATATGATGCCAAGCCTGAAGGAACAATTCAGTTGAGACATCAGCTCTTTCAGATAAAATGCGGCTTACTCAAGTAATCAGAGAGTTTTTCCCCAAACACAGTGAGCAAGGCTTAATTAGAAACATAATGTCATGTGTGAAGGACATTTTGTTTAAAATGCACTGCAAGAACCAAAGAACTCTATTTTTTCATATGATGCGACATATAACAGGCACTGGACCAAAACACCAGGAAGTATGTGGTTTATGCTATCCCACTGCACTACCAAACAAGAGTTAACATTGAGAAAGCACTGCAGATACATAGTAGAGGATCTGTAAATGTTCCTTTACACTTCTGTCACAATGATTGCTTTTCTTCCATGTTACCACAGCTGTTAAAAAGCCTTAATAGAGCGCTAATAACACAAGTCACCAAAAATCATCTAACCTCATTTGGAAAACATGTATGAGCTTTTTTGTTACTCCTTCTTCCCTGTTTTCTAATCAAGATCTCCATATTGAGCCCAGTTTTGCATTTTCTTAGCAGCATAAATTAGAAGCAACTGTATTCAAGTCAATAAAATTACTCCAATATGAAAAAGGAATCAGCCATCTGCAAAAAATAGTGTCTAACAGGTAATTTTCCACTGACAGCTCTTACCATAAAACAGGTTACAGAGATTACTCTTTTATCTAGCACTGAAAGTAAACAATTAATGTGAAATGTACAATGTCTGTAAAGACAGCAATGTTCACTACTTGTGCCCTTTATACGTAATTATTTTCACCTTAGTAAGCAGACAGTTAAGTAAGACTACCATCAAGCTGTAAATGGAGGCTATTCATCATGCAAAACAGGCAGCTGAACATCTCTATTTATTTATGCATTATTTTACCTTTTGTTCCTGACTTGGAAAGCATGTGGAATCTATGAGACATTTTCATGCACCATTTCTTGCAGGAGAACGTCAAGTCACCTTTTATGCCCTCAGGCAAACTTCTACTTGATTTTTATAACTGCCCATATGAAAATTATTTTTTCATACCTTGTGTAAGCAGTTGGAGGTTTCGGACTTCTTCTCTCACCTTCAGCTGAAGGACTTGCTGCAGAATGTGCTGTCGCAGGCTTTCCTGGGCAATGCCCATTCGTTCAAGCTTTTTGTCAGTAAGCCTCAGCAACGCACGGCCTGGATGCAAAAGTCAAAAAGAAAAATCACTCAAGGATATCCATTAATGCAATATTCTCTCTCTGACAAGCTAATTTGCTACAGCAGAAATTCTCAGCCCTGAAATACCTCGCTCTGAGAGGTTATTGTTTCGTCAGTTAGGTACCTCCTTACTGTCAGAGAACTATGTACCACTTCTCCCTTTTCTTTTGATTTCCTGTATTGTTTTGATGCTTTGTGAGACATTTAGACATGTAAAATAGGTACCTTGTGCCATTTTAGAGAACCAATTGCTGTTTTTAAGTGCCAGTAGGGGTTCCACAGATAGGATACCCCCACAAATCTACAATTGGTCCAGGCGCCTAAGTAGACTCTCACCTATTTTCAAGCACCTAAATTACTGTCAAGAAACCACCAGTGAAAGTGAATTTGACCAATTTAATCAATTTAAGATATACTAAGGATGAATATTGTTGCGATTCAGACAATAGCACCATCTCTCAGGAGGGATCTGTACTTTGTGGTCCAGCCTTCCAAATCCCTCTCAACAGTAACCTATCACAGCAAAACAAAAAAAAAGAGCCAGACTTCTCTTCGCACGATCAGTTATATCTAAATCATTCCTGAAAAACAAGTTTGTCCAACTATAAAAAGACATTTACCAAAGATAAGGAGCCTATAGCCTTTGCAAGCAATGACATCCAATTCACGACTTATCTTTTCTATTAGGGTAATGGTGAATTGCGGTCCCACACAGGCTGTAAATATTAAAAAAAACAAACAATCCACAATCCCCAGTTTCCGCTAGTGGAACTCTGAGTCTTCTTTTGGGCTTCATCACGTTATAAGCAAAAAGGAGGAAGGCAGCATGGTGGCTGAGCCAATATTAAAGAAGTATTTGGACCAATGAGAGAAGCAAAGAATCAAGCAGAGCTTTACCCTAAGAAGAAAAACAAAACTTAACTTTCTTTGGTTTTCAGCCATGTTGTAAGCTAGGAATGGGAAGGAGTGCCTTGTGACCCTCTACTGACCCTTCTTTCCCAGTATACGTATTTGCCATCCAAACACACCTTGGCCAATTCTGGAGTTACAGTGATAATACCTCGGAAAATGGCACGTTGTTGTGGTCATTCTTTTAAAGAGACTCAACTTTTCATCTCCTCTCGTTCTGCCTATAAATGTCTTTAATTATCAAAAATTCTTTCTTTGATTTCTCAGGCTTTATTCTGAAACCAGAAGAGTGATGAGCAAGTTACTCTGCAACACAGTAGTCTCTGTGTTACCATTACTGTGGCTTTTGGATGAATGGTACAATTTAGCTCATCATAGTGTGTTACTCAACACAGCAAGATAAGGCCCTTAAACGATCTCTTTACTTACAAAACAGCAATGAGTACAGAATTTTATGAGTAATTAAAGAATTTAAGATAAATGCCAAGAATTTAAAGGGGCACATAATATTTGCCCCAAACCAAGCAGTTAGTGCTATACCTTTCACTAACTGCTAGATTTCACTCACAAGCAGTTCTGTGAAGCAGCTCATGGGATCTGATGCAACATAAAATAATGGGATATTGCTATTAACAAAGCAAGATGTTACTGATCAGATAAAAAATTACAGGGTACATACATTTTCTGCCCTGCATGTCTCCCAAGCACAACATGCTACAGAGGACGACCTTTTGATTAGGAAAACTTTCTTTGAAATCATAAACAAGAAGAATTCTACAGGTTAACGTAATAACAAAATATGGAAATTAGTCTCTTACAGATCAATGCCAGCTGTCCAATTCCCCTGGTGATACAGATAGTAATAATGACTTCAATTTTTAAATCGTCTTATCACACTAAAACATCTTAAAGCAATTTACAAAGGATGTACAGCAGTCCAAGAGCATGGTCTGTAATGTCAATCTAGTAACTGAAAGCAAACAAAAAATAAACAAGTCATCAGTTTAAAGAGTACCAATATCCATGTCATCTTAGGGCAGGAAGTCAGCAACAGTAATATGAAAGGACAGACAGAGGTCATGCACCTCATCCCATGCCCTCCACCTCTTTTTGGCTACAGACGTAGTCATTACTCTTTATTTCCTCTCGGCAACTCTTTGTTTCACATTCAAATTGGTTTTCTATCCCAGTCACTGCCTTTGGAAGTCAAGTGTGCACAAAACAGAGACGTCTCTTTTCAACTCCTGGCATGCCAGTTCCAGCTTTGGCTCAAAGCACAATGCCATTGGAAAAAACTGTCTTTGACTCAAACTATCTTCAGTAGTTTAGACAAGCTGCCTTAAATTAACTCTTTCTTGCACCAAATCCAATGGGATGTGCTGAGGCAGTGATGAGGAGAGAAGGCAAACATCCAAATGTGGCATTTCAAGAATGCAGTTAAGTGACCTGAACTATGAAAATTCAATCTTGCCCACACCTTCTTCCCCCTCAATACTCAGAACAACAACATCCAGGTCAGAACTGGAGCAATTTTTTATTCTGGTACTAAGTCATGCCTTTGAAAAGATCAGTCATTAAAAGCCAATTAATTTCTAAGGTCAAGGTCCTCATAATCAGCTAATGACTTTGGATGCTTCACTGTCTCACTTCTTGTACTGTCCATATCTGAAAGCGTTACTATTCAGTGCTAATAACTCTAAGGGTTATTGAATACTGAAACCAGTTGTCCAGAGACATTGTGGAATCTCCACCTTTGGATATATTCAAAAACTGACTAACAAGGTCTTGAGCAACCTGCTGAAGTTACTCCTGCTTTGAGTCAGGGGTTGGACTAGATGATCATCAGAGGTGCCTTCCAGCACCAGTTATTCTGTGATTCTGTGAAATAACCTGCAGGAAGGAGCTCAAGATAAAGATCTACTTTCTTTGAAAAAGAGAAGATTAATGAAGGACATTCATAAGCATACACAAAAGATGGTCATTTTGGCAAGCATCCCAGTTAAAACGGAGAGACAGCTATACAGTAAAAATTGGGGATAGATTTTTAATTTTCTGAGAGTGCTGGATAGAATATATTATCAAGAGCAGAATGTTATACATGTAATATTTTCTAAGACTACACACTGATCCTTCCTGGGACACAAGTAAAGGAACTTTCCCTACATCTCAGGAAAACTTCTCCATGCTACTGAACCAGTGCTATCTCTTCAATGCAGCAGCTACATGTGTAAAAGAGACAAGCAGATTTTTTTCAAAAGCACCTAGACCAACGGAACCATAAAGATCACTCAGGCCCTGGCTCTAGCTAATCACAAGGCTGGAAACCAAATGCTTTTAAAAAAAACCCACTACCCCCTCAGTATCTGTATGCATCTTCTAGCACCTAAACCGCAGCTCTCTCATGTTCAGGACAGATCAGCTGTGGAACGTCCTGAGACACCCTTAGGGCAGACACAGACTATGAAGTACTTCCCAGGTTACTAATGGATTGATGGCCTAATTTTTTCTAGTATGACTTAGCTGCTGCAGATCTCATTTGATAAAGCTAGGATTAAATCAAAATTTGAATGGAAGGAGAAACATTGCATGCCACAGAATATTAATAGGAGTATAAGCATTGGTCCAATGAGGTTGGCATTGGCCCTAGAGCAAGGAATGTGGTACGGTTTGCTGTACCTAATCAGAAATGCTTGTACCTCCCTACACTGGTATAACCTACTGCTCTTCTTCCAGAGCCTGTGAAGCTGTGCCAACTGCCAGCTCACAGACATCCAGAGGGACATCATGCGAGAAGCCTTGAAAATACACTTGTAATAGAGGTGAATGGATACATAAGAAAGGACTTATTAAACATGCAGAAAGAACTGAAGAAATCTAGGGGAGTGAGAGCAGATAGTAAAAGGCTGGTCTCACGCAAAACCCCGAAGAAAACTATGACTAATTTAAAGCTGATGAAAATGATAAGCCACTAATGGGAAAAAATAATGTGTGTGAAATATGTTCAAGAAAGGCGATCTCGTCTCCCAAGTACAATGTGATAGGTATACCAGAATATCAAGACAAGACATTTAGTTTACTTACCGAGTGGCACAGAATCTAGGAAAGACAGGATAGAGAACACAAGGACTATAAAAAACGCTCTGATGCCAGGCTAGCAGCTGTCCCAGCCTGTATTCAGAGCATCAGTAGGACATATATTTCAGGAGAGCTATTGGGAGGGCTACTTTGTGAAGTCATTCCCTTCATACCACGCCAGCATCCAGATCTGTTATACTAGGGTTATTAGAGAGTATGGCATTTTTAAGCACCTACTTATCATAAATTTGTCTTTTTGATCTTCCTGATAGTGACTGCCTTTGCAGCCTCATGGGGTAGCAAATTTCAGGAGCTCACTGCCCATTTTTGTCTGGTTTATATTGATTTCTTACTAATTGGATCAAGGGTTCCCTAGTTCTTGTGTTGTAGTATTTGGTTAACAGTCCAACACTCAGTTTATCTGTTCTTTCCATGATTTGTAAACTGCAGTCATAGGCCTTTTGATCATATTTCTAGATGGATCCAGATGACAAACCTAGAAAAACAGGAACACGGGATTCACCGAGTCCCTAAATTACGCAAGATGAAAATGTTTTCCAAGTTTACACTTAAATGCTGCAAACATAATTTTAAGTTGTTGTTGACACAACCGGATATTCTTAACTAATTGATAATAATGTGCTTCTCTAGTTTTGGGGTAGAACAATTTAAAACATATGACTTTCGTATTTATCACTTTAGATCCACAAACATTCATAATTCTAGGTCACTGGGGTCTTCTACTTGAAATAGTCTGACCACAGCTCTCCTCTTGCTTAAATACAGTGATTGTTGGCTTCTCTTCACTCCAGTGTTTAAAAACAAGTCTCCTAGGGCTTATCAAGTAAGAAATTTCCATGACAGAGACACCTACATTAATATCATTGTTCAGGTGCTGGTGAGACACAAGTATAAAATTGTCATCATATACTCAGGAAAGAAGAATTCAACAAGAATAGGCAGAGAGAGAGGCTACGACTTCATAGTAAGGAAATTATGAGAGGAGGCAAGAAAAAGAATAGTCACCTATAGAATGAAAACAACCTCATGATGGCAGTGGAAAGAGGTGAACACCAGGCAAAGAGAAGAACTATTAAAGTATGAAACTAAGTTGAAAAGAGAACAAATGGATATGAATACAATTGAGGATGGAGAGTTCAGAAACATCTTGTGAAAGAAGAAGCACAAATCAGAAATCGATCAAATTTTCAGAGCAAAGTTGATATAACTTTGTGATATTATTCTTGATAACCCATCAGATTTTTTACAGTCCTAGACCTTCTGCCTTCCACATGAGAATTTAAGAGCACATCGCTCCTTCTCATGCCAGTCTCACCACCAGTCAACCAGACATATCAGTCACTTTGTCATCAATGTCTTGTGGCAAGTATTTTCTTGCAGTTAGATCTGGCTTGTCTTACAAATCATTTTAGCCCCAAGACTGGTGCAGACTCTTGGTAAACTGCAGTAGACTCTAGGTAAACTGCAGTTTGCATTACCACCCTCTTTGCCGCACTTCAGCTGTCTAATACCTTACTAATCAGGGACAACTCACTTGTTTCAACAGTAAAAACTGGATTAATTTTTTACCAGACTCACCACAGCAGCAAACATTTTAATGATCTATCTGGTAGCATAATGGCAGCTGGCAGCCCAGGTGAAGGAGAATTAGCTCCCAATACTGCTTTTGGTAGCTTCCTGGTACTTCTGACACAACGAACAAATCTCAACTGGAGACCAGCTTAGACAGACAGGAGACTCAAGGGATACTGGTATGGAAATAAAAGCAGAGGGAATAACAGTTTTCTAATGACAGGGACCAGAAGGGGAAAAGACGATTATTTAATCTTGAAGAATTTCAGAGTGAGGAAGTTCTCCCACATCAGAGCCAGCATTCTTGTGCTTTTTCATCCTGTTAACAACTGAAGAAAATCTCCCTGGAGGTGTAGGAATTACTTTCTGGTAAGTCACATGAACGGGAGAGGCCCATGACTCCAGTATGGCTCCAGTGGAAGTTCAGGAAAGCATAGGAAGGCATCTGCTCATGTATCAAATTAGCCCTGGAAATGTCTTTTTCCATTAACATCAACAAAGAAGAATAAGATGATTTTCTGGCTCTTTCTCATTCATTATTTACTGGATCTGGATGATGCCAGCTCTACAGTGAAGTTTATCAAAGAAAACATTGTTACTGGTCAATTAACATCTGATCAAACTCAAAAAAAGCAGTTATGTAAACACAGGCACTTTCTGAATATTATCTGCATCCTTTGTCTTGACATCATGTCTGTTTATAGTTCTGACAAGAGGAAGTAATGACTATTGTTACTGCTCCCAAAAAACCTACAATAAACCCAGTTTATTTCCATAAACCCCCTCTCAGGTCACAGTTCTCTTGCACCTTTCCACCCTTCCTCCACATTTCTGAACCGCAAGCATGAACAGGATATGAAAGAGAAGTAACTCAACACAATCTTTAACTTAGCTGCATTTTCAAATACAAAATTAGCAACAACCAATACATAATTTGTTTTGAAATTTGTCTGTTTCTGACAAACTTATTAAGTGGTCAGTAGTGTATCTGTGAAGCTATTTAACTCGGATTACTTAGTTCAGCATAACTTCCTCTCACCTTAGCACTGCCTTTGCAATTTCTTCCACGTTCCATCAAATAACACTGTCATTTTCTATTTTCTTATTTCTGATAGTCCTTTGAGCTATATATGTCCTGCTTGACAACCGTCTCTGAAAACACAACAAGTTAGGGGATATCTTTCTGGCACTCAGTTTTTCCCTGGCTCTTCCCAAGGACCTCTCCCAGCTGGCTACTCCCAGCTGCTTCTCCCCAACCACCACTACCTTTGGGGCTCCTATGCCCTGCTATACAGGCTCAAGTACGTCCATCTACTCAGTCACGATGATGTTGGATTTATGCTATTGAAAGAAAACAACAAACCTGCAGTAACGGTGAAGTCAAGTAAAAGTACTAAAAGACAGAGAATTAACAGAGCAAGGATCCTGAATATTCATTTTAGGGACAACATTTTAAAAGCACCGTTACTCTCACTTTATTCCAGCCAGGCAGCTCAGAACAGTGCATGTATCTTGAAAAGCCATGCCAAAGACAAAATTCCCTCTTCGGAAGTGAGAATCACAGTATCACAGTATCACAAGGTTGGAAAGGACCTCTGAGATCATCCTATAATACAACACAACACCAACCCATCATCTAAACCACGACACTCAGTGCCTCATCCAGTCTCCCCTTAAACACCTCCAGGGTCCGCGACTCCACCACCTCCCTGGGCAGCGCATTCCAATGGCCTGACTTAACTCTTCCCATAAATAAAGAAGCAATTCATTCTCCTTGCCTCATCCACACATTTTCAAGAAAAGCATTTAATTGTATACTTTAAGTGCATGGGAGCACCAGACATTCTTGTATGTAACAGCCTTAGTAATCAAATTTTGAATTAATTACTCTACTGTCTAATCATTTACAGACATATTGCAAGATAACTTTCTTCTAAGACAATATTGGTTGAATACAGAGAAGGGAAGGGGTTAATGAGAAATTGTGCATCGTGATTACTGGAAGTGGCTCAGTAGGTAATTTACTGTACTGATGGGAACTATATTGATTCCTTACAAGTCGTGAGTAAAAGACTGTTAGACAGTCCTGTTTTTCAGCTGAACATATTCAGGACCTGATGATTTTAATAGGAGGAAATAGTAATAACTTGAATTCCCCTCTGAAACATAAATTCAGGCACAAATCATATTACACCACTTTTCAAATGTACTGTAAAATGTGAGACAACCATTTTTAGTGCTCTCAGGAAGGACCCGGCAGGACCCACAAAGTAAATTAAGGATAAATGTAAACCTTTAGCAAGCAGTCTATAAATCCACATTGCTTGTTGTATAGACATTTACCAATCTACTTCCTGGCCATACGAAATTATCCACAGCTATATATAAAGATACAAAGACGTATAATAATGGACTTCTATTACATTGCACATCATATTTGTTAAGAAACAAAGTTCAGGACTATTGTTTGCTGGTATCTGTGTGCTAGATTTATGGTCTCCCTATTCAAATAAACAACCTCAAGGTCTTTTTTGTTTGTGGTGGAGTGAGTGAATTTGTCAACACCTTTGATTTTGTCCACCATCAGCAGGACAAAATTCCTAGTTAATCTAATGTTGCTCAGTGTGCAACTCATTATGCATTACATATCCCATTTCTTTATTAATTAAAAAAAAAAATCACATTAGACCATGCCTGCTAGCAAAACTCCTGTTAATTTATTCAGGAGTAAACACACATTCATACATTATAATGCACAGCTCCTACACAGAACAGATTAGGAAAGAGAAAGCCAATTAGAAAAGCATTAGAATCAACTGAACTCCTTACAGCAAACTCAAACATGAGCTTTTCCTGTAATTCCTAATGGTGAACCTTACAAAAATCAGTTTTCTTCCAGAAAAAAAGGATCGTTTATTACCATAAGAAAAATAAACACACAAACACATGCATACAAAAAACCAGCCATTCTCAAAGTGTCCAACCCAACTGCAACTGGAAACCCCTGGAAATTACACTGAAGACTGTCTTATCTTCTGACATTCCTAAAGTAGAGAGGTTCTGCAGTTCTGCCTAGAAACAGAACCAGCGTGTGCATCTGGCAAGGGGGGCAAGCCCTGTGAAGTACACATGTGAACTCAAAAAAAGCTGCCATTTAATTAAGTGAGGAAGAACAAGGAAGAACACCTGCGCCTCTCACAGACAAATGTACCCATTGAGCTCTCAGAACTGCACTAGTGTGAAATGCTCCCATGACAGAAGCCCAGGCTTTGGGAGCCTCCCCCCCCCATCCATGGGACAGAAATGGTCAGTAAATATTGCTGCTTGCTCTATGTCACCATTCCCAGAGATGTTCAAAATGCGTGTAGATGTGGCACTTTGGAACATGGTTTAGTGGGCGTGGTGGTGTTGGACTGATGATGATGATCTTAGAGGTCTCTTCCAACCATAATGATTCGCCACTAATCAATCCAATCCATAACCCAAAGGTGCTATGCCACCAAAGACATACCAAGGACACAATTCTTCAGTATGCAACACACGAAGGGTGAGGAAAGATAATCTATATGCAATATTTTTCATGTTGTTATAGTGCCTTGGAAGGTGATCTTCGGGCCATCTCACTCATCATGCAATTCTGGAGAAAGTTGTTCCTTCTTCCTCCTGATTACTGTTATTGCCATTCAGCATTCAGGCAAGAACCTACACAAAGTAGTAGTATTTGGATCATGTTTAATACATTTTCTGAGTTTCTTTTAATGTTAGACTTGTGGAAAGCAAGGAGGATCAACATAATGTGACCAGACACCTCACTGTTCTACATTACAAAAGCTCTGTGGGCAGTCATAGGTTCCAGTGGACTGGAATTTGAGAATTCAAATTTTCTATTAAGAATTTCCAATCACAGCTTTGTTTTTTCAAAAAAAAGAGAAAAAACAAAATTTTATTAAATATTAAAATAAGCTTTCATATCCTGGTGCTGAGGTACATACAGTATTACACCATTTCCCAACCTGTAACCCTAACTCCCTCCTGCTCCACATCTCTATCTCCAAGTAGTTTTCAGTGGTGCCTTCTACCATGTCTGTACCAGCTTTATCCTTCATTTTTTAATAAAAAATGAAATTGAGAAAGGTTTTGTGTTAATATTCACGATGTTAATAATTCATGCTAATAAAAATGGAAAATTAAAAGCAGCATGCTCATAGGTTAAGCACCATAGACTGCTTCAACTCTCTTAACCTTAAGGAAGAACAAGGTACCTCTCTCCTGATGCACTTTATGCTCTACCATTTCTCTTTGGGGGATTTAACTAGAAGCCCAGTGCCTCCAGCTGCATAACCCCCATCTGATGGGCTCTTAACTTACAGTTTATGCTGCCCATTTTATAACCTAGGGGAAGATAATTTTCCTATTGTAAGAGTCACTTTTACTCAATTATATGCACAATCTTACAGACAGAGACACTAATCTATTGCTGCGTTGCTGGTTCAGGAGTACAACAAATTTTGGAGAGCTCCTTTGCCTTACTTCCAGCCTTTATTACTGCAGCTGTGAGGAGAATCAGGACACAGGGATTTTATTCTGCTGGCCTATTCCTCCTATTTAATACTTACACTCGACCTGTAGAAGACTGTGGGACCACAGTAATTTTGGATCAGAAATAAAATAGGTACCTCAGCCATGACTTATGGTACCTAATTTGTAAGCAACTAGTCCCTGTAACAGAATCCAGACCTTATTTTTTAAATTCTGCCTCGTGTACCACATACATTTGACTCAGTAAGACATTCCACCATGTATACGGAAGCAGGACCAATAATAATAATAATAATAATTTAAGACTATTTTAAAGAAGCCTTACATGAGAAACTGCAGCCTGGTACTGTGGTCCAAAGGGAATATGCAGCCCAGAGCACCGCTCTGGCCTTGGGTCTCATTCTCCCAAGGAAAAAATAAAAGCTCATTTTCCCTTGGAAGATGCAGGAAGGCAGGACAACGTTGTGTGACCTTTTTAATAAAAATAAGGACCAAAGATAGAAACAAGAGAGATCTCCCAAAAAGAGTCTCATCTCTGAACTCTCAGGGGAACGTGGCGAAGCCTAGTTCCTCCTCCAAGCCAGGGGCCCCAAACCTCCCAAAGAAAAGCTGCACTGACCTTGCTGCAGTGCAGCTGGGAAGCTGTATGTGAGACGCAAGAGCACAAACCTACGCCAGCTCTCAGCCTGGTTCCAAGATCAGACATGGAGAACCCAATCCAGCCTTAAAGGAGCATCCCAGCAGCAGTGTTACACAGCCTTCCCTACTCTGCGTGTCCTGGAAACCACCAACTGCCCAGGCAGGTGGTTAGCTCGGAGGCAGGATTTGAAAGCCCTCAGGCTGAGGGGAAAGCCAGACTTATTCTCTCTTCTGCTCAGGTGGGGACAATTTTTGGCAGGCATAAAGAAGCAACTCCAACCATCGGGGTAAATTCATAGCTAAATCAAAAAGGGAAATAGGATATTTAGGCACCTCCAGGCTTTTCAAGCAACCACAAAAGGGACTGTCTTGGATGATAATTCAGGAGTTCAGTTTGCAGTCCAGTGCATGACACTAGGTCCTGTGTTAGGCATAACTGGATCTGAGCATGTCACTCACCCTCTGGCTACTCAGCAGCCTAGAAAGGAGCTTGGGAAGAAAGCAAGAATATAACAAAACACTTTCTAAAAACACTCCCTCAGCCTCCAAAATCTTTTAGTTTAAGGACTAATTAACAGAACCAGAGCTGGCTAATGTGAGCTACAGCTAATGCTAAGGTCAATGGATGGCTTCCCAGTGACTACAGCAATACTTAGAGCTGCTTGCAAGAGGAACCTCACCAACATCTTAAAATGGCAGAACAATTCTCCCATTCCTGGTATTAGTTGATATAGCAGCAAGGGGCAAAACAGGAAACAAGTGTTGCAAAGTAAACCTAATCTAATTAAAATGAGAAATGAGTTCAGGAATGAGACTAATTCTCAATCAGCGCCATCTAGCAGTGAAATGGGTGATTCTTAGGTCCTTACAATCTTTGAATGAAGCTTTTGGAAAAGACAGTTGAGAGGAGCTCAGGTTATCAGGGTCTGCGCAAGAGGAAGGCAGCAGTACTGGCAGGCTGTTTACCTCTGTATGAGATCCAGCACTCCAAAAGGCCTTGAAAAAAAGTGTGGAAAAGAGTAAAATGAAGAAAAAAAAATGTATATAAACCAAGTAAACACTAGTAAGTTTGGGGTATTTTTACTTTATATTTTATCACCTTTCTGAAAGCTTCAGTGAGTTTTCTTTCTACTATAAATCATTTTTTAACTCTTTTAGAGCGCCTGCATCACTTCAGAACAGCAAAGATTAATGCACTGTATTATATATGAATCTTTAGTTTCACTTTGTTTTTAACAAAGAGTATATGGAGAGAATGCATTTGAATACATAACATGATCCACCTTTAAATCTTTTATTTAAAGAGGCACTGAGTTGAACAAACACTAATCAACCAATAAAATCAGATTAGAGAAAAAGCAGTGACTGTGGCTAGTGAATGTATTATAATCCTTATCAACCACTTGTATTTAATTTATACAGAGGAAGAAGACTAGAAACTATCATCACAGAAACTTCCTATGGTAATAGTAAAGACTAGCTCTCTAAGCGGACCAGAAGAGCAGATGATGCACTGTTGAAGCACAGTGCTTTTACTTGAAGAATAGGCACCAGTTATCAGTGACACATGTGCCAAATCCAGGGCCAGCTGCCTTCATAATGCAAAGAGGAATTATTCTAATAGTTTCAACCAAGTTGTATCCACCCATATCAGAGCTCAAGCATAAACAGAGAAAATAATTTTTCCACTGGCTTACACACACAGAGAGAACAATGAAAAGAAATACATCAGCCTGGAAAAACTTTCCTAAAACACAAGAGCTTAGAAAATGTTTTCTGAGTACTAACATTGAGCCACAATTTAATCTTTAGACAAGTACCAAATTGTTTATCTTCATCTCCTTCATTAGCTTGCACTCAGTCTTCAATACAAAAGCCAAATCATTTTATGGTTAGTTTCAAACATAGCTCTGGTTATGAATGAAATACAATTTCTTGTTTCTACATAATACATGAATATTTAAGCTCAACATTCTTTCCTGGGTTGTAGATATATGTCTGGTGAAACCTAGCAAGTAACAATATTCACATAGCGAAATCTGAATAGCAGCAATACAAACCCCAAAAGTGACAACAGATACTAAGAAATTATTTACTTCAACTTCCAGTGTATAATTAAAATTCTAAACCAAAAACCTCTATCTGTAAAGACTCCTTGCTCAATTCACTTGTATTTCTTCTGTAATAGTCTCCTTTGAGTTCTCCTCGCAATACACAGTGTGCTCGGTTTCCCTCACCAGTGTTTTTCTGTTTTCTTCCCTCTGGAACAAGTTATTTTCTGCAGTTTTCTCAGACTGCAAAGCTTCCCTGGTTAAGGAATATGTTGTGCACCATGTGAGCACTGACAGTGTGAAATCCTGTCAATACCCCAGAAGGAAATCAGCTGGATAGTACATAAGATCACAGCTGTCTATAGATTCAAGTATCAACTACAAATCCTTTGGCACAGTTGCGTAAGAAGCTGATCTGAATCAACTCACTTCTAACCTACTCCCAAACAATTCTCTGACGACTTTGGAAGACTCGCAGGTCAAAATTCTTTCTGCAACGTACAGCGAGCCATGGGCACCCCCAGTCACATCCTCAAGACCCTGCATCTGCTCTCAGCAGCAAGTGCTACTTAAATGACAATGAGGAGATTGCATAATGTCTATTCACAAAGGTGTAGGAAATATTTTTGTTACTCAGCTAGCAAGAAAAAGTCTTGGGGTCCTGGTCGATACCAAGTTGAACATAAGCCAGCAATGTTCCTTTGCAGCAAAGAAGGCAAAGAGCTTCCTGGGCTGCAGTAGGGCAGAGCGTTTCCAGTAGGTGATCCTTCCCCTCTACTTGACCCTGGTGAGGCCACATCAGGGCTGCCATGTCCAGTTCTGGGCTCCTCAGTACAGGAGAGACATGGACATACTGGAGCAAGTCCAGCAAAGGGCTACAAAGATCATTAACGGATTAAACATCTGCCAGATAAGGAAAGTCTGAGAGCACTGAGACTGCTGAGCCAGCAGAAGAGAAGGCTCGGGGCGGAGCTTTTCAACAAATGTAAACACCTGATGGGAGAACAGGCAACGAGCACAAACTGAAACACTGGAAGTTCCATTTAAACTTATAGAACATTTTTTATTATGAGTGTGCTTGAACACTAGAACATATAAAGTCTGACACAAAAATCCCGACACCAACCCTACAGTTCAGGAACCAAGAATAGGTGGAAAAAAAGATGGTTATAGAACACATTCTGATCTGTCACAGGGAGAAGAGGTTCAACTCAATCACTTCACTCAGTATGAGTGGACACGTGTTTTTACCCTCGGTCACAAAATGTCAGTGTGGAAAAGTGAACAGCCAGTTAACAAAGTTTCTTGTGAAACTGAAGAAATCCGTGACAGAAGCTTTTTCATTATTGACTGAGGCTTATGGTGAAGAGATCCCAAAGAAAAAATCAGTGCTCAAAGGAACCCACTTTTTGTTAGCAGAAGGTGTGAAAGCAAAAATGACAAAGACCCTCAACAGCCTTTCAGAAAATCATCTGTAGAATTGCTTTGAACATTAGTAGCATTGTATGCAGTCGTGGGTCAACTCAGAAGGGAACTATTTTGAAGGTGGTCATTGTATTTAACAAATTAAGAAAATCAACTAAGAGCTACAGGCACATTCTTTTTTGTGTCAGACTTCATATATTCAGAAAAGTTGCAGTTTCCTTTCTTGGAGATACTCAAAACTGACGGGGGACAGCCCTGGACTACCTACTCCATCTGACCCTGCTTTAAGCAGAGGGTTAGCCAAGATGACCTCCAGAGCTGTCTTCCAACCTCAGTGACTCCCTGATTCTATTCCACCAGGATGCAGAGTAGCAAATCTGGCTGCCTGAACTTAACAGAGTTAGCAAGGTCACAATTAGAAGCTATCAAACACAAGAGCCTTACATAATTTGTATATCAATATATGCAATTGAAATGTGCAAACCAAGGCGACAGCTTAAAAAATACCTAGCTAGTTGGAATCTCCCTCAAAATTGTCCATGTAGTGGTGGTGCATACCACCTGCAGTATTCTCCAGTAGAAGCATCCAGACATTGGATTTCTCTAAAGGACATGCTATGACTAGCAAGGTTAGAAAACAGAAGGATGAGGGCTATTACGCATGTAAAAAATGCTTTTTTTTCAGTCCTTTGAGGTTCACCTGATGTTGCACACTTTGAAAACAGGCCTGCAGCTGGTTTCAGGCATGTAAATTCTCCAGCGCTGTCCATTCCAGTACATTTACCAGTGCCATCGCTGCACAGGCACTGGAACTCCAGTCATTTCTACTATGAAAACAGCCCAAGGGTTCCTGGGATTATTCTGGCCTGGATCACTTCACACTTCCCCAGACACTCCCAGGTACATTACAAGAACAAGCGTGTATTGGAGGCTGTTCCCCATAGACGGTGTGAACACAGCCATCCTGTCCTGAAGAATAAAAGCCCTTAGCAGCATGGGCACAAGTCACTCCTTACTAATTGTCTCAGTGGTAAAAGATGGTTGAGGAAACACCACTGACACCAACAAGACAACATTACAGAGTCACATGTTCTTCTGGTAAAATCCAACCAGCTCTACTAATTTGGTACATAATGGTCCGTTCAAAATGAAAAACCAAGAGTATTTCCACAACTAATTATCTGCTCCTGAAAAGTAGAAGTATAAGCTATTTCTGAGTCAGAGATGAGAGAAAACTATTTCCTCCCTTGTGAATTCTATGTGTCCATTGGCACTAGTCAGAGCAGTTGGAATGGTTTTCCTCTGCTGTTTCTTACCTGCTCTAGACTATTAAACAGTTTTGTTCTCTCCACAGTGGAAATGTGGAAATACAATGGGAAAGAGATGTTTAAGTTTTCAATGACTATGGCAATTTTATCTAGATTTAATTTTCACTTCCAGGCATTTGAAGGATTCTGCTGTTTTGAGACATTATGCCACATTATGCCACATGAGAAAGCTGTTCCAATATTTCCAAATGGGGAGAAGAAACAAGTGTTAATGACTGGGATACTCTGTTCAAGGAAAGAACAACACGTTTCTTCAACGAATGCAGTTTCTGTGAAGCCCCGTAAGACACAATGTGTGAAAAAGAGCCCAAAAAGCAGTAATCTCGAGTCCAAATTTGGGTTACTTCTGAAGGGCAAAATGCTGCATATCACATTGCACAAGTCAGAAGGACTGTCAAGGATTTTTATATAGTGACCACCAATTACAGTTGTAGGGTATGTCTGCATCAGTTCACTTGCATTTCTTAGGCACAGCCTTAATGTGTTCTGCAATCCTGACCTCTAAGCCAGTACTGCTTCTGAACCACTGTCCAGTCACATAGAAAAAATGCTAATGAATTTTGGTCTCCTCCCACCTGCAAGTACAATTAGATTGTTGGCCCAGACTCCACAAGAACAGCTTTAAATCAGGGGTAATCAGAGCACTTGAGAAAGAAAGGAAGACTGACAAAATCCTGATACTTCTAAAGATAGTTACTGGCTTTTGGTCTTTACTTAACCACAATAATTAATGCGATATCATTCCAGACTTGGGATTAAACACTGTGATGAAAGTAAATCACCCTCCTACAATTCTGCAGACTACACACCTTCTGCAAAGCAACAGTATGGGACAGCATCTGCCTGCTGATAGCTAAGAGCCTCCTGCTCTTGCAGAGTGGCTGGTAGTTGGAGAGCTGCTATGGGACTGCTGCAACAGAAACATGCACAGATATCAAGAACACTACTCTGCTGTCACAAAGGTGATCAATATGGAGACAGTTACTAATGGTGTGTACTGCTAGTGTTCCTGAAAGGTACAAAGCTGTTAATAAGAAACATTCTTATTGCCACTTCCCACTCTAAGTTTTGAGATTCACTGTAAATATTTTCATTGGGCTTTAAAGCACTGTTCTGATCACTATAAAAGGTTTACCTGGAGAGGTGATGGAAGAGGTTAGAAAGAACTACAATGTCAGGATTTTGGAAAGGTCCAGACTTATACCCACACACATGCTGACAACAGGAACATCCGCATCTACAGACAGAGGAGCATCTCCTAAGATGAGCTCTGACTTGCAGTGTTTTGGAATTGTCAACCGCTCACTGCACTCCCCAACCTTGCAAAACCTTTCACTAAACACTGACCTTGAAAAGAGAATCAATTTAACTTTGCCTTAAGAAGTCGCAGAATGATAGGCGGAAATGGCTTTTAGAGAGTTGAAGGATAGATCAGCACCTAGCTAACCAGGCTCTTAACATGGAAATGTTTCTTGCTCTGACTGACTTCTGCAATGCAATCAAAGGTTTTCACAAAAGCAAGAGACCTGCACTTCAGTATGGGGTATCAGATAATCTCAGTTACATGAAACAGCCTCTATGAAATGAATTGATTTAAAAAAGAAAGAGATTATTATTTTAAATCCAGGTGCAGTGTGTAGAAAAGTCATGTTCTTAGATAAGAATTTTTACTTGTGAGATAAAGTAAAATATTGCCCCATATACACGTACCTACCTGAGTGTGAACTCATGCAAAGTGTTACTCATTACTGAGGCATTCAAGCTCTCATTCATATTTTATATTTCCAATTTTAATATGCTGTTTATTACGAAGTTATTTTCATATAGTCCTTGTTCTGAATTTGTTATAAGGCCTGCCAGGACGTTATGGCAGAAGTGCTTCAAAACAGAAAGAGAGGAGTATAAAGCTATCAAATGAAATTTCTAGATACTATTTATTATTTTTAATAATAAAAATTCAATAGTATCCCAAATGAAAGTTGTTCATATTAAAGCATTTTTATTGTAAAGTCATAAGGCTGTGCAAAGCTAGAACAGCATTTGCTTAAGGAGGTTAAATTGTTTTTCTACCAGCTAAGTTTCCTTCTGTCTTCTTATAATACAATGAATTAAAGCATCCAAGCTATCTCTGGTGCCTTTCTTAAAACTCTAAAGTCAGGTGATATTGTTGTTTTCTATTCTTTATTATTATCTTTGGATTGTGGTAAAAACCCACACAAGTGGAAAGACAAATAAGTATTTTTTTTCCCTGAGCTTTCTTATGACCCTAAAAGAAGAACAAAGAATTGGCATCATATCTAAGTGCTACATTCAGTCAAGCAGTGGTGTGGCAGGAAAGTGGTAAGTTATTTCTCCTTCCATTAAGTTCTATTTCTATGCAGTCTTAAATACCTACAGGAATTGGAAACTTGATCGCTTGAGGTGAAGGTTTATGGTCCCGATTTCTGCTCTTGCTTTAACTGGGACTCACTGAAGATTTTTATGACTCCACCTGGTTTGGTGGGATAGCAGCACCTGAGTTTGGATACGAGTGATAATATTCATGCCACCACAAGCTCTCACAGCAATGTGCCACATCTAACAAGACATGCAGAAGATTTCTCAGTTACAGCACCACACCTCTCATCATACTCTTGAGAGGCAACAGTCAATTCCACATAACAATCTCAGCTATTCCATTTTACAAAGGCACTGGAGAGTACCCTGGTTGCACCTTACTAGGAACCTGCCCTGACTCCTGCTTTTTTGTATACCTTTGTTAAGCTACTGCTTGACAGCTGGCAAAGATAAAGCTCCCCTCTCCAGGCATCAATTACACTGAGCGTTTCCAGTACACAACCAGCATATACACCTGAGGCATGTATAGGGACAAAGGTATGTGATCTCCCCGCAAACTAAAATTGCACAGGATGTTAACAGCCATACACCACTATTTAAAACTAGAGATGAAACCCTGCCCGGATGCCCTTGGAGAAGGAGAGAACACATCAGTCTGCAAAGAGATATTGCTTTACTGGCTGTATGAGCTATAAGGAATAACTTAGAAAACTTACTATGCTGTAAGAATTGCAGAGGACACAATGGCATCCATGGCTACTTTGTTGAGGGCAAATCCAACACACTTCCAATGTGGTTTGACAACCAGATGACATACAAAGTTTATGGACACAAGGCATGTTAGTGCAAAATGATCTGAAGTCAAGTGAAACTAATTTGTTGTTCATGTTGGGTCACTGTAGTTCCAACCAGTTCCATTGTTCTTCAATAACATCCTGCAGAGGACACTACATGAGTGGTCACTGTGGTTTACAAAAAACAAAAGAAGTTCAATATTCCAGCTATGATTCTGGCCCGAGGTCAAATTTGGCAACTTCACTGTTCTGCACTCGGAGAAAGCTATTAATCATTGAAAAACAGCAAGCTGCATAGGTTTTTTAAAAACTCATGTATCAGTCTAGAATTAGCAAGTCCTCAAATTCTTCAGGAAAGGTGTTTAATCATTTCAATATATTTTTGAGAGACACTATCAAAAGATACTGCTTCCCACACTTCCTCGCTACTGATTATAATTGCAGGTTTGTACAAGTGAGTGTTTCAGACTACGATTGTTTATACTACTTTTTCACTGTGGATAATTCATTGAGGGAAAGAATGGATCCAGCACATCAGAGCTTTTCCATACAAAAGTGTTAACGGCACTGCAGTTTACAGTGTTTTTTTCTGCCAGATGGATGATCATATTGGTGTAACAGTTTCCAGGAATTTTTGCAAGTCAGCAATAGACTGTACAAGACTTAGTGGATGCTGTTTCGCTAGAGCTTGCTTACATAAAAAGTATGCAAATACTTGCTTAGTACTAAAGGATTCACTCAGATGGGATGTAAAAAAAAATTCCACTTTGCCTTAGATTTTCAAGACTACTATGACTAAGAAGAGATGAAACTTCCATTTTTTCCTGTAAGTTCCTGCAATGCCAGATGTCACAATACACGTACAGATACTCTAATTGTTATTTTACTGACAACTAACCAGCTCTCCAATAAAGGGAAAAAACCAAACAAACAGTCAGGCCTGAAACACACCCGGTGAAAATAAACAGTCTGTCAGGGAAATGAAAGCCAGACATCATTCATCAAATTCAACAAAATAAAAAGGCTCAGTGAGTTCTTCAGAAGTAGCATTGCTGAAGGTCAGAACTGTGCTGCAACAGTAGGGATCAGTAAGCAAACACCACAAGTTTTTCAAAGCAGACTTCCATCAAGGTTGACAGAGATATCTCAAATACCACAAGTCTGGATCATATAAGAAAACTGAAACAGACTCACGTGGGCATAAATAATGCTCATTAGGTTGCATTTTCTTGATGTAAAAGAGTTTGTGCCATCAAGTAACCTAGAAAATCTGTTTTCCAACTAAAATATTAACAAAGTATCAATAAAAACTACAGACCGAGGAGGCACAACAGTTTTGTACTCCATAAGACTGGTGAGGTTCTTGTGTGTTTTGTAGGGTTTTTAAAAATACCCTTATTACACACTCACATCTTAAAATGTTCATCTCTTCTAGTACATAGCATAACACCATCATGGAGCGCATGAAAAGTTAAGTATTAAAGCTGTACTGCTCAGATCTCAGAAATCAGGAAATATCAGCTTTCAGGTTGCATGAGCACAATTATCTCTGTCCTTTACTCACACACGTTTCCACAGAGACTGCAGCTCTGTGTTCATACAGTGGCTGCTGCTCAAACACAAGAGGTATCCTACCTTGTAGAAGATTGCAAACAACAAACTGTTGGAGGGCAGGAGGGTGTTAGGATGAAATATGCTTGTCCTACTTACACTCCTGCCTAAGCACTGCTTTTGGACAAAGGGAGGGTTCTAGGCTAGATCCATCTTCAGCCTGCTGTAGAATAATCATAACCGCAGCTACTTCACTGCTTTAAAGATGCATATAGAATATATTTGGAACCAATGTGTAGTGAGGTTTGAGAGAGAATCCATGAAAATTATCACAACACATGGAAACTGCATATACCACACATTATTTGTAAGAAAGTAAACTTACTGATAATTATTTTTTATATAAGGAATGATAGTGTACTTCTAGTTTGAAAAAATAATTTTTAAATAAAGCAATAACAGAAGAAAATGAAATCTTCCATAAAAGTATACTCTTGGTTCACAGAACAGGAGCAGCCTCTCTAAACAGACATTCCCTTTTCACAGAGAAATGTGCAACGCAGCCAACAGAGACTCGTAACAATTCAGCATTGCATACATTCCTAACAAAGGAGACCAAATACGTGTTTTGGTACACACATACAGCACAGGTGTTGACGACTATGATTATAGCTGCTTGACACCTTTCGTAATCATCAAGTGTTGCTGAACCACAGCCAATAGGGCTGAAAATTTCCACGTCAGTTATTTTGCATTGGACTGATTTTTGGTGGGTTAATTGTTGTTGCCAAAACTTCAATGGTTGTCAATACAATGTTGGGGAAAATACTTGTAGTTCAATTAAAAAGAATTAAGTAACTACTAGGAGGAAGAAAAAAACCTCACAGTTTCCAGTTGGAAAGCACAACTTGAGATTAAGCCTTAGTGCCAACACACTGTTTTCATGAAGATCAACCTAAATTTGTTCACATTAGAACCTTTAAGTATTGCAGTCTGCAAGCCATTTCAAGAGATTGTTCATGATCCAACCCTAGGCTAAGGAACAGTCATTCAAAACAGATGGTGCCTTTGTGGAGCCAGATGCAGTAAGAGAAGAAAACTGTCCCTCCTGTACTTTTAAAGGTTTCCACCTCTGGAAACAAAGAATATGCAACATCATTTTAAAAATAATAAGACTAGGACAAGAAAATGATAGAAGGTCCCAGTTGGGTATTACCAAAACAGAGCCTGGATTTGCAGGATTTTGAATGAACATTCATCAGTACCCGAAATAGAAGACTCTCAAGACTTCCTCTACTGTCAGCCAGTTGCTGTGAAATTCACTGGCAAAATGAAGCCCTCCTCCTACAGAGAATGATCCCTGTAGAAGATCAGAAACTATCACATACATCTGTAAACACCATAAGCAGTTAGGGACAGCACATGCATTGAGACATGAATTCCTCTACTGCAGTATCACAGATCATTTCCTCATAAGGCTCCACCTCAGCCCATACCGTGGAGAGAAGGCTGCTCATGAATACTCCATGTGACCCTTCACCCAGCCTGAGAGCTGTGCTCAGGCAAAGCTGTGTCATGCTGCATCAGTGCAGATCTACAAATCATGAAAGCAATACTAAAATTGCAGGAAATTAGATTTGGATGATCCAAGTGCCAGTGTTTCTCCTTGAACCATTCATACTGTAGTTTAGAAAAGTCTTGTACCTTTTTATGGTCAATGTATTCTTTCAACCTGAGTAGTTAACTGTTTCTGCTTTTGCCAAAGAAAATACCTGCACCAAGACAAAATCTCCTGGAAGCCCACAGTTCTTGAATTATTTTTCTGAATGGACACCAGAGAACATGCGAACTCCACAATATCAGTACCTTAAGAGCTTTTGCAAAATCTCAGACCCTGAGATTACATAATCAGTTTAAAAACAAAGAAGTCACAAGCACTGAAAAATGGAAGCAATGGCATCTGCATAAGTAGAATATAATCTTGCCTAAAAATGGGACAAACACAGCCAGTGTGAATCCTGCTTTCCCTTAGATTGATTTGATGTCTGCACTTTGCAGGTCTAAATCCCATCCCAGCAACACAGTGGTAGATTGGGAATCCTTATGCCACTACTTTATGTAGCGTACAGAGGCCAAAGATATCTCCGCTGTTAAAACCCTTCTGTTAATCTGATCCAGTCTACATCAGTTGATGGCCACACATTTCTGAATTGGAAAAACATATCTCAAGTGTTATGCCTTTGGACAAAAATGGTCTTTGAATAGTTATTTTCATTATCATTTTATTGACAGTGCAAGAGCCACTTCTGATGTTGCAAATGTAAGGAAATGCATATGACATAAGAATTAGTTACCCGCCTTACAGTGCTTTTTCCAGCAATTCCGAGGCAACAACTGTGAAAGTTAAAAGTCTGCTAGTGGGCTGCATGTTCTGGTACCTGTCCCAGAAAGAGATGCAGCTTCAGCAACAAATGTTTATCTGATCTAGGAAGAATGTGTACATAGACACAGAAAACAGATGTTATTTGTACACTATATGGGGAACTCTGTTGAGAAATGCTACCTAAGAAGAGAATTATAGGAATGGCAGGTATGTGAGCATGTACCAGCATTCCAATGGACTCATGAGAAATGTGTATTGAGTTGTTTACAGACGTCATCTTTGCATATGTCACATTCGGTAAAATTCAAGTCACAGAGAAATTCTAAAAGACAGAGGAGTTAGACTTTGTATATTACAGGAATCTAGCCTAACATGCTTCCTGGTCAAACAGAGGAAAATATGATCAATTCAAACCCTAGGAGAGCTGCTGGGAAAATACACATCATCCATATAAATTACTAACTGGTTTTGGCATATAGTTTCCTAAGTACAAGTGCTTACCCTAGATGTGATGTTCACAACAATCTAGCACCACGCAGGACTGCTCACATCCAGCTTGAAGCGAGAATACAAAGATAAGTTGCCCTTATATCAAAAGTTTTACCGTAGACTCGGTGTGAGTTACTGATTAAACAAGTAGGAAAAATCATGCATAAAGCACAGGAAGAACAGCTGGGTAACCAGCAGATTACTTTATCTGTAGTATTGCTAATGAGTTTCTCCTGCTATGTGGGGTGCTTTGTTCAAGGCTCATTTGAGCTTCTCAGGGGCCTTTGCTCCTGAAGGCCTAGACTGCCAAGAAGTACAAAAATCAAAGCCTCAAATACAATCACCCCTACCCAAATTCACGCGATGAGTTTGTAGATTATAGTGGAATGTAGAGATGTAGATGCTAAAGGACCACTGTGACCATGCAGCCTGGCTGCCGCAGGTACAACACCACGTATTTTTCCACCCACCTTTTCCACCTCTTAAAAACTCGACTCTGACAGCATTTACTCTTTTTCCTAGTAAGCACTTCCACTGCTGAATGACCTGCAAAGCCAGGATTCATTTTCTGATTACTGAATCACTCAATCTTCCAATTTCAGCTTTTGAGCACACACTGCTGTCCTGCTAAGTCCCTATACCCGGTTATCAAGTCACCTATCAACCTTTCTTTCAGCAGCTTCATTTCCTGTAACACAACAACACAAGGCTCGTCTTCCAGACTTAGGAAAAGGCTGGGCTCCTCCTTCAATCTACTTCTATGCTATTCTTAGAACTAAAACATCACAACTGGACATACTATCCTAGTAGGAGACGTAAGCGACCTGACCTGTGTGTGTTACAACAGTGCCTGCTATTCAGTACAACTTTTGTAACAAGAGATTACGTTAGTTCCATTAGGTTTACATTCAGAGTACAGGTAACGTGGCTACCTGCAGTAACTCCCAACCCATTTTCTTCTCTGACAGCCTGCTTTCCAAGGCAGAAGAGGCCATGCCGGCAGGATGAAGGGATTTCTCATGTATTGTACTACATCTGCCTACCCATTTAGCTAGATAATTTATACCAGACTTGTACTGTTAACCTGTCCTGCTAATTGGTTGCTACCACATCAACTGCAACACTTAGGCAACCAAACAGAATGGCTGAACGATGCTGCTCAACGAGCTAAAACAAGGGGACACCAATAAAGGCACTCTTCATTAGTGTCTCCATACGGCATATGGGTATCTGTCAGTGAACCAGCCTGACCCCAGCATGCAGCATATGGAACTAAAAGGCACATGTTTAATTAAGATGTCATGTGATCCTAAGCTGTATGCTTTGGGGGGTAAAAAAAGATACTGTATTCCACGTGGTAGCTGTTAACGACTGAACTTGTACCCTTGCCAATGGAAAACAAAAAAAGCAAGTAAAATGTACCAGGTTAGTTTGACAGACTGCACATCAAGATGACTGGTATCAACTAAACAACGTAATTCTTTGTTGACAGAAACCCAAATTAACCATTCCATTATTTTGGCGGAATTGGCAAGAGGCTAACAGGTCTGCAGCAACTTGTGTTGAGTGTAATAAAACAGAAAGAAATCCCAGACCATCATTTTGTAAGAGAAAGAAGATTTCTCCATGATACCAACTTGGAATGAGTCAGTATGATAAAGTTCTGAATATGGTTTAATGTGACATAAAATAGGACTGTACACATCCATGAATGGAAATTCAGAAGTGGATTAGCTTCGGATAATAGTTAGAGATGACGTTCATCACAATCAAGCTATCTTTTGTTTGGTTTTGATAAGCGAATATATTTCAAGCTTCATCTACATGCATATAACGTCCATAAACCAATGGACACAAGCATTTTAGTACTGCAATTTCACTAGTGCTTGACAGCGCATTGGATTGTAGTGCTTCATAGATTTGATATGCTCATAACAGATTGTCACATTCCTGGCATTTCTCCAGACGATGTTTATACTTAACAGCAGCAATAAAAAATTAGAACATGTAACAAACATTTCCTTATAGGCCATTTGGGATTATTCCACATTTGGTATTTTTTTTTTGAATAACCTTATTAATTCATCTTCAGGTTCTGAGCTGTTATATTTAGCTCAAGAATACACACTGCAGGATAAAATCTACATAAACTATGCAAAACAAACATTAGAAAGTGTCCATTCAAAATGAGAGTCAAGGTAAACTTTGACTCAATAGAACATTTGTGCCAATATTCAAACCCCAGCTGGACACGGTCGTGGGCGATCTGTTCTAGCTGACTCTGCTTGAGCAGGGGTGTTGTACTGAATTATCTCAAAAGGACCCTTCCAATTTAAATAGTACGATGACTGGATCAAATGCTTCTGTAAAAGACCTTCAGCCATTCACAGCACAACGTCACCAGGCCCTGTGCAATGCAGGTGTCCTGTCAGTACAGTTGACAGGACTGGGATTACATTGACAGCTTGTCTCAAATACATGGTACACTGACAAAAGATACACATTTCCTCAAGAGTATCATTGTTCAGCATTTCACAAAACAGAACAAAACCTCAAATCCCCCTTGGGAGAGTGTTTGGCTTTTTAGTCAGTGATTAAGAAGCAACATTTTTGTCTGTGGAACTTGGAGGCTTCTCTTACCAGCCTCGTGCGCAGGAATTCTGCTGCGCTTCAAGCAGCGCTGTTGGGGAGTAGGCTGAGGTCCACACAAGCTGATGGGTTGCCGGCTCTTGAGGTTCTGAACACTTCTGTGAGATAGCTTATGTTCTGACACGGTGTCTGGGTTTCTTCTGAGTTTATTTGGGTTTATTTGGGTTTTTTTTTAATCCTTTAACCCTGCTTCTGCCATGCATATGGCGCAATGTAGTCCTGAAATACTAAAACTCACAGCAGACTAATAGCAGACACTGAAGTTCAGTAGCAGCAACACAGCCCTCAAACATGTATGTTCACATACCGGATTATGTTAGATAGTAGCTATAGTTAACAATAAGCAATTAGGGCAGGAGTCCTCCACATTTTACCTGAGGTTAATCACGTCAGGAGAGGGAAAACTGTGTTTTGCCAGATTTTTGTAACAACTCATGCCTTTGGTGCACCTTGTTAAGACGGTTCCTGGATTAATCTACATGTCCATGTTTCAGACCAAAATGGCTTATGAAGATCCTCCTTTTTTTGTGTGCCTAGGTTCAGATTTATAAGTTTTCACAAAATCAATACAAAGACACAAGTTTCTCACAGTGTATTCTTCTTTCCGAGTAGTGACCAACTCTTCTGGATCTACACAGAAGGACAGAAAACTTTCTCCTGCATCAGGTAAATGTTGATCATCACTAGGATCAGACAAACGCTTCACAGGGTGCACAGATCCATGTTCGGTGACAGGTCAAAAATCAATTCCTGAATGCAGTAACGGGTTGGACAGAATCCAGACTCCTTGTTGTTGTTCCAAGAGCTCCTTCCTCTGAATTCAGAGGAAAATGTCGGGGCTAGGTCCTTACATCTTTTCTAAAAGAGCCAGGTATATGTGACCCCCTTCCGCCGTGCATTCTATGATAACTAGGATAAAGCTCAATGCCAAGTACGCTGTACCGGACCCTGTCAGACTTTAAACCTGTTCAATTAACTGTAGCAAATCAAAAAATAATTTTCACTGGAGCACTGAGGGGACTCTTTTCTACTGAAGGCTATTCCCTCGTCAAATCTTGACTTTCAAAGGCCAGCTGGTTTAGTACTAGAGCTTTTTTTTTTAAAAAAAGTAGCTTTGAGTTTTATTTTCATTACAGTACTGGGGAAGCAGAGAAGAGAGAAGCACTTTTTCCTCCAGTCTCTTTGCTCTCGGTAAAATCCTCAGCTGGCTGGGCTGATGGTTCCAAAATCAGAATAATTTTCAAGAGGGACGTGAAAAAATTAGGAACCGACGCGCTAATCAGAAAAGATTGAAAGCCAGGGGTAAGGACTGGCGTGTCCGGCACCCTCCCGAGCGCGGTGGCCACTGATGACACAGCATCCCACAGAGGCTCCTTTGGGGCAGCGCCGCTCCCTCCGTGCTGGCGGCCGGGCCGTTCCCCTGTGTGCTGGCGCCCCCGCGAGGCACCGCGCGGTACTGCACGCGCGCCCCGCCGCGCGGAGGGCACGGGCACTCTGGCTTCCCAGTGCAATCCCTGTTCCTACCAAACACCAGCCTGGGGACACCTGGGATGCACTGAAAGCTGCAGCCGGTTGTTTGCCTTTGCTCTTTGCCAACTCTCATTGGCGATGCTGTGACTCCTGCCCAAGGGCCCGAGGGGAGAAAGCAGAAAGCCACTGAGAACACGAAGCCACGACAAAGGGGAAAATTCAGGCTATGAGTTAATCCATTTGTCAGAGATTTGGTGCAAGGGTGGATTTGTTGGCAATATATATAAAAATATAAAGGCAGCAGAGAAGCCGAAATCACAGCATAATCTGTAGAGGGCACCTGGCTTGGGAAGAGTTGCAGGAGGTCAGACAACGGTAAGAGCTGGAGGTGAGAGAAGGAACACAAGGAACTGGAGACCGATGGGATGAGAGAGATTAAATACACGCTCGCTCGTTTTGTCTCACAAAACAGGAGTCAAACTCTCAGCCGTGGCTTCCCCCAGCTTCAGATTTCAGGACCGCTTCCTTCTGCATTTCATCATTAGGTTAGCTGTGTTATTAGAGCAGGAAACACCGCCAAATAATTATAAGATTACACTAAGACTAAATCCCCGTATTATGAATAGTACGTGCTGGCAAGTAGCAAGCTGAAACAAATCAGCTCTAGCTGCTCACTGATATCACAAACATACACCCACTAAGCAGCAAATCAATTCACTTCTTCAAATTAAGGAATTTTAAGGTCCTCTAACAACACCTCAACTTAATCACTGATGTTTTTCCTAAGTTTTCCTTACCTACAACTGAGCCACAGAATTGACTTTGTGTCTGCACAGCAAAGGTGACAAATACTCCTTCCCAGACAACACCATAAGTGATCTGAAGGGAGACCCTCCAACACCTCCCATTTGTGTCCTGGTTCCCACCGGAATGGAAACCAGAACTTCTGAAGTGCTGCAGGAAAGCCTGACATGGTGGGAAATGAGAGCCCAGCAGTACTAACCAGCAGTTTAACCAAGAAGTAAGCTCCAGACTCGACAGATATAGCAGCATTTTTTTTTTAAAAAAAAAGCAACATAGAACTACAGCTGAACAAGACTTTGGTCAGGACAATAGTCAGACTCAGCACAATTCATAGGAAGGCCTAAATACTCAATGATCAGTTCTTAACCAAGGACCTGGGCTTCTGAGTGGAAAGACTCAAGGCTGTTATGCACCATATCAAAGCAGTTATTCAGTATCAATCAAGCAAAGAAATAAAAAAAAGGAAATAAAGTAGTACCATCAGGGTTAACCATGCTACATCCTATGGGCTCCAGCTGTTGCTTGAAGATGTCCAAGTATCATCAGTGCTGCACCCTGCCTACCTTCTGGATAATGGGACCACATAGCCCCGTGATCAGTCAAGGAACATGGTAAAGTAATAATGTAATCACTAACACTTGGTGATGGTTCCAAACACCTGTCAAAAAAGAACTTCCTAAGAAATAAAATGAGCGAGTAGAGCCTCAATATTTGGCAAAGTATGAGAACTAATAATAAAGTAATCAATATCCCTGTAAAGCAGCTAAAGAAAAAACAGTTGATAAAAAGCAGGCTTCGTTAAGACCATATGAAGGGTAGCAAAACAAAAGCTGGACAAAGGAAATGATGACTATAAAAGGGGTGATGTCATAACATATTCTCTAAGCTATATTAAATCCACCAAATCCACCTGTTCAGAAGCATCCCTTGTCCTTCCATTGATTACTTCAGCAATTTACTCTCTCGCCCTTGTTCTTATGAATCCCACTTAAGTTGGATGCCTCAGTCAGCTAAGATACAGACAGGGTAAGCACCCAAAGGCTAAATCAGTAGCTGCTAAGCCTTTCCGCTCTGTCAGTGGATCACAATCAGTGTTCAGTTCTTCTTGCAGACACTGCACAGTCTTATCAGCCAACTAGGAAATAGCACAAAGCTTTACAATACAGTCTGAGAATTCCTGAAACAGGCTTTGCTAAGATATTTGGGACAGGTTTCCATCTCCTACCCTAATTCACATTTTTAGGTTTCTTCTGAGTAAGAAACAGAAATTTATTTTGAAACTGGCTGCCACGGTGAGAGGATCTGGGGGTGAATTTTGTGCAATACTGATGTAAATCAGTGTTTTGTAGAGAATACAGTGGATCAGGTTTACAATGACTGTACAACAAAGATCTTTTCAAAGGAGAAGGGTAAAAGATGATACAATCTCTATTTAGTAAAAGTTGCCTAAAATAAATAGAACAAGATTAAACTAGAAATGAAAGAAACCCTTGTGGCAGAGGGAAGGAATAATCCAATTATCAATGCATGTAATTATGAAACATTAATTCCCCAACATCTGACAGCACTCGAGGAGTAAGTACTGAGAAGCAAGTAAACACTGCTTCAAATGAAGAACAATACACCTTTTACTCCTGTCACCTAAATACACTCTAAAGGTACAAAAGAACTTCTCGATGTTAAATTGACAAGGGATTTCAAATCTGAAGCTAAAGGATAGGAATTACACTTTTCAGTTCAAAGATGATTTGGACACATTAGGTAGAAGGAAAAGCTACAGCAAATGGGGCTACTGTGGCTCTTGCTGAATTGTTGTGTAGCGACAGAGTAAAGAAAAAGAGGCAGCTAGAGTGTGATTCAATACCAAGTTTGCAGCAGAGTAATATTCATTGAAACCATGAGAGATCTTGCCAGGTAATTACAGGTGAAGAGAGCATAGCAAGGAAAAGCAACCAGACCCAAGAAATATCCAATCAGACAAGAAATAGTGTAAAACATTCATCAGCCACGTTCACAGCAGACCTCAGCTGATAACGGCGAAGGAGCATGCAAACTGTTCATTCTGAATGTAGCAGCTATTGAACCAATAACATTAATATATCATTGGCAAGCAATGCCAAAAATGCCTCAATCACCCTTCAGCAAGTTCCTTTTCCTATTAAACAGAACAGATGATAATATCTCTCCTTCCACACAGGATTTTATGTAACAAATAACGGCATTAGACACTCCCTACTGGTTTGTGCATGGAAGAGAAAATACCCCCACTTTATGACTAATTGATTTGATTTATTCTTACGCATGGAGGGCCTAGTTCTCCTAGGCACAAGCAGCAGAGCTGGTTTATCAATGAAATCTTTGTCATAGCAGCTAGTTCTTAAATGTTCTGTTCTGGACTTAAAAAAAAAAACTCAGTAAAAAAGTTGACTTTCTGCCATAATACTCCACAGATTTATTTTTCACAGAAAAGCCGATTTATCAGAAAATAATCAACTATGTTAATAATTAAGTTACAACTTCCATGAAGTGTTCAAGTGCCTCATTGTCCCCTCTGTAAATACAGGTGAGCCTCCAATGAGCCGTTACAGTTTTGTCTCCTCTTGTGGGAGGCCACTGTGTATTATGAGTGATAAACTGACTGAAAAGCCAGATCCAGGAACCGTTGCTGAGAAAAGATTACTTTCATGCAAATTTTCTTTATCAGTAGGAGGTCATATATGAACAAAAGTCACTTTCCAACTGTTTCGTTCATCCAACTTCTTTCACATTAATATATTTCTGATATTATTTTTCCAAAAGAACAGTTGCCATATATTATGCAAACAGGAGCCTTATCCCAATGCCCATCACTCTTTGATGCGTTCCACATGTTAAAAATTCGAGAGCAGCCAAGTACGAAACAGGGAAAACTCTTTAGTCCCTCACATTTTCCAACACGAGCATCACAGCTCCACAAAGAATGCTGCAAGTAAGTTTGACCTTATCCAGGCAGCAGAATAAAAGCTCTCTCCAGAGTGAAGCAGTGATTTGACTTTATTTTTTTTAAAGCACAGATGGATGTAGACAGGATTGATCTGACAGCCCACTGACCAACATTGTTGTTAAGACCTCACAGAAAGTGCAGGGAGAAGCAGCATAAATAAGGACTGTGGGCAAGGCTGGCTCAAACTTTGTACCACAGAGAAGAGAAGGGCTTCACAGAGATGGCTGGAGATGGAAGTTGCTTCCGTAAAACACCACTATCAGGTGAACACTGCTTGGAAGAAGAGATCTCTTGTGCCAGAAAGCACTGGCACATACAAAACAAGAAAGGTAACTAGTATTTTATTGGAAACACCCTCCATTTGGACACAATGAAGGTTCTTTTTGTTTCTACCAAAAACCTCTTTTCTTTTTCTGTGAATAAACTAGACGCTTTCTGAGATATCAACACTGTCATCAGCGCAACAGAATGCTCAAAACTTACTACAGATCTAGGATAAAACAGAGAAAAATTTGGTAAGCCAAACTTTAATAATGCTTTAAAGGAGGACAGAATACTTCCCTACACAACCTTGCGTTGACTTACGACCTTCTTCACTTGGTACTAATCCTACACCTGATCAGTAACACAGTCCTCTGCCAATAACAACCTAGAAGATACGTCATGAACAGTTTACAAAGGACAATACAACAATATCCAACAAATTAAGCTAAAAAAGGTGCTGGTTTTTGTTGTCTTCTGCACTGTAACTACAGTAGGATCTGCGAGAAGTCTCTGGAGGGTCACGCGTCAGGTAAGACAGTCAGGAAAGCACTGGGGTGAACACCTATTGAGATCACCTTACAGAAGACCTCATTTTGCTTCTTGCATCAGGCCTAATATTAGGTGTGCTGTGTCACTGGCACGAAAGGTATTTTGGATCAACGTGATACTCATCGATAATGGAAAGATGAGGAATAATAATGTTGGAATCACTTGCCAAGAGAGGGATCAGGAAGTGAGCAGTTGTTCCAAATGAAATGGACCTGTTAACAGGAAGATTAATCTAGCTCAAACAACATCTTTTATATGCATATATCATTTAACAAAACTGGTACCTTTATCTCTGTTGTACATATGCCAAAGCATATACAGGGAGGATGAACATGATCAGGAGGTTACAACATGGTGACTAAAAACACCTGATTTTGGTCACTCTTCCTGTCCCAGAGGCAGGAATGAAACCCAGGCCTCCTGCACTCCACTCCACACCTTTCTTCCTCAAGTCACTGCATTGGCTGCAGCACAAAACTCAGCTAAGTTTGGTGAAACAAAGGGCATAATTAAACTATGTATACTCTGGAAATCAGAAAGATACCTGACAAGAAAAAGAAGGCTTTTCTCTATATGGAGAGAAGAGCTTAGACCCTGAGGATCCAGTGGGCTTCCTAAGAATAAAAGTAACCTGAAACAGAGCCAAGATTTCTCTAAATCCCAGTGTAGTGTCTTAAATTATAAACCATCCGTTCATCAACATCCTAAATATCTTGAGCATTACAGCTGATGTAACAAAAACATTTGCAAAGATACTGAAGAGAAAAAAATTCAATTCAGATCTCAAAAGCAAGATTTTATATGAATTTCATAAAAACATATGTCGATATAGCTGATTTAATGCAAGCATCTTTAGAGGCTATAGAATTAGTCAGATTTAAGGGCTGTTTCCAGCAGGTTTTCAGTAGCAGCTCATATTTCATTTTTTAAGCTGCCGTTTGGTGCTTAATGAATATTCACAAGTTCTGGTCACTTCTAAAACTAAAAAGAGGTTTCCTTGAGTCCTGTTCCTTTCCTCCTTAAAAGTTTAATTTAAAAAGGCTTGAGTTCTTTCAAGTATCTCCTATGAAATTCCTTCACTTGGACCAAGGTGCCTCTCTTGGGTATTACTTTGACAGAATGAGGTTTGTTTAATGATCATAGCATTAAAACCTCATGCGATGAAGACACGCATTAGCACACTGGGGAACATGGTATAAAGATAAGAGGTTAAGAAGGGCTTCTTTCCCTCCTTCCTTTCTTTCAGCAAATCACCCATCAATAAACAGTTTCTTCAACATCTTCTTTATTAGTCAATGGACTACTTTCCCCAAAACGCTTATTCCTTTGTCATTCCATGCCAAGTCTTGCTAATATTAATCTTGCTCTTCTTAATGCTGCGACATTGCAAATATGTTCATTTGTTTTGATTGCACAGGATAAGACCATTGAACAACCAACTCACCTCTCAGGAACTCCCTAGTTGCTTGAAAGTGTTGCTGCCTGGCAAATTCAGAGCCACAAATGCATGCTGAAAGCAAGGTCCATTTTTCATATTTGTCCCTGGATTATACTGGTGTAAAGCAAGTGCAAAAAGCTGGCCAGTAAGAGCAACTTTTTGTCCCCTCAAACTTGTGTAAACACAAGCAGCCTTTGGTGATATGGCCTTATTATTACATCATGTTCTTGGTTGCAGAGGTCACTGACGTCTTTGTTCTTCATTTTTATTATCTTATTTTTGGTACCACTGCTAATTCCTATCAGATGCCTTCAGATCTTGCTCAGTTTGGGCTTTCAAATTCTTCTGGTACTGGCCCTGGGTCCAACATCTGGAAAATGACTTCTGAACTTCTGATGAATAAGTCAACTTGACCAAATGCTACACCCCCTGAACTCAAGAATTTTCTGTATAAAAAGCTGCCTCTTTCTCAGGGTGAGCTCCTTCGATCCCCCGCTCACAGGGCAAATGCTGTAGACCCAAGCACCTTGGCGGCCGAAGAATGCAAGTTCCAGCAATGAAGATCAAAGAACTAGGGTCTAAAAAGTGCACAGTGAAAGGGAATAATGACTATCCTTTATCAGCTGACTGTGTTCCTGTTAATACTGCCCATGATTCTGTTAGCATTCTTTGCTGCCAAGGCACAACACTGGTCCATTTCATCTTCCTGACCATCAAGACCATGGGTCCTCTTCACCAAAGCCGTTCCCCCAGCCAGCCAGTCAGCACCGGCCCGAATGAGGCTCTGCTTTCCCAGCTGCAGAACTTGCATTTGTCCTTGCTGAATTTTGTAAGGTTCCCGTTGACATATTCCTCCAGCCTGTGTCTGGTCCCTGTGCCTAGATTCCTATGAATGGTAGCCCTGCCTTGAGTCTAATGACTGTTACCCCCAATTTGGTGTCATCTGCAGATCTGATGAGTACACTGTCCCATAACATCAAGATCACTGTTAACTTGAAGATCTTCTTTCTTACTACGTAAATCACCAGATTAAGCACTTTTTTTTCTTATACATCTGCAGCTGCTTTTTGTCAGAAGTGTTAAAAATAAAAACCTCCACAAAGAAAAGGACATTTTGGTTTGCATTTTTGCACCCCCAACTCAATAAACCACATTCAGCAACTAACAGTCCCACGTAACATGCAACATTTTTCAACACCCATGGTCAACAACTGCTAGATACGTTTACTCAAGACTATTTTCCTGGCTTATGACTATGCCTTAGATTTTTATCTTCAAATAAAGTTCACATCTTTTTCATGTCACTTTCTTCAAGATCTTTTCCATCATATTTTTCCATATCAAAGCAGCCTGTAAAGTCACTTTAATTCCTGAGAAATTTTCATCAATCACATCACTTTTCCATAGCCATATCTGGAAACAGTTACACTACATTGGCTTAATCTTCATATTTGTTTCCATGCTCCTTTCATGCCCTACTTTTGGAGCCACAAATCCACTCCTCTATCCCCTTATGAGACTTCAAATAATTGGAGTCACAGGGACCAACAGTACTGGAATTATCCTCCCAAGTTATTGATTTGGCTCATAATATTATCACAATATACTTTTCAAAAATCCATACAGCCATTGATCGCATTTCTTCTTTTCTTTGTAAGTTACTGAATTGAAGTTATTTTCTTTCCTGCAGATTTACTTTCTAACACTCGTACTAGTATTTTCCTTATACCTCTTTTGTGGAAAGTAAGAAAGGTTGATCTTGATTCTTCTTATTCATAGCGGTCTATAAAGCTCCAAGTTTTGCACATCTGCAATGAAACTACAAGGTTTAAACTATATTTATTTTGAAATGAAAACAACTTTTTTTCCTTCCTTTCAACTTCATGACACAGTGTCTTAATTCTAAAAAGAGACAATACGGCAGTAAAAGAGCACTAGAGATAACTAAAAAACAGCTTCAGTTTTTTCTGGCAGTGCTCTGGATGCAGTGAGCTCTGTACACATGGGTGGAGACACTGACAACATAACTATGGACTGCATTCCACAGAAGATGACTTAAAGGAAATGGGCACAATGGTTACGTACTAAAACTCAGTGCGAACCAATATAAACAACCTCTCACATACAAGCGTTATGCGTATGCATGGCTACACAGTAAACAAACATTTGTAATTTAGTTTGCCATGTTTGCAATCATTCATATATTATCAGAAAGGAAAGACTAGCAACAGGAATTAATGGAAAATTTGAAACACCACAAGTACATGTACACGAACACACACTGACCGAAACATGCGTAAGTTAACAATACATTATTGTTAAGGTTAAGATTTGCATGTGAAACTCAAATCTCTGCTTGACATTAAATGGCTGAATGCCAATTCCCAGTTTTGTATACCACTGCTTCAGGGAAAACAATATCATTCCACATTAACTTTTTGCACATTAATTACTGCCTAGGATATGAGTAAAAATGATGTTTAACTCCCAAGCTACATCTGTATTTGTAATCAGTTTAGCACAGTAACTGGAGTATGTCAGTTCCAAGCACCTAAAATACCACTACAGCAAACTGATCAAGAGTTAACAAGTCAAGCAGATCAATAAAATCAGCTAAATAGGAAAATAAAATATAATAATGCTTTTTAACATGTTCTTCTAAGACAAAACACCAACTGTTGAAGGTTTGGAGGTCCTGTGGGTATTTGAGGGACAAACCATGATAGAACACACAAATATATTTTAGACTAGACAAGGCAAGTATACCCAAGCGGCAAGGCCTCTATCCAATAAAGCATATACTGAAAGAAAGAATGATTGTTTGTACTCAAGCTACACTTGGGACAGAAATCAGTTGCATTGGCAGAAAATAATAGCTTAGATTGATACTAGGAAAATACCATCTTTAAGGACCATAAAATACTGGAATAAAGAGATCCATAAATACCCTCCATTGCAAATTTTCCAGAACAAAGTTAGACAAACATCTGTCAGAAATTAACTGGCTGTATTGATCCTGCTTCAGCCCTAGGAAGAGGCTCAGTTGGACTTGCTTCCCATCCTGCATGTTAAGGACTCTAAGCCTCTTTTTTTTTTTTTTTTAAAAAAAAGGGTAAAAACCAATATGAACTCAAAAACATCTCAATGAAAAAACCTCATTTACATTTTTCCTTATAGGACATTTTTTAATTTGGGGGGTGTGGAGGTATTTATTTGGAATGAAGAGGATGTGGCCCTTACCCATACAGAGACTGACCTCTTTCCTGATTTTATTAACCCTCAATAATCTGAAATTTATCTTTTAGAGAGGTGGGGAAACCACTTACCACATCCTATGAAAGTTGGCATATTCTCCATGCTCTACACCTTGCAACTCTCTAGTCATACAATCAAAAAAAAGCCCTCAGTGCACAGTCACAATCTATTAACAACAAAGTGGAACAATTTGCCACATTTTAAGTAAGTAAAATATTTCTGGTAGTGCATACTTTACCAGTTATGTCATGCTGTTTGAATGACTCACTGTAGATTTGATACTGATTAGGACAATGTTTCTTCAGCCATTTGCAGACATCCTGCTGCGTCCATAATGCTACAGGCTTGGTCAGCTTCACAGTCCCAGACTAGAAACACAGAATGAAAAACAGAAATGATGTTTAGTCTGCATGCAAGTTTCAGAAATATTCATCTGTGACCTTCAGTTATGATATTGAAATAATAAATGCAAGACATAAACTCCTTTCTGGCAGATATCCAACAATCACCAACTATGCAAACACGTCACGCAGGAACTGCGCACAGTGAAAGGTTCTTTAACACTATTTGTATTGCATACATGTTCCTTGCATCACAGAAGCATACTGCACCATCCTACTTAATAACAGTTTAAACAGGGATCAACTCTGCACCAGAAAGGCAATAGTTGCAGCCTTTGAAGCCTTCAGATTCACAAGAGGGATGTATGTTTGTGTCCCAGTAGGGATCTAAGCATGGAAGACCAGAAGTATCCTCAGGCCAGGCATGCTTCTCAACCACAATTAGAAAAGCTCTTGCAACAAAGCCCTTTACTGTAAACCAGCTTAAAAACCAGTTCTGCCAGAGAAAAGGGGACTACACAACAGTTAAGGCAGAGCTGGTGATACTGGATCACACTTAGCAATTTAACAGACATAATTCCTAGTCTGAGTGATGTTTACAAGCAGTTTTAGTTTTTACGTTTCTTTTTTACCTTTAACCCTTCTACAGTCACCATTACGTGAAATAACTAGGACCCCTGCATAAACCAGTCGCTTCCTTATGAAGAAAAAAATTAAAAGACAAAACACCTGTTCCATACTTTCCTGAAAATTCAATCCTATAAGTAGATTATCAGAACAAATAGATGAACAGTTTATACATAAAACATTAAGAAATTAAGTCAATTGCATTATGATATGTATAAAGGCATATTTAATTTAATCAAACAATTTACCTTTGCATATATTTTTTTTAATCATATAAAAATGCTGAGTTCTGGACGACTGGAACTACAGAGATTTAAAGCCTCTTGTCAAAGTAGGCAAAACAAAAAAAGGCAAATACATCCAAAGTGATTTTATTTTTTTTTTTCTGCAACAGTCTGCCCAAGAGACAAAAAAAATCTTAAATAGATGGGTGGTTGGTACAACAAGAACTGTTTAACATTGGACGTTGCTGATGTAAGTGGGTATGAGCACCAATGTATCCATTTACTTCATGATTTTGTCAAAGAACAGAGTCTATGGAATAAAATCAAAGCATCTTTGTTCCCATGCCGTGCTTTCAGAATAGTTGTTCTCCAGCTCCTTTGTGGTGTTGAAGGTTCAAGAGAAAGTCTTTACAAACCTGAGGTGATGGGGAACGTCATCTCAACCACCGTTCTCCATTAGGACTCATGGTAGATTCCCTTGATATTGCCAGCCAGGGTATATCCCTGCATTTACGGTAGATATACTTTGTCAGGCAGATCTTTTCAAATTTGCTTGGAAATTTTTCATTACCAGAAGCCCAAATGACCAAAGCAGTTTTAAGCCAGTGCTTTGCATGTCCTGTTAAGTCCATAAAATACATCATGCAAAGTCAGGGATAGAGAATTTAGCAAAGCTAAAATTCCACTGGGCAAACATGTCTTGAATTTCTCATGTCCAATTTTCCCTACCACTTTTTCATCGCCTGGGTAAAAGTTAAATCAAGAGCAGGAAAATCATAGTTCAATATATAATACAATGCACATCCATTAGCTCAGCCTTTTTGTTTTGAACAAAAATACACTCACCAGAAACATGAATCCTGGTTCAAACACACATAAAAGCTACTGTCCACATTTACAAGTATAGCAATAATGCACAAAACCAAAAAGAAACTTCCAGAGATGCTGCCAGTGCACTACAACCAGGACAGTGCTTGCTCTACCACCACCCTTTCTGAGAAGCACATCAGTCTTCTGCACATACACAAACCCACTCTGGACTGCATAGGTCTGGAGAAGGGGCAACCTCTTCAGGGAGAACAAGTGCCCTGTAACCATTCCTCATGCAACTGGGAAGATCAAAGTCTCCTCCAGCCTACTTGTTACTCTTATTTGAGTCAAAGAAGAAACTGTATTTCAGTGAAGAACCCAGTATTATGGTACCAGTTTGCTGATTCTTATTACACACATATACAAATGCGTGTCCTTCACAAATACATCAAAGAAAAAAAACAAGTAAAAATAGCCACATAACACAAGCAGCCTCTCTGATTCGATAGAAACCTCTCAACAACCTAATTAAGACTTCAATGTGTAACTTCATACAAGCTACTGCTCGAATTCACAGATATTTCCTGAGCATTGGAATTTTTGAAGATTACAGTCTGTCAGCCCTTGAAAAATAGTGATTTTTTTCTTGTACATCATGAAATTACTTTAATTACAAATAATATATAGCTATCTATAGATTACAAGTGATTTCTTCCCAGTTGAAAGTACACAAGTACTCCCAATGTTTGTTTTAACTAAGAGGTTGCTCTTTTCGGTTGAGCAACTATTCTCCTCTTAAAAGGCTTAAGCATCATCATGTTAGATATCTGAAGAACAAGTTTATCAGCAATTACAGCACAAAGTTAACATTTCCCTCAGCGCCTGCAGAACTGAAGGACAGTTTCAAATGTAGTCAAACACACAGATCACTGCACAGTAAACATATATGTTGATTTTTTACTGTCCAGTGTTCAGAATCATGATTGGCACACGTTTGACTTAAACTTATAACAGCAGTCCAAAGAGGACATTTTTACATTGATACCATGAAGCATTATGTTTAATTTTCTAATTCATAAGGATTCGATGAGTTAGAGGAATACAGGGGCTTTACAGCAATTGTAATAAAACAGTATATTGTTGTCGCTTTCATTTTTGGAACATCATACCCAAAATATTTTCCAATCAGATGCTCCAAATGAAAGTCTATTAAAATGCATGCTTCCCTACAACAAAATTCATTTGTTAGTTTCTTCCCTGCTCTAAAGCTAGATCTTACAGTAAAAAGAAAAAATAAAATCATAGTAAACCAGGGGAAATTATCCTTACCATAAACATACCTACCAAATACCCTGCACTAACCATATAGATAAACTACCTAAACAGGTCAAAAACGTATGTTTTGCTTTATTTCTGTTTATCAGCTCAGTCAAACAACAGGAGTCAATGGATTAAAATAGAGTAAAATAAAATGGGAAAAAAAAATCTTTGGTCTGGCCTACATTTTCATTTTCCTGACATAAACTTGCCCTAAGATCAACCTTCACTGGCAACACTTTAATAGTTTATATCTTGCCAAACACTATGCCAGCTCATGTGCCAGATATAGATCTAATGAAAATAAGTCTTCAATACTCTTATCTTTTCTTGTATATTTGAAGGAAAACCTGTTTCTTCAGTATTTTGTATCACTTTCTTCTAATCTGTCTAGCCCCAGTTTTTGCTAAGTGCTTCTCAAACCAGAATAATAGCATAATTAATCGGTGACATGATTTCATGCTCTCTTTGTTCCATAGTGCAGAGAAAACAGTACTTAAAATCACCAACTCAAGAACAAATAAATAAACAAATCAAACTTGCAGCCTGTGAACTACCAGAGGTTGTATGTCAGTGTTTGGAACAGCATTGGCCACCAAGTCCTGCTCTTTCTCAGCAATGCTCCACAAGTTCTCTCCTCCGCCTTCCAGGTGCAGTTTACCAAGCCTGCCAATCAATTTATTCACCAGAACTTCTTTGTCTTAATTTACTGTATTTTACTCCAGAAAAGAAAGAAAGGCTTCTCCAACCCAAACATTTCATGTATTTACAAATCTGCTCAAATCACAAAATCCAGGGATTGCAGAGATCAGGGTGCTCAGTCAAACAGAGCTCCAGGGCTGCTGGAAGGAGGCTGCCTGATTCCATTTGCACATCCCATTTACCAACAGACTGATCCTGCCGTACAAGCAAAGTCGATGCATATTTACATTCAAATTTATCCAAAGTCAGATCCTAGAGTTTCTGTAAAAAAAAATGCTTTTATGAAACAGAGAAAGATAAAAGAGGCGCTGCTCAAATCATTAAGGCAGATTCTGCTCCAACACACATCACAAGAGACTCTGCTCTGGAGCTTACAGTTTAAGTAAAAAAAACACAAAGCAGGACCAATTTTGTTATAGCTTTGTTGGTCAAAGGACACGAGAAAAGCAAGGCTGCAAGGAGAAGCAGCATTGTTTATTAGAGCAGTAGTGTGGGTCTCTGCCAGCTGTGTTTCAAACATGAAAAAAATCTCCACATGGAGTACACATGGAGTATCAATGCTCAATGTTGAATCATTATGTTAACCCAGCGAGATAATCTGAGAGACAAGGGGGTTGACAGCTGTGAGGGGAGGTATGGTAAGGCCAAAAGAAGGAAGAAATAAGGTCGCTGCCACCTAGAAGGGACAGAAATAGGGAGGGATGGCTGTCACCTCTAGAATAACACAGAGTCAGCTGGGGCAGGAAACATTAAAATGTGTCAGAAACCCATTGGTGTGTCTGTGATCAAAGAGGAAAGAAATGGGATCACTGCAAGAGTGAAGTTGAGAAGGAAATACTTGTTAAATCAAAAAATAATGTCTTCTGCAAGCAAACTGTAAAGGACCAGTGATATTTTTAAAAATTAGAAAAATAAAATTTTATGTGTATTTGATATGGATATCTATAGCAGAGAACTTAAACTGCACAGGTCCAAAAGCTATGGAAGTTACTGTGAAATCTTCAGGCTGGTCTAGAAGCAAGACTAACAGCATCATCTTCATTCTCTATGATGGGAAGCAGCAGGAGCAGCAATGCCCAGTAAGAATTTCAAAAGCATTAGTTTTTTAAAGATGCTGAGGTTATATTTCTGAAAGCAAGAAAATAACAATGTTTTTCATATATTCCAAATTACTTTTCCAACATTAAACTGCCTATACAAAATTCAGATTCAATGACTAACACAAAAGCCAGTTTCAGTTCTGGAAAATACAGAAGAAATGAGCCACGCTTGTGAATGTATTTTATATGGTATCTTAAAATATTGAAGAATAGGGAAAGGACACATTTTGGTTTAGAAATACACTATCTCAGATAGTCAGGCAGTCATACTCCACAGATTTTTTTTCCAGCAAAGACTGAAGAAAATTACAGAAATCTCCACTCTGTTGGGTTCCCACCCATGTTATTTAGCATTTTAAGACTAAGAAGAGATGAAAACAACAAACCAAAGAAAATATGTTTATTAAAAAACAATACTGTAAGACACCTTCCCTTTTACACTGTTAAAAGATATAATTGGACCAGAAATTTAAACAGTCACATTCTAATCTATTACTTCTACTGTGAAAAACAAAACATCAGTATGGCAAATAAAATATTTTTAAAAACATAATTGCAATTTAATGTAAAGCACACTTTAAATATCAACTTTGCACCAGCTTTGGTTTAACCAAGATACAAACCCTCATGGCACCCAGGAAGAATTAAAACAGAGACACCTCAGCAGCTATAGTGCAAGTCAAACACCTATGATAGACCAACATGCAATGTCCTGAACGAAAACAGAGACATGGGAGATCTACCCAGACTCCCAAATTGTGCAGGAAGCATGGTCACCCAGCATCTTGCATTACAAGTACACACAAGAGGGAGTCATTTCCCACCACTGGTCAGCAGAAGGATTGGAGTAGACCTATAATACCTTCTGGTGCATGCAAATCCACATTCTCAGAATTAGTTTTTTAAGAGAAGGGACTCAACTCGATGTGTCTTGCAGAAGCACAAATGAAGTCCAGACAAGGTACCTGAGGCTCTAGGAGAACCACGTCCTCACTGAAACCAAGTTAGTTCAAACACATCTGAAGTCCAAGAACAGACACAAACTGTACTGACAGAGAGATCACTGCCTGCTCAATCCAGCTGCTTAACATATGTCCTCTGACATCATGGAGAAGAGGAGAGAGAACAGAGTTAAAGATAACTGAGCAGCACCAGTGCAGGGCTCTGAGCACAAGGTGAGCAGGGCTGGGTCATCCCTCTCCAGGAAAGACCAAGTAGGTGAAAGACTGGAGACTGGCAGGGAAGCCATGAAAGGTGCAGGAGAAGTGGAACAGGTCCTGTAAAGTAGATTTCCTATTCCTATCCTCCCACTTTCTGCAGGAAAAGGAGAGGAACAAATGCTACTTCTGCGAGGGTCTTCCTCCTGTATTAGCAGCAGTGGTTCACAGCCTCACTCCTCTCTCATTTACAGAGTTTCTTCATCTCTTCACAACCTCAAGGGCCAAGTCACAGACCCTACCTTCTTTTTGTTGCCTTCAGCAGAGTGCAATCAATTGCTGTCCCTACCATGAGACTGCTTTGGCAGTGCTTACAGCCAGCTCAGCACATGCAGAAACTTCTACCCCAGGTCCCAAATCAGCACAGCACCATCACTTTTCTAAGCAGAGATTAATAAAGAGGGAGGTTTTACCTGGCTTTCAAGCAATACCAGGACTGACCCAATCAACTACCTTGTGTACTGATGCCACAAACTTGGGTGGCCTACAAATAGACCGCAAAGCGTGGGAAAGGAAGTAAATTATCACAAATAACGAGATTGCTCTGGAAAGCAAGAAGTTGTTAGAGGGAATTAACTCCCTCTTAAGGCTGTCACAAGTATAACCATCAAGAGGAAAGGAGAAAGTGAATAAAAAAAAATACCACTGAGCATTATCCTGATCAGGATAAAGACAGTATGAAAACAAGAAGCAAGGATAAATAAGGTGACATATTTCCCGTGATAGTATTCTCTTTCAATGAGATATCGCACCCTGAAAGCAAGAATCATGACTGGCAAATGCCAATGCTGATACAAATGGCAGTGTCAGTATCAGCAAATTGTGAAGAAATGAAATGTCAGGATGAGAAAGAAGACAGAGCACTCTTCAGCATTGCCAAGAAGCTTGCCTGACATCATTCTAATTCCTATCAGAAATCATGAAAGCCACATCCGGGACAGATAGGCCAACAATGCTTAAAAGAAAACACAAGTAGAACCAGGAGCACAATCAATTTCAGGTTTCGATAGCCAAATTGAAATAGTGTGATGTTTTAAAATTCACTTCATCTAAAAACACTGCATTTTTAACCTTGCCAAACTAAAGATCCATTTCACTCAGTGCTGAAGATTCCTTCTAGTCCATAAATTAAATATTTGCTTTTGGGTATTTGCAAAGAAAATGCAGGGAGGGAAAGTTGCTCTGTTAGGCTGAGGGTTCCTACTTTATAAGATTACTTCAATCATTTGATACTTCTTCACTGATGTGGCTTTGCTTCCCCTTCTCTACCCAAGACAATTCAAACCTGTACAAGTCTGGGCTGTAACCATCATTGTCCTATAGCACAGATTACAATCTTCACAAACAAAACCAAATCCTTCTGTGTTTATAAACAGAAACCTTCTCTGTACCCTGCACAGATCTGGAAACCAGACAATTCCTGTTCAGACAGCAGGTGCCCTACTAGCATAGCTTTTGCAGCCATGAAGATAAAAGGTTCCTCCTTGAACTTCTCTAGCCTGCCTGTTACCATAATGGAGTCAAAGAAAAAACAAAATCAATTTCAATTAACAGTTCTGTACTACAACAAGTACTTAACTAAACTTCAATACAAGCTCATTTTTTGTTGCACTTAACCATCCGCTACAGCAAGAACAAAAATTTGAGACATTCACCTGTAACATAGCATATGTATAAGTCACAAGTTAGCTCATCTCTTATCCCGTCTTAAGCACTAAGTACTACACCCACTGCAAAGAAGATTTATGGCATGAGTTTTCATCGCAGAATACCCCGTTCAGACCAGTAGTAGGCACAGGAGAGAGCCCCATCTTGGCAAAAGCTGTTAAGCTCAAATCCATTGAGGTACACATACTTATTAAGTATTCCTGCCTGCTTTCCTAAGACAATGATGAAATGAAGCTCCCCCTTTTCCAACAGTTTGTCCCAAACTCAGAAATACAGTCAGAGCAACTGAAACTTCACTTTTGAGGATGTTCATTTGTCAAAAATATTTTCTCCAGGTCTGCAGGAGGACCTCAAAAATGATCAGAGGCATGGAACACCTCTCTTATGAAAAAAGGCTCAGAGACTTGGAATTGGGCTGCCTAGACAAGACCACGACCATTTAAAATGTACCCGTTTCATATTCACATTAACCATACTAACACGGATATGAACTGAAACGTGTTAATTAAAAATTATGATGAGTAGCTTAATGGTAGAACTACTAAGGCTTATAAAAATTTTCTTTTCTAGGAATACTACTATGCTACAAATAGGCCTGTCTTTAATGGGGAAAAAAAGACGCTGCAAGGAGCAGTGCTCTGTTCTTTCGACAGATTTCAAGTAACACTAGTAACAAAACACAAAGGTATATCTGAAATCCTAAGTACTTCTCCTTAAAAATTTAATTTAAAAGTAGTATCTTCCCTATGCTTTTAATTATTTAAGATATTCTAAAAAATATGTCATTCCAATAGAGGCCAAACCTAACCTCAGAAACATGTACCTAATAGTGTCAGTGGGGGTTATGTAAGTGCTTTCTGGCGACACGCTTTTTTGAAGGAAATACCTCTACAGCACAATACTGCTTTGGCAAAGGCAGTGAACCTTGTCATTAATGATATTGCCAGAATTTTTTAATTTTTAGTTGGGGTTACCCTGACATAATACACCTGTCCAGCATAGACCACACCTTGATACTTCTATTTCTAATTACAGCCTTTGTCGAGAAGATACTTGACACGTCACAACCTAGAGTTTGAGAAGTAGCCATGTACATTTTTAATAGCTGCTGTATGTCAGAGGTGAAGGGTGCAGTCCATTTTTTGATCTTAAAGACACAGAGAGAGAAGCATTCCTACATTAGATGAGCTGTAAAAGAAACTGTTACTTCAGTGTTAGCAGGTAATGAGGTTAATTTGACCATTAGCTTGACAACAGTACATTTGTACAATAAGAACATCTAACATTCTGAGAGGATCTTATTCCCTATTAAATACTGACAGGTTGCTTTCTTACAAGGTTTACTCCTTCCGAGTGAATCACATTTTTGGCTCCTTTGTTTCCAGCAGATGTGCCAATTAAGAGGCTTGTACCATAAGAAGCAGTATAACCTTTCCATGCCAACTTTCAGTCTTCATGGACAGGCTCATTCATATGCAGAAGGCAAGTGCAGCAGCCAAGGCATTTTATACCCCAACAGCAATCAAAGTTTTCTAGATATCTTTGCCAGATGACTTAACTACATTCTCCTGAGCCAAATACATTTTTAAGAGCACAACTTTATAGGCCAGACATGTACATCAGTATGAGTAAGACAAGGTCTCTTAGCCTCAGCTTCTTCCCAATAAGACATCGCTTCCGCTTCCAGCAAAGGCAGGAGAAAAAAGGCAAATGTTGATAGAAGAGGCAGATGAGCCCAGCCATCTGATTCATGCAATAGTGTTGCAGCGCCTGTGTAGAAGGTCATAAAGGGTTTCTCAACTTAAATAAATATCTAGAAGGCAGATACACTACTTATTTTTCAAAACAAGCAGGGCATTTCTGATATCAATGTAATTTCTTGCTAATTGAGAAACTATTCTTCTCTCCCTAGTAAGGGAATTCCCTTATCATCCCTATGAAGTCTTATATTCATAAAAAGAGCTTAAGCACTACAATGCCCTTTTATCCCCTTTATTAGAGAACATAAGAAAGCCTCAAACTGAGATTCCTGAAGGCCAGTCCATCCTGGCTAGGAAGCAGGCTGAGTTAGCCAACAAGATACAGAAAAAGTAACAGAGCACAAGTCCCATATTGACATCAAGGCCAGCCCATGCCAAAGGAAGACATTTCTCCTCACTCACCTCTTCCTGTAGCGCAGCAAAGAAACGCAAAAGCAAAAGAGAGGTCAGAAGCTTGTCCTTATTTAAAAGGAAACAGAAGGATGTGTCAGCAGCACTATCTCTGCTCACAAACTTGAAGATCTAGAAGTATAATGCTCACATTGATGGGACTTGGCAGACAAGATCCAGGGAGGAGAAAGCAGATGTTAATATTGTTGCTGTGCCCTGAAGACATCTCCTAAATCAGACCATCGATGGGAAAAGGGAACTTTCCAAGGAACATCTTGGCAGGCACCACAGAGAGGAATTCCATTCAAGTGAAGATTGGCATCTTCAGTTCCAGGTACCATCTGTAAATCCAGCCCCAAACATCTCAGCAACACTTTCCTAGGGAACACAGCTGCAAGATACGCCTAGAAACGTTGAGTTGAAATTTTCAATAGAAGTATTACACCCACTTGACCTCAATACAAGCAACTTGGGTCATAAAGAGAAAAATGTGGAAGAAGTACTGAGAGAAGGTAAATAAAGTATTGTGAAGGATTATATTAATTTGCCGTAGTGTGCTGAGTACATACAATATACAACCTTTCTGGAGAGAGATTTGTGAAGGGATATCTAAATCAATGTGCTGGGAAGACAAAATGCCCCTGAATAAGTTTCTAAAAGAAGCTCTGTTCCCATCTCTTTCTTGGATCATTTGCTTGCAGTTAAGGTTACATGAAAAATTCACACTAATCCTTCAGTTTCTGTTTGAAGAAAGACCAGTAGTGTCAGGCAGTGGACAGCAGGCAGTTCTCAAGATTCACTCCAGGGGCAAATTCATCTCACAAGCCAAAATTTAACTCTTGGTTAGGTAGCCAGTGTTCTATACAGAGACCACTACATAAAGACACATCTAACTTCAAGCATCTCAAACTCCCCATTAGCCCTGCCATGCTGTTCTGCTGCCCAGATTAAGGCTTTCGTCTCAACAGCAGCCTTTGGCAAGTAATATTTTTTACACAATTAACATCTTTAACTTTTTTTCCTGCAGAACTGGCATATTTTCTGAATAATCAAAAATGCAGGCAGGTCGAATAATACTTCAATCACATTAAAAAGGAAATCTTCATTTTTATGCAGCTTTTTATATCCATCCAACTACCGATGAGTAAATGACTCCAGGTAAAACTCACAATTACATTGATTCTTTTAAGTCTTTGTAAGAAGTACTGCATTTAAAAATAAACTAATCCCTATCTATCCAGAAACAGCAGGTAAAACTGAAAAGTTGATATGCAAAACTTTAGAACTGCAAATGACTTGCCAAATCTGCTTTGCAGTTTCATTTTAGACCACGTTATTCCAGTGCCTCACAGGTCACTCTCCCAATTGAATTAGACTGCTATATATTTTACAATCCACAATGTTTTCAAGGTTTTTATGCTGGGAGCTTCTGAATTTGTCCAAGTTCAAAACAATACACATTCAAAAGTGAAGAAGTTGTTGAAAAAAATTCAAGGAGTATGTTTCTAAGGAACCTTCTCAACACTACTTTTCCCTTTCTTTTTTTTAACTTGGCAGTCCTTAAAAGCCTTCATATTCTCATCTCCCAGATATCAGAACTCAGAGAAATGAACTGTTAAGGAATGTTACCATTTACACGAAAACAGTCAAACACAGGCAGTGTGAGTAAATAGCTGATATAAAGAGCACCATCTACTGACAGGTAGCATTTTGACAGACCCAGACAGTTTTGCAAGGCACTGTATATAGGGTTTCCACATTATCTAGCTTTTGAGGAAATCAGCTTTCTTTTGGAGATCTGTAGTACTTTTCACATGTTCTCTCTCACCTGTGCTGTCCCTTCCATTACATTTCAGCTACTCTTCTGCCCGCAGCTCACAAGACGGCCCACTTGCTCCAAGAGGTGGAAGCACAGTTCTAGCAGTCAGGTTTCCATCTTTCTCTCCCACTTGCAGCTTCTCACATGAAGTTACTTTTCCTTTGTAAACAGCTGCTATATTACCATTTTACAATTATAAATTAACATTTTATTATTAGCTGTTTACGACGACATTTCCAAAACCTCCCGAGTCAACATGGATTTTCCAATGAGGTTGAACGCTGAGATGCAATCACCTCATTACTGAAAGCTTCAAGGTTTACTTCATGTGATGAAACATCTTTCTATGTTCCCATGGAGGAGTTTAAATGGAGGTGGAAGTCTCTGCCTCACTTTTATCCTCCTGCTGTTTTACTTCTTTGAACCACACTATAATCTTTTATTATTTTACTACACAAAATTATTAGCAGATGCATATAAGAAAAGGCTGTTTCCTTACAGACAAAAAACCATTATCAATATCCACACATGGTTCTGTGCTATTTTCTTGGCCAGTATAATGAGAAATAACCTTTCAGAATGCTGTTTATCATCTTGATAACTTCTAAATCCAGGCATAAAGCACAACAGAAATGCACTGAACTATTATGGCACAGAGTTCGAAGGTATTTGCTAGCACTATCACAATTACTCACTGTGTAAGACTTGTATTGCAAAACAGTACAAGCTAGTAGTTTTTATATGTATGTTAGGAGAGCATAAAAATAGTAAAGTAGAACAACTTTTCTAACAAAATTCACTGGTCCTAAAGGCCTTCACTAATAAACATAAGAACCACTTACGATAATTAATCTCAAAAAAGAAAGCAGAAACATTCACGTATAGTTTTTGCTTTGTATTGCTTTACTGATTAAAGCACCGATAACATATCTAAAGCTCATGTGACTTATATTTTTATATTTTATGCAGACTCCAAAGATCAATGAAACTCAATTTACTGTTTTTATACAATAATCCTTGTCAATCTATTTAGAACAAGATTAAAGGAAAAATAACCAACACAAGCTTTGCTAAGTGAGAGGTCATACTCAACCCACATGTGGCAGATTAATAGCCATTGATAAAATTATGAGAGAAACTTTCTAATAAGTATGAAAGTTTCAAGTTCTATCTTGTTTTATAGCCCTACTTGCTTGTGTCAGCACAGAAGTTTTATTCTTCCAGTGTATTTGCATGCAGCAGTAACAACTTTATGGTTTTACCTCTTCCTCAATTCTAAGATTTATAAGTACAGTGGGATTTTCAGACTCATTCTAGAAATTGTTCTTCCACTGCACTGTATTTTATCCTCTGCAAAGTCACTCTTGCTGCAGTTGTACTATTTTACCTGATCTCCACCATCCACCAGCTATCCCTGCAGCCATGCCTTACTCAGCTTTTTCTTTTGATCCTCTGAGCTTAGTCATATAGCCCAAGCTACATAGATAGATAATTTCACTGCTCCCCATTCTGTTGCTCATGTAATTATAGCACTGGACACAGAGGGCTGCTACATTTCTCTGAACAAAAAATGTTTGCAATATCCTGTTTCACTGTAAGATTGCCCCATACTCACCTCTCTCATATTAGGACAAACTGAAGCATTTGGTAGAGGTGGTGAACTGGTGTAAAATCAGAACACTTTTGGTTATTAAGATTACTACTCTTTTAGATTGACACCTCTTGTTCCTTCTCCTAATCTGACTCGGTCTCTCCCTACCTCTGTTTAGACTGCACTTCCACAGATTTTTCTCTCAGCAGCAAAGCAATACTCTCCCTAACTACTGCCAGCATGCCAAAGTGATTAAAATAAGCCAAAATTAACAAGGAAGCGCTGCCAAAGGGGACATTTCTCACTGGTTGCTCTTGACCGACTAGTATAGAGTACTCTATCACTAATAAAAGCCAGAGCGAGATAATTCAGGTGGATGACAAATGTATTATCAACCCCCTTAAGTCAAAGAACTGAGAGTCAGCCCAAAATGAGAGAAGCAGGGATTGGGGACTGAAATGTCCTGAAGAATACACACCACTAAATGGGGTGCTCCACCATCAGCTCATTTCAGCAAGGACATTCTTGCACTTCCCCTCCATCGTGACCCCTCTCCACACTAGTACAAGTCCTGCTAAGATCCTGAAGTAAAGTAAATTTGTAGAGAAAAAAACCCAGAGGGTGGGGACAACCTGCAAACCCAGAACAAAAACCTAACCATGGGAGAGTGGTCAGGAAGATGATGATAAACATGCAAAAAAGTTAAATAAGAAGTTCATCGACAATGACCTGGTTTTATTTGCCACCATTGTGCCATGTACAGAGGAACTAATTTAATTTTCAAGTTGTTTATTTTGTGTTTTTAGAATCCCTTGCAATTTGCATACAATTATTTCAGAGCACAGCCATAGGATGCACTCTGGAGCAGGTTTTTCCGCCCCCAACATCAGGGCTATCCACACAACCTGATTGCATTCCACAGTATTCTTTTGGGAATCCAAAGCAAAGATAACTTCTGTTCCAATTATCCTTCTTTTTGGCTTTTGTCAGCATTTTTGAGTCCTTTGGAACCTGGAAACCAGTGCGGGGGAGAAAAAGTCGACATCGGAAAAAAGAAAAAAATGAAAAGTAATATCTTATACTGATTTCCTCCCAGTAAAAGGCAGGAGGGGTATATGTTGTAATGGACACACAACTAATTGAATTCCATATGAATTCGATTAATTTGAGAGTTTAATCAACATGCTGAACACTTACTGGATCTGAGCTGTTCAAAAATGTTGTTTAAAAATTAAGCCTTTCTAATACTAAACTATTTTAAGAGAGAAGTAAGGGAACATGAAACAACAGCTAAGCAAAATAAAGCCGATAAACATTTAGGCAAAAGAACTTTTCCAAAACAATCTCCCACCAGTTACTGTGAACAACTAACTATAGTTTGCAAGCCATAAAGCAGCTTTCCCTACAGAAATGGAAAAGAGTAGTGATAATTTAATAAGCATAAAGCTTAACAAGTGCTTCATGTTCAGATTCTTCTTCAACAGTCAACAACAAAGGTTTCAGAAACAGTTTTCCTCATCAACTTCACAAATCACCATCTAATGCTGATAGGTTGACAATTACACTATTTGTTCTTCAGGACAAACCAGAAAAAAGGCAAAAATTCTGAGTCACCAAAAGAGAAGTAAGGTTGAGCCAGTCTTAGATCTAACAGAGAACATATGATTGTGGGAGTCTTTAGCTCCAGAAAAAGTTTTTCTGTTTTATCAGCAAGGATATTGATTATTTAAATAATACATCTTCAAACGTACACACAAGCTTTATTTAGATAAAAGACCATATATCAGCATAGGTATGCTTAAGTTCAGTCACATCTACCTTTTCATAATGAAAACACATTCATAAAATCCTTCACAATCTAAAGTGTATTTCTAAGATTGAAAGCAATCAGCCTTGAATGAAAGATAAATTAAGTGCAGTTTTAAAATCATTAGATACACACTTAATTGTTATGTTTTTGTTTAAAGCAAGAAAAAAAGACAAAAAAGTATAGGGTGTCTAGGTCAGCAAAGTCATCAGTAGTTGATGGATGTACATATAGGCATTAAAGGGAAAATAGGCAGAACATAATACCCACTTATGATATTCTATATGTTAAGGACAGAAAAAAGGCCTCAAGATGTGCAGTAACTCTACCTTGTTCAGAGCTGAAGGTTTTCTATTTTTAGCTGTGCATGTCAAGGACACATTTAACCCTAGAAGTGCAGCCTGATTCATCATCACAATATTTCTTCCGAAACACTGGTAAAATTAGAAATAATTCTTCTATGTACATCTTCTCAGAGCACCCCCTACCAGCAATAACGATGACCTCTGGGTGAGGAACCAGAAAGTAAAGGAGATGGAAAAAACTGTTGCTCTAGACGGTGTTAATGACGGCAAGCAGTTGTGTGGCAACCTTCAGGTAAGCAGAAAATGCAATGTTTGTGTTGTAAGAAGCAATCAGTTTATCAGTTTCCTACAATCCAAAACAGTGGCCTTGCTCTCCCTCCCCAGGCTGCACACTCCAGCTGCTTGTAACTGTTGTAGCTCTTGAGGTTGTAAGGACATCTGTTAGCTGCTGTGGACATAAGACTGGCACAGCTGCCTGCTGAAACCCATACTGAGCTGCTTCTGCTGCAAACTTGCAGCTAGACTGGTGGGAAGCCCTGAGCAGGTTCTGCTCGTTCTTCAGCACAAATCAGGCATAGGCAGGCTCTGTACCACACAGATCGGCATCAACATCTTGCATTTCAGCCAATAGTTAGAGAAGCAAGTTTGAATACTGCTACATCAGTCTCAACTGGTCACTGTGAACTTTTTGACTCTAATAAATCCTTTGCTCTCCACAGGTGTACAGATGAAGGAAAAAGATACAGGTTCTGGAGGTAACAAACCAGTTTGGTAGGTGAAAACTGAACTGGTGGGCAGAAAACGACTGTGTGCCAGTCCATGGGGTCTCGCAGGTTTGGCAGACCAAAGACGACAGCGGTATACTTTAGGAATAAGAAAATATCACAAGCTTGCAAGAACAGAGCAACAGGCAGCACAAAAGCTAAAATAAGTAACTAGCTTAAAAACAAAAGGTAAGCTATTTTCTCTTCTTAAACCATGGATTTGTTGAAGGAATTGTATTCACATTCCCTAATCTCTTAAAGGGAAATTACTTATGATGTTTGTTATCAATAGTGTTTGATTTTTCCAAGTGCCCAAGGCCTTAGCTGCACATTAAAACTGGAATTGTAAATGTTAAAGAAACATATTGTTGCACTGCTTCCTCCCTCCCTCTGCTCTTCCACTGCAAACTTACAGCACTTGTTGTAGTTTAAGAGATGTCATACATGGATATCATTCTTGGTTTTGGACTAATTCTGCAAATGTCCAGAGTGGTTAATGACAATATAAAGGCACCCCATCAACATAAATAGAAGCACTGAAGTACTAGTGGGACACAGGCACTTAACGCCATTCCCAGGCTGAACCACTATGTCAAGATTTCACTTAATGGCAACACAGTCAAGGAAACCCCACGCTAATTACAGAACAGTTAGCCATAAAAATTAAAAGTGGGAAAGGGAAGACTTGTCTGTCATTAGACACCACATTCTCCTTACTTTCTGCTTGCCCCACTGATAATACACAGCAGCATAGAAAATGTCTGCTTTAACATTTGGGAGTTTTCCCTGGCTCCCTGCAGTAGCACATCAGCTACACAATAATCTGCAGCTGACTGTGGAACGGAGATAAAACAGAAACACTTCCAACTGAAATCCACATTCAGAAATAGATAAAAAGAACTAGTATTTGCAAAATGTGAAATGAAAGCATACTGAAAAGCCTCCTTGATTTCAAAGGTCATTACTGTCAGCATTTTTGCAGTGCCTAGAGGCCCCGAGACATCCCTCAGAGCCAAAGCATCACACATATTCTAGTAAAGGTAGTCCCCATCCACCAAATACTTCCAATAAAAATCAGAGGCATGACACAAAGTGCCAGTGGAGGCCTTCACCACTATCCACCATGGAAAACAGCTGGAGAATCTGTCCCATGGAGAGGAACAGGCCACAAATGAGCTGCTGCATTTGTTCCTCCCAAGTAGCCTGATCAATCCAATGTTTTCAAGTTTCAGAACACATTGCAGAGCTTTTGAACAAGCAATTTTACAGACCTATACATGCAAAAGACAAACTTTTGGTAACAGATTTATACCAAATCTCAGCTTTATATTGAAACAACAGTTTTAACTGGTCCAAATTATCACCAGTCTTCTACAGTCGGTAAACTGAGACATAGAACAAGAACTTCACTTCTAGTGAAGAGCAACTGGCTTCTAAAGTCCAAGACCAATTAAAAGAAAGGGGGGAAAATGAAACACACATTCCAAACAATTCCTTTTAATACAAAAGGCAGCCTTTTTTTCAGATTGAGCAGTATTTGCTTGCCAGATCTTCTTGAACAGAGCTGTATACATGGGACTAGACTACACTGAGTGTTCAAAGTATGATTTTTGAGGTAAATGCAACTTCTGAAATGCATTCTCCTACTGCATGGTTTCAGTCACTTCCATCAGACATTAGTAACCATTTCAGCAAAAACAGAGGCTGGTTAGCTAGTAAGGCAGAGAACAGAACTCAGTCTGAGATCTAAACACCTGAACTCAAGTGTCAATGTAATCCCTAAAGCATACACAGATTCAGCTGAGCAATGCTCACTTCAGATGGAGTCTCATCCCTCTCTCTACACTCTTCTGAGAATGCTGACAAATCTCCATCAAATACAGTAGGAGTCTGGATATCTAGCTTACACAGACACTGAAGTTTCCCTCATCAGCAAGCTCAATTCCACCCATGGTAACTGAGGGGAAGACAGACTCCACTCTGTCCCAGGCCACCCTTTTCCAGGCTTTCCTAATGAAACGTCTTCCCTCCCTGGCACCTCTGCAACGAGGGAAACCTTGACAGTTGATAACAGGAGAATGCCTTCAGACATTATAAAGGCTATTACGGTCCCACACCTCTTTTGTGATTGTGACACATTTCACTCCTTGTGCTCAGCAATTATGTCATTTCACAAAACTAAAAAGTTCCCACTTGTAGAGAGAAACGTGGACTACAGCAGCAGCAGCTGCTAATCAGTTTTGTCAGAAGTGTCCAGCTAACACATGTGGCAGATTAATTAAATTATTGTTACTACTCAGATGAGATGTGCTATTTGCACAACCTGCAATGCCAGCAGTAGAACATTAAACTGCTTTCCCATTTTAAACGCTAAATTGGTTCTGTAATACATTTTGTAATCCCTCTAATCACGATGCTATTATTTTCTTTACCAGGTGATTCTCTACTTTTCCTTCCCCATCATGGTAGTTGTGTCATTAAAATGCTGTTTAATTTTTGAAGCCATCTCTATACTTAGAGCTCTTAACATAGCTTCAAAGTGAAAGCAGAGGGTCTGGATTGCTTCGTGGAGCAGCTTCACAATGAGGCAAGCAGCAGAATGGGCGCTCTAAGTACATTATGTATCCACATGCTGTATGGAATTGCTTTTTCCTCTAAAATCCACTCCATCTTTCTATCTATATTTCTTTTTCCTTGAACAGAAGTTCTTTTAAATAATGCGTCTGTATACATGTGTCTATAGCATTAGACATCCCACTTTTTCTAGTGTACTACCATGGCTTTTTACTGCTTATGTTTGCTAACACATACTGCAATTGTTGCTTCTTTTCACACTACTGTAAGCGGAAGGAGCACAAATTTCACATTGATAGCTTTCACAGGACAACAGGAGCCAGATCAGACTACATTTCCCTCCTTATGCTCCCTCAGCTGCCTCTCTGTAACCATCTGCTCTTGCCTGCCCTAAACAACGACTGGATTTTTTCCCTGCAGCAGAAACCATCACTTTGCTGTGCATTTGTGCAGCCCCCGAACACACTTTGGGGTCACAGACTGCATCGTTCCGCACAGGCCAGCATCTTGCCACGCTTCACATGCATGCACAGAGTGCATGCAACCACTGAGAAAGTTTTCATCTTTGATTTTTTTGGTGAAAATCTAACTGTAAAAAGCTTGACAAACAGAAATTTCCCTTCCTAGTATCACTTTATGGATTGAAGTCATACATAGAGCATGCTTGTACAGACGAATTTCATAAAAGAACTCTTTAAATAGTTTGGAAGGTCAATCAATAGTGGTCTTCACGAGTAAACATCTGTTCTACTTATACCCACTTAAAGAGCTAAGTGTTAGTCTGAGCTAATTATTTTGACTTCCTCTGGAGAGAAAGAAGAGAAGCAATAGGAAAATAATGTCACTTTATGATGGGGGGTGAAGGAAAAGGAAATTATTAATGGTCCCCTTACTGTCTTACGCAGAGCACAACAAACTAACTCAGGCCAGATCTCCCACTCACACACGGCTGCTGTCAGGGCAGATGATACTTCACAATCCGCAGGCACTCAGTCAGGACAAACAGGAGAAGCCAGACGTTTTATGCTGAATATAGAAATCTTGCTGCAAAAACGTGGGCTTCCCTATTACAGTACATATAACAAGAATGGAAGCTAGAGCAAAAGGGAAAAACATGCCACAGCAAGAACACACCTGGATTCTGAATTAGGCGTTTGTCATCCTAATAAGCTGGCTTACAGCATGCCAACAGAGAGACATGTTTCTTGTTTCCCTGGCTTGTGACAATGTAAATTCTGAATGAAGCAACTATATTCTGCACTACAGTCAGGGTTACTCCAGCACTTCATTTACACTAGTAAACCCCCAGAGTGACAAACAAAATATCAGGCCCAGCTGCTTGAAATGTACAGGATCACCCAGAACTCCTGTTTCACTGTTCAGGATAGGAGGTCTGTCACTGCACAGTTCTGAACCTTCAGACTTCAGCCAGAGGTCATGAATGAGAGGCTGAGAGAGGAAGAGATACACACACATCAAACATTTCAGCCCCCAATTTAGACACTTGAAGGCAAGACAGCATGCATGCATCCAAGTAGGCAACACATGAAAGCAAAAGTCTATTGAAAATGAAGATAGAAGCAAGCATACTAACTATTGTGTATTACTAATCATCACAGAACGAAGTATTAGAAACACACATTGCTCTGAATTGTAATTATTTCAGATCTCTGATATTTACATTTACCAAATATTTTAAATCCACTTCAGAGATACTGCACATTCAGATTCTGTACCTATTTTTTCTAGTCATAAAAAAGACCCAATTCAATAAGTGGTGTTTTGTCACCCTTGCAGTCAGAGGAGACAAAGAAACATAAGAATTGAAAAAAAATAAAATCACACCGTATCATTCACATCACATCTATTGGCTTTCGTCGTGGTGATCCAATAACGACATTGGTAATCTGTTAATTAATTCTCCACAAAAATCAATTAGGAAGAGCAAACTTTGTCATTAAAGTAACATTTCACCATTCAGGGTCTGCACCTTCCGTGGTATACACATACAGGTCTGTGATTCAAACCCCCTTCAACCCCACTGCACGGTTTTGAAGCAAAACCTGGAGGAGCAGAACACTCATGGCTGGGACCACTGCTTGGCAAATGCTGTCTTTCTCACCCAAACCATTTTATAAGCTTGATCAAAAATGATAAAACCTGTGAAGCAGAAGCCACTGATTAAAAAACCTGGAGAGTTCTTCTAGAAAATTACTTTTTCTGTTTCTTGCCAGAGAACAGTACCAGGACTTTTTTTTTTAATAAGTAATAAATAACTTTTATATTTCTAAGAAGAATTCTGTAATATGCTTATGAATCGGAATCCTCACTCTTTTGTGCCTGGACATCTCACCACACACACCAAATACATCCTCAGCAGAGCAGAATTCCCCAGGAAGCCAGAAGACCTGCTTTTGCCCCCAGTCAGTCCCGAACTGGGTCCAGTAGGCTGACATAAATTCCCATCCTTTTGTCACTGAGCTTGGTCAGCCCTTCACTGTTTTTCGATGTCATTTGGAAAAAGAAGTATTTTTTTAAGAAAGCAAAAGCAACCAAAATAACTAATAAGCTGTGCTGCAACAAGAAGTATGGTCTACTGGTGTCTATATAGCACTTACCAACAGAAGGCAAGACAAAAAAGCTTCTTTTACCAGTTTCTTTTCACAGTTCTCATAAACATTTTAAAAGATTGTTAATTTGACTTTGAGTCAGATAAAGTAAATTGTCATCGCTAACACAAGATAAAAAGTCTAACTGTAGTGGTTGCCATTAAAGAAGCCTTTTTTCATTTGCTCCTGCTGCTGCCATATAATGAGACAAAGTGTGTCACCAGAAATGCACACCTTACTTATGAATCATAATGCCCTGAATAAACCATCTTCTAATACATGAGGTACCAGATTTGTTCGGAAAGCTGCCTTCTGTTAAAGCCTATACTTAGGGGAGTACAGGGCTTCAAAAGCATACTAAAACTTTTAATTTCTTTTTTAGCAGAACTCCACCCTATGGCTCCAAATGTCCTGATTCATGTCTTTACCTATAGATAAATATGATATTAAAACCAATCAGACCAGACAAAAGAGCTAGAAGAAGCATTTCAATGAAAAAAGAATTCCAGAAAACACGCACAGCAGAGGCCAGCTGCAGAAGGTGTTAAAGAAATTACATGTATTAAAAACCATATTAAAAATACCTTTGCTATCTCCTGTGATGTTTTCTCCTCTGTAAAAGTGCCCACTCAACTGCCTGATTTTTTTATATACTACGAATACTGAAAAATCACTTACTGACCAAGAAGTGTGCATATTTATACACATAAATAAACACTTTTAAATACAAAAAGCTAAGTATTTTACACTTCATGTAATTTCCTTAATTTGTATTATATCCTGTACGTTATCAGAGTCTCTCCAGATTGTGCACACCAGTTTAGATATGAATAATCTTGGCTTTTTCTGGACATGCTCACATTTGTAACAAGATGGTTCTTTAGGGAACCAGCTGAGGGAGACTAAGATCACTGTTCCATTTTCTATTAAAATCCTACCTTAAAAATTAGAATCCATACTAATCAGGAGTGATCCTTCATTCACACTCCACTTTCTGCTGACTGCAACCCAAATACAGAAAATAATACTTGTACTCCACTATTTATATTACCGTAACTGCACAAAAAACGAATTTAAAATCTGTCTGTAGCCAATGACTTCTCAAAGTTCTGCAAGTCCATAGCTGAGGGCAGAAAAGGGACATATTTCATTAGAACAGAGATTTTGCTTGTTTCTTTGGACAGCAAAACCTTAAAGCAGTCACGGGTTTAAAGTACTGGAACTGGTCCTGATGAAGACAAATTCGGAAGCTGAAAGCAAAGAAGATGGCCCGTAACGTATCTTAAATTGCATTCAATACACCACATTGTTTTGTGCAATGTAAGTCTCACTACTGCGGACATGCAGTATTTGTTAATGTTATTTTAATACACAGGATTGCAAAGAAACCTTTTTACAAACAACTGAGCAGTGAAGAAATATAAAACAAATGGATCTGCCCACAATGTTTTATTTACAATACTTGCCTCTATTCCTGCTCATCTTTCTACTGTTAAGACATGATTGCATGGATAAAATTCCATGACGACAGTTTAATTCAACTCCTAAAGCCACACAAGTTACAAATTCAACTCTATATTCACAGTTTAGAAGATAAAACAACACGATTGCTAAATTTAACACAGAGCAAGTCTGAAAAGATAGGCCACCTCAGGCTATAACATATGAATCCAGACAAAAAACATCACTAAGTTAATACCACACATAAAAAACAAAGTTACTAACAAGACAGCAATACATTCAGAAAAACAGTTCTCTTCAATAGCTTGATATCGTTATGTCATACTTACTCCATGAAGCAAAAATTTTAGTAGTTTTTGGCGGTTTGTTTTAAACTCTCAAGCATGTCCAACTTCTAAATAAAACTACTGCATTCAGATGTAGGAAATCAATAGTTCATTTCACTGCTTTGAGAGCAATACACTTCTCTTCCCTGGCTATCTCCAGCAAGGACAGCCTTGGAAATGGTTTTCTATTCACCAATCCAACAAGTACAGCTTAGACAGTGGAAACAGGTTCCATTACATTAAATCACCAATATATTTCATCCAGATTTTCCACTAGAATGAGTCTTTTGCAAGCAAAGACAAGTTTGATGATCTGCCCGTGTTCCATGTCAACTACATATAAGCCCATTCTCAAGTGGAAGCCCCATTGCGTCATTTAGCTTCTTCATGTCTAACCTTGCAAAATCTCCTCTGAGCTTAACATAACTCCTCAGCTTTCAATACAGGGCAGATTTTCATCTGGTGATGTTGAAACATGGGCAGGGTTAGCTTGCCTTTGTCTGCAAAAAGCTGGGTAAAAGCGTTATTAGCTGAGCTTTCTCTCAAACCCCATCCAAAATTCGGTGGTCTTGCTACCAAATGGATGATTCAAAGCAAGAGCACAAACCTATTCTCAAAGGGTTCAAGAGAAATCAGCAGCATGCAGTGATTTTGATCAATGCCAGCCTGGCATCGTTGGATCGAGTTCAACAACTTAAGACAGAATTAAATGAATTTAAACTGTGCTCATTTAAAACTAGGTATTTTAGGTAAAAATCAGACCTTTATTGTTAAGGCTACTGCTCAAAACATTTAATGCTGTTTTACTCTAAAAGTGAAATACATCACAACTGCATGAGTATTACTCATTAGATTTATTGCACTGATGACAGTAGGAAATAATCTTATTTGTGCTGCCTTTGAATTAAGTGTTATTGCTTTTTTTGGACCTTGAAAAAAAAATGACAACACTCATTTTATTTGCTCTATTAACTCCCAAAGTGTCAGATTCAGTAAAAACTCTGTTTTCCACTCTGCAGAAATCATCTTGGTTTAGGCCTTTAAAGATCAAAAAGACTGATAAGGCTTTTAAAAAAATGAGATTCTTCAACATTCTCTTATTTTTCATTCTAGTTAAAAACGCATCTAATACAACAAATTATTGTCCTATACCCAAAGTATCTGGAGAACACACATTTACCTGCACCCGCTAGTCCTGCCTGCTGCACACAAACAAGAAACAGCAGCTTATGAGTGAAAGCAGACACTTCATATTAGTCTTTAGGAATTCACTTCTTAGGTTTGTTTATTAGCTGACATACCAGAGATAAAGAATAACAAAATATATAGCTCAAGGCGCGTGTGCGCTAAAACTCCACAGCTACACCTTGCTTTTCTCAGACTGTTACTTTTTCACATTAGCATGTCTTTAACAGAATGATAAATGTTTTTCAAGCAGTAGCCAGGACTTCCAAGAAGACTGGATTCTTTAAGACTCACCAAAATAAATAAGAACCCAGTCCTACCTACCTTAGCTATTTCTGGCTCCACTTGTTGCCTCTTGGGTGTCTCTTTTGACTCAGGCCCTTTTGGAGTACTAGTGTTCCTAACAGAGGGCGATTCAACTCCTTCACCTTCAAGCTGTAGATTAATACCTTCTGTGGACACCGGGTGATCAACACCATTTGGATTCAGATTGCAATGGATAGCTGGGAAAAAATACAAGAAAGAGAAAACACTGCTTAGGGAAGAACAACTCAAAGTTACAAACATCTGTCACAAAGTATTAGGAAGTGCCATGTGGCAACTAGAGCTATGTCAGATCACGACAAAACAACTGCCTGTACCTTGGCAAGGATTCAGGGTGAGATGTTTAAGAGAGAAATTGAGAGGCAAAGCAACACTGTTTGAGGTTCTTTTGTGCAGGCTATTGTGTTGAACTGTGCTCTACAGGATTCACTACAGCATCCAAGACCCTAAACTTACAGCATTTACAAGTGTAGGACAATATATCCCATGTATTCACCATTCAGCCATACCTCTTTTTCTTTTCTAGGCAAGCAAATTGAAGTTTTCCTATCACATTTTCAATTACTAAAACATTCTAGGTCCTAAACAATGTAGGATAAGTAAGCTGTGCGCAGCAAGTCAGTCTTTGCACAGAGTAATGACTTACCCAGCTGATTTATCTCCCCTTCAGCACTCTGTACCATGCAAATTACCACCTACACCATCCTAACAAGCAAGAGGGACGTACTCTCTAGGAGCATATAATGAGTTGTGGACTAATGACAGCAGAGTAAGGAAAGCAGCCATAGGAAGAAATAAAACGAACGCAAACCATACTGTAAAAATGCACACTTAGAACTACAGCAGTAGTTTAACCCTTTTCAGTCTGAAATTTCCAGTTCTGAAATTTCACGTAGAGAGTGGCCTTAACAGCCTTCTTGGCACATTTAGTGATTCGTGTGTGGATCCTGAAACAACTTTCCCTTTACGCAAGTATCCGATTTTTGTCGTTTATGTACTTGGGTAACCACGCTACTTTTGGCACTACTCCTAATTAATGGTCCCAACTTCCCTGGATGCAAAAGAACTTTGCTCAGATACCGTGGTACAGTGTTTCACTGACCTGAACAGAAACCCAAAACACAATATAAAGACAAAATAAAAGCTGCCCTTTTACTCTTGTTTGGCTTAGAAGCAAAGGGTGGGGAGCAGGGGAAGGAATGAGGACTGCCAGTTTTTACTAGCCCTTAAAAGCCTCTCACAGGAAACTGGCTCAAGCAGCTGGAAAAGGCAAAAGGTCCTTTACTGCAGCACCTTTTGAAAATCCATTCACCTGAAATCCCACAGTCTTAATTGAACACTTTGAGCCTAAAGTACAGCAAATCCTTGGTGTGGAATTATAGCAAAGGCCAAAGAGTTAGCCTTTTCTCCTTGGGATTTTAAAAACATCCAAATATTTGTAAAAGATAAGTCATCTGTCCAAGTACTACAATATCTATATCTGCAAGCTAGGGATAGAAACATCTGTCTTCAAGTCATTATGAAGCACAGTTCATTAACAACACAGAGATCGAAAGCACTAAAGAATTGCAAAATGTTTTATTACAAACTGCAGCCATTTCGTATAGAAGAACAGAAAAATATGTTACTGGCCCACAGAAAGCTAGAAAATGAAACTAAAACCAGGAAGCGAACCAAATCTCAGTCTCACTATGAATAGCTGTAGGGGATCAGTCCTGGACTTCTTTCGAGTGTAAAAGAGGGAACAGTCAATTCTTTAGCAGACACCACTAGAGAAAGAGGAGGAGGAAATCACTAGACTACATCATGTTCACAGCTGAGTCCTGCAGAGACCCCCTTCTGGTGACGGAAACAGAAGAGATGAACAATGCAGAGTTTCTGAAGGTGAGTCAGAGTTTCTACTGGGTACCCCAGAGATGATCACACGAGAAAGATTTCCAGCTAAAATTCCCTTGTTTCTCAGAAGGGATCATCCATCTGCTTAGGCCTTGCATAGAGAGGTGTGGTTTTGCCTTAAAAACACTGAAAACCCTCCAAGAATTCTTTGAGGGACTCTTGGCTTTCCCCTTCAGGCACCAATTTCTCAAAACCAAGAGCATTTTTTGTCTTAAAAGGGAAAAAACCCACCTAAGGAAAAGGGGTCTGCAGCAGTCTGCATGGCTGTGGTTCTTATGTTACCTGTCTCATTTTAACAGGGCAGGAATCTGCAGTTTCTTCCTGACACCTGGAGAGCTGCTGCAGAGACTTGTTTCCCAAGCCAACTCTAAGTAGCTTTTCCCTAAGTCTAGCTGCAGCTCTTCTTGCAAGTCTCTTTCTTTCCTGATTCAGTCTGGTTCTGTTGGTTGGCTGAAGGCAATGCAAAACCAAATCCCATTTTTCTGGCATGGCCTCCCACTGCAGAGAATGGAAAAATAGATGACTGTCTTCAAGTCACTTCCTCCTACTAGTTTTCCCAGCCACACCACTGAGTCAATACAAAAGAACTACTTAAACTTTAAAAATATTAGAGGCACTTACTAACTTTCAAGTCCGTTATTTCTAGGTACTCTCCAAATCCTTTCCTGGATTTTGCTTTTGTTATGGCTACAAGACTATGATGGAACTGAACTTGATCACAGTTGCTGCTTTATTTTTCTGTTGCAGACCTCTTTCTGTGTCAGAGAAAACACAAAATCAGCTTCACTGCAGAAGTAAAAAATAACAGGCTTCACCTTCTCTGACTCTATGGCAGTTATGGGGAGGTATCCAGAACCTGCCAAGCTGTTATGTTGAAGGGAGACTTTGGGACTTTTAAGCTGCCATGGGAGGTTTCAGAGAGATATGGTTTTGTGGTTTATACTTACATCAGTGTGTCTTAAGACACAAAAAAATCCTTCTCCCTTTCCTAGACCATATCCATCTGTCATTATCTATCTCCTCTACATCATATTTACCTACATGAAAGAAACAAGTAATTACTAATGACTAGTTCACTTATCCTCCAGACCACAGAAGAGATGGATGTGATCCACCAAGACAGACATCTTGCAGCCCACTGAGGACAGAAACTCTTCTGTTAGTAACCAAACTAATTCCCTCCTTCACAAAAAACGGGATATAGACCTAATCAACCTGTAGATATACTCCCTGCACACCTTGCTCCAGCAAGAGCTGGAAATTAGCAGTGAAAGACATTTGGCATGAGAGCCATAAAAATCCCGCCAACTATCTTCTGCAACGATCTCGCCTAGCTGAATAAGATGACTCCTGCACACACATTTGAAACGCTAACACACCTCAGCTGCATCCAGAAACACGCAGGTTTTGGCTGTAAGCCCCCTTTCCAGTGCTTGCCAGAGAGAAATTGCAAGGCACAGTGGGACTTAACACTGCCTGGAAGAACACTGCCAGCAGCAAGCTTCCTGATGATTGCAACTCCTCCTTTCCCAGTGCCCCTGAACAATACATATTAGGGAGGAGGGTGGTAGGGGATAGACAAGGAAAGCCTTCTGGGTCACAGCATTGATTTACCATGCATTACAGGGAGCAAATGATCCAGATTTCTGATAGTATGGTAGCATAAGCATCACCTGAATGGCTTACAAAAAGCAATAAATCACATGACAAGATGATGCTTGACTCTTAAGCCCATCGCTCTTTCAGGAGTAATGAAATGTTTCAGCAATACTTTACATTGGGCTCCTTCAAGATACAACAGAGAAAAAAAATCAGAGGGCAAATACATACCTGCCCATTAACTTTTTATTGAAAAGAGGTAACTGGTTTAAAGAAACACAAGCTGCCTCAGGGAAGACTTTCATATGTTACTGACATTGGGAGGGGGGCAGGAAGAAGACAACTTTTATTTCCTAGAGATAGAAGGAAAAGGAAAGACTTCATCTCTCTCCTTCATCTCCATCAGTCTTGGCTTACCATACACTAGGACTGAAACTGTTCCTTAAGGAAGACACACCTAGAACAAGAGCCTTAGCATGGGGAGAAGGCAGACTGAAGAGCAGGAGGAAAAATATGCAGAGGTAAGGATAAGTATCTCAGTCATCTGGCAAAGCTAATCTCTTCGTCATGAGCCATCTTTAGGTACCCAGCTCTATTGTCCGTTAGTGCTGCCTCCAACATTCAGCTACATAGAGGACAAGAAGGGGTTTACCACACAAATACACATATCCATCTCTGTAGCAGACAGAGGTGGAGCTCTTGCCTCCTTTAAAATGTCAATACAAACCATAATTATTCTCTTTCAAGATTCTTAAAAGCAGGTAAAGAGGTATACCTTAAGTGAATAACAACATATTCTCTTTATAAATCAGCACCTTACATAATTTTCGCTAGACAAGACCAGCTCTAAACTCAGGACCGACTAGGCAAAACTAAAGGGGCTGAGGGGCTGGCAGCACCCAGGGTTAACGTCCTGTAGAACTCAGTCTAAGCAGCTCTTACAGAAGAATTGTAAATCACCAAGTTTACTACAATCCAACACTCTGACACTTTTAGTTGACTCTTCTTAAATCTCTTTCAGGACTTAATGACATTTGTCTGGAAAAGATTCTACCTACAAAGTTGTTTCTTGCTAAAATACTAGCCCGGGCTCTCACTTCTCATCACCCTGGTATTAGCTGACGCTAGCTCACCCCACCCTCTGCATTCGGACCATTTTCCCACACCGCTGCTTCGACAATATCCCTACTGTCTCAACACCTCCTCACTCTACCAAATTAAATCCACCTCATCATTCCCATACAAGTACATCAACACACCAAACCCTACCTTCAAATCAGCTGATAGTATCAGTCTAATGCCACTAGATATCAGCAGTACCATTAGATTTTTAAACAGAACCTCTCCCAATATTCTTCCATACAACCTCAATATTCATATCTCAGTAATAATACAACTCTTCATCCAGTTTCATAGCACTTACATTCTCCTTTCCCTGATGAAAACTCCATGTAACAGTAGATTAATGCTGTGTCTTTTTTCATGCTCTCCAACAATTGTCACTTAACTTGAACTGAAAACTTTCTGTGATGGGAACTTGTTTTCTTTTGGGGAGGGAGGGTGCATGTTCTGCACCGCTCTGCACAGCAACAAGCACATGACGAATGTTGCTGGCAGACACAGTAACACAGATCCACAGATTACATTTACAAAACAAACTATTATTTAAAACAACAGTACTTAAGTGCTCTTGTACTCCTAGCTCAATGGTAGAGCTGAATCTACAGGAAATTATCCACTTTTCTAGCAACTTAAAGAAAAGACTGCTGAGATCTGTCAAGAGTCAACAACTCTGTGAGAAAATAGGAAGTGGAGCACCCAAAACGCAAAAATGACCATGTCTGTCCTAAAAAACTAGGGAAGGAACAAAATTAATTAAACACATAGCATATTTTTTCCTCACATAAACCTAAGTCCTTTCCATGTACACAGAGCAGACAAATTTGTTGTGCTGCAGAAGCTGATACACACGAACTGTGCTCCGTGCCCATGCAGACCTCTTATGGCACGTGTATGCAGTTCAAAGGAAGAGCTTGCAGGGCAATGTGAACGCTCTACTCCCCTTGCTACCTCCCTCCCAGATGTCAAGCAGCCACAAGACAGCTTGTCTGAGCACGCTTGATGGTACACAAGAGTCACCAAGAGCCACAGTAGATTACTGGCATCTGGGAGCAGGCCTTGCATTTCACTCAAGGGTTCTCTGTGAATGCTGTCTTGAGAAAAGCCTGAAGGCAGTCTTCAAAACACACCCTTGATATATCCAAAGTTTTGCATGGGCAGATGGGAAGTCTTTGTCTCTCCATCTGTAGGCTCGAGGCTTAGCAGATCAGACCTATGACCAATTGCTACTTCTGTGCAGTCTACTGTCTACCGCATCAAACGTTTCATAACTCCTTGTTTCAATGGGAATACTGCTGGCTGCTTAAAATTTTAAGCAGATCAATTAAGGTTACATTAAAGCCTATTTGGCAAGTACCTGAGTTACACGCAATAACAATTGCTCTATTCTATAAAGCAACAGAGTAAAAATAGCATCTTCTTACTCATCTGCCCTGTTCCGTGTGCATCACAGTCATATGCTAGCTTTTGCTATTCAGAGACAAAAAGCAGGAGCGGGAGGTACTCATCCAACCTCTGTAAGTCCTTAGAAAAAACTTTCATATGTCAACTACTGTCAAACATGCAAGCTCCATTTTATGGAGCATTTTTGCCGCAGACTTAGTTGTACAACGGTGAGAGGTGTCCATACGATCCACCTGCTGCTCCCACAATAAAATGCCACGCTGTTGAATAAGACAGACAGAAGTTAGTCTGTACAGTTGAAACGTTAAACTTAGGTCATACATAGCAGGGACCTTATCAAAAGGATCCAAATATCTTTTCAGTCATCTCAAGTCTTCATGAAGGTCACAAAGATTTCACAGGTATTTTCAGGAAAGAAGATCCTACAAGACCTTTGGACAACAGCTCTCACTGGACCTTTCCTTCCATCTCTGCCCAGTTCTTAGTTAGAAGCACATCAAATTTCCAGTCACATCAAATTCTGCAGTCAGTGCTTTCAATCAGATTTCTATACACTTCCAGGTGCTGTATTTCAATACTGAGTGGTCAAATAGCATCTCTAGTGCTTTTTACTTGCCATCATTCACGAACTGCTTTAACTAGGTTGATCAGATTCAGGGAGACATTCACATTGAGAATACTGAAATTTTATTCCAGATTGAGATAGCTGCTCACATCAACCAAACCAGCAAGAAGCATCTGTACTGCAAAGTTCTTCCTGTATTTCCAGAAGCTTGTACTTCATTAGTAACTCTGAATATCCCTAAAAAATATCGGATTATTTCTAAGTTTGTCTTACCTGAGCAATTGCAACTGTTTCTGTAATACTAAAAAAAAAAAAAAGATTAAAAACAGCTAATAAAGATGAATTTAATTTGTACCATAAAACATAGGATTACTTTGACTACTTTATCTGGCTTCCTATGGATGGTCCGGTCCATCTGCCTTACCAATCAGTTTCTAGCTTTAAGAAACTTCTTCCTCCTGTAGGAATTATTTCTCCATACACTCATATCTTCAGCTAAAGTAAATCAGCACAGTTCCCCAATCCATAAGTTTGGACCAGCTGTGTATAGGGAGAAGAAAGACTCCTTGGCTGTCTGCAGAAAAGAAACACTGAGCCCAGAATAAGAAATCCTCTTGTACAGTTTGTCTGTCTTTTAAGACCCTCATCCTACCAGGATAGTATGTACTTAAGTTTACACAGCTAAGAAACTTATTAGTGCATTTTTGACAATTTTTCCGACTGGAAACTACTTATTTTATGTATGGCAATAACCGCTTGCCATCTCTTATCTCATAGAATTTGACAAATGCTGTAAACATAAATGACAGTTTCTGTTACACCTGTTCTCCAGGAGACAGATGCATATTATCACTATGCCAGACAGACCTTGGAGCCTCAGCAATGCAAGTTCTGCCTTCATAACAGCAACAGGATTTCATGATAAAATGCAGGCATAGTGACTGGACAGCCAAATTATTTATGAAGTGAATAAGTGAACTCATAGAGAATAAGTAACGCAAGTCTACCACAAATCCCGTACAAGTATAGAGGAAGAGGAGATTACCGGCAAAGAAGAGGACTAGCAAGCTATGCAATTACCTAAGAGCAAAACGGATCTTAGTGAACAAAGTAATAAAGGTCAGTAAGTAACATGCATCACATGTACAGGAACATAACTTGAGCAGTGGATTACAATACAAGATAGTTGGTAGTTTGTTTTGCAAAGTAATTTCAACCTCTGTCAATAAGAAGGCTTGTGTGAGCATCTACAAAGCCTCTCCTGAAAAGTGAAACAAGTCCTCTGGATTTCAAGTTTGTAAGATGTACAGACTTGCAATCAAAGAGGGTGCTACAGGAGATAAGAAGTGTAAGTATGAAAGGCAAAAAAATCGATGGGTAGATAGAGAGAAAGAGACCCGAAGCGCTCTCTGAAGAAAAAGTATCCACCATACACTGCAATTGTCAGCTGCCAGTTGACACAGAGAAACTCCAGACTAGGTACCACTGCTGCCCTCTGAGGATTTCACAGTGAATATGGAAAGGAAGTAGACAGATAAGTAACACATCTGGGTTAGAAACAGGTCTTCATTAATTCCACTGTTGCTGGAAGAAATTTGTCTTGAAGTCACTGCTTAGGAGATTAGCTAGTCACGCTCCATTGCAAATCACTTTTATAAGAATGCCTCATCTCAAGTCCTAATAGCACTACCATTCAATTCTATAATCAGCTTGCATTACATCAGAAACCTTTTCCAAACACGAGTGAGTGTACTCAGCATACAAAGAACGGTTCAGACACACACAGGTTAGGTCTTTATTACAGCATCAGAGGTGTGCTGTCATGTATGTGCAAGCACAGATCTCTGTCTTGGACCTACTCATGAAAGCTGCCATCTGCTGAACATGTGGCTCAGAAATGGCTGCAGTTCAGCTGTGGATCCAAGCTTTATTTCTTGTCCCATGAATGATGCCCAAAGTCATCAAAATGCAAAGGAAGATGTATTTATTCATTCTCACCAGCATAACTAGTTTGCACTCTGGCAGCTGACTTCTGTCTTCCATCCTGCTTTTCTCTCAACTGCCTAAAAGTTATCTCCTTTATCATTATTCAAGACTACCCCTTCCCTTGCATGTTGAACTGAAGAGCTTGGAAACGCCTTCTTTTCTTCCCCTAGTAAAATTCTTCACCTCCTACTACTTACTCATACCACCATATACTACTCACTCTAGTAGCCAAGCTGATTTGTGTAGTGACAAACCATTAGCTGAGAGCACACAACTATATTGCTACGGGAAAATCCAGGAGAAAGTTTCTATTTACACACATTACAATTCTTCTTTCTTTATGTTTCTGAAACAGCATTATTAAAAGTCTCTTTCTTGCTTTTACTAGGTTATTTGCAGAGAAGCAAATCAACTCAACTAAAATCCCCTCCAGGGGAAAAGAAAAAAGCCACAACAACAGGGCAGAGGCAAATAAATTAGTAGGGGAATGGAGAGAAGTAACGAACATTCAGCTGTAGAGTATGAGCTAGCAAGGTTCCACATTACAGAGACAGACAGGATGGCACTAAAGACAGGCTACAATCCACCCCAAATGTTTTCCACATGCCCTTTTCCTGTTCAGTATTATAGTTCCTTGTGAGCATATTGGATCTTGTAATTGAACAGAGTTCACTTCAGTCTCTCTGCCCACTTGCTCTCTTCATCTAGGAGCAGCACATATTAGGGTGAATTCTTGCTGTTCTAAGTCCTGAGCCCACCCTTTAATGCCAAGTTTAGCTCATACTGCACTGAGAACAGGCAGCTTCAGGCTCTCCTGATGGTCTCTCTCAGACCTTATTTCACCTCATTTATGCATGGCGGTACAGCAGTTTCCAGCCCTACCTGCGGTGTGGAACAAGTATTTTCCAGCATTTCTATAGCTGCAGCAAAATGTGGCACCCTTCCTTTCCCCACAATCCCATTGACCTGACATAGCAGCGAGGATTCCTCTTACAGAACAGGAGCAGTTCTTATATATTTTGGCAAAAAGAGCTATATCATGACCCTGTCTGTTATTGGTTTTATAGCTCAGTGCCCAATTCCCCATCTCCTCTTTGAGTTTCTGGGTTGCCCTGGCCAAATTCTCCTGTCGGTTACTTGATGCAAATCAACCTGTTGTGGTGAGCGGAATTGTTCTGGATGGGCTTAAGATGACTTTGTCATAAAGTGATAAGGCTGAGTCAGACTAAAAGTCTGGCCCTTTACACCACTGCTTAAGGAAATGGTATGAGAGCAGAGCATAGGTGAATTGATCCTCCTTTGGCAGTTAGGAATGACCCAAAGTTGGAAGTGGCACCTGGGAAACCCTGTGTTATATGAAATACTACTTTCTTTTTTTATTTTAGGCACAAAACCGTACAGCTTCTTTGTTCTACTTGTGAACTGGTTCCTTTTTCACCTTCTCCAAACCATTCATCAATGTCTAAAGATTCTCTCCATGGTTATCTCTTTTTCCAAGCTAAAGAATCCGAACCTTTGTAACACACCACATCTCTGACCAGCTGACTGCACTTTCCCATACTCTTCCCAGTCCTGTGCCTTTTTTGGGGCATAGCAAGGGAGTATTCAAAATACAAGAGCACTATGCAATGACATAGGGAAAAAAAAAAAAAGATGTTTCTTGCCTTGTTCTGAGCTCTTCTTCATAGTTCCTGAAATCCCATTTGCTATTTTGACCATCAACAGCCAGACAGTTTCAGAAGACTTCAAAATTACTCAATTTTCTGGCCATTTTCTCCACCTTTGCCTTTGGCACCTTCCAGAACTACTCCCTCTACAGTCTCTCCATGCTTTGACTAAACAATTGAGGGTCGAGTTGTCCAACTGTTACTCTGCATGAGTAAATATCTATATCCATTCAAAGGCAAGAGCTCTCACGAGAAATAACCCACAACAGGATTGCTCAGTACCAGCCTCTGAGTATCTATCTCCTGTGCACAGAAAGGGGAGTCCTTGCCTCAGAGATGATAAAGTTTGGACAAAAAGAGAGACAACAGAGAGACGGGTAAGAGCACAAGAGGGTAAAGCTGTCTCAGCCACGATTGCAGAGAAAGCTGACACCAGAACCAGGCACGGTATCCCCAACAAACCCAGAAACTCAATGCAGGGTGCACTGAGCAGTAGCCCTCCAACAGTTGCAAACTAGCTATAGCACTTTCAGAACCCAACCGGCAAAACAAAAACTTACAATACTATCCAGACACCTGGGCCTGGACTAACTAGCAAGCCTCCACAGACAAGGTTTTGGACAGAAACTTCTCCATGGTTATCAGTTGAATAACCTACCTGGCTACAGTACTTTACTCAGAGACTCCCTCTGCTGCTTCCCTGTCACAACTCCTGTGACACACCAATACTGGGAAGTGCAAGAGACTGACTCGAAACAGCTTGCCCTGGCTTCACACAGAGAGATGTGAAAGAGAGGAAGAAAGCTACAACCTTCTTGGATGTTACCTGCCATGACCGGACATCTCAGGAACAAAACAAAAAAAGATGACAAAGCCCTCTCAAGAATAATTCTATTTTATAATTTCCATTTAAGAGGTACACATCAATCTTAAAACATCAGTACAGACTTTGCTGGTACTTTCCAGTAACGTGTTAGTAAATGTATTTAATGTCTAATTCTTGTAATTTGCTCGTTTGGCTTCTTTTCTGGGTGGAGAAAGTACATGAACTTTCAAAGCACCATTCCTTCCTTTTGTCCATACATCACCACCACCTGACAAGTTTTATCCTTATGATGGAATTCGATGGCATTGAAACAGCCAATTTATATTAAACAATGTCCTTCCTGAGTCTTCAAAGTATTTTAAAGGGTAAGGCCAAGCAGTCATGGAACTGTATCCAAATTGGTTGACCTGAATGCACTTCTGAGCTTCAAAGTCCACTCTTACCCTATAACCAAATTTCAGCCAAGGGAAAGGCAGTGACACATCAGATCTACACTGTATGTTGATTCCTGCCTAATCCGGGTTCAATTCTAAAAGCAGAAAGGAGAAAATGACTGCGTAACCTGCAATCATATGCACACCCCACCACTCAGTCTGAACATGCCCAAAGGGATTTCAGTGCAGTGACATTCTTTGTTGTCACAGCTTTGTTTTGGGGTCTTAGTTCCCACAACGGAATGCACCTCTGAACTTCAGCTCAGTTTTCCTATACTATGCCTAAAGAACACAGTGTACCTGTTCAAAATGAGAACTTGCAGTCCAAAATAAGACTCCTGGCCTTAGGTAGCAACATTATTCCTTTGGAGAGGGATTGTTGACTATCTACCTTGTTAAAGACAGATGCAACAAACTAATGAAGCTGACTTTTTCGAATGTAGCAGCCTAGATAGGAAAGTTCTAAGCAGTGGTTCAAAGCAGACGAGCACATGCTGCTACCAAGCTGTACGCTCACTGGGGCGGGTGGGAGGGTGGTGAGGTGGTGGTGTGTCAAGAAGGGAAGTCCCATGTTCTGAAGATGTGCTGTTGCTGAGCAAGAAAAAGGATATAGATGTTACAGTCCAACAAGACAGCTGACACGTGAACGCAGATGGGAGACCTATGTTCCAGTCTGGAATCCCATAATTGCTGCTGCCAAGTGGTCACTAAATAACATACAGAACTGTCACCAAGACCAAAGGCTGGAGTTCAGGTCTTACTCCTCTCTGTCCTGTGTGGACCTCCACCAACTGGTCTTACCCATCTCCTCTGCTATGAGTCGCTGGGACAGTTGCAGCTGGAGAGGTAGATGTGTATCTCAGCCCTGCTTCCAACTGGCAGCTCTTTCCAAACCACATATTTGAGTCCCTCAACCTAAGGAGTGGTTGGAAACTGTTGAAGAAAACAAGAACATTGATGGAAACACGTGCTATTTTTGAATGACAGGGTTTGTTATTTCTTTGCTCCGCAGCCAATTAAATGTGCTGAAAACCCATACATTAGATCACATTCCCTGGAAACTTACATATGGAGACATCTAGTCTGAGCCTGAAATGGGTGTAGGAATAAGACAAAGTTGAATAACTGAATACCTGTCAGAAGAGTTGTACTCTTGGGCACACCCTGGAACAGTATGATAGGTACCTACACTGAAACAGGCTTCAAAGCTGTCCTTCGGATGATCCTGAACTTGCTTTAACATTCCTGACAGAGGTGGCATAGCACATCTATGAGCTGACCATATCTCAACTCTCTGAAGAAACACATGGCAGTATTCGATACCCGTTTGAGTTGTCAAGACACTGACAGCTTTCCACCCAGGTATATCACATTGCTGAAAGTCAGAGGATCACTTTGAAAGAAGGTAATTACAAGCTGCAAATAACTTCAGTCTTGGGACAGTGAACCTTGATGCCACACCCCAGGACGCCCTAACCTCCTTTGAGTCTCAGGTCCCTCTGAGGATTACCATGGGACAAGGCCAGAATCATTGTTATTCTATGTCAATAGGACTTCCCTTCTTAGTGAAAAATATTCTCCTGTAGGAAGATCCAGAGTCTCAGAAGGACAAGCCCACTACAGATGAGCCACAGGACAATAGCAGAATTTTACATTAATTTTCAGGAAAGAGACTAGCAAGAAACATATGTATGCACTTTCCAAAGCCTATACACAGAAGGAAAGGTGTTAGACCAAACTTCATTAAACACTTACTATGAAAGAACACCACGATATATAATTAGTGCCTTTTCATTCAGGAATCTCAAAGACACCACAGGTCAGAGCCGCAGGGAATCCGACAGAACTGTGTGGGATTACCTGCAGGCATACATTATCTGGTGGGTACTGTCAGCTTCTCACTCTCCTGTGCAACAAACACTGCGGGGGGTGGGGGGGGAGAAATCACCATTTCTCTCTTCTCCTTTACCTCTGATGCAGAACAAAATTTTCAAGAACACTGTTGAAGAGATCAAAAGCCTTCTTCTACTGGCTCTGACCTAGTTCTTTCATTCTTACTAGAGGGAAAAAAAACACTTAAAGGAACATTGTCAAAACTGTTAGGTCTAAAAATAGACTTACCTTGGCAGTGCTCCCATCTGGATGGCCTCATATTAAGGAGTGCAAGCTCAAACATAGACCAGTCTTTCCATCAATCAGGAACAACCGGTACTATGCAGCCCAAAGAACCTCCCAGTCCACATAATCTCTTTTGGGACACTCAGGTATGCTTTAAATATAATAGGCAAGGAACTGTAGTACACTCCAATTCCTATTTCATATTTGCAAACTCATTGCTGTCAGCTATCCCAGTAAAAAATTTGGGATATTTTCCTTACATAAACTGCTGAACATTTGTTGTCATAACTAAACTCCAGCTCTTCATGCTAAGCCAGCATTAAAAATAACCAAATTTGAGGAAGATTTCAACAGTGTATTAGATAAAACAAAATCAGAATTTTTTAAAGACTCTCCACAAACTAGAAGTTACAAAATATTTTCCCTTTAGCCACACAGAGCATTTCTGAAAGTAGAAACAAAGAATCTCTGGGCTTGTGGCTGACAAACGGGCAGTTTCCACAGAACAATTGCCGTGGTAGAACTGGTGGGGCAGCGGATGATGGCTCCAGCCGAGAACTCCCCTGCTCCAGGACCAGTGGTTCCCTTGTGTCCCAGGGATCTCTCCACTCTCTGCCAGTTGCATCCCAGAGCCAGCTGCTTGTGAGTTCAAACAAGAAGACATTTGGCCCAGCCATTCAGAAGTGTCGCTACACTCTGTGAAAAGGTAAGATCCAGGAGCTCATCCTAGCCAAGCTCACAGCCAACTACAGCAGAGACTAGAAGGCCAGACAATCTCTGCTTAAACCAAGTTTTCAGGGCTATCCTTATTTCCAAGCTTCCAGGGCTGATGTACAAGCAGGCTGGGCTCTCGAGATCCAAAGCAGCAAACCAGAACTTCAATGAAAACAAACAAATCAAACTACAAAAAAAAGCAGTCTATGTCTCCTGAGTCCAAGATATTTTAAGTTCAGCAAACTGGCATTTTTCTATAAAACTATCAATTTAGAAGATTCCATGGCAACTTTACTTTTGACTAGAGTACGACCTGCACACTGTGGCAATCAGAGCCCTGAGCGATAAGTAACCTCTCAGTTTCCCAAACAGAAGCTGTAACGCCACATGCTACCTGCCAAAACCCACAATTCATGAAAAGAACATGGCTCACACCCAGGGCTCCAATACAGCAGAAGATGCATTAAGAAAAAAGCATGCTTTTAAGCACAGACAAACAAAGGAACATAGTTCCAACAGAAACTGATGGATAAGAAAAGGCCTTAAATGTGTATGCCACATGTTCACATAAAGTAGTCACAGCCGCATGGCTACTTATGCTGAAGTAGTAAGTAGTCATCTTGTTGCATTAGTGTAAGGGTAAAATAGAATTACGCATAAGCAAGAAAGTTGAAGGACAAAAACTCAAAATGAGAGGAAAGCAGAACATACAGACAAGAAAGCCTGTTCTGAGAGACCATAGCAGGGATGCACCCTGGGGAAAGGAAATGAGAAGAAGGAGTTAAAGAAGAAAAAAAAATCCTATCTCAGGAGAAGGGAAAGGCACTGCTTCTCAAAGCCTTAGCAGAGCTTTCCTTCATTAATATTTACAAAGCTTTCAGAGATTCTCAGATGGAAGGCACTGCAGATATGGCAGGAATTCTTACAGATCTGAAGCGATCTAGCAAACAGACTGAAAAGGACTTCAAGTGAATAAAGGATGATGACATTACAGAGCACACTGAAATAGGGGTTGCTGCTGGCATATGAACCATCTGGTGCATAGCAGCCCATTTCATTTACTTACTTACCCACTACTGAGCACACATACCCAGTTCACATTGCTAAGTTTTTGCCACCGAAGAAGCAATGTTTATATTCAGGGTCACTGCCTTCTTTCTCTATATAGCTACAGTCTTCAAAATTGCCATTCAGTAAAGCAGCCTGTGCTATAAGAAACCTGTTTGACTCATGGAGAGGCTTACACCTTAGGATGGACAACTTTGGTTTTACACAGTCAGCTTTTGAGACATGGTGGTTTTGTTTACCTTAATCTGAATTTGCCTAGGAAGCTGGTTTTAATGGATGTTAAGCTGGTCACTGCATTCAGTAAGTCCAAGATTTTGCTGGACTATCATGTGCACTGCTCACTTGGGTGCTCAGTGAAAGACAGTTTCAGCTTGATTTTCAGCAATAAAGCAAGTGGTCTCTGCTGGAACTGTTGATCTCAGTGTACTTCAAAATGAGCGCTCCCCCAAAAACCAACATAACTAAATTAAGCAAAGAAGAGGAGTCAAATGGTTGTCAAACTGTGAACTTCTAAGCTTCCCTGAGGACACAGAAGACAGCGACATGGGACCCAAAGTCCAGGATTCTCAATGCTTCACTCTAAAGCACTAGAAAACTCAGTGAAGCTCAGGAGCAGACAGCAGGAAAGTGGATTTACCTTTTCCCATACAATTAATCAATCTTTCCTTCAGCTTCCCACAAGTCCCGCAGAAAGGAACATGCAGCCAACATCGGATCCCCATAGAAGGATTTATCTGGAAGACCTGTGTCCACCTTTCCACCTCTTGGTTAGCATCACCTGAATTACCGGGTACTTCCCCAGGAGCTGTGTACCTCACAAACACTTCCCGGCTCCCCAGGAACTGCACACCTCAACACTTCTGCGTCTACTTTGAGGGTGGGAAGGAGGGACTGGGCACACCTTGGTGCCAACAGCTCAGCACCCATGCAGAAGCTGCTTAAGCTTTGTGAGCATAGAATGATAGAATGGTTTGGGCAGGGACACCTCCCACCACACTAGGCTGCTCAAGGCCCCATCCAACCTGGTCCTGAAGACTTCCAGGGAGGGGGCATCCACAGCTTCCCCGGGCAACCTATGCCAGTGCCTCACCACCCTCACTGTGAAGAATTTCTTCATAATGTCTAATCTAAATCTTCACCTTTCCAATTTAATGACACTCGTCCTCGTCCTATCAGTAGTTGCCCTTGTAAAAAATTCCCTCCCCAGCTTTCTTGTAGCCTCCTTCAGGTACTGGAAGGCTGCTATGAGATCCACCCGGAGCCTTTTCTTCTCCAGGCTGAGAAACCCCAACTCTCCCAGCCTGTCCTCATAGCAGGTCGCAGCCCTCCTCTGGACTCGTTCCAACAGCTTCATATCCTTCTTATGCCGGGAAGTCCAAAACTGGACACAATACTCCAGGTGGGGTCTCATGAGAGCGGAGAAAAGGGGGAGAATTCCCTCCCTGGCTTCTGCTGATGCAGCCCAGCACACGGTTGGCCTTCAGGGCTGCGAGCGCGCACTGATGGCTCATGTCGAGCTTCCCACCCACGGGCACCACCAGCCCTTCCTCCGCAGGGGGTGCAAGCGCCGAGGGCGGGGGAAGCGCCCGCCGGCTGAGCAGGGCTGCAGGAGCGGCAGCACCGCCGGGGCAGCGGCCGTACCGCATCTGCGGCTGCTGCAGGGGCCACCCCCTCACTGCCTACGGGAGCGCCGGCCCGGGTGTGGTGGTGGTACCCGGCACAGGGGGTGTAACAGCAGCCCCGCCGCCGCCCTGGGGCCCACCGCCGGGCACAGCCCTACCCCCCCGGCGCGGCGCAGGTGAGAGCCCGTGGGAGGAGACAGGGGAGGGACCGCGGGCAGAGGGGACGCGGCGAGCAGCCCCTTACCTTCCACCGCCATCCTCCCGGCCTCGCATAGTGCGGCGGCGGCCGAGCCGACCCCGGCGGCGCTGCCCCCCCAGCCCGCGCGCGCGGGCTGCGCTCACCCGCGGCCGCGGCGGAGCAACCTGCCGCGCGCCCGCCGGCTGCCGGGCGGGGCCGCCTCGCGGCACCATGGGAAATGTAGTCCTGATCGCCTCCGCCCATCTGCGGCCGCGGCGGAGCAACCTGCCGCGCGCCCGCCGGCTGCCGGGCGGGGCCGCCCCGCGGCACCATGGGAAATGTAGGCCCCAGCGCCCCCAGCCCTTCCCACCGGCAGACGTGGGCGCCGCGCCGAGGCACCGGTTCTCCTGCGGGAATGGGGCGGCTCCACGCTCACCTGCCGAGCAGGGGGAGCGACACGGCGGGAAGGTGGCTTGGGCTGTGGGAGGCTGGAGGGCTGGTGGCCACCACGAGTTGGGGGGAGAAGGGGCCTAAAAGAAACCTGAGGAGGCACTTTTTACAAGGACAAGTAGAGATAGGGTGGGGAGGAGTGGCTTTAAATTGGAAGGGGAAAGATTTAGATTAGACATTATGAAGAAATTCTTTACACTGAGGATGGTGAGGCACTGGCACAGGTTGCCCAGGGAAGTTGTGGATGCACCCTCCATGGAAGTGTTCAAGGCCAGGCTGGATGGGGCCTGGTATGGTGGGAAGTGTCCCTGCCATGGCAAAGAGGGTGGAACTGGTTAGTCTTTAAGGTCCCTTTTAACCGAAACAATTCCATGGTTCAATGGCTTTATGAGCAGATGCCCTGCCAGCAGCAAACACCATTTCACAGCTGCACAGGGGCTTACAGTCATGGTGATTCCATCCCTACAACTTCCAGCCTGGTGGCTCTAGGGGACTCAGGCGTTGACCTGTCCTGCCTTGGCCAGGTCTTCCACACTGAAGGAGAAAGGCACATGCAGGAATTTCCTACAGGTGCCTCGCACACGGTAAAGGTCTTTCTGGTTTCACCATCTTTGTGCTGCCTGACTCTGACAGGTTGTCCAAAAAATCCAGAAAATGGAGAGATGCAGTAGTGGAGCCTTTTATTAAAGTCCTCACTTATCTTAGACCAAACAACCTGGCACCCTCAAGATCCATCCTGAAATATTTGCTGTCTGAAAACCAGGTGTGGTTTTGTACTCTTTTCAGTTGCATTTTGAGAGATCAAAAAGGTTTTGAAGATTTTTCTCCTTCAAAAAAAACCCCATTTTTTTGTTTAAAATGTGTCAACAAATATTAACCTACCCAGAAAGAGTCTATGAATTCCTTCAGTTGCCAAATTATGTCATTATTAAAATTAGGAGGACAACAGCAGAGGGACCAAGTATACAAGGACAAATACAGATGGGGGCATGAAAACACTTTCATAGGTTCTTTTTCTTTGTTATCAGTGGTTAAGGCGGCTAATAAGTGCTATTTGTGACAGATTATTCACCTCTGTGAATTTGTATTAAGAGTGCAAGAATATACAATGTGCAAATGAATAAGGCCTTCACAAATCCCAGGAATTTTGACATTCTTGAAATATCTAGTGTCTTCTTTTTTTGTTTTATGAAGGGAAATCGGAGCCTTTACAGAATGGCCTTCAAGCCCAACTCTTTCCTGAAGCCTTCTATTACCAACTTTGTCCTGAAGACCTCACTTGTTCTGTGCCCTTATATGCATTTGAACTATTAGCCTTTGTGTTGTCTATGAGTCAAGACACAAGCTCCGTGGAGCAGCAGCCTTTTCTTTCATATGTTTGCCAAGTGGAGGGCAGGCTTACAGTGCATTGTAAGTAATAACAATTGAAAGAATATGCTGGCATTCCCAAGCACAATATAATAACACACCTGATTCCATATGCTGGGTGAAATGGGCTGATATTCACATACTTTCTGTTGGGACAATAGCGTATTCCTAGATTTCAAATTTGTGTAATAGACATATGAAACTTTCAGCAGTTTCTTCTCAATATCACTGCATAAGCTTTTGTGATTTTGATGACATTTTTTATTAAGCTTACGTATTCAATTAATCATTTATTTAATCATTACAATATTTAATGAAATGATAGAGTATTACCTGGCTAGTGCATATGTGAAGCAAAGCGTTCTTGGTTAGAATGAGTTCGAAGCCATAGAGGGAATAAATGAAGGCTTAGAGTTCAAGTGGTGTGGATGTGGAGAGCTGGAGTCCTATCCCCATTAGTATGCTGAATTTCTGACTGTAACTATGTTTCAGGTACGGGCCCTGAGGACATCCCCAATGAACACAATTTTGCTAAGCCCTTTAAACAGCTCTGTAGTTTTTAATTACAACTTTGTGCCTGCTGAAGAACAGCAAAATTATGGTTGTGACTAGATAGCAAACAGGGCATGACAGATGTTAAAAGGTGTAGTATCTGATACCTGATGTTACATGTGAAACCTGGTATTTAACAGTATTTAAAAACATCAGAAACTTCTCAAATTCTGGTCAAGACTAGGCAAATTGTAATTTAATATATGTCACTCATTAGAGAAAGGAGGCTGTAAATTGATTCAATTAATCTATGGTAAAGTGCAGTCTGTTTTGAGCTGAGCTTTCAAAAACTTCAGTGAGAGCAAGCTAACTTTCTAAAAACACCCTGCTAAATTATATAGTAGAAAAAGACCAGCTTTTTCTGCTCAGAAGGAGCTATCTCATCATGCTTCCTTGCTTTCTTCGCTTCTCTTTTTACCTTGCCTCTCTCCAGATAGGTTTCTTCTAAACTTTCTCGCAGAAGTGTAGCCAACTTCCTCTAAACAGACATGGTTTGTCACAACCAAAGTCAATTTGCTGTGTACTTTGCCCTAGGTCATCAGATGAAATAAGCAATACTGACCAGAGTCTCCTTAGCCATTTGAATTATTTGTAGGGAGACTTCTGCCAGCTAACATTAGATGAAAGAGCATCTATCAACTGCATGGCTGTGCTAGAAGAGTTCTGAAATCTAAACAAATATGTCAGGCATGTATACATCACTACACTACGATCCATCATATTTTTCCCTTTTTATTCGCCTTTCACCTTACAGAAATTCAACAGTCATTAAGCTTTAAGCATCCCTTTGTGCTCTGAAGTCCTTTCTGTAAAATACAGTAAAATTCTCACTCATCTTCATCTAATGACCTTGTTAGCAAGGTACTTCTGCCTTATCACTGTGACCCAGGATTTTCAAACATGATTAATTATTTTGGCTGCCCAAACATATCCACAGAACCATCTTTCAGAGGCAGTTGAAAAAGCAGCTCAAAGTCATTAACCTCAAGTCAGGCACCAAGTGTCTCCAGTGGTGAATAGCATCACAGCTATGCTAGAACATTTTTGGCTGTGAACTCGCTTTGCTGAATGGGCCTAGACTGTGATAATGAAATTAAAACCATTCAAAGTTTGTCCTCAAACTCAAGTGTGACAGAAGTAGCCCTGTAACAGAACCATCCCATCTGCCTAACAATTCAGTGTCTGGACTACTGCATTGCTTGGCATATTGCTGGGAATCACTACATGGAAGTATGTGGGTATTTCAAAGGTTACTGGTTATTACTGTAATTATATCGGGGGAAAGAATGGGAGGAACACGCACAGGACTATACAGATTTGATATGGATGAGGAAGAAGAAGTGGGATTTTCCACTTCCATACCTGTGCCAGTACTGAAGGCTGGAAGAGGAAGAGGGAAGGGCTGTATGGTCATTCAGGCACACTTTCAGTACACGCCCTAGGCTGTGAGCCGCACTTGCTTGGTAATGAAAAACAAGGAAGTTTCAGCAGAAGTTTTATGGACACTATAGTGCAGGAGGTAGCTGGAAATTCATGTGTGGAAGCAGTAAGTTAAGAATTCCCATCCAATTCCCCTCCCTTTGCCAAAGCCAGCCATGTGGCTGGAAAAACAGCCTCAGGGATACTGGGTGCCAAATCTGGAGTGACAGGAGGAGGGTGAGGAGTTCTATGTGTTCTCTTTCTTTTTTTTGCTGTAGGAAGTGGCATTTCCTGAGAAAAAGACCTGCTGAGTCTCACGCAAATACCTGAAAGGCATGGGGATAAAATGCTAGGTGATTTTTTTTCAATATCCAACTTTATGTTATTAATGTTCTGCAGGACTTTGATTTTAAAAGGAAAAGGTGCTCAATACATACGAAGAAAAGGTAAAAAAACAAGTTTAGCTCTGAGTCCCACGTTTTGACCGATGCAAATAGATTTTTATGCTTTTGCGGATCCAATCTTACCATCACAAAATGAATCAAGCTACACTGTGCATTAAAGTGTAACACTAATATTCAGGATCGGTCTTCTGGGTTCTTCAGAAGAGCTGTTAGGCAGGGAGGCTGTAGTCTGCCCAATGTGTTTGAAATATATGTAATATGATTTCAACCTTATGCCATTAAACAGGTTGTAATAGTGTAGTAGTGTAATTTTCTTTGCCTGTACTATTGCTGAAGTATACTTTGAGTCTTGTTTATCTTACAGACCTATATTCCCTTATTGTCTAAAACATCTTCCATATTAACCCATAATACTGCAGGAGGTGCATTTGGGGGTCTTTAGCAGTTTCAGAAAAGATCATAGCATGTCTTCAAGTTATGTTTTATCATTACTGTTGCAATTTCTGGTGTTGTCATTTATTGTGTCTGCTTAGTAATTGTTTTTTTTTATATAAAAAATATTCTTAACTAGCCAATGTCTTCTGCTCTTAGTTGCAAGAAAAAAATTATTTTGAGTGTTGAAATACTCAGGAGACCCATAGAATTTATTATATTTTATTCCATATGATAGAAGACTGGGGAAGGGAAGCAGATGTGTTAATATGATCTGTACATGCCTGAGGCAGACAGCAGTATATATATATATATATATAAGCATCTCTTCAGTTACAAGTGTGAGGTTAATTCCACTCCCCGGTAACACCAGTGTCTTAAGTCACACACATAAGGTACTGACTTTTACCGAATGATCTGATGAGTTGTTTATTCCATTCATTGCTTTGTGCTAAACTAAAGAGAAGTTTTATGCAAGTGGGAAACTTGCCACTCGTTTTCCTCCTGAAGCAAGTTAGTGACACCTTGCCCAGCAGGACAATCCAAAATCATCAGTGGAGCAGCATGCATATAGCACAGCTGTGGCTACCTTGGAGAACAGCCTTTTGAGTAAGGCTTTTCACAGTGGTACATGATGAGAGGTGGAAAGAAATCAGGCAAACTGGAAAAAGCAAGGTTCAGGTTGAGTATAAGGAAAACCTTTTCACCAGGTGGACAGTCATGGATTGTAGCAGGCTGGTTGCTTAGAGAGGTTTGGCAGTGGCCATTCTTGGTGATTTCCAAAACCCTGAGCAACATGCTATAATCTTACACCTGACCATGCTTGGAGGAGGATGTTGGGCTAGAAATCTCCTGAGGTCCTTCCTGTCCTGAACCATCCTGTGATCTTACAAACGATTTTAGCAACCTTGGCCTAGCACTGCTAAGCAGTGGTTTAACTTCCTGCTCTCTGCTGCCATCAATTAGCCTGGCATGAAGCCTGTTGAGTGATACCCCCATCAGTTACCTGCTTTCATTCACTGATGACTGCCTGAAGGCATGTGGTAGCACAAAGAATTAGGCAGTAGGAGGTGGAAAAAAGCAAGTGATGGTAGTGTCACCAACACAGAACTTGGCTGTTTCAGTCATAGCCTCAGATAAGTTTGTACTGTGGATCTGAGAACAGTGAATGAGATTTGTGGTTTCCTGAAGAATGCTTGGGTCCCTTCTTTTCAGACAAAAGTAAAGCATTTAATATACTCCTTTTTCTTGATTGGAGAGTGTGAATCTTTGAGCCTTACCACATAAGCATTCCTCATAGAAAATGAAAGAACCATACCTAGTGGAGAATCTATGTGTAAACAGAGCAAGAGAAACAGTCTGCCATAGCAGATCGATGTGACCAGTTGTCAAACAGTGGGGTAACTTGTTTAAACAATCCTGACTTCTGCTATTATTTTCTGAACTGCAGCTTGATGTAAACTGGAACAATTGAATGCTCTTAGTAACCCACAGTCACTGAATCAGAGTCATTTGGGCTGGAAGTCTAACACCCTGCTCAGAGCAGGGGCAACTAGAGCAGTTTGCTCAGGGTTGTGTTGGAATATTGTCAAGGATGGAGACTCCATAGCCTCTCTGAGCAACCTGCTCCAGTGATTGATCACTCCTCACAGTTTCCTTTTCCATCTACGTGGAATTTCCTATATTTCAGTTTGTGGCCATTGCCTCATTTCTTTTTGCTGTGCACTGCTGAGAAGAGTTTGGCTTCATCTTCGTTACTGCCCCCACACCAGGTATTTAGACACATTGATGAGATCCCCACAAGCATTTTCTCCTACAATCTGAACAGGCCTGTCTCTCTCAGCCTCTGCTTGTATGAAAGATACTCCAATCTCTTAATCGTCTTCATGGCTTTTTGATGGACACATTTCAGTATGTCTGTGTTCTCCAGGTTCCTCTGTATGACAGTATTACTGCCCAGTATATGAGCCACTCCTCCTAGTTTTGCATTATTAACACGCTTGCTGAGGGTGCACACTGTCTCATCATCCCAGTAGGTCATTAATGAAGGTGATAGAACAGTATTGAACATAGTATCAACCCTTGGAGTGTACCACAAGTGTCTGGCTTCCAGATGGACTTTGTGCTGCTGATCAGAACCCTTTGAGCGCAGCGTATCAACCAGTTTCCAATACACCTCACCAGCCACTTATCAAATCTATATTTCGTCAGTTTTTCTAAGAAGGTATTATAGGACTCAGTATTGAAAGCCTTGCTTCTCCACCAAGCTTGTAATTTTGCTGTAGAAGGTTCTCAGATTAATCAGGCACAATTTCCCCTGTGTAAATCCATTTTGACCATGGATTCCATCCCAATGGCATTCTTATACCAAATGTGAAAAATAGTTTCTAGGATTAGTTGCTCTATCACCTTCATGAGGATCAAGGTGACTGGCCTGTAGTTCTCCAGTTCTTCTTTGCCGTTATTGAAAGTAAAAGTGACATTTGCTCTTTTCCAGTCACAGGAATCTTCCCAAATTACCATGACCTTTCAAGGTTAGTTGAGAATTGTCTTGCAATGGTGTCAGCCAGCTCCCCCAGCACTTGCTGTGTGCATCCTTATCAGGTGCTGTAGTTTTATATATGTCCAGTTTGTTTAGATGTTGCCTAACCTGATCGTTATCCACTAAAGGTATTTTGTTCTTGCTCCAGATTTTCCCTTTGCTCTTGGGGCCCTGAGATTCCTGAAGGCTTGTCTTACCTTTAAAGAAGTGAAGAAGTCAGTGAGTACTTTGGGGGGTTCCATTTCTTTTGTCACTAGGGCCCCTGCCCCATTCAGCAGCAGGCTCACGTTTTCCCCTGGTCTTCCTATTGCTGCTGACATAATTGTACAAGTTCTTCTTGTTGCTGTTAATGTCCTTGACTGGATACCTCCCCAGGTGGGCTTTGGCTTTTCTAACACCATGCCTGCATGCTTGGACACTATCTCTGTATTTCTCCTGATTATAGCAAATTTCTTCTCCGCTGTTTGGAGGATCCTGGGCCTCTGGATACTGGTCTGCTGTGGACCTAAGTAAATTATGCATATGTAGGGTTCTTATTTTGGCAATTCTACACCGATTTTTACCAACTGAGCATTCAGGCCATTCTTTCTACACTCACACATTGATTGGTGTGTGCACTGATGCTTGTATTGTTGAGCCTGATCATCCTCAGATTTGGGCAACACACATACATGCAGCTCTTCCTGATGGGCAGCTAAAAATACTAACACTTATGCAAAATAGATTTTAAATTTGTATCAATGACTTCTGTTAAAAGTGCAAATACCATCTGAGAATCAATGTCTTAGATAGCTTTATCATGGCTCTTCTGGGTCTCCCCAGAGAGAAATACATGAACCTCTGCAGTGTGGGACCTGTACAGAGCTCATCTAGAACATGATCTGTGTATGCTTGGTAGGGCTGCTGCATCCTGAGCATAGTGCACTTACAACCAGAATATTTAATTTGAACAATCACAGTGGTCCTGTCACACTTGAGCAAAATTACTGGGCAAATAGAAAAAAATCCCCATATCTGGGGAATCCCCAATACAGAGAAGCTGCAGCCCTGGGGAATATGGAGCATACAGCTTGGGATTTGACCTTTAACAACAGTAATATTTGCCACTTACCTCAGTGCCAGTAGGATGAAGCTATAAGTAATAATCAACCACTGCACAAACTTCAGTGTAATAACATACATATTGTGATCCTCTGAAGGTCAGAGCTAAAAAAATAACCTGTCTCTTTCTTTAAAAATCTTTTATGTGCTCAATTTGGATAGAAGGAGTTGTGTTATTGCAGATAATAATAACTTGATAATGATCAGAGTTGATAATGCCTTAGCATGATGACCTTTACCTGTTTATGAATGACTCAGAAGAGTGTTGAAAATTCAAGTGGTTGGCAGTCATTTGTGAGCATTTATTAAAGTAAATCAGATAATTGCATTTAATATCACAGATGGCTTGTATTTTCTAAAGTGCTTTTATTTCAGTGCAGTAAGATGACTCAGGAACTCGATGGGATATTATGACCCTGAATTTTCATTGCCTCACACCTTGTATAGTGAAAATTCCCAGTGCAGCATAAGTGTAGGTCCAGTGTTGAAGGATTGAATTCTGTTACTATGCAAACTTCAACTGTTATCAGCAATGCCAAGCATCACAACCCTATCTCCTTTCTTATGTTACTTTTCCTCATCAGTTTTATATTTTGAGATCATTCATACGGCATTATTTTATGTTTTTCCTTTGCATGCTTTTACTACCCAGAGAGACAAGGGAATTTGCAGTGACCCAACAGAACATTAAATTGTCACTGGCATCCAGGAAAAAAACACCTATTCCACATTCCTTCCACTTATTCCCAAGCAGGTTGTTTTGGTTTGCTTTTTAATAGAAAGGGAATTCCACATGCATTCCAAGTGCAAGAACTCAGAGCTCTGCTCAATATGGGCAAACATAATGTCTGCTATTTCTTGGAAGAGAAGCAGCAGCATAAGTCTGCTTCCTCTTGGCAGGAAGCAGGAGGGTTAAGATTCATCTCTCTGAAATTTATCTATTAAAGCATGAAGCATTTCAATGAGACTACATTTCCTAGAAGTCACCAAGGGGAGGAAAAGCAGCAATCATTGAAGCTGCTTGTCATCCTTTCTCTTGACAGCAGCAGTAGCCCAAATGACCAGCAGGTTTTAACATGTAACTCGTAAAGGAATGGGTTTACAAAGAGAAATCCTACTCTCGTTATATACTTGCTTTATTTTCGTTTGTCCTTGAACAGTAATGCTCACAAATAGTGAGAAGGCATAGTCCTCTGGAGCCTCAGCCTTAAAACTGGGGTTATTTCCTAAGAAGCTTTTTTTTTCCATAATTGGAACTCAGGAGAGCTTAAGAGACAGTGAAAACTACTGCTATTTGCAACAGCATCACAAAACTGTAGTGTTTTTGCAATGAAGCACTGTTGTATGCCAAGAAATACCATTCCAGAAAGAGCATTTCCAAGAGAATCTGACATATATCTCTGCTGGAGTTATGACAAAGAACCAGTAGTTTCTTGCTGACATTTTCAATACCATACAATGATCTCCCATACAGGTTAACGACGGAGCTAGTATGGACATCTACCGTATAAGCTAAGCGACCAGAAGCACTGACAGCAGGCAAGGCTGTGAATTAAAAATAAACAACGGGATATAATCCTGAACAGGTTTTATCTATGCAAATACATAGCTCGAGCTAGTGATGCAGTGGGGATACATCAGCTGGAATGACAACAAGTAATTAATGGCTCTGTCCAGTCATTCTGCTAATCTAATCACTGAGCACTGCTAATCAAATCACTCCAATAGCTGAAGTGGTGTTTCCGAATGCCAGTGCTCCCTGAAAAGAAGCTAAGCACAAATGAAGTAATTCAGGTGCATTAACTTAAACTAATGATTGCAAATGAAGACAAGCTTTTGGAGTGCCAACTACTCGATTCCTACTCTCTCACACCCACAAGCATTGTTCTAGGAAAGTGAATGGCATTATTTTGGATTAGGCTGGGAAGGAGAAGATCCAGCTGCAATATATAGCATGGTTCAGTTGACCTACAGCTCGGGAAAACAGAAATCTCTGCTCACACTGGCTGAAGTAGTTGTGCATGGGTCTTGCTCTCAAGGCTGAGGGCAGGTAACAGGTCGCTGAGGGTAGTTAAATAACCCCAAAAGTGTCCCATGTTACTTATTTGCCTGTTCTAGCAGGAGAAAAGACCAGTTTGGGGAACAGCACATAGCTGCATGCCTAGATTAGGCACAACCACTGCACAGGTGGGAATGGGGATGTGAGGAGTGTTGGTTTCTAGGAAAAATGCACCCTTCCCACTGTCACCCAACAGCAGAAGCAACAAGTCCAGCTTACTGAGGCTCTTCTGAGCTGTCAGTCCAGTTCTCTGCCCCATTTTCCTGTGTCTCTGTGGCCAAAGAAGCCTGCTGTATCTCTTTCTGTCCCCATGGTTATGTGGAGGTGAACATGGTCTCTTTGGGGACAGGGGGAGGAGGTTTCTTCAGTGCAGAAATGATAGTCAGGTGGAGGAATATTAGTGAAAGAAGAGCATAGAATTCTTCCATTTCCATCTGTATGGGTGTCAAACCACCCACAATCCCTTGATGTATTTTTTCCTTAACCCAGCATTTTATGGTAACACCAAAACCCCATTCCATCGCAAAGTTGGATTTTGACACCCCAAATATAAGCACAAAATAATCTGTGAGTGATTTTGTGCTCATCTTTATAAATGGCTTTTCCGGAGCTGCTGAGAAGTCTTGGGGAAAAGAAGAAGAGGGAAAAAGAAGAAAACTATGGAAGACAGCCATACCAGACAGCATTGCAAGCTGGGCACGTTACCTAAGTGCCCTTGCAGATATTATGCTGCTGTACCAAATTGGGTGAAGACATTCTCAAGTGCCCTGCTGTGACACATTGCAATGGAGAAGCTCTGAAATGTGCAGTGAGCCCAGAAATTCAAGTGGAATTTGTGACTCTGGTTTGTAGATGTTCCAGCATCAATTCAGCTGTATAAACACAAGTGTCTGGTACCCTTTGAAATTCTTTCAGTGACATCTCCAGCAGTCCTTGTGGTGGACTTTTCCATTAGAGTCTGGCTTCCTACTGAGCAGCAGGAACTGGCTTGACAGTCCTCTGGGGCTCTGGGACAGAGACTACACTCAGCAGTTGTGTACTTAAAATTCGTTGTCCCAGCTGCATGGAAGTGCCTGCCAGGAATAACAGGAACTCAGGAATGGCTGAGCCCTCTCCTCCTCAGTCTCACGTGGAAGGTGCTGGGAGCCGTCAGCCTTTTCAGCCTGGACTCCACCCTGCGTGCATCACAGATGAGCTGGAGGCCGTGCTGGTCCCCAGCACCAGAGCAGCGCAATGCTTTTGGTGTGGTCAAGCACCTGCTGGAAGTCAGGGTGCCTGCAGGCAGAGTTCTGACCCACGCTCAGCCTCAAAGGGTACGTTATGAACTCAGATATACAGACCAGTAATGAAGAGCAGTTGGCCTCGAGAGTGCTATAAGGTCAAGCCACTTGGCTCGAGGAACTGTAGAGTGAGCTGGTGTGCCTGGCATGACTGCTAAGAGCAGTAAGCAACCATGCTTTGAGCCTAACGGCTTTCATAGCAGTATCTCTCAAAGGTAATGAGCAAAAATAGTCTTTTTTATGTATCTTACTTGTAAGAAATCTGTGCTTTTTCCTAAGATTCCTACTGTAAATTATTTTTAATAACGAAAGTTCTAAAGAGTTCATTATTTTTAACAAACAGGAAAAAAACAAAGCACTATCTTTTAATTACACTTTTATTTTTGAATTTTATTCCCTTTTTCTCTTATTTGAACACATCTGTTTTGCAAGCTTAGAGCATCAGAAATCTGAGTTATTATGTGACAGAACTAGAGTTTCAAAATATGACTTTTTCAGCCTTTTCCCAAACAACAGTGAAAAGAAAAGATTTTGTAATACACAACAGTCTTGTAAAGGTTTAAATGCTTTTCTTTTTTTCCTTTCTACTGCTCCAAAAGGTCTTTTCAAAGTCTTTTCTTTTAATTGAGTCTGGAAGCCATCCACTTTTAATGAGAACTTACTGACACCTTATTGCCATCTGCGTCCTTCAGTTTCTCTCATAAGACTTCTTCGTTTTTCCTTTGTGTTCTGAACTGCTCCTCTGCTGATGTTGCTGTTTGTACTCTGAGTGAAATTTTAAGTAAGTTTTAAGTCCTTTATTCTGTATTTCACCTCTGCTTATTCCAGAACTACACTAAAAAGCCTTTAGAGCTAAATACTTATTAGCTGCAGGATATAGACACCAGATTCCTACCACAGCACAGATGATGCTTGCCGGTGTGTCTGTACACTACAGTGTCTTTTCTTAACTGATGACGCTGTAACTGAAAGGCAAACCGGTACACAGCACTATGGTGTGAGAAAAGTACTGCAGACCTCACAAACACAGAACACACGTGCTATCTTCCAATAAATGAAATTTACCCTTTTGCTGAGAGCCTGCCCAAGTACGTGGCTTTAATAAGGCCTCCAAACAATCTATCAATCCTGCTTTGTGGTGGTCTTCTGCCCCTTGGTAGTTCACCCCGTGCCAGATGCAAGGAATCTTTCACTGACTGAGGGCTGAATGGGTCTTTCAAAATGTTTGGCAAGCCACATCTTAACATGCCTCTTATGGTTATGCCATAAAAGGGTTTATAGATAGTCTCAGTGAAGATTTGCTGACTTACTTACCTTCGGTTAACAGTTTCTTTCAAAATTCTACTAGTGTTTTCAGGTTCTCTGTTTTTCTTGAAGGTAAGCTTCCAGTGACACCCCTGCATCATGCTTTTCTCCTTTTCTTTAACAATATGCAAGAAATAAGCCTGTGAAATAAATAGCATGCCTGTTATTTTTCTGGCAGTTCTGAACTTTGATACCTGCAAGCTATTTCTTTGTAATATGAAGATTATATTCTTGTCCTGCTGGACATATAATATTCCTGAAAAAAAAAAATTACTCTCTCCCTCTGGAGTGTCATCTGGCAAAGTTCAGATTCTGTCCTGCTGATTCAATATAGTAAAGATGATCTGTGCCTCTAGTGCTTGTGCTTCTGTATCCTTTTGAGTAAAGTAGTTAAAATAAAATAAAATAAAATAAAATAAAATAAAATAAAATAAAATAAAATAAAATAAAATAAAATAAAATAAAATAAAATAAAAAAATAAAATAAAAAAAATAAAATAAAATCATCCAAGTAATGTTAGATTTTGGACTCATTATTGAAAAACATGGACACCATTTCTGAGAAGCATTCAGAAAATTGTCACAAAAGGCTATGTGTTTAGTTAAGAGTCACAATCTTGTCTGTGAACAAAGAGGAAACACACTTTATTTGTAAAGTATTTATTGTTTTTACAATTGAAATCTTAATAGCTTCATCCATAAATCACTATCAGTCCAAATTCAAGTACTGCAGAAAAAGAAAGAAAGGATAATAAAAAATTATTATTTTATATATAAGGAAATAAAATGTGAAAATAATAATAATACAGTTAACATTGCTATATACATATTTCCCTATTCCTACTCTTTTTCATGGTGTTCTTTGGGCCCTCGGGTCCCTGGATTCAGTCTGGTATTTGTAAGGTGTTATTACAAACTATCTGGAGTCCTTTGCCAGTAGGAGTATGATCTTGAAGGTTTTTTTCTTCCTTGCTCTACAGCCTCCTAGGCCATTATCTTTATAAGTTTTCTAATGCATTTTTATCTTGCTCTTTCTTCATTGGTCTGCAAGTCCATCTTACATCCAAGTTTATTATAAGTGGTGTATTTTAGATATGTTAGATACTTGTTCTCTTTTTTTCCTTGTTACCCCTCATAGCTGGTTTTATCCAGCTTCTGGTCTGCATTTCTTTAAGTGATGGTGGTGAGCTGTTATAGCCATTGGGTCTCCAGTTCTAGCCTGTGCGCCATCCCTTGTCATTCCCCACCTGTATTCAATTCACAGCATCCTCTATCCCTGCCTCTCAAGTCCTCTGCTGTCATACCAGGCCTGTGTTTCTTTGTGTTACATATTTATGTTAGAAAGCTTAAACAATTGATCTACTCAGAATAACTGCTTGTTATCACTGCCTGTATAGAACTATTGCTGTGCCACACAGAGATAAGCAAAAGTAAACCAAATAAGAGTTAACTACCTGGTCAGAAGAACAATTTCCAGATACAGCTAAACCAGGTGAAAATGAAGCTCCTGGCATGGCAAGGCAAACTCTGAAAGAGCCAATCTGACAAGCCTTTCTGCTGAATAATCATACCATAGTACTGCCATATAGAGTTGCAAAGTTCCACTCTTGGAGGTTTTCAAGGGCCAGCAAGTCTCTGAACAACCCAGTCTGACTTCAGTGTTGTCCCTACTTCGAGCCGGAGGTTGGAGTAGAAACCCCTGAGGTCTTTTCCAGCCCCCATGGTTCTGTGAGTCTGTACTGATGCAAGTTCATATAGACATATTTAAAATTTGTTTACCCTCTGTAATAAATGCCTGGAGAGGTCTGTTATGTCTAGGTAATATATCTTGGTGTTACTTATTCAATCTGGAATGCATTTTTGTACCATAGAATTTCACAAATACCCTTCCTAGCCCTGCTAGCTTTACAGTCTTGAATGCTGTTAGTCACAAAGGCCTCATCTGGTGCTCTATGTCTTTGCTGTCATTTACTTTGTCAATGACTTTGTTGGCTTTGTAAATCATATTTTGTCATTCACAAGATTCAATTTCTCCCTAAACATCACACAAGTTTCTGTGATTGATTATCTCTTGCTGTAAATAATAATAGTTGAAGTAACTCCTGTTATATGAGATCAGATGAAGCTGAATTTTAACTCTGTGAACAAATCCTTCAACAGAATTTCCTTCATCAGTGTTCTCATAATAAATGACTGGACTCTACACTGCATTAATATCTCAGGGTAATGAAGCCCGGTTCCCATTATGTATCTGCATATTTATTGTAGCAGTACAGGACCTGTGTGCTTTTCTGTTACAGAATTCAGCAGGTACACAAATTACACCCATAGTCATATCTACAGGCAAGAAAACGCTATCAAGAATTTCATCTTCAGGTAACAAACTACTCATAAGCTGGGCAAGTCTTAAAACATTGCAAGTCATGTTACAGAAAGTAAAAAATCTGCATCCAGTGTTTAATTAAATAGACTTCTTGTCTCCCTGATTACATAACAGAAACACTGACAGTCAGTGGTGTCATGTCTGTTATATCTGAGGTTGCTTTTCTCCAAATAGCAAACGGTAACTTCTTTATGTCACTCACAAATGTCACCTCAACATATGATCACTGTTTTTTTGCAGTTTTCCCATCAAACATTCTGCACCAGTTTGTGAAGTCATATAAGAAGGTTTTGTGGAATGCCAGCAGCACTGGAATTCCTGCTGTGCCTCTGCTTGTTCCAGAGCTTGAACACTGTGTCTGCAGCACTTAATTTTCTCTTGGCCATGCTTAAAACCATGGTTCTACTGCTCCTACAGCTTGAACAGTGTGAGCTGTTCATCAGCTGCTCACTTACTTCTGCTGTCACCAGCACAGTCTGAATGACAATGACTCTTCCCTTCTTTAATGCCAAACCTTGTTCAGGCAGTATGAGCTCTCTGCAGCGAGGTTTAGGTGTTCTTCTACAAGCAGGCCACTCAGCGTTTCACCTGCCATGTTTGCAAACTCATCTGTGACCGCCACTTGTCATAAAGCAGCCATGCACAAAGCAGCAGTTCTCTAGCAGCAGCAATGTAGCATCACATTTATCATGGACAAAAGGGCTGGGAGCTTCTTCCTTGCATTCCAGCTTAGCGCATAAGCAGAGTGCGTTTTTTTCTCTCAGAAAGATTAATGTTATCTATTGTAAGTATCTATTTTTCTAATGTGCAGGAAGATTTTTACAGACTTTGGTGAATTGGTGCAGGCGGATTTAAGATTTGCACTGATTTTTTTTTACTGAATGGTTGGGCATCTTGACAGAAGGTAAATCTAAGTTCTACAGTGCTTATTCTAGATGCATACAAGTACTGACTGTAACATGCCTACAGCAATTACACAGCAAAAAGAGTCTGACACCAAACACTCAGAGGGAGGGCAGCCAGGAGAAGAGGGTCTGTACTTAACTTACTGCCCAGGAGTGCCTGATCAGTGCCCTTCACAGCAGGGCAACACCAACAGCACCTTTTCAAGGGATGCTAGGTGAGTATCTTCCATCACATATAATAGGAACTGCTGGGCTATCTTCTCCTTGTAGGTTATCTGATTTACATTTCTGCTGACAGCTATTAGAAAACTAAAGTGAAACATGAAGTAATGTAGGCTTTGATCGTCCTGCAAGAGGATATTTGACTCTCTGCAAGAAGCTGGATGAGTCTGACAATATTTACTTCCATCCTTTTGATTTGAAGGACACTGCTCATTAGTGAAGACAGATTTTCCTGATATGAAGTGCTCTCATTTACTGTTCTTTCTTATTCACAGTCTTCCTCCAGAAAGGAGGACAGGATAGAAATATCGGGAGTGTAGAACTGCAAAGCATTTAGTGGGCTCCAGTATCTGTGAGAGGCATTTGCCAGTCGGGGTGGTGGAGCATCTTTTCATCTTACTGCTTGGACAAAGTGGGAGGAGTGAGAAAGGGGAAAGCATTTCTGTAAGTCTCCTTGAACGATTATGTGGAAGGGTGCACACATTGCTTACTCATTGCTTAGCAGAGAGATGACAAAGGTCAAGAAATGCAGAGGTAGGACTGTAGAATTTGAGAGCAGGTATGGTTGACTGGACAAGATTGGCTAAGGAACAGGAAAAAATAAATCCTGCTTGACCTCTGGTAATTCTTTTTGGTAATGCCTGTATTTGTATTTACTACTGGATTCTCTCCAGTCCTTCAGTGAGTTGCCATCGAGGAGCTATATGACATCACTGTGCATCAATATGTGATATTTTTAGTATGTTTGGATACAGTTCACTTTTTCAGTTACGCATCAAAAATCTGAATCTTATCTAGAAATGAGAGTTGTTTTTTTTTGTTTTGTTTTTTTAAAGACAGCCATCTGTCTACCTCAAGCCTATTCAGAGTTCCCACAGGCAAAGTATTTTTAATTATTTTTCCCTGCTGTAACAACATCCCCTTTTCCAGTTTGCTTTTAGAGAAATCATGATCTTGTTCCTGTCACTCAGAAGAAGAACTCTCTGTGTATTATTTGCTGAAGAGCAAAACTAGGTGTTTGTAAAGCTATATTTCCAAGTGGTGCTTCTACCTACTGCTGTCTAAATATCCTGCCCAAGTAAAAGGTATAAACAAATTTCTTCCTCAGCAAACTCCTTTGTTATAACTTAGTGAACAGCATACATTTTGTATTCACAATCCTGTGAATCTATTTAATTCATCCTCATTTTTTCTGAACATTTAAATTAAGAAAATAAAATGTAAATTAATTAAAGATAAATCAGATAAGATGACCTGCTGCTGATGGCCCTCGTTACACCTAATAAAGTATTCTCAGGTAAGTAATCTGAGGATTTTATTTAGTGTTCATCACTTTTTATGGCTATATTTCTTTGTATCCTACACAGTATTATCCACAAATGTTTAATAACTGCATTTAATACCATATAATTGCACTCTGAAGTCATATGTGATTAAGTCGTCCATCTCTGCCTTAGCAAATACTACATTTTTTACTTAGACAATATAAATTTGAAGCCTGGAAGTCATCTGACACACTCTAGCATCTAATTTCCATTCCTCTTTCACTCAAGGCAATGCATGCACTATCTTATTCAAGATAACACAGTTTTCAGGAAGGCTAATATCTCTTTCTCTAACTCTGAATAAAAATTGCACTGGGAATACTCCGTGGCAACATTTGTAATGAGAAGTGAATTTTTGGAGTAGAAATAATTTTAATTACATTTGCTTTTCTCCAGAGACTCAGATTGTCCCGTATTTGAAATAATCTAATAAATTTTGCACCATAGGGCTCTGAATATATTTCGCTATGTTATTAAGACTGTTGTTTGGTTTGATACTGCAGTAACTATGAGCTGGATTGGCCCATTGCCTGCAGAAGCTAATAAGACACAGAACCAGGAGAGTATTGCAAAGTTGTTTTCACAGACTTCTCTGTAAATCTTCCCCTTTAGGCTTATGGATTTACATGAATATGGGATAGGCAGAGTATACAACCTCCTGCTGATAAAAGGAATGTAAGATTCAGAGAAGGTATGCTCCTGAATTCTCCAGCAACAATCTGCATGAACTCCTAGAGAAAGCGACATTCACTTCCTTCTACTGTGGGTAGGAGAATACTTATTTTATAGAATGAGTGTTTGTAAAACCCAAACATTCATCTACTGGAATAAATATTTATGCAGATAAAATATTATAGGAGGGCAAAGACATTGAATTTTGTCCAGCTGGTTGGTCTTGAAATACTGCCAACACATATTAGCAATTTCAAAGATAAATAGGATTGGGGTATCTGTCCTATCAATTGTCCACCTCAATAATAATGCCATAAGCATTGTGACCAGTTTTGTTAACCTCTCTAATATTGTTTCTCTCACTAAACATACCAGCAAGTATCTGCACAGATATAGCCTACAGTAGTAATTAAATCTGTGAAGCTGCTTGGTATGCAACGAGCCTAACTGGTACCCAGCATCCATCTGGTGTATAACTGTGGGGTTCACGCTAAGAGCATTGATAATTACAGGTTTGGAGACAAAGAACTACTGGAGTGTATCCAGAAATACAGAATGGAAGGTGCCTAGTGTGGCAAGTGCTTCTACTAGATCGTCTTACATTGATTTGTTATCGTCTTTGGATATTCTTGATGTATCTTTGTGGCCTAGTAAAGGTTGACGTCCATCCACCAAGAAAAACCTTCTGCAATAAAGTATCGGTAGCTTTCCAGGACACACAAGCCATCCACATGATTTTAGAAGGCTGGCCAGCTTGTTCTTTCTCCATGTGCCAGTAAGAGAGTATTTTGAGTGCCATATCTGAGCTTCTTATTTTGTCACATCTGATTTTTCTGAGATCAGAAGCTACTACAGCTTTAGGATGTATTCTTTATGCTATGGATTCTCAAGGAGGAGAGAATGTAAGGCCTGAAAACAGGGGGTACAGCTTTAAACTGGAAGAGGGGAGATTTAGGTTAGACATTAGGAAGAAATTCTTCACAGTGAGGGTGGTGAGGCACTGGCACATGTTGCCCAGGAAGGCTGTGGATGCCCCCTCCCCGAAGTGTTCAGGGTCAGGTTGAATGGGGTCTTAAGCAACCAGGTCTGGTGGAAGTTGTCCCTGCCCATGGCAGGGGGCTTGGAACTGGATGATCTTTAAGGTCCCTTCCAACCCAAACCGTTCTATGATTCTATGATTCTATGAACTTTTCCTTAAACAGGTCTCTATCCACTTCACATTACTCCCTAATATCTTCAACTTCCATAATAATTTCCTGTTAAGTGTTGTAAGAAATGCTTAACTTAAACCTATCTGGATTATATCTGCAACATTATCTTTCTGTGAGATATCACTGATAGAAATATTAGTTTAGTCTATCATGAGCTATCTTTGATAAAACCATGCTGCAATTCAATCTACTTTCTATTGGCTCTCTGCTCTTATTTACGCATTCGTCCAAAATCTGTTCTAAAATTTTACAGAGGCTCAAAGTCACATTAAAAGGCTTAGTGTTGCTCAGAATCATGTTTTCCTCCTTCTCTGAAGTTAGGTATTGCATTTACAACCTTCTAGAGAACATTTGCAGTTTCACTAACTCCCTTCTACTGGAGTGCCATTTCACGTTCAAGTTCTTTTAATGGTCAGGGATAAGAATTTCCTACATCCTGGATTTTATTACATTAAAAGGTCTAAGTTTTGTTTCCATCATGGAAATTGGAAGCCCTAATACTCTAAGTTACAAATTTACGTTTGTTTATATTGCAATTTAACATGAAAAATTCAACCTCACCATAGTAATTTTTATAACCATTTTTTCTGCAAGAGCTTCACACCCACTGAAATGGAGCCCAAATCACCACTGCTTCCTGTTGATTCATTGACTGTTTAGTAAAGAAATCACTATTCCACCCTGTTCTGCCTCTACTGCTAACAGTTTCCAATCAATTCATGTTGGAAAATTCAAGAATTATATGATCATATACAATCTGCAATTAGTTATTTCACCTGTTGTTTTGTAAAGAGTATAACCCACATTGCTGTCAAAAGCTGTATTTTCATAAGAAGTCCCTTATACTATATTTGTAGCATAGTTCCTCTACCACAATCATTTTCCAAAAGACATCCTGGTTTAACCATATCATTGCACCTTTATTTTTTAAAGTCAAAATTTCACTAATTTTACAGAACTTTGCTAGCGCTACAGCTGCTACAAGCCTGTTTTAGGCTGTTGTACATAGTCACTCTCTAATTTAAACTATTTCACTAGTATTTTGTAGCACATATACAAAAGGAAACTGGGCACTGATTGCTTGCTAAGTCCTCATTTTCTCAGGCTTTAACATAAATGTTATTTTTTGTCATTGAAGACTATAATCTAGGATTTTTATCATAAAATACCATGTATTTGCTATTAGAATTCCCCTGGAGGTTTTATAAACTCTATTCCTTATTCTGTTTCACATAGGTTTTTTTCTATTTTGGAGTTTATAAACTTTCTGTAGTAACAGATTGTTTCGGGTGAAGCAGTCATTTTAACACATACCCACATAGTTCTGAGCAATTCAAAGCATCAACTTTGATCATGGGTTTTGTGATATAGTTACCAACCTAGTAAAAAATGACCTGACCCGCTCTCATGTTTTCTGCATGTTGGCAGTGAGTCCTTACTCAGGAAGGACATGTAGCCATCTTCTCGTCTGGCTTTTTATTGTGTTCAGTTTTGAGCCCCTCACTACAAGAAAGGCATTGAGGTGCTGGGGCATATTCAGTGAAGAGCAGTGAAGCTGGTGAGGGGTCAGGAGCACATGTGTTTAAGGGGAGATTGGATGTGGCACTGAGTGCCATGGTTTAGATGATGGTTGGTGTTAGTGTTGGGTTATAGGTTGGACTTGATGATCTCAGAGGTCCTTTCCAACCTTGTCATACTGTGATACTGTGATACTGTGATACTGTGAGTGGCCGAGGGAACTGGAGTTGTTTAGTCTGGAGAAAAGGAGGCTGGAGGTAGACCTTTTTGCTCTCTACAGCTACCTGAAAGGAGGTGGTAGCAGAGTGGGTATTGGTCTCTTCTCCCAAGTAACAAGCAACAGGACAAGAGGAAATGGCCTCAAGTTGTGTCAGGAGAGGTTTAGACTGGATATTAGGAAAAACTTTATTGAAAGGGTTGTCTGGCATTTGGGTCCAGTCCTGTTCAATATATTTATCAATGATCTGGAGGAAGGGGTAGAGTGCACCCTTAGCAAGTTTGCGGATGACATCAAGCTGGGTGGCAGTGTTGAACTGCTTGAAGGAAGGGAGGTGCTGCAAAGAGATCTGGACAGGCTGGATCGATGGGCTGAGACCAATAGGATGAGGTTTAACAAGACAAAGTGCCAAGTCGCGCACCTGGGACACAACAACCCCAATGCAGCGTTACAGGCTTGGGGAAGAGTGGCTGGAGAGCTGCCTGGAGGAGAAGGACCTGGGGGTGTTGGTTGCCAATGGGATGAATATGAGCCAGCAGTGTGCCCAGGTGGCCAAGAAGGCCAATGGCATCTTGGCCTGTATCAGAAACAGCGTGGGCAGCAGGACCAGGTAGGTGATTGTCCCCCTGTTCTCGGCACTGGTGAGGCCACACCTCGAGTAATGTGTTCAGTTCTGGGCCCCTCAGTACAAGAAGGACATTGAGGTATTGAAGTGCATCCGGAGAAGAGCGACAAGGCTGATGAAGGGGCTGAGGGAACTGGGATTGTTTAGCTTGGAGAAGAGGAGGCTGAGGGGAGACCTCATCGCTGTCTACAGCTGCCTGAAAGGAGGTTGTGATGAGGTGGGTGCTGGACTCTTGCAAGTGACAGGTGATGGGATGAGAGGAAATGTCCATAAGTTGTGCCAGGGGAGGTTACCTGCATGTCAGGAAAAATTTTTTCACTGAAAGGGTTATCAGGCAGTGGAACAGCTGCCCAGAGAGGTGGTTGAGTCACCACTCCTGGAGGTGTTTAGAAGGTGGGTAGATGAGTTTTTTAGAGATACAGTTTAGGAAGGGGACAGGTGCAGTTGGACTTGATCATCTCAGAGGTCTTTTCCAACCTTATGATTCTATGATTCTATGGAACAGGCTGCCCAGGGAAGTGGTTGATTCACCATCCCTAGGGGTATTTAAAAGATGTGGAGATGCGGTGCTTAGGGACATGGTTTAGTGGTAGACTTGGCAGTGTTAGATTTACAATTGGACTTGATGATCTTAAAGGTCTTTTGCAACCTAAATGATTTGGTGATTCTAAAGGAAAACTTAGTTTCACACATCCAACAAAGTGACTTGGTTTTAATATAGGCTTCACTCTCAGCAGCTTGCTGAAGGGCCAGCATGGGTGCAGCAGGGAGAGTCTTTACCCATGAACTTTGCCTTCTAAAATCTTCATTTCAGGTGTTCAATGATTTTCATTGTTTTCTTAAACTGCATTAAAGAATGTATTAGTAGAACCCCAAATATAGAAATAATTTTTCAGCCCCTCCTCATGAGCAGCAACAGTGGATTTCAATTCATGGTATACAGAAGAGATATATTTAGCTATGAATAGTTCTCTGATCACTCTGCATTTTGAACTCTCTCTGCTGTCCTAAATGCGCTCATCATTGAATGTTTCCACCTAAGTGTGGGAAACATTACTCTAGGTACTACTCACCTTTCCCACAAGAACTCATTCAGCCCCCAGTTTTTGCCATCTCTTTGCTTACTTGAGTGCTGAACTGTGCATCACGTCCCATCACCCAGCTGCAAAACTCACTGCACTATGTGGCCTCTCAACCACATACCTGGCTTTTGTCCCTCAAGGAAACAGGGAAGGACAATATTGACCTCTGGAAGCATGAGAATTGCCCAAAGGCTGGAACTGCTGATCACAAGATTTGTTGTAGCTTAAGACTACATCAACCAGAGCAGCTGGTATTCCTGAAGATGCCTCATGGTGTGGACATTTGCAACATTTCTAAATTCCAAGAGCTATGTCAATATTGATTCTTCATGAAACTAAAACAACTAGTTCATTTAATTAGAGCTCACTCGAAAAAGATTTCTCTCCAAATGAAAATACCAACTTTACAAAAGTAAAAAAGAAAGGAACAGCATAAATGTTTTTGATCAAACATTGATTTTCAACTCCAAATTCTTTAAGAAAAAAAAAAGGACATGAAAACACAGTGACTGAGCTGGTTCAGGCTAGCTTTCCCAAGCTCTCCAACCGCTCAGTCTGCCTCTCTCCCAAAACTTCGCCCCCTTTCAAAGGAAAAAAAAAACTATAGAAAAAACAGAATCACACACTATATATATATTTCTATATTTTCTAAATACAAAGAATTACACCGCAAGGATATCATGCAAAACTCCCAAGAAAGGAAAAGGGGAAGGGAAAATGGGAAAAAGGACAAAAGGAACTAAAACGAAACAGGTATGCACACTTGTAAGACCCCGTAACTAACAAAGTAAAGAACTAGCAAAATCTCACCACTTCCCTTGAGGAAAGCAGAATGGCTAAATCCGACCCAGGACTCTTCCCCACATGTGGGCAGACAACAGCAGCTACCACAGGCCTCAGCTCCAGACAGGACCAGCAGCAACGGAGCTCCTGCTCTCCAGCTTGCTGGAAGAAGAAGAGAGTGTACTCTCTTACCTAGACCTTATTTATATGCCATGTTACATTAAAGGAAGATATGGAATACTTCAGTGGGTCCTAACCTCCGCTGTTAAGGAAGACCTGTAAAGGCCATTTTTTTTTAAGGAAGATCTGAAAAATCCAAAAGTCATTCCACTACATTCTCCAGCCCTTATTCCATATCATTTCTTTAACGCAAAACCTCTACATTGTGTTTGTCTATATCCCGCACACAGACACATATATATGTATATATAGTCTTTGTTTTATTCCGAGGTTGTCGTCTGTCGTTGAAGATCAACACCAACAGCAACTCAGTTAGGATCCTTGGCCCTTTAGTCAGTCACAGTTCTAGTTTTGGGCTTAAGAGTTCAAACTCGGAAGATCTGTTGGTGGCTGTTTCTCGAGTAGTAATGAGAGTCTTGTGTGATGCAGTGCTGGACCGGCTCGACTGGGCTTGGCTCATCACTGGAGACTTCTATCTTCTCTGTTCAGGTCTTTCTCATCTGGTGTCATCTCCTGTAAAACTCAACTCAAGACACGGAATTAGTTTTTCCCCAAGGATAGATTTCCTTGAGGCACACACTGGATCTCTCCATCCTTCCTCATTACCCACCAGGCATTTCCAGGCCCTTGAGAGAAAACAATCCCACGAATGGGTTTGTCTTGGCCTGAGGGAGGAGTAATCCAGACGGCCTTATCCAACATACTTCTCAGATGGATCACTAGAACTTTGTCTCCACCTACAGTGTGGAGGGATTCTGCCTGGGAAGGCCCAGCTCGGTTGACAGAGCCCCTGGTGTTAACTAGCCAGGTGGCCTTGGCTAAGTGCTTATCCCAGGTTTTAAAATTCCTCCACCTAGTGCCTTTAGAGTTGTCTTTAACAGTCCGTTACACCTTTCAACATTTCCAGCAGTGGGTGCATGATATGGAATGTGATATACCCATTCAATACCATGCTCCTGTGCCCAAGTAGCCACTAAATTGTTTTTAAAATGAGCCCTATTGTCTGACTCAATACGTTCTGGAATACCATGTGTCCACAGGATTTGCTTCTCAAGACCCAGAATAGTATTTCGGGCCGTTGCATGTGGTACCGTATATGTCTCTAACCAACCTGTGGTTGCTTCCACCATGGTAAGCACATAGCGTTTACCTTGGTGGGTCTGTGGCAATGTAATGTAATCAACCTGCCAGGCCTCCCCATATTTATACTTATCCCAACGTCCACCATACCACAGGGGCTTCAACCTTTTTGCCTGTTTGATAGCGGAACAGGTTTCATAGTCATGGATAACCTGAGAAATAGTGTCCATGGTTAAATCCACCCCTCGGTCTCATGCCCATTTATAGGTGGCGTCTCGGCCTTGATGACCTGAAGCATCATGGGCCTATCGAGCTAGGAACAATTCTCCCTTCTGCTGCCAGTCTAGGTCTACTTGTGATACCTTGACCTGTGCAGCTCAGTCTGCCTCTCTGTTATTAGCATGTTGCTCATTAGCTTAACCCTTGGGCACATGGGCATCTATACGGCGGACTCTCACATTCAGGTTCTTCACTCTGGCAGCGATGTCTTGCCACAGATCAGCAGCCCGGATGGGTTTCCCTCTACGACTCCAATTCATCTTTTGCCACCGGTCTAGCCATCCCCATAGGGCAATGGCTATCATCCACGAATCAGTGTATAGGTAGAGCCTTGGCCATCCTTCTCTTTCTGCGATGTCTAGGGCCAATTGGACAGCTTTGAGTTCCGCAAACTGATTCGATTTGCCTTCACCTTCCGCCACTCGTCGTGTGGGACTCCAAGCAGCTGCTTTCCATTTCTGGCTCTTCCCTACAATATGGCAGGAACCATCGGTGAAAAGGGCATAGTGTGTCTCTTCATCTGGCAGCTCATTATATGGCGGAGCTTCTTCAACTCGACTCACTGGCTCTTCTTCTTCTTCATCTGTCAGACTAAAGTTCCCACCTTCAGGCCAATTAGTTATAATTTCCAAAATTCCAGGGTGATTCGAATTCCTGATTCAGACACGTTGTGTAATCAAAGCAATCCACTTGCTCCACGTGGTATCAGTGGCATGATGTGTAGAGGGCACCTTCCCTTTGAACATCCAGCTCAGCATTGGTAATCGGGGTGCCAGGAAGAGCTGTGCTTCAGTACCGATTACCTCTGAAGCTGCTCGTATGCCTTCATATGCTGCTAAGATTTCTTTTCCCATAGGGGTGTAATTGGCCTCAGAACCTCTGTAGCTTCGGCTCCAGAAACCCAATGGTCACCCTTGTGTCTCGCCAGGCACCTTTTGCCAGAGGCTCCAGGAGGGACCTTTATCTCCAGCTGCAGAGTAGAGTACATTCTTTACATCTGGTCCCGTCCTGACTGGTCCAATAGCCACAGCATGTGCAATTTTTTGCTTGATCTGCCTGAAAGCTCATTGTTGTTCAGGACCCCATTGGAAATCATTCTTTTTACGGGTCACAAAGTAAAGAGGGCTTGCAATCTGGCTGTACTCTGGGATGTGCATCTTCCAGAAGCCTATGGCTCACAGGAAAGCTTGGGTCTGTTTCTTATTTGTCAGTGGAGCCATTGCCACGATCTTATTGATGACGTCAGTTGGAATCTGGCGCTTTCCATCTTGCCATTTCACCCCTAGGAACTGGATCTCTCTGGCAGGTCCCTTGACCGTGCTCTTCTTTATGGCAAAACGGGCCTTGAGGAAAATCTGTCCTTTGTCAAAGACCTCTTCTGCTGTGTCCCCCCATACAATGATGTCATCGATATACTGGATATGTTCTGGGGCCTTACCCTTCTCTAATGTAGCCTGAATCAGTCCATGACAGATGGTTGGACTGTATTTCCACCCCTGGGGCAGTCGATTCCAGGTGTATTGAACATCCCCCCAGGTGAAAGCAAACTGTGGCCTGCACTCTGCTGCTAAGGGAATGGAGAAAAATGCATTGGCAATGTCAATGTTGGCGTCACCACTTCGCTGTCTTGGACTCCAGCTCGTACTGGAGCTCCAACATATCTGGTACTACAGCACTCAATGGTGGTGTGACTTCATTTAAGCCACGATAGTCCACAATAAGTCTTCATTCTCCATCAGACTTGCGTACAGGCCAGATAGGGCTATTGAAGGGTGAATGGGTTCTACTGACCACCCCTTGACTTTCCAGATTCCGAATCATCTTATGGATGGGGATCACAGCATCTCGATTCGTCCAATACTGTCGCTGGTGTATGGTTGTTGTGGCTATTGGCACTTTTTGATCTTTAACTTGCAGCAATCCCACTGCAGAAGGGTCTTCTGAGAGGTCAGAAAGGGCAGACAATCGTTTGAACTCCTCTTCAATCACTGTGGCTACACCAAAAGCCCACCGGTACCCCTTCGGGTTCTTGAAGTATCCTTTTCTTAGGTAATCCATACCTAGAATGCAAGGGGCTTCTGGCCCCGTCACAATGGAATGCTTTTCCCATTGGTCTCCTGTCAAGCTTATATCGGCCTCTACAACTGACAACTCCTGAGACCCTCCTGTCAGTCCAGAAATAGAAACAGTCTCTGTACTCTTATGCTCTGATGGCATTAAAGTACACTGGGCACCAGTATCTATCAAAGCTTGGTATCTCTGAGGATCTGATGTGCCAGGCAATCGAACCCACACAGCCCAGTAAACCCGATTGTCTTCTTGGTCCCTCTCCTTCTCCTGGCAGAAGGCAGGGCCCCTCTATTGGTCTTGATCAGAGCAAACGTCATTGGACTTTGACTTTGGTTTCTTGGAGGCTTTTTTGTCATCAGGGAGGTGGATCTCCATCTTCTTGCCTTTCGACAATTGCGGTTTCTTGTCTAAAGATTCTGCGTCTATCACGTAGAGAACTTCCTTGTCAGTGTCCTTCTGTCTCAGCTCCTTCACTCTAGCTTCGAGCTTCTAAGTGGGTTCACCACCTCACTTCTTTATATTCTTTCCCTTACTGCATAGGTGTGCCCATAGTTGGCTACGTGACTGACGCTTAGGGTTTTCCTTCCCTCTGCATGGGGATGATGAAGATCGTGAACGAGACCGAGGTCTGGGTCAAGGTCGTCTTGGTCTATCCCGCCATGATCATTCCATTGGCCTTCCTCTGTAATCTCTATAATGTCTGTCATCTGAAAGGGACGGAGGGACCTATATGTAGACCAGGCCCATCTCATAGGGAAGTCTGCTGCCTTCCCCAAGCCCGGGTAGGGGATATTGCTAAGAGACTCCCGGACCTAATTAAACGATCAGATTATTACCCACTTCTGGTGGTCCAGGCTGGTGGTGATGAGCTAGCTAAAAGAGGGTCAAGGGTCGTTAAAAAGGAATTCCAGGAGTTGGGTCGGTCAATGGATAGGGCAGGAGCACAGGTAGTGTTCTGCTCGGTCCCTTTGGTGGCAGAGGTGTATACTGAGAGGAATAAGAGAATCCATGCTCTTAATAAATGGGTTAGGGGCTGGTGCCGGCAAAGGAATTTTGGGTTCTATGATGATGGAGAAACCTTTACGGCACCTGGCCTGCTTGACCCAGAAGGGTCTCGTTTAACTACAAAGGGTAAGAGGATTCTAGCCCAGGAGCTGTCAGGGCTTGTAGAGAGGGCTTTAAACTAGGTATGAAGGGGGAGGGGGGAGTTACTAGGCTCACCAGAGATGTTGCTGTGAAGGATGAGCCATCTCAAAGGGTGTCATCAGTAACCCAACTGAAGTGCATGTACACAAACGCACGCAGTATGGGGAACAAACAGGAGGAGCTGGAAGTCCTGGTTCAGCGGGAGAGCTATGACATAGTTGCTATCACGGAAACGTGGTGGAACTCTCATAACTGGAGTGCTGCCATGGAAGGCTACAAGCTCTTCAGGAGAGACAGGCGTGAGAGGAGGGGTGGAGGGGTAGCCGTCTATACTAAGGAAACCCTGGATGTCGTTGAAATTGAGGTCGGTGATGACCAGATTGAGTGCCTATGGGTAAGGGTCAGAGGGGCAGTCAAGTCTGACCTCCTGGTTGGAGTATGTTATAGACCGCCCGACCAGGATGAGGAGGTGGATCTTCTGTTGTTTAAACAGCTGGAAGCTGCCTCTAGATCGGCAGCCCTTGTTCTTTTAGGAGACTTTAATCTTCCGGATATCTGCTGGGAACTTAACACTGCCGAGAGGAGGCAGTCCAGGAGGTTCTTAGAGTGTATTGAGGACTGCTTTCTGTCGCAGCTGGTGAGTGAGCCTACCAGGGGTGAGGTTCTCCTTGACCTGCTGTTTACAAATAAAGAAGGGCTGGTGGGTGATGTGGTCGGAGGCTGTCTGTGGTGTAGTGATCATGAGATAATTGAGTTTTCTGTAAACAGTATAACAAGAAAAGGCAGGAACAGGACATCGATGCTGGACTTTCAGTGGGTAGATTTCGGATTATTTAAGGAACTAGTCAGGAAAGTACCCTGGGAAATAGTTCTTAGTGGCAAGGGGGTTCAGGAAAGCTGGATGCACTTCAAGAATGAAATCTTGAAGGCGCAGGAGCGGGCTGTCCCCATGTGTTGTAAGAAGAGTCGTAGGGGCAGACAGCCGGCCTGGATGAGTAAGGAGCTTCTGAAGGAGCTAAGTAAGAAAAAGAGGATGTATCGCCATTGGAAAGAAGGGGACGTAAGCCAGGTCATGTTAAAAGATGTTGTTAAGTTGTGTAAAAAAAAAATCAGGGAAGCAAAAGCCCAGCTGGAGCTTAAATTGGCCACTTCTGTTAAGGACAATAAGAAGAGCTTTTATAAATATATCAATGGTAGAAAGAAGGGCGGCAGCAACCTCCACTGCTTGTTGGATGTGGAGGGAAATATAGTAACCAAAGATGCAGAGAAGGCTGAGGTACTTATAATGCCTTCTTTGCCTCAGTTTTCAACAGTAAGGAAGTCTGTTCGCTTGACAGTTGGTCCTCCGAAGTGGTTGATGGAGGCAGGGTGCAATATGTCACTCCTGCAATCCATGAGGAGGAAGTTAGAGACCTGCTGAGCCACTTGGACCCTCATAAGTCTATGGGGCCGGATGGGATCCATCCTAGGGTGATGAGAGAGCTGGCAGATGAGCTTGCTAAGCTGCTGTCCATCATCTTTCAACAGTCCTGGCTCACCGGAGAGGTCCCGGAAGACTGGAAGTTGGCCAATGTGACGCCCATCCACAAGAAGGGCTGTAAGGATGATCCAGGTAATTACAGACCTGTCAGCCTGACCTCGGTCCCAGGTAAAATTATGGAGCAGATAATACTGGGTGCAATCATGCAGCACCTGCAGAATGGCCAAGAGATCAGGCCCAGCCAGCATGGGTTTAGGAGGGGCAAGTCCTGCCTGACCAACCCGATCTCCTTTTATGACCATGTGACTGGCCTGGTGGATGAGAGGAAGGCTGTGGGTGTGGTATACCTGGACTTCAGCAAGGCCTTTGACACTGTCTCCCACAGTAGACTCCTGGAGAAGCTGGCAGCCTGTGGCTTAGACGGGAGCACTCTGTGCTGGGTTAGGAATTGGTTGGATGGCCGAGCTCAGAGAGTGGTGGTGAATGGTGTCTCATCCAGTTGGCGGCCGGTCACTAGTGGTGTCCCCCAGGGATCGGTGATGGGTCTGGTCCTGTTTAATATCTTTATTGATGATCTGGATGAGGGGATTGAGTCCATCATCAGCAAGTTTGCGGACGATACCAAGCTGGGAGGAAGTGTTGATCTGTTAGAGGGTAGGGCCCTACAGAGGGACTGGACAGACTGGAGAGATGGCCCGATTCTAATGGGATGATGTTTAATAAGTCCAAATGTCGGGTACTTCATTTTTGACACAACAATCCCATGCATAGCTATAGACTGGGGACAGAGTGGCTGGAGAGTAGTCAGGCAGAAAGGGACCTGGGAGTGCTGGTTGACAGGAAGCTCAACATGAGCCAGCTGTGTGCCCAGGTGGCCAAGAAGGCCAATGGCACTCTGGCCTGCATCAGGAATAGTGTGGCGAGCAGGACCAGAGAAGTTATCGTCCCCCTGTACCTGGCACTGGCACCTTGAATACTGTATGCAGTTCTGGGCCCCTCAGTTTAGGAAAGATGTCAGGATGCTGGAGTGTGTCCAGAGGAGGGCAACAAAGATGGTGAAGGGGCTGGAGCACAAGCCCTACGAGGAGCGACTGAGGGAGCTGGGGCTGTTTAGTCTGAAGAAGAGGAGGCTCAGGGGAGACCTAATTGCTCTCTACAACTACCTAAAAGGCGGTTGTAGTCAGGCAGGGGTTGGTCTCTTCTCTCAGGTGACCAGTGACAGAACTAGAGGGCATGGACTCAAGCTTCGTCAAGGGAGGTTTACGCTTGATCTTAGGAAAAATTTCTTCACTGAAAGGGTGATGGCCATTGGAATGCACTGCCCAGGGAGGTAGTGGAGTCGCCGACCCTGGAGGTGTTTAAGGGGAGACTGGATGAGGCACTGAATGCCATGGTTTAGATGATGGGTTGGTGTTGTGTTGGGTTATAGGTTGGACTTGATGATCTCAGAGGTCCTTTCCAACCTTGTGATACTGTGATATTGTGATCTCTGTCTTTAGGATAGTCCTCTTATCTGGAGTATTCATAATCTCTCTCTCTTCTTTCCCTATCATAGGTAGGTCAGTATAGGGAATCGGAGGAGTCTTCCAGACTTTCCGCTATGTGCCTTATCCACCAACACATGGCTTCCATGCTTGGTTCACCCATCTTTGGATCATATACAGTTACCAAGCAGTAGGTGTATGGTTTAGGGGCACCTTTATTACCTTTTTCCACATAGGCTGTGTGCAAGGGACACGTTCTGGAGCTAGAATGTCATAATAGTCTGGATCAGAAGAAATGATCTCCAAAATGGCTAATTCCCTTAAGTATTGGATGTCTTCTTCTACAGTATTCCACCATCTTGGAGAACTCGACAGATATTCCTTAAATGGGTATTTCACCCTCACAGCGTGGAGGATTCAGATCCAAAGACTCGATGCCATTCTCTCCCTTGCCATTTCTTCTTCTATTACAAGGATCTCGGGCAAGACATCCCAATTGTTGTGCTTCCTGACCTTCAATCATGTGACTAATAGCTCTATTGTCCCAACGTCGCACCAGCCAAGTGAAGAATTGTCCACCAGGCAAATGACTGTAATCTCTTCGTAAATCTCAAAGATCTTTTGCGATCAGTGATTGTGTAATTTCACTTTTCCATAACTCCTGCGTAGAATTTTTTCCACTTCTCTTTGTACTCTTCTGCTCTTACGCGGAACCTCTCCCACCTCCTCTCTGTATCTCTCACGAGGAGGTGGAGACCGAGCGTGCTGTGGGGATGGACTTCTATGTCGTTCACACCGTGGAGATGGACTTCTATGTCGTTCACCATACCCAGCAGATAGAGGTAGCGAGTAGTCCTTTGGATGCTGAGATGAAGGCCTCAACCAATCATCAGGTGACAATAATTGTCTCTTAGGTTGAGGGGAACGCTTTTCTTCCTCGCTCACAACCACTCCTTCTTCCGCTACTGCCTGCATGGTTGGGATAGGTCCTTCTACTCCTTCTTCTTCTTCTTTTTCTTCTTTCATACTTTCCAGTTGTGAAGATAGGTCTGTAAGTTTTACAGTCTCCCTCAGCAACGTCTTCTTTTTCTTTATAGGAGCAACAATGACTTTCCTGGTTTTAATTTGAGTCCCAAGCAAAGTCTTCTTTTTCTTTACAGGAGTAACAATGACTTTCTGTTTTTAATTTGAGTCCCAGTTCTAGTAGACTTAGTAGAGACAGCTTCAACTTCAAGTTGTGCTTGGACCCCAGTTTCACAAGTGGGCCCAATAGGGACATCACTAGTTTCGGGTGGCATGGTTTGAGTTCCTATCTCGACCTTAGCTTTCTGACAGTGATCTACCACAGCACGATAAGCATTAGCCAAGCCCCACTACAAAGCATAGAATTGCATGTTCGGATCGTCATATGAAAGACACGTTTCCCTCAAACAACGCGTCATCTCATCAGGGTTGAACACCTGCTCTGGCACAAAGTCCCAAGCAATAGGAGGTGTCACACATCCCACCAGTTTACCAAAATCCAACCATGCTCCCTGCCATCCAAAGACTGGTCTGTCCAAGCTCCTTCCCAAAGCTCCAGTGATTCTTCTCAAGGTTTGGCTCTTCTTAAAACAAGAGAACCAATGCAGCACCACCGTTCCAATTTTAAATAGTATTTCTGCTGCCTTTACCACTAATAACATTGTTGCTAAACAATTTAAGTATTTGTTAGAGCTGATCTTAGGAGTCCTTTCCACCAAACCTTGAATGACACCATCATGGAGAGTACATACTAGGCTGTCAATGTCAAAATTGAGGAATGGAAGCCATTCATTCCATCCATTTGAATGGCTGTGTCTCACAATAGGATATCCTGGGACAGGTACAAAACCAGCTAGAATAATGAAAAAGTTAGCAAAAAGGACATTGTTATTATTTTCCTTCAGGTTGCTCCTTATTTTCTAAACAAGGTTTTCTTGGCTGCTTTCCCAGACTCTGGCGGCGTTCCCGGACACTGTTTTCAAAACAAACCAAGGTCAACCATCGAAACAATCCTCTGCTACCAAAATCTGAGCTGGTTCAGGCTAGCTTTCCCAAGCTCTCCAACCGCTCAGTCTGTCTCTCTCCCAAAACTTCACCCCCTTTCAAAGGAAAAAAAAAACTATAGAAAAAACAGAATCACACAGTATATATATATATTTCTATATTTTCTAAATACAAAGAACTACACCGCAAGGATATCATGCAAAACTCCCAAGAAAGGAAAAGGGGAAGGGAAAATGGGAAGAAGGACAAAAAGGAACTAAAACCAAACAGGTATGCACACTTGTAAGACCTGGTAACTCACAAAGTAAAGAACTAGCAAAATCTCACCACTTCCCTTGAGGAAAGCAGAACAGCTAAATCCGACCCAGGACTCTCCCCCCATGTGTGGACAGACAACAGCAGCCACTGCAGGCCTCAGCTCCAGACAGGACCAGCAGCAATGGAGCTCCTGCTTTCCAGCTTACCTGAAGAAGAAGAGAACATACTCTCTTATCTACACCTTATTTATATGTTGTGTTACGTTAAAGGAAGATACGGAATACTTCAATGGATCCTGACCACCGCTGTTAAGGAAGACCTGTAAAGGCCATTTTTTTTTTAAGGAAGATCTGAAAAATCCAAAAGTCAATCCACTACAGTGACCCAAGGACCTGTAGTCTAGATGTTGTCTTTTTGAAGTTTTCCTGTCAACCAGACTCCTTGGCTGAACCTTGCTTCTCCATCAATGGTCTCCTTCCCACTGAGCCTTGTAGTGCCTACGACAAGACTGGCAGGCTGGCGTGCTCCGTCCAGGGTGGCCCAAAGGTGCCCACCCTGCCTCCAGGGACAACTTCAAATACAGCGTGAGTGTTGGGTCACAAACCAAAATCCTTTCACTCCTTGGAGATTAGGTTGCAGGACTCAGTGTTTGTGTGTGTTTATGTAAGTGTGTGGGTTGGATCTGTTTTTTGTTCATTATTTTTCATCTGAGCATTAGAAATACTTGAGATTAATTTCAAATTACTTCTCATTATTAAACAATATTACAGGTTGTCCATGGGAATGCTGTATTATCTATCTGTCTATCTTCCCTACATAAATAATAAGAACTGTTTTCTCTGGCTATGAATATTACATATCAAAGCTAATTTTCAATCCCCTTTGCTTATTTTTCCAATATATTTTACTTCTCCTTTAAAATGATATAGAAATGTGTTTCAGCATGCTAAATGTCTGCTAACTCTTGCAGGCAGAGTTAATGTCTCCTTGGTGTTTTCCATTAATTCCACAGTAGTAGAGTTTCATTCCTTTTATTTGTAAAACTTTCTTTCTTTCTGCAGAATTATGTGAAAAGTCTGCATTGCAAATCATTATTTCTAAGAAGTTATGCATCTTCTGCGATAAGAAATGTTCCTCAGCAAGTGTTCTTCTAGTGGCTGCTTTGTTTAAAAAGATTTCCTGAGCTTCTTCTCCGACTCCTCCCACATGTCATCCTCAGTCAGAAATATCTCAGAAGGGTAGAAGGATATTGGTCAGTGGGAAAATCCCTCTTATCACCAACCATAATAGCTCCATGGCCAAGAGATTCAAAAACAGGAGCCTGGCTTTTGGGGTACAGGCCCCCCTCAATTACTGCCTTGTGAAAGGCATCACATAAGCATCCCTGCAGCTGCACGCTGCTTGCATTGGTAGCACTTGTAAGGCCCGGACCACTCTGACCGTGATTCTGCAATGTGCACACCCTTCCAATCAGGGGAAACTTCGTCCCAGTCTTTTGGCTTGCCCTTGAGAAAAGGAGAAAGTGGCTGTCTCTAGTATGTTTCAATGGGCAGGTGTTGCCATTATTATTGAGCCAGGCTGACATATGCACTGAGCTGGTGAAAAGTCATGGGATCGGAATGCAGTTAACTTAGGCACTCTGAGAGAAGAGTTGAGTATACCCAAGCGTCTTCCCATGCGATGTCTTAGCACATTGTTAATTCCATTGGAGCTCAGGGACAGTTTTCAACAATAAGAAATGGGGAAGGTCTTAATGGTTTATCAGAACGATTAAGAAAATTGCATAGGTGGAACCAGTGCTTCACAGCAAAATGATATATCTCTGTATGACTCCTGAAGTTGCCAACACTACTTATTTATTAACGATGCAGCATTCCTGTTACAGTCTGTGAAGCACTTGCTAGCATTGTCCATTTCAGGCAAATCATTGCTGAATTCCTTAGTTCTCATTCTGTTCTGCTAATGAGGATCCTGTGTGTTTCTACATCTGGGGTCCCTAATTAATCAAACACTTAAACCACCTAAGGGCAAATTAACTTCTTTGAGAGGGAAAGATGCAATCAAGGGCAAAAAGGTCCCATAATTTCGGCTATCTTCTTTATGTGATAATAGAAAAGAAAACAGAATATAAATGGATGTAATTTAACTTTAATTAAGAAAAATGAAAATAACTGCGTATTGTGTTTCCACTTGTGTCACCTTGTTGGATGCTTAAAGTACAATTAAATCGAGGTCAGACAATTTCAGAAGCAAGGTTTCTCGGTGCCTATGCTGAACTGAAGACAGTTGTCTGTAACAATGATCAACTGATAGTATTTAATTTACAATCTTTGCATTCTGTACTTGTTCACTTCTTTTTTTTACGTATTTATCCCATTTTTAATTCTCAGTATTCACATAGTTATCTTTTTTCCTTCTTCTTTTTCCCTCATTTTCTATAGAATCTTTTCCTTCTTTGCCTGATCTGTGAAGATCATTGGGAAGCCCTTGTGAATAATCAAATCTGACTTTTATAAAAGTATTTGGATGCAGTGTTAGGTGATGCTGAATAATGATCACGCTCCTTTTTATATGGTCTTTGGAAGAGATCAAGCAATGCAAAGAATTTGACTTTGGCCTTGCTACCTGAATGTTAATGATTACATATAGATATTGCTTGTTCTAAGTCATGCAAAATGCATGCACCAGATTTGCTTCTCACTCAGTAACTGTTTGGGGTATAATTTATTCTTGAGATGACAGAATGCAGTTTACAACTTGTATCCTGTATACCTAATGAGACAATTATTCCAGGAGAGTCTGAGCTAGTCAGTGAAATTGACAGCAAATAGAAAGACTGTGCTGGAAATGAAGACCAAGTTTGTTTAACCTGAGGGGCTCCTGGTTTGGCTGTCATTTACTTGCATGTAATTTCCATTGGTGGAATATGAGGTCTCACAAATCTGCCCTGTAAGGTGATTCAAGCCAGGTTTCCCAAGGCTGTGTGCAAAATATTTGGACTTGCAGAAGATGTTGCTCTTCTCTGAATGTTAACTAGGACAGTAATGGTGAGTAAACTGAGGAGGACTGAGGGAAGAGAGATGAGTCTTTCTTTCCAGCTGGCGCAGTGAGAGTGGTGTCTACCAAAGCAGGGAAACAGCCAAGAGACAACATTCTAGTTGTAAGCAGAGATGGATCAATGTCTTCCAAAGCACTGTAATATAGTAAATATATTTAACACATTATTTTTAGTTTACAAATGTTTGTTGACAGGAGTGACAAATATAACGTGCGTTTGGGAGTGAGGAGCAGGAATGAAACATTCTGTCTCCACTTGAATTAGTCTCCTTGCAGTCCAAACAAACACACACCTGCAAATTCCTCGCAAGTCAGCCAGCAGAACTCAGAAGATGACTCACATTGCAGTTGGCTGGAACATTCTCTGAGGTAGGACTGTGTGGAGACGACGTTTTGTGCAATGCCATGGGATGTTGAATAGCTGGGAATAGCAATGTGGCAGTGCAGCAATTTTGAACAAGGACTTTCTTCTTTCGAAGCAACTGAAAAACCTCTGCCAGCAGAGTTATTTTTTTAAAAAGGATAAATACAATTCAACATGAACTGAGAAGAAAGGAGAATTTAAACACAACTTCAGGTCTGGATGCGATGTTTACTACTTTGACTGAACTTCCCAAGGTCTTTTTTAGTAATTTTGGGCATCAAATTCTGGGTGGCAGCCCTTAGTCAGGAAACACTCCCAATGAGGTCAATGTATGTTTTGATCAAAACTCACAAGTATCAAGTGTTAATAATATCAAATAATGTGTATTAACCTTTAGATAGCCAGCTTCCAAGATGTGTCTAGCTGGTATTTCTGTGTGGAAGCAGAACTGGAGAAGAAACCACAATATATGATACCACAATTTGCTATTTGGTGCAAAACCCAATGCAATACAGTGCAAAAATATAGCAGTATAAACTAAGAAGAGGCTTATAGCTCTGTATCTTTGTTCTTTTTTTATTATAATTTGAGTATACTTACTCAGTTTCAAAGGATAATTGTAGTCTGTAATTATTCTTAAAAATGACATATATTTTTAGTAGGTTTGAATTATTCAGTACATCAGAATAGTTTGAGGACACGCTCTTTAGTGAGTGTGCACATCAGGTCTGGGTGTTTGGTTAAAAGCAGAGGTGCTTTGCCACCTCCTTCTGTGGGGTGCAGACCAGGACAGGCCAGATACAGCCGTATCGCAGAGCAGGAACCAACATCATTCTGTCATTGAGACTTCAGAGGGGCCACGAAATGCTGGCTGTTAACATCCTGAGTCTTCTCCTCCAGCTAACGGTTTTGTCTGGATGGCCAGCAGTCATGGAGCACTTACTTAATGTCCAAATGTTTGAAAGAGTGTTGTACCTGTGTCTCATTTAAAAAAAACCCTGAATTTAACCTATGCTAACTTTTGCGTTGACTCAATGAGGACTAGGACATTACAAAGCTTTTTTAATAGAATGACATTATGCAGACCAGAGCGTCATTACCTTCTTGAATTTGATCTTTGATTTTGCTGGTGGGGATGTGCTCTTCAGAGAAAGGGAGGAGGGAAGATAGTGTTTTCATTGGTAATTTTTGCTGGAAATTAACTCAAATGTAGACTGAAGGTTGAAGCTGGTGCTCTACTCAGTTATTCTTTTTCTTCAGAATCATACAGAAGAGTAAAAAATATTTTTTCCTTTGCTTTTCCGATGTTTAATTTTGTAACCATGGTGACAGGTGCTTTGTAAATATCTGAGAGAGATGCTCTGTGCTACGGTGAGAAGCAGTTTTAAAATGCATGAGATTCTGAACTTCTTGTCCCTTCTGCTCAGTCACAATATATCTTAGAAACTGAGTGGAAGGTTATAAGGAACATATACATGTCAATCTTAATTGCATTTTCTGTGTTACCTTTGACTAGATCTGAAAGTCCTAATCAGAGGATAGCATTAAAGAAAACAAGACCTAGATAAGCAAAATTTGATCTTGTCTGCATGGTGGGAAAAAAATCAAAAACAAATGAAAAAGAAATTCAGTATAATTTCCCTAAATGGAATATTTTTGTATCTGTATTTTGGAACTGGAATAAAAATGTTATCCTTCACTTCTGTTTCTGCAACAAGACAAAGGGACAAAGAACAAATCCGCTCCAGTTGTCTAATTGGACAGTCTCGTTGCTGAATGCCAACCTGACCTAAATGGAACTGAAAGATTTCACCAAGCTTTCATCCTTTTATATTTTCTGAAGTTAATCTTCCTTCCTTTGTGTTGCTTTCACTAGGCTGCAGCTGAGAGAACAAGAGGTACAGCTGAAAGCTGAACTCGGAGTATCTTCCTATGTCCAGCTAATAAGGAGGTAGTTTGCTTGTGGCTAGACCTAAATGACCTATTCATAATAAATGTTTTTCAATTAATTTAATTTTTTCTCTTGTACATCAGTTTAACATGAAGAGACTAGTTTTTATAAATACATTCCTTGTCTAATGTCATTTGATGAATGCTTCAAGAGAAAATACAGTAAATGCCTTCGTATTGCCTGAAATCTGTCACTTCAGGGCTATTTGCCACTTGTTATGGATCACTATTGCAAATAAGAATAAGTAGATGAGATTGTTAGGGCCGCTCTGAAGTTGTTCCCTTGAGAGGACAGGGCAATGAGTACCATCTACCTTGGCTTTTGAGTTTCAGTCACCATAGTCAAGTTGGTTCAATTTTGCTCTACTCTCCAAACTAGCGATGGGTGATGCACCCATCCTGCTGTATTTTACATATATATGGTAGCACGCAGTACAGATAGGGCAAATGTTAGAGCAAGGCTGCGTTTTGTCTTGCCACTTCCCTGAGATTGCCATCCTTCTCCCTTTTCCCAACAAACTGTCAAAGTGAAGATCTTAAATGTTTAAGTTGGGAGGAAAAAATACTCTAAATCATATCTCAGCCCACCATTCCTATCAGATCTGCTGCAGAGAGATGTGTTGTCAAGAGAAGAGAGATCTGAGGATCCTCAGTCCCTCATCCAAAATAGTTTTGAGATGTATGAAACAAAATTCACAAAATATTCAGAATATCATGTAGCAGCAGACTTGATTTATCTGTGACAGGTGGTTGTATACCAGTTAAAGAGTTGCAATATCAAAGAGCAACAGACAAGCAAAAATCCTGAAAACATGATGCAGCAAATACTGGTTTTCTATATTGGTCCATGGATTTCCCCCATCATCCACTCAGTTCTGCAGAAGAGAGGGTTTGCTGCTTCCTCCCGGTCGCCACTCCTCAGATTAAAAGGCTGAGCTCTGTGGCATATGGTTGCTTCAATTGCAGTGGATCTCTGGGCTTGTTTCCAACAACCTATAACTCCAATTTACCAGAATGGCACTTGTAGATGTCCAGCTAAAATGTCCAGTTCTATCAGGGAAAATGCTTTCCCAGTGGTACTCTTTGCTACTGAATAGAATTCAAGAATCATTTTGTCTGTTATGACTTTTATTTTCATAAAGAATGCAGACATGAAATACTTAATGTGACATCCTAATTAATGCAAATATGCCAAAAACCTTTATTTTTTTCCAGAGAAAATTATATTACACTGTTACATTTCCACATTTCCTGGCTGCATATTTTATGTAATGTAACCATGGTTACTGTGTCATTAAAGTCTATTCAGAGGGAGCTGGGCATAGCATAGAGCTATCACAAAGAATGATTGCTTTTGTAAATTTAAAAGAAGCTCTGCAGCTAATTAGTGTGAGTTTGTGTAAATTGCACCAATGGAGAGCATGAAATTTAGAACAAATTATTGTAGAGTCTGAAGCAAATGGAGAACATTTTTATTTGATTTAGGAACTTGCCTTCTGCATCACAAGCCTCCTAAACTTCTAATTGTGTAAGGCTGAAGCCACACAGTGGCATAGTGCAGATAGCAGGAATGGAGATAGCTCTGGCTGAGAGGGGAGGTAAATGATCTTAAATGGGAAGTACTGGTGCCCAGTAGAAAGCTGGAGAAAGGGCAGAACATGCCTGGGTGTTCTGATTTTGCATCATTTCGAAATTTTAGAAGGAAATTCAGATGCTTGGGAATTTTTCAAGCTGTCTCTTGCCTACCAATTTAGTATATGTTTTCTCCGTGTGATGCACTATATATCTGGAGAGTGGGGTGCTCTCTCTCTCCTATACTGCCCAGCACTGTAGTAACAGATGCAAACTAGGATCCTGCAGTCATATGTTTCCTTATTCTTTTTTCAAACACTCATATCCTCATCAGAAAACATCATATCCACGTGGATGCCTAACTGTCTTGTGTTTTACAGGAAGCTGAATATGACAGCTGGTTAGCTTCCTACTTTGGAGGTTACAAACCACTTTTCCAGCATGGCCTCCAACTTTTCAATAGTTGCATGATTTGTGGCATCCTCATATGTTAATAAGAATTTTCCCTTTGCCACTGTACCTCTGTGCTGAGCAAATACAGATGCATGCTTTTTTCACCAGCCTTTGAAACATCTGTATGGGCCACTGCTGGCAGCAGGTTTGAGTGACTGCGCAGAAGTGAGGGTACACGGGGTGGCAGCTTCCAGCAGTGAAGCAGTTAATGGCCTGTCCTTGTGCTGTCTCTGCCTGTGTACTGCCACACATTCTCCATCTGCCAACAGCCAGGGGCAGCGATTGACAGCTCTGCTTTTGGCAAATTTTCTGAGTTTCATCTTTTATTATATTTGGCAGATATTAACAACTAAAGAGCTAACTGCTCCTCATGGACTCGGAAAACCTAACACTGTCCTGATCTGAGCTGATGCTTGCTTTGTATTGTGTTGGTTGTGTAACCCTGGGATATAGCGAGCATACTTCTCTAGGGTCTCAGAGAATAGGCAGAAAATCTACAGCATCTTCTCCAGGTGCTGGTAAGCACATACTACACTAGGACCAGCAAAAATATCCTGTCCCAGATCGCTCACCTTTCTCATGCTTTGCGGCTTGAATCCTAAAACAGGAGCTGTAGAAGGAACCACATTGGCTGCAGCAGCTTCAGGGAACATACTTCTACAAATGAATGAAGCAAAACCCTGAAAATAAAAACTTAAGCAGTCACTAACAATCATGTCTCTTCACCATTATCTAATCTGATCCCTAAAAGCAGCTTTGCACAGCTTGGCTATAAGCACTCAGCATGATACCATTGGCCAGAGTGTTTCCCATTGACCACTGCCCATTTGATCAGTCACAGCCTGTTGCAAGCAGACCTCTGAAAAACAGCTGCTAAGCAGGGGGTGGAAAACCCCTATTAGTCCTAAAAAACACTTAGTCTTGCACAGTCTTTTCATACAAGCACATCTATAACAAATAATTAGGCTGCTTTGATTGCAAGACTGTTAATTGAATAAATAAGACCAGTATCACAATACAGAACTGTGTGTGAGATTCAGTTCTCCCTGACCTGATCACCAAGAGAGTTGCAATTTTGAGGTTCGCTTATCAAATTTATCTGCAGGGTACCTGAGCCCTTACCCAGGATAATACCCTATCAGAAAGTAGATAATAGTATGGTGTAGTATAGCGTTATTATGTAGCAACACTATGATGAAATATCTAGGCAGCATGTCAGAAACACTGTATTTATCTTTCTGTGGTATTTTTGCATCATTTTGGAAAAGGCCAAGTATCCTTGTGATGATGTGAAGTTATCAGAGAACATTTTAACACCTATATTGCACTCAGAGAGCTAACAATGGGAGAAACATGCAATTTAACTCCAACATCACCAGCAGCAGGTGATCCTGCACCTCCTCATTTGCGATAGGTCAGCAAAACCAGCCTCCAACCTTGGTGAGAAAGAGTGGACCTCACCAATATGTTTAGGCTGAGCTCTGTTTCCCTCTTTTGTATCGCTCCCTGGCAGAGTATAAACTAGTCACTGCTAATTCAGTGTGGAAACAGACTCCATCTCAGTTAAAAACCTTTGAAGCATACACAAGAGACACGTTTGTGTGGGGAAAAAGAGAAAAAAACTGCCCTCCTGGCAAATGCAGTAAGCACATAATCCTCCACATGATTGTGGCTTGCAGGAAGCACAATGCCACAAAACTCCAGAGCACTCCACTTGCTGCCTCAGTCTGCTGCTTTTGTTCATGACTTCTGCTATATCCACGTCACATTCCCCATTAAGTTAGTAAATGCTCATTTCGCAGAAACTCTTGCATTTTTTTTTAACATTTCCAAAAATAAAACATAACCAGAGGGTTCCTGTTATGTAACATAAATATTTTATTATCTTCCACATTACTAGTTTGCAGAAAAAAATCCTAGGCACACTTTTGGCCTCTTTCATTAGGTAGCCTTGAAAAATATGACGCCATACTGCACAAGTTGTCCTCCTACATAACCACGGAATATTGCATTACATATACCTAACCCTTTGACAAACTGATGCTTAAAAAGACAGGAAAAATGAAAGTCTGCATCTTACAACAACTGCTATTGCTTTTAAAATAAAAGTAATTATGTCTGGCAATATATTCTTTCTGCATCACAGGCACTCTTTTTTTTTACATATTTCAAGAATAAAAAACTGTAATTTTTGCTAGATTCATCATTCCATATGACAGAGCTGTAAAAATTAGATTACAAATCCTGTGGGTCTCGATCTACTCTCAGTCATTGCACTACCTAACAGAGTGGGCATCTCCATGCTTTTATTATTTTGATAGTTCTCTGTTCTAGACTCACCACATAATTTGTATATGAGCATGCCTGTGTTTAAGGCAAGGACACAGGCTAATCTGGGAGGGCTGTGGGGAGGAAAAGGAGGAGGAACCCAGGCACACACATGCCTTTGCATGGACCAACCTCTCGTTCATGCAGTTCAGAGAGGTTTGGTACTGATGAGGGCATACACAGCACAGCAGAGCCTGCCAGCAGCCAGCAGCTTTTCTGGTTTTCTTCCTCACTGTGTCGAAGCTTTGGAAAACAGGGTTTTGCAGCTTATTCTTAACCTCAGACTACAGAAGTGACCTGTGCATTAGTGTGCAAACTGCCATCTTTGCAAATATAACAGGCTTAATCAATACAAGCAAGAGTAACAAGCAGGGCAACATTACACCATTTTCCAGGAACAGGGAACAAATAAGGCTACTGGATAGACAGCTTCTCCCAGCATCATTTTCCTCAAATCTTCACCAACTCTACTTTGGGCAAGTTCTTTATTTCTATAGGATTTCCAGTCGTGGTAGTTCTCTCCTGAGTGTCTTGGCCCCTACATACGCATTAGGCATTCACACAAAGTGCTCACACAACAGGCCAGACACATCCATCAAGGACCACCGCTCATCCAGAAATCCTCAGTGCATCCACAGCACTAGCCTTCAGCACACATGTTGCTAGGCTGACATTCCCCAAAGGACACAGGACATTTGGCGTATGTGCTGTCTGATCACATACAAAAAGCTCAGGAGGTCTCAAACACCAAGGACTAGACTTAGGAAAACCTAACTAGGTTATGCAGCAGTGCAGCCTGGGGCTTGCTGCAGAAGGAGCCAGAGGGAGGAGGTTATCACTGCAGAGTCAGCAATGTCAAAGAAAAGGTACCAACTTGTATAAGAAAACATGCCTCTCACTGAAACACTTCATATACGTAACAGGGTATCACTCAACATGGTCCTTATTGTTCAAGCACTACTTGAGATTATGTCAGCCTGGCATAAAGAAGCTCTCCATTTAGCAGGCTATTTAAGTTTTGTGATAACATTTACAGTTGACTTAATTTTTATTTTAATTATGTGCCAGAGATACCAGTAATATTTTTGTATTCTTGCCAAAGAAAAGCTTTTAATATTTACAGAGAGACTTTGAACATGCCAGCTGGCTGATGCTGAGTTTGAGTTCTCTTCAAAACAAAATTATTAGAGTCATTTACGTAAGTCTCATTGACAGTTTACTTCAGCTTTTATTTCCAAGACATCAACATTAGCATCTATGATTTATGTTGTAGTCTTCTGTGAGGAAAAGGAAAGCCCTCACCTCTGTATTCATACTAACATTTATATAAATAAGCCAGTAATCACTTCAATCTCAGGGGTGCGTACCATGTTTTAGACAAGATTTAGTTCAACTACCAGGCACAAAGCCAGAAGATTGGGCCATCCAGGAAACGCACACAGTAGGCCACCAACCACAAGCCAATACTCCAAAAGGTCTTGGTACATGGGTTAGGCAATGCTAGGTCCCATGAAACTTTTTCGTTGGGAAATTTCATCTGTTGATATTAAATCCCTGCTTCTTTTCACAGAAGGATTCAATAACATTGCATAACTTCTTTTCTTCTCCTCCTTTTTGCCAGCATTTAGCCCCGAATCTTGCTTCTTCTTTGGACTTTTCAGAAAACCAAGTATTTATACCTGACTGTGCTGTCTGGGCTTTTTCTCTCCTACACTTCACTTTACTTCAGACAACTGTCCTGTAAAATCATCAATGCACACGTTGTTCATATTTTGAGTGGACCTTGGTTTTGAATGGTGGCATGAGCTTTTGTTTCTGCTAATGCTGGTCAAAATCTGTCCATCTTTTAAGACAGCACTAAGAAAGGAAGCTGCTGTTTCGCTCTACCTGCATTACTGTCACATTCAACACAACTGTTACAAGTTAGAATGAAATATTCATTTGATTTATTTGTTTGCAAAATATCATGTATGATATTGCTTTAAGAAGGGAATCATGGGCAGGCAGGAAGAGGGTAGTTATTCCTTGTGTCTGGCAGCTGCCCAGAGGTGAAGCTGACCTCCTTGATGGCGAGATGATGCCTCCACAAGGGAGGATGGATACGGTCCAGTGGAAAAAGCCTTCAGACCACATGGTCACTTGCTGGATTTCCTTCTCTGGACTTTCATGGTGTTCTAGATGACTAGTTCCACCCATAGACCTGCAGCAGGACTATGTATTTTGCACAGGAAGCATAGTACCATGAGGTTCAGCTGACCCCAGAGGAGTTTGGCCAAGTGCTCCCTCTCACTTGGGACCTCATTGATACCATCAGCCAAGCTGGGATGTCCACATTGCCATTATCAACTGCTCAGTTGCAGCTGTGCATAAAGAGGCTTTAATTCCTTTTCACCAACAAGTGAAGGATTGTGTAAGAGGTGTTGGTTGAGCTCTCACTTAGGATGACAGTGCTGCTTTAAACACAGCACAAACAACTGACCTCACCACCAAGAACTGCTCAGTGATATAGGCAGGTTCCATCTTTCTTGAGGGTTGTGAGGAGGCTAATGCTGGTTAGAGTAGCCCAGAAGTAACACTAAGTCACCTGTCCCATAGCCTGTGCTTAATCCTTTCCAGGGTTCAATGCAACCAGGATACATTTGCACAACAACCTGTACTGGAGCAGCCCTTGCTCCTTGGACTCCTACAAAGTTGTGTCTGGGCTGGCAGAACTTCAGTCCCCAGAATGGGGATAAATCCCTCAGTGACTACAGTGCAGAGATAATCTTTAGAGACGGGAAGGACATTGTTAGACGTAATACGAAGAGAAGGGAACACTTACACCAGACTGTATTTACAGACAGTGGTAGAACAAGTCTTAGGAAAGACATGTGCTTCACATCTCAGAACCTACAGCCTACCCTGTCCTCCTGATGACTACCTCTAATGGGCATAGGACAGTCTCAGCTCTGTTACCAAAAGCACATTAGTCCTTAGGGCTTCCTGATACATGCAGAAAATTTCGAGTTATAACTCTTTCATGAAAAGCCATGCCACAGTGGAGTCCTAGCTAACTCTTTCCTTCCTTCCTTTCCTCAAGAAAAGAAGTGAGTCTGAAGATCCCTTGCACTCCCACATAGAGACCTCTGAGAGCTGCTGTGATTCTAATGACAGCTTTTAGGATCTTTATTTACAAAGACTACTCCTTACTCTATGTGTCTTGCTGAAAGTTCAGGGCACTGTGTACCTTAGTAGCTATGCTGAAAGATCAGACCTCTTCAAATACAAAGGCATATATTTAGGGCTTTAATTCATATTTCTTCATTCCCATTTGCACTGGCAACTCCTAAAAACAAATGCTGATTGAACCCTGACTTAGTAAGTGAAAAATATATTTGCATTCCTTTAGCATTAAAAAAATTGTTCAAGTGTGTGTCTTGAATGACTCATAAGGACTGTAAACAGAGACTCTTCACCACATAGTAAATACCATTGTCTATGTCTTGTGGAAATAACTGGAGATTATATTAAAGGAAAAAAAGAAAAGGTGCAGGAGGAAGTTGTATGTGAAAATATCCTTTCCCTGATCCATATCTGAATGTTCCCATGTTGCCAGGCTCTCAAGTCTGCGCTTGAACTGTGCATCAGAAGAAGCAGCCAATATATGTTCTCTTTCAAGTTCATTCCAAATTGATGCATTAAAAAACGTGTACTAGCCAAGGTCATTTCAAAGATGTTTACTTTAACTACAAACTAAATTCATCTCTCTTCACTCAGAGACAGTCATGAATATTTGTAAGCCAAACATCGTAAGGCAAAGGTCTGACTTGGAGCTGCTGTTCATGTTGGAGCTGAGAGCATGGAACAGCTATGTAACAGTGATACTTCCCTGGAGATGCTGAGCATGACAATATGATGAAGGCCAAGTTCAGAGAAGAGGCTTTGAGAAATGCCTCTAGGGCAAGCTAGTGATGCCTCCAAGGGCAAGAGCAAAACCTCTTCAAGGACTGCCTTACCTGCTTACGGGTGGCACTCAGTGCCTGGCCTGATGCCTTCACCTCTCTCTTCCGGCTTGGCTTCATGTCCCTGCCCATGAGCAGACCCATCAATGGCTCCTTCCTAGAAAAGAGAGCTCTGACACAGCCTGTTGCCAAGGCAAACAAGACCTGAAGCAGCCCAAAGTCAGTCTTGAATGTAGCGTCAAGCTGATTCTGAGAAAGCCTTCAGCTTTGGCATCCCCTGAGAGCAGGCAGCTTCAGGTCCAGCAGGTCCTACCTAGAGCACCTCAGTTTCTTAGGAGGTATAGACTTGCTCCATGCTTCTGACACATCATTTGCAGAAGCTGTCTCACAATCTATGGTGGCTACTAGGTGGTCAAAGGATATGCACCATGCCCCTACAGGCTGGAAAGACTCAGGGGTATGAAAATAAGGGACTGCAGAGACTGGCATAGGCAGCTGGCTGGACAGAAGACCAACTTGTGCCAATACCAGTGTGTGTTATGCACCTAATATGGGGTCAACACAACACTGCTGTTTTATCTGAACCTGTCTTGGTCCTGTGTATTTATTTTATTTTGTCCTTGTGTGCCATATTATATGAATTTTACATTATCCATTCTTGTTGAATTTTTCACATACACTTACAGTGTCACCAGGAGAGAGTGCATGGCTCCTTCAGCAGGCAAACATTTTTCCAAACTGCTTGAATTTTTATCTACTGGTTCTGTGATGATGGTGATAATGAATTAAAAAGAGAGTAGCACACCCTGTGTAAATAAGGACAGTCATCTTCAAATCATCACATGTGTCCCCTTTATGACTTTTTATATTTGGCAACAAGAAAACAAAAGAGCATCAAACTTACCTTAGTGCTGCTAAAGGAAGATAAAATGAGGTCTTTTTAGTTAACTACCAGGTTCTTGACATTTCTGACCAAATACAGTACAAGATTTCATTTCCACTGTGGACTGCAGCTGCTAGCATTTGGCTGTGTCTAATCAAGCAAGAAGTTAACCTTGAACACCAAACACAAAATCTATAAACTGAAAGCTAGAACTAACTTGATTCCACGAAGGTCACAGAATTTACATAGAATAGAGCAAACCCATCTGAAAATAAAACATTCTGCATTATTCCAGGCATATGGCCATATACCTTTGATACAGGATTTTCAAAGTGCTTATTAACCCTTTCCAGAAAATTGTTTTAAGTAGCAAAAATTTTGAATCAAATCTGGCTGTGCTTATTCAGGGTTTAATCAAGCCAGGCCAGCAGCCTAGGGCAAGGATGTCATTGGACCTGTACAGCAGGGAAGAAGACAAACAAGAGTCTTTCCCCCTCCCTTGCATGAGCATAGAGGTTAACGTAATCCAATTCCTCGTGCTCCAGTAAATGGCAAAGAGGAGGCAGAAAAGAGCTGGCTCTGCAGCATGGGGGAGGCAAGAGTAGATGCCCCTTGACTAAAGGGAAAGTGGCAGCCCAGCTCAGCTCTTTCTGTAGATGGAGTGTCATGCTCTCTAGGTTTGCTCCATGTCTACGGGAAGAGCTCCCCTCTTCTCCTTCTTACTCTGCCCACAATGGTACTTACTTACAACCATAGCCCATCATCCCACGCACAGCAGTGGGAATTGTGACAGAGAAAAGACTTCGACTCAGGTCTTATGAGATTCACAGGATAAGATTCAAAGGATATATTTAGCTGTGCTGTCATTTCTTTTTCCAGAACCTCATTTACAGACCAAATATTTACTGTTCTTTTCATAAAAAATTGAGGGCATTTGAGATCCTGCACTCTGGTTTGCAAGCACTTATTCTGTTACCAGCATATATCTTTTAATTACAGAGTAGTTAACACTCAGCCACTGATAACACATTACAGGGTCCAGGTTCAGCTGCAGAAATGACATGTGTCTAAATTTAGGTGCCTCAGCTCCCATTTTGTTCAATGAAGCTCTAGGTCTTAGTCCGCGTGCCTGAACATCAGGATCTAGAGCTATTTGATGGAGCATCTGAGACATCTGGATGGGGCTGATGGAAGTGACCCCAAACCTACATACCCTGAATAGGCAGCTGGGTTTTCTGTGGAGTTCTGAAACGGCACTGGACTCTACAGTGAGCCTCCCCTGCCATTCTCACAGGCAGTGGCGGAGTCTTCAGAGAAAAGCACAGTCTGAAGCAGCTGCTTCAGTCTTCCACCTCTGCCATGCTGAATGGGAGAGGGGAATTTCTCTCTTGACCCACTTAGCAATTAATTTAATACCTTCAAATATAATGTTTTGTGGCCCATTGCATTTCCTCCTTGGAGGCATAACTGGCCTTGCTTTTATTCTCAGGTAGAGTGTCTCATTTTTCACTGAGGCTTCCTGCACTACTTGTCACAATTTAATCTCCCAGGCAGCTTTGTGCTAAAAACGTAATCCCTGGGATTTGTTATAATGCTGTTATCACAGGGGAAATATGAAACCTGAGTCCAAGTTAATTAGAAGCATGACTATTAGGATCCTGGCACAGGCAAGGAGTTGTCTCCGTGTGTGAAGTCCATGGATCAACAGTTACTCATGAGATCAGGTGTTACAGACTGACTTGATGCCTCCTATTCAGCATGTTCTTCTGTTGGCATTCTTCATTTCTAAGCTTCTCTACCTGAGAGCATAACTGTCCATAGAGCTAACAGAAATATTCCACTAGAATTTTCCATTTAAAATTAATTTCTTATTTTATGCCTGATGTTTTGGATTTTTTTGTTGTTTACTTTCAGAAGATGTTGTTTATAACAAAAACATGATTTTATTTATTTAGACTGTTTTAATCTCCTCCCTGTTCCACTCTTCCTTGGAATCCACTTCCGCACAGTTCCTTCTGTATGTAAAATTCCTCAGATAGTTCCTTTAATTTTTATTCCCATAGAAAGAAATAATATTTTATGACAATCTGGAGCAAGTCTTTTCTTTTCTTATGGACAACTGTGAAAAAGGCTAAAGAACAATTTATTTCTCCATGTGGGTCAATTAACACTTCAGAGATCTGAATACTGTCTCTCTATCTGTGCTAGCTCCCTTATACAGGCAAGATCCCCTGCACTGTTTGTCCCATTCCCAACCAGTGGTTACCCACCCAGTTTGGCCATTTTCAGAATAAAATCAAAATCTTTCAGACAAAATGGACCATAGAAGAATGGGATGTAATTTTCTGTTCATGCCTGAGATGATCTTTTTCACTTGAAGTCTACGTGATTTTGATGGGCATTTCTTTGAGTGATATCTTTTCCCAAAGTACGCTGGGAACTGGGAACATGCTGGTGGATCATGGGTTCATTGTCTCAGGGAGTTTATTCCTGGCAGAAGGAGGCAGCATCAGGAAACCCAGTGGTGAACATTTATAGCATAACCTGCCAAGGGGAACATTTATCTTATTATTAATCTGGAATTGTCTATGTCTACAGCAGGGAGGTTGTGTATTACCTGCAATTTTTCCCCACACATTCCATTTAGTATTATCCTTGCAATATGTAAATTTCCTTTTAATTCTGCTAAACTCTTGACCTCGATATTTTCTAAAAATGAGTTTCACAGCTTAATTACACATTGTGAAAGACAAAACATTCCTTTTTGCTGGTTTTTTTTTTGGTTAAGAGTGTTCCTTGCTGGCCTGAGTGAGCACAACCATTAGAAAATCTCTTGAGCAACCATTTCTCAAAATTTATGCCAACATTTCTTACTTGCTATCTTCCAAATTCCACCTCTATTCAGTCACTATACTATTGCAGCAGAGACAATGTACCACCTTCCCATTTAGCTTCACTTCACATCTGCTAACATTTTTTAAATTAAATCTTCAGCTAGCCTCGACTGAAGAGTTAATTGCTCAGACCCTGACTCCCTCAAACCTAGTTAAAATTATTCTTCCTTAATCTTCCCACAACTATTCTAACTTTTATTCAGATTTTTAAAAAGAGGTTAAAGATAAGAGGTTAAACCAAAATCACAGAATAATTTGACAAATTGTGTTGTCAGTGACACTTTCTATCCTTTACCATCTGAGTCCTCCATGGTTTGTGGCACAGACATATTTTAATTGAGTGACAGATTGTTTCCAGTACTGAAAAATCCTCTCCCAATTTGGGAGAAAATGCTCTGGTAATTCTTATTAAAAACAGCCTACAAACCATCAAGGCCAGAGGCCTCTTTTGATTGCATTTTTAGAATAGCCATCTGGACTTCCTCTGGAGATTTCAGCTTGAGCATCCTGTCCATTTTTTATAGACTTTTTTATAGTCACTTTGCAGAAATACACCCTGTCCAGAAAATCCAAGACCTCAGGTGCAGCTAAGCTAATGAATTATATGCAGTGATGTGCTTTGAGGGGTCTCTTACAAATTCCACCAACAGCCCAGAGGCAGAAGGGATAATATTCCTCCTCTGCTGAGGTCCACCAGATTCCTGCTAAATCATCCCTGCCAAAGTTGACTTATTGCTCATAATCCTAAAAAACATCTGAAGGAGAAATTGTTTTCCTCTGTAATTATTTGCTCTACTTAAACTGGATCTGGAAATTACCATGTGGAAATATCATTTATGTATTCTGTGATAAGTCTGTTATTGACCAGTATCGGCCACACAGTTCCTGCAGAGCAGAAGTGTGCAGAAGTCATTTCGCGATACTAATCATGTTAGCATCTCAAGCATTCTCCCATCCCAGTGATTCTGTATTTGGAATGGAGAGATAGCAAGTATTTTGGCATGGGGATAGTTAGCCAGAAGGTGGCGTCCTTTGTCATCAGAAGATTGATTCTGAGGACCATTCACATGAAGGAAAAGATTCCCATTGGGTCTAGAAGGCCTAGACTAGGTGCCTGTAGACCCTCTGAAAGACAGAAAGTGCATCCATGGAACTGGCATGTATATGTAGGTGTGTATACATTTTGGCAACAGTGACTTTGTGTGAGCCCAGAAAGATCTTCAGAAACCTCTAATGTCTTCCTAAACTGGGGAGTCTCAAGCTGATTAAAGAGGTGTATGCCCAAAAGACGAAGCGTCACCACAGTAGGAAATGTCTCACCATTTTGATCAGGGAAGCTGAAAGATTAAGCCTGTATTATTTTTTTTTTTTGTTTTAGATTTTCAAGCCATGGTATCAAAGTCAGTTTGAAACCACTGATTCTCTCCTGGTTTTCCATTTTTTTCTCCCCAGTATTTCCAAGAGTTGTTTTAGTTCTCCAGTCTTTCCCCTTCTGCTGATGTCAGCTCTCTCCTCAAGAATCTTCTGTCCTCTAAGTTCTGACAAGCTGAATCCCAGCTTTGGTTACTCAGGGATTAGTATTGCTAGATAGACTGCCTCCTTTGTGTCCAATGACCTGCATTTGCACACAGAGCATGAAGCTTTCCGATGGTACAAAGGTGGCTGCAGGACTATCAACACAAATGAGGAAATCACTATGCCCAGAAGATACCAAACAGAGTATCAGCCAAGGGAAAAGGAGGAGTACAAGCAGGAAATTGAGCAAGAACAAAAACCAGAGGTAAATAAATAGGATGGAAAAATCAGGAGATTCAGATGCAGCTTGGCAAGGAAAGTCCCATTCTGAGGGTGGAATTCAGAACCCCAAGGGAGTTACTTGGGCACTGGACACTTGGACTGGGAGGAGCCCAACAGCCCAGAATAGGACTGACAGCATTGGACAGAGGAGGAAGAAGGTGGAGAGATCACAAACTGAGCCAACAGGAACAACAGAAAGAACACCATGTCCAACACGGTGTGTCCTCTGTGGAATTCAACACCTCCCTTCTGTCCTGGAACAGAATGCTGGCATCCATGGCTAGAACTGCTGCCTGCACGTCGGCAGTTGTGAATGCCCAGCATTGATGTTGGAACACACTGTTGGTTAACAAAACAATTTGTCCAAGCCAACCTGAAACCAAATATTTCATTTTCATTTTTTTATCCATAGAAAAACAATTATATTTTTTAAGGAAGTTGATATTTTCACCATAAAATGCTTCTATTTTGCCAAGAAAATATTTGTTACTAGATCGTTCCAACTGGAACTTCCCACCCTGCTAGGGCTCAAGTTATTATAACAAACTTCTATCTGCTAGATGATAGATTTGTTAGGTCATAGCTACAAACAAATACAGATTTCAATTCAGCATTTTTCTTGAGACTCAAATGCTCTAACACAGTCCTTTCCTACAGTGTTTGACAATGAATACATCTTCCAGGTGGAAGACAGGAGTCAGTTATAACAGCTCTCACTTGTATGACAGATACCTAGTTTCAAATTAGGTACACTGGATAACAAAGTACAACATATATTGCTATAACCCAGCTGGCATTGCAGTCCTTCAGTGTCTAGGTGTGTTAGCTGTTGAGACACACTCAGATTTTCCCAGTGAGCTGTGAATGTCTATATTACTATATCACCAGCTCATTGTGGTAAATCCATCTTGAATTAAAGCATATCCAAACTGCATTCAGCAGGTTTTGTACGCTTGACTGGAGAAAATCAGTGGCTGAGGCCAATGCAGGTGAGAGCCCAGATTCAGCGAGCAGTGAACAGTGTGCATGAGGAGCAAACTCATGGATGTAAGACACATTTTAAGAAAACTGTATCCCAAATTTCATAACACTACAGGAACATTTGATCCTCTAGTTGCATGAATTTTTACATAAAATGTTACAAATAATCTGCAGGTCACAGTTATTTTTCAGGTCTGTAGGTGAATGTAATGCTGCAGAGTTTGGGGAGCTCCGTACACACTGAAGTTCACCGCATTCTCTGGGCCTTAGTTGCTGCTTGTTTTAATCAGTGCTTCCCTATGCTTGGTTGGTGTATCACACTCTACACACACTGACTTAAAGCTATGTCATATCAAATGAAGGACAAATACTTGTTCAAAATCATATTTAATCAAACTAAAGAAATTAGCTATATTGGCGATTTTGGACAGGTAATATTAGCATTGTTTTTTTCCCTTCACTATGGACATTAAAAGGAATTCTATTTTTAAAGAATATCCTCCAAACTGCTGCATTCATTATTGATTTCCTTTCTACAGTTGTTTAAACATCAATATTTTAGAAAAATAGAAACCAACCACTTCATGAAAATGCAGTTTACTAGAAGTTATTTTTATCATACTATTCTTAAGTAATTTATTTTATATCTCCATTGCATGGAAAGGTAAAGAGTTCAGGGAGAAAAAAGGCAAATAGCTGTGTTCTGGAATGTCTAACCTCTAAGATTTGAATTAGTTAAGATGTCCTTTACCTCTCTCTTTCATTTTCTCTTTTCTATTGATATGAACAACACAGACTCAGATTTACTGCAGGCTATTCCGAAATTAAGAACAAATAATGAGTGTTTGATCAAGAGAAGACAATGTCCAAAATTCATTCTACGACAGCCAAATGTTAACAAAGGTATTTCTAAAATGGTTCGTTCCTGTCCTTCCACTGGCTTCACACTAACCTTTTGCATAAATATTTTGCTGTGCATTCTTTAATACAGGAAAGACATTATTTCTGAAGAGCTTTTTCCTCTGTAGACTGCAGTTACATATTGACATTTAGGATCACAAGTCCTAATTAGCACAACTGATTTTCCTCTGGAAGTTAATACAATTGATAGCAGCAAAAAAAAGTGCTGTTGCATCTCAGCATTGCAGTAGTTCTATCACAGACCTATCTTAGTAAAGCTTTTAATTATGGACAATCTGTCAGGTGGCTTAATGCTCCCAAGTAGTCAAAAATGCAGAGTGTTCAGCATCAGGATAGCTCCTTCCTTCTGGCTCAATCTCTCACCCTGGTAGGAGTCGTTACCCAAAATTGGTCCATTTCTGGCAGCTCCAGACATGGTCCACAACAGCTTGTGGTCAGTTTTATCAAAATCGGTCTTACAACCAGGTGTAAGAGAGTCTTCTTTCATCTAGCAATGAAGTCAGGACTCACTCAAAAGGGGTTGCGTCTACCCTCACCTATGCCTACAGTCTAGGGCTGACTGGAGCAAAGGCAGCAAAACTGCCAAGCAGCTGGACTTACATAACAAGAAATTCCACTTATAACAAGAAATAATCGATCTAGTTGTCTCCAAGGAGAAATTCTAGCTTAATTCACCCCGCTTATCACTTGGATAATGCCTTCAATGTAAGATTTCAGAATGACACGTTTTGAAGGAGAAGAATAACCTTTTGGCCTCAATCTTTTAAAATCTATTTGGAAAGCTTCCCACTTTCCTATTCCCAGGGGTGCAGAACCACAGAAGGTATGGTTATGCCTGATAGGACTCAGAGTGTAGGCAAGGAACACTCATTGAAACATGCATTACTGAAGTTGGAAAGGGGCAAACTGGGAACAAGCAGTTGGTTAGTGACACTCCTCATGCTTTGCCAGTCCTAACCAGGTATTGTGTAAGCTGTTCCAATAATTGCTAAATACTTAGATAGTTGTAAAAAAAAAAAAGAAAAAGAAAATAAAAAAGGGCAAGCTTTTACATGTCAGCTTTAATTTCTGCTGCTGGAAAGAAATGTCCTACCAACTTGAGCACCAAAGTGTATCCTTTGCCCCAAGCTCTGCATTTCACCTCTGCTGCCTTATTTTATTTACAAGTGATTTGTGACACAATTTTATCTCAAAGTATGGTGGAAGGATGTATACAGGGAGTCTGATTAAGAGCAAGTTCATTACAGATGGTCTGAAACCACATTCATATATTTTCCAAACGGTGCTTGGAGGGCACGTTAATAAAAAGAGGGGATTGAAAGTGGAGGTTTGGGTACTTGTCTTCTGTTTGGAGAAGGATCTGTAGGATAAGGTCTCAGAAGTGAGTAGTTAAGTGGTTTTAAGTTAGCAGTTAATCATTGTTAAGAGTCTTTAAAATCTCAGTGGGATATTTTAGCACTCATCTACATACTTTTTTTGTACAGCTTTAATTAATTTAATATGAAATCAACCTGGTTAAAAGAGTGCAATTCCCAGGAGTGTGCACCATTTTTCCAATAAAGTGAATCACCTCTGCTGGCATAAGGCAGTTTTATAAACTCCTCTTAGAAACAGTTAAACTTTGTCACAAATAGTGTGTAAATAACTGGAGAAAACTGGCCTGAAAAGCAGAAGCAGCCTCCTTGGATAGCACAGATTTGAAAGGAAGATCTCTGACCACAACACAGAGATTGTGTCTGCCTCAATAACAGGAGCTATTGGCAGACCTGACAGAAAAATGGCCAAAGAGACAGATGTAAGCAATTTACTTCTCTGGAAATATGGATGTTCACGTTCTTCAAATCTTTTTTCACTCTTGTGCTGCTTGCTTATTTCACATTGGTGGTTCCAGAGAAAATAGAGTTCTGGAGATCTGCTAAGAGAAGAGCTTCTGAGACCACAAGCCTAACTCAGGAATCAGACAAATAAGTGATTTCTCATGGGTTAAGAAATTGAATGAATTCCCAGTAATTTTAAAAGTACACATGCAAAGTGATGTGCGTGCCTTCTATTGAGGTTTAAGTTGAAACGCTTTATCTCATGTTTGCTGTGGGCTAAGGGCATGCACACAGCTAGTCGTCAAAACTCATCATGCTGTAAATTGTAAGACCGCTGCTGTGTCTCTGCCCTCAACCTCTGACAATGAGGAGAGAAAATATGCTCACGTCTACCTGAAGTGTTCACATATTGACTTCATGTATTACCACCGCAAATCTCATAAAGTAGCTGTCATTGGGAATTACCATCAAACAGGGTCTTTCTTGCAGTAAAAAGTAATGTTTATAGGGCAAAAAAAGATCATTATTTAAGCCGCACCTATTCAAAAGAATTGACTTTTGTTAAAATCGAGTGAAAGCAGTACGTCAAGAAGAAATGCAGGCAATGATTGCAGGAAAAAACAGCAAGAGTGCTGGAAAGCAGAAAAAGAGAGAAGTGTAAGCTTCCAGTGTGAATTCTCAAGAAAAAGGCCAATATGGTTATAGATATGTCTAGATAAGTCAACATGGGAGTCACAGGTTTGGGGGGTTTTCCTCTCCTCATAGCCTTCCAGATTGGACTGAAACTAATTTACTTGTACAGATCAACTCTTCACATTTCAGAGTGGGTGTTGAAAAACTGGAGCAGATATTGGAAAGAATAAAAATTGCTAAAGCCCTAGAGATATTCCTTACAGTGACAACTGTAATAGGCTTGGCTAATTTAACTAACTAATGCAAAAACAGACTGAGAAAAGATGTGAATGAGTTTCTACCATCTAGTAAAAAAAGGAAAAAAACCCCAAACAAACAGACATGAAGATAAAGTCAGTCAAATGCAAATTAGAGATCAGTAATAAAAATTTAACTGAGAGGGTAATTAGCCCTTGGAACAAATTGCCAAAGGAAGTTAATGATTCTTCACCTCTTGATCCTTCTTGAAGAGCTTCCTCTTCTCAGTGAACTCAGTATGAATATAACAGTGAAATCCACCAGAAAATTATCTGAATCTTTTTCCCCTGAAACTTTATAAATATGTGGTGGAGAGGAGCTGAAAGTGTGAACCAAAGGCAAGCATTTACCGCAAAGCAGGTCACACCAGGCCACTGGCACTGCGATGGTGGTATTATTTCTTCAGCAGTTTTCCAATCTGAACAAACAGCAGAGATTATATCATGCTGCTCCATCCCCTCCAATGATCCACTCTCACCTCAGCCAATTACTTGGATCCAAGATGCTTATTGCTGTAGGAGGGAATATTTATGCCCCACAGAGATAGCTTTGTGGAAATAGCAGGAGACTGGAAGCTCTCAAAGTACAGGGATTGCTGAATGACTATTTTGGGAAGATGAGCCCCCTCACTGATTCTGGAGAGGATGCTTAGGCTTCTGGAAAAACTCATCTTCCTGACAAAGATGATAAACCTAACAGAGCAAGGGATGTTTTCTGAAGGGACAGGCAAACTGCGGTGTCCACTATGGATGTGTCTCTCAAATCTAAATTACTGATATTTAAGATGCTGCAAGTCTGCAGGCAAAGTCCTGAAATCACCTTGAAGCCACCTGCAAAAGCCAACAAAAGCTGAGTAGCATAGAATCGTATACGTGAACCATAGGCACGCCTGTGGGTGTGAAAATGGCACTGAGAAAAAGTCAGAGGGACCAGGGCGGCTCATGTAATGAAGGACACATGGCATGGAAGGTTCAGCACCCCTTTGTCACGTTACCTTGCAGGGACTGAAGCTGAAATGCTGACATCATGTTTGGGATGAGCCAATGCCATTGCCCCCTCCAGATAACGTGCTGTTCCTGTGCTTTGTGCATAGGGAGAGACTGCTGCCCTGTTCCCCATAGCTCACGCTGAGGGAGATGCAGGGTGATGGGGGACTGAGGGAGCTGGGGCTGTTTAGTCTGAAGAAGAGGAGGCTCAGGGGAGACCTAATTGCTCTCTACAACTACCTAAAAGGAGGTTGTAGTCAGTCTCTTCTCTCAGGTGACCAGTGACAGAACTAGAGGGCATGGACCCAAGCTTTGTCAGGGGAGGTTTACGCTTGATCTTAGGAAAAAGTTCTTCACTGAAAGGGTGATTGGCCATTGGAATGCGCTGCCCAGGGAGGTGGTGGAGTTCGCCGACCCTGGAGGTGTTTAAGGGGAGACTGGATGAGGCACCGAGTGCCATGGTTTAGATGATGGGTTGGTGTTGTGTTGGGTTACAGGTTGGACTTGATGATCTCAGAGGTCCTTTCCAACCTTGTGATACTGTGATACTGTGATACTGCGATGGCGAGTGATGGTGGGTGCACATTGTGGGGCGATGGTGGGCGCTCATTGTGGGGAGATGATGGGTGATGGCAGCTGCATGGCATGAGGAGATGGTGGATGATGGCAGGAAGTAATTATGGGGCAATGGCAGGTGATGGCAGCTGCATGTCACGGGGTCAGGGGCAATGGTGGACGATGTCAGGTGCATGTCATGGAGTGATAGCAGGCACTCATCACAGTGCAATGACAGGTAGTGGTGCATGGTGGCAGGTGGTGGGGGGCCGTGGCAAGTGCCCATCACACAGCGATGGTGGGTGGTGGCATGTGTATGTCATGGGGCAGTACTGGGCTCTGATGGGGTGCTTGAGGGTGGTGAGGGCAGTGGTAGGTGATAGCAAGCACACACGGCAGGGTGCTGGCAGGTGGTGGCTGGAGCTGGTGGGAGGTGGCAGGTAAAGGTGGGTGATGGCGGATGATGGCTGGTGATGGCAGGCACACATTGTGGGGCAGTGGCAGGTGGTGGAGGGCACTTATCGTGGGACGCTGGCAGGTGGTGGCCAGCAGTAGCATATAGGGGTGGGGACTCATCGCGGGCGTTGATGGGTGATGGCAGGTGGTGGCAGGCACTCATCATAGGGCAGTAGCTGGTGGTAGCAGGAGATGGGCAGCGATGGCGGGTTCTCATCGCAGGGTGGTGGTGGCTGCCGGCAGGCAATGGTGGGTGATGGCCAGCGGTGGCAGGCACTCACCACGGTGCGCGGGCAGGTGCTGGCAGGGGGTGCTGTGCGCCCGTCACGGGGCACTGGCAGGCAGCGGCGGGAGTGGGGGATGGTGGCGGGAGATGGTGGGTGATGGCAGAGTGATGGCCAGCAGTGGCAGGCACTCATCACGGGGCAAAGGCGGGTGGTGGTAAGCGGTGGCAGACGATGATTGTGGGGCACTAGCAGGCTGCGACAGGCGGTGGGAAGCTCTTATCTCGGGGCGGCAACGGGCGGTACCAGGCGGTGGGAGGCGTCGGCCACGGGGCTCCTGGGCGGCGCCCCCGGCCAGCAGAGGGTGCTCGCACCGCGCGCTCCCGCCCTGCTGCGCGGAACGCGTCCCGCAGCCGCCGCAGCCGCCTTGCTCAGCCCTACCCGCGCGGCTTCCCGTCCCCCTCCAGCCGCGCAAACCGGCGCGCTTCCCAGGCTTGTTTCCCCCTCCCCAGCTGTTTGCAGCTTGGGGACAGGAGGTTTCCTTAAAGGCGCACGTGTTCCGCGTCGCGGCTGTCGCTCTGGGTACTGAAACGCCGGTCTCTGCTCCGGGAGCCCCCCAGCTCTGCTCCAGCTGCGCTCAGAGCTGAGAATCCTGCGGCGCGCTCATGGCCACCAGGGCTGGACAGGCTCGAGGCTGGTTGCCTCAAGGGAGGCACCTCCATCTCGGGTGGAACCACGAGTTTCTCCCTGTAGTTTTGCAATCACAAAATCATAGAATGGTTTGGGTTGGAAGGGACCAGGGATCGTCCAGTTCCAAGCCCCCTGCCATGGGCAGGGACACCAGTGCAGGCTGCTGAAGGCCCCATTCAACCTGGCCTTGAACCCTTCCAGGGAGGGGGCAGCCACAGGTTTCCTGGGCAACCTATGCCAGTGCCTCACCACCCTCACTGTGAAGAATTTCTTCATAATGTCTAATCTAAATCTTCCTCCTTCCAACTTAAAGCCATTTCCCCCTCGTCCTATCACTGCTTGCCCTTGTAAAAAGTTGCTCCCCAGCTTTCTTGTAGCCCCCTTCAGGCACTCAAAGGCCGCTATGAGTTCTCCCTGGAGCCTTCTCTTCTCCAGCCTAAACAAGCACAACTCTCTCAGCCTGTCCTCATTGCAGAAGTGTTCCAGCCCTCTGATCGTTCTTGTAGTCCTCTTCTGGACCCGTTCCAACAGTTCCAAATCCTCTTACTGAGAAAGGGGGACAAACCTTCACAGCTTTGAAAACCCACTAGTCTCCACAAACAACTCCAGGGCTGTGGCCACCTTTCATGTTGCAGAGGAGGAGGTTGAAGAGCAGCACTAAGGATGGTGGAGAGTGTTAGGCTTTGAAATCAAGCTAATAAGATCACTTCTATCCCATAGCAGAAACCTCCCCACTATAATTAAAGCTATCTGTGCATCTAATGGGGCCTTGAGAAGCCTGGTCTAGTGGGAGGCATCCCTGCCCATGCCAAGTGGGGCGGTGGGGAAACCGGATGATCTTTAAGGTCCTTTCCAACCCAAACCATTCTATCATTCTATGGTTCTACACCAAACAATCTCTCTTGAGGGTCAAATAAAAAGATAAGGTCTTCTGAAAATAATCATCCTATGCCCACAACAGTGAAGCCTGACAATACACACACTAATGGTACCTTGAGATGATTTGCCAGTCACACTGAATAGAATTTTCATATTGTTTTCTTGCACTCCCCATGTGTCTGGATCTGTCTATTTTCTGTTGTCTCAGATTTGGATTATAAGGACTTTTGGACAATAATATTGGGGGCACCCCTGTTCCATGTTTGTTCACATTTAATACAGTAGAGTTGTGGTCACTGATCAGCAATTTTTGGGGCTACAGTAATAAATGTTGTTACCAATATTATGTTACCCAATACTGTAAATTTGCCTGATGCTTCTAATTATAAATCCCTGTTCTGGTTGTTTATAATTTTGTGAATTTTTAGGCTGGGTGTCTGCCTCTGCTTAAATTGTTTTTGGAAAGTTTCAGTAAAAATGGTTATGCTATTTCCCAGAAAAAAGATTAGGAAAAAAAGACATTGTTTTGCCAATGTTAATGAATTGGTTGTAAGAATTCTTTTTTGGAAATGCTAGCTTCTCGATGCTTTCACTTGAAGGCTGGCAGGCCGGAGGCATCCTGGTGCTAGACACAGAAGAATTTGCCCGTATTTGACTGGATTAAAACCCCTATTCATTAGTAATGTGGTGGAGCTTGGCAGATAAATTTCTCAAAATTCGTGTCTGCCCTGAGCATGTGCTGCCTTTTGCATGCCAACTCCATTATCTCCACAGAGTGACCTGAGCCTTCTGCATTCTTAACAATCCAGGATTTCCTTGCAGAGGCTTTTAAATGTAGCAGCAAGCTGGCACATGACTTGTTCCTTCTATTCCCACACACTGCCTGATCAACAGAGAGCAAGAAACTATCTAACTTGAAACCGGGCAAGAAAAGACCAAGATCTTGAATATGTGTCCGGAGATGATCAACAAGCTGAGCTGGAAAAGCATGGAAGATGGTGGGTCTTGTCAAAAAGAAAATAAAAGGAGAAACTGGTTGGACAAAGCGACCATAATCTAAAATCAGTAAGGAAAAATGGAGAGAATACAAAAAATTTTGAGACTGGCAAGATCTGAACAGAACAAGGGCAAGAATGAAGAAACTCATGCTGGCTAGAGGAAAAGCCACAAGACAGGATGAGTGTAAGGACATAGATCACCTTTAGACACTGTTGGGCTGAGGAGGTAGTTACAAAAGAGAGCAGGCAGGATGAGAATCCAATCTGGATTAGAAGAGACAGAGGATGGAGAGGTGATTGAGTAGCCTAAAGAGGGAGAGTGGGAATTACTGAGAAACAACTGAAAGAAATGAAAGATTGAAATGAAAACCCCAAGTGAGAAAGATGACAGAAGCAGGCTTACCAGATACAGAACTGACTTGGAGAGGCTGGACTTGGAGCCAGGATCATGTACATGGAAGAAAAGAACAAAGAAATTGGGGACAAAAAAGCAGAAACAGAGGAGACTGGGGATGGAAACAGACAATGTAGGATAACGTTTCAGTGTGGACCTTTCTATGCCGACAGACAGGAAAGAGAAACTTTGAGATAAGAAAGAACAGGAGGGAACAAAACAAAACGGTCATGAATGTGTCAAGGGAGACAAGAAAAATAAGAAAAGAAAGACTTGTAAATTGTCACATGAGTTCTGTGACCATCAGGACTTGAAATTATACACAGTTGCTGAGACTTGCTGTTTGTCTGTATCTAAAAAGTGTCTGTGAAGTTTACTTTCAGACCGTCTCATGTTTCCTTAGAAAGTTGGCCCACTCAGAAGGTGACAGTCTGCTTTTACTTTCTCTGGGTAGAAATTCCAGCCTTGTTAGTGACCGCTTTGCATTGTTATTATGATTCCACATAGAGAAATTGCTGAGAGGGGTTTTGTTGGCTTTTCTAAGAATCTTAAAAATGGAAACAAACCTCCCTTCATATAAAGAAAGCTATCTGCAAGACAGACTCTCAGATGGTAAAACACATCAAATTATAGATACCAACTGTAATTTTAATTTAATGTCCTTCTGCATAGCTGCATGCAGAACGGCTCTATGTGGAATTCACTTTCTTACTTCCACTTCCAACACTGTCAACTTGATACAGATGTATACATACATCTCATAAGAAACTTTATTTTTGGATAGGCATGGTAGAATACTTATACTGAGCACCAGTTTATACTGTCCATTATAGAACAGAGTGTAGCATTGTGCCTGTGTTTAGAAGTTCACATAGAAGTACTGTGTCTCTCTGTAAGAGGGAGGAAATCTTAGGTAAGTACCTGTGAGTTTCAGTGTTTCTCTTGGGAGAGAAAATTAACAGGGATCTGTAGTCTAGGATCAATTTGTATTCCCCTATTAATTTATAATCCCTTGATTCTGGCTTAGCTTTTGTATGAAGACACTGGAAAGATTAGGAAGGAGCATTTACTTCAGTGATCCAATTCACTGATGACTTTCAGCTTCTGCATCGTTGTCATTTCTGATACAGATGATGAGTGATGGACAACCTTGATGAGCTTATGCACTGGCTGAGATCTCACCACTTGTGCCAGACAGGATGACTTGGATAGGGAAGGCAGCCAGAAGAGCTGGCAGAGTTTATACCAGCACTCCTCTGAAAAAGCATGACTGACACATACAGGTTGGCATAACACAGCATTCAGCACATTCCAGTTGTGTACCTGGACCTTCCCAGAGGAATTCTGGCCAAGAGCAATTTTTATGTTTATGTCAAGGCAAATATGGTCTTTTCTGCCACATGCGAACCTGTCACAATCACCAGCATTTTGGCCACCCAAAATGAACTTGCTGTAAAAACCCTCTGATATGGAATCATAAATAAGTTGAAGGTTATGAAGAATGCTGAGGCCTATTGAAAGGTGTTATATATTAAAAGCTTATGAAATAACCGCTGAACCCCGGCCTAGGTCCACTCTTAACTGTGTTTCTCTATATTTTGCATTTTTCTTAGTTTTGCTTTTTACATCTTCCATTTACAGACTTTCCCTTGACTGTCCCAGACTGAAGTACTACATATTCCTTTGTGAGGGACAAGGACATGCACATGGATCTGCTTGCTTCTTAGATTCTTGAACATCTACCCTTTTTTATTCTGAGATGTTTCTTTCAGGCCTCACAGACACCTGTATTCACCTGCTGTTTGTAGACTACAAATCCCAAAAGAGGCATTTCAGAACAGGAGAAAGGAGGATCTGGCCCAGGCCTTGCATCTAGCAATGATATCATGTTCTCCTTTCCAGTATATGTAGAAATATTTCTGCTTTCTCACTGGACATAAAGCCAAAACACACAGCCTCACCTTGCTCTGACTGACTTTCCTGAGAGATCTGAATATTCTTGTCTTAAAAGAAGCAGGAGTGATCTGTGTTGTAGGGAGTTGAGTTTTGTGAGAAACTGTGTGATAGAAGGGGAATTTAAGAAGTCTATAGCCATGCTATTGAGAAGTGGTGGAGGTGTGGACTAAGGGTGTCAAGTGCTATATGGAAACATGAACTCAGGTTGCTCAGCAAAAACTGGGCCTACTTTTTCTTTGCCATACGGGGACCAGATTAGACAGCTAACAGAGCTTCAACAAACCTGCCTGGTTTCTCTTCTTCCAGCATTCACAAGAGCTTATCAGTGTGGATGCAGGAGATGCCACCAATACACGGACTCCATGTCACAAGAGGGATGGTGGTAGCTGCCTGGAGCCATAAACATACTTGCTCAGTGGGCACAAAGACGCTGGAGGTGGCAGAGCCAGTAGCTGCTGGGCAGCACTGCCAGCACATCATTGCTCCCTACATGCCCCCACATACACTGCGACAGAGAACAGGACCAGCTGGTGACACCTGGAGGAGGCTGCATCTTCTTATCCCATGTCTCTGGCTGCTGCATCTCCAGCAGCAAGAGAGACTGGCTGTGCATCTTCGGCTAGAGTCTGTTTTCAAATACAGCCCAGTGACAAATTTATTACTTTGGTCCCAGAGCGAAAACCTTTCAGGAGAACTTAGTTAAAAGAAGTAATTCCACTCAAAGTGCTTTGCCACATATAATACATGAAAAATTAAAATTGAAAATTTTGGTGATGTAACAAGAAATTATGACCAGAATGCTGACAGGAGATGTAGCCAAAGGGGTTTGGACTTTTTGACCTGCTTGAGATGTGGCAATTGCTTGGATCCCAGCCACCATAATTCATATAGCAGCAGTTCCATCCTCACCAACATGTTTTTGTCATTCCGCCATAAGATAGTGATTGTTTTCTTCACATGTGGACTTCATAATAATGATCTGTCTTTTTCCTCAGAAAGCCTGATTACTCGCCTGAGATTTTTCTGTAAATTCTTTAGGGCCACATTGAAAGCCCTATATACTTATCTGAGAGAGCGTGGAATGTCCTAGTGGTTATAGCATAGGACAGAGAAGGGTCCTTAAGGGGACAAAGTGGTAAGGGGCAAACGAGTATGGGACAAAAAGTGCCAGCAGCATCTGGACAGTTTCAGACATTCAAAAATTAAAATAAAGGCTAAAGGTGTTTTAACTGATGAAAACTAGGCTGTCAACAAACTCTTTTTCACTGTATTTGACTGAAGGGTAATCAGACTACAGCAGATCAGAGGATTTAAAAAGCAGGAGTAAAAGCAGGTACAAATGACAGAAGGCTCAAATTTACATCATAAAAGATGATATTGATGCTTCGTGGATATTGAGGTAATGCTGTCCATGAAAAATACAGCAGGGCAGGGACTTCTATTTTTTTTATGGGAGGGTACAGACCTGTTCGTTATGCAACTTAGACCTAGGAAGTGGTATGGGGTTGGTTTTTGCTTCTTTGACATGGTTTTGGATAAGATTTTGGTATGTGGGCTTAAGCAGAGCTCAGATTGCAAGCTTCAAGAATTCATAATTTTTAGTGGCATGCAAAAGTGGTCCAAAAATGAAATCCTGTGGGACAACTGATGTTTGAAGAAATGCCGCAATTAAAAGTGAAATAGGGAACATGAAGTAGCTATTGGAAAATGTGGTTCATTTTATAATATGATTGAATAATAGAACAAACACTTATGAGCCCACCACTAAGCCTGAAATTGTGGGACACGGTTTTAGATAGAAATAATATGCAGCCAGCTGTTTCAGAAGTGCTGTAATTGGTGAGGCCCTGAAATGCGTGTGCTGCCAGAGTTTAAAAAGGCAAATTTGAATTTGTGCTTGTTTTGACTCAATCCCCTGAAATAAAGTTGGATCAAATATTTAAAATCCAATTATGCTATCTACTGTATTTTGAATGCTAAAATAAGCCCTCTAAGAGGTACTAAGTTCTCCTTACTGCTTTCAAGTGGGTATTAGTATTAGTGCTGGGAACAACTGAAGAACATTATCATCTTGGTATCCTCTCGGTTAACACAATGGTTTCACTTCACTTTTAACTCCCACTAAAGCAATAGTATATTGGAAAAAAAACGCAGGAAATTCTTTTTCCTCAGTGAAAATATACATGATGGTAATTAAAACCCAAATGCGTTGCCATGCACGTACATGCTTTATAGTTTGTGTTGTTTTCCAAGTGAAAACTTCTCAAGCATTTGAAATTGAAAAAAAAATCTGATTTTTATCTTTTCTTTTTTGCTAGTGGAACTCAAGAAGAATGGGGCAAATTTTCCCCAGTAAGCCTGTAGTGCCCTAGCTTGAAGTAGAACAAAATTTATCCTGTATTTTACATTGCTGTTTCTTTCGGACCACTGGTTCCTCCATACTTTGATAATACTGGAAATAGAAATATATGTTAAAAGGCAAGTGTTTCATCCCTTTGTTTTCTTTCTTTTTTTTCCAGCTTTGCTTTCAAGGGAGTTCAGTGATGGTCCTCAGGAGCTTTTGGGCATGGATGTGAAAAGGACAGTAGGAAATGCACACTAAAACCAGCCAGATAGATACACAACTGAAGGGCAACTCACAGAGGAGCATCACATCCAATGCACTCTGCTGGCTGGGTGGGGAGGCCTGGAAGAGCTCTGGGTATGAGACCATAAGCTATTCTGTTCATCCTTCCCAGTGTACTTGGAAACATTTTGTTGTTGCATCAGCATTCATCTCGTACGAAAATCTAGTATGAAAGTCATTTTCCTTATGATGAAAAAAATACTGATAACTAATTCAGTGTATGAATAATAGAGGTTTCAGTCAGACTAAGAGTTATTGTATTGCATTGGATCAATTGCTTCAGCTTTCCCTTAATTCTGTACTGTGAGTGGAACAAAAGATTTTCCAAAAATTTTAATTGCTATTTTCATTTAACTTGAGCTCAGCAGGAGCATCATCTCGTAGCAGCAATTTACCAGTTGTCGCAGTCCTGTCAGCCTCAGATGCAGCCCCAGACTGAGAGCACCCTGCCTGGTCAGGATTCTACCCCACCATCTAGGTAAATAACGAACTCACCCTAAGGTCTTCTATGATTTATTTGGCCAGGGTGAAATTTTCCCACCTTCTTTGGACTAATAGTCTGAAATTATTTTTTTATGTTCACTTGCACTGATTAATTCATCCCTAGCTCTTGCACCCTGCCTGCTCCAGCCTGGTCCGCGTCCGCAAGTCATACTCCATGTCTGGTCTGTAAAACTTCCATTCTTCCCTGGCATTTCTAATCAGGCTCTTCCTTAGCTCCATAAACCCACTTACTGTGTCTCAGGCTTGAGTAGACCAATGGATGCAACTTCTCTTTGACTGCCAGTCTCACTGCTGGAGCTCTTCCTGCTTTCCTCTTTCTTTTTTGCCACTGTGTCCTGTGGGGCTTTTAAGTCTCATACTATTCAGCTGGGGTCTTAGATGTCGAATAAGAGACCATCTTTAGTATTGTGTTATATCTAAACACCGTTATTATATATGTACCTTTATATAACCTACTCTGGGTACTATGAGCTGTAGTGTGGACAGCACATGCCTTTCCTAGATTTTCTAAAGGTTGAAATGAATAATGAAAACAAGATTGGAAAGGTTGTGATCATCTTCCAGACTTTCCACTCTGAAATGATGAATTGTTTCTTGTATTTATTCCATAAGAAATCTGTGCAGAGGTTTTCTGCTGCCTTCTTCCAGCACCTCACAATTCAATGCTTGAGGCATGTCAGCTAACATCTTGGCCACTCATACCACCATCCCAGCTGCCCCAACGCTGCTTTCATGTCATCTCCATTCCTATACCAGCAGTCTTTCTCCTAAAGAAATGATTCTTCTGCAAACTCAGTGTTAGTCCTGCTGTGGCCAAATGACTCCAGAACTACATCAATTTGAAACTTTTGTACACATATAAGGATCAAGCTTACGACAGATTTTTTTGCTCTGTCTTTTAATTCTGAATGGACAGGCAACAACAACGCTGCACCAGTGCTCGCAGTCTATAATCCCAGATAGTCCCCTTTATATAACCACTTCCAGATTTTTGTCATAGTTGGACACAAGAGCAAGAAGCGGGTTGTCTCATTGTTTGACCTTCCACATATCCTTTGACAATAATTTTCATCTGACCCACATCTAAACATGTGGGTTGGCATCCAGCTAATTTTTTGCAAAATTTGAAAATTCCTCAAAGTAATTTCACTTCCTTTGGAGTTGAGCCAATGAAGTCTTTCCCTGTGTTTGTCATGCTCATCTTAAGTGCTCAGCTATTTTTTTTGCCGTTTCCAGAATGGGCAGAGAAAGGAAGAAAGGAAGGAAGGGAGTTTGATCAAGCCACACAGTAATATAATGCAAGCAATAATTCTTCAAGGATATGGATCCATTTTAAGCAATATTTACAGAGCAAGAGTGGGAACCTGCTAGCTGACTGCACTCATGTTTTTGGGTGATGTTTATCCTCTCAAGGACTGTAATCTTTTAAGACAGGTGAAGGAATTTTCTACAGTCACTTGACCAGGCTTAGCTGCCCAGGTGGAGTTGTAAGTGAACATGCCTGATTTTAAAGGTAGAGCTTAAGTGATCGTGGATTTAAGAACCTCACAGCTTTGATAAAGCCTGCTACATAGAAATACCTACAATGCACACGTGTATTCCATACCTTCCTATTTTTTAAAGTTACTTTACTTGAAATAACTAGCACGAACAATTCCCATGTTCCCAAACTTATTTTAATATTGATACTGTGAAGGCTCTTTTTGATCATTAAGAAGAATAAAAAATACTGGCGTGTATTTAAAACCTCAGGAGCTTTCAAGTAATATTAAATCATACCTTTAATACACTTGTGATTTCTCCCAGCTGACTTCATTATCTGAGGACTGCCTTACCTGAGCAACTAACAAGAAGCATTATAAAAAAAATCAGAGTTTCTGCACTTCTGGCTCACCTGTTTCTGAAGTTCTTAGGACATGCCACAAATGTGAACATCCACAATGCTATTGCATCATCACCCAGGCATTTTACTGCATCCATTTCACAAAAGGACACTGACAAAGAGAAAGTAGAAGTGAGTTGCCTGGTAACAGGGAAAATTTTTTTTGTCGGGGGGGAGGGGGGTTCAAGTACTGTTGATCTTCATTTATTCCACTGTCGGTAAAAGAGTTAATTACATTGTTTATCTTAAAGTCATTGCTAACTTCAAAGGGACTACTTTTATCCTCGTATTTGCTACCCAAGTTATTAGCAGGCTGAGACTTCCACAGTATAAATCCCTTAGGAGAGGGTCCTATAGGATTCTTGCCTCACGCTTGCTTGGCCTCCAGAAACAGTAGCTGGGCCTCAGCCAAACGCTCCTGACTTCCTATTTTTGGCTGCGTGTGAGACCTCACCCTCTCCACAGAGACCAGGAACCCTACGGAAGTGAGCAGAGAGGGATCTATCAGGAATGCTCTGTGTCATAAACATGGCCAGTGCTCCCAGCAGGGCTCATAGCCCTCATTCTAGGGACTGAAACAAAATATTTCTTCATCACTTCTGCATTTTAGAGCAAATACAGAACAGGCTCATGGTCTCTTCAAACCTCAGACAATTTACTTTGGCTACCAATACACCCACAGAAAGAGTTTTGCGATTGATATATTTATCCTTTCCTTACTTAGTATTGATTCTAAATAAAGAAGAAACCATGCTTGACGGGAAACCTATGAGTAAGGACGTATGAATTAAAGAGTTTGTTTTATCTACCCACTTTCCTTTTACTGCTGCCAAAGAAAAAGTTTTCTTCTTTGTAGTAAAAGTAATGGTGCTCTGCGTATAATCACTATGACATAGATAAAGTATGTTTCTTTTTCAGATATTGAGGACTGAAAAGCTATTAAATTATTATTCCTACTCCATTATTCTTATTTCATTAATCTTATCAAATCTTCCCAACGAGGAACATGCACTGACAAGCATTCATAAATTTCACTTTTCTTATTTGCCTATCACTGCGATCTGTCATTTTATACATCTAATATATTTAGTTTAAATTTGTCAGATTTTATGTCTGCAGCAGAAACAAAAATGAGATCCCTCTGTGACAGCAAGTGCTATGGAGGAAATTCATCTGAATAGAAAACACTCATTTTTCTAAAGTTCTAATAATTTTATTTTACACACTTGCGCTTCTATCAGTGGTAAAATGCTGCCATTTTCCTCAATGGATAAGTTTAAAACAGTATTTTTGTTATGTCTGGGGAGAACTATAATAACCTTGAACCAGCAATCCAGATGCAGGTTGCACTATATAATTAGGTACTCTAGATAAACAGTACTGTAGAAGTTAGAACTGAATGAACTTTTAACAAATGGAAAGAAAGAGAATTATAATCCTGTGGTAAGAATACACTTCAGGCGATGGTCATGTAACAATGTTTTTGTGATGATAGTTTTACCCATTTGTTTAAGTAAATAAGAAAATATGCTTGGAAAAAGTATTAGGACTTTGTTTAAATTTATGCTCACTCCTAGTTTTCAAATTTAAACATGTATTAATGAAAGATGGGAAGAAAAAGCAAGTTCAACACTTGTATGCACCTAGTTTTCATCTTCCCTAGAAACTGTATAATTTAGTTTCACTGATGTAATTTCAGTGTTTGCTACTATTTCACTTTATAGAAATGGCCATCATGATATGGCTGATGGGAAGAAAAGGAAAAATACTCCACAGAGAGAAGAAAACACCACAGAAAGATCCTAGTGGGATGCAGAGCTGGCAGTGCTTTTTATACATTCCACATTCTCTCTTCTCCTTCCGAGGGTATGAAATAAAAGTGGCTGCTTCTGTGCCACTGTGGCTTTAGGGTCCAGGTGCTCATCTGGGCAACAGGGATGAATATAATGTAATATTTTTCCATGCAAGTAAGAAGGGTTAGAACTATTGCTGTGGCATTGCTAGTCACATGGGCACAATTACGTTGAGGCCAAAACCTCCACTGAAGTCAATCCTGCTTCCACAGGTTTTGGAGGAGGCCTCATGGTTAAACAGTACTCTGTGGGAGATCTATGTCACACAGATGAATGGTCCTTCTGTGTGTCTGAACCAAATAAATAAAGAGGTAATTTTTCACTCCTGTTGTGGGTCTATAAAGTTGAGATGCAATGTGAAAAGTGATTGATTATTTCCTCCCATGCCAAAATAAAGCTGTTTCAGTGGCAGCTCCAAACTGGCTGATTATGTTGATAATAAAACTTCACTGATGGTAATGGAGGGCATCTATTTCTCACCAGTGCTCATACTCTGCATACCATTTTCCTTACTCATGCCTGCATTTTAGTTCAGGGGAGATGTCCTGTACCTAAATTGGACATGAAGGAAATTGGTACCTGTAACCGAAATAAGACTCTAAAAAGAGAGAAACATGAAAGTTAAAAAAAAGAGAAAAAGGGCCAGAGGTGTTCTCACTAAACTTGAACAGCAAGTGTAAGAGGATTTCTGAAGTGGAAATGAAATTTCCAGTTTAACTTTTGTGAACTGTCAGGGGAGAGGTGGTCCATGGCGTAAATCTAGGAGTAACACATGCTCAGTAAAGTTTTGGTGGATGTTTAAGGATGGATGTATAGGTCAGTTGACTCCAGTGTGTTAGCGTGTGCTAGTGCAATGAGGAAATGAAACGGCCTATAAACTACCTCAGGTCCTCAAACTAAAGGAATAAAAAAGATATGTTTATGGCTGAGTGTCATTTCAAGATTTGTTTTCTAGAAGATCAGTGAAATTAGGGGCACAGCACACAGCTTGGAGCAACCACCTCTCTATCACAAAAACGTGAGTAACTTACCCAGCCAACATCAGATAGATACACACAAAACTAGGTACTTTAACTACAGAAATGACAGTAGAAATGGTCAAATATACACAGGTGCTTTCCCAACTACAGTAGGTAGCCTGGATAGTCCAACCTCTCCCAGGTGTCACACAGTGCTGGCTTGCTTGCTTTCTTTGTAAGTGGATCCCTGAACCTTGATGTACATCGTCCTTAGTTGATGATCTATAAAGGCTTTCTGAATTAATCTGTTCTATTTTTTCCCTTGGAATAGTAATTGTCATCCATCAGGGCCCAAATTTGCTTGAAATCCTATCACACCACTGCCAGGAGAAACAGCAAAAAATATCATAGGTTTGGAGTCTCTGAAAACCTTTTTCAGAACCTCACTGCAGTGACAGGAACCTTTAATGTTCATTTCAGCCTTAACCCTGTGCCTCTCTGAGTCACAGTTCCCTTCAAAGGAAGTGACAAAAAGAAAAGTATGGAAATAGTCTTTGGATCAAAAAGTGTCTTGAGAATCTTTATTTCTCCTGTGGGAGATCCTTCATTTTCAAGACAGGACCATCTGTCAAATAAACTATAGTGGTATTTAAATACTTTTCCTTACTAGTTATGTTTCACTCTCTGCAGTTTTGTAATTAGTTATTTCTAATGGCTGGAAAACCCTACATGTTCACAAAATCAGGGCTGAGGTCTTGAGACAGGACGTTTCTTTGTGTGGGGAGGAGCCACGAGTGCTTCTGTCTTTCTAAATCATAGGTTTGGTGAGAGGGGAGCATCAATTTGTTAGTGACTGGAACAGTACAGCCTGAAGGTGAGTTGCAGAAAAGGTGATGTGAAAAAAGCAATTTACATTAGCCTTGAAAAAAAAGCCCTTCATCATGTTTTAATAGATGCTCCACACTGCAAATGGTTGGAGCGTAAGTAATGAAAGGGCAAGAAGCAAAATCTTGGCAAAAACTTGGAAGTGGTTATATAGGGGGAAGTTTGTTCCTTAGCACAGAAAATAAATGAATCACGGTGTAAAGACAGGGATCATTTCTGGGATCAGAGTATCTCAGGCACTGACAATGTACTTAAGGAAAGCAGGCAGGCAGCTAATTAAAGTCTGCTAATGAAGTGACTAAGTTGTTTTCAGTAATAAAAACTGTGGAGGCTTGTGCAACTCTAGGTGGTTTTATACACATTGGACATTGCTCGCTTGATTAACTTGTGTAAACATATTGTTGTCAATGTACTTTAAACAGAAATACCTTCTCCAGTGCATACAGGACCCAGAAAGTGCCAGGATTTTTTACGGAAAACTCATGGGCATTGTGACATCCTCCTTGTTGATGTGAAGAGCAGATCTGTACCTTAACAGCTGCAGATCCAAAATAAAGAAGAATACCAGAAGCATAGCTGTGTCTCTTGCACAAGAGTATGCCCCCAGCCACAGAGCTGGAAGGAAATGCCTCGTGGGGCAGAGGGATCCCCCATGCCAGTGGCTGCTGCTGTGCACTGCATGGCCGGGGCTTACCTGCGGCATCCCCACAATGGCACCAAAAGCAAAATCATTGTGGCAAACAGAGAAACCCAAAGAGCCACACTGTTTGTCTACAGCTTAGCTGTGCAAGTTGTGGCACCACAGTAAGGTCAAGCAAACTGGACATCCATTTGACTGGCTGCCCACTTACTCAGGTAGAGACCCATCACCTCAGCCTCACACTTCAATACCACATTTAGCTGCTGTAAACGGGAAACAGCCTCTGACAGTGAGGTGGCATTGAAGAAGAAGGCTATGTATAGGTGTGTACTTAGAAATGGTGTGTACATTTGGAGGGCAAGTTCGAGGAACTGGGATAAAAGTTTCCACCAAGCTATGAGAAAGTGGGGAAGCCTGCAAACTGTCTGAGTCAGGCCTTCAAGGAAGCCTTGGGGATGCAGCCCATCTGGATGGTCACCTCACTTTTCTCTCTCCTTTGTTGTCAGAAGTTTTTTCTCCACAAGAATTGGCCTGCAACAGGCAGCTCTGCCCAAAGTCTTGCAGGGCTGCCCCTGCCAGTGACAGTCCTGGGGTAGCTGCAGAGTTCTGCTGCCCCCGGCGTTCTCCAACAAGTCCTGCTTCCAGTGCCACTCTTTTATCCATAGCTTTTGCTATGACAACCCATCTCCTTTCCACTGCTGGACGATCTAGGACTTTCCATTTCACAGTTTTCCAGTTTGCATTGTGTTGCTTGATCTGGAGTTTCACTCAACCGGTGATGCAACCTGTGCAGGACACTTATTAAAGAAGCCTTTACTAACTCCTTCTCTGCAGTTGTCACAAAAAATAGCAGAATGTGAGATATAAACCCCTGTTTAGGCTTTATAAGTATAATGCCTAAGCAGTGGTAAAGCATCAAGAACATCTGAAATCACTGAAGAAGCTAAAGAAAACAGCCAGAACTTGTTTTCCTTCATAGATACCAATATATTTTCATTTACTTCTTTCTATTAACTGGGTTTCCTTGACTGTGTCCACAGTGTTCTCAATCGTAATTATGTAGCAGTTAACCTGTTCCCCATGCCTAACATAACCCATAATTATTTCTCTTGTGTCCACAGTTTATGACTCAGCTCTGTGTGGTTTTTCTATATCAAAGGCTTGGTTACCAGATTTTTTTTTCTTTACCACAGTACTTGTGCCTGCGCTGGCAGAGGGCAGCAAGACTTGAGCACATCTGTTTAGTTTGAGGACAAAACCACCAGAAAACCAGACAGTTTTATGAAGATCTTACTTGGGTGCTTTCCAAATACTACACAATCTTGAAGGAGAAACTGTTTTCTTGAGGAAGGAGCCATACATTTATATATTCAAGTCATCACTTGGGCATCAAAGTAAAAAATTCTCAAGCCAAATACTACCTGTATGTCTTATCTGGAGACAAGGGAGGCATGAATATGCATCTTGGGATGGGGATGAGCTATTCTTCTCCATTGACAGGCAGGATTTTTGTATAATGAATTCATAAACCTCTGCATTAATTATGTTTCATTATATCTTAGGGCTCCTCATGTGGATAGGTAATATCATTTCATATAATAAAATAGATCAGTTTGATAAACAGATAGCTTTGCAGAATAAGAATGAACATTTAAATAAATGTTTAGGCAAGTTTTCCATTTGATGACAGATGGGTAGGTGTGCATAAAACAAACAGACCACTTAAAGTAATATAAGAATACTGCCAACCACTGTTCAAGAATGGTTATATGATCACAATTAAAAGAAGCAATCTAAATGTTTGCTACATGGCTTGTGTATGAAGTTAAGCTTTCTGACCACCCTGGACACTGCATGCTTGGCTCAGCTGCTGCATCCGAGAGGTGGCTGCAGCAGAAGGGTGTTGCCATTGACACTGAACAGCGTACTCTCCACCACACTGGAGCAGATTCTGCTGGGAAAGTTTCACTTTGTTTATCTTTGCAGGAGAGATGCATTTTCCCTCATTTAGTCACAGCTGGGGACATTATCTCAAAGCTGTGAGGTAGCTCTTGCTGAGTAGTCCTCATTAATGAGTCTGGAGCTTAAAGGAACAGAGCAGTTATAAAGCTCTGATATCAGATAAGAAAGAAAAGTACCCTGGGAAGAACTTCCTTTTTTCCAAATGAGTTGGCAGTTTATATGATGTTTGTTTTTTGAAGTATCCCATTTGACAATCAAGCTGTGTGGTTTTTTTTCAAGGAGATGATAAGCAAATTGTGATGTATGCCTTCAATGCTTTTACAGAATGGGCAGTCTGCCTTTCCCTGTTTTTCTGTTTCTTGAGCATAGTTCTTCTGGCAACAGAGCAATGAATAAAAAGTCCCTTGTATAATTTTCCTGCAACAAGGAATAAATGATGTACTAATGCTTTGGCTCTTGAAGGATTATTAATTAACACACATGAAGAACTGAATTGTACTTCAGTAGAAGGGAAAATGTCATGACAGATGATTTGTTTAATGTAGCCGAAATTATCTGACCCCAAGATATTTATTAGAAGTTTAACCCTGATGAACTTTATTTGAGTTTAACCAGATCAGAGCCAGGACCATAGACTTCCAATTCCTCCAGCTTGTAACTGTACTTCGGTAGGACCTACTCAGAAGCAGTGGTCCAGAGGAAAGGAGTTATTCAAGTGCAAAATCTACTGCACGTTCCAGATCCCTTTGTAATGCGGGAGGGAGATGATAGCAAGCTGACAAGAATTGCATCAAAGTTAATAGTAACTAGAAGGACAGATGCTTTGAGGTTGAGCTATGGCGAGGTTCTCACAGAAACCTACAAGCAAACTCCTGAGAACTGCATGTAAAAGAATGAGCAACAGTAAAATGAACTATGATTCTCATTTCTTTAGAAGAAGCAACTGTGAGTTTTTAGTCAGCTGTAATATAATAATGCCATGCAGTTTCTTTTATATTTAAAATGTAAAGTGAGGGTTTGCCAGGTCCTTGCATCTCATCTCAGCAGTAAGGGGTGTTTATTGTCATCCTTTCTCATAATATGGCGATAGAAGGTATCTGTGTATGCGTAAAGGACGGTGTGACTCTTAATAAATAAAAATAGAAAATGAACTTCCTCATGTAGAAATTTTGCAACTGTGACTTTTACAGAAGTATCTAGTTCTGTCTGTCTCGTGGTTAGCAAACTTGAAGTAGGTCTTTCCATAAAAGTGATGACAGCAGGAATTCAAATGTCATTATCATACCGTTTTAGATCAGTCCTCTAATATCTGCTGTATTGGTTCCTAATGGCTGAAATAAATGTTGTTTATATACAGGGGAAAACCTATGAGAAATAACACATGAGCTTTGAAACTTCTTTCCAGCAAGATTTTTCTTGTAAGGTTTTCTGTTTGTTAGGTCAACAGATATTTTACAAAGTAAACCCCTCAAAAAACAGGACTCATGTTTATTTCAATTAGAAAAGGCTAAGAAATCAGAAATAGACAAGAAAAGATAAGAAAACATTTCAGACATAAAGGCAACTAGAAAGCAGAAATTACTGGAATATCATGGGTTTTTACATAAAGTAGAGGAACATAGGACAAATAAAATATTAAAAAGATACCTTAACATGAGAGATTGTGGGCAGTAGAACTTAGGCTCTAGGAGGTATTCTTTTCTCTAAAATAGAATTTGATGAGAGCTTGGGGGATGTACTGTAGCAGTTGTATTTTCAGCCTTTTGCCGACGGCATCTGACCACAGGTGTGGATTTTATTCTTTTGCAGTCCTGGAAATGAAGGATGAGTACAATGTGAGTTCTTAACTATACATTGCATACCTAACCTAAGTCATTTAGTCCCATTTTTATGGGTCAGTTTTCTTATAGGGATTTGAAAATAATATTTGCTTTCTTCACAGGAGTGTGGTGATTCTTGATATGTAAAAACACTTATGTGATGTGCACCTGGAGGGAGCTTGAGAGTAAAACTGTACATCAAAAGACAAATGTTCATGAGTTAGATATAGCTTGTCTAATTTAAGCAACTAACCTGTGGCTAAATTTTGGAATCGAATGCTTTTAAGTGACAACATTCCTTTTACAGTAAATAGAGAGAAGCAGTTTAAAGCCCCTTGGAAGGAGATCTTCCTTGCTTAACATTATGCATCAACATTAGATGGAAGAATTTCCTTCTGCAAGCCTTCCAAGTCATCTCTTTTAGTTCACAGACAGCGTAGACACTAAAGGGATAGCTTTTTAGGTGCTAAAATTTTAACACAATTTCAAGGTTTCCTAGTTAGGCAGTATGGAACCTACCTAGTGTTTTCACTCTTTTTAAGAGAACTGTAAGTCTTTGAATGTTTGTCTGTGAGTTGGGTTGATCACAGCAGAGAATTGACAAGCATAACACCTGGCATATTTTTCTGTATTTAAAACCCTGAAGCAAAACCTTTTCAATTGAATATTCAAGGAAAAGCTTGCAAATAAGCAACCTGTTTTATTTGATTATTGAACTCTTCATTTCATAGGTGGCTGGTGCAATAAGTAATTGTGGTAGTGCACAGTTACTACTCTCTCAAGCTAGTTGGCTCTTTTGAGATGAGAGTCAAAGTATGCTGCCTGTTTTAGCATTTAATCCCAATAGTTTAGAACAACCACAGCCTCATAAGCATATAATTCATCTCAGTTCCCTATGAAAGTTTTAAGTATTTTCACGGTCATTCCAGTTTTCAAAGATGAGCTTTTCAGGCCACGAGAAGCTTATGCAAACACTCCTTCATACATATTCTCTCCATATTTTCCGCCTTCCAGATTAGATACTTTCTACTGTGTTCCTTGTTGTAGAGGTCGATAATATCCAACTTCTCACTTAGCCCTCTATTCAGAGTTTCGTGTTGGCCAGTTTGGCTTTCAGCAGTGACACAACTTTATTATAATAATAATGCATTATAATTTATGGGCATCCACTCCTGAAGGATACTGGGCGTCTTAACAAAAACAACTAAGAGCTAAATGACAATAAACAAAGGCAAAAAGCTTATAAAAAGAAAACCTGGAAGCTAAGAGCTTAAAATTCTTGCAGAACAAAACAGGAAAGGAAATGAGAAAGTCAAAAACCTTGCCTGCAAATGTGTTCTGGTGTATGTGGGAGACAGTGCATTCCTGGGGCAAGGGAGGAGATCATCCTTTCTTTCCTTTTAAGTGAAAGAGATAATGACTGACATCATCTGCCTGAATTTCCAAGACAGGACACATAGTTGCTGGAAATGGCTTCCTCTTACCTCGAAAAAAGGAATTTTATTGAAAAAGCCACATTATGCTTAAAGTTATGTTGTTTCTCTTCACTTCCCTGAAGAGGTTTACTGAATAAAATGCCTTCCCCTCCATGTTTCCTTCCATTTATTTGGAGAGAAGGCACCTGATCTCTCACGACTGTGACGATCCTGCAGCATTTGAGCTTAAATTGACTAATTTTAGATAACAGCTAAATACACTATATATGCATACATATCACTAACAACACTACACATATTTAACTATATACACTGTATATGCTCTCACTACATCAGAACCCAAAAGATTAGTGGTTTTAAGAAAAATACAGAAGGCATGTCAACTTAGCTTTCTTTTTTGTCTCTCCAGTAGCCTTTTTTATCAATCTTTTTTTTCCTATGCCTCAAGTGGCTGGTCTGTGAAGTGAGGATACTGATCTAGCCTGGTGGAAAGTACCATAAGCATGTTACATCTTCTCTTGTTTGCTCTTGTCTGCAACAAATACTAGTCTCAGCTTGGGTATCTGGCTTGTGGCACACTAACCAACTCTGGTCTGCCAGGGGGGCAGCATCTTTTGGGGTACATTGCTTTTCCTCTGTCTATTCAAATGTGAACAAACCCCTTGACTGGAGGTTTTGTCCACACTTTGGAGGAGCTAATGGCAATTAAAAAAAAAAGAATCTGCTGAAACAACTTTAAAAATGGGGCTTTTGGTTTTTCAGTCTATAATTACAGCATCAGTTCCCTTTTATGCTTCTAAATTACAGAGAACCAAGCTACACTGTTTTTTGATGTTTTATTATTTTAAATTACCCAGTGGCTTTGTGGGGAAAGTGTAACTGAATAGTTTTGGTAGTGTTACATAGGCAACGCCTTCCCCATTAGTTCTTGTGATTCTTCCTCATCCCTAAGGTTCGCTTCAGGGGGAATGGAAATTAATTTGTTTCAAGAGAAATGGAAACAAAGAATGACCCATTTTTGTGGTTTAGTCAGCTTGAAACAAACTCTTAAAAATGTGCACAACATTTTTAACAGAGGCTTTGTGTTAACCAGGATTAAGCAGGCTCTGTTCTTACTTCTAAACATAATTCTCCGGATAGTCTTGCAGCGTGATTGATGTGGACCTTGGCACAAGGAATGAAGTGGGGCCTTCAGGCCAGCAGCCATAAATGTCACCCCCACCTATCCCTACCAGCTCTTCCCAGCTTGGCACACATGCAGTCTTGCACACGGGCCTCGGTCCAGCTGCGTCACTCATGCAGGCACTGCCAACTCTGCTGGATCCAGCCATAGCCTGAAGCAACACATTGGGATGTTTTTAGAAGCTGTAGGGATCACTGATCCATCTTTCAACAAAGGTCGGCTATGTTTCAGCTTTCACTCTTGCCTTCTGCTACTATTTTCCCTCCATCTCCCCAGTCTGAAAATGTCTGCTGTTCAGGTTTTTCCATTTACACTAAGGACATACATTTCAGCTGATTGCCTATGACAGACCACCTCACAGTTTCCACCAGCACTCACCCCTCCAAGTCGTTGCACCACCACAGAAGGGCTGGGTGACAGAAGTTGGGTTGTTAATAAGACAATGAAAAAAATCACAGTGCCTTCATCTTTAAATACTTAATTACTGCATCCAGAAAATGTCCCATCTGGGGATCTGCACACTGTTGGTAAAGCACATGACAAGTTCCCTGAGCATCCATCCCACTGGTTCACTACACTGAATAGTATAGAGTAGAGTAGAGTAGAGTAGAGTAGAGTAGAGTAGAGTAGAGTAGAGTAGATAGAAGAACAGAATATTTTAGTTGAAAAGGACCTACATGGATCATCTGGTCCAACTGCCTGACCCATTCAGGACTGACCAAGTTAAAGCATGTTATTAATGGCATTGTCCAAACGCCTCAAATACTTGACAGGCATGGGGCATCGACCACCTCTCATGACCGAGTGTTTGAACACCCTCCCAGTAAAGAAATGCTTCCTAATGCCCAGTCTAAGCTTCCCCAGGTGCAACTTTGAACCCTCCTCACATTCCTATCACTGGATACCAGGGAAAAGAGCTCAGCACCTCCCTCTCCACCTCCCCTCCTAAGGAAGCTCTAGAGAGCAATGAAGTCACCCCTCTGCCTCCTTTTCTCCAAACTAGACAAGCACTAAGCCTTTAGCTGCTTCTTATAGGATTTTCCAGGCATTTCACCAGCTTTGTTGCCCTCCTCTGGTTGCATTCCAGGACCTTCATATCCTTCTTAAATTGTGTGGCTGGGAACTGAACTCAGTATGCAAAGTGAGGCCCCAGCAACACTGAGTACAGTGGGATGATCATCTCTTCTGATCAGCTGGTTGTGCTGTGTTTGATGTGCCCCAGGATGCAGTTTGCCCTCTTGGCTGCCGGGGCATTGCTGACTGCTATTAAGCCTGCCATTGACCAGCATCTCCAAAACTCTGCAGGGCTGCTCTCCAATCACTCCTCTCCCAGTTTATACTTGTGCCCAGCATAAATCTATCCTAGGTGTGGAGTCCGGCTTTTGGACTTGTTAAATTTCATCCCATTAATCATAGTCCAATACTCCAGTCTATCTAGATCCCTCTGCAAGGGGTCTTGTCCCTCAAGAGAGTCAACAGCACCTCCCAGTTTGGTATCGTCATCAAATTTGCTAATAGTGCATTCAGCTGGGCTAATGGTGAGTAGAACTGGGCATTAAACACAAATCTGATCACATATCTGCTCGTGCCTTCTGTCTTATTGAACCACTGTTCTCCGCCATGCATTTCCTGCTTTTTTAAGCCAGTTCTCTATGGGCCTTTGTAACCAACAGATCGTATATGATGTTGCTCAAATGCAGTCATGGGCCCGCAGCCATGAAATTGTGCCTATTCGTGACATTTTTTGCAGCATGGGAAATGAGCAACATAGGCTTGTCAAGTACTGAGTTGTCTCAGTTTACTGCTTGGTTCAAAGAAAACACGAAGCATTTCAGAGATTCTAATTTCTAAAGAATTTCTACAATAATTCATGGATTAGTGTTTATTTATGGATCTACAACTGTTTTGATTAATTTTGCTATTTTTACCAAAGGTTTTCTGTTATACCTGGAAGATGATCCAGCCAGACCACTGATTTTAATAAGGTCTAGGATTATCTTTGTACCCCAGACTCGCCAGATGGCAAAATAGAACACGTTCCACCATTTTCAGATTTTAATTTTGTTGAGCTATAACACACATTTGAATTTACAAAAGCTAATAACTCGCTGATTTACAGTCAGGCCTTCTTATTATGTTCATTTTATTTTGATTCCAAATTTACTTTTCTTTAATTTATTGTACTCAGTTTACAACAGTAAGTGTAAATATAGAGACATTTACTCTAAGTCCTGCCTCTTCCCAGAACTAACTTAGTATTGTTTTGTTTCAGCCTCATAGAAACAATACTGGGTGAAAACTAATCCAATCGTTGTTACACACAGGTCAGGAAAATCTCATAGGCTGTGGAATTCCATTTTTTCTGGGATTATTAGAATTGTGTTATGACTGATATTGCCCTGTGTTGAATCATATATTGTTCGTAATGTGCTTTTGATTGCCTTTGTATGTCTAGATACGTGGTTGGGCTAGTTTCATATACTCTGTTGTGTTGAGTGGAGCAATAAAATGTGAAAGAAGCAATCATTCTTTACAGGACCTTTAATAAAATTTGATTTTTCCTTTGAGATCCTCAAGGAAACATAACTATCCTCTGTCCATCTGGCTTGCTAGAGCAAAAAAACAAATTCAAAACACCTTCAAGTCATTATGGTCCATTGTTGCAACACTGGGATTAAATTTTGGCCCAGAGAGCAATTGTTCAGTTCCGTGTAGGAAAAAAAAAAAAACCACCTAAAAGAAAGGTTTCACTGCTTTAAGGAGGGGGAACATTTAAATTTTGGCCTACAGAGTCTGTAGATGTGAGCATCCTCCCGTGGCTACCAGTTCCTCCATAACCACTGCTCTGCAGAAAGGGGTGATTTTGGGTGCTCAGCCCAAATGTCCATTCATGCTGCACCTGCATTCATCCTGATCACACGTTCATGCACCCAGGTATATCCCTAAAATTGGAGTGGTGAGAGAGCAGGGCCAAACAGCAGCCCCATCCTGCAGTAGTTCTATTGAGCATGGTACTCGCTGACCAGCTGGGGACTGTTTCAACTGAATTGAGAAATAAATGTTGAAAAAGTAGTTTGTTTTGGCACTGCTTGACAACGTGTCCTCATATTGATCCCAGAAGAGGTTGCATGGGTGGGCAGGATCTCTGGTGGTGATGCAGAGTGCAACCCTCCCTCTGGTGCAGGGTGAGGGTCTGTGGTAGAAAGGAGGCAACCAGGAGATAAGAAATGTTGTGGAAAGACAGGTTTTTGGGGAAAAAATGAGTTAATTTATCTGATTTACCACTATAATCAGAAACTCAGATTAGTTTGTTCAGATTGTTGGGCCTAGGGGTTTGGTTGGCTAGTGTTATGGGAGGGAAAAATTAAAGAGGAGAGAAGGGCAAGGGGTGGGGTGCATCTAGGCTTGGGGACAGACTCTTCAAGTAAGTGTATGGGCTATAGGCTAGGGAAGAAGAAACAGTGGCGTACAGGTGGGACAAGGCGAGTGGGAATGTGAAGGCAGAGGCCAAGGGCCTTTCCTTGGCTGGTCAAGGTGCCAGCAAGACAGAGCACCCTTGGGAGTAGAGCTCGGGAACTGTGACTGGGTCACTAGCAGGTATGGACTTTGATTTTTAAGTGTGTGTTCTTCATTGTTCTGGGTGTTTCCATTGCTTCTGCTTTTCCTCTGGGCTTTTACTGCTGAATTTCTGTCACAGTGATTCGGAAGAGAAGGGGAAAAGTGGCAGGCACTGGCAGAGAAAAATGTCTTCAAAGAACTGCCAGCCTTCTTGGGTCTGATGTGGAGCCATATCTGCTTCTACTGCTGCCTGGAAACATACATTATCAGGCAAAAGATAAGCATCCTTAGTGATCTTTTTTGAGCTCACAGGAAAAGCAACTTTGCTATTCTCTCATGGTGCCCTGGACAATGAATCATCCTCCATTGAACAGATGACCTCCCTTTCTGCCCATGCACATATTTTAACTCTTTAGCTTTGCTGGACTTGAATAGTTGCAGTTTTGAAGCAGGGACTATAAAAAACATTTCTTCTTGCCTGTACATGGTGCCTGTGAGTGCTGCTGGGGATGCAGGTTCTTGCCATTTTTCCTAGCTGAGTTAGGAAATGGATGATTCAAGTATGCTATCACGGTGCAAAATAGGGAAGAAATTATAAAATTCCTTTGCTTCACAACTCTACAGTTTTAATCTTGCTAAATCAGGTCCTGGCATGGCAGTTAGAGGCAGCAGCTGAAGTGTCACATTCAACCTGGCTTCTTAGACTGAATTATCACCCTGGATTATGATGTTCAAGACAAACTCAGGTAGTCCCAGGTGGAGTTCGGCAGCAATTTCTTGATAAGGGATGGTGTGAAAGAACCATCATGGATTAGATGCCATTTCCATAGAAGAGAAAATACTTGAATCTGATGTGGAAAAGCGAGGAACAGTACCTGTGAGAAGGAATCTGTCTAATGGGGATTCACAAAATCCAGTGGGAAGTGTGGGGTGGAAGCCAACTGCCAAATATGATGGAGGATGGGAATGTATAAAAAAAATTGGTAAAAGATTTATCACCACTTCATTCTCCCAAATTAATTCTAGGTTCCTTTTTTCTCTTCAATAGCATTACTTTTGTTTATAGGTAGGCTTAGGGCCTGTGAGAGGGGAAGTGTAGCCTGTTAGGGTGTCTGGGGAAAATATCTAATTTTCCAAGTGTCTGGGTGGAGTCTTAGGCTGTTTGTTAATTTTAACAGAAACGGCTTAGCATTTGCACTTGTCTATGATTATTGCCAAGGAACTGAACACATAAAGGTTGTGAGAAATATTCAGTCCCTTCAACTTCTCTGGTAGAGAGAGAAAGCGTAGAGCTGGGAGCCGTGTTACGCTGCCACCTGGAGCATGGAAAACCATGAAAATAACTTCCCTTTCTGGGGTATTATACTCCATCAGTTGCATTCAGAATTACTGTACAACACACACATATGTCTTTGCACATTCCTCAGTTAATGAGCAAGCCGAGTAACTCAGTGTTTCAATGTCATTCTCACGTTAGGTGCAGTAGAGTTAAAAGCTTGACATATTCTCTTCTACCATTATTAAGTACTGACATATTGCCATGCAAGCAAAGGAAATAAAATGAGTGAAAGACTGCCATTACAGAGGTTTTTGCTTGCAAAGGAGAGCCACATGTATGTCACACACATTATTACAGCACCTGCTCCTTCTGAAGAGTCTTAACCCCATGATTTTAGTAGCACTGCTGGTGAACTACAGTGAAAGTACAACTAAGCACATTTGTATTTCAGGACATACAGTGAAAGAGGGTATTTAGTGATGTTTTGGGGATGCAGCTTCAAGGAATATTGTTCAGTGTGCTTGCAATATGGCATTTAGTCATAGATAAATATGACATGCTACTAAGAAAACCAACATTAGTCTTCATTTTAGTTCTGAAATACAGTTTAGATTGATGTTCAGGTCAGTGTCTTATTGGTGATGGAAGCCACAGAGTGTGAGAAATTGTTGTCTGCTGCCAGGAACATCTCCAGGATTCCAGTGTTGTCCAAGCATTTGCAGAAAGATGCACCTTCTGTATCTTTTCACAGAGATGATTTGGGCATGATATGAGATTGAGAGAGAGAGAATCTGATGAAAATAATAAATACTTTCTTCCTCGCAGAAGAGAGAGTTGTTTTGCAGGATGGCTCAAACCATGTCTTTGTCATGTCAGTCGTAGTTGTCATAGGCTGTGTAGACTGTGTACACCAGTTTTGACTATCAAGAAGACAAATAAGAAATATGCACCTAGCTTGATTTTTTCAGATCCACAGAAACAACGGAGCTGTTAGCAGCTCAAAAAATAGTTTTATTGGTTTACTTCTTGCTGTAGAAATTCTGCTCTTTCAAAGGGTCAGATGAAGTGGATGAGATAAACAGAAGTTGCAAAGGGAGCGTGAAAAAAATGAACAAAAGCGGGAAAATGCTAAAGACTCCAAGTCGTTGTTTGAATCTTCTCTTCAGACAAATTTTGTTTCCTACCTTCGGCTTAATGGTTGATCGCAGCATTCACTTGCTTCTACCAGTGTTTAGGTATGGATATTTTAAAGAGATAATGCAATGGGCAATATGATGGAATCAACAGATTGTGCAGCCCTTCACATTAAAGGAAAATTTTGTGATGGTAAGTAGTTGGATTGTCAAATTTATGTGAAGAAAATGTAATAGACTTCTGTTTTGCTGTAGTAATAAATGTTTCTGAAACAAGCTCTTTGTGTCTCTGTGCAGGCACATGATGCTTTGACAACAGCAGTCAGTACCTTCCTGGGAGATGAGTACAATAGTACAAGCATGAAAGGGGTCATCATGGCCTCTGTATGGTTTGGTTTTGGAAGAACTGACTGAGTTCTCTTTTGGAAGGAGCTCAGAAATGTGTACAGACAACCATCTCAGATTGAGACAGGCATAATAAATTAAGCCACGTTACATTTCTTGAGGGCATCTCAATAGAAACTAAACAAACATCACTGCTAATTGGCAGCTATGCCATTCAGTTTGATCTAATTTAGTCAGTTCTTTGTGAAACACACTGTTTAAGGACTTCATAACTGAAAAGACAATGTTAGTAACATTAAGACTTGCATAAAAGCATTGTCATCACAAATACATCTGGCTCTTGCCTCTCAGTGTATGGTGCTTCTGAAGTCTTGCATTCTCAGGTAACTGTAGTCTGTTTTGTTGCTCGCTTGAGTTCTATTCTTGCATGAAAAGACATTAAAAACCAAAGTGATAGTACCTGGTAGGCCCTGTCAAGGAATACTGTAGGTTATATTGGTAATGTAGAGTTATGTCAGTACTATTACTTTGCACTATTGAGACATTATTTTGCATGCCCACAGAGGTCAGTTAATCCAGAATTATAGGAGATGTTGAAGTGTTTTTTAATGTCTTTTACTGAAATGGAGTACCATAATTCAGCACCTTGGAGCCTAGGAAATGCACATGAGATGTGGCAGACTTCAGAGAGGTCTTTATTTTGTATTCAGACCATGGACTTGAAGCTTGTTCTGCATTGTAAGTGCCTTCATGACAGCTTAATTGCCTGTCTTCGTAGGGCTCTCTCAGTCTCTCCTTTCGGAATTATATCACTATATACCACCAGTGATATCTTTCTTAGAGCCAAGAACTTGACTCTGGATCTCTCACACCCCAGGTATGTGCCTTGGCAAACAGGCTGTTGTGGAGACTGAGCAGGCTGCATTCACTGGAAATTCCAGGTAGACACTGCAAAATTCTTCCTGAGGAAGCTGGCATCCACACTCCCACTGAAATGGGCTGGTTTTGACAAATACACACTTTCTAACGAAATGGAAAATTCCATGCCTGTCCTGTGCTTGCAGAGATGCCATTTAAGTGTGATTTGTTTGAGTAGACAGTACACTAGTGCTGAGCTCCTCAAGAAAATGAGAAGAAAAAAACCCCAATCCAACCCACAAAAAATAAAATGCAAGTGAAATGCAGACAACAGCATTCATAACACGCAGAGTCAAGAGCATTTTGGTCAGTCAGGAACACAAGGTGAAAAGTCATGCTTCTGTCTGAACGTCATGCTCACTTCTGATGAGCAAAGCCACGTATAGTGTTAGTTTGTTCCCACCTTTCTTTGTTAGGGGTCCATTTGCAACTGTTTACTTATCAGATACTTCTGCACCAGACAGGCAACAGATCTTTCTCCCCTCCATTTTTGTTTTTCTAGTTTTCTAAATTCTGATCTGATTTTCTTCGCACTGGTTCTCTGCGCCACCCCCCACCCCCCTCCCCCCGCAGGCTACCTGATGCTTGGGTTGGGGGTTGTGCATACAGTGACACCTGGAAACAAATTTTGTGTCAGAAGAACACACTCAGGGTAAAAGAGTTCCAGTGGGCAGTCATTGCCTTTGTCCTCCCTACTCCAGCTGTCTCCAGTCCACTGTCCTCTTCCCTTTCCTATCTCCTCTGCTCTAATCTGCAAATGATCTTCATGGGCTATTCAAAGCACTACAAGATAAGAGCAAATAATCAGAGCACTGTTTAATTTGGAAACAAATAAGAATAGACAGTCAGGTAAAAGATACCTTATTTGCTTTCTTGCAAGAACAAGGAGATATTCAATCATATTCAAAGCAGTGTAGTGTAAATCTTACCAAAGGGAAATGATTTTATATTATGCAGAAGCACTAATGTACAACCACAGGATTTAAGTAAAGCCAAGGTCAATAGGAATAATGAGGGGAATTCAACATTTCTATGAGTAATAAGACCATAAAATTGTGTCTGATGGGAATTTGTGTTTTGCTAAAGAAACATTAAACCAGTGTGTTTTTAAAAACCATCCAGGGGTGTTATTAAATACAACTCATGAAGTGAGTTGGTGAGAAATGGAGGAAAGACTAATATTGAGAGGGGAAGGGGGAAACAATCTAATTCTCTTTCAACATCAAAGCCTTCAATCAGGACAGTATAGAGCTTCAGACTCCTCACATCCACCTGGCCTACCTGTGCCAACCAAAGAGCTGACACAAGCTGCGTGGTCACTTGGTGCTGTCCCATGACCGTTGCAGAGAGCTTCAGTCTGGTTCAGGTCAGACTTGCCACAACTGGTTAAATAGGAGAAATTCCTACCACTAGACTGGAGAGCTTGAAATTTGGGGTTATTTTGACAAGCAAGAGGATTTATCACCTCTTAATAAATAGGAATTTCAACAATGCTCCATGGTGTTGCTTTCTCTAACATCTTACACTGCTGTCTCCCTTGAATTCTTAAACCATCGTAATTCTTGTATTTCATTTGTTCTCCATGTTAAACAGATTGGCAAGCCTTAGCTACCTAACGAGGTAGAATCCCTTCATCTTAACTCTCTGGAAGCTTCTACTGTCTGGAAAAAAGGCTTTTGTGAGAAATTATTTAATTCTTAATTTATTTTTATCACTACTTTATCTTAATAAAAGAAAGAAAACATGCAAGTAGCTTAAAGATATTTACTTAAGCTTGGTTTGTATAAGTAAATGAGGATTTTATTGTAAATTATGCTTACCAGAACTGAAAATTTTAGGATTATTTAATAGAAAAATCAAGAGAAACAACAGCACAGTTCTGAATATACCTTGGTGTGTATTTCAGAATGTTGAGCTGAATGTATTAGATCTACATTAGAATTGCATCACTTGAACTGAAAAATTACAGACTGCAAAGTTCAGCATCACTCCAACTGAGCTGAAATCTCACATTAGTAAAAAAGTGAAAAGCTTAAAATAAAGTCAGGGTGTATTTATCCATCTGCTTTAAAGCAACTTCCATAATTGCGTTAACAAAGCAGGCAGTGCCATCACAATAACAATCATTGTGAGTTTTGGGTGTGTAACAGGAAGGATCTTTTTTTCTGTTGACCAATGGAGAAAATAGAAAGATTTGCCCACTCTGATGCTAAAAATACAGAATAATTATCAGCTGAGGCAAGTGCACTTCTGGCCTAAGCATACACGCACACCATCTATTTTCAAGTTGTCTTTGTTATAATAAACAGATGATATTTTTCCTTAAGTACAGACTTTAAAAGCAAATGCAAGTGGCTTTCCTGAGAAGAGGAGAACCAGTCCCAGAGAGGCTGAAGAAAAGGGAGTCTAGATGCCTTCAATGCTTTGTTGTGCTATTGCTTCCACAGCAAGACAAGGGCTCTTAAACATGTGCCACTGTCTCTCTGGAGATGGTCCCAGGTGATATAGCGACATAGCCCTACACCATTTACAGCTTCTTCTCCTTCTAGCCAAGGTCAAACAGGTTTCACAGCATGAACACACTTTGTAGCATTCACAGAATCACAGAATCACAGGGCAGTTGAGGTTCGAAAGAACTTCTGGAGGTCATCCGTTTGAAACCCCTGCTCAAGTAGGACCACCTAAAGCCAGTTGCCCTGGACAATGCCTAGATGTATTTCAAATATCTTCAAGGATGAGAACTCCACAGCCTCCCTATTTCAGGGCTCAGTCAACCTCACAGTAAAAAAAAAAAAAGTGTTTCCTGATGTTCAGAGGAAACCTCCTGTGTTTCGATTTGTGCCTACTGGGACAGTCTGTCTGGTATTTTGCTGTTATGAAGGCTTTGAGTAATCTCAGCTATTGGCGGAAGGTAGTTCCTGGTTTTGACACACTGTAGGACAATAAACAGCTTTTCTAATTTCCTATGTGGATGCTAAACCTCTAGAAAACTAGGAGCCATGTAATAAATGAGTAGGTATAAATTCAATACATATTCAGCTTGTCTGTTTTTGGTGAAAGAAGGTGAAATTTGTTGGTTTTTTTCTTCTGCTTCCAGTCTGGTTCAGTTTGTCAGTATGTGTCAGTTCTGCTTACTTCCAGCTTTTCTTCCCAAGGTGCAGTCGTGGTCTTCACCTCTAAGCATGCAGGTCACCAGCAGCCCATTTAGGAACAGCTCTTCTATGACCAATATAAAACCAAACATGGAAGTTCAGAGTATCTAATGTGTGAGATGTGCCTTGTGAGAGCTAGTACATAGCATACTACATCAAACTGCTCCTTTAATTATGCTGTGTTCTATTTTGTCGTAATTATTCGTTCACCATTGCCTATTCCTTTTTATGAATCTCTCCCCTACTTCTCTCAGATCTCTTTTGATTCTCAACCATTTTACAACGTGCGATTATTGAGCTGTTGAGCTGCTATATAACATGGGCAGTTGGATGAACTGCCTGCAAAAGACACACCTCACACTGCTTCTCCCTGTCCATGAATCCAGTGAGGCTTCAGGCTAGAAATATGGATTTTGTTCTTCTCCTACTCTGAGGATTATATGGATGGAAGAGAAAAGGGAGAGGATTTAGTGTACTTGGCCACAGGCACTGGGGCAGACCTGAAAGCCTGGACCCTAGTCACTGTTGTGCCAAAATTAAAAGGTGGCTCAGATTCAGGATACAGTTGTGGCCTCAACTGTCTTTAGTGTGTTCGCTCTTCTGAAGCCTTTCCTCATTACTTCATTCCTCACCGCCTCTTCCAGTGCCGCAGGAGGTCCTTTTTGATTCAGGCTGCTAAAGCAGAAACATCGAAATTGTTAAGAAATGAAGGGCCTCTCTCCCCGAAAGGGCTAAATAACTGATTTCATCCTTTTGCACTCTTCCAGCATTTCCACAGAAGTCACAATTATTCATTTGTGTCATAAAAAGAGCTACGTTTCTGAGTAGAAGACAACCTTATGCAATGTCAAATAAAAGCCACTTTCACTGTTGAACACGAATCAAGCAATTTCTGTCTGAAAAAAAGGTAGTGGATAACCCAGGTGAAAAAAAAGCCAAATAAGAATGTCTGTCTTTGGGCTGTTTGGAGGCTAATCACTTCAACACCCGGTTGTTGCTCTTGCTTGGTAAGAAAAGTTCCTTTTAATACCTTCTGCCAACTCTCTTCAAAGTTTGGCTTCTCTTCTGAAGAAATGCAGGAGTGCAGGCAAAATCCTTCTTACTTTGTAACTTTGGGCCCTATTTGTTTTGGATATGATGATTAGTGGGTTTGACTTGCTAATCCGACTTTATTAAGGGGCTGTACACAGCTATCCCACAAAGAACGGTCTGCAAGGCAGAGAAAGACAGGGATGTGCCAGGCAAAAGGTGGGACAGGGGACCTATACAAGTTGAATGTAGCATAATATAACAAGTTTGGGCCTTTTTTAAGAAAGATATCTAAGCCGAGATGAAAATGAGTTTTATTTTGTTCATTTGTTCCAGAGGGTGGAGGCAAGCAACAGAAGAGAGTTGCTACAGTCAGGAACCTAGAGATACTTTCAGCCCTGGTTTTCTCTAGTCCTTCTTCACAGTAGGCAGTTTTTGGCCAGGTTTTTTTTGTCCTTTTTACACAGAGGAACTAAGTAGTTCCATTCCTGTCCCACAAAATATTTGTAATGGTGCCTGCTAAAGGAAAACTTATCTACATCCATTTAATCTCAGAAAATACATCCACAATTGCTGTACAATCATAAACACGTGATTTAATTATTTCTGAAGTTTCAAATACATTTCCCCCCTTGATTTTACAGGCACATACAGCTTTTGTGTGAACTGGAACTATTGCATTATTGCAGTCAAATGGGGTTGACATCCATCTTAGCTCAGCTCTTTTGTTTTAATTTAAAATGCTTTAAGTTGAACATATTACATTTGAATTTTTTTATTTATTTGGGGAAGGGGGGGCAGAATTGTTTGCCTGACTTGAAATAAATGAATCTTTTCAGAAGGAAGAGTTTAGTTTAACCCCTTGCTTTGAATTCGAGACTACTTACAAATTTTCCCATGTGATTAATCTAACCCCTTTGACTTTGGCATCTGAGGTTCCCTCAGCACTTCCTGGCAGAGTAAAGGGAAGTTCCACGTTGGGTGAAATGCTTAAATCCTTTTGGGTTCTGCACCCCCACAGCGGCAGCGAGCTCTGTGAGGGAGGTGGCTTTATGTCTGCAGGAGAGAAAGCGAGCATGGTGTCAGACAGATGCAGTTAGCAAATAACCAAGACAAAGCTCACTCACTTGCCATATTCAAACAAATCTCAGTGCCAAACATTTCTGAGCACAAAGGCATTGGACTGAGCAGCAAAACATGAAGCACTAACTGTGGATGACAGAGACAATATGAAACACTTTGCTTGTCCACATATCACGTATTGATATTGTTTTAATCACGTGTTTAAAAGGAAACCAAACTGTTAACTCAGAATAACACTGGTAAAGTGACCCATGGAGTTAACCTGGGATTTTTTTTTCTGCTCTTGCCATCAGCAAGCAGTCACTAACCATTTTCCTTGAGCTTCCTGCTGTTTCCAGTAGCAGGTAAGCCTTGGCAATAGGAGTTCCCAGATTGCTGCTCCTAGTGGTAATCCTTGTTTTCTCCTCTAGCTGGAAATGAATCTCCAGGAATTAGATAGCTCATTTGCTACTCTTTCATATTGTCCATGTCCCCTTCCTGCTGGTGGAGCTGTAGCAGCGTGAAACAGAGGTTGATCTGGGGTAGGCTGTAGAGCCCAGTCACTCTCTTATGCGTTCAGTAAATAAAATAAATAAAACTCCAAATCAAGATGGCCCCACACCAGTCCAAGCAAGGCCAGATTCAAGTATCCAATGAAAGATTCAATTTCTCTTCTCAGAGAAATTCTCTTCTCAGAGAAATTCACAAGTAAAGAGGAACTGAAACAAAGTTCAAGGAAAATCTGCGGAGACCAGACTGAAACCAGATACATTAACATAATACAGAAAGTCTTTGGGCAGTCAGGTGTCTGTCTCTGTGGGCTCAAAATTCCCCTCTAGCACAACCACCAAAGGCTTGTCTTGGAGGGAGAAGTGAAAAGCCAGCACATCTGAAATCTGAACTTCCACAAGAATTTCTCTGGTTGGTGCTCATGTTGCATTTGGGGGATTAAAATGGCTGCGAGACAGGATGTCGGGTGGCTGGGTTGGCTCCCAGTGGCTGCAGTTATTGCTTGGGTAATCCCACATGGTATAGCTGAACTAAAACTAAGTTGTATCCATTTCTCCTCAGCCCATCTTTCCAGAAGCAAGAAGAGTTTCTTACTCTGAATAAACAACAAAATAATGTTTTTCCTTTTAATTCTTTGCCTGAAGACTGTAGCTGTCATACTGAAAGCATTTCCTTTCACAGCAATGACTGTCTTATGCTGGCAGTCGTGCAGTGGCTCTGTTTTACTTGCCTGTGGCATTTTTTTTTCTGTAGCGCTTTTCCTTAAAGCATTACAAATGCAACAGAAACAAGTAAGCCTTGGACAGACAAAGAATACCAGGCATAAACCTTAAATCATAATTAAAACAAAACATAACAAGTAAGACACATCTTTTAGTGTCTGACATGAGGCTGGAGATTGCCTTATGCTTTTGGGCGTAAGTCCGGCCTAAGTCACAAGTGACACCACACCATAAATCAAGAGCTCTTCCACAAAAAGTAGTTCTAAAATGTCCATTTTAAAAAAGTGTTTTCTCATCCATTATGGGTTTTAGTCAGAGAAAGGTGGATTATGAGTTTTTTAAAGTCTGGTGGAAAGAAAGGCCAGGAAGACGTTCTTCGTGGCTTGCGATAAGAACAGAGCTAGATGGTCTGACAATTTAAAATTTAATATTGAAATTGCATTCCTTGGGAACAATACAGATGATCTGAATAAAACAAATTCAGGCAGATCAGTTAAACTATGTATGACAAATGAATCTAAATTCAGCCTTCTTACAGTATGTCTTCAATCATAAAGAACTATAACGTTGTCTTTTCCTCCCTCTTTTTTCCTGTTTCTGAGGCTTTCTTCTTCCTGCCTGAATAACACAACTGTCCTGCTTCCTTGTATTGAGACATCAATATCAGTGAGTCAGCATCCATTCCCACAAGATTCAGTACTTGGGATTTTTCAGGGAAACACTGCCAACTTGTTATGCCTTGATGGGAATTTATTTGGAAAACACCTTACATTTGGAACATAAGAAACCCACTGCTGAGCATTATGGAGATGACGACCAAGGACCATTATCTCCCTAAAGGATTCCTTACTGAGAAGGTAGTAAACTGCTCTGGAGGTGGGGGAATCACTCCAATCCTCCCTCCAGTGTTGGCAAGAGCTTCCCTTCAGGCATCTCTGAATTGAACATTAACTTATTCTGGCACAAGAATAAATAATATCTCCAGGGCTAAACTGGATACCCAGTGTTCTCCTACAGAAGAGGAGCACAGGTAGCTGTTAAAGAATTTTAGAAGTTTTTTATTCGTATTCTTATTGTTGTAATTATTTTAATTTACTGTTTAATTGGCCAACTATAGAAGTATAGTCTTATTTCTATAGTTAAACTTTCTATGGAAATGGTATCTCTGGGGCGTGAGACCAAATCCAGGAAACTGTTGATTAAGTACTTCCCATGCTAAATGGGCTTCTAGGTATTTTAGCCTTAAGGAAGTCTAACCAGGCAACAGGGCTGATGCATTTTTTTGTGTGTGTCAGATTTATTGTTGCTCCAGCAAAACTGAAGCATGTGTCTTATAATACCTGCACCGTGGGAGCAATGATGATTCTTCACAGGACTGTATTTTCCTAACTTTAGGTTTTCCTAGTCATTACCCTTCATATAATCCAGGCTTTTTTGTTGTCAGAGTCCTTTTATTCTGTGTTCTGTGGGTGTTTGAGTTTGTCCTATACCCTTCAGGATTACTTTGCGGGATGTCACAGTAACCACCCTCTTACCGTGGTGTCAGAGGGAGCATGGAGATTTGTGTGGGAACAGGTGCAATTTCTGTACTTCCAAAGCAGCTTGTAAATATAGCGTAGCACAGAGCAATAGCACGGTGTTTTTGCCGTCTTGTTCATCCCTGATAGAGCCTTTCCACTGACAAAATATCTTCAGTAGGTCAGTTATTTAAGGTGGGATGGCTCTGGGGTGAATTCTGCTCCTTGCAGTCTGTTTGTGCCTTACAGGTTTTCTGCATGGCAACAGGAGGATAGCATGGCTTGGACAAGAGAGGGGTAAAGAGCAGGGTAACAACTGAGCCATTTACTCTGCCAGAGCAGAGGAAGGAATTGCATCGATAAACTGTGAACAGCAAGAAAGCAGAAACAGAGGTAACAGGTCTATTGTGTGATCAGAATGGTTGTAAGGGAACAAAGACGATGGGATGTAAGCAGTCAGACCTGTGTGTGTCTCATTCAATGCTATCCTTTTTGAAATGCTTCTCTTTGTGTGAGTAGAAACGCTCTACAATTAGTTTAATTGAAGAGAACTTTAAATTAACAGTAGCTGACTCGGAATTTGAATTCACAGTGCTGAACAGAGAGGTTTTGATACTTCCTTGGGCAGAACTCCTGCAATTAAACCACAGGCCTCATTCAGTACTACATGTGTAGTCTGTCATACAACTCCCTGCAGATTGCACTGGTGCCAGTTTGATGTGCCACTGATTCCTGGGAAAGATTAGCTTCTACTAAGAACTTCTGAAATTATTCTGAGTTTATTATACTTAAAATAAAAGGAGATTTTTTTTTTCTTCATCTTTGAAAGAAAAAGAGCAAATGTGGGCCTTAAAATCCTTTCAGATTTGTGCAGTTGGGTAAAATACAGCATTCAGCCACCTACTGCAAACCCCTAAGTTAGGATATAAGAACTCCTCTGTGACTGAATAAAACTTCACAGGTTCTCTTCAACAGGATAAACTGTATGCCAGGGAATTATTAACAAAAACAGAATGCGTGGGATAGTTTCAGGTTTACTGTCATGATAAAATTATGAGATTAAGCTGCAGAATCAACTGTTTACTTTGGCTGATAAATGAATCTATCCCTCCTTGAGTCTACTGGCTTTCTGGGCTTTCTGGGATAAGATCTCTGCTTCCCATGTTTTTGTTTTTCCATTACTTCTGCATATTTTCAGACACAAACTATGGTGGAATCAGGTCCATGGCTTCCCACTGTGAACAAGGGATGAGCAATGCTATCCTGCATATGCAAAGCATTTCAGATGAGAACATGCCACTCCATGCACTCACTGCCCCTGCATGGGCTTGCTCTGCACCCATCAACCCCATGGCTCAAGTCCAACCTTGGACTACAGGGATAGAAAACTGCATCCTTACCACAGGGCTGTTGGCTACAGCCCTCCATCCCTCTTTTCTGGATACCGAAACACTGTACCAGTGGTAAGTATGGGTTATGTTGGGTGGGATATCTCATAGCCTGCAGATATGGCTGCTCTCCTCAGAGGCTAAGGAAGAGGAGAGAGAACATTGTGGGTCCTGGCCACCACTTTCTGTCATAACAGGCACTTCTTTCTGTGCCTGTGCCTGCAGTTTTTATGTGCCTGTTTAATCAAACGCAATCCCTGTCTGCCCGTTTTTCTATGGCTCTTTAATGTGCACTCAGCTGTGGGCATGGCCCCATTCCAGGCTGGAGGCTAGAGGCTGGCGTGTCCTGCCCTGTCTCCAGGCTGAGTCAAGGCCTCTTCCTGGCAGCCAGTGGGTAGGAGCCCCTGAGGCTGGGAAGAAGGGAAGCCACCCTTACTGCCACCTCCCTGCTTGTGTGCACTGTTGGGCAAGGAGAGGTGGGCACCAACAGCTCCAGGTATGGCAAGGAGGTGAAGTAGCTGTTTGCACCCTAAGGGATTACTCGGGTGCATCTTACCAAAAAGTAGAAACAGGCTTCGAGACCATGTTCCACAGAGACATCTAAACCAGTGATGGGGTGGAGATAGAGGATCCAGTTTCAGCACACAGACCTCTGCAGCAGTTTGCTCGATGAAGCTGGGCATCCTTGTGCTGAGTGTAGAGTGTCTGAGCCCTTACAAGTACAGAGAGTGCCTGGGAGCATCACTGGGTCACCTCTTCTGCAGCTGGACATTGAATGCCGTGGAGCTGCCATCATTTTCTGTGAGCATTCTCTGCAAACACAAAATCACTCAAATACTGCTATAGGTTCTGGGTCATTAGCTGCCAAAGAAACCTCTTCCTTCAAAGAAGAGACATTTGTTTTCTGCATACTTGGGTTTGGTGATTATTTCAAGAGAGAAAGTCTGATTTTGAGGCACAAAGTGTAGTTTTCCTGCCTCATTTCTCTGGTTTCTTGAGGTTTCAGCATGTCAGTCTTCTTAGGCTTTCAAAACACTTCTCAACAGCAGTAACCACCCATTCCTTACATCCCTCAACCATCCTCCCAACCCACGCAGAATAAAACCAAGCTGCTCTTCTCTACCTCCCAGAGACTGGAATAGCCTGGTTTCCCGCTGGCTTCATTGACCTGCCAGCCACTCTCAGCTTATTTTGTTGCAATTCAAAAAACACACCCTTCTTCAAGCATTGGCACATCTACCGAATGTGAACACCCTTCCTGAAAAACGTGGGTCTATGTTAGTCTTCCATCACTGTGGCCAGGAGAGGCTCCTGCAGACCTTATGGTGTTTAGGCACCTTGACCTTTGATGTTTCCTACTCTCCCCTTCAAAGAACTCAAGGATCTGATCCATCTCTTACCGACACTGAGTTTTCATTGCATTACGTAGGTCTACTCATCCTTTAGGATGTATCATTTCACTCATCTTAAATGCCATAGGCATAGCTGAAGCACAATACCAATATCACACTTTTGAGAGTATCAATAGATAGAAATAATGTTTTGCATGTTGTCAAGGTTCTGCACATCCAGAATTATGTATGTCCTTATTGCCATAAAGTTTATTTATGTATTCATAAGTGGATTAAGACTTCCCTTCTTAGATAAAGAAAAAATGGAGAAAAATATTCTCCAGAAAGTTCTATCTTCATCGTTATTGAACCACGCCTGGTCCTCCTCATATAAGAAATATTGCCAAAGCCACAATCTTTCATCATGTGGTTCCTTTTAAATAGCCTCCTAGGTACTAAAGGTCAGGATGATTTAAAAAAAATAACCTGGTAGTATGAAAGAGCTTTTTTTAAATGTGAAAAGACAAACAGAGGAGTCCTACGCAAGCTTGCCATAAATACAAGGGATGAGGATGATGAGAAGTGGAATAAACTACGTTCACATTACATTCACCTGCTTTACTTTGTCTCATGTTTTTTTCAGTTCAAAACTCATATAAAAATAGAGTTACTCAATTAATTGCAGTTATGAGTCCAGTCTTACAGACCTTTCCCATAGACATGTCCTTCATCTCCAGTGGGAGTAGTTATGCAGTGACTGCAGGTTTAGCTTTGTAGATATTTTTATCCATCCTCAGCTCCTGAGCTTATTGCCAATATTGGTTCTACCATCTGATTAAGGTGAAGGAAAAAAAGTATAATTTTTTTTTTCAGTTCTCTTTTGTCAATTTTTTCACTTGTCTGCATCATTTCAACAAAGAACTATTTTAGACAGTGGGTATTTCTTATATTTGACATTTACCTAAAATTTGATAGTTACTGATAGTCTGCAGAAATTGCTGGTTGTTTTCTTTCTATTAATATTTGCTTATTTCTGAGCCACAGTTTTTAATTAGTTTAAGGCTGAAAATTCAGGCGTTTCGAAGGTGATTCACAAGCAACCAGATACCTCTGCCTTGGTGGTGGCAATGTTGACCTATACCATGATGGGCAGGATGGGTGGTGGAGGGCAATGAAGGATTTGGTTTAATTGAATTCATCACCACTGCCTGCCGAAGCCTCCAGTACAAGTTGTGTTTATAGTGAATGTTGTGTGTGCATGTGGTGTATGGTTACAGACATGTGCATTCCTAACCAATTCTTTGAACCTTCTAAATTTTTAAAAGACTATATATTATCAGGCCTTATTTTGAATTGTTCAGTCTATAGCAGACTATGTTATTGATTGGTAATTTTACTGTGAGAGCATCTATGGGTCACAGTCAGAGACCAGGAACCTATTGCACTTGATGATGTGCATAGTGTAAAGAAAAATGATTAAAGAGCTTAATATCTAGTTTTTCCTTTAATTTTCCTTCTACTCCAAAATACTGTGTAGTTTCTGGGACCCAAGAGACTGCTTTACTGGCAGGCAAGTGTGTATGATAAAAGAACTAAAACTGAGCTTATAGAAGATTTTGAAATCACTAGGGTCTGCTTTAAATCCATGGTATTTTTGATAACTGAGGGTTGTTGACACTGTTTGAGAACATGGTTGGGCAGACTACAGCTGAAGAACCTACCTTAGAGCCTATCTCACTGTCTTCCCCAAATATTCCTGAAACTTTTCCTTTTTCCCATGAAGGAGAATCCAACGCGGTCTGACAACCCCTGCCCCTTCCCAGCAAAAGTGAAGGCAGAACAGTCCTCCTGGTTCCTCTTCTCCTTTCTGCCTCGAGGCAGGAGCAGCCTTGCTGCTAGCTGGCAGCTGGCAAAATGGTTACTTTTCCCTGAATGTGGTCCACAGCCAGGCTGGGAGGAGGACAGGCTCTGGTACCCTGGCAGGTCAGGGTGCCCAGAGCACAGCATCCCTCTTGGTGTCATCCCGAGGCCCAGCTCTAGCTGGTTGTCCTCAGTCCTCGTGCCTCCCTCCTTTGTCCACCTCTGCCTCCCCACAGCAGCATTTCCTCCATGTCAGAGACACGGGAATCCCTCTCCCACCTGCTGCCTGCGTCACGCCTCCTCTTTCCTCCTAGAACCTTCCCTGAAAAACAAACTACCACCCCCAAACCCACATTTTTTCCAAACAACCCTCCTACTTTCTGTTTGCCTCACCCTCTCCCTCATTATGTTGGGTCTTGCTTTTGTTTGTCTTGGCTATTTTGGGCTGGAGGCTCTTTAGGGAAGGGAATACAGCTTAAGTGTGGCCTGCTCAGGATGTGAAGAGTTCAATTCCTTTCAGCTGAGTGAAGCTGAATTGATAAATGAGGCAAAAACTGGCTGAGAATTGTCTACCTGAGCGTAGGCACTTGGCTTGCTGAATCAGCTTTAAAAGGTATAATTCATTGAAAAGCTGTAACTTTATGTTTAGGAAAAAAAAGAGAAAATCCCATTTTAAAAGGCACAAGTAATAGATTAATGCTTAAGTTTCACAGGAAATCCAGTCAAGTCTGTATTTTCCTGTAGTGATGTGTAGCATATTCCTATGGTAGCTATACCATGAACTATACTCTAGGGCTCTGAGCACCTTCGGTATTGTCAGTCATGAGGGACCACAAACGTTCACAGTGTTATTTACAATGAAACATACATAAAAGGAGTTGGAATATGAAAGTGTAAATGTATAAATTAAAACCAGTACCATGTACTAAGAAGCAGCTGTGCTTTTCCCCAGTTGATAGATCTGTTAAAGTGATTACACTCATAGTTTAAAGTATATTACTACTTGATACTATAACCATGCTTCCAATGGCTAAATAGTTGTACTAAATGGAGCTAACATAGATAGTTTTAGGATGGAAATGTTTATAAGAGGTGTGTAAGATTCCTCTTTGTTTCATTGCCAGTAAGGTTATTATTCTCATTTTTAATACCTAAAACACTGCAAACCTCCACACCTGGCTGAATCATGGAAACATCTGGTCACTATTTTGCAAATTTGAGGCTCTGTTGTTATCACCTTATAAGCCTTCTTATTACACATAAAAGTAGTTTCTATTGTAAGAGTATGTAAATTATTTAAAACTAATCAACACAAAAATAGGAAACCTTTGTGTGTGTTCAGCACCATTTCTAAGCTACACTGATAAATGAGATGCTAATATTTATAGAATGTGAAATATAAAAGCAACTTTATTTATTTTGAGACAAAGTGATGTGAGAATTCAGTGAAAATGAAACCCGAGTATTTTAAAGGAATATGTCTCATTTGTAATTTCCGTGAAGAGAGCACTTCTGATGGGCATCTCTCATATCTAGCAGGAATCTCTTTCTCATTCTTTGCTTAAGATCCTCCCATCTGTAATAGAGCAATATTTGTCGTACAAGGCTAAATGCTAGTGGCTTTCCCTTTTCACAAAGGAAAAGAATATGTTGAATAATCAGGCCCTGTTTACGCGGCTTTGCAGTCACTGCAGCCTATGGCTTGCACTGCAGATGATCACTGGTCCTTAAAATTACACGGGCTTCTGATAACAACACTCATAAACAACCTGTTGCCTTTTATTGGGGCCCATCTCATTGCGGGTGCCTCATTTTGTTGCTGAGGGAAATGGTAAATGATTTTTTTTTCTGTGACCTTTCTGTGCTCTCTGACTTTAATCATAGTGGCAATATGTGAGGTTTTCCAAGCCCGTCAGGGCCATGCATCATCTTTCCTCCACGAAATTACAAGCTGTGGTCAGGACAAAGGTTGTGAGCTCTCCAAGAATGATGCCTGGCCAACAGTGATAGCCAAATGCAGCATCTATGGAGTTGTAATCAGTTGTATCAAAACTGCCTGGGCCTACTGAACTAGAATGTTTCATACTTTTTACTTTCTTTCATGCTTTGCAGTGACCATGAAGATCCAGTGCTGGTCAATGTTTACTTGGCTCACATATTAATTACGAGACCAGACAGGGAGTAACAGAGAGGCAAGCTCAAGGTAAGTAGCAAAATCCATGTAGTCTGTCTTTGTTATTAGTTCCCAAGAGTAAAACACCAGTCAAAAAGTAGACTGAAAAATTTAATTGTTTTATAAAATAAGATTATGAAATTCTATGTAAAAATCCAGCTTCTTAAATATGGTACATTCAATTCCTCACAGAATATTTAAATATTCAGGTCACTTATGCTATATTTTCAATGTATTTGAATTAAAAACATTGGATAAATTAAAACATCCTTACCAAAAGATACCACAACTTATACAAATAAAACTAAACAATAATGCTTTTTTTAAATACAAAATGCAAAGAAATTAATAACTCTTAGAGCATGCTACAAATTTTTGCCAGAAAAATATATGGGATCATTTTTGTTTAACTAGAAAATATACAGTGTGCTTTTCATTTCTCTTCCTAAAATTCAGTCTCATACTATTTCCATTTAACTTAATAAATATGTACAACAAAAATGTTTATACCTTGAAGAATATAAATAGCAAATACTGTAGTAGAGCCTGGTCCAGCATTCTTTTCTTGTCTCGTGACTATAGTGGGGTTTTTCAACTCTGAATGTGCAAAAATGCAGAATCAGGCTCTTAGTGTTATCAATGGGTTAATAGCTTTTACAAAAGTGATTTTATTAAAAAAGAAACCAACCCTCTAAAACCACTGCAGAAGACTTAGAGCTATTCCAGTCAGGCATTTCTTATAAATAGTGAGACATAATGTAGGGAAACAATGTTCCAGTTTAATTACTGCTGGCAGTAATTGGGGAAAAATAGTTAGTGGAGAAGGAAAAATATCTTGAATTAGACACATCTTACTTTCACTGATTTAATTTGGTTCCCTATCATTTCTAAAAAGAGTTTCTGGTATAGCCTATACATTGTAAATCTGTGAAGAGACTTAATCACCTTTTTCAGACTTTGGATGGTTCGTTTTGGGAAGTGGTATGTTTTCAAGTGCTTCAGTCCATACATTAAACCTTTAATGGTGTCTTGGTCACCATTCTTTATTCTCCACAGACTGAGTAGCTTCAGAACTTGCTCTGTAGGTTGACATAGTTTCATTGTGCGCTCGATATCTTCTTTTCCCACTTTCTTGCCTGGTAAGCTTGCCATCAGTGTGTTGAGATGTTCAAAGGTGAGATTTGGATGGCCAATATGCCTTAGGACACTACTTTCACAAAGACCAATATCTATAGAAAGTGAAAAGAGAAGAAAGATAAGTACAATGCATTACAACTTTATCAGGGCCTGCAAAAAACTTCCAAAATTTCAAGGTGACTATTCTTTCCCATTTTTTTTTCCATTTTAATTCAAATACATCTCTTAGAAATGCTTTATTTTTAGGCTTCGATTATGAAAGCATTTAAGAATTTAATTAACTTTAAAAATGGAAAGGTCCAAATTACAAACAAACTTAGTATTTATTGCTATGTGCTTGTTCCACTTGTCTTGCAAAATGTTCTGTAAGTATGACAGGAATCCTAATATTTAGTTCTAGTGAATGAAAAACGTGGTCTTCCTTTTCAGAAATGTCTAGGCAAGCTTTGCAAAAATAGTCATTTTCATTTTTGAAGTATTCTAGACACTTCGTAGTCTGACATAAGCATTCATATTGAAAAGAAGAGGGAGAAAAAAACCCCAACCATTTCTGCAACATTTTTCAAATCTATTCTGAGCGGACAAAAAGTCGTTCAAACATGATGGTTGTTGTTGGTGGCTTACATGAAAACAGTCGACCTGATTCCTAAAAACTTTGGTGTTAACATTACAGCATTATTTCACCTTTGACATCTGTTTTGGCAGATTCAGCACAAACAAAACAGTGAATTGGCATGAGAAAGAAGTATGGGAAGGGAAAAATAAGGAAAGCTTATCTACGTATTCCTCAATCTCATACGCTCCCACTCCATGAATAGGTGTCCTAGTCTGAGCTGTCAGTCTCCACTTTATAGAAAACAAATTGCACTCTCAGAGGCATCCATCCAACTCCCTCTAAACTCAGTAGCCACTGCTCAGATATAATAGTGGAAACATTTTCCCCACTTGACCGAATTCCTCAAATGTTGTGCTGGTTTTATCTGGGATAGAGTTAATTTTCTTCACAGTAGCTAGTATGGGGTTATGTTTTGGATTTGTGCTAGAAATGGTGTTGATAACACAAGGACATTTTCTTTATCACTGAACAGTGCTTTTATAGTGTCAAGACCTCTTCTGCTTCTCACGCTGCCCCACCAGCGAGTAGGCTAGGGATGCACAAGAGGCTGGGAGGGGACACAGCTAGGATAGCTGACCCCAGCTGACCAAAGGGATATTTCATACCATATGATGTCATGCCCAACAATATAAAAGCTGGAGGAAGTAGAAGGAAGGATGGATGTTTGGAGTGAGAGCATTTTTCTTCCCAAGTAACCATTATGGGTCATGGAGTCCTGCTTTCTTGGAGATGGCTAGACACCTGTCTGTTGATGGGAAGTAGTGAATGAATTCTTTCTTTTGCTTTGCTTGTATGTGCAGCTTTTGCCTTACCTATTAAATTGTCTTTATATCAGCCCACAAATTTTCTCACTTTTATTCTTCTGATTCTCTCTCCCTTCCCACTGGGGGGGAGTGAGCAAGCAGCTCTGTGGGACTTAGTTGCTGTCTGGGTGTAAACCACCACAGCTGTGCAGTCTCAAGAGTGACACCACACACTCTCATGGCGGCTACAGGTTTGGGAAGAACTCAGTCTTTGATTGATCAGGAGAAGCTGCTCTCTTTCTGCTTTCCCTTGACTTCACTGTGCTTGCTGCATCAATAAATCTCAATCAAGCACTGGAAGTCCTCTTAAAAGAACAACACCACATCACCAGGAGGTATTTAATCTCAAGTAATTTTTAAAGGGCATATAGAAGGTTGCTGTTAATATATATGCTATGAAAACAAGGTACCTTGAATAATCTTCTTGACTGTATCCTGTTCTTTGTTTTGCTGCTTCCATAATTTCAAAAGCTGGAAGGTCTGCTCTTGAGGACTGTGCCTTTGTTTAATCCTTTCAATATTTTCTGTGCTAACCTTTGTCCCAGGCAAACTGTCTGCTAGTAAGTTCAGCCAGTTAGGTGTGAGCTGACTAGGAACAGCAAACCTGAACATAGCCTCCTCGCACAGGGTTACATCTGAAATGAGAAAGAGAAAGACTATGTCAATTGTTCTGATCTCTGTTGCCCTGTTTGTCACTGAAAAAGAGCAAACAGCAAGGATGATAAGAAACAATGTTTAAAAAACAAACTATGAAGTGGCCTTTATAATGCTGTTGCTCTCTGCTTGAGTTCCATTTGATCTGACTTACAATAATTCAAACGCCACTACAGCCACCATCATGGAAGGCAAATGGATAATAACCTAGATATTTTTATTGTAAATGCTGATGCCCTCATTTCAACTGTAATTGAAGGTATCTTTTCAGAACAGTCTTCCTGAGTGTGCTACATACCTATGACGCATTTCTGAGGTGCCTTATCTGTATGTTCCTCACAGACATTGTCATGAACTGCATTACCCTTCGATGCTGTTTTGAAGCCCAGTGCACTACAGTTTGTATGCTTTACACAGACTGCTTTGGATGATGTTTCATTTGAGAAAAATCCTTCTGGACACCTCGTACACACAGTGTCACTCTCAGGGGTACCTGTGGAAACAGGAAACAATGCATCCAGTGAGGTATAACCTCAACTGTGGGAAAAATACAAGAATACAAAAATAAAATAAAATATTAAATTGTCATGGTTCTGCTTTTCACATTTCTGATCTTTAAAGGAATTACATAAAAAAATAAAAACCTTTTTAATTTTTTTAAAAAAAAAGGTTCAAAGAATGATGTTCTTTTTGGAGTAACCAAGTAAACAGTACTCTTATATAATACACTTGTTAGCAACTTTAAAATTAGCAATTACTGATTAAACCAGTAATTTAGTAAAGTACTATATTCAAATAAGTAATTATTTGAGTCTATTCAGACATTACATGATGTCTGTCCTTCATCCTTCAGCTGTACAAATATTCTGTAAAATGATTCAATGGCACAAGAAACTGCTCTAAATAGTACTCTGTAATATCTGCCCAGAGCCTTATGCGAATACGTTATTTTCATTCTAGCTGAAAATCTAATACAAATAATTGTCAACAAAAGACCATCTGAAAAACACTTTTCCCTGCTCAAATGTTAAATTATACAGGAAAATAGAATTTCAGTAACATTTTTAAATTTTTTTCTGGTCTTGAAAAAAAATTGTATTTCAAGCACAGGAAGTAGATTATCCAATATAGAAAAAATATTTAAAAAACCACACATACATTCTGCTTTTACAAGACATATTTTTACTACAGAATCAAATATATGATGCAATAGTAGAATGACAATATAAGGTTCTATCTCATTGGCAAGGAGGATGAAAATTAGTGCTTGAAATCTGAAACAATGAAAACAGCCTAATCACCAGTGGCAGGATAATAACAGCACCAATAAATGTGTTACATTCACTCTTAATTCATCTTTAATCAGCCAACATTTAAACAAGTGCCTAAAGTCTAATATCTAATATTGCTTTACTGAACATGAACTTAAGCACATGCTTAAATTTTCTTAGAAACAATTAGAAACTATATTTGAATAAGAAAATACCTCCATCTAGTGTATTTTGAAAGTATTTACATGTGGGTCCTTGTTTTAATGCTAGCTCTTATGCAGATTTTATTTGTTTTGGGCATTTCCTCCAAGTGAAAGAGTATAAATCTCCAGTTTTCAGTGAGCCATGAAATAAAAGACAATACTTGAATTACATGCAATCTGGCACTGCTTTCATCAGACAGCAAGCAAAAACAAAGGAGTTTTCAGTTGTTGTGCACCTAAAAAATCAAGGACCAAACTCCCCAAATCCTCTGCTTTCTGCATCTAGCACCCAGCCCACAGCAGTAGCATCTGCCTTTGTGTTTGGTTGCACTATGTGTGCTGTCTGTGAACACCAGGCAACACCTGCATCTGAGTGGGCAGCAATTAGCATTGCTGAGAAGTCCCATTTTTTGGAATATTCTTTCATCAAAAACACCGATGTGTTCCAGCAGCGAGAAAGGGGAAGAAAGAAGAGTCCCTACAAACAGTGCATCATTCTGCTCAAAGCTTCCCGTATAAACTTCATGGCACAAGAGAGAAATAAATTGGGTCATCCATCAGTGTTTTCAGAGTTGAGCATAAAGCTACCTCCCAGCTTTGTCAGCTTCTTCTCTGCTTATCAGGCCACTCTTGTTCGGGCACAACCTGCCACATCCCAGCCACCTTTCTGCTGCTCCCTCCTAATGTGCCTGGAATCCCCCATTTCTCCCAGGTAAACAGCAGCCACCACTGGGAAGATAATGCTGCCTCACAGCATGCTGCTTTCCTAGCTCTTTGCTGCTAAAAACTCTGCCAGGGCCAGCCACAGCAGCAAGGCACGAAACCTTAATCTGCACTCATAGAAGGGGACTACCAAAGTAAAGTGATCTACCCAATGCTATCATGAGCAACCGGCAGTGGGGAAACAGATTTCTACTGCTTAAGCTCTGAATGAGACACTGGACGCATTATCTCCCCGTGTGACCGTGGAAATGTATTTTTCTATACTTAGGTTTTATTTCACCTGAATTTACACAGTTACTAAGCTCAAGGCTATCATATGGTGGAAACTGGGAATACACCGTGGTCCATGCTTATTAAATTATTAGTCGATGCCTCACGTCAAAAACTGACTATTGACACAGGGGGATGCAATTATTTCTACAATTTTTTTTTCCCTTTTTGAGGTCTGCTTGGGTTTAGCTGGTTCAGCCTGATGGTCTTTCAGAAACCAACTTTCCAATAAATTACGTCGTTTGACAATTTATCTTCTTCCAAAGTTCATTTCATTCTGAACTGAGGGATTCGTATTCGTTCACCACAGTTTCACTGTGCTTACAGGGATTCATCAGGCTGGCTGCTCAGACAATTTATACTCCTTTGTTCACTTCCCAAACAGGCTTTCTGAGAACTTTGTTTCTGTCCTCTTTTGTCTCACTGCCAAGGTATGGTGGAACCTAATTAACCCAAGCCCCTGGGTATAACGATTTAGGTTAATGAAGGTTTATAACATGGAAATGCAGTAGCTGCCAGTGGAAATGCTTGGCAAGGGCAAGGGCATCAGAGTAATGCTTAGTTAACCAATTACTCGGGGACTAGCAAACAGCTACAGCAGTAACATTACTCCTTATGTCAAAGTTGTTCTCCAATGAGATGTTCAGAGCACAAGAAAGGACTCCCAATCTGCCTTTCAGCACAGCTCTGATATGCACAGGCCAGCCCTAGTGTTTGCCCCTGTAAATATATAATTCCTAGGGAAGTAATTTCATAGTCTGGAGACTGGTTGACTATGGGTTTGTGTCTGAGATATTTTGATTTTCTGTATTCTGTTCCTCATTGCTCTTTTCCGGGCAGTTATCATTCTCTGGTACTATGACAGTACACAATTCTTTCAAGTCATATTAAATACTGCAGATAAACTGGGCTATGACATTGGCCAAAAGATAAATTATGTATTTTGTTTCGAGAGAAGAGCTTATTATTGGTTTAACAATTTATGTTGCCTTAAATGAAGAATACACTCCACTGAAAAGTGCTGCGTTGCTCTGTATTCCCACTAGACCTACAACACAATACCAGCCTGCTTGACAAAGAAACGGTTGTTTGTTTGATAGTAGTAACAATTTCCCTAAGAGTTCCACTTAAAATGCTGATAATTAATTATTAACACATATTGCTGTGATGCTGGAGCTATATTAATATTGTTATAATTATACACTTGGTGTCAAACACGTAGTGCTCCTGGTGTTTGTCAAGATGTACAGTTGCTTGAAACAGCAGATTTCAAAATGAAAAACATTATAATTTATCACACACACAAATACTACATTCCAGATAATGTTCCTTTGAAAGAGGCAATCCGTCATGTTTCTCATTAGAGTGCAATTTGCTACATTTGCTACTGCCATTAAGTTATATGTTACCATCGGAGCAGGGTATTCCACTGAGAAATGTTCCTCTGGCTACAGTCCAAGTGATGCAGACTAGGAACAGGTTCAATAGCCTTTACAATTTACTGTCCTGTAATTTTATCTGGATGAGCCTCTTTCCTAATCTTGTAACTGCTATGAGGCGTCGATGTGCTATAGAGCTCTAATTAAGTCTGTGTGTATTGAAAAGCAGTACATACCTGGCTGTGCAACACCAAATCCAGGAGGACACTCTGTGTGCTTTAAACAGAACTCGAGCTCCAGGTATCTGCCTTCAGCACACTCGCAGACACGGTTCTGCGTGCTGCTGCACTCCTGCTTGACGTACTGCAGCTCTTTGCAAACGGTGCTGCAGTATTGGCATTCGTCGTTGCTGTTCCACTCTTCAGCGTAGTACTGATCCGGACACGGGGCACACTGTGTTGGACTGGTGGCTGTACAGTGCTGCTTTACATAGCTCCCAGGAGGGCACTGGTCACACAACAGCTGACGAGTTGTCCGTGGGTCGTAATGTGAGTATTTGGGGGGAGAGTTGTCCTGGATAGTCCACTTAATGAAAATGTCCAAGAGCTAGGAACAGAAAGATAAAATATCGCTCGCTTTAGTTCTGGAAAGCTCCGTGGTCACCTACATTTTAATGAGTGTATGAGTCTAATCATGTTGCTATCTTTAAAAAAATGTTTGCATTAATAATTTATAAGCCAGCTTGTGGACTCTCCCATGTCTGTCTTAGAATGGGAAAATTTTAGGATCTTGTCCAGCAATTCTTCCTGATATAAGTGCTTCCTTTTTCTTCCAGAGTTGTAGATCATATTCTTATCCCATTTACACCCTTTTAATATCACTGGGCAATGACCTTTTAACACCTGGCACCAAAGAACCTGGCCTATTAATTTCATTGGCAACACACTCAATGCAAAGCAAGAGATGGATAATGCACTCCTGTGTCCTTAAGTATCAAGCACTTCAGATGTAAAAGAAATTGTACCTGAAAATACAAATCTGATCAGCATACTGCACCATCACCACAGATACCTTTAAAGGTGTTTCTTTACAATATGTCTTTTTGCCAGTGATGAATGTCTAGAATAGTATTGGCTACTTTTTAATGCCTTCCATTTAATCTTGCAATGAAATGCAACAACTCTAAGGATAAAAAATGGCAGCTACATCAAGTATGAATATGCAGCTTCAGACAGAGGCAAGGAATGCTGCCTGAAGTTTATGAAGGGTACATTAAGGACTTTAATCTTACAAGCTGGAGGAGGACAGGCTAATGCTTTCACCTTCCTATCCAAAACAACAGGCTTATGGTTGTCATGAGGCCCTGGTTCAGTACTGGCACACATCACGACCAGTACACTCCTGCTTCCTGCAACAGTCTGCTTTGCTGGTGTGATTTGGGATCTGGCAATCTGACATCACTCTGTCCTTCTGCAGAGACTGTCTACATTTCACGTAATTTTGGTCTTGGAACTAAAAATTTGGTTTTGGGATTCTATGCTATAAAAAAAATAACTCTCAGGTTTCCTCCCTGCATACTGCCACGAGCTGCACGGTGTGTGCCGAAAGCTCACTCTCCCCACAGAGATCCTGGCTCTGTCCCAGTGCTGCAAGACTGATGTGCCGCTTCTCTTCCAAAATTTGTAAATTTCTAAATATGAAGTAAATTAGTTGTGAAGGAAGATTTTTTTCTGTGCATCCATTCAAATTATAGATCCAACTGACTTCTCTTTATTGCTGTTCTAATCCCAGTCAGCTAATACAGAATTGTCAATTCAGTTTTAAGAATGTATTTTCCACTTTTTCAATTCAGATGTCCTCAAAGTGTAAGTGAAATTAACTCTTTTTATTCATTCAGACTCTATATCTCCTAAAGAGGCTTCATCTAAGGGCCTCACTTCTGCCACAGCATGGCTGTTCTTAAGTAATAGTCTTATTAAAGTTGAAAAGGACAATTTAATTATTCATCTGCGGTAACACAAGTCACAGCATTTGCACCAAGTAATATGGGGTGCCTAAATTAGGTATTCTTACTGCTTAAGAAAATACTCTTACGTGTAATTCCTGTTGAGTGTCTATGAATCCAATTTTAATACAGCTATATTGCTACAGGATGAAGAATGAAATGCAGATGGTATGGGTATTCTCACAAAGACTCTTCTCATTACCCTTAACTAAGCCCTGTAACTTGCATGATCTGTGATTTCTACAGGTGGAGATCCCACTATTTCTTGTGGTCTCAATGCACATTCTCTGTCATTGTGAGAAATCCCTTAATTATTCATTGAAGTTTGATGTACCTCTCCATTTTTCTTAAATTACTGGATCCATTTAACTTGATCTATTTAACAAGAGGGTGTAGCATATGTTTTAATAGTGAATGGCTTTCCATTGATGAAAAATGCACCCACCCTTGGTAAATCTACAGCTACTATTCTAGTAATAAAGAATTTTAATTTAACTGTTGACGTGAATTGTCAGGTTGTCCTCTATGTTTTTTATTTAGTAATAGATAATATAGCATCACAGAATTAAAGCCCTGCACAGACACACACATTTCCTTTGCAGAAGATAACAAACTGCAATATGCAGCACAGATGTAACAAAGACAAGCATCGACCCACATTTCATGCAGATGTCTGTGGGAATCCAAGACAAATACCCAACACAGATGAAAATCCAACACTGTGCAAATGATTAGGGACAGCAATCAGACACATGGGCAGTGCATCCTTGTGCAGAAATGCCAATTTTCCTTCTATGCAATGCACAGCTCACAACAAATCCCCAGCTGACACTGCAGCAGAGTCTGCTCCTCTGGGTCATGCCTCTGCCCTTGGTGGCCCATCTTCAGATGCTGAAAGGTTAGGTGGACCATTTCATGACTGCTCAACTCCCTTCTGCAACATGCAGGAGCAAGAACATCATTGAAAATAATTCAAATTCAGTAATCAGAGCATGAGACATGGGGTTTTGTAGGGGTAAATGAAGGCATTCCCAAAGAACCAACAACTATGTGAAGCAAGTCAATAAAAGTTGAAAAAAATTCAACACAATTTGAAAGGAACTGATTTAAAAAATTGAGCAAAAAAATACTTGAACAATATGTGTATGAGACTATGTGAAATCTTGCCTTTGGAAGTACCAATAGCTATGAGCTATTAATGGCAACTAGAACACTATTAATCTAAATGAGCATAACCAATAACCATAATAATAGGATTAATAAATCAACATCACTAAAAGAATGATCATTCTTTGCATTTGATTTTTAATTTGTGTTTTTAAAACAGCACATCACATCTCTCTTCCCTTCTTTCCCAGAAAAACACATTATGTAGCTGCAGCAATCCATCGATCATTGGCTGAACTATACCTACACAGGATCCAACTCTTTTATTGAGTAAACAAATATGACAAGAGATTCTTCAAATTAAAGCTGTAAATACAATAAATATCTCAGTACTTTAATAGAACATTTTATATACCATTTTCAACATAGAGCTAGATTACCTTTACTGTAACTGTTTGACTACTATGGTCCTATCAATAGAGTGAGAAATGCAACTCATTGCCACAGGTTAAAAATGTTACTTGGCATAGTAATAGAGGAGAATAATAAAAGGCTATTAAGCATAAACATCCCCTTTTGACTGGGAAATCCCAAACCACAAGTATCAGTGTTTTTCTGCATTTTTTCTCCACCTCCTCTATGCATCAGCCCCTGCCATAGACAGCATATGGGGCATTTTCTACCTAGATTAGTTTTTCTTAGACCCAGTACAGCCATTAGAATGCTGTTAAGTACATTTCTAGACTCCAATCCTCTATACCACTCTTCTTCATAAGACTACTGTGGGTCCCTTAATAATACTTGAGAGAATTAATCTGCAAGATGTCTGCTATGCAGATGGAAAACACCTAGCACATGTCAGTATTCTGAATACTGAAAGCAGAAGTTATTCTTGAACCTAAAGTAAGTGCCAAAGTAAAAACAAATTGTTTTTCAGAAGTCTTGCGAAAATGCAGGAAAAATGGTGCAAGGTAATGGAGTGCAACTTTTGCTAGGTTTATTGCAGCAACTTGGCACAAACAGAATAAAAATTCTTCTCATTCCTCAGCTCACAGAATAAGCTAGAGGGGAATGTCACTAAATTGTCCTTTCTCCTAGCCTAAGACACACTGAATTTGTGCTTACATTAGCAAGTTGGACCACCTGTTACAGCAGATTTGTAGAGCAAAACAGATGGTGCTGAGCACCTGACATCCACATTATGCATGATTTGGGGAATTATTTTGGACTAACTTCGCTCTGCTCTTATAGACTGAGTGTGCATTAGTGGTTACAGTGCATCTGGTGTGTCTCTGAACTCTATCTCTGGGTTTACTTCCATCAATCCAGTTTACTTTTGTAAATACACTTTGTGCACTCTAAGTCTGCTCTGACATGCAAACTAAAATACAGTAAATAAGGACGATCAGGACAGTCCCTTCCAAAGCATGTTCCCAGATCAAATTAAAATGGCAATTAAATGCATTTCATGTAATTCCTGATATTTATCCTCCTAAACTATGTTACAATCAACTTGGTAGCAGATTCTCAGCCACATGAACCCTCTGACAGTCTTGAATGTCCATACTTAAGGGTAGGCTTTCTAGTATGTACCTCAGTCTCTGCCATAAGAAATAGCACTATTTGAGCAAGTGAAAATGTCACGGCCAGAACTTGCTAGTTCTGAACATTGGTCTTCCCAAAAGCTTCACAGAAAGCAGAATTTCTCCTCTGATCATGCTGGCACTGGCCTATTTTTCTCTTACTGGAGAAGAAAGCACGTTTCAATTTGAAAAGAGAATGAAACTAGAAGTCTGGCTTCAGTTTGCTGAAGTCAAGTAGGGGTTATGCTCATGTTCACCTTTTAACCACTAAGAAATCAAAGCTGTGGACTATCAGTACTAAACTTGGCCAAAGTCTTGGATTTGTCATTCAGAATTCTGTTCATCCTTGTTTAGGAGAGGTTAATTCAATCTAAAAGAGGTACAGAGAAAGTTCTTAAGGAAATTGAGATCTTTGTATTGAAGAGAATCCTGATTTGTTCAATAGCTTGGGAACTCAAAACAATATCTATAGAATCAGTACTGATAAACAGTGAACACACGGAGAGAGAACTTTCTCCATTAAGGGATAATGCTGTTAAATGAAAAGGGGATTCTCTCATCAGAGGAAATTTGGGGATAGCCTTTTACTGAGAAGCAGGTGCAAGAAACCCAACTAGTTTAAATATAGCTCTCGCATTTCTGAAAGCAAATATGCCATTTGGTTTCCTGGAAGAGCTGGGGAACAGACTGAAAAGATCTAGGCAGTTTATTTCAGGTTTAAACCCTAAGAAAATCCTTTATATCCCAACACCAATTGAAGACAATGATACTCACTATCTTCTTAATCTCAACAAATCACCTGTTACTGTGATTCGGAGAGCACTCAATTGCAAACAATTTTCCTAGGGTGAGTAAAATACAAGGCTCAATTTATAAAAACAGTCCCAAAGGCTGGGATTTTTTGTTCTATAAGTATGAAATTCTATGAGTAACAAGATAATTACAACCAAAAGAAAACCAAAACAAAATCTATTATCATTAACTACATCTATCAACCTGTTGGGTGAAATTCAGTGCTAGTGTCATGGGCTTAGTTCTGAAAGGACTGAAAAACTCAGCCCTTATCCATCTTCCTTGACCAAATCCTGGGTACCTCTCAGGATGACTGTCTCTGTGTGAGGAATTGGGATGAACTGTAAATACTGAAATATAAGTCAAGTGTAAGTCAGTGTCATGCAAGTAAATTCAAAGAACTTAGTTACCCAAGGTTAAAAAGCAACTCTTTGATTGCGTCACTCAACACGTTAGGCTTGAAGCTATATTTTTCCATACCATCTTTATGTCAGCATATACAATGCTAACATAAAAGGCCTGTGCAGTCCATTTATTTGAGCCCTTAGAATACGCTTTTGAAAGAGAAATAATGCGATTGTAAAATTTCATTTCAGATCTTGGGCATGAAAAAACTACACACCCTTTTCTTTCATCTTTAAATGTAAGGCAAAGAGCTGCTTGCTTTTTCTTGTTGAATTAATATGAACTGGAAGACAAAGCACATAAAAATCCTTGAAGTGTCATCCCCTTAAATCACTGCTTTGTGTGAGAAAAGAAAGTGGCTTTTCAGCATATGAAAACATTATTATATAGCTTGGCTTTGTGGTTTTGGGTTATAGACCAAAGGAGAATGTTTAATTTGCTGAGAAAGATAAATCTGTTTCTGTTTTGCATTCCACAGCTATTCCGAAGCATATTTTCCTGCATGATAAATAATCATTCAAGGCATCTGTCAGATGGCTCCTAGTGTTTGCATTAGGTTCAAAGTAAAACCTCACAACTCTCCTACTTTGCTTCCACACAAAGTATTTGGACAAAGCTAAGGCAGGAGGCCTTCACTTACTCAGCACTCAGACAGAACACCTCATTAAAATCATGCACAGGCCCCAGAGAAATCTCAAGGGGAAAATATAGCACTGAATGATATTAAAGTCGTCCTCTTAATCAATAGCTTGTCAAATCAAAACACTGTCTCTAGATCCAGTACATGACAGTGTCACGCTGAATCAGATCCATGGCTGTCTATTGCAAATAACCATTGTAAAATATTTGTCATCTGAGGAGAAATGACTCCCACTGATCTGGGAGATACTCAAATCTCACCCTCTCACCTTGCTGTTCCGGGGGGCCCCATGCAATCACCGAGTTTAATGTCTTCGGGCTGACAGTCACAGCTTATCCCATGAGTTGCTGCAGGCTCACTTAGTACACAGCCCAGATAAAGGACCTTTTGGCTGAGTGCAGACTGAGCATCAAGAACACAATTAAAGCTAAAATGGAGTAATTTTCACTGGCTTGAGGTTAGCTTATTGAGTTGTTCCACCACTCTGTCAACTGCTTCAATGCAATCCACTCACTTTGGACATAACAGGACCTACTAATGCCTTGTAAAGTGAAGGCTGCTTTTTTATATAACATAGCTAGTGGCTCTTCTGAGCTACCTGTATTGAAAACAAAGGGTATCACCTGCTGTCTCCATTTCTCTGTCAATAAAGCAATATGTCAACAATTCAGATCTTTTAGAGTCTTTGCAAGACACAATTAGTTGCCACTCACAATTCAATGTAGGACTCACAAAGAAATTTATGAATCTAAAATATTGTTTCATTTTCAGTGGTAGGAAAACGTCAGTCAACTGAAGAGTAGTTTTGCGTCTTATAAAAGAAGTGCTAAATTTAAAGTCTTTGTTTATGTGATTTACATTTGCCTGGAAGCTTGTGGAGGGAGAAATCAGGAAAGACTAACCAGTTACTCACCAAAAGAAGTCTTATCCATAAGACGTATTTGGGAACATTATTCACCAGAGTGGCAGCAAAATTTAGAATAACCCAAATCTAGAATGTTGCTACCATTACAACAGTCTGCCTTTGCACTGAACAAAATAACTGACCATCTAGCTAGAGAAACAGTATGTCCACTATTATGTACAGGTGTTTTTCTCGAGGAAGACTGTCACAGTAGCAAATTTACTAGCATAAAAGTTAAATACAGAAGGAACAAAACTGAAGTTTCTGTGAGATTTGAACAGTGTGTTATTTAAATTGGGGCAATCTCTTTTAAAAATTCTTCTGGTAACCTCAGGGTTTTATTTTTAACCAACACACATGCAGACAGACATAAAGTAAGTCAGACAGAAAGATAACTCCTACCCTCACAGGCTGCAAAGCCACTGCTGCCTACACACAGCAAACCCAACAGGCAGGCCAGAAAAAGCATGTCACATGCCCCCAGGGATCCAAAATAGAGAAAGGTCAAGTTTAAGGTTCAAGATAGTTACGTGACAAGTAATGAGGTCCAGAACTGGGGATTTCTTTCAATGCAGCCCGATTTCACAACACTTATCTGTTTGTAAGCAGTTTTAATGTTCCAGCAAACACCACTACACGCATGCAGCACCACAGCAAGTCCCCTTTCTGAAACCTTAGCAAAGAGGCCAAGGCTGAAAGTAAACCATATCTGAAGAGTCTTTTTTAGCTATCATGTCTCCAAACTAGGTTTAAGGTATGTGAGCCAAACACACACAACTTTGAACCGCTATCATGCCTCCTACATGTGTTCTTATAGAACAGGTACTAAAACTACTTTTCTGAGCTTTAGAACATCTGACAGTACTTAAACTTCACTTGACAGTACTTCAGCTTCACAATAAATTTAAATTAATTGCTTATAAATAATAACAATAACAATAATAATAGATTGAATGCTGAAGCTCTCTGGTATGGACTCCTGTCACTGACATATTTTAGCTCTGACATTCCTCTGCCAGAGGATTATGCTGAATTTCACCTAACACTATTACATGAGAACATGAACAGGCACATTACATAATCAAAATCAAAATCCTGATGTGATTATTTTATGACAGCCACAGATAAGAAGCCAAATTGATAACAGGCTACTGCTGAAATTCACAGATTAACTTCCCATGCTTTCATACAAAGAAGACACAACATCAAACATAAGATTAAAAATGTTGTCCTGTGTTTAAATTTGCTGACCACAAGCTTGACAATTTTTACTTCCCTTGCATCATTAATTGCTTTTGGTTTGTTTCTCAAAAAGCTCTTTCAGAAAGTTGTACAGAGAGTAATAAACATGCATTACTCATCAGATCCTGGAAATCTCTTTGCATTTATAAAGACCTTTCAAAATAAATGGATCTCAGTTCTAACACTCTGCCACAACATTAATGCCACCGTACTCACCAAAACAACCCAGGAACAAGTTATCACACAGGCATGCATAACAGCCTGTTCTGGATATTATTTCTTAATTCTTTTCTTTGAATGTTTTCTTATCCAAAAGATGAATAATCTTCAAATAGATGTTGTACAGTATTTGCCTGTACCTAGGTTTTAATTAATTTGACATCATATAAAATTCCATATGGCTAAATGGATTAAATGATATTTTGAAAATTTTACTACACTGCTAACATCTCAAAATTTGCATCTGAAAATATCTTGCTAAATCACCAAGTAAACAAAACTTTAGTAAAGCAGGAGTTTATACTGGTTTTACTAACACAACTTTTTCTATAATAGCTACTGACACAGCCACGAATTCATCACATTCTTGCACATGAAGCTGAATTTTCTAAGCCAAAACATGTAGCTCAGGTTTGTGGTTTTTTTCTGAATTTCACAGTGTTTTTTCTGGGTAACAAAGCCAGCACAGTATCTGAGATATTGACCAGTGCTACTGAAGCAGAGATTACAGAGACAGGCAGGGATGGAGATTTTACAAATCAAAGACAAACAGCCCAGCCTCCAGTTTCTAAAATCATTCCCAAATACAGTGGTTTGTGTCAGCCCAGTATAACAAAGCCTTACAAAAGGAGAGAGTGTGATAGGAAAATTAGGCAAAAGAAAAGTAAATCATGCCACTACCTTAGGAATGGGATGAAAGTCCCTGCTGCCTCCCTGGACGCGGACGAGTACATTGCACTCCAAACCTCACTAGGAAAGCTCAGCACGATGAAATGCAAAGGGTTTATCAAGAAAATGGAGAGAAGGAAAAAAAAAAAACCAACAAAAAAATCTAACAAAATAAAAAAAACAGAAAAACTATATGTCTTTACAGCCTGATCTCTGAAGCTGTAATGCATCTTTAAGCCTATCTACCTCTCTGAAGGGACTTACCACAAGCGTGCAACACAGGAACTTGTTCATTGTGGTCGGTGGAAGAAACCTCAGCGCGCTGGGAAATCAGGCAGAGAGTCAGCTCCCGCTCCAGTCTCCTAGCAGCCTGCTTACATCCCCCAACATTAAAGAGACGATATATATATAGTCCCGGTGTAACAGGAAGCTTTGGCTCGGCTTTGATCACTCATTCCCTACCATGACCTAACTTTTCTCTCTCTCTCTCTCGTTCGCTCGCTCTCCCACTCTTTTTTTTTTTTAAGGAACCTGTAAAACTTGATGACTTAATGGAACCCTCTGAGCGCTGTAACCACAGACTGGAAAATGCAGGAGGGAGTGTCAGGGGCTGGCCAGGGGAGGGTTTAATTGGGCTCTGTCTGTCTGTCTGTGCCCCCTCCTCTGCCCTGAGAAGCTGGTTTGAAAGGGAGACGCGCATCCTAGGTAGGACAGTGGCTCCTTCGGCACCCGAGGCTGATGGGAGGACAGTTAAAAGTCACTGCTGGAGGCCAAGTCCCAGGGCCCTGCACCAGCATGGCCATGCAGTTGTGGACCCTCAAGCACATCCAGGGCTGCCATTGCCCAGTGAGAAAGAGGGGTCCTTTCCATGTGGCTCCTCAGGGGTTTCCTGGAGTGAGAGTGGCTGGGAAGTAAAGGTCAGGGAAGGGAAGGCTGAGGGGAAAGAAGATTCCTGCCAGTTTCCCTTCCCTGCTGAGGCAGCAATGCAAGGAATGACCTCGTTGCCCCTGCCACCTGCCTGCCAAGGCAGGTCTTTGTGACATGAGGAGTGGTCGCCCACTACCAGCCAGCACCAGCCCCAAGTGGCTTTACAAGAAGGAGAGAGCTCTGGGAACAATACAGGGCTTTCACACCTGTGGTTGTGATTTTCAAGTGGCATTCAGTGCCCAAATAAAGGGAAGGTTATTTTCATTAAGTATTTTCAGTAAGCCCCTCTCAGGAGACTGTTCTTCCTTCCTCCAGTTGCAATGCAGTGCTCTTACATAGAAAAGAGCATTTTTTCTAAAACCATGAGGATCAAACTGTGTGTCTTGCCTCCTTGGATTGTTCAGAGGGCTTCCAGGGAACCTGCGTGTACCTGGCTCAAAGCTGGGCACAGCTTCCTAAGCAAAGGTGTGAAGAAAATAAATTCTTGTCCGAACCTGCAGATATTCAGAAAGTGATTGTTAGAGGCTGTTGGATCCTGGCATAGAAGCCAAACCTAGATGTGCCTCCAGTTTTCACAGATGGTTTTCTCTCCCTTTTCACAGGCCAGACCAAAACCTCAGCTCTGGATATTCCAGCTCTTGAGCATCTGAAATCTGGGGCCCACATTGGCTCTGGGATGTGCAATTTTGCCCCTTTGAATCACAAGGCTGTGAAGGATTGGCAAAAGAGTGAGGTGGAAAAAGCCTGTATATTGTTTCACAAAAATTCAGCCATGCAAAGTCAGGAAATGATTATCTTCAAGAAAGACGGCCTTGTGCATTCCTCCTTACACAACAGTAACCATTTGAACATCTGTCAGGCATAACCTGAGATTTAAACAGATGCTGGCTACACTCGTCAGGATGATAAAAACTCAAGACACTTGAATTAGTAATGATTTAATTGTAAGAGGTGATGTGAAAACTGACACAGAAACCTTACAACCCGAGGGAGCATCGCTGACATCTGTTGGGTAGTCACCAACTGATTACTGCTGCGCATTGAATGAGTGCTGTAACTGTTCCTGCAGTCTTTTCAGAGCCTTTTGGTACTTTAGCATCTATTCTGAGATATATTTATGAACGTACTGCCCAGATAAAGGGACAGAAGTGCAAATAAACAGTATCTAGCTGTATATTTCTACATATGTGTTGAGTAGGGAAAATGGTCATCTTTGACCATGTTCGGGTAGATATGCATGAGTACAGAGTTCTCCATATAGGGACCAACTTTAAGTGTCAACAAGAATACTATAACAACACAATTAGCAGAAGTTATTTAAGCCAAACTAGCTTTATTCCCTTAGAGGTCAAGAGCTGAAGACAGCAATGTGTCTCTTCTCCTGCCTGGGAACAGCAAGCCCCAGTGTCAACTCAGAGATCCCTATGAGTTGGGTGAGACTGATTGCTTCCTGCTCAAATACAGCAGAAGGAAAAGCACCAAACCCATAGCAAGCTCCCCATGGTTAATTGAATAGTATAACTGAATTTCTGTGGGCTTTGGATAGTGCTGGGTCTTCTCGTTGCTAGTGCCAACTATAAATACACAACAGCTGGGTCTCTAGTGAAATAAAAATGTAGCTTATAAGCTTGTGCTTAACAGGTTAATATATAGAGAGAACATCAATCATATCAGAATATTCGAGATATTAAAATATTTTATGCCATGAAACAGAGCAGAAAAAAATTTAAAAACATTAAAATTCTTTAGCCAAAAATATGTCTATGATTAAGAAGTGGCATCTTCCTCAACACATCTGCTTTGTGTAGATTTCTTTTCATAGTTAGATATGCTGCCATGCATGAAAAGGTATTTTACTCCCATAAGCAGTGAAAAAACTGACACAGGCTGATCAAAAGAAAACAGAACCTTCTTGAGCTCTTTCAGCTAAATGGAAGGGAGCCAAGACGTGTCTATTTCAATGAGGACAGGAAGTTTGGACAGATGCTAAGGAGACCATTATCTTAACGATACATGAACATGAAAATTTCACCTATCTGGAGTCTCTGGAACTGGCTGTGGATGTTTGGAGTGAACTATGTAGATGTAATTGGCATGCTTGATCTGTAACTCACAAATAGACAATAAATAGAGGATCCCACACTGCCATTTTTAGTGTCAGTTTCCAGAGAAGAACTGCATTTTAACAAGGTTTAAACTGCAGTTTGAATGTTTTCACAAGTGCTTTACAGCATTGCCACTTTGCCTTTGGGAATTAGTTAAGATGTGTTTGCAGAGCATGGAATCATAGGACAAGGCAGTAAACCCTGTAATAAACACTTGTCCATACTACAACCAAGCTGTTCTCAGCAGTGTTTAAAAGAACCACGTTTGTGACTACATGCCATAACAGGGAAAGGACACAGCCTCAAACCGGTTTTTGAAAGTTAAGTCCCTTTAATTACTCATTATACGTAACAGTTTAAAAGATGTAACAGGAAAAGAAATAAAAAAAAAATCAGGATTTCTTCTTTTACTAATGTAAACTGCTGAATATAGGCATTAAGTAGACCATTCCATATTACAGGAAAATGACTAGCTTGTTTTAAAAATAATTAGTTAAAAGTGATACAGAAACAGCCCTCTAGTTAACAGTAAATGGTTGATTGCAACTTGTAACAGTACAAAAAACTGGAGAAAAAGGACCACTTTCATTGGGCAAACTGAAAGTGCGATACCACATTGCTTTCAACCTGTGGTGACATGCTTTTGGTGGGACATCAGCTTATTGATTCAGTACTAGTCATATTTCCAGACAGGTATTTATCTTTCCCTGTTTTTTATCGTCACTATTTGTATTGCTGTCCTGGATGTTATGATTGTTATAAATCTATTTCTAGTCCCATGCATCATTATAATCACCAGGTCTATAAATGGCTTTGCTCTTTCAGCCTGTCTGCTATCTGGAAAAACTCACAAGTCCAGACCAGTGAGTTGGTGCTGGCAGGTGGACGCTGCATAGCTGAGTCATCTCAATATATCAGTGTGATGTTTATTGAGCCCAAGCAGCAAACAGTGGGAAGACTGTGGCTTCAGGCTTGGGACTCAAAGTTCACCACACATTGAATTTAGAGAACACTCAGAGCTTCATCATTAATAGATTTCTGTCAGACTAAGGGAAAGAGGGATCTCAAAAAGATCAATTGCCAGTGAAAGCAAACATATTAGTGGCTACAAAAAAAGGAAACAATCTGACATTCTAGTATGCTTTTACTCTCTGTTTATATTGTAAGAGCTGATGACCTGAACTCTTCTGGGAAAATTTTGAAAATTAACGGTTAAAGAATGGGTTTACCTCATTTTTTTATTTGAAGATTTGGCTCGTTTTGTAAATCTGAGGTAGATATGAGGTACTAATATACCAAAAGGAAAATATCACTTGTCAAATTATGTACCCAGAGAAAGGAAGATGGAACTTGTCCTATCAAAACAAAACTGGATTTACAGTATAGGATTTGAAGGTTGCAATGGAGGAACTGAAAAATTAGTCACAGAATGGATAAAGTTACCAGACACAAACAACTTCAAAGTGAGGACAGCCCTATATTCTTTACTGTTCAGACTTGCCCACCTAGGGAATCAAGTCAGCTTGTAAATCTGAAAAGTGATGTTTCACTATGTGGACATTATCTTCTCTAGTACCCTTTCAAAGTGGATGCATCACTGATATGGATTTGTGAATTTTTCAGGTTGTGTAAGCAACTTGAACCAGGTAGGATCAGACACCTAACTTTCAGTTAGCTGTAGTTGAGAGTAAGTCCAGTACTGCTGTACTGTAAATTTGCATCCCAGGCTGCTTCACAGTCATTCCAGTCTACAGGCAAACAACCTCAAGCATAAGGAATGCTGGCAGACTGGGGACAGAGAACTGGTGGCTTAATTTAGTCATTCCTGCCCAGGCCTTTTTTGGCCTTGAATTTCTTCCTAACTTTATCTCTGTGGCATCAGGAGGCTTCTTGCAATGATTCAAAACTTTCAAATACTCAGAAAGCCTTAAGGTCTTCTGAAAAACTCATTTGTAATACCAACCATTTGATAAGAAGAAATTCATTGTTCCCAGAATCAACATTTCCAGTTAACACTAGTACTCCAAAAGAGACAGCACATACTTTACCGAAAGCTACAGAAACTGGAACTGAAACAAGACAAGGCTTAGCCAATAAGATTTTATGGCTAACAGGTTTTTCTTTTTTGTCTCTACTAATTTGCTTGCTACTCTGTAATTGAAGGTCACTGGTTAAGGAAAATGGTCCTGTTAGCTCATGAGGAGCGGCTGTAATTTCATTGCTTTCAGTCTGACTTCATTGTGTATATTTGGGTGGTATTAATACAGCACCAATTTTCCCTCCTTTTGGCTTTCCAGATATGAGGATGTCAAGCCAGTAATGATGCCATGCTTGGCCTTCAGTGAATTTTGCATGGACATCTGAAGGGTTTTTTTGCTACATGCTCAGAATTTAAATCTCTCAGACACTGCGTTCATCCAACTGTGAAACAGCTATTGGCTTGTGCAGCTTGATGGACCTTGGTACAGGACGTTGACTACTTCTTGTGGCAGTAAACCTCTGCAGTGCAGCAGAGACTTTGAATGCTGAAGAATCTGGAAACTAAAGTAGACGTTACTGAGATTGGACAGGAAAAGCATTATGAGTGCAGCCTTTAAGGAAATCAACCAATGTAAGAATACGGAGGATAAAAGCAGTGTCTTCCAGCTGCAAATATCAACCAATCTGTATGTCAGTCCTGTGAGGTAGATAGATAACATTACAAATCCAGTTACTTCAGGCACCCATAACACTGCTTTTTTCATTATATGTATATAAGGTTTCTGACCATCCCTTCTGGCAGACTGTTGAGAGAGACATGGTCCTTTCCTTTTCTAATTATCTTCATTTTTCTTTTCATGTGGCTTCTTTTTCCTTCACCATGCCACTGAGACCAGCCTCAGCTTGCCCATTTTCCCACAGTCAACTCTACATCTTTATCCATACTCTCCTCTGTTCATAGGTCATCTTGTTTTGATTAAGTTTGAAGACTTTTTGCTTTCTAGCCCGTTCACCCTCTCTGAGAGCAACCCGCTGCCAGTGAGAGATGAATATCCAATGGACAGGCCATGCTAGTATAAAGGAAGATTTTTTTCAGGTGTATGTCATATTGAAAGTACTTCTCTGCTGTCTGCTTGCTATACTTCAAAAATGTTTTAAAGTTTCGTAAGAAAGTATGTTGTCTTCCTCGGACTTTGAGCCGCACCACCCATAAAAACCCCCACTTTTGACTATACAATCAAAATAAAGTAACAAAATCAATAATGAGGACCCGATATTTCCTCCCCCAAAACGGCTATGAGAATTTATTTGAAATTCCTTGTACAATGTCAGCTCTGCAACTTCTGGCTTCAAAGAAAGTGCAGTGGTGCAAACCAAGAAAAAACGAGGGACCTTCATGAAGTAAAACAGAGGGATATGCAATTTGTGGATGATGGCAAAAGTCACTTGGAAAACTTGCCACGTCCCTGCAGAAATAGCACATGCTCTAAAGCACCTTTTAGGTACTTTTTACTTGTGGCCAAACTTCAGACATAATAAAGCTTTTGTACTTTTCTTGGCAGAGAAGGTTGAAAACCAAAAAAAGAAGGGGGGAGAAGGAAGAAGGAATTTCAGACTCCTCAGGAGATGCATTCCAGCCAGTTGTTGGATGCTCCAGCACATTCCTTTGTTCCCTCTGACCAGACATTTTCCTTTGTTTAGTCCATCAGCGCCCTGTAAAATATACAGGGCAATGGGGAGTCGCACAGTCCTCGTCTCCCAGATCTATAGCTTTCCCAGATTTAGCATTTTTATTGCATGCTGATCTTTACTCACCATATTAAAAAAATACTAATTATTGTTTTTAATTTCTCTTATTCAGTGCTGACAAGTGAGCTAAATTAAGCTCTGGTAGAAGCCAAACTAACTGTTGACTTCATGCATATTTATTCCCCATCACCATATGCACAGCACAGTGGCACCCTGAGAGCAACAGCACAAATTCCAGCACTTCACCCAGCCAGGGACCAGGACTTTTAAAGACATTGCCTAGAGGCAAGTGACTATTGTCCATGAGGGAATACTTTGATTTAAAGATTTTGCATCTCCCATACTGTGCCTCAGTCAGCACCCTGGGTTTGCTCTAATTCATGCAACGTGAATTTTAGGCATTGGATATTTGACTTCTCTGGACATATGTGTGTGTGCAAGATTCACTTCCTGCTTGGATCCACCTTTATTCACTCCTCTAAAATATTATAAGCTTCCCTCTCAACTTTTTTCTAAGTTTGTCTGCTCTGAGTTTTTGGGAGCCTTTGCCCTTGATGCTCCTCGTCAACTTTCTAGCCTCTGGTCCTTTTATTGAATGAGGATGTTCATACACTTCTGTATTCCTAGAGATAGTAGAGTTGCTCCGGCCTTCTATCAAAGTAGGCAATACAGCTTTGTAATATGAGGCAACTTTGCTTATTACCAGGTTGCTTTTGAATCAAGATTCAAGAATACACCTCCTAGGACAAATATTAAGGAAGGAGCCCACAGTCATTGGTGGTGGGACATGAACAAGTCTTGTGTCAGTGAACAACAAATTAAAGGTTCCTCCCTCCAAACTATTAGTAAGAAGATTTTTTTAGTAGGAGCAAAGCAGATCTTGCTTGATAAAACCATGGGTTGCAGGTGATCCTGCTCACTTGATCTTTCATGAAATTTTGCAGTAAGTGTTCCTGCAGCTATGATTTCAACTTGAGGAGGCGGAAGCATGGCTCCTTGGCTAAGTCTGCTCTTGGACTGGCTTAGGATTCAAGAGTCTTGAGAAGCATAAAATAGGAAGTGGTGAATGTTAACCCTAGTAAAAAGGTTTCACACAGAAGAGAAGAACATAGGTTTTCCTGTGTATAATCAGATACTGCAAACCAGAAAGAAAAATAATGAATTTAAAGTGCCCTTTCAGTTAAAGAATTCAGTGCTGCTACTTTAAATTGTTGATGCTGACTGCACAAGGAAAGTTTACAGTACTCTGATTCATTGTGAAAACTTCTCACTAAAATGTAAAAGCCTTTCTTATCAGAGAAAGTCTCTTCCTTCTTTCCTTCTGCCATCTTTTTTTCATATTGCTTAAAAAAGGCTAACAGTAAATGTCAGTGAAAACTAAGGCAATGTGGAAATACATAGAAACTGCTGCTCTGTTTTTTTTTTACCCTGTGAATTTTTGTAAATAATTTTGATCTGCATCCAGAGCAGTTTATGGAGGAACAAAACAGTGCATGTGGAACAGCAGGCAAGAATGTGGAGTGAATACTAATGCACTCAAACACCCTCCCCCAAGATCTCTAAGCCTGAAAAATCCTTCTGCAGCATAACTACTGTTTCCTGTAGGGCTTGTTTATATCCTCATGGAGGAAAGTCCTTTAGCATTTAATAGAAAATTATTATCTTTTTGAGCTGTTGGATTTTAATGCAATATTATATCCTGGCTATATAGTAATTTGGAAAAAAAACCCCATAAAGACTATCATGAGGAAATTCTAAAAGATTTTGGGGAGAGATTTTGCAGAAGAATACTTTTTTTATAGGACCTGCCTGAATATCTCTTGTTAAATACAGTTGAATTTATTTAGAATGGCAAAATCTTGAACTAAACACATTTTTACAGATACATTTCCAGTGCAAATGTTGTCCCTTTAGTGCATGAGGAGAACAGAAGGTGGCCACTTGTGAAAAACAGAAAAAAGAGAGAAAATAAATAAATTACTTTTTTTTCCTCAAAATATAAAACCAGTTATGGAATCCCAAATACTTAAATTATTTAAACCTATTCCGCATGAAATGCCACTAAAGAACTTTCTTCTTCCAATTCGAAAGCCTAATTGCAATCTGATAAGCAACCTAGAGATGCCAGTTGAAATCAGTGAGGTTCTCAGGACACACTTTGGGACCAAGTTGCTATGAGAATACTGTTTTTTCACTAAAATGTTAATTGTGTGAAAGGGACCATGTGATGTCTCATCTGCTGTAGCAGATGACTGCAATTAGTGACAACCCCTTTTCTGCTTCCTCTGCCCCTTATTTTATGAACTGGAGTTTCAATTTAAATGTAGAAGTTCAGTGTAAGTGTGCATTGGGTGCCTCTCTTTCATATAGTTTCGGGCAACTCAAAGGACAGAGTGGCTGCTGTTCCTGCTCACACACAGAGTTTGAAGTTGCAAAGAGATGAAAAGCATCACAGTTCCATAACTAAACGTAGCAAATTTACTATTTATAAACCTCGCATGTGGGTGGCATGGGCTGTTTGTAAATGTTTGCAAAATTTAATGTTGGGCCTCGTGCCCACGGGACTGGGACTGCCAGGGAGCATGGACGTAAAAGGAGAAGGGAGAGACTGCACATTACTTCCCAAGGCCATTTCTACACAAAAGGATGGGAGGCCCAGTGTAAGATTCTTGAAAGAGCTGACTTCAGTTCTCTGCTGTGGCACCACCTCTCCCACGCACTCCCAGCAAAATGTCTACAGTGATCTCCAAGTTATTTTGGCTCTGCAAACAGTGATGGGATCCGACTGTCTTACAAGATAGAGTCTATGATTTGGTTTTGCCTTATTTTTTATTATGTTTGGGTAAAAAGCCATAAACTGGGCTTGCTAACAGATTAATACCTCAAACTGGGATGCAGTTGGATTCTGCAGTGAGAATAGCTATATAATTACCTTGGGTAGGTAACTAAGGAGTAGTGCTGACAGGCCTTGGCATTTAGTGCACTGACTGTGACAATGGAAAGATTTATTCAAAACTACTGTGTCAATTAGAGTCTGTATTTTATTTCACTGCAATATGCTTCTTGGTGGTTTGCTTTGTAGCTTATTTAGCAAAATATGCTCTCTGTTGAATACATCAGCTGACTATTAAAATGAGTAAAAATCCATAGTCTTCCACAGCAGCACCGCACAGTAAAGAGAAAAGCAAACCAAATCTAGGCACGCAGACAAACAGGATGGTAAAGAAGTTTTATCAGCCACCCTGGCAACATCAAAAGTCAGATAGCAATGGTTATCTCTCCATCTTCCCTCTCCCTGTTGCACAGTAGGAGGGGCTGGATTCAATGAGAAGGGGAGAATTCTGCTCCATTTGGAGCTCCATTTGGAGCGGAACCCAAATCAAGGAGCTCTCAGCACTCCTGAGTGGATTTCCATTGCTCTGCAGTGCAGAGTTTGAGTTTTTCCACCCTTATCTCCATTTCCACATCATCAAGCAGCCTTGCTACTTTTTCCTCATCTCACCACTTCCTCCCTGCCCATCCTATCTTCCATCCAAAAAGGAAGAGGCATAAATCTATCATGTTGCTTGCTGCTACTACCTTATTCATTTTCCTTGCATGTTGTGACATTTCTTTTGGGGCCTGTCCTAACTATTTGCATTTTATACTTCTCTGTTTTACATTAATCACAATGGGGCCATGACCTCTTGAGTGTTACCTGAATAAATAAGATCAAGGTAATGTCAAGCATGAGGCAGTGGCATCCCACACACCAAATAAGAACATCAGATACTATATCACAGACATCAAATCAAATTTCAGGAGAGACTCAAATCATCTGCAGGTCTCACACACTCCTGCTGGTTATCCTTGTATGTCAAGCCCTCATTCCTGAGATATATAAGAACATGTCCAACTCCGTGTCAGTAACCCACTGATTTGAAGAGGGTTAATCAAACTGTTAAGTCTCTTGCTGAACTGGAGCTTCAGTATCGAGTTGAATAGCAGAGATCCATTGAAAACCGTGCTAATTCAGACCCCATGTACAAATGTGTGCTAGTCTGAACCAGCTATGTTATTTCTCAAAAAAAATATACAGCTGTGTTGGCAAATCTCAGTTGTTTTTTAATTCATTTTTATACTACAAATCATGGGAAATTAAATAATAACTTACATTTTTCTTTGTAATGGAAACAATATGAAAATTTTTCAAGTTAATAAATGCTAACACCTTTTATTAGTTTTCAAAACATAACTAGAATATTAACATTTTTCTTTATGATGGTCCTAATTAAAAATCACAGGTAGACATAACCTGTTTCCCCCAAAAACAACGGGAAACATTTTTAAGTAGTGCATATCATTGAAAGAAAATGCAAGTAGATATAGATCAAATAACATTTTTGGTTCTATCACTGCCTGGTCTCATGAAGGTCCTTTGCTTTCTCACGTGCTGGATGGTTGCTTGGGGCATGTCACTCTTTCTGAATGGTATACGTTTGCCCACCATTGCATTTGTCCCAATGACTTTTCTGTGAAACCACAGTTTCTGGTACCTCCTAAGGGTATTCACAGGCAAAACTTTGTGCATCATTTTAGGAGTGTTGAAATACTGTGAATAAGAGACATACAGGAATTTCCCTCACCAGCAAGAGATGAAGTAAACAAATAAGAAAATACAGTTTCATCACAAATCCGCGGAGGCTGTAGTTGGGTCACCATGTCAAGCAGTATAGAAAGAATATCTTAGTTTCCATGGTCATTAAATACTCCTTTTCTCTGCTGAAACTGCAAGCAAGAATGCTAATTAACACTTGCCACTCTGCATTGGACAGACATTGTGAGATGTCTAAATATTCATCTGGCTAAAAATCTGTAGCTTCTTGTGACCTAAGTTATTTCTGAACCAATTATTTGGAGGTAAACAATTCTGGTTCCCCTTTCCAAAACTTCTCTCTCCATCTTAAACTGTTACTATTTTGAAAAAAGTGCACAGTTAATTAATTATTGCTACAATAATGTATTGCGTATCACTCAAAGGATCACGCGACAGTTGTAAAATCTTGCACTGAAATTATTGTATTGGCCAGATTAATGAAACCCAAAGCCAGAGAGATCATTTTCCTTAGCAAACCTGACTGTTTGCGTAATACAGATTATGCAAATGTTCTGAACTGACTTAGAGACGATCATGTGGAAATACGTGCCATTTTGATTGTAAAATCACTCCCTGAAGCCTTAAGGTGTTGTTCCACTGATTAATTACCAGCAGCTTAAGAAAAAATATGTGGTGTATCTTGCTTGCATACATATAGCATTAAATTCTCTTTTACACCATACAGTTCACAGAACACCACTGCTACCTCAGTATTGAACCCAGCAGCTTTTGTCCATTTTTTCCAGAGACACATCTAGTCTGTATTGAAAGACACCAAGAAGTGGAGAATATACCAGTATTCTTGGTATTTTGTTCCAGTGGTTAACCACCACCAAAATTATTTCCTGACTGTTTATTTTCAGTATCCTCTGATGTAAATTATGCAGATAGTTCTTCCTGATGTCATTTTGAACAACTGAAGCCTCAGTCCAACACCTGTTTAAATCAAGGGAAGCATTCCTATTGATTACAAAGAATATTGAACCAAGCTCTGTATTATATATAACACTTCTCTGTGGTTTATGAGATGAATGTTAAAGAAAATCTCTCTTAATTTTCCACAGAAAGAGAATATAAATTATAGAGAGAATGCTGCCCTCTCATGGTTTTATGGACAAATGTGTTCTAACAGTATATTAAAAATACAAAAAATAATAGTTTCAGGCTGCTACATACTTATCTGTTCGCTGTTATGTATTGCACTGAAAGGCAAACTTGCAACAGGCATCAATCCTGTCACAATGAATTATATAAATCCACTGAAAATTCAGCCCATGAATGGCAGATGTGGTTAATGAAGCACAAGAAGGAAGGGTGTTGCAAGAGATAAGGATCACTGTCTTTCAACCAGCTTCCTAAGCATAAGTTGGCTGACCAGCTGCTGAGTACTTATGTTGTTCCCTCTGCCTGAAACTGTGGAACCTCACATGTTCTCAGGATGAAGTCTCATCTGTTCTCCAGGTAAACTGTTTCACACACCATGCTTTCCCTGCTGGAGAAGTCCTGGATGCCACTGAGAAGGAGGTAGAGGAAAAACTCTTCTAGATTAAGAGCAAGTCAGTTCAATAGTGTGCACTCAAGTTACCAGAATCTTTTTCCCCTCCAAATGAGTAATCGCCTGTGCAGGCATAAAGGAACAGAAATAGGTACCAAGCGAATGCTGGCAAGTCAGGGCTTCCTTCATGTCCTTGGTAACTTTTGAGCAGTATGAAATGTATCAAGCATACCCAAGATATCCTGTCTATGCAAGTCCCAGGGCAGCTACAGAACCAACCACAATATCAGAGCTTCTGTTGGCCGTTTTTGCCCTCCATATGCACTCTCTGTCAAGTTGCTAATTTGACCTTTATTGTCTTCATGACCAGTTGAAATTTCACCATCATAAACATGACATCAAAGGAGAAGACCTCATGTGGTAATCTCCCTGCAAAAGGATTCCTGCAGCGTATTCAAAGAAGCCTCCTATTTTTTTAGCAAGAACTGGCTATCATAATGTATAACCTCAGACCACGAGCTCAGTCATGTCCCACATTCTGCAGTCCTTCATGTGCAAAACCATGAAAGAGACCACATCAAGATGTGCAGACTATTGAAACCTTCAAGTAACATTGTCCACATTTATCTGTCACTTCCTTACTAGGAATAACCAAATTCTATCTTGACTAACTGCTAAACTATGTTGAATTGGAAAAAAGAACACACAAAATAACTAGTTGTATTTAAACAATTCATACGCCAGAATAGACCATTAGGTCATGTAGCCTTGTTGCCTGCATAACCGAGTCATTGAATTTCACATAATTATTGCCAAAAAGTTATGTTTGACTATAACATAATCCTCCAGGAAAGCACTGATGTGAAAATGTCAAGAAACAGAACTTCTCTCTCCCTTTGGCAGTTCGTGAAGGTTAAATCTCTTTCATTCTTACGTGTTTATTTCTTTTTATTTCTCACTGGAAGATATCTGTCTTTCAGTTATCCTTTTATAGCCTCATTGACAAAGTATATCTTAATTTTACAGATGGATCTTCTCAGTAGATGTTACTCAAAGGATTTCACTTTAATAGAGACTTTCTGAAAAAAAATAATGACTTTGTCTCTGTAATGGTACTTCTACACGGTGTAACTGTGACAACACAATGTAAAATAAGCTTCTGTTCCACGGTGGGATGGTAAACTGAAGTTATTGCACTGAAAGGGGAACTTCACTACTAACACATTGTGAATGATATGACTTACCCATTTTCTCAAATTAGGAAGTTTCAGTTTGGTCATACTAAGGATAAAAAATGTCTTGGATACCAAATGTGAATATTCAACACATTTCAAAGTACTTTATTTTGGGGCAGGTTGTAATACTGTAATGGGGTGAATGGCAGCAGAGTAATTCTAGTTTGCATTTGGTTTCAGGGAGGAAAGCATTCACTCTCACTTCTGTGACAGACCAGATACATCCATTTGAGCATAGACTGTATTTTACTATGCTTGAGTATTCTAGAGAAACTGAGAGTCCAGGCTTCCCCAGTGACTCGTTTCTGTCTCTCCATGATGCCAGTGTTTTATGTTATGTTAAGCAATTTTAAAATGTTTGTAATAGTTTTCTGGAGTTCAAGAGTCAACTCACACAAAAAATCATATTCAAAAGATCACTTAAATATACCCCCATGTACCTTCCCAAGGAATTTTCATCAGATAAAAAACAGGACAAGAAAAGCTTATGGCCCTCAATATTGCTGTATAGACCATAACAGAGTAAATACCTGCTTGGTACACGTGTACAAAAAAAGATTCAGGCTGGCTAAGCAAGCTTACCTCTTTAATTCCTCTCAAAAGATTCAAGTGGAATAGGTGTCTGGCAAAGTTATCAGATAAGTCCCACTTTGGGGAAGATCACAGACCTCAAAATTTCCATTCCACAAAGAGATCTGTTGGTGGCAAACAGAAGGAGATGCACCTGTAGAAAATCCACAGATCTGAAGCAAAATCTTCACAGATTTGTATCCTCTCTGATCTGTATGATAGTGTAAGAAAATTGTGACTCATTCAGACATGCAGCCTGCTAACAAGGCTATCTCATTACCCATGTAACTCTGGGTTGAAATTATAAATGTTTTCCTAATAGAGGGTTACACTGAAATACGAGCAATTTGCATTTCTCATGCTACATTGAAAATACATATAAGCAATGATGCAAGTTAAATAATGTTTGTCAAAAACTGCTCTGGCATTTTGATTCACCCAGTCTGCTGGTAAATGTTCATTCTTCCTCTCCACAGCTATGCTAAATACAGCATGGCATATTTTATATATTCAGGTTTGGAAAGCATTTAATTCTTTACATCATGCATCTTCAGAGTCTTAACTAGAAATACACCTTGCCAAAAATCTATATTTATGCCAGTGGCTAGACCTAGTGTTACAGTGAATAACTTCAGAGGACTGTGCAATCCTAGCAAATGATATGCAAGCTCTGTAGCCTGAAGCTCTAGAGAAATGGCTCATGGGCAATACTACAGACTCCGCAACTTCCAGCATTATGTGTAGCCAAGTGTGACTGCTATCAAAACTCAAGTTGATAAGGAGAATAAATGATGTTGCTCCAGAACATATTTTCAGTCCATCTTGTCACAGGCCAATAAAGTTTTGGGTTTGTTGCTCTAGAGGACACAGAGTTACCCCGAAAGTGGCTGAAGGGCTATATGAAGCACCATAGAGCTGTCCACCAGTGTACACGAATGTAAACTCTGAGCTAAAAGGAATGAAGAATAGGAAATGACATTTTCTTGTAGTTATCTTTGGGTGCACTGAGCCCCATTTTGCCTCACTCTTGAGCATGGTGAGGTGCCAGAGAGCCCATGGTGGAGACTGCATGCCAGTTGTACTTGACTCAGGCGCTCTCACTGTATTTCAGAGTTGTCGCTGCTCTTCTCTGTAGAAATATGTTTACTGAAATAGCTGTTCAGCTAAAACAGCTCCAGAGCTACAAGCTAGAGACTTACCATCTCCTTTACACATGTTTTATATTATCTGTGCCTTGGGCTTGTTTTTTTTTTTTTTAGCCATCCCTCATCCTGCCTTATTAGTACAGATAAAGGAGATGATGACTACAGAGATTACAAGATTTTTATTCAGAATCCCTCCAGGATAATTTTGAGCATTTTTTTAGCTATTTATCTACTCAAACCAGAAACAAGATAGAAAAATGAAAGAGAGAGGAATGAAGCATTATGCAAAGAAAGGACTGAAAGAACTGAGATGACTAAATATGGAGAAGGGAACAAGCCTTCTAAAAAAGTTAAAAGTAACGTCAAAAATAACTGTTTCCTGCACACATTGAGCACAGAAGAGGAAGAAATAAAATTAAAAGACAGCAAGAAAGATATAGCCTACATTCTGGAAAAATACTTTCTGCTTGGAAGGCAGTTAAATACTGGAAGAGATTGTGTGGAGAAGCCATGGCTTTGGTGTCATTAAGGTTGTATAAGGAGAGGTTAGATAAACCTTTGTTAGGTATAGTTGATTGACCTCATGCAGCAGTCTACAACTACCTGAAAGGAAACTGTTGTGAGGTAAGCGTTGGTCTCTTCTCCCAAGTGACAGGTGATAGGATGAGAAGATACGGCCACAGGTTGCACCAAGGGAGATTCAGACTAGACATTAGGAAAAACTTCTTCAACTGAAAGGGCTGTCAGGCACTGGAACAGCTGCCCAGGGAGGTGGTTGAGTCACCATCCCTGGAGCTGTTTAAAAGATGGCTAGACAAGTTTCACAGGGATATGATTTAGTAGTGGACAGGTATGGTTGGACTTGATCTCAAAGATCTTTTTCCAACCAAGGAATTCTATGATTCTATGATTTTATCTGGATACAGCAGGTCTCCATTGGCTTCTCAGGGTCCTTTCTACGGAACAGCTGAAGTCCTGAATAAACTCTGTCAGCTTCTGCTTCCCATCAACTGATGCTGAAATCCCAAGAGCTGCAGTAGGTATGAAAGCCTCAGGAAAAAAACAGGCAACATTTCCGAAAGGTTTAGAGAGAGGTTTTCCAAGTACACCTGAAGACTTTAGGCCTATTGTACCCACTGCCACCACACTGGGAGAGAAGGTTGGTGGAGCTGGAATGATAACGTCATGTGTTTAGAGGACAGTTGCTATTGGATGTTTACACCAGCAGGCAGGAAACCAAAGCAGCAAACTCTTGGCAGATTTACCAGGGGAGAGTTTTTTTATTTATCATTCATATAGATGCACTGTTGGTTTCTCCCACTAAACCCGTGTGTCTTTTCCTCTGAATACAGTTCCACAGGTTCGTATAAATTCTCGTACTTGGCAGCAAAGATGTGTATTAGAGGCACATCAGGGAGCACAGTCTGCAAGAAAGCTTGAGCTGGGGATGTTGGTTTCAAAAAGAGATCCACCCAGGAGTTATTTAAACCTGTCCCTTGTTTTTGCCAGTAACACCAGGAAGAAGGCTTACACATAGAAAATCACTTTCTCCTAATACTGGCCAGAGGCCTTTTTCAGGAAATAGAGAAGAAAAATCTTACCCAGTAGAGCTTCTCCTGTCTCTCCAATACTGCTTGCCTACCAGGTCTGAGAAAGAGCAAGTAGGTGCAGAATGGGTTGGAAATTCTTGATTAAATAAGGGTGAAGTAGCAAAGCTCAGTTTTTCAAGGAACTTGAAGTGTGGGGCTGAGTTTGGCGTCTATTGAAGAAAGCGGGAGAGGTATTCATGCCAACTAGGTGAGGAAGTGCACGAGAATAAACCTATGGACTCATAACTGTAAAATTAATGTACTTAAATCCTTAAACTGAGCAGCTTTGTAATGGCAGGGGAGCATCTTGTAATAGACCATTTGTTCAAGGGAGGCCTTGAGAGGCTGAGAGAAACCCAGATGCACATCTGGAACAATAATCTTCCCCTGGCTACATGAATTATTTCTGGGGAATTAGGAAGCAAGTTCAAGGATGACTGAAGCTCTTAAACACAACAAAGTGCTTTTAACTAAGCAAGTGGCATCCTCTGCCCATCCCATGGACAGTAGAAGGTACTAAATTTTGCAGCAGTCATGTAGCATCTGTCATTCTTAGCATCCAGACAATTTTTCTAATGGGCCTTTCCATCCTTTTTGAGTATTTTAAACTAAGACTCAGCCTTTCGTTGCAGTCAGATGTCCCTTCCAACCATTTCTAGGATTTATGTGCACCACAGACATGCTACAGGCTCTGTTCCAAATTATGTTTCAAGGACCATTTGTTTTAGTCATTTCTGAATTCGTCTGTACCTCCCAGCACAGCCTAGTCCAGGCACTTGCTCTCCCAACACAAAAGTGACTAACTGTGCCAAGACACTGTCTTCTCCACCCCTTCTCCCCTGGGTGAACTCGCTGTCCCCAAATCATTTTATCTTCCCACTTGGCTGTAGGATAGCAGCTGCTTGTTCCAATGAAACTAAAGCCACTGGCAACCAAACCTTCATTCCTGGGAGAAACACCAAGAACAGTCCATCCATCTGTTTCTTGATCTTTTCTACCAAACAGTCAGAGACGGGAAATGCAAAGAAATGTGTTCTTCAGTCACAGGAAATTCAGGGGGCAGGCTTGAGGAGACGGGAAGTAACTCAGAGACAGAAGAATGGAATGAAATGAAATGAAATGAAATGAAATGAAATGAAATGAAATGAAATGAAATGAAATGAAACGAAACGAAACGAAATTAAATTAAATTAAATTAAATTAAATTAAATTAAATTAAATTAAATTAAATTAAATTAAAAAAGATATTCAATGCCAGAAGCTGAGTGGCATTTATGAGTGTACAGGAAAATACTAGAGTCCGTGTGGTCCCAGTGTTTCATGAGTGCAATAAAGCTAATATGAATTCAGTTCAATCTCTGAAATTCTGCCACAGCACGTTATTGCTAATTCTTGAAGATTAAAGCAGCCTCTGGCTCTCCCTCAGTGGCCCAGTATGTATTGCAGGCTGCCAGAAAATAAACAAGCAGTATTAATTGTCCTCTGTAGTGGTGTTTCTTCCAAGAATGGCTGGCAGTATGGCTGTAGCAATTGCAAATTCTTGCCAGTGGCCACAACTAAGAAGTGGACATGTAATTGTGGCCCCTATTTTCTAGTTCCCTACATTTGCCACAGGTATATTGCACCATAGTGGATTTGGTATTGAAGAAACTAAGAATGCACCATATAAAATGTTTCCTTCAGACATTCATTATCTGCAAGAAAACTACTGGACAAGGTATCTCAAGGTTAAACTTTGCCAGTAACTGGCAGGGATTTAAATTCATTAAATGGTGGAATTCACACTTCAGTCACAACAGCCTTCTCCTTTACTGAGCAAATTTTTGACTGATGGCAGGGTTTTCCCATAAAGAAACTCAATGGACCTTCAATCTTTCCAGTTGAAAACTCAATCATAACTGTGAATCAACTTAGAACTGCATTACATGGAACTGGAGAGACAAATAAATACAAATGATGCATTCCATTCCATTTTAAGAGGGATTTGTTTCCTCCTTCTTGCTTGTTTGATTGTTTGTTTGTTTTTAAAATTGGTGCAGATATCAGCTCAGATACAAACTTTCCCAGTGTCATAATACATTCCTTACAGGAAAACTCTAAATCTGCTCTTGGATTCAGACATTTTTATGTTTGTGCTCTTTCCTATACTCTGAGGAAAAAAAACATTTCCAATGTTTCTTCCATATTTATATTTTAGAGTAATAAATAGTGTGTGAGATCATTGCACACACCCAGCCTCTTCACTCTGAGGCTATTCATATAAGTTATAATAAAGACAACATGTTTTGCAAACTGCATTGTTTCCAGGCCCAACAGTTATGATTGTTCACAATTTTATTGGTACTTTACATATGTTGTCTCTGATCTTTAGATAAATGGCAAGAGGATGTATCAGGTGGTGTGAAATATTGACATAATTTTCTGATGACAGAAGAAGGGAGACTTTCGAATGAGATCTGACAGCTTTGAGAAATTATGTGGGTAGAAGGGAGAATACGGATCAGCGTATTGAATTTCCATTGCATTTTATTTAAAATGTAAGGCAGAAAAAAGAAACTGCTGAGACACGTAAGTTATTAATCATTGCCAACTACAGCACATGCAAAAATATAAACCCACAGTTTTGCATTAGATTAAAAAAAAAAGCAGCGTTTCTCCACTGTAATCAATAAAGCTGAGTAAATTACTCATACTGTACAGTATACTCAGGAAGCTTGTGTTCAGTAAGTTCTGTGAGAATGAACAACAATATTTTATTATATTCCACTTAATCAGGCCCTGTTCTGAGGAATATCAGACTAATGACATTTAATAGCTGCCTGAGGGGGACTATGGGAAACAAGAGACACTATAGATCTGATCACCTCACTTCCTGGTCCTTAGGCTCTAGTATTGGCCGTGCTAGTTCCATGTCATTGACTGCTGGAGCTAGGATTTGAGCTGAGGGAATTTCTGGAATTTAGTGCTCATGAGTAACATGCACACTCTCTTTGCTTTTTGGTAGTATGTCCTTTTCCTGATCCACAGCTTGAGACCAGTGGTTTAGGTAGAGAGAGGAAAACAAGGAGGGTGTTATTCCAGCCTCAGCAGGATCTGCTGCCTACTGCAAACACAGAAAGGCAATGGTTCCCAGTTCTAACTGTATTCCTCTCACAGCTGAGCAGGTTTTGGCATCAGACAAGATGATGGAGATCCAGTCCACTAGACGTGACTGGTGGGGCCACAGAGACAATGCTTTGCTCAGCCATGTCCTGCTTCTGCATGGAGCAGCCCTCCTGGCCGAGGCCACACAGGTGGTCACCCTGGAAACCTTTGACGGCCATCCCATTCATTCAGACCACAGCAGCGTGACATACTCCTATGGACTTGGAGCACTGCTTGGGAAGATTATTCACTACAGGAGTGGCATGAGGTTATTTACAGCAGCAACTGCTTTAAGCATTGGTTGTTTATAATGAGGGCACTGCAGGAGGGCACCCACAGACTTCCTTGCCGCTGGAGTTTTCTCCAATAGGAGAAACAAATCCAAGTCAGAGGAAATGGTTTCTGGTTCCTGTTTGTTCGATTTTCAAAATCCCTTGAGATTTTAAAGAGAGTTACCTAAAATGTTCTGCTATAAAAGGTCAGATTCTCATACGAATGTTCACCTTTCCCCTTGTTCTACTATTTTTTGTGACTAAACCTTTGCTTAGAAGAACAGGCAACCAGAAGGTATGTGACGAGTCCTCTCTTGCCTACATTGTTGCTCGTAATACAGTCAATAGATATTGGCAGATCCTCAAATGCCTCAAGGCTCTTTTTCTGTTAGAAGAATTGTTACTTTTTCCCATTTTCCCTCCCAGTGATACAATGGTTATATTATGAGACCAGGACTCAAAGGTTTGTTGCAGCAACATTTTTCTCTATATGACGTTGGGGACTATAAGGAATCACAGAATCACCAGATAACTTTTATTACTGTTGAAAAAAAAAAGAGACAAATCCAAAACATCCTTCTCCCAGATTTAAGGAAATTAGGCAAAGCAGGACTTTATTCAGGTTCTTATAAGGCTAAGAAAGACTTTTGGTTGGCCTGGTTTGGGAATGAAGTTAAAGGAATTAAAGTGGAATGCAGTTGTGGGGAATTTTAATAATATATTTATTTTAAAATCATAAATGTATACACAGTGTCTAGCAAGAAATTTTTATGTTTTAAAAAGTAAAGTCTTTGAACTAAACCCAAATTTCTTGCAGCAAAAGTGAGAAGAATTCTTGTGTTCAGCAAAGGAAATATTTTGAGCATTTTTCCTTAGTGGAAGCAGTACAAAGAATAAGTCATACTAAATTGAAGTTTTGTGGTGTCTCAGCTTTGTTTAAAACACTATACAGAGTCCAACTTCACACTGTCTGGTAAAAAATCCATTTTTTTCAACCATTTACCTGGCACAGTTTGGTCTCCTTTGAAGAATGCAGAACAGCCAGAGTAGTCAAAGAGCAATTGCCTTTAAGACAAGAACAAGCTTGATTCTTTCTTGAAATGTCTCATCCCTTGTTTATTGAAATACAGAACAGTTTTTACTCACTGAGATGAACTCTGGGCCTCAAAAGTCCTGTAAGCAGTTTTGTGTTTTAATATCTAAACAAGGTGAAGGAATACAACAATGAACACATTCAGTGACAAACCTCCATTGCAATGAAAGAGACTCCTACAGTGCAATGTAATGCATGATTGGGACTCCACTTGATGCAGGAAAGCTCCATTTAATTCATATATATACACCTGTGGCTGAACAGGCTCCTCCAATCATTGCTTCTATTCACAAGAACAACTACCTTGGCTGAACTGTTCTCCTTTTGAGGGCTGTTTGGGATTCATACAAAAGGAAACTGCAGCCATGAATTGCTTGATTCTTTGGGTGTGCTTACCAAAATGAGTAGAGTGTATCAAGACCTGCAGCCACAGCCACCTTCATTTAAAGACAGTGGGAAGAGGAGAGCTACAGTGTAACTGGGATGTTACACTACCTGCTCAAGTAGGAGAGCTGGCTTTTGAACCTTATAGGATGACAGAGCCCGAGTCCATGGCTGTTGCATTAACCATTAAGTCACATGACACACTGAGTAAGGAGCTTTCTTGCTGAAATTGGGATTCTCTGCATTCAGAATTTGAGATCCAGGAGTCCAGAGAAACAGCAATGAGACCTACAGTTGGTAACTCAGCAGTGAGGGAGCTCTGCTTCTGAAGCAGGGCTTAGCTTTCAGGTGTTCAGTATTAAAACACTCAAACGTTTTTTTGTCTTTTGACCCTTTTGCCTCATGAAAGAGAGGAAATCTTCCAGAAGTGCTGCTTCTTTCTAACAGAGACCAAAGTGAGCACTGAGTGGAACTGGATTGAAGTGAAGAGCCATTGCAAAGCCTTAAATGAAACATAGTTAGTCTCATAAAATTATTCTTTACCCCCAAAATTTTCCTTTCTACCTCTCCCTACAAAAAGACTTACATTTCTCTTTACTTTTGTTAGGGTTACTTACAAAAGTCTTAGTGACGGCTGCAGACTACCTATGTGATTTTCCTGCACTGGGTAATTTAAAACTAGCCACAGACCTAGTCACCATGAAGTGTTTAAGAATAGAAACATATAAAATTCATGGATGCATTGTTGACTTACCATAAAACATAGCCAAGCATTCCTCCCTGTTATTGCCATCTTATTAGAGAAATGCCCAATTCTGCACATTCTTACACCTCGGCAGGTTATTTTAAGCCAGAAGAGTGTTTCAATGAGAGATGAGCTGGTCAATTCAGTTTTAATTTTTTGTTAACTAATTTAATGTGATTTTGGCAACAAAACACCTGTTAAATATTTTCATATGACTATGATGATCAACACAGACCCAAGATTTGTAGACAGTGAGCTGGTAGTATTTGTTGGACCTAAGGCTGAAACAAAGGCACTTATTCTTCTAGGGAAAAAAAAGGGATACTACTTTGCCATCCCTCTGGCTTTGCAATGAACTTTTCCATTTCTGCTGTGTTGTTTATGTCTTCTGCACTGGCGATGAATTAAATTCAACAGACAACAACAACTTGAATATTTCAAGCAATATTTTAGTTTGGTTTAAGTCTATTGAAGTAGATAATACTAAAGGTGAATGGATGGAAATGAATGTAATGCATTGAAGAACTGACTCCTTTGAAAGCAGTGAATAAACAGAAATTGCCATTAGAAGTTCTGTAGTAGCAGGCCGCAAGGAGCATTACAGAAATACATAGAACAAATGGGGAGCTCATTAGAGACTGACTGCAGTGAGTCAAGAAGGTTGGCTGTTTGGTTGAGCTCCCGAACTTTAGTCATTCTGGGTACTAGAAGAGTGACTGTGCTGAAGTTGTGTCAATTTTGTTGAAGGATCAACAAGTTGAGCAAAATTAGCAGATCTTAGTAGGAAGAAAGTCCACAAGCAATCCCCCAGTACATTTGCTCAACCAACAAATCACTTCACAAATAAACATTTCTGTCATACAGCGTCAACCAGAAGAACTATGACTACTTAATTTGACTTTTCATCGGTAGTTTTTCATTGTGTCTATGTTCACAGTCACCCACACTGCTACTTCCAACAAGACAGTAGTGATAAAGAAGTTCTTTCTAGTCTTGGGACTGTTTCAAAGATTGGAGTAGTGAGGAAATGATCTGCACTGCCCAGAGTTTGGTTGGGATCTTAGCAGTGACAAATATTATAGACCCACAATACACGTTTGGGTGATCTATAAATAAAAATTTTGCAATTTGGCATCTAGTTTGTTCACTTTACTGGTCATTCAGGAAAGGCTATCGATCAGAATCACTAACTCATTCCTCAGTTATTTCCTCTTAACAGAAGCTGTTTCTCAGCTTATGTGTAAAATAAGCTTTCAGATCACAACTGATATGCCTTGTTTCAGTTTCACCCTGTTACATTCCCCAGGGCTCAGCTAGAGACTGCAGAGAGTCCAGTAACAGCTCTCCTTCAGTGGTGAGAATAAGAGAAGCTTTGGCACTGAAACATCCGTCAAAACATAATTCAGTGATGACAAACAAAAAAGGATCCATTATCTGCTTTCCTGTATATATTACAGGCCTTGGACCTCCCTGGTTTTCAAGATCAGAGAGACTAAACTATGTGGCAGGATATGAGGCTGTAAGTAGTACTCAAATTCTCCATGTAGCACTGAAGTAGGGTTTAGGCAGTACTGAATTTTACACCAGCTTCCTGGGCAGGTGTGCTTTTCACCCTGGCTAAAGGACTTAACATTTGCTTAACTCCTGACAATTGTGGAATGCATTGCTAACCTCACCACACTTTGCCACAAATGCGAACAGTAACCTACAGCAGCAGGACAAACCTTCCTCTGTGTGTAGCTGAGACCTTCTTCTCCTTCCAGCCACATGCAGCCTGGCAATCATTTAGTCCCTTACTGTCCCTCACCTGCTTTTTGTGAAAACAATGTAATTTCCATTACTGGCATCCAAAACCTGACGTTATAAATATAAAAATCAGACGGCTATTCCCTCTTTCTTTATGGGATTTTCCAAGATTGTCTTGGATATATTTAGTATTCATGTGTAATGAGTCAGAGTGTCCACCTGTGGTCTCCATAAACCGATTTTGTAAATAGCATTGACTGATGTGACTCAAAAAAAAAAAAGGCCAGTTTTTATTTTCCAGTTTTAGTCTGAATTCAAACACTGTTTTCAGTTCCAAGAACTCTGTGGGTTTCATGCTCTGGGTCAGTGGGTGGGGAATACTGGAAAAGGCACACTCCATCCTGCCCCTCATTCCGGTGTAGGTCTGCAGAAAGACGACTTTATTTTATAGCACAGCAAACCACCTTTTCATTTAGAAACTGTTTAATATGCAACCTGTAGATGAGGCCCTGGCATACATCCTTTCCTGTGTTCATTCCTCACTTGGAGATTGCTTCTGAAAAACATTGAATTTTGATCCCACAGAAATGAATGCCGAAATCAAACTGTTGCCTGTTTTTTATAGGTATCAAAAACATGGAAGGATGTAATTCTCATTGACTTTTCAGTAATGCTTTGAAAAATATGGGAGAACAACTTGACTTTGGTGTTATGTTATCTAAGCTTAATACAACCTCATGCTAACAGAGGTTACCACTCTGTGAAGTGACACCCGAGCTGCTTAGTTTGGACATGAGTTATGTGTGCTTGGTGTGAAGCCCTCTGGGGCTTCAGTATTTGTCCTCAGTCTTCAAAGAGATGAACTATGGGCTTTTTTTGGTGCAAGGGAACAGTTTGGGCCAGAAAGTAGAAGCCTGGCAGAAAAGAAGAGGAAGCAGCTTGTGTCCTGTTAATAACTGAAGAGCTCCATTCACTGAAGCTTAGATTAACCCTTCTGCCAGATCAATATCTCAAATTAAAAGCACCATCATGCAAAATGTAGGGATATAATACAGATTAAGTCTAAAGCCAACTACAAAAGTATAACTGAAATCAGCTCTGCAATGAGCGCAAGCCCCATCTCCAGAAAAAATACCTGAAATGGTAACTCGGGTTCCATTTTAAAAATTGGCATTTCTTAAGTCACTCTTAAGGCTTAAATTCTTGCCTTAAGATCTAGTTCCATTTGCATCCTTTGTAATCTTTGCACACAATGAGCAACTACAAAGCTGTCCTATAGTTGCCAAAGGACAGTATAAAACCAGTTCAGATGAAAGCATTAAAACGACGCTTTTAAGTGCACAGGTACTTGCATTAGAAGGCTGTAAATGTTCAAAAATAACTGAAGAAATAAACTAAGAGGATGTGCTTCCGAGTGCTTAAATAGTCTGTTGACTTTACTGGAAGTTTTGGCAAAAGCCAAAGACAGGCTGCCCCTTAATAAAGCAAACTGAATGAAATAATTGCTGAATATGGCAATATCAGCTGTGTTTCTTTCAGGTTTTACATTAAAGCTGATATGTTTGGGGCTTAGGAAGAGACCCCTAACACACAGTATGTGTATCAAAAGGTCCATTAAGATTCACAGAGCTTTTGAACTTGCTCTGAGTTGCAAGCTTAATAATACTGCTTTATTTTCCTTCACCATAATTTTTTGAAAGTTACAGTTAGCTTGTTTTCATTATGAAAGTCAGGAAATGTGATACCTTGAAGGATTTTAACAGAAACACTTGAATCTGGAGCTTAAAGCAAACTTCAAGGCTTGCAAAACCACTTAGGTTGGAATGTATCATACGATAAAGGCAATAGTTTGCATGAGTCTCTGCCAGCTGAAACCACAGATCGATTAGGACATGGTTCTGCCAGGTGCCAACGTGTCTTGTGAGTCACTGTGTACTGTCAGCTCTTTGAAATCAACAAAACCAAGTCAAGACACTCTACTTATTGAGATCAGTTTTCTAACAAATTAGGAGAAGAGTGTTTTCTGCTAGATGGTTTGAACAGAAAAAGAAACTCAAAACACCCTCTCTCAGACTAAAAATTAATAAAATTATATCATAATGAATGCATGCAAAGCAAGCGGCTGAGCTAGCAGATAACATGAGGCATGTTCATTTGGAACTGCAATAGAATTTGATAACAAGGCGATGACAAAAGGTGTATCAGCTTTTCCATTATAAGCCACCATAAAAATCTACTGAAAGAGGTTACGTGGCGTGTGCTTTCTGAGCCTTGGAGTCATTCTAAAATTTGCATTTGATTAAGTAGTTTCCACTGAAAAGAAAGCAAATCAGTTATTATTATGGCATTCTAGATGAAAATTCAACTGATATTTAGGAAAATTAAGTTTATTCGTGCTTTTATTACGTAGTAAACTTTAGTCCTTAACATAATTGCAATGCTTATTATCCCATAACTGTAAGAAAGAGCGGCCTTATATTAAAAATAGCCTGCAAAGGAGCAGAGTAATTGCTCATTCTTTATGAGTATGTGCTAAGTGCTCCTGATGTAGACACACGTGGCTGACAATTTGCTGGTAGTGTTAAAATATGCACTAGAAATAAAATATAATAACTGACTCAAGTCAAGTATGTTTTCTGCGTAGGAATGGCATCTTCTGCCTATTGTACTTTGTGCTTTTTGATGCCTGTGATGCTATGTAGAGATTATTTTTATTTACTGGCATAGCACAAATTTCCAGTGCTCCTCAGGCTAACAGTATTCTTATCTGGATACAAACTCCAGTAGGCTGGGCACTTTTCAACAGTAAAGGCTGTTTAGCTTTTATTTCAATGGTGTCACAAGCTAAAAAGGCATGACAAAGAAGCAGCAACTCAGACATCGCTGAAATCTAGCCAGGTCCCCCAGGCATCAAGCAAAGCCAGTCACTCCTAGAAACACAGCAGCTATTAGAACAGTGCCAGCAACATGACACAGCAAGGGAAAGGAAGTGCACAAGAAAGAACCATAGGCAGTTAAAGCAACCAGAACTTTAAGGTAATTACCTAGTTAGTAATACAGCAAAAAGCCAGGATGCTGCTATTCTTGTGACAAGTGTTATTCAGTATTTCATGGCATGGAGCAGCCAGGAGTCAGAGCCTCAGTGTCAGGATTTACCTGCATGAGAGTACCCCAACAGGGCATGAGTGACTCAGGGTGAAGAACGTCATCTTCTGAATCACAGTGCCACTTCCTGAGGCACTTCACTTTTCCTACAGGAGTCCCAAAGGCTGCCTGTTTCTAGCTAGGTTGTAAGATCTTTGGAAAGCTGAATACATCTAAGGTCTTGGACCAAGATTGTGCTTGGTGCAGTGCAGTGAGCATTGCTGGCTTTGCCTCCAAGTTAGAGCTGAGCCTTTCAATTTCCTGTAGTTCATTTTAATGTAGGAATGGTAGGTCTAATTTTAAAATATGTACTGTTTTTGTTAAGCATTGCCAAGCCTTCCAGTTTCATAGTCATTAAAGAAGCAGTCAGTGTTTCCATTGCAAACTCTTCTTTTAGGAATTTATCATTGGAATAAAAACATTATGGCAGAAATATACTCTCTGCATGAATTCTCTGGTGAATGAAGGTGAGTTTAAGTGTTAAAAAATTGCAATATTAGAACAGGACAAAAGGAAAAGGACTAAGGACAATACTGAAAGGAATGTCAAATGCTTGTTTTTAAGAACCTGCATAATTTCATTGAGTTCTAGAACACTGTTTACCTTTTTAATAAGCAAGACCAGAGTAATTAATAGTTATTATAAACAATTAATAAACAATTAAATAAATAGACACTATACATATGCCTAGCATTTATGCAAGTCATAGCCACAGAAGAAAAGACCAAGATCACAATCCTAATAGAGAAAATAATGTCATCTCATTTGTGCAATGAGTGCACTGTGTACCTTCAGCTCTTGTTCAATTTGACTATAAGAAAGTCAAGCTACTAAGAAAGAGGATTGCCTCCTACCCTTTGAAGGAGATAGATAGGTTTGATAATGCAGTAAGTGTCATGCAACTTCATTCTACCTGCTCATAATACCTACCTTATGTAGATACAACAGGAAAAATTAGTATATATTATAGTAATTGGAAGAAAATTAATGTGTGACAGAGAGAAACTAAATTATGTTTCTGTAGATAACCAATTCTTCTGCTGAGGTTAGAACTCTAATCTAGCATTTCAGCAGCAGGAATTCTTCCTTCTCTCACTAACACGCTCACAAAATGGTATCTCTTTCGTCAGAAGTATTTCCTACACAAATCTAACAGAATCACACCTGCATGGTCCTGTGATGCAGGCAGAGGCAGACTTAAATAAAGCATGAAAATATTGTCTTCTGATACATAGAGCTACTTGTGAACACAAATTTTATTGTATACACAGTTGTTAAGGAAGAACTGAAACACCTACTTATTCAGAGTATAGTAGCAATCTATACATCTAATGGATTTAATAAAATATTGATTTTGTCTATGGTAGCTACAAAAATTGTATAAGACATATTACAAAAATTTAGGCATAACAAATGTGCAATATAACTTAAAGATGAAACTACGAGATGAGATACAGGACAAATAGTGAAAAAATATTTCCTGAATTTTAATATCATAACTATAGACTATACAGGAAGTAGAGATCAAGACAAATTGAGAGAAAAGCAAAGGGAAGCCAATGCATAAAGATACGTAGACATCTTGAGCCTACCTGTAGAGCTTATGCCTCTTAATTAAATTCTCTACTGCAGTTACCACAAACCCACATCCAATATTCAAAGAAACTGGTATATTCAACAGATTTAGTAAGCTGTAGGCCAAAGAGTATGTCTGTGGAAATCAAAGAAAAAGGTTTTTCACAAGCAAATGTACCAATATTTTATCATCTCCTCTCCTATGGAATTGAGCTGTACGTGCTGATAAACAATAGTAGTAATATCTATAACAAAAATCCCACTTTCAACAGCATCCATCAAACCAGATTTTGACAAATATTTTCTTTTTTTATGTGGGTCTATTTTATTTATGGAATTATCAGAGTAAGAACATCTCTAGCATATTAAAATACTATAGCACAATTTAATTATCTCTTCAGGTGGGTTTAATATTTACTTCCTGAGTGACATGAGGTGAAGTGACTGCAGACAGACCTGCTCCTCTCAGCCCTCCTCATAATGCTGAATCTATCAGCTCTCGTGCTTAAATTTCATTCCATGAATTACTTTTAAAAGTGCCCATTTTTAGTGTAAAATTACTATATAAATTGGATAAACTGTTACATATTGTGGCATGCTGAGACATAGCTTTCTTTCCTTTTTTTTTTTTTTTCAAAAGAGTTGATCCAGTTCTTCATTGTTCTTCATTTGTTGACTGAAGGTTGACACACATCTACAGGAAGGGCCAGAAGGGAGGTCCAGGGAACTACAGGCCTGTCAGCCTCACCTTGCTGCTGGGGAAGCTTATGGGGCAGGTCATCTTGAGAGACATCACGTGTCAGTGAAAAATTTCTTCACTGAAAGGGTAGTCAGGCATTGGAACAGCTGCCCAGGGAGGTGGTTGAGTCACCATCCCTGAAGGTGTTTAAAAGGCGGGTAGATGAGTTTCTTAGGGATATGGTTTAGGAAGGGGACAGGTACGTTTGGACTTGATGATCTCAGAGGTCTTTTCCAACCTCATGATTCTATGATTCTATACTTACAGGATAACCAGGTTATCAGCCCTAGTAAGCATGGGTTTACAAAAGGCAGGTCCTGATTGAATAACCTGATATCCTTCTATGACAACATGACGTGATCAGTAGATGAGGGAAAGCCTGTGGACGTTTCCTACCTAGACTTTAGTAAAGCTTTTGACACCATTTCCCATGGCATTTTCCTGGACAAACTGGCTGCTCATGGCTTGGATGGGCATACTCTTTGCTGGGTAAATACATGGCTGGATGGCCCAAAGAGTTGTAGTGAACAGAGTTAAATCTCATTGGCAATCAGTCACAAGTGGTGTTCCCCAGGGCTCCGTGTTGGGGCCAGTTCTGTTTAATACCTTTATCAATGACCTGGACAAGGGGATCGAGTGTGCGCTCAGTATGTTTGCAGATGACACAAAGTTGTGCAGGAGTTGATCTGCTTGAGGGAAGGAAGACTTTACAGAAAGATCTGGACAGGCTGGATTGATGGGCCAAGGCAAATTGCATGAGGCTCAATAAGACCAAGTGCTCTGTCCTGCACTCGGGCCACAACAACCCATGCAACATTACTGGCTTGGGGACGAATGGCTGGAAAGCAGACAAGCGGAAAAGAATGTGGGTGTTTTCGTTGACCACTGGCTGAATGCAAGCCAGCAGTGTGTCCAGGTGGTCGAGAAGGCCGGCAGCATCCTGGCCTGTATCAGAAACAGTGTGGCCAGCAGGAGTAGGGAAGTCATCATTCCCCTGCAGCACTGGTGAGGCTGCACCTCAAATATTGTGTTCAGTTTCGGACCTGTCAGTCCAATTTCATCGAGTTGCTGGATTGTGTCCAGAGAAGGGCAACAAAGCTGGTGAAGGGTCTGGAGCACAAGTCATTTGAGGAGCAGGTGAGGGAACTGGGTTTGTTTAGTCAGGAGAAGAGGAGGCTGAAGGGACACCTCATCGCTCTCTACAACTACCAGAAAGGAAACTGTAGCGAGATGGTTATTGGTCTCTTCTCTCAAGTAACAAGCAATAAGACCAGAGAAAATAGTTTCAAGCCAAGTCAGAGGTGGTTTAAGTTGGATATTAGGAAAAATTTCTTCACTGAAAGTGTAGTCAAGCATTGAAAGAGGTTGTCCAAGGAAGTGGTGGAGTCCCTGAAGGTATTTAAAAGATGTGTAGATGTTGGTGCTTAGGGACATAATTTAGTGGTGGAGTTGACAGTGTTGGGTTAAGGGTTGGACTCCATGATTTTAAAGGTCTTTTCCAACCTAAAAGATTCTACGATTCTATGACATACTGGAATGGCAGCCTTCTGGGACAAGTACACACTTTTCTCCAATTCGTCTCTACAAGTTCAATTTTCGCAGGTTTTGATCGTGTACGGAGACCATACTGAATTGGCCTGCAAAGTCTGAACTACCACAAAAGTTAGTTGTAGTAGTTACTGGCAAATAATTTTGAAACTTATAAAAGACACATAGAAAAGAGAATAAAAAAAAAGAGAAGAAAAGAGAAAAAGAAAAATCTGCAAATAACAGAGGTAGTTCCATAGGTAAAACTGTTGAGGACACAGTATGGAGAAGCTGGCTGGGCCCACAGACTATGGGTGTTGTGTTTTAACTGTATCAGGATTGACTAATATTTTTTTGTTTAACATATAAGCTTGAGAGGATGAAGAGTATCAAATTGATAACAAATTTATCCAAACCTGCTCTTGTTTCCTATCAGAATTCTGCTTCACTGGACTGTCTGCTAGAGGTGTTCAGGGAAGTGGGAGTCACCTGGGAAATTTTTTATAGGAGTTCTCCAAGATAGAAAGAGATATCCTAATAAACTGACCGATTTTTTTCAGTCTATATTCTTTTTAGCTAAGGGAAAACTGAAAGAAAGAGAAAACCAGATAATAAAGTTGACAAGCAAGGATTGTTCAAGGCTGAACACATCAACCCATCCTTGACAGTCTGTGAAATCAGCCAACTGTGATACTGGACTGACTATTAAAAGGTTTATTTCCCTCAGTTAGGTATGAAGGTGTCGCATGCTTTCCACCTGCACTTCCTAAAGGGATTTCATTTCAGAGCCACCTTTACTTTAAATGTAGGCTTAGTAAAAGTCATGCAGAGATTTTATGCACATGGTACCTATTACCAGCAACGGAAGCAGTGCTACCCCTCTTGACATGGTGTATGTTTCTCCAAGTAAGGAAATTGCCTACTTTCATCTTGTGCCAAAAATACTGCCTGAAGAGACTAAAGACACAATTTCTAAGAGTTGCTTTGAAGTGTAAGGCAAGAATTGGGGTAAAGCCTCATCCCTTTTACACAGTACAAGTGCAATATAGCCTGAATGCTTTGTGCATGTTTGGTACTCAGTCTCAGGAGTGGATGTATCCCCAAAATAACACAGGGGTGCACTCATTTTTCTGAAATAACAAATAAACCAGCTGAGGACACTCTGGTGAACAAAAATCTCATAACAATTTTCCCTATAGAGGTAGCAAGCTCTTTCTTTAATATTAGAATATATCAAAATGGTGCTTAGGCACACTTAGTCTGAAAATGTTGTCAAGCACCATGCTATTTCAGACAAAGAAATATTTTATAGTAATATCTTCTCAAAACTCAAGTCACTTTTAACCAGTAGTTTACAGTTATAAACAACAGGAACTCACATGCCTTTGGGCACTTGCGTCAAAAAGCTTTTAATGAGAAAAGGTCAACACACTGAGACCCAGCAAAGCACTGTTGATGCAGAAAAGTTTGTCATTTAGTCAGTGTTACAACGAACAAGAGTCATTTGGGAATGGCTCTGTCTTAACAATTCAACTACATCTTGGGGAAGGTCTCTGTCTTAACATTTCAACTGCATCTGTTCACATCCACTGGCACCGCAATACACAAAATGTCAGAAAAAGATTCTTTGTGGTAAAGGAAAATAAATTAGGGCTGAAAATTTGTAATATAGTGCTATTATTAGATTAATCTTCAGGGTAGACATTCACATGAAGAAAAATTCACAGGAAAGGGACAATCTGCCATAAAAGCCTTCTTGGTAAATAAGCAAAACATCAAATATCTGGGTCTGCTTGTGCCGTGCAGCAGAGCAGCCACAACACCAAAAAAACAAGGTGTAGGTTTGCCAAACCCCAGCTCAGCAGCCTTGTGTAAGACCAAAAAAAAAAAGTCTATATTTGGTCTTCTTTTGCCTATAGTTGCTTTCCAAAATGTCTTCATAATTTGTTTTGAGGGCTGGAGGCGTTATATTCTTGTTGATTTTAAAATATCTGCCAGTTTTCTTACAATCCTGCTCTGCTGTTAAGTACAAAGGCCGAACTTATGCTTACAGCTCACATATCATTTGCTTTTCTCTTTGCTGTGCCTTGGAGTTCATAGTAGCCTTTGATCTAGGTACTTGAAAAGTGACAAGTACATACGAATGGATGAACTGATCCATCAAGTGCAGTAACGCTGTATTGGTAGCCCACAGTCCATTCACGTCACTAATCCTTTCAGATTACTGGATTCAAAGTTTATTACTTTTATAAGTACTTCTATATTATTTTATACTGGTTATTTCTTAGCAAAGACAGGGCATTAAGAGATTGCAACATTGGCAAAATAAAACTTTCAGAAGTGAGGAAATAACACATTTGCATTTGCCCAGCTAGCCTAAATTTTGTCATGACACTTTGTGTTCAAATAAAGGAGAAAGGCAGGCATGCAAAGTTGCAGAATGAAGGATATTTGGGAAACCCCAGGTTTGGTACTTCCTAATTTCAAAGTGTTGATTTTCAGGAAGAAAGAGTCCATGATGAAGGCAACTGAAGATTGCAGCAGAACACACAGATACAAGGCTAAATTTGGGTTGGCTGGACAAAAAAATATTTGGCTTTTCCCAACTTCAGAGGACTTGATTTTCCACCTGAAAAAAAGAAGTGTGAGTTTCAAGTGTGCGTTGCTAATTTATTTTGTAAAGAAAGCCAACCCTGTTCACATGTAGCCACCTCTTCATCATCAAAGGGACATCAATGCTGACTGATTGTGACGGCTACACAGAGGCCAGCTGCTGGAGAATGCAGAGGAATGTTCTCACCACCAGCCACACACCTTCTCTCCAGTGGAGAGAACTGGTGGAAGAGGGGGCAGACAATGCTCTTAGAGTGGGGCAAAGGAGGGAGCCTTTCCCAGCCCCCTTTCCCTACAGAGCAGTTCCAGCATCCCTGTAATCTCTCCTGCTGTGCTGGATGCAGTGGAGCCATGAGCACACCGGCATTGGTTCCTGGTGCTGGCAAGCCGCCACCATTTCCGTGAGCTCTGCTAGGGAGAAATGGGAAACATCTCTGGAAAAAAAATGTTGTGAAGCAAAATAAATGTATTTTTTCTACACTAAGAGCTCTCTCCTTTTTCTCCTGCACACTTTTCACACAGCTATATTTCAAAGCCCTGCTGGAAACCCAAAGATGTTAAAGCTTCTCAGGATGAAGTAACAAGAACCTTTGATACTGAAATGGGTCAGGGTTGCCAGGTGTGTAGGTAGGCCAGCTGTCACCCCGATGATTAAAGAGAAGTAAGATACAGCCTACCACAGAGCTGTATCTGTGGAGATGAATTTCCTCCTACATTCCTGCTTTCCTCCAATGCATATTCATGTATGGCGTGCCCATTGCTGGTCCGGATTATTCCAAAAAAAGTGATACCTCTGACTTCAGGATGAGAGGATCCCTCAGCAGGTTTCTTATCTAGACTCCCTAAGTCAATCAGAATTTTAAATGCACAAAGCAAATGCCAAGTGTCTGCCACAGCAATTACAGGAACTAAAAAAGAATAATGTCACGTAATAGCACATTTCTATCTCAAGAAGCTTTGATGTTAGGAAACAAAATACCCAAGGACAGCTATTTTTCTAACTGGTTCATCTTTGGGGGTTGCCAGAGGAAGGTCTTTTTTGCCTCCCAGACCACCACAAAGTTGAGACATGGAGAACAAGTGATCGTCCACATGACTCTTCTGTGAAAGTTCAGGATTTTCCAAATGGCTGTTTACAGTTACATGTTCATTCATTTTTCCAGTCAGTGAGCATTACAAAAATAAAGGACAGAAAAACAGAGGTTATGCTAATAGTTCCCAAGTGACTATCAAGAGCACGCAGCTTCAGTCTTTGATGCAGACAACAGTAGTTTTTCTTGGGAAGCAAAGGGAAAACACAGCCCAGCTTTTTGAAATTGCGTATAAGACAACTATTTGTAAAATTTTTAAGATTCTGTGAATTATTGGTAGCATTAATCACATTGTCCAACAGATAACAACTGTAATAGTTGTAGTGAGGTAGTAAAGAATTTTCCAGCCAAGCTGAAAAGCTCTTAGGTGAGCAAAAACATCTGTGACATAAAACAAATTCATTCAGTTGAAGAAGCAGTATCAAATGTCTGACCTTATGACACTCAGACATATTCTGACATTTAGACTGTTTTCTTTTTTATTAGATATTCAGAAAAAATCAAGTAAAATTAGTAAAATTCTGTATACATGACTGAATACTGAGAAAGATGGCCTATATTACCACTCTCTAGCATGATTCAGTGACTAATCCAATATGTAGCATTGCTCCAGCAGTGATAGAATAAATTATACCTTACTTCCTCATTGGGATGTTAATTATAGATAAGCTGTTCATCAACAGTAAATACAACAACACTGCTTTGTGATTTCTTTTGTACCAACCTCAACTTCTGAATCAAACTTAATACAGATAGAGAAGCCATGCCAAAATGAAAGCACTCATGGACACAAAACTGTACCGTTGGACAAAAGCACAGATAGGACAAGAGGTAATGGCCTCATGTTGTGCCAGATGAGGTTTAGACTGGATATTCATAGAATCATCGAATGGTTTGGGTTGGAAGGGACCTTTAAGATCATCCAGTTCCAACCCCCATGGAACAGGATGGGCAGGGACACCTCTATCGGAGAGCCCCTCGAGTCACAGACGTATCCTCACAGAGGTAGAGTCAGTGCTCACTTTATTGTGCTTCCACACGTTACTTTACACTCACAGTCTGTGTTCACACGCTACAAGTGTAGATATAATTGGCTACTACATGCTGTTCATTTGGTATATTCTCTATCTTAATTGGTTATAAGTTTCTGTCCATGCGCTGTTACCTGATACCCTGCAGCCCCCCTTCTTTTGCAGCTAAAACCTCCTGTTCCACATTCTCTTTCTCATCTATCAACTAACATTCCATTTTCTCATAACATGCCAAGGTCACTGTATCTTTGCCGTTTGGCAAGTAGGCAGGGTTGTGCATACAGGCCTCAAGGATCACAAAATGCCCTGATTCTTCTAAAATATTTTCTACACACCTTCCACCAGACCAGGCTGCTCAAGGCCCCATCCAACCTGGCCCTGAACACTTCCAGGGATGGGACATCCACAACTTCCCTGGGCAAACTTTGCCAGTGCCTCTCCACCCTCATCATGAAGAATTTCTTCATAATGAATAATCTAAATCTTCCCCCTTCCAATTTAAAACCATTCCCCTCATCCTGTCACTACTTGCCCTTGTAAAAAGTCCCTCTCCGGCTTTCTTGTGTAGGTCCCCTTCAGGTACTGGAAGGCCACTATAAGGTCTCCCTGGAGCCTTCTCTTCTCCAGGCTGAACAAGCCCAACTCTCTCAGCAAAGTGCTCTGGCCCTCTGATCATCTTCATAGCCCTCCTCTGGATGGGCTACGAAGTAATATCAGGAAATATTACTTCATTGAAATGGTTGTCTAGCATTGGAATAGGCTGCCCAGGGAAGTGGTAGAGTCACCATCCCAAGTGGTATTTAAAACATGTGTAGATGTGGCGCTTAGGGATATGGTTTAGTGGTGAAGTTGGCAATGTTAGGTTATAGTTGGACTCACTGTTCTTAAAGGTCTTTTCTAATCTAAATGTTTCTGTGATTCTGTCTTTGTTAGAAACCTTCCTGCATAAGTCTCACTATCTTTATCATAATACGTCACACGCCAGTTCACCCTATATTTTTTCTGCTTTCCAAAGTAAGTGAAAGACAATCACTTGGAATGGAAGGACCTTTGATATGTCCGTTCTTATGTTCTTCTACATATACTTCTTCCCATTAGGAGTTTATGTCATTCTGCTGAAGTGAACTTCATCAAAAGGAGGACTAGGCTCCTCATATTTAATCACTTAATTTTCCATGCCATATAATTTACAACAGATTTGGTACAAAACTCAGGGAAGTTAATGTGAGGTTTTTTCTATTTCTCCATCAGAGATCTTAAACACTTTGTTGTCTGTCTAAATGTTCACCTGCAAAACTGCTTCCTTGGAGTCATGTCTTTTTCATTCATTTGCATTCAAAGACCCACTGGAGAAGCTCATTCCAATTCTGTAGCTTTCCTATATTTTTCTCTTTACCCTATTTCCCCATTTCCACAGAAATGTAGCTTGAGATGTTCTTTGTTGCTCCCATCTCTTTCTCGATTGCATCATGCATCCTTCCCAAACTCTTGTCACGCACATCTCCAATATAACAAGGTGGTACTATAAGAGCTACCCGGCTTTCTTTTCTTATTCATAGTGGAATTTCCTCCCCCGCCACCACCTATATAGGTAAAAAGTCAAATGCTTTGCAGAAACCTCCACTCTCCAGAGTTACGAGGTACCACAGCCAAAGGAAAAATACCAGCACAATATCTTCTGGACCTGAACTGTTCTTGGCAACAACTGCACAAGCAATACTGTGTCATTGTGCTTTGCTGTACCTAAACCGACTCACACAGGACCATTTTCGCTCTCTCTGTAACCACTGCACTTGTTGATCTGCAAACCGAATTGTTTTCCCATGCATAATGGAAGGATGACTCTGTTTTGTCAAGCAAACTGGCTGTCTCATCTAAAAGGTTATTCAGGCAAAATGTTGAGATTTTGTTGCAAATATCTGAACTCAAAAGAGACATTAAGGAGCACCAAATGAGAACAATCAAGGTCACTAAGGACAGGCAATATCTCAGCCATCTTCCCACATGAAAGACAGTGGTAAGACTAAAGCCTCCAACATAAATAGCTGTGGAGTTTGCCAAGAACACTATATGCTGTGACAAGCTAAAAGTGAATTTCAGGACTGTTATCTAATGCACTGCAAACGAACAAACAGGTATTGCTGTGTGCTGAAAAAAATCACTTGTAAGGCGTATAACACTTCAGGATGAAAGGTGCTCTCTAACTGTGATATACTGTGTCATAAATGTTTTTTTAGGATATAGGATGTAGAATTCGTTGGCATTGGGGCCTAAAATTGATAGAGAGTTATAAATACTTCAAATACAATTGTATTTTTAAACAGGAATGTATATTAAATATAGTTTATTAAACATGCATTGCAGAACATCCAGCAGGTTACAAATAATGATAACTAGCCACTGGAAGAAGGTAGTTGTGTTTTCACTCACTTGAAGTATTAAAATAGAGATGATAAATTTCCCATCACCACCAGCAGCTATAAGCAGGAATCATTCAGTGAAATTCCAAGGCTTATGTTACCTAGGAGGCCAGCCAGAATCACCGTAATGATCCCTTCTGGTTTTGAAAGCTCTGAATACTATATGTAATCCCTGTAATTAATCTAGCTCCATAGGCTTCTGTTTACGAGTCAGTTATTTTGGCTGTCTGTATCAGGAGAAATAACCAGTTGCAGCCAGTCAGGGTTTATTGAAAGTAGCGAATTGCTATTTGGAGTGGAGTCTGTTTCTAAGAAGCCTGCTGTACAGGCCTGTGCTCTTTGGAAACACTGAAGCTGATCTCTATGACACATCCTATTTGCCGAAAGTTTACGGTAGATTGACTCATGCAGTTCTGTGTTGTGCTTTGTTTAAAATACTATTTTTTTTTGGTTGAGTGGTAGCTGTTTCAGTGGTTACCTTTTGGTTTGATGGTTTGTTTATATAGGGCAGAGAAAGTTTACCCAAATTACGAGCAGTTGCCAGTACTGCCTGAAGAAAAATGTCATCCTGACATTGATTTCTTTTGGGAATGAATCATGCAGCTATGTAACTTTAGCAGTGCTGCCTGTCTAGATTTGTGATCTTTTTTCTTTCTTTGAGTACAAAGTTTGTCACTTGAAACAATGTGTGATGTCTCGTCTTAAGCATATTTATAGTTTCCCTCTGTTTACTAACAGTTCTGTTCTGTGTGTCACTCGTGCCTGGCATATGCATCATCAGTAGTTCCACTTCAGTATAGAAACCTGTAATTTCACTTTATATTTTGTCCATATGCATCATTTTTGTGGCTACGTTTTCTCCATGATGGGGCATTACACGGAGGCCTTCTTAATGATAGAAACATAATGTGTCCCAAATATAGCACAGTACAGATAATTGTAGACAGGAGTTTAGGGCTATTTTTGGTTTTGACAATTAATGACTGTCTGCACAAAAGTTTTAATGCATTGCGTCATATAAAAAACCACCAACAGAAAACCAATGGCACATTCTTTTGGAGAGTTCCCTTGAGCTCAACTAATCCAAAGAAAATCAAAATGGCCAAATCTTTAAATCAGCACAAATAGGATACCTAAGTAATGAATACAACTTTATAGATTTCTTCAGGTCAGATCCTGCTTACTTGAAATGTCCCACTTAGGAGGAAAGGGATGAGGAATCCCATGGGGAGCAAAATCAAAACAGTAGATGTTTCTAGTCTGGTTGTAATCCCATGCAATTAGAATAACAGATAAATGATAAGTTCTCATTTTCTCATCCCTACTTTCTTTTTACAATTGCTTGATTCCTTTGTTTCCTTGTTATATTACTGTGTGTCCCTGTTATTTACGATTTATGAAGTGCTGGTTGATGCAAATCTTTGAAGATATAAAGCCATCATTTTAGCCATGATGTTTAGGAGCTCTAGTCAATGAACCTCAACTCTTGCCCTTTGCTTCTTTGAGAGAAGGCAGCTCAGCATTCAGTTTGTGTCTCCACCGCCCTCCTCACCACAGCATGGAGAGACACTCACTGAACACGTGCCTGTCCGCATGGCATAGCATGACAGCAGGTACAGTCATCGCATCTGAGGGAGTCGACACTGAGGACACACTGGCATCCACACACAGGGAAAGACTCACAGTTACTGACTCATTCCCTACCACAGATTCTCCTAAAGGAAAACACACGCTGTCTGTGAATCTCTTCCCAGTGCTAACAGGCAGTAATTCACTTCCAGATCAATTCAGTCTAGAAATTTAAAAACAAACAAAACCAAAACAAAACTTATCACAGAAAAGAGGCCAGTTCCAGCTGGTGAACTGGCATAGGCAGCATCGAGCTGGATGCCAGTCTAAATGCACTTCCAGTGCTCATCTGTACCCTTCGGAAATTGGCTTCCTACCTCTGTGAGCAGGCACCATGCCATCCTGCTGCGTGGGTACTAGGGTGGGCTGCCAAGCAACTATACGTATGCACTGATGGTAGGCAAGAAGAACATGAATCCAAGGCCAGGAATGTAGATGCAACAGCATGGCTGGAGCTTCAGATTCAACGGTTAATGAACCATGTCAACAAGCATGAAGCTGGAATCACCACCGAGATCAGCCAAAACTGTGCGAAGTCATTTTATCACCAGGGTATCAGGACACATACTGCACAAGAAAAGAAGAGGGTGGAGAGGAAAGGGAAGAGCAATTGGAGATTTCTTAATGATGGGTTGGGCATTCAAGCTCTATCCACTCTTTGCATAGTCCTTATTCTTTTGATTAAGGTCATTGGTCTTTGGAAGAAAAATACCTGGTTTGTGATGCAACACTGAAGATGCTTTCCATGGCAAATTTCTTCTGTGCTATAAAGCCAAAGACTAGTTAATATTAGAGGCAATCTCTTAACATTAACCCAGCTTCTCACAAGTTCAAGTTTATTTTTAACTGCTTCTGGCTGGTTATGTCTCAAGACTTCTGCCACAGCGTTGGGCAAAAACCTACCAGGATCTACTGCTTCCTCCCAGCACATGCGACTCTGACCAAACTGCAAACACCTAACAGATTGAGGCAATTTCCTGTCCCTTAAGAGTGAGAATGACTGTGAACCCCATAATTAAGTTGGAATCTCCAAAACCCCTGGAGAAATGACAATGCTACATGTTGTAGTCCGATGCTGTCCTTGGAACTGATTTAATGTTACTTTTAAACTCATAAATTCTTTAGAACACTGTCATAAATGCCCACACATTAAACAAAACCATACACCAAATTTTAGTGATGAGAAATACTGTGCTGATTTATGAGCCTTTCTTCTATATCTATATTTATATTGCTGTAGCCAGAGATTAAACAGCAAAGCGCCCAAGCAGATGTCACTTTCTGTGTGGGGATGAGACAGACAAAAACTTGAAGTTTGGAAAAATGCTGCCTTGTAGAAAAATGTTGAAAACTCAGCAGTTCCCCAACAGTTCCCATTAATGGCAAAATAATTACTATTCAGAAATCTTTTTATAAGCCCTGTAGCTTAATTTTTTCATTGCCAGGGGTGGCTCAGCAGTAGTTCCAAGTGATGCGAATTACTCCAAATTGTAGAAGTCACAGCAGTCCTTTTATCTAGTCTGTGCTAGCCCTGTACTTTATATGTCAAACTACTGTTGAGCTAAAACCCAGCCATAATGACACCACACTGTATACTTGGATAAATATCCACAATTCAGAGAAATATAGTGGGGACTCGAATCCAGCCTTCTAGTTTCCAAATCACAAGTCAAAAGCTCCAGAGGCGCTCACAATAATCAGAATTGTCCAGAAAAATACTTCCATTTTTTTTCTTTCTTCATTACACAAGTTGTAAAAAGTCTAATTCATTAGCATGTTAAAAAAATCCCAAACCAAACAGCTTTCTGAGTAGGGACTGAGTGAAGGTTTTTTTGTCCTTTCATTTTGTTAGGCTGTCTAGGAGAAAATATGCCCTTCCTCCCTGTCACTAACAAACAGTCTGGTGGACAATAACTAGGAAGGTGGGAGAATGAGGCTCAAAATTTTCTTTTTTTTTGCCAGCAAGACACCCACTCAGACATGAACCCAACATTATGATACACAATACGCAACACTGTGCATCCCCAGACAGCAAGGAAGCAACTCATGAGGTAAGACAGAGTTCATTGAGAAGGGCAGATGTCTTGAGACACATTTGGTAGCAGCGTTCAGGCAGTGATCAGGGCCAGGAGCTCTGAGCAGCAGGTCAGCCCCTTTGGAGCAGTGAGCAGTTATTGTCATCAGTGATGCTGCTCAGCAGCACTGCACAAAAAAAAAGAAACCTGGAATGCCTCTTTTAGTCTACGAACATATTTTCTGATACCTACAGGCTAAATGGGAGGTCTTCATGCTTCCTCTGGCTTCCTCTGGATCCTCCTCTTCTCATTGTGTTTCCCTCTCTCTAGCTTCCTCACACTCTTGCCTTCCCATTTTCCTGGATGAACTCATAAATGCTCCAGGGCAAGTAGTGGCCTCCTGGTTTGCCAGGGTGACTTTTGAAAAGTGCTGAAGGAATTGCTAAAAGCAGTTTGGCTCTGGCTCTGTTTGGAAAGGGTGGCAGAGTTTGAACTAAAGAAGGAGAAAAGGAAAAACTAAGTAATTCTAAATCTACAAAATCTATAAATTCATGTGTTCAAGTAGAAGATCAAACAGGTAATGCAAGAATGCTAGGACCAGGAGACTCAGATCCTGTAGGACTGATAGAGCTTGTACTTTGAAGTGTTGTCATTACTCTGTGTGATAAACAGGTGTGTGATCCACAGGCCAGCACATCACCTAGGTACTACTTACTCATTTGCATGTTTTACCCTGGACACAAGCTTAGTGTCTGCCATCTCTTGAGACTCTGTCTCCCACCCAATGCACGGCTTTCTGCAGCACACTCCACACGTTTCATCACTTCGTGGAAGGGTTGTGAGCATGTTGGCAAGCAAAGCAGAGATTTGCATTAATACAAGGCTTCATATAGGGCTCTGTCTGTCTGCATTTCAAGGTTAGTGACATATCTGTTCTCTTAAATGTATTAAAGAGAGCAGGATCAACCTTTTTCAGTTTGTTGTGGTGGGGAATATGCTTGTTCTCATGAGGTAACTCATGCACATCCTACCCACTAATCCATAAACTTAGAAAGCAGACTCAAAATCTGCATGCCAGTTCTATTCCAGTTCACAGCAGTGTGTTTAGTTCTACTTCTAAATATAACTACTTTCATTAGCCATACAATCCTCTGTTTATCACTTACGTGATTTTTTTTTTTGGGGGGAGGGTAGGGGAGAAGAACCTTCTAACTAGAATGGGAAGAGCATAACTGAGCTGGACAGAAGTGTGTTACTAGGCAGAACATTACACTTGGTTCCTACTTCTGCAGCCCAAAATAACAACTCTCCAAAGAGCATGGGGGATGTTAAAACTCCAGAGTCAGAACTAAGCTCTGAGGCTCAAGACATGATGTGATCTATAGGAAGAGAGTGAAGAAGAACTCAAAAAGACAAAAATGCCTGAGATAAGAACATAAAAATCCAAGGCTGGGTACATGCCCATAATCTTTCCTGTGTAAACAGTTAAATTTGTGTCAGAGAGCAGCATGTTCAGTTTTCTGAAGAAGATATGTTTCCCAGAAGGAATTACATAAATATTTATGAAAATGAAGCAGGAAATATTTTCCCAGGGTAGGACACTGTTCAGCACTGCATCAGGTCAGCAGAAGCCGGGGTTTATTTTGTCAGTCTTTCCCTGGAACTGAATCATTGCCCTCTTGTTTGCAAAAATCTGTTCTGACACAGGAAGAGGCTGCACTTAGATAAACACAATTACAAACCACACTGAGTATTTCACTTTCTATTGCATCTTGTATGCATATGTGAATGCCTTACTCTTTTGGACAGATTCTCCAAGTGATTGCATGGAAAACAATAGCAATAGGTAACTACTTCAGGCCTCTCAGGAAGGTTAATACCATATGAATAAAGTCAAAAGTACCTCGGTAGGACTGAGAGCCTGCAGAATCTCTGTTAGAGAATTAGTCACAATGAAAGTGTTCACAATAAATTTATAAATCATTGACTATGAGTGAGGAAATTCTTGTGAAGTGCAAAAGTTAGAAATGCAAAGTTGCAATACAGTGCAACCTGAGTAAGCAGAAGTTGCAACAACTGAGGGCCCATGAAGAATGGGGTACAGCGTTTAGTACTGCACTTCATCAAGTGTCCAGTAGCTCTTTGAATCTGTGGTCTGCAATCCAAGCTCCTTCTGAGATTTCAGTGCTGACCAGCCATTCTGCTTCCCAGCTGTCTCCAAATCGCTCGTGCCTTGCAGCAGACATTTCCAACTGGTATCCGAGTCAGCTTTTCTCTTTGAGGATTAAAGGTTGAGGGAGATAAGGGTGGCAAAGAAGAGGTAGGCGTGTCCCAAGAAGAGGCTGTAAGCCCTAAAGGAGACCTCAGGCTCTTCTAGAGTGTCATTCCTATGTCAAACCAGGGAAGGTTCACACTCATTTCTCAAGATACCCAACTCAAACTCACTAGCAGGAAACCAAGGAGGTCATAATTTATAGGGAAACATAGATTTCTGCACTGCTGAGGTTGATGAAGCTCATCAAATAGCCAACAAGAATTCTCTAAAATCATTAGAGTCCTACAAGATCTGTTTACTGAACACAGAAACAAGGAGATTTTGTCCTTATTTTGATTCTTTTCACGAATTATTTGCAGGCATATTAATGTCTAGTCATTGTTTATATCTCACTCAGGAATAATAACCGCTGGAGACTGTGTTTGCGGGCTCTACTAGTCACTGCGTGGTGTCAAAACCAAAAATGACATTTTACAAAATAGCCCTGGGATTACTTTCCTCCCTACGCTTGGCAAGCCATGTTACTGCTTTTCCTCTTCCACTCTCTCTAAGCTTTACCAGCGTGACTGATGTATGACAGGCTAAAACACTCCAAATCATCATGGCCTTTGATACCAGAACTGTAACCATGCAGGATAAAAAAGCAGAGAAATATTGTATATTTTTCTTTTTTAACTTCAGATACCCCCAGATTTATTCAGTATAATATGGTAAAAGTTCTCCTTAATTCTAAATTTGGGTTAGAAAGGATGCCAGAAGACTCTTAGCGTTTCTTGTTGAATCAGCCCGTGGTTATAACCAGCATGCATTAACCTGGAGTTCAATCAAACGACCCAGGATGCTACAAATTATTAAAATTCCCTATAGTTCTGGCTACCTTTTGACAATCACTATTTCAGTATGTGGTCTGTACTTGGTACAGACTATTGACATTTAACTAGCAATGTCTGAAGAACAAGCAAGTGCAGGTAATACAAATTACCAAAGAAGTACTTAGACTCCAAGGAGGCAACACACTAAACAAAGGTTACCTGACTACTACTCAACTCAAAGCAACCAAATCTGTCGGGATTTTCTTTTGTGTCTTCTCAGGATTTCCTTCTAATACCCTAGGAAATATTTGCTTTATGTCTTTTATGTCTGGACAACACTGCTTTGTTTTTGTCAACAGACATTCTTCTAAGCCCATCTCTATGAGAATTAACATGCACAATAGGCATGTGTCTCATTAAATCTCCATCACCGATGAAGGTGCTTGAAGATTTTTCAATTAAACTAGTTTGATAAATACCTATTCACCAAACCCCAAGGTTTTTCTGCTAGTATATCACTTTTGACAGATTGTCTCCTAAGGTAGGTTTCCTAGCTCCAAGACAGGATTTCTGGCCCAACATAAAGGAAGACATGACTGATTAGCAAACAGCCTTGTAATAAGACAATATAACCTTAAGGCTTTAGTGCAAACACTGGTTTGAATTGGTCAGAAAACAAATTTGAATCTGGACCTCCTACATTTTAAGCAAGTGCCTTCATTACCAAGTTCTTGGATATATTAAGCTTCATTTTTCACGTTGTGTTTAGTTTTTCTGTGATTTTTAGGGAGGGGAAAAAAAAAAGTAGAGTCTTGGTTTCTTTTCTAATGTTCAATGAGAACATCTGAAAATTATTGGAGCAAGTGCAGTACTGGAAAAATTTTCCCTGCTTAGCCCTGGTCAGTGACTGAACTGGTTAAAGAAATGTTTTCCTCTGTCACTTACACTTGCCCCTCTTTATCCCTGATAGATTACAAAGAAGTCACTGTAAGTCTCTCAGTTCTGTGGAACAGATAGCATCATTTCCGTCTCTTTGGCAACATTTTCCAAAATTCCTCCTCCAAAGCTAAGGACACTAGCTTCCCACTCCTACGCTCTCCACTCTTGCTCTTACATTGACCTTCTGTTCACAAAATGGAAAGTGAAGAGAGGAAAAAGATAAATAAAACAGATTTACAGTGTACAAGTCAGAGGCACAGTGCCTGAGGTAAATCACAGAGGAATAAGTTTATTCCTGGTACAACTCTATCCATCGACAACCCTGGCTTTCTCTTTCTTCCCCCTCTAGCTGTGGTGTATCCATTATCAAGGTCACATTCAAAGGTGTTAGTTAGATGACATTCTTTAGGAAAGAGACCACTATTTATTTCTGAAAAGTACTGTATTCAGTTTAACAAAAAAAAAGTTTTCAAAAGTGGGACAGTCCGTGACCAGGATAGAAAGCAGGAGGGAGAGGAGTGTCTTGATCCCTCTTGGGACTTGAAATCAAAGGCTTTCTTCAGTCTTTAAGAAAACATATTTGCTTGTACATCAGTGTTGCTACTTTTTCTGTCTTACCAAAGGCTGAAACGTGGTAGGGATAAGAAACTAACAGTCTCTTAAATAATGAGGAAAGCTTTTATCATAGGAAATACATTTTTTGTCTAGAATGGAATGTAAACATGCACTCTCACACATTAGGTAGTTCTAAAGCATAGTTCAGCTTTTTGAGTAGCCGTCTCCTTCTTTGTGTCAGAAATTCCTGGAAAGACTGCAAATACTCATCTGCCCTTTATTTGCGACCTCGGACACTCTGCTGGTTATAATTTTTTTCTCTAAGGGAAAGCTAGAGGTTTTTTCCTAGGAACAGATTGCACATGGATGGATATCTACCACAGCTCCATCCAAGAGGACATATGGCGGGGTTGCATGCTATCTGTTCTGCCATCCAAGAGGTCATCTACAGCTGGTTTCAAAGTCCAAACACCCAACTGAAAACCTGACAGCTACATTATGTGGATTTGAACCGGCAGGAGCTTCCTGGACAACCTAAAGATGATGTTCCACTGGGACCTATGCTATACCACTGTCCTGATACATGGTCTCTTCCAGTTAGCAAGTAGAGAAGAAAGGTGGTATAGGAGGAGATACTGCAGTCATTTAAGTTTATCCTACTCTATGGCTTCTCCTGAAGTCTATCCTTCTGCACTGTGTCTACCAATATAATCTGGGCTTCTAGCAAGAATTGGGGAGCCATGCATAAGCATAAAATGGTCATTTGTGGGTTTGTGGCTCAAACACCTATTGGTAACATCAAATTCTCACTTGTTATTCTGGGGACTATGAGTATGTGGCACCCAAAAGGTGTGAAATAGCAGCAGTGACTTCCTTCGACAGCAGACTGGCAGATTGTCCATCATCACCATCAGTCTTCTTGGAGGAAAGGTTTTGTGGAAAAGTCTCTCTACAAGTTACATGGAGTCTGTATTAAACTTCCAGCACAAAACCAGTCACAAGTATCCTGTAACGAATTAGTTAACTTGGATACAATACTGAAATCTTTTGTCTCTTCAGTAAGTGAAAATCTGGGCATGACAAGTCAGTGCCGAAAGGAAAAAAAAGAAGACAAAACAGTTATCCCCATATATTGAAGAAATTTTCCATGGCAAAAGCAGCTAAACATCTCACAAATAAGAGATAAATTGGAATAAACAGCTGTCACTGTTAAATAAATATCCTGGATAATGTGCAGGACAGAAATAACTACAGTATCATCAGACTCCTTTCTTCACTTTATTTAGCTGTTCTTGCATGTAGCTCCAATCTTTGTACTGCTTCTGTTAGCGGAGCATTTATTTTTGAATCAGCTGCATTTGTTAAGACTGTAACAACGAAAGGCATTTCCTGAGAAGCTGCAAGGATGAGCAGCAAGAAAGAACAACAGCTAAGGAAATATGGGACCCTAGTAGTGCTTTTTATCTTCCAAGTTCAGATTTTTGGTTTTGATGTTGACAATCGACCTACAACAGACGTCTGCTCGACACACACAATTTTACCTGGACCAAAAGGTGAGGAATACCAGGTTGCTAATGCTGAGATCAGTACCGATAAAGGATGATTTTATAAAATAGAGACATGGAGAGTTTGTGGCATGGGTTGGGGATGAAAGATGTGAATTATTGTGGACTGTACAAGCATCTAAAAAAGTGGAACTGTGATGGGGGAAAGTAATGAAGCAAGGAGATTTGAATTTAGTTTCAGGAACATTACCACACCATCTTATATGTTAGAAGTATCTTTTTGCATTTTTCTCCAGCCACATAAATCTTCTCTTAATTCTTGTAACCAGTACAGCTAGCAGCCATTAACTGAGTGACTTTGTCTAAAAGTAGGCACCTATTATGAACTGTTAATGGTTCACTTTGCACCTATAGGTAGGGAGATACATGCAATATTTAAAATGACTGAACTGCCATTGTTTCCAAATGGTTGCTTGTAAACACAGCTCTGATGCATTCATCAGACCTAATCCAGCAGCTCCTGGTGAATTAAATAGCACCTTCACTACAGATTTCAATAAAATCTAGATCAGCTCTGGCATGTACAGCTCTTTTATCTTCAAAACAGTTTGCAAATATCTGAAACTGAATTTTCTGCATTAACTTACTTTTTGTGCAACACCACTAACATCAATGGAATTGCCTGGAGGGTATCTCAGCCAAAAATTAAGTCCATGACATACAAATCTATCTTTTGGTGACAGATCTAAACCATATATTCTATACTATGGCTATTGCAGTTCAAACTATCGCTTTCTTTTTAGTAATTCATTGTATTTTTCCATAGGCTACAGACTGAGAGAAAAAAATGCAACTGATTTAAATTTTAAGCAGAAAAAGATTATCAAGTCAAAGGCACTGCTACAGACTCATTTGTTTTCATGATAGATTATTCAAATGCATGTTGCTTAAAGGACCATTTTTAATCAGCAGGTTAATTTTTTTTTAATTACAATCCAAGCTGAACCTTTTGCTGCCACAGCATAAATGCAGAGAGATGTAAAAATTCCCAAGGGAGCTAGTGGGAGTTTGTTTAGTTAGTATCTGAATAATGGCAGGCTGGAGAACAAAGTTTGACAGAATTGTGTTTAACAAGTCACAGGCTAATGAGGTGGTCTGGTGACAGCATCGAAGTAGCTGGGACTCCAGCTGTTTTCTGTGGTTTAGCTTGCCTAGGGAGCATTTAAAGGTTAGACATTATGGTTCTTTGCAAGTGTTATACTGAGAAAGTCAGGATTTAGTCATTACTAGTTGTTCTGCCTCCTGGCTGACACCAAGACACAAGTGGAACCAAACAGTATAACGGCACGGTCCTCACTACTACTCTAAAAATAGATTACCATGCTTAAGATCTGTGACTGATAAAAGGAATATCAAATAAATCACCTCCAAATTACCGGCTCACATCCACTGCAGGTCATCAAATGTATTTTGTAGTCTATGTGGTATGATCTTATAGAATAATTTCAGTTCCTACCAGATCTGAGCTCGTCCAGGACAATCACAAGTGGCTCTCAATGGTACTGGTTGTTTTGACTGACAGAGCAGGTTGGGTGTGTGAACTACCCTGTTACTCCTCAGGCATCCCTTGCAGTCAAGGATGAAAAATGAAATATAGTAGGACAAAGTCTGTCCTGCTGACAATTTTCCTCAATCTATCTCACGTCTACTGACTCAGAGCACATGATCCCCAGCCTCAAATCACAACAGAACCACAGGCAACATTTTTCTGCTCAAACCTTAACCCTAACAATGGACAAGTCTCTGACAAAATTCTGTAGGTTTTAGTTTCTGTGCTATATCTGTTGTGACTCTTTTACACCATTGTCCCCAAAATGGGTTTTGACCCACCCTGCACAAGTTTCAACCCCACCTCCATCTTCTAAGCATCTTCAGCTATGGTAAAACACAGTGGTGCTCCCACAAGACGGATCTGCTGAGCTTGCATGTGACACTGGCCAGCTTTTGCTACCACAACAGGCCAAATTCCTGTTGTAGCAACCTCCTCCTTCCATTTGAACATGATGGTGTCTAATGGACCAAAGCAACTAGAAGTGAGAGGAATTAAAAGGTATTCAAAAGCTGTAAAACTTCCTACACTGTCCCACCTCGCCTATCCCAGCACAAGGCACAAATTGTCCTGTAGGTCCAGTCTGTGGGCTATAGGTGAGATGGCTCCCGGTGCTATGCAGCAGCAATACAGCTATTCCCATCGCACAACAGAATGGAGAAAAGAAAGCTGAGGGAGAAGTGTGGTTGCTTAGAGAGTTTCCGAATTTATAACCCTTTAATTCCTGCACTGTTGGAAGTTGCATTACTGACTTCATCATTCACAGTTGCTACAGGAGCAAAAACCAGATCTCTGCATGCTCACCCTGAAAATCACCTTTGCAAAAAGGGTAATCTGTTGTGAAAATTAGCTATTTCTTGTACAAGCTACGTGTAACCTGTCCCAAGTTAATTTGTGCAAGCCAAATTCTTCCCCTTCAGAAAAATACTCTTTGTTACGCTCAAATCTGAGGTATCACAAGAGAAGTATGATATGAGTGATGGGATAAAAAGGAAGGGAAATTCCAGGCTGATTATCAGGAAGGTCTTCAAACCGGTTGTAACAGTGCCACCAGCTCTGAAAATGCATGAGGCAAAACTGGAAGCCTTTGTGTATAACACCAAGAGCTAGAAAATACTCTGGAAGGATGCAGTCTCACAGGAACAGAGGAATGCAGTAAATGTAAGCTTTTTGCACTTTCCATTGCAATGGCAGAAGTGAGTCTGAATTAAACTTCTCAGTATTAGAAATGAACAGGAGTTTCAGTCTGACCTCTGGTGGTTCTGCGTGATGCAAACCAGACGCCATGCAATCCCCTTCATCTGCTGCTTTTCCATCACTGATGCAAGTAAATGACTTGTTGAAGCTTGTTTGCAAAGAAAAAAGGGTAAAAAAGAACAGGAGAAAAGCAAAAGCCGGCACTCCTCTCCCAGTTTTGTTTTCTAGGCACTGGTCAGGCCTCTTCTGAAAAAGAGTGGCTTCTTTTTACTGAATGTAGTCCTAGTGCAACGGTTGTCTTATTCTACCTTCATGAAAAAACTTTTGAGGTACACAGGATGCTGGCTTACATAACAGTTAAAAATAGAAACGTGTGAGTTAATTTCTAGGACCCTTACTGAAATAGGCTAGGAAACAAACAAGAAAAGAAAAGAAAAGAAAAGAAAAAACATATGCTTTGGACCATAACAGATTTTCAGTATTTGAACTAGAGATTTTTGGTATTTGATCTGAGATGTTTGGGAACAACTTGGTCTTAGCTGGACTGCTTTGGCACAGGACCTCTGAAAATCTGCATTAGGTAACAGTGATCCACAGCTGAGCAACTAGAGCCATAAAGGCCAAGTTCTGTACTCCCTCAGCTTCTTGGGTCCAAAGCAAAGCAGATCAAGCATAAACAAAAGAGTGAATTTCCAAGACCAGCCAAGTGCTTGTCCTAACAAAACTAGTCATGGCCTTATTGCTTATTTTCCACCTTTCCAAGCTTGGAGGCAGGCTGGCTGTTGCTGCTGCTGAGAGAGGAACTCGTTCTGTGGGGAGGCAGCAGCTAGCATGGTGACAGCGAAAGCAACAATTGTTGGTCCATGCCTTGGCAGCAGCAGAAACACCAGGTTCTGTGCCCCTGGGCTCTCGCTTCGACTGGTGTCCTGGCTTTGTCCTTTCCTGTAGCCTGTTTTCAACCTGGAGACTGCAAGCTCAGTTTTGTCTAACCCGCAAAAGAAGTTTTAAATAGGTTGTTGACATTGATGAGATGGGAACTGATCTAGACTGAGTAAATCAATAAGCAACAACACGAGGGCAAAAGCCTGACTCCTAAACTCCCATTAAAAGCATAAGCAGGAGGAGAAGACGGCAGGGGTGGGGGCTGGCTCTGCAGAAGCGTGAAGCGTAGCAACAGCTGATTTCACGTGGATTCCTGGGAGCTCAGAGTTTCAGAAGACTGGTTCTAGATCTTGCTATCTGTCCCAGGTCCCAGCTCATTTCCTTTGAAATCCAGACACAGCAACTTCAAAGATTTTGAAACAAATCCAAGTTGAGAAACTGGAATGAGACGAAATCTGAAGAATACCGGGAATTTCCCATAGTAATTTAGATGTAAAATGTTTCCTTATTATTACTGACAAATGATGCTTATAAACTCTATGACATTGGCTGGCACCTCAAAATAACATTTACTGTGGTCTCCAGTATAGCTGTCCATTTCTCAGCTTTAATTTTGCTTACGCAATTCCACTCCTGGAAAATTTCAAAATCTCTCAGAAACCAGATATGCTGTTATCCACATTTCCTTCCAAAAATATAAAATAACTTACCACATCCTATAGACTGTTGAAACCTATAACTAAACCTCCCTCTTAGCGCTTCACGTTTGATCTGAAGAACCCTTTAATTTCAAAACATAATTCTATTTTTCACGTCTTTTAGACTTCCTCATTACATTACATTTCTGAAGTTTATCAGCCCGAGCTACAAAGCGTATGTTTGGGTACTTAAATACATAAATTCAAAAGATATTTGGTCTGTATTTCTTACCAGTGTCAGTCTGAATACTCACTGAAGCTACCACAATCAGTGGGTCTCTGAGATCATGTCAGAATGGCAGGGGAACAGACTGAGAAAATTAAATTGGGCAGACCAAGTGAAAAGAGAATCAGGAATAATTTAAATTATTTCTGTGTTATTAAAGAAATAGTGTACGTCTCAGTTATGCACAAAGTCTCACACTTTCATTAATTTGTATGGGGTTTTTGCCAAAAGGGGAAGCCCAATGTCTTATTCATCTCCCTCTCGAATTTTGTGGTCCTTCCTTCATCTTGTGCTGGCTCGTCTGTTTACTCATCAGACTTCTCACTGAGCTAGCTCAACTCACTCACTAAAATTGGCTACTTGCCTTATTGATGTTCCTCTGTTTAGTGAGTTAATTCCTTCAACACAGGGACAGAAGAGAGCTCAACGTCAGGCAGAAGGGAGGAAGGCATGCAGGCCAATGATGGGGGCTGAAGGAAGGAGGAGAAAAGATGGGGGAGAGGACACCATGTTAAATGGGAAAAAGATGTCAAGAAATCCTGTCCTCACCAGGCATACACAGCTTGAAAGCAAGAATCCCCTCTGCTATGGGAAATTCGCTAAGGATCTAAAAGACATTGGAAAGTGAAATTAGAGGAAACCTTGAGGCTTTCCATTGTCGTAGCTGTGATGTGCTGGTACACTGGAAGACTCTAGTCGCTTATTTTGTGGAGTCTGCAACTCCTTCTGGTGACAAAACTTCTCAACAGAGACTGTGCATGCACTAGTGCTGGAAAGGTTCACGGTGCTCAGGGTCACTCAGTGTCCACAGGCTGCAGAGCTAATCCTGTGGCTATCTGCAAGGCCATTCCGGGAGGGCAAGGTATTCAGTTGCTCCTGAAGGCAGCTCAAGGCTTCAGAATTATGCACATTTCCTTATTCGTTTAGTGTAAGTCCCAGGAGAAGCAGAAATCACCTGCACACTTCATACTCTTTCTGTGGAGGTGGGCGGGGTTCCTACACCACCTCAGGTGGGACTACGAGCATGAAAAGAGCACAGCAGAACCACATCAGGCATGACCAGAGGGTAAAACTATGTAACAGATTCCACACAAAGCCTTTGTGGTGGGATATTGCCTATGCCTAGATTGCTGAATGCATCCAAGGCAAGCAGTACAAAGCAGCCATGTCTATAACATCCTCTCCCACTACCACCCGTCGGCAAACTAGTTATGCCCTCGGGATTCTCAAGGACTTTTTGTCTGGTAGTGGACTGTTTTTTAGTTCAAAGTATCTGATGTAGGATGACTATTGTGCAATTGCCCAGTAAAAGTTGTATTTCTGTGATCTGAAAGGGTGGGGATGCCCTGGGGTGTGAAGGAAGGAATATGGAGCTGTAGTGTGTGCTAAGCCCACAGGCTTAGTGGTGAAGTAGAGGGAGCTACACTTGAAACAGTCCCACCCATACTGCAGGTTGGAAGAGGTCACTACAGTCAAGGATCTTTGCCCTTCTTTTGCTCCAGAGGAAACAATTTAATTGAGTCACTAAAAAAAAAAAAAAAAAGAGTCTTAGAGAGCATTAACTTTTCTGCAGTATTTCTGGTCAGGAAACAGGAACTAGAGCTGACCTGACATCATGACTTCCCAGCACACCTGGGGAAGTGTCTCAGTAAGACACTGCATGTACCAAAGGCAGTCTCTCAGAAGTGTTCTGAGTGAAAATATGAATATGCCAGATGAATATGAGCTGGCAGTCTGCCCAGGGGGCCAAGAAGGTCAATACCATCCTGGTCTCTGTCAGAAATAGTGTGGCCAGCGGGACCAGGGAAGTGATCATCCCCCTGTACTTGGCTCCGGTGAGGCCACACCTCGAATCCTATGTTCAGTTTGGGGGCCCTTACTACAAGAAAGACATTGAGGGGCTGGAGTGTGTCCAGAGAAGGGCGATGAAACTGATGAAGAGTCTGGAGCATAAGTCTCATGAGGAGCAGCTGAGGGAACTGGGGTTGTTTAGTCTGGAGAAGAGGAGGCTGAAAGGAGACCTTATCACTCTGCAGCTATTTTAATGGAGGCTGTAGCAAGGAGGGGGGCTGGTCTCTTCTCCCAAGTGATAGGACAAAAAGAAACTGCCTCAAGTTGCACCAGGTTTAGACTGGGCATGAGGAAAAACTTCTTCACTGAAAAGGTGGTCAAGCATTGGAAGAGCCTGCCCAGGGATGTGGTGGAGTCACCACCTCTGCAAGGACTTAAAAGACATGTAAATGTGCTTAAGGACATAGTTTAGTGGTGGCTTAAGCAGTGTTAGGTGTATAGTTGAACTTAATGGTCTTAAAGGTCTTTTCCAATGTAAATGATTCTGTGAGTCTATGATTCTACAAGGCTATATGTTACACGCTCCCAAAGAGATGCACAAGCCCAGCTAGGAGCCTCCTCTTGGCTTTAGCCTTTAGGCATCCTGCAGACATTCTCATCCTAATGCAATCTGCCTCTACAGATACGAGTGGGCTCTAGAATCCCCAGGGATTACATTCAGATTCTCCAAGAACTAGGGTCAGCCTTTGATCACAAGATTTTGGGAGGGACTACATGTATGCGAGCAATTGAACCTGAAACTTCCTCCATTGCCCAGAGAAGTCATGGATGCCTCAGCCCTGGAGACTGGATGAAGCTTTGAGTAACCTAATCTAGTCGAAGGTGTCCCTGCCAATGGCAGGGGTATTGGAACTAGGTGAACTTTAAGGTCCCTTCCAACCCAAGCTATTCTGTGATTCCATTGGTGAATGGAATAAATTGCCTACAAAAGATTCAGTAGGGAAATCTAAGTCATTTGAAGGTCAGTAGGTTGTTATTAATTAAAGTCTTACCAAATGTAATCACCCAACATTGTGTTACTTAATGAAACTCCTAAAGAGGTAGAAACCCTTTGAACTGCCTGAAAAGCCTGCAGATTAGCAGACCTTCAAGATTTTCCTGAGCTTGTTCATGCGTGAAGGAAGGACTGGAGCTCCCTCTCAATTACAATTCAAAATTTTTAATGGCTGCAAAAGTCATTTACTGCTTACGGCTTCTGCTTTCCTTCTGTCTCACACGGTCCCAAGCTGGAAGAGTCTAGTAATTTGTTGTTCCATGTGTTCATTTTAATAGTCTGGTATTTAAAAACTGTGACACAGAAGAAGTGAATCAGCTTGAGGGAATTCTACCAAGCTTGAGAAATGGTGTTGCTTCAGCTACCAGCTCCAAGTGCTTCACCTGTGCTTCAAATGCCAGTGCAGTGCATTATGTGAAAATTTGCTAATTAGGTCAACACTTAACCTGACACTACACCAAGCATAAAGTAGCACAAAGGCAAAGTTAAATTCTAGGTATAGACTACAAGCATTTTAGGTCAGGGATCAGAGGGTTTTTTTTCTGTAAGAAAACTCAAGTTGCACAAAGCTCAGTAGTAAGAAATTTAAAAACCCAGTCCAGAAAACTGGCAGGAATTAGATTTTTTTTTTCCTGGAGATTAAAACAAGAGGCTAGTACAGTGGGATGGCCTGTCATTGTGAAGACCCAGAGGAAAGGGAGGGGTGCTTATTATAAATCAGAAACGAAACCAACTCAAACCCTGTCCAAAAGACTGTCAACCAACCTCTCACAATCCCTCCTACCCAGCTGCAAATCGTTGTGAGACCACAAGGGGGGGGCACAACCCAAGAGTTCATCTTTCTTGCCAACTTTTAAGATCACTGCAGACAACAGTTCAACAGGGACACAATGCATTTATAATTATAACACCATATTATCAATAAATTGGCTTAGTCCAGTCAAATTAACAATGAGATGGCACCACTAATGAATATTGCTTGCTTCTACCCTTGCTTTGTAATGGTCTATACATATTCAGACGCAATATGGGAAGAAAAGCGGGATTTCCATCCCTTACAGAGAGGCAAAGTATTATTCTTCCCATTTTCCTAGGTAGAGTTTGGGAGGCTGCTTAATGCTATGATGAAACAGATGATAGATTTTACTGCCCTCTCCTTCAGCTTTTAGAGCACTTGAGCAAAAACTGGGACTACATGAGGTATTAGCAATGAAAGTTGAGACAATCCCTAATTTTTCAAGATCTCCCAAACAAACTTTCCCACACCTTTTACCCCTTCCATCTGTCACCTCTAAGTCTGATGGTCCATACAGGGCAACCTAGCTTTATCACCATTTGCCTTGTGCGTGAAAATCTTGTTCTAAAGTCTCTCAGAAAAAGCCACTGCAGCTTTCACTGGCTCAAAATGTTGAAACTAAGACTGGAAGAAAACAACTTTGGAAAGTAATCACAGTTTCCCCTTTTATATATTGACTTTCTTTCCTAGGCTGTATTTCTAAGATTAACTAATCAACGTTTCTTACGAAAAAAACTCATCTTTCTTGCACAGATGTCTCCCTTCTGCAGCAAACAACAGCCTCTCTAGAGGCTTTAACTCAACACAGCAATCTACAAGCCACAAGGAATGTAACAGATTGCCTGAAAGAGGTGATGAGGGGTGAGAGTCCTGGTTTGGAAGGTTAGCAGGAATTTGGTTTGCTCTCCTTCATGACACAGGCCAAAGAAACTCCCTCAGCAGTTTCTACACCAGTCCCAGAATTACAGCATGTCTTACACAATGGAATTCACTGCACAATGAAAGGCTGGATGTGAAAAGCCTCCCACATATCCCTCCCCTGCTGGAGAGCACAGGCTGTTTCTTAAATACTCCCATGTTGCATTTCCACTCAGGATTCATCCAGCTTTTCAAGCCTTTCAATCACACCCTGCTTCCTTTCTATTATCGCACATTTCACCCCCTGTACAGGTTTGCAGACCGTGCTCAGATCAGCTCTTAACCTTCTACTGGAATTTAATTTCACAAGCCCTTTGTCAGCCTCTGGGAATCTTTTCTGAATTTCTGAGCTCTTGAGAAGTGACTTTTACACTTTTCTCAAGGGCTCCACAGATGGGTTTGGAAAGGACGGTTTCTTGGTTTCTAGTTGTAAATGTTGTTAGCACTGAGGTCAATCACAAAATTAAATTGTACCTTTTCTGGCTCTGCTGTTTGATCATCGGTAGGCAAGAACGCAGTACAAGCAGGCATCATATCAACTCCAGGCTTATATCCACAACTTCAGTGGGATACTTAATGAGCTTGGCTTTTGGAAACATGTACCAACTTTTCTAGCATTTTTAAGAACCATTGAAAACAGAGATGACTAAAATTTCTATTGCTGACTGCTTATAGACTTTTCCTTTCCTACTTTGCCCTGTAGCAGCTGGTGTTAAAAACAAAGCACCTGCGTGAGCCAGCACACACACCATGCCATGTTTCCTCCTTGTCCATCCCTCTAGCAAATACTTCATCCCTCCAGCAAATACTTCATCCCTCCAAAGCAGACTGAAGTCAGGCCATTATCTTCCTCAGCTTCGACCACTGATCATTGCCTCGAAAGGGCATCCTGCCCAATGGGGTCAGTCTGCCCTCCACAAGAGTGTCCCAAAACTGAAGGGTTTTTTGGCATACAGAGAAGCACTCAGCCCAGTCCACATAACTGGCACAGAAAGGAGACAAACAGCTAACACCACATTTATATTCTGCAATTAATATGCACCACTCCTCATCTGTCATCACCCCACAAAACAGCTCACAATACACTACCTATGGCTACAGAAGTAGGAGATGGTAGATCAGGAATAAGTGGGCAGTATCTTTCAGAAAAGAAGAATGAGGTCCATGAAACAGTCTGAAAGACACCACAGGAAGCTGCTTTCTCCCTAAGCACATAATTAAATAATCAACTACTTTGCCACAGGATATTATAAGGGCCAAAAATATAAATTGGTTTAAAATGTGCAGGATTAATCTGCGCAGGGAAGAATCACTGGTGGCTGTTCATGAGTAGTCTGGATGCAGTGTTTGGCTCAGGCAAGTCCTTGAAAACACTACTTATGGGAAGCTGGAAGTGGCTGCCTGGGTCACAGTCACCATCACCCCTGAACACGTTCTGCCAGGGCTGGAGGCATCATCCTCAGTGAGACAGGTCACTGGTCTTGCCATGTAATGCTGTGCTGTTCTCGCTTGTCTTTTGCTGACATCCACACATACTTCCCTCCCTTGGGTCCTCCGTATGCTGAACTGCAGCCTCTTCTCCCATTTTGGGCTGCAGGCACAGACACATTTGGCTGCCACTCACATGTGAGATCCTGGCTTGGCGAAGAGACTGTGGAGCTGCTTCCCACTGCACAGCAAGGCTTACTGCATACACTGGTCGTGGACAGCAGGAGAGGCTTTGGAAGACTGCTTGTGTTCAGTGCTGATAGTTTGGTGCAAAGGAGTGCTGATAGTTTGGTGCAGGCGTTATCTCCCTTCAGTGTTTGTTTAAAAAAAACAAGAGGAAAATTGTTCTTGGGATTTGGCTCTAAACTAAGAAGCATAAGACAAGAAAAACAGGTCCAGTTGCGCCTGCAACTCCCTGCATAGTGTGAAGCAAAATTGTATTGTACCTGAGGAAGGTGATAACATTTGTTTCCTACTAATTGTTGTCTTGCTCTTGGAACTGTAACCTGCTCAGTAAGAGATTGTCTCTTACAACACTAAGAGTACATATACAGTACTATACAGGAACCTGTGTAATTGGGTCTTGATCTCGTTTGGAGAAATCTCTGCACCACTTTAACAAATGCAATGATTTTACTTCTTGCAGATATTTCTGTGTATGACATTTTCAAAATAAAGCATTCGAGTGGTTGCAAAACACGTTTGTTATAGCAACATATAAATATCACCTGTCAAAAACTGAAGGCAAGACTTCTGCCATACTAAATGCTAAGGTCTGTGTTAAGATCTATTTCAACATATTTACATTCCTCCCATTCCAAAAGCATCTGCATACCATGGACACAGGGTCACTATTAACAGAGTCACTAGAAACAATTACTAAATTCCTGTTGCCTCCCCTGGCAGTTTTTCCATGTGTATACATGTTTCCCAACAGAGAATGACTGGTTTATTTATCTGCTTTATAGCTAACAGGGATTAAAGGGTATGACTAGAAATAGGTGTTGTATAATTCTCGTGATGGAATAGCCTCTCCAAAAGTGAAAGTTTTAGTTTTTCCTAATAATGGTCAGACTCATCAGCTCTTCTCTGGAAATCTATCCCATGGCAACTGCGCCTTCAAGGTGAAATAAAAAGAAAACAGGAAAAGAAAACCAAACCAAACCCAACCTGTGAACTTTACTGTCTGAGGATGTATAGATGCAGTTACTACGCTGAGAGAAATGTACCATGATGCTTTATTTTCTGTTTTTTTGGAAGGCGATGAAGGTGAAAAAGGAGATCGAGGAGAAGTGGGCAAACAAGGAAAGGTTGGACCAAAAGGATTGAAAGGTATTTACGGCAGTTTGTTGGCTATTACTGGTATATGAATATCATTATACACAACTGTACTGATGCGTATGATCAGTGATGTTTAATGTTTTTCATTCCTGCTGCACCAGTGGGTTGTGAAATTCTGTCAAACATTAATCAGTGAAGCTGATGATACTCTGAGAGTTTGGTGCAATTCCCCCTGATACACAAGACAGCTATATATAGCAATAAATTTAGAGAGTCATGTAATAAACCAGTACGTTTAGTTTTCCCAAGTGGCTGTCATGAGTGCGACCCAGATCATATGTATAATCATTACCTGGATGACAAGTATAATCAGAAAGATTACTCTTCTCTCACTGAAATGATTCTTTATGGTTGAAACTGAATTTTGAGAGTTTTTTCCTAGTAATATCTCAGAATGCTCAACAAAATTTGGTCTCAGTTGTCCGTATTTTGCAGAAAAGCAAACAGAGGCATGCACTGAAAAATAAAGTTCCTCTGATCAAACAGTATCTGAGCTGAGAACAAAGAGTTGCAGATGCCTAAGGACTTGGTTCTATTAAACATATCCCATATCCATGGTGTGAGCTGCGCAGCGCATTTGGAGGCACCAAGTGCAATGGTATCAGGCTTGTCTGAATGCTCTAACTCAGAAGCCAAATTTATCATTAGAGTTTAATGATAATGCATATTCCTGGTCTTCTTTCCCTGACAGTGGTTAAGACTAATCAGGAAGGTTTTTACTTTTATAGGAACTTTAAAATCATCCTTTTTATTATTGCTATACATTTCCACTTTTTTAAATGCATTCATATGACTTTGCTTTTTACCTTAAAAAGAAGATTAGGTAAGATACAAGGGAATCAGGTAACCAATCACTTACGAAGCTTCTTAGTGATGTTAAATTCAGTGTGTAAACTGAGATTCCCTAAACTGGGCTGTCATCATGAGCCAGCTCTTTTAGAACTTAAACTATTAATCAGTTAAAAAAGCCATTAGTTACTTTGGTTCTCCAATGACTGGGAAAGCACATACAACAAAATTAAGAATGCTTTAAGAAGCATTCCCAGCAAAAGCCATGAGGACTTTACCTCAAGGAAGAAGGAAAGGTTTTTGTCTGGGGTGGAGAAAAAAATAAACCCAAATAAAACCTGTGGTCAGCCTAGTTTGGCTGTGAAGCAAAATTAATATTTGAATGCTCACTAACAGTTTTAGTTTGTATTTTCTGTAAGAAAACATGATGTTTCTGGGCATCTGAATAGGCAGTTCTATTAAGATGCCTTGCAATGTCCTACTGTTGTATCCCACAGTATCAGAGATCTGTATCATCCTCCTCCAACCTTCCACGGAGCTCCACTCCTTTCGGTTTTGCCACACATGCAGACTGGGCAAGCTCAGGAAAAGCAGCAGCAGTAGAGACCTAAACAGTGCCTTGGAAAAAGAATGACAGAAACCATCCATACTCTTTTCTGTATTATTTCTCTTCTTAGGAAACAAAGGATCTGTGGGGGATGCTGGTGACCAGGGAATGCTTGGGAAAATTGGTCCAATTGGTGGAAAGGGTAAGCTTTGGTCTGGGAATTTTCTTTTTTCTTTTTTTCTCTCTTGAGGTAAATACGTGTTTTGTGAGAGTTCCAGGTATGGAGCAACATCAAATAAAGGCTGTGACCAATACTCTCCAAATGAAGTTATGCGTAAAGATTGGTGATGAGAGCTAATTGAGATGTTCTTATTTCCCACATGCAAAATATCAGACTTACTTGGCTAGAATAATTTGCTTCATTAGTTAAGAAATCAATCCTCTTTGATGCTAAAAGAGGAAGGGAAAAATCTGGTTTGGATTTCCAGAGAAATCCTTTGAAAGTTCTAAAAGAGAAAGCCAAATTTGTGCTTTGGATGCTGAAGGCCTAATCTGACACTCTGCTGCTGCTCAGGATGCCATACCTTGCCACCAGCACTTCTGTGGGACACATGAGCCAGCAATGCACAGGACAGCTTGGTAAGGGAAGGATTTTAGGAGACTTAAGAAAGCACTCAGGTAACCAGGGATGACAACTGCTTGCAAATCAAAATAGACTCCAAGTCTACCTGGACAGTATTTTTTAGTAAAATTATGCCCTAGCCATCTGAGAAGAGGCTCAAGCACTACTTTCCATTGTTCCTAAAGAGCTACTTAAGGAATATTACTTCTGCCACAAGGAGACCTGCCTTGAAAGCTGAGCAGGGACTCCACCATCCCCAGAGGAACTCTGTAGTGTCTAACCAGAGCATTAACCCAGACACTCAGGTGAGTGGGTGGAGCAATCTCTGAGGGAAGCTTCTCAAGCCAATGTTTTTAATAAACGTTTGATGGCCTCTAGCCAGCCTCAGTATCAGAGAAGAAGAAAAGAATTAGGCCTAAGAGACTAATTTTCAGAACTACCTAGACAACTGAAAATACAGATAGTTATCTCCTAAGATGTCTTCAATTACCAACAGAGACTAGAATTTAAGAATCCCACAAATTGTTTATCTTCATCTGTAAGTAAACAAATGTTCTGAGCCTTTAAATCAAGCTTTCTCTCAACATGAATGTACAATTTATTGTTCTCTTCTATTTTTTTCTCATTTTATTTCTTTGTTTGCAGAAGCAAAGGTCTCTAAGTCACTGTTTAAATATATCATTAAACATTCAAGTTCTTAATGAAGCAATCTTTAAATTTCAGCTTGTAAGTGTGCAGTGTCAAGCAATGCTAATTAAAATTACAGCCATTCCTAATTCCTTTTAAAACCCACAACTATACAAAGGAAAAAGCACATCAAAACACTGCCATCAACAAGGCAGAGTAAGCATGAGCATTATTTGACCTTTGAAAGTTTTAATTCATAAAAGAAGAGCTGACATGAATTTCAGATAAAGTCCAGCTGTACCTTATTCAAATTACAGCCAAGGTTTTTTAAAAAGCTAGTCACCTCTACTTATACAGTACCACAGCATTTGTAGATGTATTCTTGTCATCTTTATGATTTATAGCATAATTCCCAAGCAGTTGAATGAAAATAAATCACATTTCCATGAACTGTATCTGAAATGAAATGCTGCTGCTGCTTACTGACCTCATTTTGTGCAGGTGTTAACTGTTGCCTGCACATGCAGTCTGTTGCACACGAGAATTCAGCGGCTTTGTGCACATCAGCCTTAACAGGTGCCTCAGCCCATTATGGAACTACTGAATCCAAGGAAGGGCTCTGTCCTGCAAGGCACTGAGAGAACCCAAGTCTCACCTCCCAGAGATTTCCTAAGAGCTTTCAGCCTCCCAAGATCATTGTGCAGTTTATAGTTAAAGTCAGTGGTACCAGGAACCAGCAGCACACAAGATGCCTGTGTTATCAGTGAGTTAGCTATTAAAGGGTTCTCCTTACTTCCATACACCAGAATTAATCATGGTTTGTTTGACTTGGCACATTTGCCAGTACAGTACATCGGGGTTTCCTATCAGAAGCACAATGTTAATATATCATTGAACAGGTCCCTTGACATTGTGCACTGCCTAAGATCTGAGATTATATTTTCCTCTTTATTCAGGTGACAAAGGAGCCAAAGGCTTATCGGGGCCTTCTGGAAAAAAGGGAAAAGCAGGTATGCTACACATCTTTCTCTGCAGAATGTCTTTGATTTCAGAGTTGGTTTGTCTAGAGTTTCACAAAAAAAGTCCTACAGACAAACCTGAGAATAGATGAAGTGAACAGGAAGAGTTTTGTTTAGCAAAATGAAGGCTGGGTAGGGCGCAATTGTTGGCTATGATTATACCAATATACACAAAATATGGAGAAGGATCACCTAAATTAATTGGCAGTGATTGATATCATAAAAACTAACACATAAAGAGGCCAGGAGTATATTTATACTAAAAACTAGAAGAAGATTTCTGAATACCAAAAGAATTAAGTCCTTTAAAAGTTTCCCAATAGGAGCATGGGACAATAAACAGAAGTGATTTTAAACAGAGTATACTCTGTTGTCAAACAAATGCAATACATCTTCTTACAGCAGAAGAATTTGGATCTGGTGATTCAGGAAGTTCTTCTCAGTCCTAATAACCTTGAATGTTTTCCCACCTTTAATGTACAGCTGTCCTCATTTTTAGGAGATTTCATATGCGGTGTCAGTTTGGTTCTTAATGGGAAATCACCAGCAAAAATATTCTTCCCCTGAATACCAAAGAAACAAAAAAACCAAGCCAAATTTCAGTTTACCAGCAAAAATAGATCTGAGACTAGTGCTTGAAAAATACTGATTATCTGAGTTGATATGGACTATTTCTGCTGTTTCATAGTGCTGTGTTCATCAACTTCCACCAAAGTTTTGCCAGTCCTGCTTATATGCATACTCACAAAACTCCTTCACTGAGAAAACAGCAGTTTTCCTTTTTCATGGATGCCGTTCTTTTTATTAGAAGGCCCAGGAACCAGTGCTGTCTATGGATACATAGACAGACCTTTGACATTCAGATGTAATGCTGTAGTGATTACCATGACAAGCCACATCTCTGCAGCTAGATGGAATCAATAATGAGAGGGACAGAGGATGTGCAAATCCTGTACTGATGGGTGGAAAGAAGATGGCAAACTTTTCTATCCCTTTTTTAAAAGTAGGGAACCTTAGGCCACTTAGCAAGGGAATGTATAGAGCCAAAATAGTATGTGCTTTGATCAATAGAAGTATGGCCAGTGGAGCAGGGTGAGACTCGCTCTCCACAAGTTGAGGTCGAGCCTTCAGGAGGTTTGGAACTGGGCTACAGATGACCCTCCACACAGGCTGGCTGTTTATTCTAAACAGATAAATCCTCTGTCCTTTGTATTGCATCAGGAACAGTTTGTGACTGTGGAAGATACCGCAGAGTTGTCGGACAACTGAATATCAATGTTGCTCGTCTTAACACATCCATCAAGTTTCTAAAGAATGGTAAGGATCTTTATGTATTTGATGTGATTTATTTGGCTCCTATAACATTTATCATTGCTATTCTTCTACTGTTGCTGCTCTGTGGAAGCATCCATGTAGAGAGAGAGGGTCCCGCTGTGTGAAGCACTCAGAAAACATACAGAAAACAGACAGTTTTATGCCTGAAAGGTTATAAGCAGCAGATGAATAAAACCAAAAACAACACAGAAATGATTGAGAGCACAACAGAAAGAATCACGAAAAGCACCAGGCACAGCTTGCTAACTGCCTCTGGGCTGTCAGCCTGCTCAGGCTCTGTGGCCACACAGACAATGAAAGGAAAAAGTTTGTACCCATCTGCTTCTGAGAGGTAGGAAAAACAATAGGAACCATTTGATCTTTCTGCTGGACAGGTAAGGCTGCAGGAATGGTACTCCTAATGTTCCCCTCAGTGTCAGCATCATTTTCCTTTAACAAGGGACCAGTACTCCAGGATATGGCTTATAAGAAGCCACCTCTGCAGGCAGTGCTGTCAGGTGGACAGTGTAAACTACCCACACCAAAAGGAAAGAAGCACAATTCCTGGCGTAGCAGAGGTTTTGAGAAGGTTCCACAACAATTTCTAGGACTGGGTCTGTATCAGCAAATTAAACGTGTCCAAGACTGGACAACTGGCACATAACAGCCCTCAACTGTATTATTAAATCCTACAAAGCTGAATGCCATATTATCAGGAGCAGTCCTTTACTAACTCCTAAAGTGTGCCTGGGGTAACTCCTGAATTCTCTGGGAAAGCATTAGTTGCCCCAGACCAAAGCTGTGCTCAGGACCATGTCCAGCAGGGACAATTAACTTCCATCAGCCCAGGCTTCTTGGCACTGCTTAATTCACTAGGATATACACTGCCCGAGAAGTTTACCTTTCAGAGCTGCTGAGCAGCCATAGTTTTTTTCCCAGTCAATGCCACTTAATGGTTACAGCAGCTCTGAATCTCAGGCTGTATTTAAAATATCTTTATTTTAGTAGTCGCATTGACTTCACTCTACATAGAAAGAGCCTGAAAAGCTCTCTGTACCCCTGTGTTTCTATGCCAGGGCACACTTTCACAATTTGTATTCAAAAGAATGCAAAGCAACAGGGAAGATCCAGAGTTAGACATTGCTATTTGTCCACTTGGCATGCCATAATTTGACTAGTACTAGATATTTGTGAAGTAAAACTGAAATGTCATGGGAGACACAAGCCACTCAGGATTGAATAGTTCTTGCCCTAACACGCACAAGGTGCTTGTCACTCCCATTACCAGCATCAGTCTCTGATCATGTCCTCATTGTTCATTGGAAATTCAGTGGTGGGAATACTTTTCCTCTCTCCCTTTTATTAAATTCTAATGCAAAAATCATCTCATTGTCATAATGAAACTGAAGCACCTTCAGTATCTGTTGAAATGCCATTAAGCAGTCTTTTCCCCCTTTAAAGTTATAGCAGGTATCAGGGAGACAGATGAGAAATTCTATTACATCGTGAAAGAAGAGAAGAATTACAGGGAAGCCCTGATCCACTGCAGGGACAGAGGAGGAACACTGGCCATGCCTAAAGATGAGGCAACCAATGCCCTAATTGCTGACTACATCTCCAACAGCGGCCTCTTCAGAGCTTTCATTGGGCTGAACGACATGGAAAAAGAAGGACACTTTGTGTACGCAGACAACAGCCCACTGCAGAACTACAGTAACTGGAAGGAAGGAGAGCCTCATGACCCAGCTGGCCGCGAGGACTGTGTGGAAATGCTCAGCACGGGAAAGTGGAATGACTCTGAGTGCCAAGTCACCATCTACTTCGTCTGTGAATTCCTCAAGAAGAGGAAATAGAAGTGCCACAGAACGTGTCTGGCAACTGCTGTACTTACAGTAACCCCTCCTCATTCACCCACAGCAGGGAGAAGGGACAACCAGAGACTGGGCTCAAACCAGCCTTCATCGGGTTAAGCAAGAGCAACTACTGTGAATATGGTAGTGAGCATGAAGTCAGCAGAGATGTGCAGGGGGCATGCAGCCAGTTGAGAATTTTTATTTAACTTCTACGTGTAATTTAGGCTGGGCATTTCCACGTGTAATTTATGGGCAAATTTAGAGCATACAGAAGTGAATATATTTTCTCTAATGCCAGAAACAGTAAACTCACTGGTATATTAATTACTGATGTGCTTCACAAAATGCATAGATGGAAAGTGTGAGATCTTTATTCATCTTTGACTTGCACAGAAAGTCCCATTCATTTCCTAGGTGAATTCAGAGCTGGGAGAACAGATTTTCAGTTTCTCTTGAAAAAAATCCTTCTTCTGTTAGAATCATGGAGTAATTCCTGTTGGAGGGGACTTCTGGAGGTAATCCAGTAGAAACTTCCATACAAAGCAGGGCCAACTTCAAACTTAGATTAGAAGTTGTTATACCCTCCTTAATTTGACTGTGTCTCCTTGATATTGCCTGATATACAGGGGAGGACTCACTTATCTCTACTTCCAAATCCATCATCCATCAGGCTGAACTGAGGTGTGAGGAATTAATCTAGCAATGGCATTTCCCCATGCAAGCCTGCACAGCTTGTAGGCAACCTGAGAACAGATGGAGCAGTCCTAGCCTCTGATGTCCTCCAAAATCTATGAAAAACATTGAAAAGTCTAGCACAAAGAGAACAGGGCAAAGGAAACACCACCATTGCTGTAGGTTGTAAACAGGCACATGCAGTATCAGCTGTATCCATGTGCATTGCTGGTTTAACAAGTGATTCTAGGAACACATTAACTCCCCAGCTCAGTAGCCAACGACGTTTGTTGTCTAACTCTAAAATCATCCGTGCCTTTGTGACACAGGAAGCAGCTATAGAACATGCTTTATGCTCCAAGAACACAGACTCAGGTGTGGTTGAGCAACTTCATCATGCACTTCAGCAGGACTCTCCACAATTGCTGAGCAGTAAGGACTGTGTGCAGTTAGCATGAAGTTTTGCTGTCAGTGCCTAGCTGCTCAGACCTTTATGTCAGCATGCCCACAATGGATCACATTTTCATATCTTTGATATCAGAAGGGGGCCTGTTCCTAGTCATAGTTCACCTTTCCTCATAGCAGGACATGTCAAGACAAACCTCAGTGCCCTTGAAATGAATGTCTATAGGTTTTCTTTCCCCCTTGATACTAAAAATAATTAAATGATATCTGGAGGATAAGGAGAATGCTAGGCACTAGGCACAATGCAGCAAGTGTACCCTACACGTCACTCTGGGCACTGGTTGCACATAAGTCTTCCTCCAAGTATACGAAGAACTGGACATGCCACCAGCTAGTAATGCAGAGGGTCAGCTCCTAGTCTCCCTTCTACTTATGCATACAGCACTGCAAAGGCAACTAGACAACAGTCATATTTCCTCAAACTTGCCCTCAACAGGAAAATCTTCCAAACTATTTAGCTGGTTGTTAGTTTGACCCCAAGCTCATCTTTGAGCAATGACAAAAGCAGGAACATCCCAGGAGACTCTATGACTCAGTACCATTCTTGCCATCCAGTTTCTCCGCCACTTGTTCCTCCAGAAAACCACTTGCTGCTACCAGCAATAAATTATCTGTGTTGCTACACACCCTACACTATTCAGACCCATGAACGAAAGGATGAGACCACATTTCTTTTCATTGGTCCCCTACTATGCCATAAAAATATCTAGGCAAACGGGTTCACTCAGCACAACATAACTCATACTGAATCGTTCCTTTCCTGGGAACTAATAGTCTCCAAAATTAGGCAGAATTACACTTTTTTAGGATCTGTAGTAATAAACTCATTGAGCAAAACACTTCGGTTTTAGAATCATTAATGAGTAATTATAAAGAACTAATGACTAATTCAAGGCAAAGTTTCCTGAGGAAAAGTAACAGCTTTTAGAAGTTTGAGCCTAGGGCTGCAAGCCTCACTCACAGCAGGTCAGTTCTTACTAGTCATGCTGAAATGGCATAGCAACATCCCCGTGGGCAGGCACAATCACATATCTCCATACCTCATCTTCACTTCTGACCCAAAAAGTCACCAGAATATGCTTGCCAGGCTGGGGGTTCAAATTCTGGAACCCTCTGGCCATACTGAGACCAGTGGCTGACAAAATCCAGAGGTGTCCTTAGTGCTACAATCATCATGAACACGTCATTTTCCTGTTCTTCGGGAGAAAACTCAGAGCTGGGAGAAACTGAAAGAGCTGGAAGAAGCTGAAAGAGCTGTAGGATCCACCTCTGCCTGAGACTGGACCAGACACTCTCCTTCACGTACAAAATTAGGGAATACATGTCTAAACTGAAACTCGGATCTTTCTTAGAAGACTGTGAGTTATATGTAATCCTGGAGCATCCTCCATGTACTGGAAGGAATGACTGTCGCAAGTCTCTGGCTGCATGGTGAGGAACTCGTGTTGGGTTTCTGCAATAGAAAGGTTGGGACTGCCCAGTTCCTCCATCATCCCACTCTCCTACTACACCACCTTCCTCCTTTGTTAAATAGAAAAAAATAAACAAACCCAAGTCTTTTACCCTCTGTGTATTCATGCAACATTGGGCAAGGCTATACTAGTTGAAACAAGTAAACCTGGGGTGGCCATTCCTTTGCTCACTGCATAAAAGAGAGAGGAGAGAAGCACAGCAGAGATGTTCAGGCATAAGTGTGATCAGGTGCTTGGACAACCCACTCCTGCACTGGGTCCGACTTAATAAATTTTGCCAAGAAGCCCAACTCACAGGCCAAGCCAAATAAAAGATGCTATCCTGCACAGGAGACCTGGCAGGAAGGTCTGCAGAGCTCTGCACCATGCCATGGGTACACAAGCTTGAGCTTGCACTAACTCAAATATTATAGCTGTGCTTTGCGGAAAAAACGTACCCTTGTTATAGTTAAAAATTTGAGCGACATCACAGGTTTCACTGCTGATGTGAAAATTCACTGAGGTGGGTAAAGCACCTTAGGTTTCTACATGAAGCAGAAGGGCCCAGAAACACAGGAAATGGTGTCCAATGATTCAGCATTTATGGCCTGTTAAAGCTTGACACCTAAGTCATTTTCCCAATCCTAGCATTATTTTTTCCCCATGTTTTTCTTTTCATTAGCCCCTCCTCACACAGCTCCAACTCCAACAGACCTGGGGGTCCCCCATCTGGATTTGGCCCAATTTTTCAATGCCTCTCCTGCACTGAGAGAGCTCAAAAGGACACAAAATCATCACCTCCATTCAGCAACGGTCCCATGTTTTCCTCGCTTACCCTTTTTGTACTAACACAGCACTGGAATCGCTTCCTGTTGCATTTCCTGTGTAAGTCTCAACTGCATTTAAGCTTTGAATCTCCTGAGGCTACTCCTGCAAATTCAGGATATGTTTCTAAATCGTTCCACTGTAGCCTGTCCCTTCTTACATCTCTATACCGCCATTTTGCATTGGAGATCCAGCAAGCTCCCTGTTTAGCTCCACCAGTCTCCTAAAACATCTGCTTGTAGACGCACAGCAAACACAAGACAGCTGCCTAAGATCTTGCAACACCAATAATTCAGTGTTCTTCCTGTTCTTGGACAGACAGGATTTTATGATCTGTATTCTGAAGATTGTCACCTCACTCAGTGCAAGCATCATCCTGCTCTCCCTGGGTTCAGAACACACATAAGGCACAGATATCTATGGCAATGTTTTTAAAGCGAATTACAATAAAAACTATTACAAGATCAATATAACCTATTAAGAATATATTTTCCTCAAGAATTTTGAACAACGTCACATAAAGATCCACTTCTTTTATTGCCTCTAATCTGTTCAATCGCTTAAAAAAATCAGCACCTAGAGCAATGAAGTGCCACATTCTTGACCACACTCACAGGAATATATAGGTACCTGTATTTAGTCTTAAAGTACATTGCACCTGTAGTGCAACTGGCTGAAAGTGTTATTAAGAGATGCAATTTGACAGGACAATAAATGTGTAGGACATTAAAAATAGTAAATGTGTCACAGGGAGAGGGATGAACTTATGGTTATTTGGAAAGCATTGCCCTAGATTGTCTTGCTTTAATATGCTTGCAGAAGTAAAAAGCCATGGAGTGTAATTTCTTTTCTTCTTCTCCCATTTATTCTTTATTAAAATCATATGTCATCTACTCAACACGTGTAAGAAAAAATGAGCAAGATCAAAGCAATAGTTTAATCTGGGTTGCTTTTATGCTTGTGTGGTAAGAGAGAACAGCAAATTGTAAAAGAATCCTCTGCGTGCAGTGCACCCGACTACAGCTCTGGGCCCCACCCACTCCTGGCTGGGAAAGGTGTCTCCATGAGGATGTTTCAACACAGGGAGGGAAAGTTTCACTTGATTTTAGGTAGGTGGGTGGGACCAGGAACTTGCACTACTCTGTTTTGTGGACAGCAGTAGCAGCCTACAAAATCATACTTGCTAACTACACAAAACTCTCTCTGGCTGGGAAATGTGTGTGATCATGTGCATTCCTGAGTTCTGAATCCCCTTGGTGCTTAAATGCCATAGATTTTCTGTGCTTAATTAAGTACAGAGCTAGAGATATTGGGCAGTAAAGAGGCTGTACCTCCTCTGTGATATAATGCAGTGCAACACAGGAGCATCTGCAGAATCACAGCCTTTTCATATGATGCAATTGCATCATATATCTTCCCTTTTGTTGCATTTTTCTTTGCTAATGTGTTTTACAAAGCAGGCATAACTTTTTAAAAACAGCCAGATGCCAATTATTACTTTCATCTTATTTTTGTAGGCATCCTTAAGAGCACAACAATATAAGTAAAATATTTTTGGAAACAGTTTTCAGTCACGAATCCCCTTACTAGATGTTTCAACATTTTGCTATACTATTAACTTTGCGGCAGTGAATTGTCTAGCAAGCAATGCTAATTTTCTCGACTTCATACAAAAGAAGTCTTTATATCAGTTGTCCCACACCATTCCCTGAGCACGTGGGGCACTCTACCATGTGGAGAGTGGAAGGAGCAACACTGATGATCAGTAAGTCAGTAGAAGATTAAGTAAAAATGTGCAGAAAAAATGTGAATAGAGTTGGCGGATGAGGAATTCATTTCCCACTGTGAGCTAGTTTCTAGGTCTTGAAAAGGCTTTAAAGCTTGTCAGAGAAAATCTAAAATGTTGTCAGTATATCCAAAAACAAATCTCAATTCAACAGCACAGCAATCCCAGAGCTTTCTGCTAGTTCACAAATGCAAGAGAGCGCTTTCTCAGGAGCTGAAGAAATAAAAATAAATTTTCTGCAAAAACAAGGATAATTGCAAGCTTTTCCTTGTGAAAGGCACACTTTTTCCATTTCTTCTTTTGCAGATACGAACAATTTCGAGTGTAGGCACATACCAGTGAATCCATTAAAATTTAAGCAAAGAATGTCTGACTGCACTGCACTCTTTTCTCCTTCGACTGTAGAGTGTGTGACAGATGACAGTGACTACGCATGCCATGCCACTACAAGATTCTCATGAAAGAGAAAACAAAATAATAACAACAACAACAACAACAAGAATAGCAAAAGAAGTTTATATCAAAACTACCCACATAGTCATGAAAGTTTGGGAAGCAGAGGAGGGAAGATTATGGAACAAAGACAGTTATCCTTGCTTACCCTCCCCAGTTGTTCTAACTACATGTCACTCATTAACTTCTAAGGATTCAGGCTGTAGTTCCTCCCAGCACACAAGGATCTGATTTGTAACTTAGAGATCTCACACTGCATATGCTATCATCAGTCTCTATATTCATCCTCTTTTGGTCGTTGCAGACAGGTAATTTTCTCTGCACATGGAGAAGGGTATTAGACAGTTCCTATTCCAACGGAAGAGACACTTACTAGAAAATCTGGAAGTGAGGGCCAGCTGCTTGTATGGTCAGCAGAAAATGGAAAGTAGAGGAGAGATTTGGAAAAGGTTGGAGCCCTTCAGAAGCACAGCCCAGCATTGATTGGTCCATTCAGAATACTAGTACTGGGAGAAGGAGCTGGTGAAAGCCTTGTCGTAACACAACACAATCCTACACTGACAAAGATGCTTTCATTGTTTTGCTAAAAAACCCTGAAAATAAAGATTTTTCTAGAGAAAAGCCAGAATGGGACATGCAAAGATGTTCCTGGAAGGAAAGAGGTTGTTTAGGGTTTGAGGTAAAGTGTGCCATTCAGTATTGGGTCCCCAAAAAGTGGCCAGATGTGGCTTCCACTGATGACCTGAACAACTGCTTCTGTGAGGCTAGAAGAAGTCTCGGCAGAAGGCAATCAGTTTAGTGGGGGGGAAGCTGGAGAGAGCTTTGTGTCTGCCATAGAGCCAAGGAGGAAGGAAGATCATATATTTGCTTTATATTCACCTTAGTACAGACCACGTGAGACTGGTACTCAGCTTCAGAGACAGCACTCACACCACTGACCAGCACAAGACACCGAGGTCAGAACTCTCTGGAAGGAAGCTAGGGCAAGCTGATACAGCTTCAAGCCTGGATGCATTTGCCCTAAGACCTTATTCTGGTAGGCTTTGACAGAAAGAAAAGCACAGACTTGGAGCACCAAGAAAAAGAGGGTAACAATATTTTTCATTCACTCTGTCTAACACGTTTGGAATCAAGTACATATGTATAGCGCAGTCTCTTCAAGTTACATTGCGTCAGTTCCTTCGATCCGTCAGCCCAGCCTTTTATTTGAGTCATTTTAAGTAGCCTTTATATTTACTTCCATACCATTGTAGAAAATGCTTAACTAGTTTGGTCCAGGGATTTCTCTCACCTAACTTTAGATGTCTGCAAGGCAGATGTCCACATCAGGCCCAGCCACCATAAACCTCCTTTGCAGTCAAGAAGCAGACACAAATGATCCATATGAGCTATTTTCAGATACCTACTTTACTATGAAAAAATTAGCCCTAAAATGTGGCTATCTCTTTCCTGTTTGTAGCAGGGTGTCTAGCCAGGTAGCTCAGAGATACACGCAAGCACTTGGTCAGCCGAGTCCCACCCTGTTTTCTTTCATGTTGTACCAGAAACCCAAAAGGACTTCATGCGAGGTTAATCATTTCTTTCCAAGCATAGCTAGATGCAGAAGTATATGAATACTTTAGTCCTGTACAACAAATTACATCTTCAAGTACCCTATAAACGCTAACTACACAGCAATTAGACTATACTATTAGTAAAATAATGCACAGAATACTGACCTATTTATTCTTTTGCTATTAAGTAAAATTAATGAGCTGTGTTTTTGACCACTGATTCATCCTTCTTCCAATTACCTGTGGATTAAAATTTAAGCTACTTAAATAGCTCTACAAAATTACTGGTAGGCAGAAAATGGCAAGGCAAGTACTTGAAATGCACTGCTACAGACTGTAAACACCCAGAAGTATATGTGAACATAAGGCCCCAAACCTGAAGCAGATTCCAGAGTAGAAGGAAAATTTTGTTTAAAGGTACAGGGAGGCTGTTGTTTTAGGTTTATTTGGTTTTATTTTTTAATTACTGCCTTGTAAAGAAATTACAAAATTTTCCTGGTAGCTAATTCATCGTCCTTTTCCTCCCCTGATTCAGCATCTCTAAGAACAATGTGCGAGGCCACTGTAAGAAGTTACTTACTGTAGAGTGTGAAAACACGCACTAAGTAACAGAAGCGGAAAGATGTCAGGAAACAAAGCACAAAGTCAGACACAAGAAATTATTAGCAGTTGTGAGTGAATTAAAATATTAATTAATATTATTTGTGTGAGTAAATTCTGTGGTTGTCACACCGAAAATCATGAAGGGAAAGTGAGATAGTTGTTCTTTAACTTATTTTTCATAGTCTAAATCACATCTTAGGAGAGTATGTCTTGGTGTGAGGACAGCACAAACTACTTCACCTTCCTTAATGATTTGTAAGTTGAAGGATGCTAGTAGAACCACAGGTTGTTTTCTAGCCAGAAATTGCATACATACTGGGTGTAATACTTATTTCTTCATGCAGGACGCCAGGCTAAGAGGAATGCAGTTTAACTGGTTTAGGATTTATGAAAGAAAAAACTATTCAAACCTGTTTGCTTCCCTATGAATCAGAACCTATTTGACCAAATGCTTAAACTTATCAAAACATTGTGAAAGAACCTGAAGCTGGGTTCAGTAGGAACTGAGCAGCTGACATAGACCTGAAGACATATGAGGTCTGACACAAAAAACCCAAGACTAACCCTTTAGCTTAGGAAGGGAGGGGGAGAAACAAAGAGATGGTTATGCAACATGTTCTAACCCATCACAGTGAGACAAGGCTCAACTCAATCGCTTCACTCAGTACGAGTGGGTGCATGTTCCCTTACAGATGTTTTCTTACCCTCAGTTCGAAAACAGTGTGTGCCAGCTCACAACACTTCATCTGTGAAGTAGTTTTTAGGTAGTAACAACATCACTGTGCTCAAGCACCCACCGTATTCACCAGACCTGGGTCCCTCTTCCCAAAGATCACATCAGTGCTCAAAAGAACCATTTTTTTGTCAGAAAATGACCTGTGGAATTGCTTTGAACATTGTTAGCATCATATGCAGCTATGTGCCAGCTCAGAAGACAACTATCTTGAAGGTGATCATAGTTGATTTTCTTAATTTGTTAAATGAAAAGTGTTACAGGCACAGTCTCATATTTTTTTGTGTCAGACCTTGTATATTCACAGTAATTCCACGATTATAAAAACTTGTCAGTTCATTGCATGTGCAACAGCTTCTTCCCCAGAATGGGAATCCCTTATGCAGGTGGGAGTAACCACAGATTTTCCTAAACTCATGGTCTTTTGAAACAAAGATATCATCCTCACGTGTTATACCTAATGATGTTGCTTCAGCACTTGGTGAATCAGAAACAGTTACTATTTGGAACTTGCCATCAGTATCAGTTTTCAGAGGATGTAAACACATCAGCAGGCAGTTTTTCTCAGATTGACATCAGAAAACTGTGCATTAGAAATAGCGTTTGTAAGAGGCATCCAGCTCCTGCCAACACCTGAGCGCCCCATGGGAGTTTATCATTGTGGAGGACATGCAAGCTCAAAACCTAAACTTCAACATTACAGAACATTTATTTGGGCTTACTGTAAGCAATAAAAATTGAGACAAATACTGTCTATATCGTGACATGTTCATCTCTACTGAGAATCTTGGACTCTGATAGGACGTAAAATACCACAAACTTGACTCAATAAAATACATTCCAGATACTAATTTCCCTAAAATCACCTATATATAAGAACATTAAAACAACTTTATGAATTATTTGAACTTCATAATGAAATCAATATTCTTTTGGTATAAACAGATCACTGTGATGATCTGATTTTTCTCTTTACTCAATATGCCACAGTAGCACACATCGTTAGAGATGCAGAAGCTAAGACCATGTGAAGGCTTCCAGAGGCTGAATCAGCATTCCTTATCTAAAAGAAAACTCATAATAATGGTTTTCTATCCACCATCTTGAAAGAGAAACAAAGTACTGTACATTCTATAAAGAAGACAAAACATAGCAGTGTATCTGGCATGTAAGTTTTGTGTTTATTTTTAAACTGATCTGTTAGCACTGAAAATTAATTAATTACAGCACTAATCAATCAAAAAGAAGAAAGGAGCAGTTTTGCCTTGGTCTGACTCACTCTGTATCTCACTTTCACTAGCTCTGACAGAAAGGAGGCAGAGGGAAGCCATGACTGGGCAAACAGGATCACTTCATTTGGCAGCAGCTCAGTTACACTGGCTTATGTGGAGCTTGAACTACCACGAGAAAGTTCGTAAACACAAGAGGCATAGGATTCTCGGAGGCTGGGGTCAAAGACAGCTTTGAGATGAAGCATAGTCAGTAAAAGGATTACAGGTGTGCTAGTGATTCGGTTGTTGAAGGGCTCCCTCTCAGCCTTACAACTCCAGTAGTTGCTGTATGTAGCAATAGATGCCAGTAGAATAAGACCCTGCTATCTTAAGCAAACTGAAACTAACTACACATATACAGAGGCTATTTATGACTCACTTAATGATGCCTGTACTTAAATTCAAACAGCTCTTTACTATCCTACTAACAGTCATCAGACAAGGCCTAATTACATGTATACATTCTGACATTAAGATAACTCCTTTTTATTTACAACTGAATAAACTCAGAGTGCTTTGAAATCCCTACGCTTTCTCCTTTTGCAACACTGGTTTTACGCTATTTCAAAACCTTACAGAACACTGGTATACAAGCATATTTTAGTTTGCCTCCCTGCTTCTCCTTCCTGAATTTATTCATCACAAAATAAAGCCACTGCTGTCTTTCACCTAATTATCCTTTGCCTTCTATCGGATTTTCAGCCAGGAATTCGCTCAATAAAACAAACAGTCCCCAAAAAGCAAACAAACTGCAACTGAGGAAGAAAGTGACTCCCTGTCAGTACTAATAGTTCATCAAAACACTGGGTACATACTCCCAACCAGCAAGAGATAAAATCAGAGGCCAACACATTATGATTAAAGATTAGTACACCAAGCCCTGCCTGATGACAAAGTGAGAAGAGCTCTATGCTACCAGAAGTATTAATGGCACAGTGCTGTGCTGCATCCTGGGTTGGAATCACTTAGACAGCACATCCTCCTGCCTGTGCTGCTGAACTCGTGTTCCTCTGCAACCAGGTGAACAGCTCCTCTTTTACACCATCAAGCAGGAGGGAGACAGGGTAGAAAAAAAACCAGTAAGAGTTGCTGCTGTGCAGTCCATGTACCAGTGTTCCTGGGATATTCTGTCTTAAACAACGAGTGTCACTTACTCATCCCTCAACTACGGGAATGTTATGCTCCAGTTTTTACCTCAACACTTACCTGCTCCCTGACAGGGATGAACCATAGAATCATAGAATTATTCGAGTTGGAAGAGACCCAAAAGGATCATCGAGTCCAACTCCTATCCCTACATAGGACACTCCCAACACTCATACCATGTGACTGAGGGCATTGTCCAAATGCTTCTTGAATGCTGGCAGACTCGGTGCCAGGACTACTTCCCTGGGGAGCTGTTCCAGTGATCCACCACCCGCTGGGTGAAAAACCTCTTCCTAATATCCAATCTAAACCTCCCCTGGCACATCCTCCAGTCATTCTCTCAGGTCCTATCATAGGTTGCAGGAGAGAAGAGATTAGCACCTGTTTCACCTCCCTCCCTTGTGAGAAGGCAGTAAACAGCTATGAGAACACCTCTCAGTCTCCTCTTCTCCAGGCTGAACAGACCAACTGACTTCAGCTGTTCCTCACCTAACATCCCCCCTAGACCCTTCACCAGTCTTGTATGCCTCCTCAGGACACTCTCCAGTAGTTTGATGTCCTTTTTATACTGTGGTGCCCAAAACTGGACACAGTACTCGAAGTGGGGCTGCACCAGTGCAGTGTAGAGTGGGACAATCACGTCCCTTGTCCGGCTGGCAATGCCGTGCTTGGTACACCCCAGGACAGGGTTGGCCCTCTTGGCAGCCAGGGCACAGTGTTAGCTCATGCTCAACTGTCAACCAGAACCCCCAGGTCCCTCTCCACAGAACTGCCCTCCAGCATCTCAGACCCCGGTCTAAACCCATTTCTCCTGCTGGCTCACCTATGCAAAGAACAGCAGATTACTTCTTGCAACATTTTCCCACTTGGTAATTGCTCTGCCCTGTTACATCTCTCCCTACCCATTTTTCATTTTTACCTTTGCTGCGCCTTCACATATCTAAAGGGCATTTCTCAGTGTGAATGAAAGGAGAATTGGCCCTTTGACTGCACGTTATACTATACTGCTGGAGAACTGCAGTGCCACCAAGTCAAACAAATTAAGTGTTTGCATTCTTAGGAACATGGAAATGATGTTATCGGATCAGGTCACAGACCTCATTCCAGACTCAATAACACCAGCCTGCTCCACCTCTTGGCTCAATGCAGGCCTCTCGGCAGTGTGGTGCCTGTGTGAAAAGACCCTCAAACTCCCCTAATCAGCCGGCTAAGGATTCCTTGTTTTCAAAGGCATCCTGGGACTATGGAGAGCCAGAGTAGGCAGGTCGACACCTTTCCTCTCACAACTCTGGGCATAAAAGATATTTCTGCAGGAAGAGGCTATATCCAGAGTACCACCACAGCCTTATGCTCCAGCCAGAAGTCAGTTCTCAGAGAAGCTCTGAGCCCCCTTTAGACCTCTCTGGGGACTAATTTGGTAATGAGCCATTTGGTCTTCGGCAGACTAAAGAGGTGGCACATTTATCTTTGTCTCCTCTTTCTGGCAGGCACTCCAAGCTCAGTTTAACTGGATCATGCAAGTGATTTCAAAAGCTACTTTTCCCTTAGTTTGATGATGCAAAAAGCAGCACCAGGCAATCAAAAGTCTGGCACTGCCTGTTAAAGCAAAAACTGTCACACTGCCTTCCAAGAAACCTCAACAAAGTGGTAGTATTTGCACACTAACTCATACTATGCACTGGTCCAAACTGAAGTTCTGTTACCACTGAGTAAATACACTATCCAAACGATGCTAAAGGTTTCTCTTATCAGTCATCTTATGCAAACCAGTTTTATGCCTATTTAATTTCACTGGCTAAAGGGGAATTACTCCTAAATTTGCACCAGCATAAGATCAGAATCCTGCATGCAATTTTCAAGAGCACGTTAAATTAATTCATCCGAAAAAAAAACAGCCTGCATTTTATACAATCAACTTCAGGCTTTCTGCTTTTTATATATAACTAACTGCAGCATTAAGAAAGTCTGTGTTCTTACAAAAGAGCAGCTTTTCAAATCTAAAAGGAACTCAGAGGGCTTCTGTGGGTAGCTTCCTCCAGATCCAGAAAGTAACTGGAAGAAAGAAGCAGATCCTGATACTATCAGAAAAAAACTTGCTCAGCTCAGCTCTGGCTTAGGGAGAACTGTTTGTTCAGATCTGCCTGTGAGTGAAGAGAGCCATGTGGGTAGAGTCACTTACATTTTTTAAATCTTCCAACCCTTTGGGAAGACCATCGTTGTGCATGCTGCAATAGGAGACATGAGATTAACAGAGTTACATCTACTTCCAGAGGTGCTTCTGATAACACACTCAGATAAGGTGTTAAGGATCATAAGTTCTTATATGGATGTTACTTCACCTATTACTCTAGTATCCTTAAAAATATTCAGCTCTTCCAGATGTGTAATACCATACATCACAAAAGGTAGTCTGAATCTTGCTATATACAACTGCTGTATGAGTAATGTTCATGATGTATGTCTATATTTCTTCAAAATATTAATTTATCTCTTCTAATCCCTAAAGCTTATATGTGGTGGTTAATGCTGACCACAGATTTTCATAATCTAATGCATTTTTCTAATGGTTGGGTACTTGGGGGAGGGTAAGAAATACAGCATTCAGAGCCGGATATTTTAATTTCTATACCTATTAAAAATATGCAGATATTACATCACTATACCTGGAACTTAAATCATCAATGAATCAATATACTTCTGTCTATTTGCTGACTCTGGTGGATTTAAAGCAGCATCATTAGCTTACCCTGTAACATGCCAAGATGCAATTAGTTACATAAAAATACTATTAGAAAGCAGTCATAGTTTTTTGCCATGGAAACTTAAAAAAATGTAATCCTCATATTAATCTCTTAAAGAATCCAGATTTTTAAATTTCAAACAGTGTATGAAGCAATATGTAAAGAATCCCACATGGAACTGTAGCGCATCCTGCCCAAACACAGTCGAAATAATTTAAACAGTTAATTTTGTTTAAATTACTAGGATTTAGGAAAAATATTGTCATAAATCTATTGTATATATATATATACACAACAGTGCAATTTAGACTTTATTGTGAAAACCTACTAAAATTCAAGAAAAACAATGTTAAAATGAATGTGCAGGTTAAAATGAATGGTATTTACAAACAAAAAAAACATGACGGCACATGGTATGTAATCCTCAGTAAAATCCAGTGCTGCTAGAGTTCACATAGATTAATTGCATGCCTGGATAATAAAACTGGAAATGTTTATGACCAAGTGTTATTTGTACTTCCTCTGTATGAGATAAGGATAATCACTTTCTTGTTCTGAATCATAAACTGATCAACCCAGTTTTCCACCCACTCAGATTTCTCCCTATGCAGGGCAGTCTCAACAGATTTAGGGACAGACTGTGAAATTAATTGGATATATGGTCTCTGGAACGCAACCTCAAGAAAAAAACACCTACACTTAATCACTTTGGCACAAGTTTCAATACCATTCGCATCCAAAACATGCCCAACTCAGTACCTGTAGGCATATGCTTCCAGAGCCTGAAGCCCTTCCCTGAAGATAAATGGATGGAACACAAGGTTCACTTTTAAAATCAGTCTAAAGGAGGAATAATATCTCAGCTGATAACCAATGGGGCAAAGGACTCAGAAAAGAGGGGAGGCCAGGCCCAGTGCCTTCCTTGGCCTAATGGGGATCCAATTCCACATCTCCCACTTCTTAAGACTGCAAGAGGCATCAAGCTGCAAGAGGTGTGAGGATGAGGAGAAGACACATTAAAGAACCCAAACTGTTGCTTCTTCCTCCTTTAAAAGCCATGATTGCAAGCCTAAGCAGCTATTAGGGCATTTTAAAAGCGTCTCAAACCTATTTACATACAAGGTATGCTGGAAGCATGAATGACTTTTGTTTGGAGGAGCCAACTGCTTGTCACATATAACTTGGGCTTGGGTGGGGAAGACAGGCATCTCAGGCTGACACATTACTTGTTGTCATGAAAGCACAACTGCGAAACATCACACATCTAAAAATAAAGGAATACAACGTTAACACCCTAGCTTGTTAAATCTCTAGAGCAGCTGTATGCACTTGCATGAAACCTTTTTAAAATGTAATCCTTAAATTTGCATTTGTATACAAGGTCTAACACAAAAAAAATGACACTAACCCTAAAGCTGGGTAACTAAGAGTGGAAGGGGAGAGACAAAGAGATGGTTATACAACGTGTTCTAACTCACCAATGCGAGACAAGGCTCAGCTCAATTGTTTCACTCAGTATGAGTGGACACCTGTTCAAACATAGACATTTTCTTACCCTCGGTTTGAGGGTAAGGGTCACATCAATCCACAACACTTTCTCTGTGAAGCAGATTTTAGCTACTAACAACATCACTGTGCTTGAACATCCACCCTATTTGCTAGACCTGGGTCTCCGTGTTTTCTCTTTTCTCATAGATAAGTCAGTGCTTTGTCCTTTTGTCCATAGAAGACGTGAAACCAAAAAATGGAGATTGTAAACCACCTTTCAGACAATAATCTGCAGAACTGCTCTGAACATTATTAGCATCGTATGCAGCTGTGTGTCGACTCAGAAGGAAACTATTTTGAAGGTGACCACAGTTGATTTTCTTGATTTGTTAAATAAAGAGTTACGGGTACTGTCTTGGGTATTTTGTGTTGGACTTCATATGTTGAGGATAAACACTGAGAAACACTACATGAGATAACACTGGTCATCCAGTGTTGGTCATCCCAGCGACAGGCCATCCCATCCAAAGCCACACAGAAAGAAATAACACAAATGCTCGATTGATGCCACATCCTTCATCTAAGGAAGGTATTTATACTAAGAAGCATGAGAAAATGTACTGTAAGTGGTCATATAAGCACATACCTTTCTAGACCCTCACCTACCCAACACTTTTATATCAACCATAGAATCACAGAATGGTTTGGGTTGGAAGGGACCTTAAAGATCATCTAGTTCTAATCCCCACATTTTCTATTCCTTTTAAGCACCTGTGCACCTGGAGTCAAAGAATCACAGAATGACCTGAGTTGGAAGGGGCCCACAAGGATCACCGAGTCCAACTCCTATTCCTGCATAAGACAATGCCAACATTCACACCATGTGTCTGAGGGCATTGTCCAAGTGCTTCTTGATTATTGTCAGGCTTGGTGCCATGATGGCTTCCCTGGGGAGCTGTTCCAGTGCTCCACCACTGAGTGAAGATCCTCTTCCTAATATCCAACCTAAACCTCCCCTGGCACATCTTCCTGCCATTACCTCGAATGTCAATTCGAGTCAGAATGAATGAAAAGAAGATAGACATGAAATGTTTTCAGTATTTTGAACGGACAACCTAATAGGTTCCTCAAAAAGAAAAGGTGAAAGCTTATAATTTTGAAGCCTCAAATATCTGTAACCAGAAGATAAATAACAACCTTTTGCAGACCGACATCGGGAAATAACACCCTAAAACCTGGCTGGATCTTAGAATCACAGAATTATAGAATGGTTTGGGTTGGAAGGGACCTTAAGGATCAGTCAGTTCCAAACCCTCTGCCATAGGCAGGGACACCTCTCAACGGATCAGGCTGCTCAAAGCTTCATCGAACCTGAACACCTCCAGGGATGGGGCATCTACGACTTCTCTGGACAACCTGTTCCAGCGCCTCACCACCCTCACAGTAAAAAAAATTCTTCCTAATATCTAATCTAAACCTCCCCTCTTTCAGTTTAAAACCATCATCCCTCGTCCTATCCTCTCGTTATGCGACTCAGGGCTTGGTGACGAGCGCCGAAAGCCGGGAGCCTCGGACGAGCCGTCGGTGACCGGTAACCGCGCTCGCCGGGAGCAACCACCTCTGGCCGGACGGGACCGGTGCCCAGTGCAGCAGGGCGGGACCGGTGCGCGGTGACGACGGGGCGGGACCGGTGCGCGGTGCCGCCCGTCCAGGCAGGAGGGAGGTGGGCGGGGCGGAGCGTAGGGGCTCGCCTGTACCTGCTCCCTCCTCCTCCTCCTGCTCGCCCACCTGGCCGCGGCTCGCCCGTCCCCCTCGCGCAGCAGTAGCAGCTGCCGGCACGGCACAGCGCGATGCTGCCCAGGGGTTCCTCGTCCATGCCGCCGCCTCCCAACCCTGCTCCCTACTTCCCGTCCCCCCAGGTCACTCTGCCCTCGGGCTTGGAGATCCTGCGCACCTACTCGGGAGCCGTCATCTTCCTGGAGATCGTGAGTGCGGCGGGAGGGGGACGGGACGGGCGGGCAGCGGCTTTCCCTGGCTTTTCCCTCCCGGTAGCGCCCCGCTGCCACGTGCCCGCCTCCCTCCGGCGCAGGCGGCGGTGCCCGGAGTGGGGTCGCGGCTTTGCCGCGAGGCGAGGGGTCGCGGTTCTGCCCGGGGGTGCAGCGGCCCCGCCCGCCTCACCTGTCGCTTTATGAGCGGGAAGGGTGAGGGGGAGCTGCCCCGCTCCAGCCCCGGGCTCAAGGAAGGGCGGTGAGAGCCGTACACTGCTCCCTGCCCTGCCTGGGGCTCACGGGGGTTGCTTGAGCTGTCGAGGGCTTGGAGCCACAGGGTCCCAGACCCAAATCAGTCCATGGAGAGGCGCACTGGGGTTTTGCCCCGTGAGTGTTACGGGTTCTGTGCAAACACGTACAAGTACTTTACATGTAGAATCATAGAACGGTTCAAGTTGGAAGGGACCTTAAAGATAAACCAGTTCCAACCCCTGTACCGTGGGTATGGACACCTCCCACCAGACGAGGCTGCTCAAGACCCCATCCAGCCTGGCCTTGAACACTTCCAGGGAAGGGGGATTCACAACTTCCCTGGGCAACCTGTGCCAGTGTCTCACCACCTCAGCGTGAAGAATTTCTGCCTAATGTCTAATCTCAGTCTTCCCCCTTCCACTTTAAAGCCATTCCCCCCTACTTGCCCTTGGAAAAATCCTCTTCCCAGCTTTCTTGTAGCCCGCTTCAAGTTCTGGAAGGCTGCAATAAGGTCTTCCTGGAGCCTTTTCTTCTCCAGACTGAAAAATGCCAACTCTCTCAGCCTGCCTTCATAGCAGAGGTGCTCCAGCCCTCTGATTGTAACCCTCCTCTGTACCTGTTCCAACAGTTCCATATCCTTCTCGTGCTGAGGGTTCCAGAACTGGACACAAGACTCCAGGTGGGGTCTCATGAGAGCAGAGCAGAGGGGAAGAACCACCTCCCTCAACCTGCTGGCCACACTTCTATTGATGCAGCCCAGGACTTGGTTGTCCCTGTGGGCTGTGAGTGCGCATGTTGCACTTCTCATCAATCAGCACCCCGAGTCCTTCTCTGCAGGGCTGCTCTAAATCACATTGTCCCCCATCCTGTATTGAAACTGTGCATTGCCCTGGCCCAGGCATAGGAGCAGTCCGCAGTTTCAGTACAGGATGGGACTGTGCTGGTGTGCACAGGGCTGGGGACCTTTGAGCTGAGGCTGAATGTGAGACTCTGCAGAGCTGTGGTAGTAATTAGTAGGCGGGGAAAGAAAACAAACCACAAACCTTGGCAGAACTCAGCAGATATTAGTGATTTTTTTTTTCTCTTGGGGTCAGAGCTGACTGCTGCTTGGGTCGCAGTCTGTGAGATGTATCCTACTCTGCAAGCTGTAAAACTGCACAAATAGAGCACAAGCCCAGGCTCTAAATCAGACCCTGAGTCAGTGGGGACAAAAGGTTAATTAGGCTGGCCAACCTGTTGCACATCTGACGGCGGAACTGAAGTGGGCAGGTGTGGTTACAGGGAAATGGCACCACAGTGCATTCTGAGATTTGCCGTCAATACAATAGATTTCTAAATTTATTTGTAAAGAAGCCTGCAGGGTTGCACGTTCAAAATACTGAAAACATTTAGTGTGTCTCTGCTTTCTGTTTAACAGACACTCTGCTATCCTTTCTGCTTCCTCATTGCCCATCACTATCTGATCTCTGTGTAACAGCCTTGCACCTAGTCTTGTGAAGATAGAGAAAGTTTGGTTCTTAACAGCATCTGAAAAAGGAACCCTAGAGAACAACTTGAAAAGCCAGTACATATACCCTTGGGAGCTTCAAACTGAGCCTGGCAATGTATCTTTACATATGTGCTGCTGTGATGTAACACGAGAGGGGAAACAACTTGTTTTATAGCAGGCATCATTTGAAAGGCATCTCTCATCCAGCCTTCATTCGAAAGAAACTTCTCTGAATCTGAAAGTGTAACCTCTGACTTTGTAGTTATAAGCCTGTAGGCTTTAAACAAGAAAGTAAAAACTTTATTGGAAATTGATTGTAGCTATCACTACAAAGCAGGTGGGATTTCTGTAGTACATGAACATACTTCAGATGGGAATTCTGATTTTCTCCAGTTATCCTTTTTCATAAAGAGGCAGGATTTGCAGGGAGAAATAGTATCCTTCCTTAGGCCAAGAGCTGATTAAACCAGGCAGCCATTTGAGTGCATGTACTTGTCATCAGCCCATCATAGCACAGCATCCCCACCACTCATCTGCTGCGATCAGTATGCTGAATAGAAAATTGGTGGTGCAGAATTCTTCCTTGGGTTATGATAATTCTGGAAAGCTGTATGTTTTCCTAGTCATTACAACATAATTTACAACTTACATTCATCTATATTCTGATTTTTACTTTATTGCTTTGTGTTTTCTCTTTCGGCGTATTATTGTAAATGCATTGAAAAAGAAGATGAAATTTCATCTCTTTTCTGTGTGTAGTCTGATTAGGGCTACAAAACTAGACAGTATGAGACTGAATCCAACTCTGTTGTACATCCTTGTCATTTTAGTGTATGTATAAAAGATTCGTATATATGTGTGAACCACATTTTTGCATGCCTTTTTATTTCCCTCAAAATGAGAGTAAGGGTAAAATTTTCATCAGCAGTGTGCAGGTCACCTTGGTTTGTAAATCCCATTTTCAAGATTATTTTAAGAGCTTTTAAGAATTTCAGAGTGACTTTATCTTATGGCCACTTAGTACCTGTCATTTCTGAGAACGGCACTTGGGCCTTCTTGAGTACCTTTGAAGTGTTTCCTCTTGGTTCCTAAAAGTAGTCTGAGGAATGTTGATGTGTGATATTAGTTCTTAGGCAGAAAGGACTGAATAAACATTATGTCTCAGTTCATTGTATTCCTTTCCTTGCAGCTGTTTGGAACGATAGTTTGGATTTTGGTAGCTTCTACTCGAGTTCCGCTGCCATTGCTGCAGGGATGGGTAATGTTTGTAGCAGTGACTGCATGGTTCCTGTCCATTGTGTTCCTGTGTGTGTTCCTCTTCGGTTATGCAAATAGAATTGCTGTCAACTGGAACCAGACGGTAAGTTTTTTTCCTTTAGTTAAGGATTCCCTTTGTTTTATAAACTGGAGAGTTTACATGAGAAGTACTGATCCTAAGTCTTAATGTCTGGCCTTCTGTTTTAGCAGAAAGTTTTTTTAAAACAGAGGAGTTCAAACCTAGAAAAAGAAAGAGAAGGGCTACAAGAATGATGGAGGAAATACAGGACCTATGATGGAGCTGAAAGAGCCTAGCTTTTGAAGCTGAATGAAGGAGCATACTTGTCCTCTATGAGCACATAAAATGCATGAACAGCAGGAAGAGGACTGCTTTAACAAGGCTTGATAACAAATTTGTTTGAATTACCAGAAATAATTGTGGACTGGGAATCAGAAATATTTTCTGACTGTTAGAGAAGTGGTAGTAAGACCCTGTGAGAAATGAGGGGTAGAAAGATATGTCTAATGTTGTAAAGGAAGTGATATATTTGTGAACACATTGTGTGATGTGGTTATCTGAGATAGCATGAACTGGACTAAAGCACCCAGAAAGTCTCCTCCAGTTCTTAAGAAAGTCTTCTGCTGCCTTTTGGGTCAATTCCTTAAAGCTAGGGCAGTACGGATGAGTGGCTGATAGACCTTAGGTAGTCAAAGACAACATAACCTACAGTATGGTACAGCTGATATTTTTAGAAGACTTAACATTTATCTTTCTCAGAGGAAGCCTGGTGAGACTACAGATATCATTACACTCTGTTCAGCTTTTCTTCATTGTGAAGACAAGACTTGGTTCTTGCTGCAATGGATTGTTATGGCTTGTGCCAGTAGTTCTCATAGACTGTACCTCCCTATTAAAAAAGGGAAGCTGTTGGCTGCAGTTTTTACCAACCACATGGATACTTCAGGTCATTGACTGCTAGTTTATGTAGTCCTTCAGTGTCATTTACTATGTTTTACTTTGAGTTTTTATTGCTTAAGTAGTTGAGCATGAGATGGTATCACTCTAATGTTACTGGAAGTGAATAACAAGAGATAGCAAAACTGTGATCAGAATGGGAATTCAAAAAAAAAAAATCTTCCAAAAGGTGTAGGACTTCCTAAATATTGACGTATGGCTGTATGTAACTGCTTATCACCTTTGTCCTGTGCTGCTTGGTTTTCCTCTTGATGCTTTCCTTGATTGTAGCTGGAATTATGTGCTTCAGTATTAACATCTGTGGTTATTTGTTCAAGTTATTCAGAGACAATCCCTTAAAACAAAGGTGTTTAAAGCAAATCTTAGAGCTTCCTCAGTCTGGGACTCTAACTGGTATCTTCAAAGGCCATCAGTTATAACAGACAGGATTCTGTTAAAACAAATTTCAGCACATGGATAGCAGATACACATATATACAGTGTCAGCTTTCTGGCAGAGGACAGGCAGTAATTAGGCTAATAGTGAGTTACAATTAGAGACCTTTACAGGGGCTTTAACTGTGACATCCTCACAAGTTATGATGTAACAAAGCCCTTGAGCATGTGCATAACTTAAGTAAATTAATAGTGTCCTTGGTTTCATTGAAACTGTTTGCTGGTTTACAATCATACATTATTTAAGAGTTGCTAGGTAAAGGCATAGCCTTGTAGAGATTGAAAATACTATATGAATGTTCATTTTATAACAATTGCATAAGTCTGTCTTACACATTGGCTGCTTGATGCTGGCAGAGATTTGTTGTACTGTTAATTTTGTCCCCTTGTATATGATAAATTACTGAAAAACTTCCTGTGTCAGAAACTTGCTATGTGATTTTTATAAAAGCTGCATCTGTGCGACTCTGTAACTTAATGTAAAAAGCTGTCATAACTAAGTCAACATCCTAAATGCAGGGTGAATCATTTTGTCTCTAAAATGGTAGCTAAAATGCAGCCCCTTCCAGCTGTCAATAAAAATAACACAAAACGCATCATTTGACCACTATTTCCAGGTACCCAAATGTTCTGTAACCCCTTGGCACTAAAATTTTTAGCAGCACTTCACAAGGATTTTTTTCATCTTTTGTTGCAAATAGATAAATACTAGAAACAGTAAACCTATTTTTATTACTGTAAAATAAAACGGTGTGCCTGTTTGGTTTATGTTGGCATGTAAATACATGAGTTTTGCTGTTTTATAAAGTAAATTTACAATAGAACTCAGAAGCTACAGGTTACATTAGGTTAAAAATGGGAAGAGTCATGGCTTAGTTATATCAGAGTCCTATAGTTTCATGTAGAGATTCATGAACAACTGTGGTTTAAGACTCCAGTTGAAATGTCAGTCTGAAAAATAGCATAGGATTCTGACAGCCCTGCATTTAGTAATGCCTTAGGTCATAAGTAGCTCCGTTGGTACTAATACAAATACTCAAACAATAAGATGGTACACAGTGAAAAAAGATGGGGGGAAGTATGGACCTTCTGGAGGTACATCACTCTGTACTTCACTGTATGAAACCAGATGGCGTGACAAATGCTGTCCCTTACAGCCTGACTCACAACACAGTCATTTACAAAATCAGTGTGAACTAGCAAATCACGCAGCTCTCGTAGTGTTTTACATACACTTTATATGAGGTTTTAATGGTTATAGAACTGTGGAGGCAAGACAGAGTTAGGCATCATGCTAACAATTGCTGAAAAACCCTCCCTCTTAAGGTCTTGGGTTTTTTGGTCACAGAAACCATATGAATGTGAGACCTTACTGATGCTACATAACTTCATTGTCATTGCTACCAGGAGAAAGAAATTACAGAGTTTAGCAGGAGAATGAAGGAAATGAAAATGAAAGAGTTTGTATTCTGAAAATACCTCTCGTGTACACAGTTAGCACTGTTTTCCTCATGGAACTATTTGTGCTCATTCACGAGCAGTGATGCCACAAGTGTACAGCTGGTAACGCTGACGTGGGCTGCTTAAATACCCAGTGTGCAACTAAGAGTCATGCATGTCCTTGACAACCCATGGATTTACGCAGGTTGCCGGAGTCCTGTGTTATGAAGTGGGTACGTTGGGCCATGGCATGGGTTCTGCTGTTTGTCACGCAGCGAGTGCACACCTGCGTGCAGTCTGACAGGGTGTGTGTAGGTGGTAGTGTGACAGATGTGTCTGTCTGTCTGCCAGCTTGAGCGAGCATGGGGAGCCACAACGGTAAGTGACTGGTGGGGAGAAGTGCCTGTTCCAGCTGCTACAGAGCACTGCAGCTTCTCTGATGCTTCAGCACTCTCATGCTGGAGTAGGTCTCTACTGTGTTTTTGTATGAGGTACAGATGTTACAGCAGAGCTGGAGACTGACGGAATGTGTCTTATGCCCAAAGCTTAAGGCCTGGCAAGTCTAGCCAATCAATACGGGCTATCCAGCTGGATCAGGAAGCCACCCTTTGACCTCTTATCTTGTCACTTCTGTTGGTGTCAGTGGGACTTCCTAATGATGTTTCAAGAGGAAATAATTGTTTTTAAAAAATGGGAAAAAAATCACCAACAACTCAGTCAGGATGGAAAACCAGAAGTTGGGAATTACTGCAGCTGTTTTGCTAAAATTTGGATTCCCAGTAATTAGCAGTCATTAAGAAAAGTAGTACATTCTCTGACCTAGCCTAAAGTGATCAAATGATTCTTAATTAAGAGAAAATGTGGAATGAGGAACTGTAGTAGCAGTTTATATTGTAACTTGCCAAAACTGACTTGGGTGTGATTTCAGTAGCTTTAGGTGCTATCAGCTATGGAACAACTGATGAGTTTGAAAAGAAATTGTTTCAATAAAAAAACCTCACAAAGAAACAATTCTCTAAACAGGTAAATGTAGCACATTCTTACTTTGATATCAGACAGTCAGTAGGCAGGGCTGTTACATGGTAATTTCCATGTCAGGTAAATGCTGTCTGTTGTTGTGATGGACTCGCATGTGGTGGACCCTGTGTTCTTACTCTTGGCATACTGGTAACCCATTGCACTTAAAAAAAAATGTGCATAAAGAAATCATTACTGCTAGAGATAGACTGTATAATGGGGATATTATCAGAAAGCATATACTTGTGTATAATTTCAAAAATTATATGGCTGTTGCAGACGTGCGTAGGTATAGGCACAAAGTGTGTGTTGTATGAACTCAAGAACTGAGGGCGGTGCAAATATCAGCTTTGCAGATTCAACAACAGAAGGAGATGCTGGAGGAATATTTTAGACATTTTAAAATTGCTAAAACATGTCTTGGATCTTGCTGCAGGGACCACTAGACTCTGAAATACAACATGCCGAGAGATTTAGGGACCAGAGCTGCTTTTTCATGTACTCCAGTAATAGAATCCAGAAATGAGAGTTATAAATGTTTAAACCTTATGTTCAGCTAGCATTCACCACAATGGAAAGAATAACCTATAGAAGGCCAGGAGAGAAGCATATTTAAAGTAAATCCTAACTCCTGTCCCTTCAAGTCTCAGGGACTTTATTCTACAGTATCATGAAGTACTTCCAAATTACTGTGTTTTGGGTAGAGCCACGTCAGAGTTGAGGAAGTGCCTCAGTTCTTGGATTCTGATTGTGTCAGGAAGTAAACTTCAGCTGTGTCAAGGCTGAGGTGTTTCTGGGCATTTACAGAAGCAAAATTTAAGTACGGACGAGGGACTTCTGGAGCTTCGGTTATAGCTGAGAAGGAATTTGGTGGACTGAAAGCTTGTACTACTTGAATTGTGATAAAGGTGGCTTGTATATCCCTTCTTTTTTATCCAAGCCACGTGAAGGGAGAGTTCTGTAAGCTCTAATAGAGTTAAAGTGATCTAAAAGGTCAGCATATGTACATATAGATGAGCACGTGCCTCTTAATTGGAGAGAATGTAGGGTTTGGAAAGAGGGAGAGTTGCCCTTCATCACTAACTGTGTTAATCAGTTGCTTATAATTACTAGCAGCTGTGAAAACATGTCCAGGTTAAGCTCTGGAATGGATTTAATGCTGCTTATCTAAAGTTATTGTTATCAGTGCTCATTTCATATTTCAGTGTCAGGTTTCATTTTTATTGAGATTAGAGGAATTAGATATGTATTGCAGCTCAGAGTGATTCTGTTATTTGCCTTTCAGGATTTTCTTTTCCATGGGGCTACTTTTGTCTTTTATTTCGGAGCTTTCCTACTGCAAGCAGGAACTACATCTCTGCATCACTTTCCCCGCAGATTCAATTCCACCACTCAGGACAAGATTCTAGCTGATCACGAATATAACATAAGCATAGCAGCCTCGGTATGTACTTCGTATATTTGTATCTGGGAACAGAGGTCTGTTGTAAGCCTTTGTAGCCCAGCTTTTGACTTTGATACTTCACAGTAAGCTGGAATAGAAGGAGGAGCTGTGAGAGAAAGGATTGCCTTTGAGAGTAGCAAATAGTGTCTCACAGTGACAGACAAAAGTAAAGGGATAAGCAATTGTTAATGTGATAAGCTACTCTTCACTATAGTATGTTAAATATATGATCACTAGAGCTTACAATTTTTAGATGAGCTATTTGTAAAAGCAATGTTGGGTGTTAGAACACAAGAAAAATATAACAACTGAGCCTTCATAAAAGTGGCAGGTGTGAATTTCAAACCTGTGCTCAAACTTTCAGTTGCTTTGTTATGGTGTTTAGGTAATCCTGAATGTGCCATGGGGAAAAAAACCTTCGACTAGCTCCTTTGAAGCTCCAGATATGTACTTTCTACATCAGGCATAAAGTTACATCTAAGGGCCCCTGCTGTCTCTTCTGGCAAGGATTAAAGTGCATTTATTGATAGCCTAAGCTCAGACTGCATTTTTCTCGCCTAGTTGCATCATCACTGAATCACTGTATCTGGTGATGTGGGTGTGCATAGCTGAGTCAGAAAATACACCAGAAAATTCACTAGCTTTCTCCCTGGTTGGACTCCCGAAGGACAGGCAGAGGTGTGCCAACAGGCTGAACTTAAAGAACTGAAACTACTGCTCTCATTTTTTTTTTTTTAACCATCCAGAGGGTCTTCCATACCTCTGGGAGCTGTATATATTTATTATGCTAAACCCCTCTGGGTATCCATTATCCTTAAAACTAAATGCACCGTAAGTAATGCACAGTAAACATCTTCAGTTTGTCTTAAGAAGAGATGAATGTGAGGTATAAGGTTCACATTGTCTCTGCAAGAGGAGAATAAAAAGGAAAGGCCTTTGCTTTGGCAAGCCGGTATCTGAAGGGGTGGGGTGGGCGTGTCGGTCTCCTAGTCCAGAGCGTGTCACCTTCGCCCATTTACCCATAGCAAGCACATCTGATCCCTATGTGGCCATAGGGCACAAGGACAGAGGTGGTGTCTCAGCTGTGGTTGAACTAAGGGAGGGCTTTGTACTAACCAAGTATTTCATTCTACCCTGAAGTGTAGCTCTTCAGTCCTTGCTCAGTGTGTTCAAACCCCAGTGAATATATGCTCACTTCAGTCATTTTGCCTGACAACAGAACACTGGGGAATCCAAGAGACCCTTTTCCTCCTTTCGTACTGTTTTGCTTAGGGAGAATTAAGTTCTTCAAGCTCCTCAAAACTCTGTCAAGTTAGAGGAGGAGACTTTTGTAACTTAAGTCAGTATTTTCAATTGAGAGATAGTGGGAAATGGTGAATCAGATAACTCGTCTTTAGTGTCTTTGCATTTTTCCAAAAGTGTATAATTCGAAAGTCAGGTCATACAGAAAAAAACCCCCTGTAATCCTTTGGAACACTTAATTAAAACGGTCCTGTGATCTACATGGAAAACAATAAAAGGTTGCTAACATTTTGTCTTTTAAAATTACTTTTGTATACTGTGATTAAAAATGTGTCCATTTTGTATGGGTGATAGTTTTACCCTATAGCATCTATTCAAAACTTTAATTGTCAAATGAACACTTGTATGGAAAGCAAGAGATAAGTTTTTATTACATGATTAAATTCATATGGTTTAAGAGACAATCTATTGTTAGCACTGGACACTATGTTGAACTATTTTTTTCAGCAGTTCATTTTCTCATTTCTTCCTTCTGGGTTATGTTATATATTCAGGTTTGCTGTGGAATGACCTTCAGTTCAAATCTATTCTGTTCTTGAGCAGTAGCGATTTCCTGGCATTTCTCAGGTAGTTGTTCTAATGGCTGGCTGGCTGGTCTCAGAGGCCAGATTTGAAGCTGTTTCTGTATTTCTTCAAGTAAGAGAGTTTTGCTGTTTAGAGGCATGTCATCTTAGATGTTTATTGGTAAAGGCATTCACTTGGAAGCATCTGAGATTAATGTTGGGTCAATCTAGATTAGAGAAAGCTGAAATATGTGGCGTACATACACATGTGATTACTTTGCACCATAACTTATGCAGGCATTCTGTTTCATAATCTATTTCAAAATGTCTTCTGAAGCAAGCAAGTTAAAAGCAACAACATGGGATTATAACAGAGGGGTTCATGAGAACAGTCAGAGGATCTGAAACCTTTCTTTACCTTGAGCATTTTGGCTAGGAGAGGTAACTATTTATTTGTGTTCTTGTATTAATTCAGAATAGAAAAAAAATGTAGAATGATGTAATATATGATTCCCTTTTTTTTTCTTTTTCCCTGCTTCTCTAGATTTTTGCCTTTGCAACAGCTGTTTGTTATGGTTGCAGCACAGCCCTGGCATTAAGGAGATGGAGGCTATAGCAGTTGAAGACAGGTTGATGCCTGAGTGTTCCACTTCAGATAAATTAAGTGCTACTTGTCTATTTTACTGTAATCTAAATCCAAAAGGACTTTTTTTTTTCTTAAAATCTGTATAAAGTGCTAAAATGCAAATAATCTGTAATCAGGTTTTTCTTAACAGAAAACAAGTTTCCATCTCTTCCCTTTCTAATTTGTACTTTTATTTAAGTGTACTCACCAGAAGCATGCTCATTGTATGGTATTAGAGTTCAGGAATAAACATGTTTCATTGGCAGATAACAGAATTTTAGTTCTAAATCAGACGAGGAAGAAAATGAAAACTAAATCAACGTGTTAACTGCATAGGCAGCTAAAAAAGCTCCCCTCTTTTTAAGTGCTGGGATTGGGCCTTAAGTGTTTTGCAGCATTACAGTGTATTCCACACAGGTAGAGCCTTGAGGCTCCTTGTTAGAGTCGTGTATTCTGTGTGCTGCTTCTTGCATGATCAGAACCCAAGCTCACTTTGTGATACCAACTTAGTATATATATTATTAACTTTGATGTACAGAGAAAATATTTTAAATATCCATCCAGTGAAATCTTTTGATACTCTTTTATAGCCATATCCATCTATGGTCATCTGATCCTTAAAGCTTACTGTATTCCTTAGTAGTTGGAAACTGGGACTGTCAGTTCATTAGTTTTAGGAGTTTAGCTTAATCAGATCTATTTATACTACAAAACAAAACAGTGCATTTGTGTTGTGTTTGTATATACGTGGTGTATTTTTGTTTAACAGGAATATTTGCACTGTTTTACTTTTTTGGAGTACAGCTTTGTTTTTGTTACTTCAAGTGCTGCATTTATTAGTTATTCTGTGAGTCAGTATAATTTGAATGGAATGTTACCAAATGGTGAATAATGTCTGACCTCAATTCTTGCAGCGTGTTATTTGTTGGATTCTACGTTCTAATTGTTGTAGTGTTGTAAAGGTGTTTTTATTTGGACAGATGCCTATGCAACACCTTACTGTAATCAGTGGAATGCAAAGCAGTCTGCCGACTATGGAGTTTGCTTTTGGCAGGAATGAAGTTTAATTGAGCCTCTCTTGACTGTCACAGCTGTAAAATGACATGCACTATTACACACAAAAAATAATTTAACAGAACTAAACAGTGGCATTGCACCCTGCTCCCTAGCACTCATCCTTTTCCGCAGATGGTGAAACATTTTAAATAATGCGAGTAAATAATATTTGCTCTTGTGAAGAGTGCTGTATTAATAACCTGGGAGAATAAAAGCTCCTTGTCATTTATAGAATGACTTGCTCACCACATCTTGTCAGTGCACCTGAATATCTGCAGGAACCTGCAGTGGCTGGATAAGGGAAGACAGGACTTTCTTCATTGCCAAGCCTACTCATTCTCCTTGAGCCAGCAAGGGTGTCTGCTATGAAGGTTACTTTATCAAGCTTGTCAGATACAAGGATCTCTGAGAGCCAGCCACCCTCAGCAGTGCCCTGCAGTCCCTGCTGAGCCAAGACAGGTTCTTATGGATGACATAGCACTGAGTGGCAGCACTTCTGACTACTGGAACCACTTGGTTGTCCTAAATTACTGCGGTGGGATATTTTTTTGTATCTTATTCTCCTGAAACTTTGATCTTCCAAAGATTTTGTACCCTGGCTGATTTTTTTTTTCCTGATTCTCTACTTGTATTGAAATGTGAATGTTTTATCTAGAGCCATATGCTTCTAAAAAATGCTTCATGTTGTATAAAATACATTTACACTGGAGTAAAGAGAGACTCATGCTGAGCAGCATTAAAGTTACTTAATATCTTTATGGCAGTAGTCTGGTTAATAATTTTATGTTTGGAAAGTATCGAAAAACTACCTTGCAACTTTGACTGACCTGATTCTAGACATATAAAATTGAGGCTAATATTTATTGAGAAGGCACAGTCCCATTGGCGGTACTGGCTTTGTTCAGTGGTTTGCCACGTAACAGGGCATCAGTATTAGTGAGGAGAAGAATAAGGTCTGCTACAACAACATTGCAGTTTAGCACTGATCTTTGGTGCAGTTGTTCTTTTATCCTGCAGCCTGGATGTGCACTACACACCACAGAATGTGTGTGCCATTGCTATAGTCTCTGCAGCCAACGATGGGGGGGAAGATCTTAACTTTTTGCCTATTTAAACCTACAGAGTATGAATCACATAGTGTCGTTTAAAGAGCTGTCCTTGTTTAGTTGGCGTTTGTGTCTAACCTCTGAGTTCAAACCCACGGTGCAAAGATGATGATTGATAGGTGCCATTCAAGTCTCTGAAGCTGCTTGTTGAAGTCCAGACAGCAGAATGTGGTTTGCATAGCATGGTAACTGTTTGTCCTGTGAGGAAAGGCTGAACTTCCCCTCTTGAGTATCAAAGACAAACAAAGGGCAAAGAAGAGATAAAGGTAAAAGCTGCAGTAATGAAGACTGGCTTTTGTAGGTTTTCTAGGTGGTATATGCTAACTGGCTCTAATAAATCTCACCTTGTACAAAAATTCGCCCAGGCCTATGACCTTGAAGAACGCAATCTCAGACCTCTCCAAAGAGTGGAAGGAACCTATGCCTTTCATAGAAAATTAAAGAAAGAGAATGGAAAAATCATTAGACCGGTGTCATCTTTCTCTTTAGCTTCCAAAGACAGAGGATAATGCCGAATCCGATTGCATCAGGAATGGTGTGGCCGGCAGGACCAGAGAAGTTATCCCCTTATACTCGGCGCTGGTCAGACCGAACCTTGAGTACTGTGTTCAGTTCTGGGCCCCTCAGTTTAAGAGAGATGTTGAGATGCTAGAGTGTGTCCAGAGGACAACAATGTAGATGGTGAAGGGGCTGGAGCACAAGCCCTATGAAGAGCTACTGAGGGAGCTGGGGTTGTTTAGCCTGGAGAAGAGGAGGCTCAGAGGAGAGCTTATTGCGCTCTATAACTACCTGAAAGGAGGTTGTAGGCAGGCAGGGGTTGGTCTCTTCTCTCAGGTGACCAGTGACAGAACAAGAGGGCATGGTCTCAAGCTTCATCAGGGGAGGTTTAGGCTTGATATTAGGAAAAAAATTTTCACTGAAAGGGTGATTGGCCATTGGAATGCACTGCCCAGGGAGGTGGTGGAGTCATCATCCCTGGAGGTGTTTAAAAACAGACTGGACGAGGTGCTTAGTGCCATGGTTTAAATGACGAGTGGGTGCTAGTGTTGGATCATAGATTGGACTAGATGATCTCAAAGGTCTTTTCCAACCTTGTGATACTGTGATACTTCTAATCGTTGTATTTTTGCATTTGCTTTATGACTTTAAAAAACATTAAAATCAATTTCCCATCTGAATTTGAAAAAATAATGTAAGAGAGCTTAAAAAAACCTCTGATCGCTCATTTGTTCTGTTTTTATCTATGTACTCTAAAACTGGTCTCTGAATTCTGGTGTCCTGATGCATTTCACGCTCCATGGCTAGATTGTCCAAGTTGTAAAGGAAAGCTTCCTTGGTCTTGTCTGCAGATAACAGGGAACCGCAGTTTTTCAAACTTAGATGCAAATAGGACATTGCTCTTTTCAGTTTCGGAAAAAGAAAGACTTGAAAATGAGAGCATTTTCCCAGCTGTATTTTGTACAATTGGTCATGACATATTGGACTGTTGAGATGCAAAGCAAACCATGAGAAGAAAAAGCAAATCTGATGTTTTAAAATCAGTAAATAGCAATAGAAGTTATTTATTTTTTAACTGTTTCCTTTTCTCCCACTGGGCTAAGTTTCTTTGGGTCCATTATGATACTTATCTAAACCCTCTTCTAACTGAGCAACTCAGAATTTACTGCATATGTATCCTCAATGTGCTTCTGGAGGAAGAATTGGTATTCTCATTTCACAGATGGGAAACTCAGACATAGAGACACTGAGAAACTTGTTTGCCAAAGGCCTCACATAGAAGATTTGTGGTGGAGCAGGAAAAGGAAACCTGTTTTCTCAAGTGAGAGGTCAGTGCCCTGCCCAGCAGCCCATCCTGCTGCCTGCTGTGGGCAGGAAGGAAGCGGTACGGTGTGGATTGTGTGTGACCGGCCCCACTTCTGTCTCTGTTGTGGTCTCATTACTCTGGCAGTAAGTTCCATGGGGTTAAAAGGCAGATGATTGATTGTGAAGGATTATGAGTCAAAGGGATGTTTAATGTGACAAGGTCAAATGTAGTTTCTGGGTGTTCTGAGTTTAGTTTTTAATTATTCAATTGTAAATAGGCTACGTAGAGTTCCTGTTTGAGGTGATAATCTACTTTCTGCATCTTTAAGAGAGAAAACAGGTCCCCAGGAATCTGCAGGTTTCAGTTGCTTCCTCCTATACAGCGTTATTTTGGTGTTAACAAGATATGACGTGCCTTCAGCCTGCCAGGACACACCGCCTTTCAGTTCAGAAACCTGAGCTAAGTTTTGGCAAGTAACTTGTTAAGCTACCTTTCACGGGAACACAATGATGAAGTCAGATTGTGTCTACGTGTGGTTTTAACACCTTTCTTGCTCTGCAAATATCTGTAAGGATTCTGGAGACTGTGGCCAAAATATCCATATGCTTGAGTCCAGCACAGTGTCAGAGCTGTTATGCCTGGCTCCAGAGAGGCTGTAGTGTAAGGACTGGGCCCTGTGGATCCATACATGATTGCATTACGAGTAATCTTAAAAGAATTACTGAAGATTTTAATCTCATCCAAACACCTTTTCCTGGTCATCTCAGCAAGGTGTGGCCTGTGTCACTGGACCTGTGGTGTGGCACAATGAACAGCAGATCCCAGAGGGGTTTGATGCAGCAAAAAGTGTCCTGCACATCTCTTGCTGCAGAGCTGGGATGTCATACAGCCCCATAGCCCTGCACAAAGGTGCTGGGGCTTCCTAACATTCTGATTACGTGTTTGGGTAATTCTGCTCGAGTGCCTGTGAATGTTTGGCTTTTAGTAGTGTTTCATTCCAGGTGTTGCTTTAGGTTCAATAAGCTTTACAAGACGAAGTAAGGAGGCAAAGAGTGTTCTATAATCACTTTGCTACCTTTTTTTTGTCCCTCATAAGAGTGATGGCCATTTTGCTTTGTGATTACTTTTTAAGTAGAAAACGTACTTTAGCATAAATTAATAATGTAATTAATGATATCATAGGTGCATAACCTAGGTGCATGACTTGGAACTCTTTCTAGACTCCTGGGTCCAGGTGAACAGCTGGGTCACAGCTCTATGCCACATTAGGTCCTAAACATGCATCTTTGCTTCTCCCTACCTCTTTGCTGGTTTTGGAAAGAAAGCAGGGAGCTGCAGCACAATCTGGACAGACTGGACAACCCAGAAACCAATGTGATGCATTGGGATGTGATTTGTTGTTCAGTAGCACTAAAAGTCACAGGATGGTTCCACTAAGATAACATACAAACTTATGTCAAATGGGAAATGGAGTTGGAGGCCTACTGATTAGAAAAGGAGATTAAGACCTTAGTGATTGGGTGCTTTTGTCCCCTGTGTAAAATCTCGCATTGAATCCAGAACTTGACTCCTTTATATACCTGGTTTTCAAACTGTAAATACCTTGGCCTGGGAGCTGAAGCCCTGGGGAACCTGTAGGGCCATCTTAGAGCCTTGGGCCGTTGGAATAAGAGACAAGGTGAAACATCCCCAGATGGTTTAACCCAAAATTCAGGAGCAGAGGGGAAGGGGGAATGTTCTTCACTTCCCAGGTCCACTTCCCAATTTAGTACTAGCTCTAAGGGTTGGAAGAAGGGTAGGAGTAGTTCTCTTCCTCTCCATTCACTAGCTCCAGCCACCATGAGCCTTGAACAAGCTGGGGAACAGACAGGAGGAGGACTTGGACAGAAATATCATGTGAGTGTTAAGACATGCTTGACCTACCCACAGCAGTGACAGCTGTTCCTGGACCAAGTCCAACATTTGGTCTTTTGCCTACAATAAAAAGTAAATATAAATAATGAAATTGTCAAATAACAAGCCTGAGTCGCAGGTGGAGCGAAAGTTCTTACAAAAAGAGCTACTTCAGAGAGAAATTTCAATATGAACAAGAGGCCAAATTTTTCTTCTAGTTATATAAATTCAGCTTCTTTTGAGGTCCAGTTGCCAGTAAGTATTTTCACTAATGGAAGTAAGAACAAAATCTTTCCTCAGCACTAAATAGAGCTGACCTTTGAAACAAATGGTATTACAAATTCCTTGGCCTGTGTCATTTGCTTTTTCTTTTATGGATCCTGTTGCTGGGGTAAGTTACTGCTAGAATAGCTACTGCCATGAAGGGAAAAATTGCCTTTGTGGCCATGGCAGACTTAGTACGAGTACTCCAGGATAAAAATCCAGCACTTGTAGAATCTCATTATTGATTATGGCAGGGGATTCGGAATTATAGGATCTTTGAGGTAATTTACAACCCAAACCATTCTGTGATTATCTAGGGGGCCTGACTCGTGGATAGTCAATGTCTTAGGGTTGAAACTATTGGACAGGCTATATAAGGTGCAATGTCACAAAAATTCCTAAGATGAAGAACTGCTACAATATCACCAAGTTACTGGGGTCTCTCAGAGATCTGAGCACCTCTTCTGGCTGGTAGGATATCAGAAGAAGAGATTCATGGTAGATTTACGTCCTTCCTATATATCCTAATTTATTTCATTAAAGACCACCAGAGAGCACAGCTTACTTGTGGTCTGTGACCAAAAGGCAGAGATCATGCCAATAGAACCAGTAGATGGAGCTGCAACCACAGAAAGCTCTTCCCTGTCTCAACACTCCTACTTTAGGCACATCCTTCACCGGTCATACTTCAGGGTTTCTGCATACCCGAATTTCTAAATAGGCAAAGCTCCCAGAAGTGCAATTAGGAGTACTTGTTATAACTGATGTTATTCATCTGAAATGATGTGACTTACATTTTCATCTTTTTATTAGAAGTAGACATAGCAACAACTTAGCACCAGACACTACTCCATACCTCAGTATGGTTATATTGTAAATTTCATTTTTATCAATAACAATCCCAGGATACTAATATAAAGCAAAGTCCCTTTTCTGTGGAGCTAAGAGGCAGCTGGAGACAATATCCTTCACTCTTCTCCCTACAGCTAGCTTTATTGACCTCTATAAATCATTTGTGATTGAAATCCATGGAGATACACTAAGACAGAGAAGTGGAAACTAGCCTTCAAACTTTAAAGGGATTTTTCTTTCTCCTAGGTAGTTATAAAAGTTAAACCAAGTCAACTCATTTAAAATGGCAACTGAGCCAGCTCGTACCACAGAATCACTGTCATTGCAGAGTTTACAGATGATACTAAGTTCTTTCAGACAGTCAAGTTCTGTGCAGGCCAAGAGAACTTGACTAAACAGAGTTGGCTTAAAGGTGGCAAATGAACTTTAATATAGATAAATCCAGAGCAATACATCCAGGAAAAAAAATATCTATATCAGACTTGGAACTGAGAGTTACAACCTAGAAAAGAGACATCTGAGCTGTTGTTGATGGTTCCCTTAAATCATCAGCTCAGTGTGCAATGGCAAACAGAATCTAATAAGATGTTGGAACTCATAAGAAAGTTATTAGGACCAGGACAGAGGGTGTAATATTGCTGATACATAAAAAATGGTGAGTTCTTGTAGTGGCATTTAAGGGCAGCTAAAATGGTCAAGATGGTGAAGCTGCTGCCTTACAAAGAGTGAAAATATTGGGACTCTGCTCTAGAGTGAAGGAGGCGATGGAGTGATGTAATCATTTGCACAATGATGAATGTGCTGCTTAAACCAAACACATAACTGTTGTTTACAAGAACCTGGTAAGGGATCCAGGGGACACTCGAGGCAACTAGCAAAAGTTCAGTTTAAAAAAGATAAAAGAAAATACTTGCTTACATAGTGGGTAGTGGAGGTTGCCAACACGGGAGCTTGTGGAGGCAGACAGTATTAGCATGTTCAAAAAGCGATTAGACAAATTAATGGGTCTTTATGCTAAAAGGATTAGGCAGGAATATACCCTCTCGTACCCCTAATCCAAGAGTTGTGGATGCTGCATGCTGGGGGAAAAGGCTGCATATAACAACCAGCCTCACATGTTCTTCCTAAAGAGCATCTCCTCTTGCCACCATTGGAAACAGAGCAGTGGGCTATCTGGCTCGCTGGTGTGACCATCTCTTATGTGACTTCTTCCAAATGGCAAAGTTCCTCTGTGGGACACAGCCTCATCTACACACTGAGTCCTTGCCACGTCACCGAAATGCAAATGCTGAGTTCATTCTCGGGCTGAGGCCAGCTGATAGTTCAAAATCAAGCCAGACAAATTAAGATTTTTAGGAAAAGGTACAACTCGTATGTCCTAGCATGAACTGAGTTGGTTGATTTGGTACAAATGAATAACAGTGCTGACTCCTAGTGGGTCACAAGGCAATGGAAGAGCAAGAGGCAAAATCAGGTCACACTCTTATACACAGATTTGGGAACAGCAAATATATACAATATGAGTTGCTTAAGTCAGGAGAGAAAGTTCTACCTTCCTCTTTAGTATTGCTCTTCGGACTTTCCCCAAACATGTTTCAGCAGGGACAAGTTGAAAGCTAATTGTGAAAACTAAGTATATGTGCAGGGTTATTGAAAAAGAAGATTCACAAAATTTCTTGTTATCTCCTAAATACTTTCTGTCCTGTGTTTGTCCTCCCCCAGTTCATTACCTTTTCTTCTGCAGTTCCTTGACAGATGAGCTGCCTGTATTCACATGCTCATCCACGTAAGCACACATGCACACACACACTTCCTCATTCCACTCACCATTTTCATCATCTAATTCCCTGCACGGTCTCCCCTAGCATCCTGGTTCAGCCATTCATAGAATGATTAAGGTTGGAAAAGTCCTCTGAGATCATCCAGTCCAACTGTCAGCCCAACACCACCGTGCCTGCTAAACCATGTCTGAAGTGTCATGTCTACATCGGTTTTGAACACCTCCAGGGAAGGAGACTCCACCACTTCCCTGAGCAGCTTGTTACAATGCTTCACCACTCTTTCAGTAAAGAATTATTTCTAATATCCAACCTAACCCTCCCCTGACACAATTTGAGACCATTTCCTCTCACCCTATCGCTTGTTACTTGGGAGAAGAGACCAGCATCCACCTCACTACAGCCTCCTTTCACGTAGCTGTAGAGAGGGATAAGGTCTGCCTTCAGCCTCCTCTTCTCCAGGCTAAACAATTTCAGTTCCCTCAGCTGCTCCTCATAAGACTTGTCCTCCAGACTCTTCACCATTTTCATTGCCCTCCTCTGGACATGCTCCAGCAGCTCCGTGACTTTCTTGTACTAAGTGGCCCATTCCCTCTGCTCCATCTTTTTTTTTTTTTTTAATACAATACAGTCCCAGTTTCCTCTGTGTGGTGGTTTCAGTCCCAGTATGTCTTGCTGATGTTTCATTCCTGCCTCTTCTCACAGTCCTCATGTCATTTTTTTATTCTTCCCTGCTGTCAGCCTTAACCAACTCATCACTTAAATTAGACACAAGACAAGGATGTAGTCCTCCAAGTGACTTGAGCAGGGCTGTGGGACTTTAGGTAACCAAGGAGTTACACTCCGCTGCTGGGCATGCCACTAGTGCTTAGTGTTGAGTGAGGGGCCTCAGAGGTTGCCAGGTACCTGCCTTTCCCTTGCAAAACACACAACTGCTTAGTAATATCATTACAGGATTATTTTTCCCACTATCGGCAAAGCAGTTTTTCCCAGTTTCTTTTAGAAAGGATTGAACAACTTCTGCTGAGATCTTTCCCAGACAGTTCATCAGAAAATAAGCAACCGGCATGGAGAATTTCAGCCTAACTGGTTTAAAATCTGGCCAATCATAAGCAATTAGAAAAGTCTTTCAAAGTACATTTCCTTAATGATAGGCCACACTTCCTGCTCTAACCATAGCACCTTTTACCCTTCACACCAAACAAGTCCCCTTGACACCAGTGGAACACTGCCTTTTTTGGACAAAATGTCAGGTGTATGATCATCACTTAAAAATGCTTGCATTGTTATGACCAGATTTTCTTAGTTACAATCTAAATGGCATTTTCCTGAAGTAAATGAGAATGCAGTTTGCTTTTCAGACTCTCTGAGAGAAGTATTTACCACTTTTAAAGACACCTGCCCCCCGCTTCCCTGAACTTATGTACCACTTTCCTGGAGGTCTGAAGCTGAGGACCTTTCCTCCTGCTGCTGTGGTGCAGCTCTCTTGGATAGTCCACTTGTGCCAGCTCACATCAGTTGAGTGTCCGTCCTGGTTTTAACTAAAGTTCTTCTTACCATTTATGCTTTGGTTTTCTTTAACCAACAGCTACTATGATGCTGAGGGACAAGTCTGATGATGAGAGCAATGGCTCTTCGAGAGAGATACGAGCATGTGGGGGCAGGTGGAGGCCCCAGTGTTTCAGAGAGGTTCAAAATAACATACTTCAGAAAGTATCTTTTATTCAAATATATTAAAGGGCAGCAAGTGGCCACAGGATTCAGTACAACTCCGGGTCTTCAGCACAGAGGCTGCACACCTTCCTGGATTGTCTTTAACTGATGAGGCAGACCTGGAAAGCTTTCCATTTTCCAGCCTGCTGGCTTTAGCAATAATGTCATGTAAATCCAAAGGGAGAGAAATGACCTTCTATCTCACAGTATTGTGCTGGTAACACACATAAACAAAACCTGTAGCTAGAGGGAGAAGAATTTCACTGAAAGCAAGATCTAAGGAGAGAAGTCCTTTCCTCTTTACCTTTTTGTATAACAGTCTTGTGATAAAGGCTCTCCCCTGAGTGATTGCTGTTTTCATCCTCCTTTCACCTAAGGGTTTTAAACCTACCTCTTCCATTATCAAAAGAGATCCTTAAACACCACACTCTCTAGGCTGAAATGGTTCACAAATATACATACACACTCTGAAGGTGTACCATAGTGAATAAAGGAGTGTTGCATTCACATGGCAATAGCCATCAAACTTCAGGTGATGGCCGTCTTCCCATCGTGTCCTTGTCTTCCATTACCAAACAGCTATAGAATATCCCTGACAGGCTGCAGGTTAAATTTTTAATAGCTGTAGAACATGGTCAAATTCTTGGACTATGATATCATTACTGGTGCCCATAGCCACTATCAGCCTATCATGCATGACTTTTCCACTCTTTTCTAAGCACACAATGTGCTGAGATCTGTCACCGGATGTGGTCTCAGGTGATCCTGCTTCTGACAGCAATTTTGGGCCTCCCCTGTCCCAAGGATGCTGCTGCATGCCCCATCTGGCCTGCGGGCCCCATGGAGCGTCCCTGTCCTGAAGGGAGCTGGCAGCTCTCTCCATGAACATGGGCAGAGTGAACTGAGCAGCGCATCCAGCATAAAGCAGAAAAAAAAGGATCTAAAATAATTCCCATCTTTAGCATTTGAAATATATTTATTTTTCCAGTGTAATACCTTGCCACTTATGGCTTACTCTACACTTAATCCAGCTCTCTCTTTTGATGTTTTGCCCACAGTATAAGAAATTTCACCAAAGAAAAGAAAAACAGTTCATCTCTTTGAGAGCCACGAACAAATGAACTGGAAATGTGAACTGAACTGAAGATGTACCATGGGTTTTTTTGCAGCAGATTCTTTCATACTAAGTGGCCTAAAAGGATACTATAAAATTCAACCAAATAGAACGATAGTCAACATTGCTGAAATTTGCCTGTATAGAAAACATTGTGTTTATGAGCACTTTTGGTAAATTAATACATTTTGGTAAGTGCAGAAAAGGCAAAAAGACTCTGGAGTTAGGTGTCTTAGATTTTTCTTCTCTTCAGAATCCGGGTTTCAGCTAGTTCTGTGTCAAATAAACTAAACTGAAATAAGAAAAATGTGACTTCTGGGAAATAATCACTTGTGGGAAGAGCAGTACTCAGGTCTGAGTATTGTAACTGGAAAATACTGATTTCTCTAAGACTCATAAATGTATGGCCAAATCCCTGATGCCTTTTAAGTTAAAAGGAAAACATTCTGTCTAATCTATGCTGAATAGTGGGAGATTTTTTTTCCTCTCTCTGTATTCATTTCTGTTTGTGTCATTCCTGGAAAGGGACTTCTTTTTTAGATATCTTCTAATTTTGTGGTGGGGATTGTGGATCTTGGCAAAGAACCGAAGTTTAAAGACTTTCAACACTGAAAGTTTCTAAGAAAGAGAATATGTCAGATAGATTCTCTTACCTCATATGACACTTGGCCTGAGATTTGCTGCTGCTTTTTTCTACAATACTGGAAGAAAGCTACACTGTCACTAGGAGAGCAAACTGTAGTTTGTCTTTCAAGTAGTCTTTCACAAGTTTTATCCACAGAGGAACAGAAAACTTTGCCAAGAAGATGCAGTGCATCAGCAGTAGCAACATGCCACATGCATTAAGTTGGGACACATTTTTAAAACCATGCATGTGATGTGAAAGCCTAAGAATACCATTGCTTTTTTAAGCCATGAAAGGCCAGCGGCTCAGAGGCCTGAGTTATGACATGGTGTCATGCCTAAATATGGGTGCTCAGCACCCAGACTGGGGTTTCCTGACTCTAAATGGGAGGGCAGGTAAGGTGTCCCAGTATCTGGCCAGGAGATGCTGTTGTGCTTATAGCTAATTTCCATTTCATTTTATAGGTACCATGTGACAAAATACACTGGAAAAGGGTCCAAAAGGTGAGGAAGCACATACCAAATGACTAAAAGGCAACTGCTGCTACTTCTACTTCCTTTTCTATTCCTAATTTGAACAGTCCTGTGCAGTATTTCACTTTTCATCTCAAGTGGAGTACTCATAGCATAGGGTACTGTGCTCACTATAATGCTTCAACCTCCTCACACTTCTACTTGCAAGCCAGGACTGTGCATATATTGCTACACCCATGGTACACCTTCACCCACACCCAGCAGTGATGCTGAGGTGCAAGTTAGTAGGAAATATCCTGGTTTGCCTTTCCTGTTGGCACCTAGTCTAGATTTTGAATTTCATATGGTTTTGAGCAATACTGGAAGACATGGGATGGAAATTCTTCCCTCAAGCTGTTGCAGAACTCCCTAGCAGAGCATTATGTGACAATGTGGGACAATGTGTGGGATATCTCCACAGACAGCCATTATGGGGAACAATTCATTCAAGGTAAATAAGACCCTAACTCAAAGGCTACCTGCAGTGGGTTTTAAGACTTGCTGTGAGATGTCCTGCACTATCACACAAGGCACAAGCTATTTATTCACTTTCTTCTATTAATAAAGACATGATTTTCTATATACCGATCTCATGCTTGCCGTGTCACTCTGCAGAGGAACTCCTATTAGTTTACTCACTAGGAAGCAGATCATGAAATCCCAAAGAACTATCTTGAAGAATGTCTGCATGCTCTCTCACAGCTGCAGGACCTCATGGGATGAGAAGCAGCTCTCTCCATAGAGTGTGCCGGATCTGTGCCCTGATCCCTCACTACTCTTTGCGGAGTATTCAATGATGACCCCAGTAGCGATCCTTTTGTGATTTTTAGTTGAGCAAAATTTGAATTGAGCAGTCAGACTTTAGACATTTCAGGATTTTTTTTATTATTATTAGGGGCAGCAATTAAGCATGCAAATCCATTCATTAATATGCTCTTCCAAAGCATCTCCCTATCTAGGTTAATCAGAAGCCATGAGAGCGAGAAAGGGTTAGAGAAGTGCATTTCCACAAGGAGCTTCTTTATGATTTTTCTGCTCTTAGGCTCAGTGCTATGATGTAAACTCACGCTGTACCACATCACTCTGGAATGCCAAAAAGATGTTTTTGATGATCACTTTAACTCTATGATGCTCCAGAGCACTGAATGTCCCAAAAGGAAAAGCAGAACTTGGATGCCAATGGCAAAGGATCTGGCACAAGTGTCTCAGGAAGGCTACAGCCATGCCTCTGCAGGGACATTCCCAATGAAGTGCTGAGTACAAGTCGGCTTGGCTAACAGGTGTGACATTTCACCACAGAAATGTGCAAGCCTTTGGCAAGGCATTTTTCAACAACTTTCTTGCCAAGTGCTCATGCTGGGACTTCCACAGACAGCTCTGCACTCAAGTCAGAACAAACCAACTCCCAGTTTCAACGTTATTCCGTCCCCCACTGCTTTTGCCGATATCACCCTGCATTTCACAGCTCCTTAGTATTAAGCACAGCAGTTACAGCTGAAAGACCTAAGATTTATAGAGGCTGTATGCTAATGCATCAGACCAGTTCTGCACAGGGGCCATGACTCTTCCAGCACCTCATCACAGCACATATCGATGTCCCCCTTGCTGGCTGTGTTTGACCTGGGACTGGAAGATGGTCAAGATTTGCTATTTGTTCGAGAGCAAAATTCCAGAGGGATGGTGAGACAGGTGCCATATGTGTCCTACAAGGACAGTGTGGCACAGAACTTCCAAGCTAAGTGATAGCAAAACACAGTGTCCAATAAATACAAATGAAGTCCTTGGCATTTACTAATGTCTTTAGAGAATACCGTGAAGCAAATCATCTGGGGAAGTAGATTTATGGCAAAAGGCTATCACTTGCAATTTGTTTTTCAGTAAAGTTTCATCCTCCACCCTATTCATTTTCCTAAACAGTTTAAACCATTTTTTTTTAATCTGAGTGCTTAACCAATATTTGGAGCCACAAAGGGTCATTTCCCTTAGAATGACAAACTGTTAGTAAGAGTCAAGTATGCACTGAGAAAAATAAGTATTTATAGAAAATGTTGTGGGGTTTTTTACGAAAAAAAGCTTATTTTCACTAAACTCACACCTGAAATAAATAGCAGCACCCAACTACCCCACCAAAACTTGCTTGCCAACAGGCTCTGGTCAAAAGCCTGCACCTCTGCCTCTTTCTTCCTCTTCTTTCCTTTACTTTCAGCATCCCAGTGACTGGCTGCCTGTCTCCAACACACCAGTTAACACTTCCACTGCCTTGAAATGGCAGCATCTCAAAAAGTCTCTCTGACACGTGCAAGGTACAGTTCTCAGTCTCCTCCCCTGCTGGTTGTCATCACGGGCCCCCGAGGGTCCTGCTTGGGTCCCCACCCTGCCATTTGCAGTGTCATTCAAGGTGGAACCAGCACTGTGGGTGTATTTCTTTCAGGGAAACATAGCTCCTGAGCATACTGGGAGGAGCTAAGGCTACTGGTCACTACAAGCGAGTCTAGACACTTCTGTCAAGAAGCCTGTAAAGTGCTGTTTGATCCCTAGAGTCACAGTTTATGGATGCGTGCCTTAAGTCTCTTGCCTCCAGACCAATCATTTTGGAAAACAATCTGTTTGGCAGGATTTTTAACATCTCCAGGGATGCTGCAAAGGGATTTAATCGGTGTGTATAAATACCAGAAAGGGAAAGTAAAAAAGGCAGAGCCATGCCCTTCTCAGCAGTACCCAGTAACAGGATGAAAGGCAATTGACATAAACTGAAATAAAGGAATTCCATTTAAATATAGCCCCTTTTAACTGTGAACATGGTCAAACATTGAAACAGATTGCTCAGAGAGTCTCCATCCTTAGAGACAGCCAAAACCCTTCTAGATACAGCCATAAGCATCTTGCTCCAGCTGACCCTGCTTTAAGCATTGTGGTTGGACCAGAGACCCATAGTTCCCTACCAACCTCAACTATTCCGTGATGCTGTGACTTTGACAACACAGGCAAAGCCAACCTCAAAACCAAAAGGGCCTAGATGAAATTTGTCTTACACTTAGATGGGCTTCCTTCAGGCATCTAAGAGGCAGAGCACACTGTCAACTCAGGTGATTCTGCAGCAAAACCTATCTGCAGGACTCGTGTAGCACTGTCTCAAGGTAGGTACAACAGGATGGGGAGCCGCTGCTCAGTGCCACAGTGCCACAGTGGCACAATACAGAAATTTGCTAAAGATGGTGTACATTACAGAAATACAGAATAGCTGAGGTGGGAGGGGACCTCCTGAAATTGTCTAGAGCATTCTTCTTCTTTGTACACTTGCAGCCTCTCTGGCACGTTCAATGCACAGTATATGCACTGTTACAGGCAATGAGACTTACCTCGCTCATCACAAGAAGATTCACTCTGCAAAGCCCAGGAACTATTGGATGCATCTTTGGGTCTGAATGCTAACAAAAATATCTCACATATATATCCTAGTGTTGTCCTCTGAGTGCTTTGCAAGTCGTATTAGTTTCAACTGATTGATCTACCTTTGTGTATTTTTGGGGGTTCTTTCCCTTATTTTTTCCACATGTCTACCATGGAGGATTTTTCCTCCCCTTTTTTCTCAAGTTGGGATTGTGCCACTGATAATGATATTTGTCTCTCCTGATGTTTGATCAGATGTATTTAATCTCTTGTATTAACAACAAAGTACTCAGAGTCTTTGTTTTAGATGTCCAATAAAGAAGTGAAATTTAACCAAAGAAAACCACCAAACCATATTTACTATATTCCTGACATCCAGTGAGTTAGTGCAACAGAAATTTTTAAACTACTTCTTTAATCATACGGAGCCTGATCCAAATCTCCCTGAGGAACATTGTAGTCTTTCCACTGACTTTCATGTGTCTGGAGCACATACATAGTGCATGTAGTGTATCTCCACCACATCAATACCTTATGGAATGTTCTCCTAACCTTTAAAGAGTATATGGTACATTTTACTTACATATATACACACAAATATAAAAGGAATATGATTTCACTACCATGGCTAGGCATAAAAGTAATCATTAGGAAGTCTTACCTTATACCTTGTGCCTACTCCAATACTAAAGTCTACAAAACAATCCAAATCTGGAGGAATGAAGGGAAGCCATTATTACTTTTTCTATGAAAATGCTGGTTTTATTGAAAGCAGGTGAGCTGAAGGCACTAATCCTCTTTAAAATAACTTGGGTTTTAGTATCAATAGTGGAAATATATACACTGTGGCTGGGACATGTTTAGCACCTCTCCCATCTTTTCTGACCGCCCATAAATAAAAACTTTAAGGCCAATTAATATAATTAATGAATGATCTTAATATTCTGCTCCCAAATGGTTTCCATTTCACAGGAAGTTCAAGTTTCTTTCAGGCATCCTTACATTCCAGTAAAATCTATTTTATATGGATTAAAGTTTAGTTTATTTATTAGGGAAGAACAGGAATGCCACAGAACAATCAACAATGTGGTATTTTTAAGGTTAAACATCTTTAAAATAGTTGGCAACTCCTTTTCCTCTGCCATTTTGAATAGGATATGTGCATCACTGCTTTCAATTTCTTGGGTAGATAGTACTAATTTCCTAGAAAACAGCCTCACGCAGGTTTAGACTCTGAATTCCAAGTCTAACACCAGAAGTGATGACAAAACTTTGTGACTGCAGAGTTCCCCACTGTTTTCCATACAGCTCTGGAAGGGGCAGGAAGTTCCTGAGCAAAGATTGGATCCTGGGGCTGAATCTGTCACTCCTCCAGGCAGGGGGAATTTACCAGGTGGTATTCAAAACAGTAAAATTTTGGACATTTTCCTGCACTTTGATAGTGTCAAAACATGGAATCTCAAGAACCGAAAAACATGGTGGGAAAAATAGGACATGTCAGCTGCTCCCAATGAATCTGGTTTACTATGTGTAAAGACAAACATCACCTTTTTTTTTATATAAAACCGCATAATTATTTTTCCGAGAAAAAAAATTCTCAACAAATTAAACACTGTCTACTTGACGTTGAACACAAATCTCTGTTTATTGTAAATGGAGTATATCCTGCGAAAATGTTGAAGGAGATAAAAATCTAAACAATCCTGTAGGAGTTAACTCCAAAAATTGAAGAGTTGGAATTTTCCACATTCATTTCTCCAGTATCTGTAATGAGCCCTTTATCATCACTAATTTACTTCAAACACTTGCTAGTTTTTTGGTACTGGCTCTAGGAAAACCCTCCACTCACTTTTGCCATTTTCTTTCCACTAGTCTAGAGGAAGGCTTGTTAATAGCCCTTCCTCACCTACTTTTATATTCATTTAGCACATACTGCAAATCTGTAATACTTTATCCTTGATTCTGGTTAAGTAAGATGTCAGTACACAAACTCCAAGCCAGGTGCTTGATAAAGCTGGAAGAGGAAATAAATTGCTCTCAGCTATGCGTCCAGGGATTTAGAGCAGAGGTAGGATGGTTGGTGGAGCCATTGCCAACTCTCCCTGGGGTCTTACCCTGGAGTAAGGACCTGCTGAATGGGCAGAGCTGACAAAAGCCACTGGGAGAGACAGCTATGGAAAAGTGCTTAAATTCTTGTATTGCACAGGTCCCCTGGCCATGGACCTGTTGTGGAGGAGACAGGAAGACAGAACAAGTTACCAGAAAGTCTTTAAAAAATGCAGCAGGTGGAGTATTTATTTTATACATATAAATATATAAAATATACATATATATATATGTAACACCAACACTGTAGAAGGCTATGGTCAAAATCTTAAACAAGGGAATTTCCAGTAACAATCCATCTGTTTTCATCTAGGATGTCTGGGAGACTGCAGAGTCTATTCAGTCTTCCACATAATTTGAATGCTGTCTCACTTCTGTCACCCAGAAGGGAGCTGATCTTACCTGCACAAAGCATATCGCTTCGTGATTTGTTCATGGTAGACAGATCAGGGTTATGGGTGAAGCAAAGCCATGCTTGGCTTGCTTACCCTAAACCTGGGGAAGATGAGACTTTGGGGCAAAAAGCGGAATACTCTTGGCATCCACGTCTGGGAATTTTCTTTAAAATTCCTCCCATTTCTTGTGACCTCGTCTAGGCCAAGAATAAGAAAGAAAGAAAGAAATATGCTCCTTGGGAGTATATTAGTAATACCTAGTGATAAGTTGTCTCTGGCAGAGATTATTTCAGCAGGATCCAGAGAGGATTTAAAATCCAAACAGAGACAGGAAAGCAGCCCAGCACTCCATTTGAATTGGTGGCAGAATTGAGTGTCTGTCTCAACAGCACCTGAGGGCTCTCACCAAATAGCTCTAATATGGCATTTTAACCTGGAATTATATTGTGGTTACTTCTTTTGAGAGCCTGCAGGAACATAACGGGGCATAAGCTACACAGATACTTTCCTGTACTGTTTCTCCAAATCTCAACAATACACAATGAATGAGGAGAGAGCAAGGAGATGTAACCAGTCCTCTCAGCCCTCTCAGCTCCTTGTTTGCTGATAAAATACCTGGGGCAGTAGTTTCAACCTTGCTTCCAGGGTTTTAGCTATGAAGGTAAGTCAGCATGACAGCAGAATAAGCTTGCTACGTACCCCTAAGAGCTTGAGGAAATGGCTCCTGTTGTGGGATCCACAGGGAAAGTGAGGTTGTGGGTTACCTCGTAGCCTATGTCTAAAGACAGAACCTGGCTTTCCAGAGTTTTCTATCTTCAGCTTTTCAGAATCTGGCTCCTGTTTTCAGGTCCAGCTTGAGAACATACCAGGTAATGCATTTTGCAATTCCATCTCCTGTGCTGTGAAAGATAAATGCAGGTGTGGTGGTACATGTGAATTTCTGCAGGTACAGCTGAAGGCTTGCTCTCACTTCTGACATTTTTGCCCCAAGCACTGGCAGAACTCCTCCTAGCTACAACTTGTGTAATTGGAGGCATGAAAAACTGAGTCCCTAATTAAGAAGGTACTGAAAACACAGGTCTCTAGATAGTATGCTTATCAGGTATATGCCAGTCTCCTTCTACCAGCAAAATCATGTTACTAATGTATTTGTAGAACTTGATTTACGATGATTAAAAAGACAGCCAAATTATGTCAACTTATGGCAAACCCCATGTATTTTTCTTTCAGTTCAGATTCCAAAAGGTTATTTTCTTTCTTATAAAGCTATTTTTAATGGCAGAACATACATGTACCTTACCCAGCCCTGCATGGAATGCCAGGACAGCTGAAAGCACTGTGATTATGTGGCCCATCAAGAGGTCAAGTAAAAAAATATACAGTGCTGACCAATATTTATTAGACATTTCTAAACCTACACAAAGCCAGGATATCACAGTGATTTCTCTTCTTCTGCAGAAAATCTTGTTTCCTATTCCATTTGTACCTTCATATCTGCCTCATAATTGGCTGAGATATCCTGGTGTCATCTTCTACTAAGCCAAATTCTGCCAAAACTCTATGATTATTAAACACCAAATCTTGACAGTCTACATTCTTACTGTTTCTTCTACTATTTGCTTAAGACTGTGAATAGCCACAGACCCATTGGTTACATCTGTTTTGTTGTGCAAGTCATAAGGCTGGGCTTTAAGCCAAACTCAACACCCATCTGCAGTATTTGCCCTCAGGACTGCTTCAGAGTCCTTTCTGAGATGAGTCATTGGATTTTTTTAAGTGGGACAGATCCTGGCTGTTTGCTTTTAAAGGTATGTTTCAACCTACCTTCAGGTTTGTAGAAGGTAACGGCCACCAGCCTTTAGTGCAACTTTCCTCTGTGGTTTTCTGTGCAGAGCATGGTTGACAGCAGATAGAAAAGTCATCCACTGGAGAGGATAAATGAGGAAATCTTTCTCGGGATATGTCCTTGACACCCAACACTTCAGAACTAGATTGCTGAAGTCTCTATTTAGGTTTCCTATGTCTTATAAATCCAGATTAAATAAAAAGCAGCACATATAGATATAAACATATATATCTCTCTATATACATAAATATATAAGAATTTGTAGGTCTTGGAAGCACAGAGGGCTATAGGCTTGTTTCTAGACTGGATAGCCTAGGTATAATATTGATGTAGGCATCAGAAGATCTCTTCTAAAATATCCTTCATATGACTTTTTGAAGATGATGTTACTAGAAAATCCATTATAACAATTATTGGGAAGGGGAGGGACTCTAAACTCTGTAATGTGCGTTGATTAAAACTCCCAGAACACTCTCCAATAGCAAAGAAACAAGGCCTGTGATGGCATCTGTGCATTTATTATTTTATCTGCAAATATACATTTCTTTCACTAGTCAAAGTAGTCATTTTGCTAAATTCATTTTGTTCTGCTGTCACATTCCTCTACACATACAGACTCTGCTCCAGAAAATAGTTTGATCTCAGGCTCTCCATCCTCAGCAGGAAGGAAGAGAGGTTCTGCAATCTGACAGCAGCACAAACTAGTGCCAGTGCCTGGTTCTGATCCTTGAAGAAGTTTTAAAACATAAGGAATGTAACTTTGTGTCCAAAATGTAGCTGTGTGATTAATAGATGACCAGAGAAATGGTAGCAGCAAAGAAAGATCAACCAGGGCTGCAACCGATTGCAAGAACCTTACTATCTATAGGCAGAATAAGGGCTCAGTGTTTGCAAAACTGCTATTCTACAAAGCTTATTTTAGTTCCTGGTGGCTCTTGTCACTAAAGAGGATTGAATGCAAAGACAACTATAGAGAAAACAACAAGATGCACTTTACGATATGACCAAATGGGTTTGTATTTTGGTAAGTAATATTATCTTCCCAAATCCAGGAATTAATTACTAACTAAACACACATTCTGAATTTCAGACTGATTCCTTCCGACAAATGAAATTTCCTTGCTGGGAGACTTAAAACCTTCCATTTGAAAAGATGAATTTACAGACTAAACATCGAAAATGTTGTGTGCTCATATTAATCTATCATGTGTCTCATGCTGCAAATTTAAGCACAAACCTGTTTCTGAAAAGACTGAAGACATTCTTATATAATAGTTCTCCATATTATAATACTTTTCCATATTCCTGCTTCCCCTCCTGCCAGAAGTACTGGCTAACACAGAAGCTAACTATAAACCTCCAGGAGTTGAACAGTTTTAACATTTAAACTTATCTGTATTATTCAGATTTCAACATGATTTTCATTCCAGTTTCTTTCTCACTTTGATCTTCAATATCTGATCCCACTGAAGTGTCTTTGAAAGATATGACATTGACATTTTTGATACTTTGCTATGATAGAAGAAAGAGGAATGAAAGCCCATTGTCTTGAGGAAGAAGAAGCAGAAGTACTGATATAACTTTTTTTTATTGCAGCAAATAACTAGAGGGGGATAGATACAATTAATCAGCACTTGAATTAAATTGCTGTGTCTTCATTTTCTGTGTGAATCAGTACATGTTTATTCCTGTAGGTATGCAGACTGCATACTTATCAGCAAAACCTTCAGAAATATGTGGGCGTAGTCAACATCTGGGACCACTTTTGCTGAATGATCTGGACTGTCGCAATTGCGTGATAATAGAGGCAAAGGGAAACATCTTTCACTTTGTATGTAGGACCAGAAATGCACAGTTATAATAAAGCAAATTTGTTCTTGTCTCATCTTTTCCATTTTTTAAATCCTAAATAAATTTTAACTGTTTAATCCTATCGGTGCTTACTTGAAGAAAGTAGATAGCTTTTACCTCCATTGCACACATAGAAAGACTGAGGCAGAAACATAACATATCACAAAACATACCTCTAATTCAAAAGTCACTAGTCTGTATCACTTAATCCTGAATACTCAGCAAAGTGGTTAAAATGGACCACTATATTTTAGGAATGCCATAATGACTCTTCACAGAGATATACCACCATTTTTGATGCACAGCAAATAGAAAGGAATAAAAGTAGATCAGGACTCATTACCACGTACATTCACACTTCTGAATATCAAATATATGCTGCTTCTTAAACCCATATCAACTCTGGCTTATGCAGTCAGTTTGCAGTTCTGATTAAATCATCCTACAGTCACCTTTTATTTATGACTTGACATGGAAATATTCTTTTTTCCATTTGTAAGCCACCTATGGAGAACTATTTCAACTAGTCAGGCCTAGATGATACTTTATCACACAAAGAACAAAATATTAGAAGAAGGTTATGCCCAGCATGGAGCTTCCCCTTACGTCTCACATTTTAGAACATTATTGATACTGATGCAGAAGCAAGAGGGGGATTTTATGGCCCTCTACACCCTTGTATCATATTGACCTTTGTGTGACCTCCCATTGCATGCCTGAGCTCTTCTGTGGTTGTACATTTCTGCCGGTGGCTCTGATCAGGACACCACTCTGAACTGGATATACTGAATAATTCACCAGTCAGGAGAGTTCCAACTGCTATACAACTAATTACAAACAGATGATATGCACAGGTGCTCAGCTACCAGCAGCAGAGGTCTTTTAAGTACAGGGAAGGATCTGTGAACTCATAAATTCATAAAGGCCAGAAGGAAATGTTGCAGTCTCTGTCTAGTCTGGGGACCTGTATGTTGCAAACACAGAGTTTCTCCAAACATTTACACTATGCCTAAGTACTGGTAGGGCAAGTAAAGGTGAACCTAACCCTTTTGCCTCCCTATCCTCATTTGGCTGAGACCTGTCATCCCAGAGGACTCCAGAAACAATTAATAGTGAAAGGCATCCCTAGGTCTCCATAAATCCTCCTGTTCCATCAGGAATGGCCCAGAGTTGGGACTTTGCTTTGAACTCAGGGCAAGGTGAAGATGTCCCCACAGTCCCCATAGTCTGAGTCTGTCCACAGCCAAACTCAGGCAACCACACTGACTACATATCCATGAACGATGCACGGCTAAAATGCCACAGGCTGACCCAGGCTAACACCATGGCTTTGAAAGAGGTGGAGCAAGAAATAGCCTCAAATTCTCGTCACCTATCTTCATTGTCTCCTGGCCTCCTTCACCTTCCCCTAATGCTCATCCATTTCCCTACCAGATTCACTCTAAAGGCAGAAACTTTGAACTGTGACAAACAACTGAATTCATTGATCATTTATTTCTTGTCACGTATTTTTCCTTAGAAATGAAACTGATATGCAGTCGGGGAGGAGAGGTTCATCTCCTGCTTAAATTCCTGGCTGAAATTTGTTAACCTTGAGTTGGATATGCTGAAACCCGTCACGTTTCCTCCTAGAAAGAGACAAAGAGTTTGAAGTCTGGTGCTACAAATATGATCAGCATGAGATTTTGAATTTCTGTCAGCTTCATTTCAAGCAGTAAAGATCTACTGTTATTGTGGTTTGAAGGTAAACTTCATGGCGAAAATCCTTAAATTAATTTGGATATGGACTTAGACATACAACTACACACACCTATTTTTAAGGACAAGGATATTGATCTTGGCAAAGCAATAAATTCCAGTAATATCTCTCTGCAAAACAAAGCCAAGACAATTCAAACCCATTTATTTTTTGTCTTCACAATATTTTGCCAAAACCATCATTTTGTTGGCCATATAATTCTGATTTATATTCAACAAGAGTAGTAAAAAGCTTTTATAGAGGAGACAGCCAGAGTGACATTTTCCTATAAATCACAGTGATTTTTACTGCCACAAGATCCTGTGGCTCAACTTCAAATACAACTGTGCTGTAAACTGCGTGGATGAAGCTGCATTCCTTCTGAATGAGAACCATGTTTCCCTTTCTCAGTGAGCGACTCCACATTCCTATCAGTCTCTAGCAGATAATAACAATATCCAAACAAAAGCAGTTTTCAAGGTTGATAGAGCAGCAATGGGAAAATATGCTCAAAGTGGGTGTCACTCTATACCGTGTCATTCTTTAGAGGAAAAACAAAGTAAAGGAGATAGGCAAGGTTCATACTGGACAGTAAGGTCTTTTTCTCATGTTTCTGTTTGTTGCATTTTTGGAAGGTAAATTTTCCTGCTGATAGATTATGGAAGAATATAGAATCATAGAATCATAGAGTCATAGAATGGCTTGGGTTGGAAAGGACCTTAAAGATCATCTAGTTCCAACCCTCTTGCCATGGGCAGGGACACCTCCCACTATAAGTAGAACCAGAGCAATATTTCACTGCTGACCTGGAACATAGTACTACAAAGTTTCTATATAATTGTCAAGGCAAACCAATCATGTAAAAAGAATTGGGAAATACCTATACTCACTTCTTAACCTAACAAAGGAAAATCCATCAAGGACTGTTGAAATTAAAATAACACTAACCTGTTACCTATTGTTAGATTTGGAAATTGTACCCACCAAAGCCAGGAGTATGGAGCAGGGTCAATGATGCAGTGTTCTGATCTGACTGTAGATTAGATGCGGGCAAAAGTCATTCCACCAGGCTCAGGATATGCTCCTACTGTGCCAAAGTCTCACTGAGTGCTATGATGAGCCTGCAGCCAAAAAAGAACCTGAAAATTATTTTATTGCAGTCCATCACAACTTTATTTTCTGACTCTATACATGTCACCTGAACTCAGGTGAAAAGAGCTCCTGCTCCTAGATTGTCTCTTTCTCAGGACTTTGACTCACTTCTGAGGCCATATGTTCAACCTGGCCATAACTGAAGTCTGTGCAAGGATGGGACCCAGGCATGCATGTCCATCCACTCACCTCACTTCTAGGATTTGGAAGCTAAAGTACCCACACTGAAAGACAGGTAGCAGGTTCACTTTCCTCACCAGGAATCCAGGACCACACAAACGACATCCTGGAGGTGCAGGCAAACGCAGATTTTTCACTGGTCTTCCTCCACTTGCTTCTTTTCCCCCAAAGGCACAGCTTCTGGGATAGCTGGGTTCATGGGACCATTTGATAACCAGTATCACGGTATCACAATATCACAAGGTTGGAAATGACCTTTGAGATCATAGAGTCCAACCTATGACCCAACACCAATACCTACTCATTGTCTAAACCATGGCAGTAAGTGCCTCATCCAATCTGTTTTTAAACACCTTCAGGGATTATGACTCCACCACCTCCCTGGGTACCCCATTCCATTGGCGAATCACCCTTTCAGTGAAAAAATTTTTTCCTAATATCAAGCCTAAACCTCCCCTGACGAAGCTTGAGACCATGCCCTCTTGTTCTGTCACTGGTCGCCTGAGAGAAGAGACCAACCCCTGCCTGCCTACAACCTCCTTTTAGGTAGTTATAGAGAGCAATGAGGTCTCCCCTGAGCCTCCTCTTCTCCAGGCTAAACAACCCCAGCTCCCTCAGTCGCTCTTCATAGGGCTTGTGCTCCAGCCCCTTCACCATCTACGTTGTTGTCCTCTGGACAGACTCCATCATCTCAACATCTCTCTTAAACTGAACTGGACACAGTACTCAAGGTGCAGCCTGACCAGTGCCGAGTATAAGGGGATGATAACTTCTCTAGTCCTGCTGGCCACACCATTCCTGATGCAGTCCAGGATACAGGATATGGTCAAATGAAGATATCAATGAAAAACACATAAGTATAAGAAGGCAATCATAGAATCATAGAATTCCTTGGTTGGAAAAGACCTTTGAGATCAAGTCCAACTGTACCTGTGCACTACTAAACCATATCCCTAAGCACTTCATCTACCCATCCTTTAAACACCTCCAGGTATTCAACCACCTCCCTGAGCAGCCTGTTCCAGTACCTGATAACCCTAAATAAATAAACACATTTTCTAGTGATGCTTGAAAAGCCACTTACATGGTTGATGGTGCATGGATTGTAATCACATGTAATTCAAGTCTAGAGGGTGGCAGTCCAGAATCTACTCTTCACACACACTCTTCATGCCAGCCTCTCCCCAGTGCACAGTGTGAGATGGAAATGGGAATTGCGTAGTAGTCCAAGCTCAGGATCCTCCGAAAACCTTTGTGTGAATGGAAGAAGTTTCAGTTCTAAAACTTTAGTTGTAGACAATTTTGGAGTGAGGACAAAATGCATTTATACTGGAGCGCTTATAAAAATATAACAGCTGTAAACTGCGGACATATTTGGAAAGTTGTTCTTCCATAGTGCTTTAAAAATAAGAACCACTTCCCTTGTTCATGCAAAGATTATCATATCATTATCATATGCAGACATAGGAGGCTTTTTATGATTTCCACCCCTTTCCCTTCTAAAAGAATTTCTTTTCCACTTCTCTGCCTATAAATACACCAAGATCAGAAAATTCCTGCAGGTTAAAACACCCTTGTAGGGGCCAAGAAAAGAAACTTCTCATCTGTTGAGCTACAGACAGAGGGCTGGCAGCCATGGCCAGATAACCTCATTATCTGAGGTGCAGCTACCTCAGTCACTCGTGGGGCATACACCGAGCTTTTCACTCAGCCCTTCTATCTCTAGTTTGCTTTGAAAAAAATAGCAAGCTACAAAATATTAATTGTGGTATTCATGTAGGATTTTGAAAATGTTCAGGATCAGCTTTCACAGACCTGCGGAAGGGTGGTCGCTTCTCACCCCTCAGATAGCATCACACTGTTTTCAGGCAGCTTTTCTTCCTCATGGCTATTAAGAAGACCAGATCAGATGATAATAATTCTCCTCCGCAGCTTAAAAACACAGCAGCAAAATAGGTGGACTAGATTGCATTGCCTTTACCTGCACCTAGTAAAGGCAACCCTTCTTTAGGGTCTTTCTGTAGTTCAGAGGGCCAAATTAGGATGGCTTGAGACAGCATGGCAGGGTCAGTGCTGTGACAGAGTCTCAAGGCGTACCCAGCACTTTCCACCACAGGTGAGATTTTGGGGTCATTCAAGTCCTAATGATTTCAGAAATGTTTTATTTCCTTGGCTCCCTTTCCCACAATGCCTATCAGAAGCTGCTTGCCTTTTCCTGCTGAGAGTTTAGGATCTATCCTTACTCCTACAGCTTTTTGAAAGTGCATCTCCTGCCTTAACGTGGACTGGGGAAAGCAAGTCCAGGCAGCATGTGCCAAGCCACTTCAGCAGGTCGGGGATAGGTTTGGCCTGTCTGGCTATAGAAACCCAGCATGCTCTCCATTGCATGGAGTCAGCCAACGTGATTAGCAATCTCATGTAGTTGTTTTATGTTTTTTCTGACATTGAAACACTGAGAAGAATGACACTGAAATAAGCATGTTTTGGAGGTACAGTACCTAAAAAGTTGACAACTTTGGACTGCTTTTATGCTGAAACAGTCATGATAGTGTTACTTCTACTGGTTTTTTTCTTTAACAGCTTGAAGTAGTTTTGATTAAATAAGTCGTGCTCAAAGTAATTTTCTTTCCTTCTGCCCTCCTCTACCTATAAAGATAGTAATAGTCAGGTCAGCATCAGGATACCAAACAGTGAGTTGTGGCAACAGAATAAACATCCTATTCCCCTACAGATGGCCTAGAAGCAAAGCAATATTGTTTGGCTATTGCTGTATTACCTGTTCTCAAGGTTAGTTGATGAAAAGCAAGACTTACATTTGGATCAGATGTGCAGGTTAATTAAAAGAAAATGGAAAATGGATATCTGCAGTATCACTGGTAGAAAGAAACCCGAATTGATTTTATCATACCTGGGACCTGATTTGCATTATGAAAGCTTCAGAAGATGACCTCACAAACTGCTCTTCTACAGTGGGGAAGATGAAGACAGAAATAATTTTCTAAGTTAGAGATATATTATTGAGATTAAATTTTAGGGCCCCTGACACAAGGAAGACTTTGGCAAACTGCAGTGAGCTCAGTTGAGAATCACTGAGAGGGTTAAGACAGGACCACGTGACCTTGAGGAGGGACTGACAGAGCTGGGCTGGTTCAGTCTGGAGAATGGATGGCTTTGGTGGGATCTAACAGCAGCCCCCAGCCAGTGCTCATGTGAAGTCCATCAAGAATATAGAGAGCCAGGCTCTTCACAGCTGTGTCTAGTAGGTGGATGAGAGGCTCTGGTCATAAGATAAAGGAGGAGAGGTTCAGACCTCTGGACTTTTCTCTCCTGAGGGGAGTCAGTCACTGAAGCAGATGACCCAGAGGCTGTGCAGGGAGTGGTAGGGTGCTCAACCCCAACTGAGCTTGTTCAAAGCTTTCACCAATGCAGTCTGACCTTGGAGCTGACTTATCTTTGATCTTTGATCTGAAGGTTGGGATAGAGACCTCCTGAGTTCCCTTCCAATGTGAATATTCCTGTGATCCTATGATTTAATACATTTTTCCCTAAGTATATGTTTGAGAAAGCAGATAATAGTTTTGCCTAATCTTCTTAAACTCTATTTCCAGAAACAAATTTCACCTTCTGTGTCCAGCAAATTCCTTCCTCTGACTGCTGAAATTTCCTGATAAATGTGTCATTTTTATGGTGATTTTTATGATTTGGCACCACTTTCACAAAAAACATTCAGAAGGCATTTCATATCAAAGTGGGCAATCATACAGTCATTTCAAATGGAAACCACAAGTCATGATGAGCTGGGCTATTCTCTGATTTTTGTGAATGAGAATTGAAAATTTAAATAGTCATCACCAAGCATTTAGTCTCCACATCCAATTAAATGGCACTTCTGCTTTTATTGACTCTAGCTGACTCGTCTGTATTAAAGAGTTTTGAACTAACTTTTCAAAGAATAGTGGACAATTTATCACCAGAAATATGGGCATGCACACTGGTGCCAAGAAATGCTCCCAAAATATTAAGCTGTTCTGAATAATATTTCAATACAATTGAAGCTGCTGTTTTCCTGACCCTGAAACAGCAAAAGCAGAAATATTTGCAAGCTGATTTGACATTCTTGAACACTCCATTAAGCAACAATAAAAGAGGTTGTCATAGCTGCTGTGTCATAACGGAATGAGTTTGTCTCTCTTCAAACTCATAGTGGCATTTTGCTAGTCAGAACATTAGGAAAAAATGTTTAAATCAGAGCCAGAAAAAAAAGACACATAAGACAGTATAAATCATCTTTTGTTTTATCTTAGTTCAATATTTATTCCTTTTTTCTTTCAATCTTTTAATTAATCTTAAAAAAGCAGGGAAATAAAATCTAAACCAACCAAGATTATTAATTATTAATTATTTTAGCTATTATTTCTGTCTTCTACAGCTTGTCAAAAGAAAGTTGGTACAGCAAAGTTTGCTTTCAGTTCTTTGCAACTGCGTTTATGTTCTGTACATTACCTGCCTCTGTTTTCAGACCCCACTGGCGGAAACTCATGTGCATTGGCCAAAATGGTCTTAAACTCCAAGTACCTTGTATCTCTCTCTTTTTACAGATTATGCATATCTAGAGACTAAATACTCTTAACTAGAATATAAACATATAGCAGTGAGTGATTTTGATTAAATCATTGATGTAATGTTTTTTGCAATGGATTTCTCTCTAGAATTTGCTAAATGGTAAATTGTAATACATAAAAATCTAACATCAAGAACAAGATCAGGTCTGATATTAATAAGCATGATAGGAAAGTAATTAAATATATGCATTCTTAGCATCTTTAATTACACATATCTTCTCATAGAATCATACAATCATAGAATCATAGAATGGTTTGGGTTGGAAGAAACCTTAAAGATCATCCAGCCATGGGCAGGGATACCTCCCACCAGACCAGGCTGCTCAAAGCCTGGTCTTCAACACCTCCAGGGAGGGGGCACCCACAACATCCCTGGGCAACCTGTTCCAGTGCCTCCCTCAGCGCGAAGAATTTCCACCTAATGTCTAATCTCAGTTTTCCCCCTTGCAATATAAAGCCATTCCTCTTTGTCCTATTACTACTAACCCTTCTAAAAAGTCCCTCCCCAGATTTCTTTTAGGCGTCTTTCAGGTACTGGAAGGCTGCTATAAGGTCTCCCCAGATCCTTCTCTTCTGCCAGCTGAACAAACCCAACTCTCTCAGCCTGTCCTCAGAGCTTAGGTTCTCCTCTGGACCTGTTCCAACAGTTTCATATCCTTCTCATGCTGTGGATTCCAGAACTGGACACATGACTCCAGGTGGTGTCTCACAAGAGTGGAACAGAGGGGGAGAACCACCTCCCTCAACCTGCTGGCCACAATTCTATTAATGCAACCCAGGACACGACTGGCCTTCTGGGCTTCAAGTGCGCATGTTGAGCTTCTCATCAATCAGCACCCCTGAGTCCTTCTCTGCAGGGGTGCTCTCAATCACATTGTCCCCCAGCCTGTATTGAAACTGTGGATTGTTCTGACCCAGGTGAAGGACCCTTCACTTGGCCTTGTTGAACATTATGAAGTTCACAGAGGCACACTTCTTCAGCTCGTCCAAGTCCCTCTGGATGGCATCCTGTCCTTGTGGGGTGACAACTGCCTCTCTCAGCTTGGTGTCATCTGCAAACTTGCTGAGGGTGCACTTGATCTCGCTGCCTATATCATCAGTGAAAGTATTAAACAGGACTGGTACCAGTATGGACACCTGAGAGACACCACTTCAGCACTAAGATTCTTATTTTATGATGATTTATGTTATCATAACTTGATAAACAATGTGGAGTGAAATTGTTTTGCAGAAGTTGCTATGCACTGCAGGTAATACATATCCAGAAATAGGTTTCTCAGGAAAACAACATCTTCTACTCATTATATTAACGCAATAATGTTAGAATTGTATCATCAGCAGCACACCTATAGGTATAGCTGTTGCTAGAGAGATGTCTGGTAGACAGAGCATAAAAAGAGACAAGATTTGTCTTTTGATTATTTCAGAAGACAACTTCTAATGCATTAAATATAAAACAACTGAGAAAATCCTATCTTCAAAATCGAGTTTGAGGTACTAAGTTTTCAAAGTTATGTATAATACATAATGTATGCATGCCGAGAGTTGTATAAACACAAGTGTCCCTGCCTTACTCCTTCCAGTTTGTGGATAGATCACAAGAAGCACTGAGCAGAAACATCCTTTGAATGCAGTTAGTGTATTGATGTGATCAGAATTCTCATAAATATGCCCTCAAATGCACATTGACACTCATCTATCACAACACAGTGAACAGACAAGTCTAGCATGAAATTCTTTGAAAGAATACGCTCTGCTTTCAACCAACATTGAATAAGATCTACAGCATTTATGGCATTCAGGATGAAGTTATTCCACAGGCAGCATTAGGGACAAAACTGAGGAGAGAAGCTGGGACCACAAAAGTTGAGAGCACGGATCAGTGCTCTGAGAGAGAGGCAGAAGAAGTGATTACAGGTATGACAACTGGAGGCTTAGTACTTGGAGGCAGTGTCACATCCTTTTGAGAAAATGTCAACAAGAACAAGATTTCCTAGTTTCATCTTATGTTTCTAAGTATCTCTGCCACAGAGCACAACATTTATGGACAAATATCAGTCGTTTACACCTCAGTCACAAGAATAAATCTTCTCTCAATTCCCCTTATTTTCCTGGACTCTCACTGCAGTGATGGTACAGATCCTCTTCCTTTAGTCTTTCATGTTTTGGACATTAAAGGTGTTAGAAAAATATGCAACAACCTAATATTTATCCTCTTTTTATTTCTCTATACTTCCACATTTTACTTTCTATTCTATTTCTGCAGTTAACATGCCACAACCATTTAAGAATTTACTGCAGTGAATAAGAAATTCTTTCTCTAGTTATAACTTAAAAAACATGATCACATAGTAAGGAAGAGAGTGTCTGAGCACTGGGAGGAAAGGGCTGAGGAGATAAATGTCTATTATGGGTTATTTCTAAAGACCACTACTGACCTCAATATCACAGATTTCCCCAAGCATTTTGTCCCAAAGTTTCATAATCCTTCCTGTTAAAAAGTTTACACCAATGTTAGCCAGAATCTTTCCTGCTGTGATTCAGGTTGAGCATTTCCTGCCCTATTCACTACATATACTATAATACCTTAGTTTTTGGAACAGACTTTTACAGACTTGGAATACTGTCAACCTACCTCCATGCACAGCGTTGGTTTCTTGGGTTCAAGAACCACAAATAAGTGATCCTGTCCTCATACATCTTTGTTTCTAGCCCTCTGACAAATCTTTGCTGGTCTGGACTTCCTCCAGTTATCAACACATTTCTTCAGAGGCAGTGCCCAACACTAGACATTGTATACTCCTTACTGAACGGAGCACCAGGATTATTACATTTTGGAGGCCACACCCTTGTTTATAAACCTAAGAATGAGGTTTGCCTTCTTACCAACTTCATGACACTTTTGGGTCATGTTCATTTTGAATGAAAAATCAGTCACCTAGACAGCTCTTTCCTATCCTGGATTAACACAATTCATTGTTCCTAGTGATGATCTACACTATTTTGATGATTTCTCCAATTTTTCACAACTTCTTTGAATATTTATCCTATCCTTCAGAATTCCTGAACTCTCTTACAGCTGCTTATTTTTGGAAAGCTTAGCTCTACAGTTCTCTGCTCCATCACTCATGTCATTTATTCCAATATTGAAGATTTTACTCACCATATTGATACCTTCTCTTTGGATTGCAAATCTGTCCTGTATGTGGGCATAACAATGTCATCAAGATTATATCTTCCTAGCTTGTTTGTCATTAATACAATTCAAACTGTCTCCAAGTTAATCTACCTTATCTTTTGCTTCACTCATTTAGAATGACTTCTTCATTGCAGAAGGAAATTGGATGAGCTCGATATGAACCTTCCTTGAAAAAAACACATTGCTTATCCTCTTGTTATCTTCCAAATGCCTATGGATGGTTTCTTTAACTATCTGTTTTAGAACACTTTAGCTCAGCTAGAATTTCCCAGCTCTTTATTTTCCTTGATAACTGTTGTACTTGCTGTTTTCACATACCCCAGTATTAATGATTTCAAAATACCCAGCTCACCTATGTATTCTCCAATTTATTTCAAGTTTGTCCTGAGGCCTTACTCAGTACTGGACTATCTACCTGCTGATACTTTAAATTATAACAGATACAGAAAAACTTGAATCTTCTTGGTACCATCTTTTGCTTGCTCTCTTCTCTAATGAACAGCAAATCAGAAATTGCTCTTTCTGTTACTGTATACATATATAAATTAATATTAATATATAATCTAAAATTACTAACATATAACATTAATAATAATAACTTATAATAGAATGTCTTCTTGTTACTCTACTGCCCATAGCCAAATATACTGGGGTTTGCACTTAGGCTAATTTGTATGCAGTCCCAGTTCCCATTTCATAGAATCAGAATCACAGAATAGTATAGGTTAAAGAGACCTTTAATGTCATCAAGCCCCACCCCTTGTGTGCTTCTTTCTAGAGACAGATTTCAGTGAAGAGCCAAACATATAACCAGAGGTGCTTCAGTTTTTTTACCCTTTCTTCATTTTTGCACAGTTTGTGTTTATGCCTTTAGAATATTTCTTTGAAGGCTTGCTGTACCTCCTTAACTCCATTTGAAATTTATATCTTCATCTACCTACAAATCATGAGTTTATTGATTCCTACTCTCAGGGAGCCTCTCCTTTTCCTAGCAACAGGAAATCACTAGCTCTTTGCCATGGTTATTGCCTTTCTCTTTCACGTTCATAGCCAGCTCCTCCCCTTCTGATTAGAATCAAACCCAGAAAAGAATATCCAACGGATGATTTTATCCTCTTCTGTCATGAGAATGTAATTTTTTAAAGAGTTGTTAACTGTTGATATAATGTCAACGTTCTGGTCTTTTCTGTAGCACTGCCAGTGGGAATGTCTCGTCTAGTTACCTGTCTCTTCCTCCTGTATGTACTAAAATGCGAGACAATAGACATGAGAGTAAAAGTTACATTTTGATACAGCCATAATTGTATAAGCACTGCATTTATACACTAGTGTTCAGGATTGTTTCCTCATTCTTTATTTTTTTTAAACATCTGCATTAAAATAATAATATCTGGTTTATCTGGGTATCATGATCTTTCTAATCAAAAAGTCTCCTATCAAGCTTTGATATGTCCTTTGAAATTCTTTTAAGGGATCAGCTTCAAGCCAGTTTTCTTTCCTTTTAATCCTTTGCTAACAGTGGTGCTTCCACTGCTTTTACACTAGGTTAATTTGTAAGGAAAAAAACCCAGGACAAACAAAGTAAAGACTCGATAGGAAAATCAACATATTAAAAAACCCCAGTGTCTAAACAAGCTGACATAAGCATATGCTAGATGTTAACAGCAACATCCCAAAAGTGAAGACTGCATCTTCAGCCTTACCTAACTATGTCATCTTCATCTTCAATGGCTTCCAATTTCTCACTTTCATCAGGTTCAAGCTCTTCCTCTTCCCCCTTCACTAAAATGGGTTTGTCAGTGCTGCGGCCAGACTGGTGAAGGAGCGGAAGAGCACAGTCAATACAGAGGTCAGTTAAGAGGCTAGAGAGCTAGAAAAGGTATTTCTGGTCTTCTCTCCCTAAAAGAAGAGTTGGCATTAACCTCATAGCCTTTGTCTAAATTGCAGGTCAGGTGAATACCACAAGGTAGATCATGTCTCCTGACCATTCAAACAAAGGGGGGTTGCTGGAGCACAGTAAGATTCTAGCCCAGAAGCCTGGATCTTCTACTGCTAGAAACGAAGGGAAAGGGGAGAAAAGTGTCATTCATACACGTAGCCAAGGCATGGCTGAGATGTGCACACAAACTAAAGCAGGTGAGGAGCACCGTCTAAACCCACAGCCTAGGTCTGGCCATAACAGAAGCAATAAGAGAAACATACTCCCCTTTTTCCATTAGTGCACTGGCTTATTTATGTTCTAACCCTCTTTATCAAACAGGTCTCTCTAAACCTGTTCCACCTACAAGGAAACCACTAACCCTATGCGATCTTCCCTCTGCTATCCACATAATATATCTTGAGATTGAACAATCAAAAAAATTGTCACTAAAAAGTTGAGGTAGGAAGAAGGATCTTCACAAACTTTGGTTTTCCATTAACACAGAGGTTAATGCATCTAGTACAGTTTGAGCCACCAGAAAGTCTTTTTTCAACTGACAGAAGTGACTTGAAGATAAGATAGATAAATGCTATAGGCAGGTGCCAAAATAGTTTAAATGCAACTTGCAAGGGACTTCCTGAAAACGATTATTTAGCAGAAAGAGGCAGGTTTTCATCCCTGCCTTTTTTTTTTTTTTATGGTCCTATTCTAAAGTTCTCCATAAAACCCCCCTGAGAAAGGGTTTTATATCTGCACTGTCTGACTTGCAGAGGCCTTTTAAATATTTTGGCAGTAGGAGCCATCATTACAGATTGGAAGTCTGTTGAAAAGATACCTTAGAGACTTTTGGCTTTACTTTGCATTCTTACAGACAGAAACCATTCTGAAGAAAAAAGGAAAAGAAAATAAAAATAACTTTACTGTCCTGCTGAGAGTCACTTTACCTATTTTTCCTCTCACCAGGCATACTATCGGAAAAGCGTTGCAATGGATACCTGGACCCCAATGATATCTCTTGAATAGCAAAGGGATTTTGGAATTTTCTTGTCAAAGTCTTGCTTTTTTTCCTTTTGCCATCTTCTGATAGTATCATTATAGAACAGCCCCTTTCCCTGAACAACAGGACACCCAATTTACATGAGGAACTTTCTCATTAGATTGAGTTTATTCTGATGGGGAATAATAAGGAGGTGGTGCTAGGTTTACATGCAAGTTCCAGTAGATTGAAAAGTGGATTAATCTGGGGATCAACTCCTTCTAGCTCCAGAGCTATCTTGGGGATGTCTGTGCAGCCCTGTAAGCTACGGCGTGATACACTTCTCTATTACTACCACCTCCATGGGGAAAAGAGTAATTCCTTGATTTCTTACTTGAAGTTGCTGCATAACTTTCCTCTAAACCACTAACTGCTTTTTTTGTCTTCATGTTCCACCTAATGTGATGTCTCATATTACCCTGGGACATTTCTCAGCGTTACTCCTTGCTCCCTTCCCCTCGCTGATATTAGACTGCTTAAAATTTTGTCAGGCCACCAATAGGGACTTCAGCCACATATTTTATAATGACTAATCTGAAAAGCAATACAGTGCAGCAACTTTTTAAAAGTCTTCTGTGGTCCACATAAGAGTGGAGAAACTTCCATTTTCCAAGGCCATGCTATGGGACTATCCTCAGGAGGAATAATACTTCCCACAAGTTGTGTAACTTTATATTTGTAAGATCTTAACTGCTTTATATAGGTGAATAGCATCATTAGTATGAGAGATGGAGGAAGTAAGGATGCTAAGATTTTAAGTTATTTCCTCAGGATCACAGGAAGTCTGGAAAAGTCAGCATTTTCCTCATGGTCTAACAGTTTTACTCCTGATGTGTGCTTCCTACCTGCTGTTGTTTAATACCCTAGCGAACAAGCCTGCCTCAAATCCACTGATTTTGATGGATTTTTTTCTGTTAACATCAACAGGTATTGAATAAGACTCAGAGTGAGATTGGAGATTGGACTCCTATGAAGCAGAAAGTCAAAGAATTCAGGAAAGCGATATTTTTGAATGAAATATGAAATGTCTGAAATGTCAGTTAAGAAAGAGAAAAGAAAACATGCATAGAGGTCACGAAGTTAATTAAAGAATTACAAAATTACTGAATCCTGAGAAGTAAAAAAATAATGAGGATATCTATGGACTTAATTACCTTAAAGCAGATAAAAACATAGTTACAGGGTATGAACTACACTCTCCATGGCTGGTAAAGAGAGAGGCTGATTTTTCCCTGGATCAGCAAATGTGCTGTGTTTGCCATCTCTCAGAAAACAAAGAACCAAAAGCCCAATCCAGTCATTATTTGTAAATGCTTGGGGATGCGTTTGTTTTAATTCTAAGACCTTCCTTTGGAAAGCAGATCAAGTTTTCCGAAATATGTAGATCTTTATTTCACTGACTTTTATATGGAAAAGTCAGACAGCTGCATCCCAGTATTTGGCATCTCCATCTCTTCCCCTCATCTACACTTCAGTGGTTTGGCTCAGACAGAAGCAAGTCAGCCAGCTGAGGGACGTGCTCGATACTGCCCCATGCTGGAGTTAGTTTTCATGCTGACTCCAGGAAGGACTTTCCAGCTGTACCCAAGTATTTGCACATGAGCAAAACAACTAGGTCATTTCTCCTTGTTGCCCTTCTTAGTGTCTTCCCCTGCTTTTAAGCTTCTTTTCCTTTACTTTCCTCCTCCTCTATCTCATCCTTTTGTCTTCAAAAAAGTCTGTCTCTCTCTCTTACGTGGAGATCTCCCTCTTAATGTGGGTGATGAGGTTGTTAAGCTCCACATGTTGGGCTAATTCTGAATATATTGGCTGGAGCACTCACACTGAAATTGGGAACACGACCAATACTGACTTCATTGAGAGCAGTGTTAAATCCATGGGATGACTATAGAGGATTTCCATAGCTAAAATTTTCCAGCAGCTTTGAAACTGAGAGTGAAATTTGGATAACTAAAATATTCACAGTAAGATATAATAATACTTTATCCGTTCTCCTACCATGAAACTACTTGATTAGTATTGTGATAAAAATGCCTACTTGGGCAAAATTAAAATCTGAAAAGTAGAAAGAATAAATTAGGTGTGAAAAATTTTGATTAATTTAGAAACCTACAATGTGAGGGCCTTAAAACCACTGGTCTTTAAAACAGAGTATTTAGAGGTTTGGAAAATATGGGGAAATGTAGAAATTAATATCACTAAAAAGAAAAATATTTCCTCCAAAACCTGCATGCTACAGAAGAAATTTCAAGCATGATATATTTATATTTTTGCTATTGAGACTGTTAAAAACTGGCAGTTGTTATAAAAAAGAATACTTTAAAGCCAGTTTAATTTTAACTTAATACAGCTTCACCAAGATCCTGCTACTAAAAAAGCAAGTTCTTTAATTTCACAGAAATATTTTCTCTTGTATGAAATCGAACAGCATTTTAAAAAGCTATCAAAATATTCAAGCCATTACACACTTTGTGTGAGAAAAAAAAGCCCTTTTTTACTTGGAGGAAAAAAAAACCTTTGATTTTGAGCTCTACTCAACGTAGAATAAAAATCTAAGCAGATAGAATAGAATTAAGACATTGATGACATAATTACATAATATTATCATACAAAAATTCCCTCACAAGAAGAATATTTATAGGAAATCCTACCTCTTGTTCCTGGATATCCAGGTAGCTGGGCAGCCAGAGCACTACCACTTCACCAGCAGTGAAACTACTCAGATAGATCTAGTTTCAGATGACTGCATAGGTTTAAAAAAAGCTACACAACATCAGTGTCCTAAACTATTCTGCTAGATGTGGGGAGATGGAGACAAGTTACCAAGGTTGCGGCCCTTAAACCTAGCTCAAATTTACCACTCCAGGCCTTGCCTTTCATCGCATTATAGCAAAGTCAAGCAAAACGATAAATCACCTAAAGTATAAGAGATATGAGAGTACCCTTTGAAGTAGATTTGTGACACCTATCTCAGTCTAAGGAGGGGTTTTATTCCATAAATTATATCAACATTACACAAAGACCTTTTATTGCAGTGAGTAGGACTACAATTCTATGATGTCTTCCGGTATCTTCTCTTTGTCTCCAATGCAAATTCCCCTTGTTCCAGTGAGGAAAAAAAAGGCGTCTTTATTAAACAAAAGGCATCTTTTCAGTATAGTGAACTGCTGGAATCTAGACAGGTATTTTCAAGCTTTGCCTTCACTGCTTTCTTCCCTGACTGTTTTGTCTCCTCTAAGTATTTCTTTAATGTATACAAAACCACCTTTCTACGTACAAAAGACCAAGAAAACCAAGAATGACTCTATTCAGCAAAATCCGATAGTGAGAAGAATCTCCCAAGGAGTTATAGAAGGTTAATGCTTCAGCTAGTGAGTTGCTCATATAAAGCTTGTTGATCTCTGAAGCCTGGTGGACCTTATCAACTTTCCACTCACATGACAGTACAGAAAATTCCGCATAAAATACCACTGCACTATGAAAATGCACTCACATACCTCCTTTCCTAGGTACATCACTGAAAGCTGAGCTGAAGCATGAAACAGATTAAGAACGCCACTGGTTTTGAACCACTCTTGAAAGCTGTTTTTCTCTCCTTCTGCAAGACAAACTCCTTATTGATTGATGATGATGTGTTTCTCCATTAATATTTATGTTCTAAGATGTTTCAATACCTTGGCTTTACAGATTTTAATACTTTGTTTTAAAAGGCAAGAATATACAGAGAATGCACAAAAGGTTTTTCCTCTTCCATTATTGTACATAAAAGTCAAAATTTGAATGTTCTTTGATAATCGCTGTATCAGAGAGAACACAGACTTTTCACTGCTACTCAGCCCATGTGCTAGAATAGTTAATGCTTTCATTTTTCTGTTAAACATTAACACCACAAAAATTATGTCCGCTCCATTACGCCTTTTACAAGTGATTAGTTTAATTGCCAGTAGAATCTTTATTTACTAGAGAAGACATTGACTTCTCAGTTTTAAAATGTAAACTTTACATAATCTAGGCTACTAATTTGTATATAATCTGTCACTACTTTTCCACTTATTTGCTGGAACTAGTGCTATCTCTTCAGTAAATGTGTAGAGTCCAATTTGACTGTTTTGGACAAACAAGGTTTTGAGAAAAAGTATCATCTTCTTAAAATGCTGCCACTTCTTAAAACATTCCATTTGGTCTCTACTTTAAAAACTGTCACTCTTATGTGTATACTACATGTCCTGAATTACATTAATAGGAGATGTAATCAAATTACTCAAGCAAAAACATTTTAAGTCACAAAAACTGAATCAGAGTAGAAAAGCAAGAAATCATATTATACAGGGAAGAAGGCATATAGTTTTGCCAAAAAGGGGAAAAGAAAATAGATCATCTGCACACAAAAGAACTCACATTTGTCTAAAACAAGATGATATTGCTGAGATAATATTTCGATGAGCAATATTTGAATGGCGCAGTACACACATTTTTTTATCTTACGCTATGAAACCTGGAGTGGTGAATAGATCAGTTTAAGAATGTCTTGCAGAAAAATGTTTAGCATGTTCATAGGTACTATAACTTCTGCTTTCAGCTTCCACAAATATCTGTACATCCCTATGGTGTAATAAGTGTGTTAATTTCATTTAGGTTCAAAGCCGTCAAGATCAGGGAGCGTGTCTTTCTCTGTACCTGTACTCTGCCTACCACACAGTACTACAGTAAGCTACAATAATATCTATTAAAAACAATAATTATTGTATGTATCAGTGAATTAATTCAGCCAAGCACAAAATTTTAGAAATTGCTTTACTGGACTTTCTAAGATCCTAGGATTATTCTCCAGTTTCATCATGACTATTTTTGGAGCTAAAGTTTGAATGCCATTATAGCTGATTAAAAAGTTGCATTATTTTTATTCAATATATGTCTCTTTTTTCCTGCCTATATTTCTATAACTTCTCTTTTCTTTTCTCCTGATTTGTCCCTGACCTCCTTTTATTTCTGCTTTCATTTTATAAAAGTATTCCTCTCTTCTTGGCAAGAGAAACAAATTTGCAGTCTAGAGACTTTAAGACCTACTTTTGTAGCCATGGATTTCACATACCTAGCCTGCTGTCTGCGTAGCATGTCAACTGAAAAGCTATACTAAAGGAAGTATTTCTGGAAATTTTTATGAACTAAAAGAACTCTACTGGCATGTATAATTGTCTGGCATGGGTACTGAATGATGAATGGGTGTCAGTAGACAGGAGACACCACTGGCCTTTCCCAGTCTCATTAACACCTATTAAAAAGATTAAAGAGCAGAACTATCAGACAAAAGGAGAGAGATCAGAGCACAGCTCTGCTTTGCTTTACTATAATCCCTTTCTCTCCCCCCATTTTTTTTCAGATTGCATACAGGAAAATACAGTTGTGCACAGATGGCAAGCAGCCTGGAAGAAGGTGGCTTTTCCCCTCATTAAAAAAACAAGGGACTGGCTATTTGTTGACCAAACGTTTCAGTCTTCCTCACTAAGCAGAAGTTTCTTAACTGCTTGTCAACTATGTTCACAGCATGCTGGTGCTACACTACAGCAATTATGCAGCTAAGCTTGTTCCACATAAAGATATCATGCATTGAAATCTGAGTATCACATGTGAATGTACCCTTTTCCCTGCTACATTCAACTACAATTCCCAATTCTCTCCTGTCATCACCTCTCAATTTTTACCCTTGCAGCTGCTGTAATATTTTGGTTTTCATCTAGATTTATGTTTGTTGAAGAACCATTAACCACCACAGCCAACATATATCAAGGACAAACAGTATCATCCTTCAGCAGATTTGAAGTTTCACATTTTTCTAAGAGTAAGGAAATCTACATTCTGTAGTGATGACTGCATCCTTACGGATCGATTTCTGAATTGCTGTTTCATTGCAGCAGTGGGATGGTACAGAACGCAATCTGATTTGATTTTCCATTCTTGGATCTTGTGACCCCATCTACACTGTTGAGTCCATAATTTCTTCCAACAAAACTCCAACAGGATGTCCAGGACAATACCTGTCATAGATATAAGATCTTCAACCAAATCTCACCTATTACAGATGTATTAAGTAATCAAATTACTGTCTTGCTAGTATTTATTTGGAGTTTTTCTCCTTTTCTTTGCTTGCTATCAAGATTTATTCATAATCGGGGCATTAAAAAGCTAACCACTGAAACCCACAACGGGAGTCCTGTTCTACAGTTTTCTAAGCATTGTTTGCACATCACCATAAAAGTTCTAGCTACTTCGTATATTACAGGAACAGCCATGAGACCTTTTCAATGTCGCAGAAAGATATTATTAGAGAGCAAAGGTCCATTAATTAAAATATAAATGAATACCAATGAAGCTTTCTGTTAGTTTTCTCATCAATATTTCACATAAATGCTCAAAAATTGTGAAACAGGAGGTGATGAAACTCAGTGCTTGCTGGACACTTGCTGCATTATCAGGAATGCTTTTCAATCTGTTTCATCAGCTGTGTGGACTCTCAGTAGCTAATGGCTGATGACACTTCCAGCACCTTATAAAATTTGCCATATACAGTAACAAGCTAGAAAACTTCACATGTGTATTTGCTTTAATTTATACCTATCTGTTAACAAACTCATTAAGCAAATGAGGTGATGTTTGATTTCTAACAGGATTTGGGGCCCAGGTCAAGCAAAATTACTTAAAAGAATTCACGTATGATTGGACATATATAGTGCTATATCTTACTCCATGTGCCTCTGCAAAAAATGTTGATGTTGTAGTCATCCAAAGCAGATGGGTTTGTGTGTCCAGTCTTAGTCTGTTAAGATAACAATTTCTCTCAAGGCTAGAAATTGCTGAATTTGCACAAGACCCAGCATTACGCGCCACACCAGGTGTTTACACCTGTACAATCCTTTCACCTTGGTAAATTCCTTCTGGTACTCTCTCTAGCTTTGGCAGAAGTAGCAATTAGAAGTTAGAAACACTGCCCTGGAGCTTCTCGTCACACCACCTCTAAAACGCAATATATAAAATAACCAGCTGGGTTGAAATTTTTCATCATCCTTTTGGGTACCACTCCTTTCCTATGGGGAAGGACCACTTCTCTTCCAGAATCTCCTGCATCCTTTCCCTACTAAATCTCTTCTTTGAAGAGAAGACTAAAAAGCAATCCCAAATTTAACCCACAGACTTCTGGAACGTCTGTCCATTCCACAAATTTGGTAATGTTTACAGAGTAAGCGAAGGTCCTGCTAAGCTCAGGGAACACTTGAATTGAGTTTATTTTGAATTTAGAAACATATGTATTGGCAAGCACATATTTCCCAAGGAGAAAACACGTGGGAAAAGAAGTTATTTGAATTCATATCCAGTTTCCATTTCCACAAAAGGGAAAACAGAAGGAATCTGGAAGCTTTTAGAGGGACCAAAGAAAGGAAAATGGAAAAAGGGAATGAACTGTGTTAAAGCACTCTCTCTAAAAACAAACTTGTGACTTTGATTTAGAATAAACAGCATGCTGGTCTTAAACAGACTTTTTCTGCTCTATGGGTTTCAAAACCTGGATAGAATTTAGAGAAACACAGAATAAAAAAAAGAAAGGATTGTACACAAGGAATATTGAAAGTATTAAATTATTTGAGCTTGGCTGAACAATGACACAATAGCATTTTCAGTCCACAAGTATTTTTAAACTTTATTTTTAAATGCTGTTTTTACTATGAGGCAGCTTATTAGTGAAGTGAATATGTGGACCACTCCTTTTAATACACTATCTCCCTGGCAACCAGACAAGCGAAAACAGAAAAAAAGATTAGATGACCAATCTTTTCTTCCATCTCTCATGTCTTCTATTTTATTTGCTGGATGGCTGATAAACTGCTGGGACTTTGTGACTTCTCTGGGTGGGTGAAGTTCAATTCAGCATGTTTCTTTTGGCAAGAATCAGTACATGCAGTTAAGATGGTATGCTCTGCTGATATCATATGGCTGTCTAAAGGAGAAAAAAATCTCTTTGGAATGCCAGCAGTAAAGGCTTGGCTGCCACAAGACTGAAATTTCAGTATTTCCTTAAGAGTATTTTCAAGCCCTAACTTACGGAAACAGCAAAGAGATTTTGGGAAGATCAAACAATTGGTCCAGGAACTATGGCTGGGAACGGTTCTCTGGAAGGGCATCCAGCTTCCCAGCCCAAAATGTGTTACTCGTGGACAAGGTAGGAGCTCAGAAGAGGTGACGGAAAAAGACAGATGTATTACTGAGATAAAAAATAGATACGTAAAATCATATGTCTGAACTGAAATGTATGGTCTTCAAAATTATTCCACCTAAATGAAGGAAACCCTCATGCCAGGTATGTCCCAAATATAACCTCCTTTATGTGTACTCAGTGCCTGCCCTTCTCAGTCTGAGACAGGATGGCTGTCATGCACTCTTAAGACCCCTCACTGAGTGCAGATACTACAGAATGGGTCAGAGCTTGTTATGGAGTATTCATCTGTAGGAAACATATTACTCTTGTACTTACAGAACTATAGAATCATTAAAGTTGGAAAAGACCTCTAAGATCATCAGGTCTAACCATCAAACCCACACCAACCACGCCTACTAAACTATGTCTCGAAGTGCCACATCACATGTTTTTTTTGAACATCTCCAGGGATGGTGACTCCACCACTGCCCTGGGCAGCCTGTTCCAATGCTTGACCACTCTTGCAGCAAAGAAATTTTTCCTAATAGCCAATCTAAGCCTTACCTGGAGCAACTTATGTACATTTCCTCTTGTACTAATGAGAGGACCACTTCTTTGTCTTTACTGGCTAAACATTTGCTCTATGAGAAAAAGCTAGTTTCAACCTTGAAATATTTAAATGGCAAGAATTGCTTCTGAGACTGCTTCTACACCAGTGGCACAAAGCAACAACAGAGTTTACTAAAAGAGCTCAAGTTAAGAGGGTTCAATTTAATTATACTTCATTTGTTTTCCTTGTCTCAGATTCTCAGTAGTTTACAGTTTCTAATTCAGAGTTCTCCTAGTTCAAAATCTCTGGAAAAGCTCATTCTCAAGACACACTCTCCGGATTTTTTATTCTCCCAAGCTCTTTCTTTTTCAATTATGGCCACAACAGAATATGACAAAAGCATACTGGAAAATGAAATGAGAACCATAGAATATATTTTCCTTACTTATGGCCGAATTATTCAGCACTTCACAGAGACCAATGATACTACGTGAAACAGGCACAAAGAACCGCCCTAAACCATGGCATGTGGTAACAACACTTACTTGGAAATGTCAGGAACTATCAGTCAGCTGAATTAGCATCTCATTAACCATAGCCCTTTCTCTCAGACACACCCTGAAGATCCGCTACTCTTCAGAGAGGAAAAAAAGGATGGGGAAAACCCACTCTGACAAACTCATTTTCTGATTGCAGAACATCCATTTTACCACCTTCAGGTCCTTCAAATTGCCAAATTCCAGCCCTTACTCACACAAGTATTCTTATTCTGAAAAGTAATTTGAGAGGCAACCATATTATAGCTGTTTCATCCAGGAAGAGACAAAAAAACCTCATATGTTTCACATGACCTGTTCACATATCCCTTCCTGAAGCTCTTGAAATAGAAATTGGGTGACATGTTCCTCAACGATCTTATTGGCCCTCTGCAACAAAAAGAATTTCACTCAGTGAATAAAGAAAGGAAAAAATCCCCAAATTTTTTTACCCATTATCATCTCACACAGTAAAAAGGACCCAACTTAGATTCTCAGTAATGTCAGTCTGGAAATTTCAGATACAAAGCATAATTATACATTTAGGGTTAATAAGCTTTAAAATCAAATAAATAAACAAATAAAGACTATCTCATTTCTTTTGAGAGCAAATATTAATGACTCTTTTCCAGCATGTCTTATGCCTTTGCTTCCCAACAAAGAAGAAATCAGCACCAGAGAACATGAGTACATGTTACTGAACATACACACCTACTGCCATCCTGATCAGGAGCAGGCATCCATACCCCGGTCCCACGGCATGCAACACCTACCCTGAGATTCTTTCTATAAAAACATCATTCTGGTGGGTTGTAGAACAGCTCTTAAAATACTTCAAGAACTTTGTTCAGTCATCCCACCCTCCTAAAACTGTTATGTTTTCTGGTCATGAGGGTACAGAGGATCCCAGGGGGTGAAAAAAAATAAACGCTAGTTAGTGTGTACAGAGTATCTGCTCTGAAAAATGACAGCCCTAAGCACTGTGACCATGAGCCATTCCTACCCTACTATTTGTACTTTTTGTAACAGTATGGATACCAAGTTTTCACTTCTTGGCTGCCTTCTAAAAATCTCAACCCACATAAAAGCACACCAAACCCTTCCACCTGCACTCTTCTAACTACAAAGCATAAATGTTCTTGCAGTTAACCATAGTGTTTTAGACATTAGAGAAAATTAGCAATGAGAAAATAATCATAGACGCTTTCCTAGAAACTTAAAATTCCTCTTACGTTTCCACAAATAACAAAGCAATACCTAGCAACCTCACCTGGTGACTTGTGCAATCAGTATTCCAAACAGAGTCTATAGCTGAAATAGGTCTGGAGAAACTAAATTGATGGAACTTTTTTGATGGAATTTGCAGATTGGAATAAACTGGAACATTTTGTGAATTTCTTTTGAGAGCATAGAATTGTGTGAGTTAAAAGTAATGATGCAACTTCCCATCCCCACATAATTCACAGAATCACAAAATTCATTTTGATGTTTTTCTAAATGATATTTCATTTTAAATGAAACACTATTTCATTCCAAAGCTTTTTTCAATTTTATGCAAAAATGTTTTGTGATTCAGGAACCATTTTCAAGACTAATCACACCATTCATCAATATTAAAGACCTAAATGTCAAAGATGAAGTCAAAAGACCAGTTAAATGTTCATGTCAAGATTACCTCTTGTAGCTTGTATGGAAGTCAAGGAGGCAGATGACTAGACCTCATGAAGTCAAATAACAACTTCAAAACTCTGTAGTCTTATAGGCTAGACATATAAGCAGAGACAGCTCACTTGAACCTCGGACAGATCTCTCCTGAAGACTTTGGTGCATACCTCAAAGCATGCGGTAGTCTGCAAGGATTGATTTGAATGGCTCAGGCTAGATGAGAATGACCATCAGGATGACCCTAAATATTAGTTTAGGTATCCCGTCGTCCAAGTGAGCAACACGATTCACACCTCATAATTCTTCTTTCAGCACCTCTACCAGCTCGGACAGATAGCACTGTTTTAGTTACAGCCATTTCACCTACAGCTGAAGAACTTCTTATGCTGCTACCATATGTTGAGGGAGGCACCAATCAGTGTGTTAGCACGTCTGATGGCTTGCTATTGATACAACATAGAATCATAGAACCATTCAGATTAGAAAAGAACATTAAGGTCATAGAGTCCAGCCCTAAACCTAACACTGCCAAATCCACCACTAAACCATGACCCTAAGGACCACACCTTCACGTTGGATGGTGACTTCACCACTTCCCTGGGCAGTTTGACAACCCTTTCAGCCAAAAAATTTTTCTTAATATAGAATCTAAACCTCCTCTGGCACAACTTGAGGCCATTTCCTCTTGTTCTATCACTTGTTACTTGGGAGAAGGGACTGACACCCACCTCGGTGCAACCTCCCTTCAATATGTATGGAAAGCTGATAATATCACTGATATTATGAATTTACTGAGATGATTGTATTTCATGTGCATTTATAAAGTCATGTGCAACATCAACATCCCCAAAAGATGTTAGCAATTTACAGCTGTCATCCGGGCTGAGAAGGGCTAGCTAAAAATCCAAAATTAAAATATTTAAAAAAAAAATAAAATTGTGATTTGTGAGGTAGACTACCAGTCAGGGAATGCACTTATGAGACGGTGCAGGGCACAGGATGAACCATCCACCTTACACTTGTATCAGTAAGAAATGGCAGGTCAAAAGAACAGAAAGAGAAGTCTGTGGTATTTATGACAATTTAACTCTCTAAAAATTGCACCACTTGCCATACACAAAGAATGGAAGAGAATTCTATGGGGCTGCTTGTTATGAAGCAGTGGCCTTCACAGGAGGCTGAACAGGAGATTTTAAAAAGAAGGATGTTACTATGAATGCCTGAATTTGTATAATGACGATTGATACACACCTAGACACCCCTGGATAGGAATAGGATCAACAAGTAGAAATTCACTAAAAGTTAAGACAGTTTTACTTGCAGACTCTGCTTCCAGTCTTTATATAGAGCTTCCTTTGGCATTTTGGTAGTAAAACATACATAACCCATTTGGTGGAGTGAAAGTAAACGGGATGGGTAAAATTGACACTGTTAGGGAGATCAGCTCTATGGAGGCAAAGATCGGAATAAAGATCATGCACAGACAACCATGCCAGAAATTTAGCCCAGGGCAGGCTTACGGAAATACAGAGTGAGAAAGCTTTGACTGCAAAGGCTGATGTTGGCCAAGCTCATACCAGCTATTGCTGTCTTTGTGATTACACCCTCTGCAGTAAATATAAAGCTGCACCCCTTCTAAAGAGAAAAGATATACGAAAAGCACTTTGTGTATTGACAGTGCTTAAGTGCAGTATGAGACAGATGCCCTCTCTTAAGCATTCACAGCAACTGAAAGCTGAATTTTAAAACTGAGATGAGAGAACACTTCAGTGTTTCTTCTCCACAGCCCCCTGTTAGCCTTTTAATACATCCATACAGGTTGTCCCTAATAGTCAGAAATTACACATTGCTGACCTGTTTTCCTCTTACTGGCTACCATACAACAATTCCTTTCCTGCAATCCTGGCACAGGAAAGCCCTTAAGTATATTCTTAATTTGGGACTCTGCTGGTGAATTCTATTCGTGAAGTCACACCACCCGACTCTATTCTCTGACTGTGTCTTCCTGCAAAATGAGGAGCAGAGGTTAATTTATTTATGTATTAGGAGGGATTACTCTTTGCAACAGCTAGAGCTAAGATGGCAATCCATATATTAACTGACTTAAATACAATTCTTTAAAAATAGCAAACCCAGAGAAACTAAAGTGTTTATTTGTAGCTACTAATTTTGTATCATGAATAAACGCTATTAATTGCCAGCTGAGCCGGAAAGAAACACCTCCATCTGATCATTATTTTACTTTGTGAGGAGTAACAAAGCGTACTTTTCCTATCATAAGAAAAGTATTTCCCCCTTAAAAAAGCAGTAAAACAAGAATGGACAAAAAGATTCACTGTTTGGAAGACAAAGCAGCATCCTACAACTGGTAGTTCCAATGGATTTCAAACTATGCATGCTCTTGGAGGGACTGAAATGTCCAGGAAAAGTTATTTGGCTCTATTATACTAAACTGCAGCATCATCTTATTTTCATAACTGGCATTTTATAAATATATAGACTAAATAAATTAATTAAACACATGTAAATAATTTGGGGGTTTTTTTCAAAACAAGTATGCTGGTAAATACTCTTTTCATTTTTTGATTCTCTACAGTTTTATGCACAGTTTTATCTTTACAGATGAGAAGGTAGACAAGAGTGGTGTGAAGTACTATTGAAAGGGAAATTAAATTTCAGTGGCTGTGAATGATTATTGGCACTGAAACCTCATCAGACTCATATAGAGCAACAAGCAAAACCAGATCTTGTATGTGCCTCTCTAGCGTACAGTCCCACTTCTGGGAATATGACAGCATCACCCTTGCTTCTCATTAGCATATCTTAATGCTTGGTCAAGAGCATTCATCATTCTGTTCATAAGCAAGGTAATGCAAAGCGGCTTTGCACTGAATGCCTAAATCAGAGGAAAGAAGAAAAGAAGCAAGGAAAAAAAAAAAGATGATAAAGAAAAAGGAGATAATGAAAGTGAAATTACCAGTACCGCAGTGGATGACTGCAATAACCTCAAACCCATGCCCAAGTTGCTAATAAGGTTTGAGCAACCCAATGTTCCCCTTGCCTCGTCCTGCTGCTTGTGAATGAGAAAATGAAGGGTCAATATATGACCAGAGATAATGTGTTTCTGTGCTGGTGAAGTCTGCTTTGACTAGGATAACAGGCTTCTCCAGAAACCCCGCTGTTGCCATTCAGCATCAAGAAAGGAATGGTGACTTTTTTCCATAACAAAACTTATATCTGGTTTGGTTTTGTGCTGAGTATTGCTTTGGCTTAGAGCTACAGCAGCCTTGTAAATTCATGAGTAGCATTTGTGTCATGTCTTAAGCTTAAAAGGCATCTTGTTTTCACTAGCCTGTCTACAACTTTTGTTTATTTTTCAAATATTTTCTCTTTAACAAGCCACAACAGAATCCCGTGCATATTATCTGCCCCAGACAACTGAGGATAGAGAATCTCTGTATCCTAGCAAGACCCAAGAAGGCCTGCCTTGGGCAGAAGGCAATTCCTGACAAGCAAAACCCGTTAACAGATTTAGTCTCCCTTACTCGGCCTAAATCCGTCCTGCACACACTAAAACAACTGCATAACACAGAGCCCTGGAGTTACTTCTCCAAAGCATTCCTGAGGCCTGACATGTCGGCTCCACATCTCCCACGGCTGCACATACCATGCCAGCACTAGGGAGTTCGTTACCCTTTCAACTCACGCTGTTACACAGAGTGTGGAGGGCTCTTTGTACAACTTCTGTTACCCACCAGTTGATACACTTGGACACCTGCAGTAAAAAACAGTGCCTGCAACTTGAAACTGAAGAATTTAGAGAAGTACACATCATCTCCACAACTCCTTATCTTCACAGGGTCCCTTTGCAGCCTCCATAATACCTGCAAAGCTCACAGGCCTAATGCCAGTGTCAGAAGCAGTGTAGTCCTGAGAGATGCTTGTGTTTGGGGCAGCAGATCTTGGGCACCAAGCACCGCTCAACAACAATCGTCATGCCAGAGACTATGGTGTAGTCACTTGACCCCAGACAGGCAGCATTGTGCTTGCCTACAACTCGAACCAGCACCACAGCTTGTGTGGCAAATGCATCAAAAGCATGGCCAGCAGGTCAAGGGAGATGATTCTGCCACTCTATCAGGCACTGGTGTGAGACCCCACCCAGAATACTGCGTTCAGCTCTGGTGCCTTCAACACAGGATGGACATGGAGCTGTTCTAGCAGGTCCAGAGAAGGGCCGGGAAAAAGATTCAAGGGCTAGAGAACCTCACCTACAAGAACAAGCTGAGAGAGTTGGTGTTGTTCAGCCTGGAGAAGAGAAGACTCCAGGAAGACCTTATAGTGGCCTTCCAGTACTTAAAAGGGACCTACAGGAAAGCTGAGGACAGACTTTTTAGCAAGGCTTGTTGCAATAGGACAAGGAATAATGGTTTTAAACTAAGGGAGGGTAGATTTAGACTCAATGTAAGGAAGAATTTTTTTACAATGACGGTGGTGAAACACTGGAACAGGCTGCCCAGGTAGTGGAGGCCCCATATCTGGAAACATTTAAGGTCAGGTTGATGGGGCTCTGAGCAACCTGATCTGGTTAAATGTCCCTGGTCATTGCAGGGGAGGTGGTTTAGATGACCTGTAAAGGTCCCTTCCAAACCAAACCATTCTATGATTCTGTGATTCTATGATTCAATGCCTGCAAGCACTCAGGGTGGGCTGTGGGGCTGCAGGGCCGCAAAGCAAGGTTGAGGATGGCAGCCCTGATCCGAGAGAGCTCTAATCTCAGCCGGCTCAACCTGGAGGACTAGGCCGGCTCTGCCCTGGGGGCTTTGCTCCTCTCTCCATGGCAGCCTGGCCTATATCAGGAATAGTGTGGCCAGCAGGACCAGGGCAGTGATTGTGCTCCTGTACTTGGCATTAATGAGGTTGCATCTCAAATCCTGTGTGCAATTTTGGTCCTCTGACTACAAGAACGACATGAGGTGCTGGAGCGTGCCCAGTGAAGGGAAACGAAGCTGATGAGGGGGCTGGAGAGCAAGTGTTACAAGCAATGGCTAAGGGAACTGAGGGTCATTTAGCCTGGAGAAAAGGAGGCTGAGGGCAGACTTTATCACTGTCTACCACTACGTGAAAGGAGGTTGTAATGAGGCAGGTGTTGGTCTCTTCTTCCAAGTAACAAGTGATAGGATGAAAGGAAATGGACTTAAATTGTGCATGGGGAGGTTCAGATTGGACATAAGGAAAAATTTCTTCACCAAAAGGGATATCAGGCACTGGAACAGCTGCCCAGGGAGGTGACTGGGTCCCCTTCCCTGGAGGTATTTAAAAGATGGATAGATTAAGTGCTCAGGGATACGGTCTAGTAGTAGACAGGTACGGTTGGACTCGACGACCTCAAAGTTCTTTTCCAACCAAACGATTCTTTTATTTTACGATTCCATGTCGCGCCTCGGGAAGCGGGTCCCGTAGCCGGGGTAGTGCCGGGGGCAGCGGGGGCACGAGGGGAGCAGGGCGCCCGGCCCGGCTCCATTTCCAGCCCCGGCCGCGCTGCCGCCGCGGGGGGGCACGAGGGCGGTGGCGGGAGGGGGGGGTGTTGGGGGAGGGGGGGTGTTGTCCCACACGGCCGTTATAAAAGCGGCTGCAATGGCTGTGCCGGCAGAGCCCAGCAGGGCGGCGGGCGGGACCATGGCGAGGGGCGGCAGGCAGGGCCAGCCCGCGCTGCTGCTCCTCCTCCTGCTCGGGCCGTGCCAGGCGAGAGAGGGGCGCTCGGCGGGGGCCGGGAGGGAGCCGGTCCCCGGGCATCGCCGTGACCCGGTCTCCGGGGCCGCTCTGTCCCCGCAGGTGAGCGGCCGGGAGCCCGCCTGTCCCAGTGCATGCGGCGAGCGCTGCCCGGCCGAGACACCGCGCTGCGCGCCTGGGGTGCCCGCCGTGCTGGACGGCTGCTCCTGCTGTCTCGTGTGCGCCCGGCAGCGCGGCGAGAGCTGCTCCGCGCTGCTGCCCTGCGACGAGAGCAGCGGCCTCTACTGCGACCGCGGCCGCGAGGACGGCGGCGGCGCCGCCGGCATCTGCATGGGTAGGTGGCAGCGGGGAGGGTGACATCTGCATGGGTAGGTGGCAGCGGGTAAGGTGGCATCAGCTTAGGTAGGTGGCAGCAACGAGGGTGACGTCTGCATGGCTAAGTGACAGCGGGGAGGGTGGCATCAGCTTGGGTAAGTGGGAGTGGGAAGGATGGCATCTGCATAGCTAAGTGGGAGCGTGGAGGGTGGCATCTGCATGGGTAGGTGACAGTGGGGCTGCTGGCATCTGCATGGGTAGGTAGCAGCGGGGCTGGAGGGCGGCACGGCAACCTTGCCTGCAGCTGCACTCCGCGGGGCAGAGGGGAGACCTTCCCCATCCCACGCCCCATGGAGGGGCTGCTGCTCTGCTCATCTGCTGATTTCTCTCAGGTGGGGTGCCTAGGATGACAGGAAATGGTGTCAAGTTGTGCCAGGGGAGGTTCAGATTAGACGTCAGGAAAAATTTCTTCACCAAAAGGGTTATCAGGCACTGGAACAGGCTGCCCAGAGAGACGGTTGAGCCCCCATCCCTAGAAGGATTTAAAAGATGGGTAGATGATGTGCTCAGAGATATGGGTTAGTAGTGGACAGATGCGCTTGGACTTGATGATCTCAAAGTTCTTTTCTGACTAAGTGATTCTATGATTGGGAGGGCACACTGGTGTGCCTGTGATGAATCAGGAGCCTGGTGTAGTGGGAGGCATGGGAAGGGTGCCTGGTGCCCTTGGTCTCAGTGACATACAATCGTAGAATGGTTGTGGTTGGAAGGGACCTCAAAGACCGTCCAGTTCCAACTCCCCTGCCATAGACAGGGACACCTCCCACCAGACCAGGCTGCTCAAGGCCCCATCCATTCTGGTCTTGAACACTTCAGGGAAGGGGACATCCACCCATTCCCTGGACAACCTGTTCCAGTGTCTCACCACCCTTAGTGTGAAGAATTTATTCCTAATATTTATGTCTTCTCCTTCCAATTTAAAACGATTCCCCCTCATCCCATCACTACTAACACTTGTAAAAAGTGTCTCCCCAGCGTTCTTGTAGCCCCCCTTCATGTTCTGGAAGGCCACTATAAGGTCTTCCTGGAGACTTCTCTTCTCTAGGCTGAACAACCCCAAATCTCTCAGCCTGTCCTCATAGCTTAGGTGCTTCAACCTTCTGGTTGTCCTTGTAGCCCTTCTCTGGACCCACTCCAACAGTTCTATATCGTTCTTATGTTGGGGATTTATCCATTTACTCTTCCCATTAGTGCTGGAGGGAGACAACTGTGTGTTTGATGGGATGATTTATCGCAACGGAGAAATGTTCCAGCCCAGCTGCAAGTACCAGTGCACCTGCCGAGACGGACAGATCGGCTGCCTGCCCCGCTGCAACCTGGACCTGCTGCTCCCTGGCCCTGACTGCCCTTTCCCCAGGAAAGTCGAAGTTCCTGGAGAGTGCTGTGAGAAGTGGATCTGTGATCTTGAAGATGAAGTGATTTTGGGAGGTTTTGCTATGGCTGGTGAGGAAACTAAAAGTATCACAGGCATTGTGAGGAGGAGGTGATATTATACTGGAAATACCCATGGGTTTGCCAAACCTAATACATATTGCCTAGTGCAGTAATATTTTTCTGATATTTTTTCTCATCTAGATCGCTAGTAAATTACCAGTGGTAAAGGCAGAGCTCGATAGGTGAAAGAAAAGATACTTAGAGGGTGCAGGTGCATAGCAGTTTTAACAGGTAGTAGTTAGCTTGAGTTCCCAACTCTGAAATTGTGTTTTAACCTGGCACAGGGTAATAAATACCTCTGCAACAGAATAAAACAAGGGTAAGCTCAGTCCTCCAAGTATTCCTCCCCCTCCAGAAAAAGAAATCAAAGCTGTGGTCTTGCTAGTTGCTCTGCAAGAATATGTTATTATAATTATTAATAGTATTTTAAGGGTTTAGTCTAAAAGATACTTGCTCCCCCCCCCAAATTCGCCAGCTATTACAAGTGGTCAGCATGGTACCTAAAATGCCAGTAAATTTCTTTCTGTCTGCTAGAGTTCACATCATTATTGTTGGCAGTATTTTTGGAGAGGCAGTCGTTATAAACACAGTGAGTGAATCTGAGAAAAACCATCTCATTCCAAAAACGCAAAACTCATAAAGTGCTTTTGTGATTGAAAAAAACTACATAATATTTTCCCCATTTTCTTATTGAATTATGTCTCTCCATCTCCTTTAAATTAGACTATTAGTTCAACATGAATAATAAGCTACTTTTAGTGAGCATTGAGGGTGCTGCATTCTCTTCCAGTCACTGCTCTTTGCAGTCTTAAGCAGTTAGTTATGCTGAAACTCAGCTAATCCATTTGAAAAACAAGTAAGGAAGGATCCAGGAAGAGAAGCTCTAATAACTTTTCCGAGTGCTATGAAGTGTCAGTTGTAAGGCACATAAGGTATAAACAAAAAAGGTTGTCACCTTTCCTTTACTTTGATTTGTCTGACAGTGACAGGCTAATCCATAAAATGCCAACAGACGGATTATCTGCATTCTTTCTAGCAATGGCCATCCCTCTTGGGAGGCCACCATTTTTGAGATTTACCAGGCAAAAGGCAAAAAGCCTGTGTAGAGGAGCTTAACAGCAAGAGCTGTGACTGACGGCTCAGTCATGTTGCCTCATTCTGTTTACTTCTATGATAACCACTGAACCAAACTATATAGTTAGCGATATTTGCATAATACAGCTCAACCCTGCCATGAGGGCAGGACGCTGATCAGAGTTGGCTGTGCCTTTGAGTAGCTGTGGTAAGTCCTGGAAATTACTTTCTTCCTCCTTCCCCACCATCACCTTGGCTATAATCTGCCAATAATTGACAAGATCAGGTGACTTTATGGCTCTCAGAGTAGAGGACTTTACTTCCATGCTGTTTATTAGTTTAGATAAATTGGTCAGCCTCTCTCAAATCATATCAAATATAAATGTTTTTATGACATAGCTCTAGAACAGATTTACGATGTATCACCATTAGAATGAGTAAGGAATAAAGAATTATTAAAGTAGAGTTCTAAACTGGTTAAAACAAATGGTTTCCAGGTGTGAACTGGAGTGAACTGAATCTAAATGTTTTGCTGCCTACACTCATATACATTTTTCTGTTATTTTTAGATGTAGGAAGCTACCATGCAGGGCTCCTAAAAAGGTAGCTTTCAAAATTCCTAAAATCTGTCAAAAGCATGGATTTTGGACCTTTTTTGGTCTCATATTTTTCTTCTCAGATGTGGTAGAGCTCAATTAGATACTGAGTTTTCATGTGATTTTTTCTTGTAATGAAGTTCTGTGAGGTTTTGTCTCTAGCCTACAGACAAGAGGCCACACTCGGGATTCCTGTGTCGGATTCAAGTGCCAATTGTATTGAGCAGACAACAGAATGGAGTGCTTGTTCCAAAAGCTGTGGAATGGGCTTTTCCTCCCGTGTTACCAACAGAAATCAGCAGTGTGAGATGGTGAGGCAGACACGGCTTTGCATGATAAGACCCTGTGAAAACGAAGAGCCATCTGATAAGGTATGCTGCAAAGAGTGATAAGGGAGCAGAGTCTCTTCAGCTGTAACTTCAAGGTTTCTATATTATGATCTAGAATGCTCCAGATAGAAGTGTTGGTGAATTCACATTTTAGCATATGTGCAGCGAGCCCAATGTTTTTTGTAAGCATTACGTTTGCTCAGTAACTGTGGTGGATCTCCAGCAAGTCAAGGGAGGTGATTCTACCCCTCTTCTCCACATTCATTAGCCCCTCCCTGGAGTACTGTTTCCACGTCTGGAGTGCTCAGTATAGGAAGACATAGACCTGTTGAAGAGGATTCAGAGGAGTGCCACAAAAATTACCAGAGGGATGAACACCTCTCCTGTATGGAAAGGCTGAGAGAACTGGAGTTGTTCAGCCTGGAGAAGAGGTCTGGGGAGACCTTACTGCAGCCTTTAGTACTTAAATGGGGCTTATAAGAAAGCTGGGGACAGACTTTTTTAGCAAGACTTGTTGTGACAGGTCAAGGGGTAACGGTTTTAAACTAAAAGAAAGTTGATTCAGACTAGATATAAGGAAGAAACTTTTTACAATGAGGGTGGTGAAACACTGGAAAAGGTTGCCCAGAGAGGTGGTAGATGCCCCATCCCTGGAAACACTCAAGGCAGTATGTTGGACAGGGCTCTGAACAACATCATAAGAGTTGGAGATACCTCTGCTCATTGTAGGAGGGTTGGGCCAGATGACCTTAAAGGGTCCCTTCCAACCCAAGCTGTTCTATGATTCTGTGATAATTTGAGTCATCCCAAACACATCATATGTATTTCATGTGCACGATTTTGACAACTCATGCAGTCTACCTTCTGCCACAAATACAATTGTACTACCTGTATGTATACTTGATAATTGCTCCGATCATCCAGAATGTATATGTCGGTTTTGTAGTCTGTTGAGCATCTGGAACTGCAGAGGAGTGTGTGAAATCCTGCAAAATCTGCCTGGGCGAATAAACCTTGTCTTAATCCTTATGATGCTTTTTCCAAAAGCAAATCCAACACAGGCATTTCAGATGCAATAAATGTGTATCTCAAGGAGCTGACTTTTTACTGCTTCTACAAATTATACAAGTGTTACTGTCAGGGAGAGTACCATGTAGTTAGGTTAAAGAGTTATCACTTTATATAATAAGTGTTGGAAGACATTGCTAAAGTTTTTGCTGAATACTCTGTGCAGTTTTCAATACTGTGTTTTGAAAAGGATATGAATCCTTTGGGAACAGTTGGAGGAGCTAAAAGAATGATCATAGATCTAGAAAACATGTTCATCTAGGGAAAAATTGATTGAGCTGAACTTTTTTCTGAATGCACAAGACTGGAGATGCATTCTTTTAACTGTGTTTAGATATTTCAGCGTGTTCTGAGTCCATGGGGGTTACAACAAGACATGGTAAATTTAGGCTGTGTAAAAGTTAAGACATGAGTGAAAAACTTCCAAGCAGTATGAATAGCAAATGGTTAGGATTATCTGGGGCAGATGCAGAGTCTCTGTCACTGAAGACTTCCAAGGACAAGTTAGACAACCATCTGTTAAGAATAACGTGAATAAAGCTGATTCTGACATGGGCTGTGGTTTTTGAGGTTCATTTTAGCCCTCTTTTTTTTATTTTTCCCCCTGAATCTATGTCTGTAGCTGCTTATTTGGCTTCCAAATTCTCTGATGGAACTACATTAGCTTGAGTAGTTTTCCAGTATAGTATGGTTTCATAAAGAGTTTCGTTTTGGCTTGTCTCAGATGATGAAGGTGGGCTTTAATTATTTGTCCTTTATTTCTGACCCAATAACCCATTGGTGTCAAAGGGCAGATCTTGCAGGAGTTACCTGTAAGTAACTACTGAAGTAACTCCAGAGTCTTATTGCTCTTCAGTAAGCAAAGACAACAAATTTAAGTTTTCAAAGTAGACCTGTATTCTTGCATGTCATTTTTTAATTGCTTTCTCTGCCTTATGCAATGATATGTCTGTTTTTTTCAAATTTCTCTTAGAAAGGGAAGAAATGTATCCGAACAAAGAAGTCCGTGAAAGCTGTTCGCTTTGAATACAAGAACTGCACTAGTGTACAGGCATACAAACCTCGTTACTGTGGCCTCTGCAGTGATGGGCGATGCTGTACCCCACACAACACCAAAACGATTCAAGTTGAGTTCCGCTGTCCTCACAGCAAAGTCCTAAAAAAGCCAATGATGTTGATCAACACCTGTGTCTGTCATAATAATTGTCCTCAGAGTAACAATGCTTTCTTCCAGCCATTAGGTCCGACGTCTAGCGAAGCAAAAATATGAAAGGCATTAATTAGGTAGTGCAAAAGTTTTGTACGAAATTTGACCCACAATCAGGTGAATGTAACAATTGCTTATGTAAAATATCTGAGAAGTTTTTCAAAGCAGTCTAGGCGCTTTCTTATTTCGTATAGTTTATTAAATACCTCATTTTACATTTTCTCCCTCCAAATGTTATTTATGCACTTGAAGGAAATTTTGTGCCTTGGACAGAGCCTTCTTTTTTTTTGATGGTGGCATAAAGGTTACGAAGCAAACAGCTAGTCTTTCTACTTGGGTTAAGGGGATTAGACCATGAGTTTCAGTAGCTTTAAGACTGGACTCTTTAAGAGTAAATGAATTTCTTGTGGAACGCATGACCATATCACATAAGCTTCCAGGTTTTTAACTTTATTTTGCATAAGGCCAATAAACACTTAACTGGTGTTCTTTTTGCATTCTAATAAACTGTTTCTGATGACAGTAAAAATCTTACTGATGAAAGTGTTACTTTCTTGTTTCTCATGAAATACCCTCTATCTATATCTCTGTTGTTCTCTGAGGATTAGGGTTGCACATAGCCCCCGAAGGGACACAGCTGAGATCTTATATCCTGAAGTGTAGCAGATTGATAGCTGGCAGCAATTAAGTTTCTTTCTGTTTTTTCTTTCATCACTGACCATCTAATCCAAAACCCACTGAAGTCAGCTTCTTAAGAGAACTTGGTTCTCACTGATGTCTGTTTGTAGATATAACTATTTGGAAGCAAAACTAAAATTTCTCTAAATTCCTCTAAAATATTGACTATATCATATGGTGCTTCAGTTCTTAGAAAGGTGTGTATATAAATAGAAACTGTATATATTGTAATATAACTTTACTAAGTAAATAAACTTTATGTGGTTCAAAATATTTTTTTCCTGGAGTTGTTTTTCTTAAACTACCAACTTTTAACAGCTAAAAGCAATGGGAAGAAAAGGGGTCTGCAGACTCCTAAAAGCAGAAGACCCCATCTTGTGATGTTCTTAGTGTACCTCGTTGTCGTTGCTGTCCTAACAGGTATGCAGTGCAGGTGCAGGAAAGGATGATTTTTTGAGACATACTTTGGAAGGAAGGTTTCTTTCAGAGTAAGTTAGCCTTCTATCCTGCAGATAGGATAGTGTAAATAAAGGTAGGTATGGATGCTGTGTGCTCTGAAAGATAGCATTGATGGGGAAGAATAAGTATATGATCTGGAGTCTGAGTTTTGCTCTGAAGTATTAATGAAGTATTCAGTTTTGTCTTGCAGCATTTTCACCATATGAAAGCAGCCTATGACCCTGCTTGTGCTAGATACTGTATGGCAATAACCCCAAGGAATATAGAGCCTGAGGGTGGCAGTTTCACATGTTTTAAATCATGTATAACACAGGATTGTTCAAACAGGTCCTAAGTACAATTGTGTAAACATTCAGCCGCCTAGACTGTGGGACTAAGCTTAGCTTGGTGTGTGTCTCTCTCTATTAGCGATGTCGGAGTGGTGCTTATGCCACAACCAATAACCACGTGGAAGGACACATCTCTCTCTTGAGAAAAAAAAAACAGAAAGCCAAATCAGAGCATATCTGGCCTAGTGTCCTCCTCTAGAGCATCTAGCAACGTCCAGTTTGATAGTTCCTGAAATGCACACAGGGTGAAATTCAGCTCCAGGTTAACACTCCTAAATTTAGTGTCTACATGCAGCACCTAAATGCCCTATTTCAGCCAATGGAGCTTAAAATAAAGTTAACTCGTAGCACACATTAACAGCTGAAGTTTTTTTAGTATCTTCTAAATCATCCTTGCAAATATGAGGCCATGATGGTAAACACCATGCTGGTTCACTAAAGGTTAGATAGATCTTGAGTCCACACATGGACTCTTGCATGGCTTTCCCCACTAACTGTGCCAATTATATTTTTTTTTGTAAGCATTGCTATTGTTATCAACACGTTCCTGCCTGTTTAACATTGTTCGAACAACTGGAACAGGACTAGTCTCCCTCATCAGACGTGTTCATACGTATGTGCACACTCACTGTTCCTAATCACAGAATCGTCAAACAATTTTGGTGGGAAGGGAGCTTTAAAGATCATTCAGTCCACACCCCTGCAGCTTTTTGCGCTAGGAAGTGCCAACTGCTGGAGAGTGCAAAGGCAGGACTCTCCAGGTGGCTGAGGGGTGATTAAAGAGCAAGTTCAAATCTAGGAGAGAGGGAAGAATTATTATTTAAAACTACTTTTACCCCACATCTGCCTCCCCTGGCAATCAGGCTGTTTTGTGCAATGCTTTTCTTATATAATGCAAGCTATTGAGTATTTCTCAGGATCATCTTGGATATTATGTGTATCTTGATTTGCAAGAGACTCATCAACTAATGAGCAATGCAGCATTTGACTGTCTGGACAAATTTAAAAAATCTCCGGATTAATAAAACCCAGCTAATCCTGAGCCAGGAGTGAGTAGAGAGGAATGCAGTCAACCATTGATTTCCTAAGAATCAAAATGGTTCATTCAATCAGTTTATTCATCTACTCCTTTAACACCCAAAGTCATTTATACTTGTGCGTCAGCTTAGCACTGTTGCATTTCTTCTTCTTTATCCCTTTTCTTTCCCTTCATGTTATCTGGGTTTTCACACAATTCTTCATATTTTCCTTTTATTGGCTCTTACAAGCAAAGCACAGACACCAGGGGGAAGCTCTTCAATAGGTAGATTCCCTGTTGCAAGTTGAAAGGCTTATCTGGGATATGAACCCACAACCCCTTGTAAATTGAGATCGTTCGTGGCTCTTTAAGTTTGGGGGATTTTGTCCTCTAAAGACAGGAGTTTAATTTCCGATATTTTGAAGAGACATAAACCCAGCTTCCTGGTGAGAAACGTCTTGTGGCTCATCCATGACATCCTTTGAAAAGAGGGCTATGTGAACTATGGGATATGAATTCAATTCTAACTTGAGTGACTCCTTTTCTCTGTAGACTTTACTCCAGCACCTTAAACAGTACATTCACTGCCAAAATGACCTCAATAACCTTCCCTAGTGCTGCCCTTCGTGATCACCAAGTCTTAAACCCATTTTGTGAGAAGGGAGTTGCATTGTTATGAGCACTGTAAGTTTTGTAAGAGAGAAGTGCTGCAGTGTTCAAATCCTTACTAGCTATTATTTTTATTATTAACACCAGGACTTATTATTAACACCAATATCAATGGCTTCTTACAGTACTGCAACATTTCAGTAAGAAAAATATCTTTTGGAAGGGAACACAAATGTTTCCTCTGGAAAAAGTTCTCCTCTTTCTTTTAGATTTACACATAAGACCAATTCAGTGGCTATTTTTACCTCAGCTTGGTTTATACAGCATTTCATCTGACATCAGTTTTGTTATATTAATTTAAGTTTGTTTTACTTTAATATGGACAAGTTCTAGCTTAGACTTTGGGCCAGTTTCAGGGTATTTCTGCAAAAAGGTCATGACACTGATTTAAGTAAAACACAATAGTGTCAAACCTCTGACATTTGTGCAAGCAAACTCCAAAGATAAATCCTGAACTTTCCTAGTTAGGGCCGTGATTTTTCCAAACAAGTAAAGTTAAATTGTTCATATTGAACAAAATTAAATTATTCAAATTAAATTATTAAATTATTCTCAAAGCCCACTCTTTATTCACTTCAACAGTGCCCTCAAGAGGTAAATTAAACATGCATATCCCTTTGCCAAAGGCCTTCTCCATGTACCTCAAGCACCCCATACATCCTGCCTTCTCCCTTTCCCCATGAGTCTCGCAGCCCTGAAAGTATGTGTTATATCCATTGTGGTTACAAAAATGTTTACTTGGAGCTAATTAGAGGTTTTTTAAGTATATACAATTTAATTTTGCTGAAGGTAAAGGATAAATGATATTTTAAAAGATATAGTAAAGGCTATTCTGAAGACAAAAAAGTCTTAGGGAAAGGGAAGATTTACTGTCCTGTACCACCGGGTCTGGCTTATTAGAAACCCAGGCTCAGCACCTCATATTACCTGATTCGCAGATATTCAGAAAGAATCTATCCATGAGGCCAAACAGAAGCTTGAGCCTGCATATAGACCAAGACCGTACTCCAACAGTCAGGACAAAAAAAAAAAAAGCATGTTAGCCCCTGTGGGAGGATTGCCAGTTTGAGTTGTTTTGCCTTTTTCCCCCCCTCTGTTTTTAATTAAAGAACTACATTTCAGTATAAAGCTGGGGGGGTTCTGTGTAAAAAGAATCAAATCCCAGGAATCCTTGCATAGATTGAGGTAGAATTAAATCCTCTGAACTGCCTTCACAAACACCTACAATCATGGAAATGCTTGAAAATTTATACCCTCGCCACTTTGCAAAAACTGTATCTTCAGGCTGTAATGTTAGGCTGAGCACTTCAGAAAGAAAATGCAAACTGGGAAAAGAATCAGACTTCCGATATTTTGAAAGTATATACCTTTAGCACTGTGAAGCTAATGTTCTCACTTTGTGGGAAGTGAGTTTGTGATTGTATGTTAAACTCCGTTGGTGTCATACCAGAATCACGCTAAGGGCCGTGCTAAGGGCTACCTTTCCACCACTGCATTTCTTAGAGGGAAGACGAAAAAGCCCATCACCTGGGGGCAGAATTACAAGCAGCGTTTCACTTCAAATTTATATCAAGAGACGGGTTTCAGTGGGGTGGCTCAGTTCTCCTCCGAACCATGGAGAAGGGGGACACCTGGTGGCTGCAGGTGACATAAACGGTCTTTGGGCCTGCTCCAGAAAGGATGATGCCAGCTGATGTCATTACTTATGACAACTGCCACTGATTATGGAGACTTTATTAGAGAGGGAGGACAGAAGCCTAGATAGCTGTATGATTTTAAGTGTATCGAAATCATTATTAGTATTATGGCAGGCCTCAGCCCCATCTGGGACTTTCTTTGTTGGTTGTAGATCACAATGCAGAAAAAAGTTTCTCATCCCAAAGACTTTCCAGTTCAGTAGGAAAGATACAAAGGGGAGGCCCTTTTCTTTGGTTTGCTAACAAGGCACTAAAAGCTCAGCACATGAAAATTTATGGCAGTCAAGGGAACTCCCTGGTGACTGGAAGAAGGGCAACATTGTGCCTATTTTAAAAAAGGGTAGAAAGGAGGACCCTGGGAACTACCAGTGTGTCAGCCTCACCTCTGTGCCCGGGAAGATGATGGAACAATCCACCTAGAAACTATAGTAAAGCACATGGAGGATAGGAAGGTGATTCAAGGCAGCCTGCATGGCTTCACCAAGGGAAAGTCCTGCCTGACAAACCTAGAGGCTTTCTGTGATGGGGTGACCACATGAATGGACACAGGAAAAGCAATGGATGTAATCTATCTGGACTTCTGTAAAGCCTTTGGTACAGTTTCCCACAACACTCCTCTCTCTAAATTGGAGGGGTATGGATTTGATGGGTGGAATGTTCAGTGGGTAAGGAATTGGTTAGATGGTTGCATTCATAGAGTAGTAATCAATGGCTTGATGTCCAGGTCCAGATGGAGATCCGTGACAAACGATGTCCTTCAGGGGTCGGTACTGATACCAATGCTGTTTAATATTTTCATTGATGATATAGGCAGCAAGGTCAAGTGCACCCTCAGGAAGTTTGCAGATGACACCAAGCTGAGTTGTGCAGTTGTCACCCCACAAGGACAGGATGTCATGCAGAGGGACTGGGACAAGCTGGAGAAGTGGGTCTGTGTGAACCTCATGAGATTCAACAAGGCCAAGTGCAAGGTCTGAGTCAGGGCAATCCACAGTTTCAATACAGGGTGAGAGCACAATGTGATTGGGAGCATCCCTGCAGAGAAGGACTTGGGGTGCTGTTTGATGAGAAGCTCAACATGTGCACTTACAACCCTGAAGGCTAGCTGTGTCCTGGGCTGCATCAATAGAAGTGTGGCCAGCAGATCAGGGGAGGTGATTCTCCCCCTTTACTTCACTGTCATGAGAGCTGACCTAGAGCCCTGTGTCCAGTTCTGGAATCCCCAGCATAAGAAGGACATGGAACTGTTGGAGTGGGTCCAGAGGAGCACTACGAAGATGATCAGTTGGCTGGAGCACCTCTGCTGTGACGACAGGCTGAGAGATTTGGGCTTGTTCAGCCCGGAGAAGAGAAGGCTCCATGGAGATCTTACAGGGGCCTTCCAGTACCTGAAAGGAGGCTACAAGAACGCTGGAGAGGGACTTTTTACAAGGGCAGGTAGTGATAGGTTGAGGGGCAATGGCTTTAACTTGAAAGGGGGAGATTTAGATTAGACATTAGAAAGAAATTCTTCATGCTGAGGTTGGTGTAGCACTGGCACAGGTTGTCCAGGAAAGCTGTGGATGTCCCCTCCCTGGAAGTGTTCTACGCCAGATTGGATGGGCCCTTGAACAGCCTACTCTGGTGGAAGGTTTCTCTGCCATGGCAGTTGGGTTGGAACTGGATGATCTTTAAGGTCCCTTCCAAACCATTCTATGATTCTATCAACTTACAAGCAGCTTCCTCCCACACACAAATCTAAAACCAGGAAATGAGCCCATTTCTCTTAAGTGACCATCTACCACCTTAATCACAAAGACTGGCTTCTTCCTCTTATCTTTGTCCTTTCAAGTCCCTTCAGCAGGTCAGATGATCATGTTGCAGAGGAAATGAAGTTATACGCTTTCTTTTTAGAGAAGCAGAGTGGTCTCAGGCATCACTTGAGACCTTTACAGACTAGAAGGCCAACTAACTCAGGAAAAATGATGGTATTGGGAATGGTGACTGCTCCATCATGAAGAGGGTGCTCTCTGTATATGGTACAGATGTAGTTAAGACAGTCTTACCTGATTTGATTGCCAACCACTACACTTTGGGTGACACATTGCCTGGTGGAATATGGCTTTGCCTTTCTCTTCCTTGGGATGCTTATGGGGGAAATGCCCATCTCTCACTTGCACTGACCATTAGTTAATGTGGTTGCAAAATCTTTTCTCTTACAAGCTGTAGTAAACAGTTTAACTTCCATATCAGTGTGCAAAACCCTACAAAGCCTAGGAATCAGTATTTGCAGCCCATGTACAGTGGCAGAATCGCAACTCTGGAGAGAGACAATGACAACCAGGAATCTCGGGTCTGGAGAGTGAGTTCCTGCCCTTCTTCCCAGGCACTTGGCACACAAAAAAAAGAAGAGGAGAAGTTCTTGCTGCAGCCTTCAGGCCTGCCTGAAGTGGGAGGAGAGGGAAGGACAAGAGCATAATTTTGAGAGACAGAAAAAGCCTCAGTTGCAGCTGTTACACCAAGTTCTTTGTAGCATCTGTGTTCTTTTATTTAAGTTGACTTGGGCTTTTGGTTCCTGGAAAGAGCTAACATATTCTTGCCTTAGTTCACATTTGTTCAACATTTTAAAACTCCCTCTTGCACTCCCTAACAAAACCAAACCAAAACAACCCAAACAACAAAACTAAACCAGAGAGAATCTGTTGAAATGCAAGTCCTGAGCTTTACCCAGATTTTCAATATTTCCATGAAAAGAGGGGGTTTTTTTCACATTTACCACTAGGGGGAGGTAGCTGAAAAATTATCAGACATCCATTCTTAGAACCCTTTTTTTTTCATGTGGAAAACACAGGGACAACCACAGAAAGAGTGCAAGCAAATCTGACTTCAGACTTAGAGAAAATATTAACATTTTCATGGCTGTTTTCAATTCATATCTTTTTAAGTAAAGTTTATTTTTTAAAATCTTATTAATTGCAGTCAAAATAAAATTCAGCGCTTCCCAGGGGAAGGAAATCTGCTAATGGAAACAATCTTCCTGCTTCTATGTACGGTGTGAAATAATAGAAAGAGTTTCTCCAGAATTTAAATCATCCAGAAAATGCATGCTGCATGTTTAATATGAAGTAGATCAAAGAAAAAATCTTACTGACTTTCAGGTGTGTTATACTACACGTTGAACGAAAAAACAACATATTGTTGTACTAAAAAAAGCAACAGTTGTATGTTTCTAAAAGAATTTTCTACACACTCCAAGTCTGTTCCCCAATTTAATTAATTTGCTGTGTGTCTGAAACAGAATTTTTAAGGACATAACTACCAAAACCTAAGAATATGAAAAGTCTTGTAGCGATACCTAAGTTCACCAGAAAAGTTCGACTGCCCACAGCACCAACAGACAAGGCAGAGAAAAAAGACAAATGAGGCAGAAAGATGTCTAATCCCTTCCCCATGATCGCCAGTAGATCAGTAGCAGATCAAAAAGTATGAGGTATCAGCAAGGTATCTCTTGGATGGCTTTTCTTTTTTAAGTGATGAAAATAGAAGATTTTCCTCTCAGTCCTCTCCCTGATGACTGTACTTCAACAAGCCATGGAGCATTCAAAGTCCAAGGTCAACGTGAATGTGGTTCTATGAAAAGCAGCTGGGGAACCCTTTGGGAACACTAATTATGAGTGTATGAGAAATGGTCTTCTCCCCTGTCTGGGGGACCAAGCTATCAAAGATTGGCATTCAATAGCAAGCCTGCAGAATAGGCCACCTTTGAAAGCTATAATGAGTAACGTCGAAAGAAACCCTTATAAAATCTTAAACATGCACAAGATACTAGCCAAGGACTTAATAAAATACACAAGCCCCACACGCAAATAAAACAAACAAAACAAACAGAAACCTATGGCAACTCCAAACATAACAAGATGGACCTCATAAGGAGGAATTAACAGTAAATCTCTCAATAACTTGCCTTTCGTGGCCAGAGGTCTGCTATCTCCCCAGGGTATGGAGCACAGAGAAACTAAACTAAACTGTGGTTATCTAATGTCTCTGGTGAGATTCACTTTGTCCCACGTCAGAGCTCAGTGGGCAGCTAAAGCCCAGGACTGGGAGTCAGAAAGTCTGCGTTCCATTCCCAGCTCTGCCACAGGCTTTCTGTGTAGCACTGGTTGGCCTATTCAGTCATTGTTTGCCTCAGTTTCCAAGGCATAAGAAGTCAGGGGTTGCAACAGTGCTGCAGAGCAGGATGATGCTGCAAAGGCCAGAGCAGGGCTGCTCACACACCCATCAGGTCAAGGGTGGGTTACCACTGTCAAAAGTGCTGGTTTCTAGAAGTTTATCATCACATATATTTGCTTTCCTGGTATTCCTGGCAGGGAAGGACAGCTTTCAGACCAGCCTCCTCTGAAGATACTGAGTTTAACAGATGGGATCCAAAATAGCCCCTAGAGGAGGCTCCATGATGACAAACCAAGATGACAGGGGCCAGGGCAGTAGGAGCCGGTTTACCCTTGCAGACAGACAGAGAAGCAAAATGTGTGATCCAAGCATTCTATGCTACCTCTGAAATAAGGTGAAATCAGCCAGACAAGAGATGACACAGCTGCAGTGGAGATGTTATTCTTGACTACAGACCAGACATGGGAAAGGTCAGTGGATGCCACTTGGAGTGATCATAGGAACATTATCCTGACCCTTCTGGGCATTTTCTCTCTGCCAAATCTACATTTTGCATCTCCAAGGTCTTCAGTTCCTACTAACCCACCAGAGAGTAGCTAAAGGAAGCGAGGAACTCGTTTAGAATATTCTCTTCATTGTTCTTAACACAGGACTCATACACAGACTTTATCTGATTCAAAGCACTTCTAGTTCCTACAGCTTTGGAACATATGTTCTCTCATGAAAGTATGAATTTTGTCCCTTTGGAAAAATGAATTAATTAAGTAACTTCAGACAGTTTTAGTGCATTTAAACAACCAAAATTACTTGCAGTAATTGACAATCATTAAAATAGGCGGAGGTTATATGGATTGTAATCTGACAGCATGTGCCATGGGAAGGGTTTTCCATTACTTGTAATGTCAGACACAGCTCCTTAGCTATCCCTCATAGCTTCTTTTTATCCTCTTGCTTTTTCTTTGAAATGATCTTTTCATAGGGCCTGCCTGAGGTTTCTGCTTTTACAAGGTTCCTTTTAGATGTTTCTATGTTTCAGATGATGATATAATTTACATTTCACTTCTAGGAATACAACTAGAGAGTATAAGACAAGAATAGGAGACTGGGAAGGTAGAAGTGGTAGAAATGTATTAATAAGGTTATTTGGGTAATCACCCAGTAGAAAGGATACCAAGGCCCACAGGAATATTCACAAATTGTCCTGTATGCACAGAGCTCTGCACAGGGGACACTTCCAGTAAATGATTTTGACAGCTGAGATGCAAGTAGTGAGGATGAGTCCTCCAGCCTTCAGGGCTCACTCTGTTGTATGCCATTTGCAGGTCTGCTTTCCACTGTTTGATTTCATGTTTTTTTTAAGTTGTTTGATATTTGCATCCAGAAAATCATTACAAGGTAATTGTATCAAGATGTGGTTTAATGCACATTATTTTTCCTGGCAGTCCTATTCACCTCACAAGTCCTAGAATCATACTGTACATATAAATAAGAAACAGGATAGTGAAATCACCTTCAATACGATGTAGCCCAGGCCCAGCCACTAAAGACTTCATTGTTCAGTCTGACCAGCATCAAAAGACTATGTAAAACTTGATTTGTGATGCCCGCATGTTCTGTGGGTAGCGAGCTAGCCTGAACACAATCTTGTCACTGCGTCTCCTAATCTCCCTGCAGAGCAGTACTGTTTTGATCTGCTTCCTGTAGGTCTCAGGAGCACTGAATAAAAACCAATTGTACGAAAAATATTTGTTTCTTCATAGAACAAGTCAGTATTTTAATTGTGGTAGAAATAAATAGAACAGCATAAAAAAACGCAAACCAAAACGAACAACAAAATTCTGTGTCCTGTTAAAATATGCCTGTAAGATTCAGCCAAAATAAAGACACGTAGCACCTCATAGACTGCAATAAAGTTGTCACCAGAAGAAAACTGCCCCAGTTTTACTGGTTTTGCTTGGAGTTTTACTGTTTCTGTCTGGAATTTTACTGTTTCAGTTTTCTCTGTCAAGAAGAAGTATCAGGCAGCACACACAAAACAGGTGCTTACCTGAAACAAAAATTGTAAGATTCAATGGAAAACATCTTCTGAGTATGAGAGAGATTAAAATCTCACCATAATCTTTCTCCACGTGCATTGCAAATATTTATATCATCACTTTGAAACAAACCTAATTACCTGTGCCCAGCATGATGGGGCTTGTACTTACAGCTCTGAGGAAATACAAGTAATGATAATTGATAACAGTAATAGATGAAATGTGGAACTAAAAACTTCCACATAAACACCCGGAATTCTTGTAACTGAGTACTTGTGCCTGACAAAAACCTGAAACTGTCTGACCTCTGGGAGTGTGAAAGTTCTGGGTTCATTGAGATCCAGCAAGAAAACCACTATGGGAGAACCCTTCATCTTCTTGGCTAACCAAAGAGCATTCTGGTTCAGGCCAAATTAAAACAGAGTATTTGTCTACATGGGGAGTTTCTATAAAGTGATTTCATACTGCCTTGCCTTACCGCCCCCGAAAGCTACTATTGTTAGGATGTGCCACTCTTCTTAACACAGTAAGGTGCAGATGCTGAGGGCATCTGGCCCTGGCTCACACCAGCATGGGGAGTGCGCCAGGGAGCCTGACTGATGGCTCAGAGGCAGCAGCCCTGATCAGCCTACTGGAACAGCAAATCAGTACCAAGGAGACTTGATGATACATGGGGCTGGAGAAGCAGAAACAGGATGAAATTTTGCAGTACGTAATGCAAAACCCTGTGTTTTAAGAACTAAGAATATATGATGGAAAACAAGAGATGGTAATTTGAGAACATCAGAGGAAAATGACTAACATTTATCCTAGCTTCCACAGTGAGGCAACCAGGGATGTGTTATGGCATATACAAGGAGAGATTATACTTGATGTTCTAGGATTTGCATGAAACTAGTAAAGGAGTTTTGGTGAGAAACATTTGGTATGTGGGGTTTTTTCTGAAATATCCATTTTCAGTGAGGGTAAATTTAAGCTAGAGTAGTGATGGAGAAAACGGTAGGGGACTTACAAGAGACTATTAGAAGAGTCCAGATTAGCCTGAAGCAAAAACTGATGGAGAAAAGCTGTGATTACTCTGTAAACACAGAAAACCAGACCACAAACGGAGAAGGAAAAGAGCTAATAAAGTAAACTAGAAAAGCTCATCCAAGAACACGAGTACAGAGTGTCAATGAAGAAGTTTAAGTTGGAAATTTAAAAAGGGTTCCTAATAGAGAAATTCACCAGCATATCCCAGTAGGAAGGGGAAAAGCACGAAACTCAACTTGTTTCTAGGATAGTGCTTGTTAAATTCATTTGAACCATCTGTTTTACTGCAGTGGCAAAGGGCTTGAGTTTGAGGTTGGATTACTTTACAAACAGAGACATTACAGAGTCCTGACTATGCACAGTCTTACCAGAGGAAGCAGCTGGGCTCTTCTTCACTGACACCTGAACTTAACTAGGATGCCAAAATTGGTCTTTAACTCATCCTAAACCAGTTCGGAGGTTCAGGCTGAGGTATCAGCTTTACTTTACTCTAGGACCACCAGCCAGCAGTACCAGCCACCTAGACACACACAACTGCAATTCTGCGTTCTTTGAGGTGACAACAGCAGAAGTGCTGCACTCCTATGTGTTACATCTTAGCAGCGAAAATATTTGTATGGGAAACAGGATGTATGAATCTAGTCAGAATTCACCCTGACTCATGATCAGCGGGGGATAAGGACCACATAGTTCAGCAAGACAGAGAAAGCAAGAGAAGGATTGACATCTGCTGGCAGAAGAAACCATAAGTCCTGTGCCTGCTCCAAGAAGTCTCTCTGAAATGTTACCAGACTTTGGATAAGATATGAAAACAGCTCTGGGAGCAGAGAGAAGATGCCAGGCCACTTCCTTCTCAGCTAAATGCCCTGAGCCCTGAACTAAAATGTCATGATGAGTTCCTTCCTCTCCTCCAATGCATCCTGAATTCTTCCCTGCAGTTCCCCAAGAGCAATGCAAATTGCCCAGTCCAGAATAGTCTAGAGCTGGTGATTAAGAGGCTGCTGTTTGGGGGGAGTCATGGTTTTGAAAGGTAGAAAACTGTTGTAACCACCGAAAGCAAACATAGATATACTCCATCCTCCCCCCTTTCTTTATCAACAGATATATGATGTGGGACACGTGATTCAGTCAGGCCATGCCCTGCAGCATCTCTGCAGTATATCTCGTCTTCACCTGGCTGGATGTCAGCCACACCTGTTTCAGAGGAAACAGTCTTTGGGAGTGTTTCTAGGCTGAGGATCACAAATGAATTGGAAGCTTTTCCATGGTAACCCTCAGGGAGGAACATGTCCCTATCCTCAACACATTCTACTGGTTGCTGTGGATGGGGTGTACATATCTGAAGTGACACTGCTCCATGAGGTTGAAAGTCACTGTGGAGTACACATGGAACTCAATAGGAGTAGCATTCAGAAACGCAACGTGGAAAGGCCAAGCAATGAGGCAGCCTGTCCCACTTAAATCCAGCTCTGCTGCCTAAAGCACGGCCACACGTGTCTTCTCCATAATGCTCCTGTGGTGGTCCTGGAACTTGTCTCCAGGTAAGGGAAGGAAACCGGCCTTTATATAGCCTTGGGTTTCTCCTATCTGGTCTACAAATCCGTAGACAGCTTTCTTTAGAAGCTCTTAGCCTTTAGCCAGAGTTTATAAAGATCAAACAAACCTTATGAACAGACTCTTTCCTTTGCCTAATGCTAACTATCCAGTCTAAACTGAGGTACTTTTCCCTTTTACAGCATTTCCCAGTTTTCAACCTAAGGAAGCAATAAAAGGACCAACAGAGCTTTCCACAGAAAATAAAGTTCATCACCTACCTTATTTACTCATCTCAGCTTAATATCTGGGAACAGACTGCAATGACTGTCTCTCCGAAGTCTCTTTGCTACTCAGCTCTAACACCACAACTGCTCTCCTCCCACCTCAGTGAATGAAACATGAAAAATACCCATCTTGTTTTCCTCCCAAAATACTGCAAGTTTTTGGGCAAATACTTCTGATACGGAACTACAGTAAAATATACGAAATTATGACCTAAAGTAAATCATAAACTGGAAAGACCAGACCACTAAGTATTATTTGTCACTACTTCACTCCTTCTGTTTTTAAAACTGACAAGCATAGCAGGCAATGCTTCTCCTAACACATGAAAGTAGAGAGCATGCTGTAACATTTAACTTCAAACAACGTAACACATATAGACTGTTGATCTGCATGACTTTTTAAGCTACTGTTTACAAGTTTTTAACATAATAGAACCACCATTAATGCTAAGACCCTCTTGTGGACCACCATGTACCCTGTATCATCAAACCTTTAATTGAAAACATGACTGAAACTATTCAGTTTTGTTCTGCAGCCCAGCTGTGGACCACTTACCGTAAGTTGGTGGACCACCAGTGGTCTGCAAACCACAATTTGGTAGCTATCAGTCCAAATGACTCAAGGCTGAAACCGTGCCAGAAAAAACAATGATGGGGTACTAATGTCATTACAAATATATTACACGTAACTAACTATATGGATACAGAGCTTTTTATACCACCCGCAGTTTTCCATGTGGGAAAGCAATTGCAGCTTCTATTGCCTCTTTGCTAATGCCTCCCATACAGTGTATTTTTTGCAGCATATCCTGCAAAACTTGTTTATACGCATGAGTTTTGTGCCACAGCCAGTAGCTACAATTAAGGCATAAATTATATGTGGTAGGGCAGGGAGGAAAACTTGGCTACCAGTAAATTTCACAACTGATGGTTCTCCTACATCTAATAAAATAGTTTAATTAGGCTCCTTCTTGTTTGCCTTGTTCTTCAACTAGTTCAAGCCTGAGCTGTTCTTTCAAAGTCCCTGAGTCTTGTGGGTCTGTATGTTAAGGGCTGGTTCTCCTCCTCACATACAGGAGGTGAAGCAATGCAAACCAGAAATCTCTAGCCACAAATGACTACTTCGAGTCTTGACCAAATACAGGTTTTTTTATATGTTTTGGGCTTCTTGAATTCTTGGTTTATGTTTTCAGATCCATCCAAACTCTAAATACGTATTGATCTTTGAATAGCAAATACTTGTTTAATCTGCTGTAATATACATGTACACACACAAACACACATACACAGAGGGTTTATCTACAGGACACAGTGAGGTGCTATGCAGAAATGCCTTAACTGTCTCTAAGTGACCTTGCTGAGGACTGCACAGCACACTGCACACCGTCCTCAGGAATCTGGAGGACCTAAAGGCCAACCCTTTCATTTCTCATGTCTGTAGATACCATAAGGTAGAGAAGCCGAAGCTGTCTCTAAACAAGCTGACTCAAATACTACAAATAGTGTTGCCACAACCTCATGGAGCTTTAAAGGTATACGTTAAGAGACATATTCTTTACAGCTGACATGCCTTCATGCTTCTGTGGTGCCTTTGGAAAGGAAAATTTACATTCAGTCCTCACTCTCTCATGGAGAGATAAACAAGGACCACAAAACTGCAAAGTCCCCAGGTAGCAATAGGCTTATTACAACTCCAAGCATGCAGGAAGGATTTCAAACTGCCAGAATGGATGAATGAGTCTCTTTAGAGCTCCATGACTATTCCTAAGGTGAAACTTCGCAAAAGCACTTAAAGATTTAGAAGACATTTTTATACAAAACTCATCTTTGGCATTTTCTGATTTGGTCTTTGTAAGGATTTTCAGACAGCGTATATGGCTGCTTGGGAAGCAAATGGCATTTATCATTTGGATACAAAAAGGCTGGATCAGTTGCTCTAAATTGAACAGCAAATCAGTGCCAGGGCCAAAAACCAAAGCAAGGAGTGCTGATTACATATTCTGTTCTCTTGACCCTATGCCTGCATCCCACTGCTGCAAAAGGCATCTCTCACTTAGGCAAACACAAAAGAGGGAGGAAGTAAAGAAGGGGAAGATTAAAAAATCTGGAAAAGAGATTGCAGAGAGGCAGACATTGCATAACTTCCCTAAAAAGCTGCTCGTCACATGGAAATAGCAGCAGTTCTCCCAGGCCAAGCCTGTGGAGATAAATTTATCTCTTGTGCAAGATTAGTAAAGGAAAAAGACAAAGTAATTTCAGGAATGGACTTGGGCCAGTAAACCAACTAATTTTCATTTGGTTATAACAGAAACTTGATTTACTCTTCTTTATCCCTCACCTTTTCCTGGGAAAAATATGAAAGTAGAACTGGACAAAGCTGTACGCGGGGAAAAAACCGCACCAATAGCACATGGCTTCATGAGACGGAAGAGCCATGCAGATCTGTTTTATTATACAAGGAGGATCATGCAGATATACTCAGTTTGAACTAACACTAAGCTGATGATAATGCTTGCCATAGTCCATGGCACTCCATCAGGATGTGTTGTTCCAACATTAAGCAGCCTCCATGACTGAGAAATTAATGTGACATCTAATGAAGTACCTCTGGAAAAAAAAAAGATAATTTCTCTTCTTTTGCTTCCAGTGCAAGCACATGTGAACCTAAGATGCTCAGAGGCATGCACAAGCCTTGCTTCCCATGCTTGGAGCCAGCCTGCAGCAAGCTGCTCATGTGGAAATGGAGCTTCATTAGGACATGGCAGAGTGCAGCAGCACACGCCTCACGGCTCACCAGCTCCTGGGCTAGAACACCTCTGCCAGGGACCTGAAGGTAAGGCAGGTCAGCTTCCAGGGATGCAATTACTTTATGTCCTTCTGCAGTTCTTCAGCTGGAGCCAGCCAGCTCTTTGCTTCCTGACAGGGGTATACATGTGAACTAGCATTTATACATATTTTTTTTCCATGTCTTTCACAGACAGTTTTTGGAATCTGGGAGCAATGGGTCTGAAATAACCGGAGGTCTGTTTTTCTCATGATAACTCAGATCCTGCTTGGATAAAGTACAGCAAAAAGACCAGACCTAATCTCATCTTATTTCATCCTGGAAGCTCCTTAAGGAGTTTGAACAGCTTGTGAAAAAATAAAAACAAACAGGGAAAGAAAAGAAAATAAATGCAAAAACAAAGAAATCCAGGTTTATTTGGGTTTCCCCTAAACACATGCTTCTCTACTGCATAGCATTGCTCACTGAGACAATATTTCCTCAAATGTCTTATGACTCACAAAGATACATAAACGATGTTTGCCATTCATTAGGACACTAAGTGATGCATATTTAGTTAATATCTATTCCTTTGCATTCTTCTCCTTATTTACTTTTCCCAACTGCTTGTCCAGTAACTCGTTCCATCTGACTATGCCCATAATGACCTTTCAGGATAAGGAGACTATTTTTCTTGCTCTGTGAGTTTATCTCCTCATTTCAGGGGAGGTTTTGGATGCAAGTGTTCACTCTGTTTCCCAAAAGAAATTAAAAGTTTTCATTCCCTTATTTTTCAAATTACTAAAGTCAAGTAAACAGTACTGATATTGTTCTTGACGATGTAAGGCAAATGTTCCTACTATTATTTTCATGCTTTCACTAAGCCTGTTATAGCTACCCATTTTCTAATACAAACTTCTTATATATCTGTATTGCACTATTAGTGCATTAGAAAGTCATATGCCTATAAAATAGCAGGGGTATCATCCAGTCACAGCACGTATGGAGGTTCAGCTGCTGAAAAAGGGACTAATTAGAAGGAGTCAGATTAAGAAGTAATCTGCAAATGCAGATACTTTCATAGTAAAAAATGAGTTCCTACAACCCATACCAGCAGCTGATTTAGTGTCCCCACATTTTCACCCCTCTGAGGCCTGCCACAATTTTTCAAAAGTTTCCTCTTGAATTAGTTTTAATCTAGAAAAAAAAATCCATTTCAGAAGAAGAAAGGGATTGAACTCCCAAAGTGTAGTTAGCTTTCACACCACTGGGGAGCTAACGAATTCTTCTCTTTGAAGTCCCTCTATGGGACTTATCTGTATCCGTTGGAGTTGACAAGAGTCTTCAGATACGCCTCCTGCCCTTAACACTAAAACAATGCCAAGGAGATGCTCATATAGAGGGATCTCCACCTCTCTGTTCTCCCTGTGGCACAGAATGCCTGTGAGGTAAGGAAATACAAATCCCCACTCCACGGGACAATTGAAAATCAAAGGCCACCTATGAGATTCCTCATCGAAGTTTCCTGTCTAGATAGGGAGACTTCTGTTCATAAGTCCAAAATCCCAATTTCAGTAATTTCTTGACTCTGTAGCTTTCCTGATTGACAAGGGAGCTGCCCAGACTCTACCACTTGGCAGCTCAGAGCTCTGCTTGTTCAAAACAAGGTCACCAAGCTCCTAGTAGGGTTTGCTAGGAGTGAAATATCACGATTATTTGGATGGGACAGCTCTTTCTGAGGATCCTTCAGCAGGGACTTCTAGGCTCTGATGCACAGCAGCAGGATTAGGACTTTCACAAAATGTAGCTACAGCCACTTTTTCTGAAGAAGCAGCTGGTGCAACCATAACACATCTCTGTCTAGAGGACAAGGTATGTGCCCAGGAAGTGGTAACTGAGGCTGCAGCCCTTCCTCAAACTGAAGTGATGCAGATCCAGAGCTCTTACTAAAAAGCAGTTACACTGACATCAGCCTAAGGACTAAGGCAAATTCCTGAAGTCACTTCTGTTCATAATCATCATGCTAAGTTTGAAAGGACTGGAAGACCAACCTTGCAAATCTCAGTTCAGGAGACAAGCCTCACCCAATGTCAGACCTGGAAGTGTGCTCTGGTCTTCAAGGGCTGACTCAAAGCTGCTCCCTATTACATGCATTGTTTGGACTGAGCTCCTGAGGCGGTTTGTTATCTTCCTCCAACGAGGACGAGGCAACTTGAATATTCATCTGGGGTTTCCTCATCAGCATTGCCCAAGTCACTTGCTGTAACCTCAGGGAATGTAGTGAAGGACACACATGAGGTCTGTGGAAGAACAGGAACCTGAAGATGGAGTGCAATGTGGTTTTCATCAGGCTACAGTCCTCATATCCACACTCCTGTGAAGTGTGATGGCCCACAGTGACATCTTTGACTAGAGACCAGACCATGTTATGACGTATGGCAGGCTATGATACGCTACACAGCTCAGGTACCTGGCTCAAATAAGTGAGGCATCATGAGTGTCCACTGAACTGACTTGGAGCTGAGGGCAGTGTGTCCTTTGCAAAGTCTGAACCAGTGACCTAAAAGTGAAAGGGGTTTTTTTCCCATGCTAAAACTATTTTTTTCCCCTCCATGAATTTTCATATTGGCTTCAAATCCACTTCTGCTTCAAAAAACAACATTCTGTTTGAATGTTTTGAGGTTTAGAGAACATGTTTTTGACTAAATGCCCTGAAAATAAAATCCTGAAATAGTGATTTGCTGAGAAATAGCAGCAAGATTCAGCTGAATTTTTTCTAATAAAAAAGGAAAGGATCTCAATGAGGATGGACTCAAAACAATGCATTACTGTCTTGCCATTTCTCTTATGAAAAACCTTGCACTAAATGTGAAAAAAACACTTTGATATTACAATAATTAAAGAGAATTGGTGTAAATTGTAATGTACAGCCATGCAAAGTCAGTAAGTCCCTAGTCTAAGGAATGTTTTGACATCTGGATATTAGTTTTCTTTCCGTGTTATTAAAAAAATAGTCAATATTTATGTGAAAATAACATTTTTAAAACGTCATTCTGGATCCATAAGATATATCTTTTCAACAAAATTGCCTTGCTTCATTTGATAAAGGCATACCATATTTTAAAAATGTTATTAATGTTAAACCAGTAGTTTTTAAGCTAAAAAGTGAAACTTTCCCTTCCAAGAAAGTCGAGCAATACTATTCAGGCTTTATCTAAATGGCTTAATTTATATTTCCTCAAAGCAAATAATTTTAAAAGTGGTTACATTCTTGGGGAACAATTTTTATTTTGGAATGTCAAAAAATTATAAAAGCCTTTCACTGGAAATATTCCAACCCATTCTTCTGATTTAGTTAAGGCAAACAGAAGCACACCAGACATGCAAAGAGCCAAGAAAATCTTCTGAGATTAAGACACTTCTCCACATGTACTGCTCAGGCCTTGCTTAAACCACCTCCTCCTGCATATTAAATTGCATAAATACCCTTCAATCCATGTGCCCAGGAGTGATACTGCAATTGAACAACCACTTGAGGGAGTCAACATCCCTGGGGCTGGGTCCACTAAGCAAAGCTGTGGGCAGAAACTCCAGGGCAGGTTGCCCCCAGACTGCTCCCATTGTCTGACATTTGCCCTCACCTTGCATCTCACCTTGAGCTGTGGCAGAGAAAGGCAGCAGGGAAGGACCTTGGGCACCACCAAGAACCCATCCCTCCAGCATCCCTGCAGCAGTAATGCCTTGAGTCTCCAGGCTGGGCAGAAGAGTTGAGCAGCTCCTGTTACTGCCAGGGTGGCTTGGTGGCTGGTGAGGGACTCAAAAGCCGAGATTCAGTCCCTGCAGCTGCTGTGGTTAAGCCATCTTAAAAACACAGGAAAATGTGCTTGAAACCACAGTGTACATTGGCTCAGCTCTCCCCTGCCTGAAACCAGAGTAAATTGGTCAAGAGGAAAACACAGTTCATAGCAAATTTTGCCTATCTGCACCAGCCTTATCAGGTTGCAGGGGTATTTGGTAACTGGGAACCAAAGGCTTTTTCTGAAACAGAGACACTCATAACTGAGACAATTCTTAAACTACACAAATTTTTTTCATAGTTCCCTTTATTGTGGTTTGTATTAGCTGTTGCTTATTTAACCCACTTGCTAAGAAGCTACTGCCACTGATATTTGTGTTTAGCAGGCACTGAAGCTTTCCCTAGCATGTGCTCAAATGCTTATTTATACTTTTTATTTATCCTAGGCGGCTATGTCCAGAAACTCAAAACCAAGAGCTCTGAGACAGATCAACTTGCAACTATTACAATTGTCTTTGCTGTGTAATAATTTTTAAATCATACAAATTCATCTTTGAAAATGTAGGATAGATTGCTTCAGCAGCTGTGCTTTTAAAGACATTGTGGGCTTCTTACTCCAAGCAGACTGAAAATTACTTTCATCATACAGTTTGGAAAAAATAGCCAAACCTCAGAGTTTACTAATGATGGGTGGGTGAACAAACCAAAGTTAGCATTCTGGAGAAGAAGTAAACAGTAGCAGTGCTTGATATCCGACATGGTGAGCCAGGCAGTGATACTGATCAATGTCTTCCCAGAGGAGGAAAAATTAGACAGTGTGGAATTAGAGACACTGTTCAGTTTAAAATGAATAGAGCCTTAAGCAAAACAGAAGGGAACAACTTTATAATGTTGTAAAAGAGCTTTTTTTTTGCCCTGTACCATACCTCCTTTCGTTGTGCAAGGTTGTTATCATCTTTCATAAGTGGCCCTTTTGGTATGAAAGTTTTCTCGTATGACACACATAGATTTTTATGAACCAAGTTAGGACCGTTACATTAAAATCCCGGATGCTTGCCAATGAAGTATGGCTGAGAAGAGAAGTTTAAAATCACACAAGAAACATTTAATCACTTGGCATAAAGAATAAGCAAATAATTACTTTGTAGCTGAATAAATGCTATTTCACGTTAGCCTTCAGGAACATCCAGGGACATAAGTCCAAGATGGGCATTGAAGAGCTGATTTAAATTCCCTTCTAACTCAGAAGTAACCACATGGAGGTCTAGAATGGGATTTCATCTTTTCTTTATAAACGTGTCAATTTATTTTACTGAAATATTCACTACATCTGGAACACAAGTAACCACAGCTACCAAGCTGGGGAATGACTATTGCTTCTTCTCACTGCAAGAATCCTGCAGGATTACCTATAGTGGGAGCCAGCACCAGCAGGAGCACCAGGGACATCCTGGAGGGGTCTGCCCTTACCACAAGGGCTGGTGTATGTGCCTGGAGAGGGATACAGAGGAGGTACAGTCCTCTTCAAGTGGAAGAATGAACTGAGTATAGTGTCCCCACCACTGATCCATGGGGGACTGGCTCCAATACTGACCCCTTTCCTGCTTCACGTGGATGTGTCTTTCCAGACTGTACTTTCTGTGGTTTCTCTTTGTGATAGATGCTCAAAAAGAGGGCTGGGGAAGAGGTGGATCCACAAAATCAAACCAGGTTAGTGGATCAAAGAATAGTGGTAATAATCACTTTGATGACGCTCATAGCAAGCACTGCTTTCCTGCAGCAAAGGGCTGTGCAAAACTGAAGTTCTCTTATGAAAAGCAGCAAGTCACAAATTCATAATTCCTTTTCTACTTTGACCAGAGTAAGGCAAGGAGAAACATTATTTTGGCTTCTATCACAGATTATCCATTCTTATCGCAGTGCTCCTTACTGCCAGTGAAAAAAAGGCAGGAGGAAGGATATTTCTTACCCGCTTGATCATGGTAGAGAGCATTACGAAATACCCTCAGTTTGAGAAGGAAGAAGGGGAATCCCCAAGGACAAGCAGGAAAATATGATGTTAATGACCAGACAGCATATAGTTTTTACAGGAACAGACCTGTAACAACACCTACAGAAATTCTTACATAAGAAATATGGCACCCAGCTTGAGGTCATACTAATATTATATTTGTCTAAACATTACAAAGGAAGAAATCGGAGAGGCTGGTTAACATCTATTTTGTTCAACCAGAATGAAATCCAAAACAGCAATTCTATATACTTAGTGCTTTCAAGAAGTCAAATTACACAAAGCTGAAAGCAATTATGAACCAAATTATTTCAGAGAAAGAATTTAAACAGGAAAAATGTGAGCAATAATTGGGAACTATTTAAACACAATTTTCTAAGGGCCCCAAAAGGCACATTGTCACAATGCACAAAGAGGTTAAACGAAGCTAAAACCAAAAGCAAAACAAAACAAAAGCACAAACTGTCTTAGAGAGGAAATTAAATCAGCTTTTGTAAAAAACCTGCATAAACAATCCCCCTCCACTATTCTTCCAGCAACAAAATGCGAAACACATAAAAACTGCATATATCATAATGAATGAGGAAGGAACTGCTGATAAATACTGTGTATCAGACAAAGGTAGATGACTGGAATAGGAAGCAATGGGTTACAAAGTGTGTGGGGGGGTGTATGGCCATTGGAATGACAGTAGGAAGGGACTTTTAAGTGTGTCGGGGAAAAAAGGCCTCCTAACAGTAGCAATTATTCACTGTCAGATGGTAAAAGTGGAGGACCTATGAATCATAGTTTTAGGATTTTTTTCTTTTTCTTTCTTTTTCCATTTGCAGGAAAAAATTCTTAGTTTAGTTGCATACTGTGTTGACTGAGGTGGCAGTGAAATACAACAACAATGAGGCAATGAAAAATAAACCTAAATAGAGTGGCCAGCCCACATCACTTTCCACCAAGTATGTCCCACAAGAGTTAAGATTTTAAATAATGATTTCCATTTTGTTAGAGCACGAAGAAACACATAGGACAGTAAGAAGGCTAAATTTTGGCAAGTTTTCAGAGAAGGAGACCAAGGGCTACTGAAGGAATTACAGACTTATCTGCTTGGCACTGAGCACAGGTAAAATAACAGAATAGCTCTGATGAGGCTGAATTAGCAAAGAAGTGGGAGTGAAAGGGAAGCAGAAGCCACATTTTGGTGGCAATAGATACATGAGAGATTGCCATTGCCAAACAAACACCATCTTCTTTTTGTTGAGGTTACAAATGCTGTTGCTAAAGGTCATAATGTTGTTACTGTGTAGTTAAATCTCCATAAGGAGATTTAGATTGAGAACTGAAGAACAGAGGAAAAGTAAAGCAACAGTAGAAATTCAGTTTGGTGTATATTAAATATGGTCAAAAAGTCTACCCAAAGTAGCATTGTTCAGCGCCTCTGAGACAGGCAGTAGGATCCAGGGGACAGTGTACAACAGGAAGGGATGAAGATGAAACTTTTCTGGCTGTGTGCACAGCCCTGTCCCACCTTAGATCCTAAGCCAGGTACGCAGTGCCTGGGGTCTCAGAGGATGTATGTTAGGAGGTAAAGTCCACACTATTCAGCTTTGCAAGCTGATGGAGATGTTCTGAAGATCTCCCCTCTCATGCTTCAGATTTGTTTACCTTTATGCACCACACCTGCAGCAGAGTAGACTGTGTGCTTAATTACAAAGCTGGTCTCTGGGTACCTCAGGAACACACAAATCTACTCAATGCTGTACGTGTAAAACACTGAATGCAGGCCTCTGAATTGTATGTCAATGTCTGGTCCCCACTCCTTGTAGCAGCAGCTCAGGCAGAGGCTTACAGCATGAGTGGAGCCAGCACAGAGTCCTTCACCCTCTGTGTCCAGCTCCCAGTCTCCAGCTTGACGGGGCCTGGGACATTACAGAGGCACATGATCTCTTGGATATTGTAGGCTTTCTGCCAGTTCATTTAGCTTCTGACACAGCCTGACAACCCCAACCTTGAAAGACAATTGATGTCAGGCCTAATGCTCATTGGAAATATGCTCATCTGCCCTACAAGAGGCATCCTGCAAACCCCGGACTCCTATCTTAAATTGATACATTCCAAGAAGTCAGGCCTAGAGAAGAGTGGCTTTAAATTGCTGTGGCAGATGGTATATATTTTGCTCACAGATGGTTGTATGTGTGAATACGTACGTTCTTTTGAAAGGATTTGACTGAGGAACAGAGAAAAACACTACCACTTTGCCTTGTCCTGGCTGTTGTGCTGTGGGTCAGGCAGAGTCGTCCATGGGGAAGAGAGATAGCATCTTCTATGAAAATCTTGGGAAGGGGAGAAAACGGTCAGGCTGTGAGCAGAGAGAAAGTCTCTCCTTTGGTAAAATGGGAGCCCTTCAACAGAATTGAAAGTGGGGCATGCAGCCAGGGGCTTCTTTCAGATGCCCAGAGGGGATTGGGAGGGCCGCGTGCAATTGGAAAAAACCTTTATGAGGTGGCAGGATTAAGCCCAGGCTTGAAGGAAAGGACTTGTCTGTAAGAACAGAATGACCAGGAGCAAGATTTTTTTTACAAACCTTTTTAATTTAATCTGAATTTTTCTTGAAGCTTTCTTGCCATAATTTCTCTTCCAGTAAAGCCTGGCCATAGGGTTCACAAACTCCTCCTGTATCTCACAAACTCTCAGGAAAAGGCACAGGCCATCCTAAGAGCACTGGGTGTCACCAGTTCTTCTCACAGCCAACCTCATACGGAGATAAGGTTCAAACCCAGACAAGATACTGAGGGCTTTTAGCCCATTGCCACAATTCCACCCTCTCCAGGCAAATTCTTTCACATTGAATATGACTTGAAAAAGAAAAAAAAAACAAACTAAACTAAAAAAATATTACCTTGTCCTATAAGAAGACTTAAAATAATATTTCCGTGGTCCATTCTTCTCAGGAACCGAGAAACAAAAAAAGATGAACAACAAAAGGCATATTAAGACGGTTGCTGGCTAGAAAAGAAAGAGATGCAACCACAGATGTTTCTGCAAAACAGGGCTTTCTTGCCTGTTTCTGCCACATTTAAGGGAGAGCCCATAGAGGAAAGAGCTACTTGGAAATATCACATGTTGGACTTCATGATCTTAAAGGTCTCTTCCAAACTAAATTATTCTATCATTCTATGATGCTGTGATGTCAAGCTGATGCTGCGGCTGGCTGAAGCTCCTGCCCTAACTCTCCATCATGAAAATGCCCTTAGGCAGTTCCAGCCAGGAGCTGATAAACTCTTACAGGTTGGATGTAAGGTCCTTTTTTTGTTTTGCCTATGAGATAGGATTTCCAAACTGTGGTGCAAGTACCCTTAAAAATTAAATGCTAACACATACGTGAGCACAGCTTGATCTGCCTCCTCTCTGTCTCGGTTCTCGGTTGGTCAGGGAGCTGTTGCTGCTGCTGCCACCCCAGTGAGGACCCTCAGAGGGCAGTGGGGCAAACTACTCGGAGGGGCACACAAGCCCTGGAAGCAAGGGGGTCTGGAAATATAACCCTATTTCTGTACAATTCTACATAGAAATAGAAACTGGAGAAAAACCTCTCTGAGCTTTTCTTTGCAACCTCTGTGATGCCTCAAGCAGTGATGCTGCTGGTGGGGTCCACTACAGGGTATTCCCTGACCTCTGGGGATTTTTTTCTGTTCTTAGGTTTGATGACTGGTCTCTTCTATGAGCTCTCTCATCGCACCCTCTTACCTTGCCAAGAGGGCTGCATTTCCCAGAAAAAAACAAGATTAGGAAGCAATGTAGTTGGACACATTTTTGGAAACTGTTAAGACATGCTCCTGAATTTAAGTCCTGTTTAGGCAGACAATTATCTCTTGCTCTAGTAGCTATCATTGCTCAATGAAAATTTACTACCTTAAATTATGCCCTACATTGTTTAAGAAAATTTTATCTGGGAGACTTGCTTTACTAAGAAGTTTAGAAAAATGAAGGGATTTTGTGTTCTGAACTAATGTTTTCACCTGGGGAAAAAATGGACTTCATTTGAACCTCCCCGCTCAGGTCAAAAATAGATGGAGCTGTACACATATATGAAAAGACATTTAAAGACTAGAAACTAATTTGAATGTTAAGTTCTTAGAATCTTCTGTGGTTAAACATTTAAAATTTCATCTATATTGAGAAGAAATCAGCTGAGGTGAATGTATTAGTTAAAAATACAATGAAAACAATAACAGATTTTGAAAGACATTTGCAAGTTAAATGCATGTATTTAGAGAAGTTATAAGAGATTCTTTATTAACATTTGAAACTTGTGTGCTAAACCAGCATCAGCACAAACACTACAGGGTAGTCAGCAGCCCATATCAAATAGTAGTCAAAATGCCCAAAATCTATTTTGTTTTTCCCTCCTTCACCCAAACTTTGCAGAAACAATTTTCTCAAGTCTCTGGAAAACCTCAGGTCAATGAAATTTATCTGACCAAAATAAAATGCAAGTTCTGCATTGTTGGATAATTTATGATACCAAACATCATATCAGCAGACAAAGATTGCTTGCTTTGTTTTTGCCCAAGCTCAATACCTGGTAGGCCACAGAATGCAAAGCTCACTGCTCACGACTCACCTTTAATCAGCCTTGTAATCCCTACTGTTTTGCAGGCAGTCTTGGAGACATGTAATTATTTTCTCATTTTCTTTTATATGCTATCTCACATAATCAATGAATATAAGAATTTACTGCAGTTCAGAATACTTAAAGAAAAGCAAAATAGACAAGAATGCCCCTAAATCCATGTGCTTTGGAATAACCTCCTGCTAGTGGAGCAAACAATTACTATTCCAAATTATAGAAGAAGTACCAGAAATGTAATAGGCAAGTAAATTTATAATGTAATTTGTAGCTGACTGTCATAATACTTACTTATAAAGATCAAGGTTGGTTTTAAACATACATTTCCATTTCTGGAAAATCAATCTACATTATTTTTAGTACAGGTTGAGTGATTTGCCAAGGATATTGGTAGACAGACCTGGAAAACTGGAAACCGTGACTTGTTTCCAAAGGGAACACATATCATAGTCACAGCTGGTATCACTATGTAGAAGAATTCAGTCCTATAATTCACGGTGTAAAAGACCAAACACACTTTAATACAAAGCTACTAGGTTAACATAAATTATCTTTGAGCAGACTTTAGTCAAGTCTGGGACCCACACTGGGAATGCAATTAGCACATAGCATTCTGTGCTTAAAAAGCACAGTTTAGCACTGTCTAATTCTCACAAAGATCTAGCAAAAGTACGTGAAATTACTACTTTGCTTTGTGGAGGAGGAGGCAGGCACAGCAGGCACAGCAGGCAAGCCATAAGATATGAAAGGATTTGCAGTTTATAAATATTTTTTCCAACACTCCAATATACTTCTCCCCCAAAGTTAAACCCGATGCAGAAAAATGTTTTACAGCTTTAAGCGCATGTTCCAGTGCACTCAAAATTCAAAGCAATTAAAGTGCACAGATGTGGGCTAAGCACACATTTAAGTATCCTGCTGAATTGCACACTGACACAGATTTGATGTGACCGATTGAATCCACATTCCAATTCCAGACATGTTTAAAGCCAAGGCAGTTGCATAGTACAACATATCCATTGCACTCAGGTACAATATCCAGTAATCTTGCCAGGAGCTGTTATGCGAAAGGACAGGTATTTGTAAAAAACAGTTAGAAAAGGGTAGAGACACTGTGAAGAGATTTCTCCTTTGCAAGCATTTTTCTTTATCTAGAAAAATACATCGTTTTAATTTCTTTTCAATTAGAGCTACCTTCTTTTCAATTAGAGCTTAGGAATTTTTTCATTCAAATGTTGAACTTATTTTGAAGAGGAGATCCTGCATGCGCTCACACTTTCAGTGAAGTGCTGCAAAAAGGTTTTGCCTGTTCTTTCAGCCCTGCAAGTATACCAACTGAAAAGGTAAAAAAGTGAACAGAAAAAAATGTCATTGCCTAAAGAGTCTTAGGAGGGTTCAGTACCGGGTTCTTCAGATGGAAGTAAGGTGTGAAACAAAGAAAATGTTGGATGCAGGAAAAAAGGCCCAACCAGGAGTTCTGTGGGGAAGGAGAACAGACTGCCAGCGAAATGATTAAACCCCAGCCCTTGGGTCATTCGAAGTTAAATGAGAACACACTGCACAAAACATCTGCACAGGCAACAATAAGATCATCTAACATGACTATAGCGTCTGATGTGGTGGAAAAGGCTGAAACTGCATCCTATCAATCCGTCTTTCCTCATGGCTGGTTGTTTCTTTTCAGAAAACTGACAGACACAGGAAATACAAAAATGGATAGATGTCAGAACATATTCCCACTGTTTGCATCTTCTGCTACATCCTCACTAGCAGGTCTGTGATCCACCAATTTATGCTCCCAAGGGAGCACTGGGAGGACTATCACTAATGGTTATGACATCTGTTAAACACAAACTTTTTAGACCTTTACCCAGTGGTTGTATGGTTTGAAATAGGTCCACAGAGACGAAGGCTGTTGAAGGAAGATCACATATACGGTGTGATCGTGTTACCAGGCCAGAAATACTTGGTCCTCTAGAAAGGAGCCTATTTTCCCAGCAGTTGCATCAAACACTGATGCATACGTGGACTTAGGCAGCTCCTGAAATGCTTTGGTGAACAGACAGTTCAGCAAAGTCAAGGTCTTACAAGCAAGGAAAGAACCCTGTTCGAGCACTGTTAAAAATTGTCATGTGGCTACTTGAGCAAATAGGCAAGCAACTACCTTAAAACACTAAAATAATGACCTCAGCAGATGCAAAGTCCTCGTGCTTTGGACTGAAGTTTTTTTAAGCAAGAATTATACAATCATGGAATGGTTTGGGTTGGAAGGGACCCTTAAAGGTCACCACCCCCCCTGCAGTGAGCAGGGACATAGCAAATTAGAAGAAAGCACAGCATAATGAAGTTGCGTAACTCCGCCCACTGCAGCTAAGGATATATTCTTTGATACATGGATATACTCTACACGCATACTCATTTTTATTTTTCGTGGACAGCAGTCGAGATTTACTATGGTAACACCTCACAGCCCCTGAGCTGAGCTGCCAGTAACTGCTTTCAAGAGCACCTGCAGGATGTGCCAGGAGATGGATGGGCTGAGCTGAGAGCACACAGAATCTTAAGGTCAGTAAGGCCATACCTGTGGGTAGCAATGCATAGTTTAATAGGCTTGGTTGCCTGTACCAACGTGGGTTAACTAGATTAGTTTGAACTATTAGTAAAGGTGATGTAAATTATTCAGACTGCTTGGTGTGTGAAGCAAACAAGGGCTATGAAGGATCTCTCCTAATTCCGGCTGTCCCAGAGGCAAATACCTATAGTCCCCATTAGATCAATTCAGTCCCTCCATCACTAATTTTGTTTTTCTTACTCTTCTTATTTTTTTCTAACTAGGCATATCCTGTGTTGCTTCCCAATCATTTCCAAGTAAAATGATCCATATGAGTAGATCTCTAGCTTTTAAACTCTTCAGTGAATTAATCTGTTACTGCGTGGAGCGGGTTAGCAGGGAGCAATTCTGCAGGCACTGAAGAAACAATAACTCTTGCAGAGAGAGGAGGCAACAATTTCTTCAGCCAACTCAGTGCAGCTGAAAGAGTTTGTATCCAAAGCCCAGGAACATCACATGATCCACTTCTGCGATGCCAAGAAATTTAACCTTCTGCTGGAGTTAGTGACATCTTAAACCATTCCAGAAACTCTCACAGGAACATATCCTTAGGCAAAACCCAACACTAAACTATGTGGGCATGCTGGAAAATTATTATCTTTGTGTAAGCTTTATTTGCTGGTGTACATTTAATTATAAGAATGGGAAGTACAGTTCTCTCTATGACATCCATATAGTAAAACCAGAATTAAGCAAAGGCACTCAGGGCATAAAATGTAGCCATTTACTCCCATAAATCTAAATCCATAAAATAAATACAAAAATGAAACAAGCCTCTTTTCCAGGAATCAGTTGCAAAAGTTTCTTTTCTTATTTAGAAGAGATGTGCTTGCAGCTTAAATAAAAAACCAAACAATCCCCCGCCCAAAAAATTTTGGGAAGGAGTGGGTGGATTACTTAATACCAGTGAGGAAGGCAAGCTTGTTAAGAATGATGCTGACACAAAAGAAATAAGATGATATAATCTGACCATGAACATATTTAGATCTGTCATTTTTTATCATTACAGATCTTGATCTAGCTTCCAGTTAAAAGAGTGAGGCCAACGACTTAACTCCACCAGAGCTACAGCTTGTTGCAAGTCTTACTGGTGGTTTCCTAGATCAGCTGCCTTCAGTGTTAAATTGGGACGCAGTAATGTGAAAAAGTCTCACTTCTGAAAATATTTGTGCACTTTTTTTGGGTACTTCTTGCTCTATCAGCTAATGCTTATAAACAAAGCTCCAAACTCTGTCCCAACATTGCCTTGTGAGACCTACTCAATTCATACTTGATGCTGAAGTTTTGAGTGGGATTTGTCATCTTCCTCTATATCTTCAAATATTATAACACTCATACACTAGAAGCTTCAAACATTTTTCAAAGCCCTTGTGGTATGTGCTGTATCACATTACAAAAGAAGTCTTGAAGTAGTTACCCTCATGCATACCCATCTGCACATTCCAGGGCAGAGTAGGTGCTATTAAGAGCTGAGAATCTCAGCCTTTCCCTGACAGTCCATCTGTGTGGTGAATCCGAGATTTCCAGCAGGCCATCCTGTGACCTACGATATAGACCACAAAAAGCCATGATGTCATGGGTATTAGCACAACTATGTGGCTGTTCCCTTCTTTAGTTACACAGCAAGGAAGAACAAACAGCATTAGCACTCTTAAAGGCAAAATCACAAGCACTATTACTCCTCACACCTTTTCCCATTTTCACCTCACCCTTTCCCACTCCCTCAAAGACCTGCTGCAGATAAATGACAGGGTACAATGAAGCACTATTAAAAATAAAGCCATTACTCATGCAGGAAACCGAATTTTCCTGAGGGTCTGAGCAAAAACCACAAAACTAACTCCCTGAGGAACCATACAATGTTTTCTCCAACTTCGATACAACATGAAAATGAAGCGCACCAAGCCCTCTGAATCTCCAACTTGGAAGACAATAAAAATGGAATATATGTTAACTACGTTGTTTAATGCAAAACTGGAAGGTCCTTAAACAGACTAATGGTGAGAACCTGGCTAGATCAGAGTAGAAGCCTACAAAGGACAGAAATCAAGGAAGAAATTTGAAGTAATAATAGACAGATTGTTAGGCAATCCCCCAACCTTGGAAAAGAGATTTGGACAGCATCAGGTAAGGGCCTAGGGGAGTTAGGTGTAACAAGGTCACACACCCCCTTCCAAGACCCAGAAAATCTAAAATCTAAAGTTCTTTTCTTCATTTATTGATCAAAACTTTTCTCAATTAATATTCCAATGAAAAAGTTTAAAAGTGGATTAAGGACTACATCAGATTTGGGGTAACAGCCAGAAGAATACCTCATGATTTTGACCACAGGAGGGCTCCCAGGGTTCATGAATACATATGGAAACCTTACGACAAAGGTTAGAAATAGATCATGAGGCTAGGAAGATGAAAGACTTGGAGTTGCATGCTTAGTTCAGACTAGATGCCTGCTAGGCCATCTGAGCACACCGCATATAATGGCTTTTTTCTTCAACAAAGTAGAGAAACAAAAAGAACCTTTTTCTGCAAACTTCTTATTCTCTATTGTCATAAAAGAATTATTCTGAAAATGTCAGGTGTTAGATCTCTAAGGCAGCAATGTTTCTTTTGGTGTTACCAGTGAGGAGGATCTTTGAAATTAAAGAATTTTTAATCGTGAATAATGTTTGGGGATTCAATTTTGTTTTCACATGAGAAAGGACTGTCATTTTTTAACCAGGCTGCAGCTTACATAGACAAGATACAGCCTGCCAGAAGATAGCACATCGTCTGTGACCTGCTTCCTAGAGTCTGTTTCTCTAGGTTTTACAGACATGGCCAGTGAGTGCACTGTAGACCATCAGTTCATCCAGGAGATCTTGAGCATGGGAAGGCAGGAGCAGTCAAAGGCGACGAACATCTGATTAAGTGATGTGGGCAGAGACAGTTGTTCATGTGGTTGTGCAGTGGAAGAGGAAGTGAAGGGTGAAGTTCCTGTTGAGCCTGAAGTTCCCAGAACAGCATGATCATGCACCTCAAAACACATTTCAAATTCCAGCTAGAAACACAAAATAGACTAAAAGGATAAACGACAACATCCATCAGGAAGAGAACAGGTGAAATTACAACCATAACCAATGTCCTAGAGCTTTGTTAGATGAAAAGGAGCAGATGAGCAGCGTATATTCTCTGCCACAATTCACACTGAAGTCAACACCGAGACAGATCCTGATCTCTGGTGTGGCTTGAACCTCCCAATCCTAGAAGAGACAATACTTAAGTTACTAATCAACAGTTTTCTCAGTTCTTAGCCATAGTTTGGTTGGTCATGGCCTGTGTGCAAAATTTCTGGATGATAGGTCACATCTTTTATACCCCACCCTCAGTGACAGCAAATACCTCCATACAAAGCCACATACATTGGTAAAGGTCACCACCCTAAACACTCTGAAGAGGATTTTCACCTGCAAAAGCTGGTACTGGGTATTTAACTGCACTAGAAAAGAAACTGGGGATATATCAGAATCTTCTATGTCTTCTCTTTTGCAGCAGGATTGTGTTAAGGTCTAACAGAGCTAAGAGCTGGGAGAGCTGTCAGCAGTGCATGATGTAGAGATATGCATATGCACAGAAATTGCACTGATTAGGCTAACACTGGAACTATTTGGAGATGATGAACAGATAAAAGCTGGAAGAAAACTGGGAGGCCAGAAAAAAGAAAAAAACAACAGTGATAAAGAGATAAGAGAGGAAGTTTCCTGCTTCAGTAGGCAGAACAGGTTGAAAGTCCAGGAGATGCTGCCAGAAGGGAATCAGGGCTGGAAGAGATTTGACAGCTTTATGAAATCCTTGTTTCCTCTGCATCCAGCCTCTTCTGATAGATCAGAGTTTCACATATAACAGATGAAATATCTCCCTGCTTTCTGTACACAGCCAGGAAAGAGAAAACTTCTCAGGAATATATCCACTGAAAACAATTTAATCCTTTTCCATTGAGGGTTTACGATGACAAATAATCTCACCTCTTTTCTAGTAAATTCTAGTCTTAGTGTCAATCAGTTACAGCTATGCTGATCCACAATTACTCTCTTTGCTTGCTGGTCTCTTGATGGTGAAACCTGCAGATGAAACCAGGGTGACCTCAATCTGCCTTTTCCTACCTATTTAAAAAACAGGTAAGGTAGAACAACTGCGCCCATACTGTGGATGCCATAGCAGGGCAGGGATTTTTCTTTGTGAGGGCAAGTCTCAATAGGTTACATCCCAAACTTTTGACTTGTGAAGGCAAAGAAACCTGTGGTTTTGTTTACCACAGTTGACTGCAGCAATGCTGCATTTTATGTCAACATATGTTTTAGTAAATGTTAGCTTGTACTCTGTAGTGATGGGCTGTTTGCAGTAACCATGGGAATCCTGCTCTTATCTTTTGTTTACACAATAAGTGCAAAGAAAGGAGATTAGGTATTTTTCCACAATGTTTAAAATGCCTTTTTTTCTCCTGTCTTGAACAAGGGCTGAACTTTAAACATTTTGAACACATATGGCCCCATTTGGAAGACGTACAGTTAACATGGTATTAATCATTTGCTGGCAGGTCTGTCCTGATCAGAGTATACTTGTACTGCCCCGACTACACTCTGTACCTCAGGTCAAGTGCAATGGCTGTCTCTGACTGCAGCGAGGGAAATGAAGATTAGGGTCACAAAACTGTGCTGAACTAGGAATACAGACAGGAGGACAGATACACAGTGTGGCACTGCTCTGGAGACAGAGGAGGACTCTGCTAAGGAACCAGAATTATCAAAAGCATTTTGATGGATGAGACTGATAGAAAACTAATTCAGCACGATTTATGGTCCGCAAGGAAGGGGAATTTTGTTTCTATAGCCTTGTATTCAAAGTTTATTTCAGCCACGTGATTCTGAGGCTTCTGCTTTACAAAACTTACTTACCCTGTGCCTTCCCAGAAGTGGTAGCACTATAAGAACCATTTTAAAAATACTAGATATCAAACCCCATACAGGAGTGCTGTGGCTGTATTTACTAGGCATACCACACACATATCCTTAAGCATATTATTCATCCTCTCCAAGCTACAGTTTCATCCATGCCTCTGATAACAACCGTTATTCTGCCAAAACAGCAGAATAAGCTCCACTGCCATAAGTGCAAAATCTGTTTGAAAAGAATGATACTGCAGTATTGGAGCAGAGGGGAGACAGGAGGCCTGCAGCACCCACATACGTCCCTGCCCTGGCAAAGCCTAGTTTTGTCCTATTTCTCTTGCAGGGCACAAGAAGCGCATTTGCTCTCCTCTGGGGAGGTGGTAGCAGTTTTATTTAAAAAAGAAAAAAAAAAAGAATCTTCTCTTGCTGCTTAGCACCACCACCAATATCTCCTCTGTCTCCTGCAGGGAGCAGCTGAGGTAAGCTGCACATCTCTGTAATACAATGCTAAAGTTAATTAAAGGTGCTTGGGGTGGACATGAGACTAAAGGGAAGGACTGCTGGAATGCCAGCTCCGGCTGCTACAGATCCATTTCTTTCAGGTCAAATCCTGCACACTGTCCTCACTGCACAGACCTTGACACTTGTAGATTCGTGTGCTGCTCCTGCAAAACCTTCAACACTTCTGGATTCGTGTGCTGCTCCTGCAACACCTTCACAGGGGAACTCCTTCAACTTTCCTAGGAAGTTTTCTGCATCCTGGCTGTATGCAAAAATTAGGGAGCTATTTAATCTGTTGTACATGAAGGACTGATGTATTGGAAAGTGCCGGATGCAGAGGGAACAGGGGCTTTATAAACCTGCCAAATAAATCTTCTCCAGGCCAAGTTCCCTTCTGGCACAATTTTCTGGACCCTGAACCTGTTGAACCTCTTCTGTTCCTGAAGCGGGAAACTTCCTCTCTTATCTCTTTATCACTGCTTTTGTTTTCTGGTCTCTCCTACAAGAAGTGCACGTTTTAATTTGATAGAATTATCACACAGTCAGTTGACTGACTATTTGTCTATAAAGCACCGAGAAGTTGGGGCCTACGGCAGGATTGTTTGAGAGCAGCCTCTAGGGATACAGAAAAATTGGCCTAATTAAACATTTTTATTAAATTTACTCAAATACTGGAAAAGCTTCAAAAGACAGCACAGATCTGACAATTTTTTTTTTCAATTTTCTAGTTCATCTGGAGGTGAAAATGCTTTACAACACTGTACAAAGTGATCTGCTATTACCGAAACAGTGCCAGTGTCCAAGCAAGTGCAGAAACATAACACCATAAAGGTACTAAAAGCTGGAAATGAAGAACAGGGAAGTAGCAGCAAGCAGAAACTATCAATCTAATCAAGCTGTTAGTCGACCAGGACAGAATATAATCACTGGTAATTAAGAATTTTGACTTTTGCTAACCTAACCATCCTGTTGGTCAGATTACTTGACCTGCTTTCAGTGCTATTTTGGATTTTGTTCTCCTATGTCATTGTGAAAAAGGGTTTAAAAAAATCAGCTTCATGCAGCAAGGATATTCCAGTTGCATAACTACCACTGGGGGGGGCGGTTCCCAGAGCAAAAGGACTTTGTTAGGTTTTGAGGGCATCTATAGCTTTTGTTGCCTTGACAATTGCTCAACTGAACTGCCTCTAACTCATTAAACATGCCTCAAATTTACATCACCAATTGCAAATAGTAATTATTGAAATCCTCAAAACTGCTGTTTGCACAACAGAAAAAGGCATCACTTGTTCTCCTCAATGGACCTCTTGCAGAAGCCAGAGTAATACCAAGAAAAAGAAACATGTCACAGAAACAAGCAGGATTTCATAGCTTCAAAATGGTCCAACAGGAATGGAAAGCAGAGGGGTTCCTTCCTACACTCTGACTTTCACCCTGATGTATACCAAAGGGACAAGTTTCCTTAAAAGTGTCTGTTGTTCCTGCAGAGCTTATGTTGCTTAGAGGGCTTTATAAGGCTTTAGGTTTGCACTGGAGTTCTTGTGTTGATAAGGCGTCTTTACACAGGAAAAAAAGACCCTATACAATTCACTGAAGTCACCACAAACTTCCCCCAGCACAGCTACATTTGCCAGCATAGTAAAATAAAACAGCAATACCATACAAAAGCACATGACCAAGAACTGAAGAGAAGCAACTAGAAGTAAATTGCTAATATTTATTCTCACAGTAAGCAACTGAGTAAAAAAATCACATTTCCCTACATGCTAATTGTCATTCTTTAGTAAAATTCAGATAGAGTTAAACCATGTCTCCTAACAATCATCACTAACTGTATTTCAAAAGCAAACTTCTCTGAACACAAGAAGAGTAGTATCTTTCAGAACTTAAATGTTCCTTTGGTATAAATATAAGAGTCATTTTTGGAAAAAATAAAACAATTACATCATTTGTTAGATTTAATTAAACAAGGAAACAAAGCAACAGACGAATGTCAAAGCAAAACAGCAGTGGTGGTCTTTTGTTTAGCTTATGAACAATCACATTATATCATTACTAATTTTGGTGTTAGAGGAATTAGATCTTAAAACTGTTTTAAATCCAGAGAAAACACCCTTTATAGAACATGTAAGAGCACAAAGTTTATCACGGCAAGAAGGCCTGCCAAAAGATTACAGAAAAATATTTCTGTGCTACCACACAATCACAAGAGACATTTTTTTAATTTGGAGGAATAGGATGTTTCCCAGAACTTCATGCAGTTATCAGAATTTCCATCCTAATATTTTGGGGGGATTTTAAAGCATTCCAGTTTTGTTCTCTTCAAATTTAAACAGAATTTGGCACCTAGAATAATAAATTTATCTACTGGTCCCAACATCATCAATGTTAACATGATTAATTCTGGTTTACTACTTTCTCTTGCCAAAATTGTGCCAGATTAATTTTACTGAGGACACCTGGCTACCTATCTGTGTACACAGCTGAGATACTTTCCAGCTCTTTCCACTTCCCTCCAACACTAGCAACCCTTGAACTGAAAATAGACACAAACCACTTTGGCAGAGAGTAGGAAATCTGTAACCCCAAACAATGGCTTTGAAATACTCATAGTGCCATTAGTGCACAAGTGGCAAACTCATGGCCTGCAGGCCGAATCCAGACCCGCACCTTGTTTCTACCCAGCAGCAGCACCAAGCTCCTTGTCCCTGCGTTCCTGGCAGTGCTGCCCACGTGTGCAGCATGTGACACGCGTTACGCGGCAGAAGCAGGTTGATATGGCCCCCAGTGAAAATGTTTGACACCCCTGCTAGTGGGTTCAGCCTCAAGAGGCATTCTAAACAATAACTGATCTTTTACATCATCTAACTACACTGACACTAATGTTCCATACCACATGCCTTCTAGAAAAGCTGTTCAAGCCAAATCAGGCCATTTATGGTTCAGTGGTGGACTTGGCAGTAATAGGCTTATGAGTGGACTCAATGACCTGAAAGGTCTTTTTTAACTTAAATGATTCTGTGATTATCTACATACCAGTACACAGCAGTGCCTCTTCCATTGGCTTCGGACTGTGCCATCAGTGTCACTCATAGGGGCTTGTAGGGATTATGAGACTATGACTGCACAGAAGTAGCCAACAAAGACCTGACCCACTTGACCAGGTATATGATGGTTTTAAACCACATGCACTGTATGGGCTTCACAGCAAACAGGCCAAGTTGCTTCCTCTGAGAACGAGGGCTGGCATTAAGCCTCAGAATCTGATTCACATTAGGGGAAAACTGCAAATTCTGGCTAAAAGAACAAGATCATGAAAAGCAGATTTTCTCCTCTCAGGTAAACGCTGGATTTTTAGTAATGTCACCTCCGTCAACATCTGCCTTACCTCAGCTTTCCTCAAAGTCAAAGCAAAAGATGATGGAACAGGTATCCTAGGAACCAGCCCAGAGCAGTGGTGGTGGTGAAGGGATGTGACACAGCCTGACTGATGACAGTGGATATTGTTACCTTGCATCCTCCCCACAGCTCCAGAGCAGGGTCAAGTGGCCTCAAGTGTGGGGCACTCCTGCTAGCTTATGGCACCAATTAATCTTCTCTCCCACAGCTCTGGCCCTACGTCAAAACCTAACCAGTAATACCTACTGTGGGTGTCTCTGTGGTCTCACTGCTGAGTACCAGGACAGGGCACCTGGGCTCCTGGCAGTCCTCTTACCAACCAACCTAAGCTATTGAGAAGGGCTCTGCTCAGTGAATAAGAGAGATCTGGCAGCACTCAGCTGCTCACAAGTCTCTCTGAATGCCCCTGTGAAAAGAAATCAAAACACATTAAAAAAACTGAATGTGTGGTTTATTATATTTAAAATGCTATTAGTCTATAGGGTTTAAATATGTCTGTCACATAGTTAACAGTAAATGAATGTAATTTTACGTGTTCAGTATTTTGATACACAGTACAGGACTACAAGTGTAGTAAAGGAGCATGGGAAATTAATATTTCCTTGATGCACATATCAAATCTGCAGCACCACTTAAAAGCTTTGGAGTAAGGACTCAAGCTGCAGTATTACAAGCATTACTATATAAACCAAGAGACATACCTATGTTAAACATTAGAGAAACAAAACAAATGACACAAGGGTTTAATATTTAAGATTTGATACAGGATTAAAATACTAATATTTTTAATGTCCTGGTTTCAAATTAATAAATATAAAAACAATATAAAAATATACACCAGTTGATAAAAGGATGCACTGAGTAAGGTTAGAATGCTAAATTTCGCTTTCAAATGTATGCAGGTATGTCTTTAATGAGAGGATTTCAGTGTAGCTGCGACTGGTCTTTCGGAAGAAGTCCAAGCTTGTGAGCTGTTCGATGTCACGCACACGCGCAGTGTGCATCTTAAGAAGATCTTCAACCCACCTTGATTCATCCTCCAAGCTCTGAAACATAAAACCAGTAAAAGTTTTATAACATGTCATCTCAAAAATCAGCTTTGAAAGCAAATGCAACTTCTCTAAACATTGGGTCCATTTAAAGAATCTCTGCACCCTATTCAAGAATGACTAAGGTAAACAAGTTCTAAGGAAACAGATTTGAAACTTAACATGCAAGGTAATTCCTACAGTTTTATTTTGGGACCAATTTTAAGATGGGGTCAAGATAATAACCATAGTAATTTAGGAAAAGCTGGCTCCATATTGCAGGTGTTTCAGAAGAACAGCCATATGCTTTTAGAAGATCCATTAGTCGTTATGGGTTTTTTATCTCACAGAAAGAGCTCCATATTAATCAGTTATGTATTACCAAAGCCCATACTCTAGGCTGTTTAGCTTTGAACCCTACCCCTAGATGTTATCCTCATCTGACCAACACCTCATCTAACACATTATTTTAATTTTTTCACTTTACATTTAGAATACAATTATCATTCATTACACAAGTGGGCCTATGGTTTACATTAGTACCTGAAAAATCCTACTTTTAAAACATACATATTATTCACTGATAGAAAAAGACACTTTCACTATGCATTTCCCAAAATAAGGAAAGAAAAAGTCAGGAAGGTGAAGCTTCCAGAGTAGAGTTATCAGGGTCACTTTGCATGGGTGTAATCTCTCTTAAGAGACTGCTCCTGCTGCATGCTTCATGACTGCTCTGGCACTTGTTGGAGCTATCCACAAACTAATGCAACTCACTAACATCAGAAAATCAGCCCTGCAAAATACTGCAGTTACTGGCTGTTTGAGTGCATTAACCAGCTCAGTGATATGTCCATGAGCATTGCAGCAAGCCCTGGCAACACCACCGCAGGGAGGAGACGTGGGAAAAGGACAGAGCAAACAACACTTTCTCCCCTTTGGCCTCTCAGGCTGGTAAATCTGCAACACTGCTGGGGAAGCAAGTTAGGAAAGGAGGGTTGTGCCCCCAGACATTTGGACCCCATGTGTCTTGGAAATTTTGCTAGTAAAACTACTTCTAGGCTTGTTCCTGAAAATGAGCCCCTTTCTGACTGTCTCAGCCAGGGTATCCTATGAAGTGATCCCCTCATTGTTCAAGACTAAGCTTCAGCAATACCAGAGCCTACTCAACACAGTAGACACACCACAGACCACGCTGTGGGTCACCCTGCAAAGGCCAGGAGGGTGAGCATGATCATTTGCACAGAGAGAATAAAAAGTACCAGACAGGTCACAGCGGGGTGTTTTAAAGCAAACGTCCATGACCCAGTGAGTACTTGTCTGTTTAGAAGCTTTTCAGCTCCAAACTGACTTTCCATGGCATTATCAACCTAAGGCAAAAAACCAGGTCTGGAACACGAAAACAAAACCAAATTAAGAGAAAAGAGAAGGGGGCATGGCCTCCTCACTCCCCTTTGCTGCGATGCCTCTGCCCAGTATTCAGCCTGCAAAGGAATAAACAGGTCTGTAAACAGGCCGTAACAGAGTTCTTACTGCAAATGCAATCACTGTGACATTTCTGTTGTATACAAGCCTTCTATCTGAGCAGGAAACCTGCATTTTACAGAGCTCAGAGGGAATACAAAGAGGATTCCTAAGAGTTTGCAGATCTGCAACATGAATAAATCACAGGACTATGAGTTTGGCTTTAAACCAAGTCCAGTAAGACCACATTTGCACGAACCCACAGAATCACAGAATGGTAGGGGATAGAAGGGTCCTCTGCAGATCATCTAGTCCAACACCCCTGCTAAAGCAGGTTCATCTACAGCAGGTTGCACTGGAATGCACTCAGGCTGGTTTTGAATATCTCTAAAGAAGGAGACTCCACAGCCTTTCTGGGCAGCCTGTTCCAGTGCTCTGTCACTCTCACAGTAAAGAAGTTTCTCCTCATGTTTGGGTGGAAATCCCCGTGTTCCAGTTTGTGCCCATTGCCCCTTGTCCTATTGGTGGGTATCATTGAAAAGAGTCCCATCCCATGCTCTTAATACCTGCCCTTTGGATATTAATAACTATTGATAAACCCCTCTCAATTTTTTCTTCTCCAGGGTAAACAGATCCAGGTTTCAGACTCTCCTCAGAAGAGGGATGCTCCAGTCCCCTAATTGTATTGGTAGGCCTCCCCTGGATTATCTCCAGTAGCTCCTCATCTTTCTTGAACTCGGGAGCCCAGAACTGCACAAAGTACTCCAGATGTGGCCTCACTAGGGCAGAGTAGAGGGGGAGGATAACATCCCTTAACTTATGACCGCACTCAATGCACCCCAGGACACCACTGGCCTTCTTGGCCACAAGAGCACATTGCTGGCTCATGGTGAACTCATTGTCTTCCAGAATTCCCAGGTCCTTCTTCACAGAGCTGCTTTCCAAACTGTCAGTCCCTAACCTGTACTGGTGTAGGTGCATGGTCCTCATGACGTGCAGAACCCTACACTTGCCTTTGTTGAACTCCATTTGGAATTCCATTCCACCCAACTTTCTAGGCCATCCAGATCTCACTGAATGGCAGCTCAACCTTCCAGTGTATCAGGAACTCCTCCCAGCTTTGTGTCATTAGCAAACCTGCTGAGTGTACACTCCGTTCCCTGATGCAGGTAATTGATGAATACATTAAACAAGACTGGACTCAGTACCAACCCCTGGGGAACACCACCAGACACAGGCTTCCAACTAGACTATGTGCCACTGATCACAGCCCTCTGAGTTCTGCCATCCATCCAGTTCTCAATCCACCCTACTGTCCACTCATCTAACCCACATTTCCTAAGCTTATCTAGTAGAATGTTGTGGGAGACAGTGTCAAAAGCCTTGCTGAAGTCAACGCAGACAACACTCACTGCTCTCCCCTCATCTACCCAGCCATCAGAATCAATCAACTGGACTAAGCTTTAGTTTTTCCACTCCACAACTTGCCCATGAAATGTCAGGTCCAGCACCAAGGATTTTAAGCACAGTGATCAGTTAACATGGTGTTATACTACTGCAGAACAATGAATGATAGTTTTCTCTATCTGTGCTGTTTAGTGTCACCTCAATACTACGGTGAGTCTTAGAAGAATAACAGTTGAAAGCATGCTGGTAAATAGAAATAGGCAATCAATTAGGAGACTAATCTAAAATCCACTGGAAAAGATATCGCATATTCTGGACAAAAGAGTCTCTCTGGATATCGAATCATTAGCTGGAAAGCTGTAGATAGGTGAGTGATGAATTCTCATATGAAAAGAAAATTTAAAAGTTTTGCTGAAAGGGAAAATAGCGGCCTTGAGGAAGTTTCTACTAGGGTTCCTCAAGCTTTGGTCTTGGAAAGGATTCTGTGTAATGTTTTCTTACATGCTTTTTGTGCCAAGATCGTTAGTGTTCTAATACAAAAAAAAAACAAACCAAACCAACAGAATAATTGCAAGCTTCTGTCAATACAGAGGAAGACTGGAATAGCATACTGGAGGATGCAAATGAGAGAGTGCCTGGTATAGTATGAAATTGTGCTATCTCCATTAACAGCAAAACTTTCTGCTAAGCTGAGACCTCTCAGGTGAAACAGCAGACAGAAGAGAAGGACTTGGGTGTACTGGTTGTGCATGATTGTGAGCCACCATTATAACACAGCTATGGAAAAAGAAAATCTGAGGTAGTATCAGAGGAGTTGTGTCCAGTGGAAAGAAAACCATTTTCATTGTAACATCTCAGCTGAAATACTTTATCTCATCCATGTACCAGGGAAAAAAAACAAAAAACCCACCCCCAAAATCCCAGACTGGAACAAATGCCTAGGAAGGCTACTAAAACACTCATCCACTCTTAGAAGTGCAGAAAAGATACTGAGTCTCCCATGAATAGAGAGAAGTATATGCCTTGAGAGTCATCATAAATCATCACTAGGGTAAGTCCCTGGTAAAGCTCAGGGAAGGGCTATTTAAACGATAGAAAAATGTTGACACAAAAATAAGTGGGTATGACCTCGCCATGAATAAACATTTTAGAAATGGAACAAATTCGAATGAGAAGAGTAGTGGTGTTCTCCCAAGACTGTATGAAGAGTGAGAAAGTATGTGCAACAAGAGCAGAGTGGGGTAAAAGCTAATATTTCTTCAAGTCTTAAAAGAAAGCTGTGGAGAAGTTATGGAAAAATCCTTATGTTATCCCATGCACTTCATCCATGAAGTACGTGAGGTTTTACACAATCACTTCTTTCAACAAATCAGATGGAACACCATGTGCAAAAGACTGCATGTGAATGGCAAAATTTTGCCTGACTACTTTTATTCAAGAGCTACATTTTAATAGTTTTGAAGTGGTTCTTTGCTATGTAAAAAGCATAGACCAGTATCTGCTAGTGACCTTGCAATAGCACTTAAGTGTCTCCTGGAACTGTACAAACACACACACCATAAATAGCATGACCTACAGAGAAAAGAAACCTGGGTTGGAGTAAGAAATCAGAGAGTAAATGAAGCCGTTACTCTAAAGAGGTCATAAAAAGGATTTCAGCAGTTTAAGTGGACCCTATCACACAATACAGGGAGGCAAAAAATTGAGTTTGTCATAAAAGTACATACGGGCAGAGATACAAGGGCAGAGGCACTAATAACTGCCAGATTAGTAGCTTCCAGATCATCAGCTGGATCTTGATTCAGAGGAAAGCAGTCCAGAGAAAAACCACGATGAAATATGTGTAGGACTTTGAGACTTCTGGTGGAAGACAACTCTGCCCAAACAGTTAAGAGTCTAAACAGGGGAAGCCAGACCTGCTCAAGAGAGTAGGACAGAGCTCCAAAAGCGTGGTTTTAAAAACAGGGACCTGAAAGCAGGCGATGTTTGATGAATGAGAAAGAGACAGTGTTCCAGGTGAATTCTGTACAGAGTTGGAATGGCTATTTCTGACTGTAGCTGGAATAGAAGTCTTAACTTTTTGTGCCAATACAAAATTTATAACATTAATGCGTCCATTCAGGAAACGGTCTCCTGGCAGCCTATAGTGAAGCATCTGTGTGCAGGAATCTGCACAGCTGTGTAATGGGAGAACAAGTTCAGGCGGAAGGACAAGTCTAAATACAGCTGCCTGGGAAGACTACTGCTCTTGCAGAATACCAGAGCCCAGGGGTCTCGACCACTCTCCTGCCACACGATCAGCTGCCAAATGCGTGTTGCCTTCTGCAGTGCTGACCAGACCAAAGCCTTTGTACTTCACCAAGATGCTTACACTATAGGATCTTTCATCCTAAAGGAACACATGAAACAAACCAGGAGTGTGTCTGGTCATCTCTGTTAATAAAAATCCAAACTTTTCCCTAGAATCAAGACATGTTTGGAAATGGCAAGTGATGCCACTCTAGCCAAGGCAAGTTTTAGCGCATAGTTTTAATATGGTTTGGGCTGGATGTAGTTACTCTATCTGATGCACCCAGACTGCCACAACAGACAGATTCTATTGCATCTGCACATGGAAACAGATCTCAATAGAAACACCAGGCTGGCTGCCAGCACAATACGACTATGTACACAATCCAGTGTCCCCTCAGTCTGCTCTGAGGTTACTCGAACAGTGTCTGCCAAAACATAGAAGCCTACAGGTTATTTACCGCCAACCAACTGTATGTCATTTATTCCAGACTATTTTAGGTGCAGTTATATTTCCATAATTTCTCTGGTATCAGGGAGGAGTGCTTTTGTCTAATAAGTTGAATACAACACAATAGAGTCACTAGGTGGACTAGATGATCTCAGAGGTCTTTCCCAACTTTGTGATACTGTGATACTACTCTGCGCTTTCATTCAAGACACCAGTGAGCGCTAGAGCCTAATAGTAATGAGGTTTCAGCTGTTCCAAAGACACATTTACCATGGGGATACAGTAGTGAAGCAAAACTTACATTGCAGCTCTCATCATTGTCAGGCCGGTGGGGAAGGATGTATGAGAGAACAGAGAGTGGTCCGTCACACTTGTCAGCTGGCTGAGTGAAATCTAAGCAGCTGGTTATGATCGCATAGTAATGAGTAGGAACAGGGATGGCGCTGCCTTCCACAAACCTAGGACAATAAAGCAAACATGTATCCACAAAGGATAAACTTATTTGGAAGAAAGTTACACAAACAACATAGTCTTTCCTCCCCTATGCGTGAGGACACACGTATGCTGCCGAGACGCATTCGCTTCATAAACACCAGCTGAAAATGAGCATTCAACTAGCTCATGTTTTGATACTGTGCTCTAGAAATACCACACACCAGTGCTGAAAGGTTTCTTCAATTTAGGGACACAGAGAGACAGCATTACTGAATTAAAAAATTACTCGAATATCTAACTCAATAGCACCACTACAGTTTGCTCTGGTATCCAGTTGTCATCTCAAGTTCTGTAGAATTTTAGAGAAAATAGATTATTTAGAACATAATTCAGCTTCATCTCAAGGATAAAGGAACATATAATTTCAAAAATTACAGTGAACAGTTACCTGCTGAATTGTCATTTTGTTATTTTTGCCATTGTCCTACCTACAGGGGCATTCAGTCTTGATGAACAATAATTTTAGAAAGAGCTAGAAAACTGCACCTCCTCCCAAAAACAAATAATGTGCAGAAAATTAATTAAGATAAATCCACTTCTAAGAGAAGCAACAGCAAACTAATTCAAACACAAATTCTTACTGTTTTATTTTGTCAGGTGTGTCATGTAAACCATCATAGTCATAGTCAAAGATTGGTCCACTGATGACATTAACTCCATTTCGTTCAGTGGCATATCTCTTCACCAAAACCCTTTGGAAATAGTTCCATACCTCTGTGGGGGAGAAAAAAAAAAGAAAAAATACCCCCCAAAATTTGCATAAGTCAGACCACATCAAGATTATAAACACTTTTTTTCCCTGAAAATAAAAATCCAGTAGACATCATTCACACGATAGTAGGGGAAACCGAAGACTAAGCATTACAGATTTACTGCAGCTTCATTCAGTTTGGTCAATAAAGCCTATTCAGACTTCTTTGTTCTCTGTTGATTTTTTTCCCCAAACAGTGATAAAGGAAATGCACAGTACCACTCCCAGCCTGGCATTACCATAGACATTGCACAGAGAGCCCACTGTTCCTTCACCAAGCAGTAGAAATAGTTATTCACATGCTTTTACGTTTCTGTAAACACTTCCTTTATCTTTCTTATCTAGTTACATGGAATGGGGCTATGGGATTTTTTTTTAATGTTGGAAAAGAAACAGCACCATGATTAAAAGCAAGCCCCAAACATTTTAAAAGAAAGGGAAAAACAAAGGTCATATTCTTCCAGTTATATCTTTCTTGGATGCCAGAAGTCTAACTATTAAATTAGGTGCTGTAAAGGATGAATAAATCATGGCATGGTCTCTCATTACAGCAACTTTTAGGAAGAGCATGACACTTTCACCCATCATGCCTTCCTAAACCTTAAACAAGTTCAGATGCTTGCAGGGACAAGAAACACACTGGAATCTCCAGTTACATCATTCTTTTCCTCCTTCTTAACACCAGCAGAAGCACGAGTCAAACTTGCAAAAGTTAAATTTTTCTTGCCGGCTCAGACCATTAAGTCCGTGGATCCTGGCCCTGATAGCAATGCCAGCCTCAGCAGGTTCCCCAGTACCCCTTATCCTAAAACTGCTTGATGCCACATGAACTCCCCTTGCTTGAGCTCATGCAAAGAGCATGGTCCATCAAGAACCTCAGCTGCAGTAAGCACCTAGTGAAAAATACCACTCCCTCCAGCTTCTCATTCCTCCAATGTACCAGCCTGAACAATAAAAATAGCCCCAAAATGAAGGCTTCCCCCCCTCAGTTTTCCAGTGAATCAGTTCACCATTTAGGTTCCCACTGCAGCCACACAGACAGCAACACAAAGTGTGATAGGGAGGCCAGCCCAGGGGCATCATCTTGCAGCTCCAGCAAAGCAGGAGCTGCTTAAGCCAGACTAACTACAGAAAAAATAGATACAGAATTATTGCCTGGGGGGATAGATGGGACAGTGAATTCAAAACACAAAGCAGACAAGGGGGCCTCTGCAGCCAGCACTGCCACCAAAGCCACCATAGTGTAGAACTGCCACCTTGTATTTTCCCTGTTGTTGAAAAAGCTCCATATAATGAGCTTAAAAGCAACTCTCAGCATTGCAACCTGCACACATATAGTGGTTCATAATTACCCAGGAATGATATTAGTGCCAGCATTTGTTCCCAGAGAATCTTTCACTCACTTCTGATGAAGAGCAAGGACATCAGAGAAAACGAGCTGCTGGTGGTGGGTTATTCTCCCGTGATTAGCATCTCAGCTAATTTGCTTAGACTAACATTAGCATAAAGAGCATTTTTGTGAAGTGATTTGAGAGTGGGAAATCCCCAGTAATTTTGCACTCTGTAATCAGTTGAGTGTCTGCTCAAATTTCCAGCAAACATAACCACTTGTTCCTACTCAGAGGTTTTTCAGTTCAAAACACTATTTCTGGTTAAAAAGAAAAGGCCTCCTATAGGCTTTGATGTTTATCCAAACCTCTCTGGCCTAAAATCTGAATTGGAAATCTCACAAGAACAGGCTCTTGAGATTCTTCCAAGAATCTCAATTTCTGCCAAGCCAAAAATGCCACCAGAATAGTCTGATGGTTTTCCTACCTCTTGGCAAAACTAGAGAGAAAAGCGACGTGCAGACAAAAGAAATGTTAATACCATATCCCTGCAGTGCTGAAAGTTTCAGCCAGGTTAAAGTTATTCTTCTTTTTCCATAAATTTGTTTCCTCTTTGTTTTTCTTTATAGGTAATAAATGTGTTTGGTCTTCCTCTAAGAGCATAAATAGGAAAATTAAACAGTAATCACTTGTCCCTGAACTATAACAACATGCTAAGTGGCTTCAGTTGAGAAGTAAAAATGTGTTGCCTACGTATGTTCTGCACTAGCTTAGGCTACAGACAAGGAAATCTCAACGGTCTTGCACAAACTGAATTACTGTGGCATGAAGCAAAATTGCGTCTGTTCTCTTATCTTAGCCCAGCACCAAGGAGAACAAACTTGTTTTTTGAAATTTAGGCCTTTCTTGTGGTATTTTGCCTGCTCATACCTAGAACTATACCAGTGCCCACAGGTATTATCTACTGGCCACATTCTAAACTTCTGCCATCAATTCTTTTCATATTCCAACCCACACATTAAAAAAAAAATACATGTTCAGAAAGAGAATTAAAGCCATGGAAAGGGCACTTACTTTTGAAGGCAGGGTACATTGGAATAACATTTGTTATTAGCAAAGCATCGTATTTTGCTTCTGCAGACGAACTTAATTCTGAAAGCAATAAAACAGGTAATATGAAAGATCAGAAATTCAAAGAATAAAAAAAGGTTTTGAAAAATGGTTTCAGAGACTAACCAAAGGGAATACTGTCATCTAAACAGCAATCTGAACGCTGTATTCAGAAGTGCACATTATATGCATAAAACTTGTCTTTAATGTGACTGCCGAACGTGGAAAACCAGGAGTTTATCTTTGCTTTGAGCATCAACCAGTTCAAAGTATTTTTATAGCTCATCTATTTTTGCAGTCTCAAAAGCCAGAGAGCTGTTCCGTAGGCATTTACCAAAGAGGCAAACAATTTCCAGGGAGAGGAGCGTAGGATTATCTTCTAGTTCTGAGCAAGCCTATGCACCAGTAATTCCATATCAGAAATCAACCATAAAATATTTCAGCCTCTGAGTGAAGAAGGCAGGGCAATGAAATTCACTAGAGTGAAAGAGTTGTGTCCCTTGAATATTTACTAATCCCAGAAGACCATTGCTCCAAGACTTAACCAATGTAACTGCACCAGGAGTATCCAAGACGCTCGTTTACACAGCTTTTCTATTAGCGCTATTTCTATAGGTAGAAATTTTCATAGTATGCACAAGTCTAACTGGATTTAGAAAATACATATACGCTTATCTTATGCTGTTTGAGTTCAAAATTAAAAAAATCTGACTAGATTCCCAGTTCATATAAGCTAGTATCTATCCACTGACTTTAAAGGGCCAACTTTTGAAGACTGTCTTCTAGCTTATACTCTTACTCTGTGCAATTCCTTGTTCACCGTTATTAACTAAACTGGGACATTTCACTGTTCTGGAGCATGAAGCTCGGCACCAATTTGGATCACCTCTTGGAAAGAGGAGGGACCACAGCTATGCCGGCAACTCGGGGCATTGACGTCCTAGTCCTCATCAAGTGCAACAAGAATTCTGTACCCATTCGACTGGGCCCCATATGTGACGCTGGTGCAGAAGCAGGTCCTCTGAGAAAATGACAAAATCATGGAGAAGAAGATCACGGAGAAGAAAATCACCCCAGAGAGGGAAAAATTAAACACTTCCTACCTATATTCTTTCCCGATAACCTCAAAAACCTGTATCTGGTGGGGTGGGGTTTAATTCCTAATGTTTTCCTCAACGAAAAAAAGAAAATTATAAACCCACTATGTATTAAAAAGGCATCTGAACTTACGAGGAGGGAAAAGGAAACCATAGGAGATCTGTTTGTCGCCTCTGTAGGCTGCACAGCTCTGGCTGTTTGCTGGAGAAATGCGGAGGTCAGGCCTCACACAGCTGGCCAGGTGCTCCGGGACACCCGATACCTCTGCCTGTGTTGAGAAACATAGAAACAACAAAAGAATTAATATCAGTATTTATAGCTAAAAGAAAACAATTTCAAAGAGTTGACAGATTACATGGAGGGCCACATGTGGAGTAAAATAAACCATCTAGCTGCGTAACCAAAGTCTGCTCCTGTGTCTGCTGCAGGGCACCTCCTTCACACAGAAGAAGTCACCTCAGGGGAGGTTTAGGCTTTCAGGGGAGGTTTAGGCTTGATCTTAGGAAAAAGTTCTTCACTGAAAGGGTAATTGGCCATTGGAATGCGCTGCCCAGGGAGGTGGTGGAGTCACCGACCCTGGAGGTGTTTAAGGAGAGACTGGATGAGGCACTGAGTGCCATGGTTTAGATGATGGGTTGGTGTTAGTGTTGGGTTATAGGTTGGACTTGATGATCTCAGAGGTCCTTTCCAACCTTGTGATACTGTGATACCGTGCGTAGTAATTCAATTTGACTCAACGATTATTTCTCATAATTAAAAAAACCTCAAAAAAACTTAGAACAAAAATGAAAACAGGAATATACAGCCCTTTTGCCTTAAAACTGTTTTCTCCTGAAAAAAAAAAAAAAAGGGTTATCATTGTTTACTATGGTATCTGCCACATTTTATGGTGGACAATCTACCTGGGGAAGGGGAATTTTTAGGACTTCAAGAATACAGGCACTGGACATGTTTCCCTAGGATTTTTTTTTAGCATTTTTTCAATAGGAAAGACAGCACTAACCTGTTTGGAAATAGTGTAGGAAGTCCAGAGAGGCATCAGGAATGTTTCACTGTAGCCACTTTCAAAGTCATGGTGATGCAAGATATTGTATTTTGTGCGGTACAGTACTGCAGGGCGCCCATATAGAAGATGTTTCTCTACAGATCAGAACAAACTAAATTTACACTTATTACTGAAAATCTAAAGATGTGAAAAAAATGGGGTCGGTTTTCGAACACATGCTGATTTTACAGTGAACTTTATTGGGATACTGACCCTGAATAACTGCCAGGGAAATCTTGTAACAGAGAGAGCAGCAGTTCTGCAAAACTTTTGTCTGGGATCCCCCTTCCAGGCTCACAACCCACTTTGAGGTTAAAAGTCCCTTCTGCACTTGAAAGTTTGTTGGATCATAGCATAGAGAGAAGGTGTTTCTCCAAACACAAGAGACTCCACAAGGATTTTTGTGTCCACGTTTCAGTCACACATGAGGTAAAAAGCACTTTTCTGTAGCTTTAATTCAGCCCCTATGCTATCACTCCTGCTACTCTTCTCCAGACTTTATGTCCTTCCTATGATTTCTTTTTTTAAAGTCCCTCTCAAAAACAAGGCAAAGGTGCTTGCTCACTAAAAGAGTCTTTTTTCCCACTTGGGTGATACAGATGACGTTCTGAAGACTGACATGCTATTTTCTGTCAGTAATATCAAAGAAAAAATGAACAAATTAAAAAAAATCCTTTTCCTAACTTTGGCTACAAAAAGACATCTTCAACTCTGCAAAACTTGCTTTTGTTCTTTCTTGGTGATATGTTATGATTAAATGTTGCTAGATACCTCTGACAAGCTTGCTTATAAACAGACAAAAGCATCACTAAAAGAGAGGGAAGAAAAATAAATTTCCTGTCTTGCATTGTGCTGCGTGGTTCATTGGTTTTGATAACCATTTGGCAAACAGGCTTGGCTCACTTTTGGAAGTCAGAACATAGAAACACGGAAAACAGCCTAAAACTGTTGACAAATAAGCATTCAACCTGAAAGGGTACGGTTTATTAGGGTTTGAGTCCAAACAGAGGATATTTTTGTAGTACAAAAGAAAGAAAAGTAGGAAAAGCCTTGTGTAAGGACAAAGATGATAAACTAGCTTCACTCAAGAGCAGCTGAAGACATCTTTTTCTTCTGCATGTGAATAACATCAGTTAAATATGCATGATGCACCATGCAGAAGAGAATTATCAACTAAACATGTGAAGATTCATGAACAGGTGCTGCAGGCTGTCACAAAATACAACAAACTAACTTGTACACAGCTGAACTGCTTGCTGTTTAAATAGCAGGGACTTAACCAATTGGACAAATCAGTTTAACAAGATGATAGCTGCAGAAAGACAAATTAACTTACAAAGCAAAGGAATAATTTTACCTCTAGAAATTAAAGGATAGGCTGCACTGCCTGTTCACAATTGAAAAACTGACGAAGTAGCCTCGTTAATCACCTGTGCAATACAATTTTAAGTACCTCCAAAGTCCACATCTAAACTTGAAGATTCAGTATTTGCTAATTTGGACAATAATTATGGTGAGGGGAAAGTTGTGAATTGCTACACTGAAAAGGATCACACCTGTGAGAAGGAAAGCTCTTCTTCGGTGTGCCTTTCAGTCAGTATTGCTGCTCAGAAAAGCAGTTCACATCCCCTCCCCTTTTGTCCTATTGCTACATTTTAACCTGAGCCACAGCCCTGATGTGGCAGTGAGCACAACCACACAGAAGTCAGCTCTGGCATACAGCAGGGAGGATGCAGGAACTGTTGTTCAGGAGAACAGGGGATGCTTTCTCCTGGGTGTAACGTTGACTTAAACGCTGATGAGAGACACAATTACGCTAAGCTCTGAACCAGCAGCGCAATTCTGAACTTGCTTCAGGAGATAACCTGCATCCTAAAACCCAAGCATTAAGGACCCACTCATGGACTGCCAAGGCAGCTGTACCATCCTTTATACCACACACCTGCTGAAACATAAACCTGAACAACACTGGTAAAACACAGCGTGCACATTTATTTCACCCCACTTACAGCTTGTGGGTGAATGGAGTACTGCCTTATGCGCTCTTTACTGTCCTAAACTCTCTGCTACCACAGCAGAGGTTAAATCTCCCAAAGGTGATGGAAAGGAAGAGCTCAAACTCATATAACTTTGAGCAATACTTTAGTCCTGGTTACAATAAAAGATAGCGTGCGTTCCCACGTGTAAGCAGCTCTGAATCTTGCCCACTTATCTCATGTAAGTCTATGTGCTATTTTGACAGTTATTTGAAAAGACAATTTACTATACATTAACTAACCAAAACAAGAGTTTCTTTGGTATCAGTGACACAAAGTAACTTGCAAAAGAGAACAAGAATAGATTTTAACAATTGAGGCACCAGGCTCTTACCTTCTGTTCCCTTGACATGAAAGCGCTTGTTAAGTTCATCCAACTTGTTCTTCTCAAGAATAGAAAAAAGGAACAAGATTAGGATCACTGGAGCATTCTGACATCTTGTTTTACTAAGCATCTAGCAAAACAAAACTAGAACTATAAAACACTGACTTTTTTTGTTTCCTGTTTTACAAAAAGCCATAATTGTTTCAAAATGGTACAAGCATTTCACAGGAAGGATCTGGGGAATTCTTACAGATTAAGCCCTTTCAAAACACAAATTTGCTACAGCTTTACTAGGCAACTACTTTCAGTGGCAGAAGCATCAGCAGACCCTAAACACCTACCTTATCATCACATGTACATCCTATGTCAAAATCTGATGCAGAAGGTGGAACAACAGGATAGAGCGGTTTAGCAACTTCATCTGGCACTGTTGGTTTATAAACATTGGCTCTCAGCAGGTGATTTAAACTTCCATGGGTACCATTATTGGGAGCAGGCTTTAATCCAAGCAGATCTATGAAACCCACCAAAGACGAATGAAAGTCAGATTGCAAATATATATTCAGCAACATACCTATTGATCCAAGACATTTATTTGCAATAATATTTACACACACAACGTGTTAATGAAGTTTTTAATGTAATAAAAATACCAACTGTTTGTCCAAATTATAACACTGCAGACGCTGCCTGAATAGTATAGTAGCCTTTATGACAAGAATGTTAATTTGCATCAAGACGCTGGAACACAGTTTTATTATAAAATACTCCTGCAGCTTTCAGTGCAAACCTGTGGTCAACATGCTGACCCTATGCCAACTGCCTGGAACACAGTGTTATTAATCACCTGCTTTATAGATAAGGGGTAATTACGATTTCAGTATCTCACATTTGGAAAAAGAATTTAAAGATGTGTGATATTCCTTTGATTTGAAATTTTTACTGTCCTGGAAAATCAGTATTGAAGACCCTAATGAATATCTGTATATATCATCAGATTCTTCATGGATACAGTACAAATTCAGGAAATATAACCATACCAGGAGATGTCACAGAAAACTAAGAGACGCCCTTGAGCTGCCCTATGAAGACAAGCAGATACAGAAGCAGTCTGTGAACAGAAACCTCCTTCCTTTGACTGATGAGGTGTGGAGACCATGCCCTGCAGTGGTGCATATTCAATTTCAGTCAAGCTGCATGCAGCAAAACTACGTTAATGGCCTTTATTGGCCAGCAGCTAGAGAATAACAAGCCGAGGCACCTGAGAAGTGCCTTCAACCCTCCTGGATAAAAGGCAAGTCCCTGGGGAAGGAGAGACTGAAGAAAGAATGGCTGGGAGGGAGTCAGGGTATGAGCTCACGGGTGCCTGAATGAAGCCTTATTAGCTGAAACAAAGTGTTTATCTTACAATTCTTCAAGAAGATAGCTTACCACACATGACGTTGTAAAGTTCAATATTTTCAAAAGGAGGTACTTTAGTCTTGTATTTGAATGTAGGGCCATAACCTATAAAGACAGTCTTAAAGACAGAGACAAGAATACAAATGAAAACTATTAAAAGGTAAGGTTTTATTAAGTTAATATTTATATTTTAGAGACCTCCAATTTCTTCTTTCTTCCATGACCCTCCCACAAAGGTTACTGCATTGCTCATACCTGCATGCTGTTTATCTTGTTGTCATACCCATGGTCACCATGGAAGAAACATTTTCCCGTTGGTTTCTTGTAAACGTCCACAGCTTTCCTAAATTGAAAAAGTATTACAAAATTTCCTCAAAGAGCTAGGTAGGGTGGACGACCTGACAATGTACTTTGGGGTAGGAGGGATAATGTTACAAGAATCATAGAATCATTAAGGTTGGAAGATCAAGTCCAGCCATGAACACAGCACCACCATGCCTACTAAATCATGTCATTAAGCGCCACATCTATATGTTTTTTGAACACCTCCAGGGATGGTGACTCCAACCCTTTCTTGGGCAACATGTTCCAATGCTTCACCACTCTTTCAGTAAAGAAATTTTTCCTAACATCCAATCTAAACCTGCTCTAGCATAATCCGAGGCCATTTCCTCTTCTCCTATCACTTGTTACTTGGGAAAAGGACCCACCTACAACCTCCTTTTACGAAGTTTTAGAGAGCAATAAGGTCACCTCTCAGCCTCCTATTCTCCAGGCTAAATAATCCTGGATAAGCAGTGCCTTGATTATCTTTCTTGAATAGCAGCAGTGGATACCACAGGATTATCCAACAACCCCAGGGATGCTCCCTCTGCTCTCACTATAAGAGGCTACAAACCTAACAGCCAACTCTTAGTCACTGAGAACAACCTTAGCATCTATTTACTTGTTTTCTCAGACCTTACAATATCACAGCATCTCCGACTGGACATACATTGGACCACACCTCTTCCAATGCTCAAAAAGTCCTACACCGTCTTTTAAAAAAGCACTTTTGTGATGTTACAATGCTGCAAATGTAATTCAATGCTATAAAGTGCTTTCATCTGTTTGCCTTCCACCCAATAAAGAAAAATGGGAAGCAGAAATAAAGCTGGAGGGAAAAGAAAAAGATTGTAATGAAGATAAATGGCTGAAAAAATAACTGCTGTATCATAGGAATGATAATTATCAGCTTGTTACTGAGTATTTTTTTAAAAAAAAATACGTAGAAAAGTAAGTATTGTATCATAGGAGTTATAATTACTAACTTGTTTAAGAGTATATTGTACAGTTTTATGAGGGCTGTGTGCAGGCAATGCACAGAGGGGACCAGATTATTCTACAACTTAATTTTTTCATCTGCAGTAAAATGATGTTCAGCCAAAGTCTGGGTTTGGCCTTGTAAATTACAAGGTTTATAGCAATCACGTCTGTAACTGCCATTTTCCTGGCTGTGAATATACAATGAATTACAACTACTTTAACAAATCAATTATTAGTGAATGAAATTTCATAAAATGAACAAATAAGCCAAGAAAAGTCTGATGTAATTAGTAATTACTACATTTAAATAAACTCGAGCCACCCCATCAGTTCCAGTAAAATTCTTAAATCTAGAACTTTTATAGGCCTGAAACTCACAAGTGTGATTCTTTGAAAGGTACGTGAACCCTAGCTACAGAAACTGTACGGGGAAACCAGCCAGCTAGTGGAGTTATGCAAGAAAGCAATTGGGATTTCTCATTCACTGCTTCAGCAGAGTGATCATTGCATAATTCATGGAAAGATAAGCACAGATGTCAAGACACTTACAACACACTGTGTTTGCCTGGCAGCTACATGGGGGAAAAAAACCCTACCATAATTTAAAGCTCATAACAGACTACCTTGAGCCAAAAGCTGTGTCATCTTCTAAGAACCACTGAGTAAGTTTTATGCAAAGGATCCAGCCATTCTCATACTACTAATACACACGCGTCAAAAGATCAAAGCAAGAAAAAGAAAATATATTAAACCAGAAGGAGGTGCACTATTCATAAACAAAAGCTATTTCTCTCCTGTTCACTCTATACATACATGTCCCAACTTAGCTAAAAATGGAGCAAGGAAAACCAAGTATTAAAAATTGCCCATACTTTGCAACTGAAAATCCAGAGGCATATGGGGAAGAAGAACCTAAACCAGGGTTTTCTCAGAACTAAAGCATCCTGGGTTTCTGTGGATTTGTTTTGCAACACAATACACTGTCAGCACGCTGATGGCCACCCTGTCATACCCTTCCTTATGTTCTGAGGCATTCATCCAACTCTATTAATATCTCCCTTTTCTTTCTTTTCACCCACTGCATCCACTCAGCCTCTTATTTCTTAACATCTCCTGGTCACAAATGCCTTCCCCTTCCTTCCACATTCCCTGCTTCCTGGTTAGAATAAGCCTGCATGTTATTATAAAAGCTTGTCAACTCCTATACTTGAGCTAATCAGTCAAAAACCACACAGCTGCTCAAGAAAACCAATCTGGGTTTCTACCCTCTATGCAACTACTGATTTTCCCGAACTTTAAAATAATTTTAATTTCCAAGCCACACCCCCCTGCAGGAAATGTGGTTGAACCTTACCAGGAGTTTAAACCTCTGCTCTGGGGTACAGGACCAGGATGCTGACAGACAGGGCAATCCCAGGGGTCTCATTTCCTTTGAGAAAAGGGCTGAAAATCAGGATGGAAGCAAAAGCAAGAATTTACCTTGCCACGTGCCATTTGCGATCCACCAGTAAATGGACATCCTCAATTCTTCTGTTGTTGGCATAGTGCAAGCGTTTAGGCAGGTGCTGTTTTAAGTAAGGCTTGAAGTGCTGGTCTGGCTTTCTACACTGAAAAATAAATAGTTACAATGGACACTGTTGTCAGTTAGCTTAGATGTGCATAAAATCTTGAACTACAGAAATCAAGCTGCGAAGGTCATTATTGATGATGCTTGAAAACAAAGTGTACATCTAGGATACTGTACAGAAAGGACTGAACCACGTATTTGCCTAAAACCATGGCCCAGAGAGTCATTCAAAGATGTAGTTGGAAAGGTTAATTCTCATGACAGTCTTTTTAAAAGCCCCATACAAACCAGCACACTTAGCTCACAGATGAAGAATTTTATTCTAACTGGACCAAAGCTTAAGTTTCAGAGGAAAGCTGAACGCTCAAAATAAGTCTGCAGATATATTTAAAGCCATCTGGTTACAAGATTTTATACATATATATTTTTTAATCACCTTTTAGTTTAAATATTTTTTTCCATTAAAAACAAGGTTATAGTTGGAGACTATCAAATGAATTTCAGCATTTTGAAAGTGCTAGTAAAATATTTACCCTAAAAGATTACTTTTCCATTTCTGAAGGAACGAATAAATAGACTCAATTCAGAGAGTCAAGACAGTCAGGGAGATTCTGGCTCTGCATTGACCAGAAAGGGTATAAAAGCTACTACAGCAGCAAACAGTGGCATTTATGACAAACATTAACCTGTACTCATGAAGGGCACCTTTTTACCACTCTTTCTTCATGTCAATCATTGGGTTTCCTCCCCTAAAGAGTGAGGAGAGAATGCTGAATAATGCCCTAAATTAAGATGTGAAGTGAGCAGTGCAATACAGAAGTACCTTCCAGTCCTAAATACTTACAGTAAGGTTGGCAACAATCACTTTAGGGTCATCTGTCAAGCAAAGGAAAATAAAGAAGACAAAAATATAAAAGAAGAACAATTTTCAGAAAAAAACACAACGTAATAATAAAATTTTATAGAAGTCATCTTAAAGTTGTCTGAATCTTACTAAAAGTACACTGTGTGAATCAGATAAGATACCCTGAATATGAACTGAAGGTTAACCGTATACCCTTTGCTTAATGATGTTTTAGTTGCTTGGGAACTCCTGCTCACTATTTTATGATTTGGGCCTTAGTTTAATATTTATTCTATTCGCTGAAAACATATATTTCAACTCTTCTGATCACTTTCCTTTAAAACAAGAAATCATCCCCAAACACAAAGACTTTCTTTGAAAATTTTTGAAAGCACATTTGAATGCAACAATGCACTTCCTTAGAAGCAGTAAGAGAAACATGTAGCATTTTTTGGTCTCTTTTAATGTTTCATATATTGCATAGGCCACTACAGAGCAAATGAAAAACCACAGCAAAATACTCTGTTATGTCTTTGCACTATTAAAGTGACATGCAAGATGTAGAAAAGCCCAAACCCAGCAACAATCCACAATAACTCTATCTTTTTCCAGGTGGGTGAGGGGGTGATGAAGCAAAGCATTTTTCAGTTCTGAGAGAAAAACTGGCTAAGAGGAAATCTTAGGAAGTGAAAATATCTTGCTTAACTATTATTGCTCTGGTTGCTTAAGCCTGATCTTGCTAAACCTGAACTGAACTCTACAGAATTTCAAATGTGTATCTGCCATCCCTAAGGCAGTATAACTAATACGAAAATGGAGAAGGAATAAAAAAGCTGGTATTTTGCCAGTTAAAGGGTCAAATCTCAGTTCTAAGCAACACGTTTCCTTATTCTATGTTCAAACTGCTGATTTATAAGCAATCATAAGTATTCAAACTAGGAAGCTGTGGACAGAGGCCAAAAGGGGAAAATGGTATTGCGGGAACTCCAGTAGCATGACTCAGAGGTCAGTCAGTTTAGCCGCTCTTTTTGGAAGAGGTTGCTATTCATCCTCCAAAGAAAACTAATTTTTCTCAGGAATTTGGGAATTGAAACATTGCAAGATCTTAAAAAAAAATCTCAGAACTAAAATGTAAGTTTTCAGCAGCCTGTGCAGTGCAAGAATTCAGCCCTTATGCCAGTCTAGTAAGATGTACTGACATTTATACTATTTTGAACAAATCTTTACACACTAATCCCATATTCCTAGAGTGTAAATGCCCAGGTAAATTAGTTTACATTAAAATAAATGCATACATAAATCAGTACCTGAGAAATTTTTACCACATTGTTATGATGTCCACTACTAATCCGAAAATCTTAAACCTTCAAAGATGAATTTTTGTGAACTCTGTCTTCAGCCAAGGTATATCTGAAGTGTTATGAGGGGTCACTTGGCTGTCCCAACTATCTGATCTTCCCCTCTACAAAAAGCAGTCACCTTTGTAGCACACATTGCAAAAAACATAGTTTTTGTACGGCTAGTTCATGAGTCTCACAGTTGGTATGGTAGCTTAAACTGCTACCAAAGCCAGGTTTGGTACACTGAACGAGAGCAGTTACACCCTGGCACCAGCCCTGTCCTAGTTCTGCTGCCCTGGAGGCAGTTGTTCTCAGCAGAGCAGCTTGGGAGCAGCTGGGGCTGTAATGTTTTAAATCACAGAGCTAGCTTCACCAGAGGCCTCTTACCTGAACCCCCAGTGCTCTCAGCAAACATCAGCTAATCTCAAACACCAATTCAGGGTGAACTTCTAATGGCAGCAAGTTTTACTGTCAACGTTGGCCCTGAATCCACGCTCTAAGTCTCCCTTACAGTCTTCAACATCCCCAGTCTGTTGCTGTTTAGTAACACGTGCTGCGTCTCATCTGCGTCAAAAGTATGAAGATGCTACCGAATTCATATTTAACAATTCACCTTTTCAGACACCTTTTTTATATCCAATTCATGCAGTGCTGAGATCCCCCAAGTCTTGTTTTTTTAACGGAGGTAAGAAGTGCATGAATAGACTCACAATGATGTGTAAGCTTCTGTGAAACTGGCTTCAAGAATTCCCACATCTACTTGCTATAAAAGGGTGGGTTTTAACCCTGAACATTTCAGCCATCTGCTTGACACGGCTCTCTAACTATGAGGGTCTGTGAACTCCAGACTGGGAAGGGAGCAAGCATGTGGTCTTCACAGGGCTTCCCTCACAACACCACACCAACACCCTGCGATATTTCATCCTTTGAACAACATCGGCCAAAGGAAGGGACAGAATCTAGGTTTTAGCACATAAGAGGTACAATTAAATTAACTTACATTTTAGGTTATTGCTAGACCTAGGGCGAATTCGCCCTAAAGATCCAGGCAGTAAAATGATATCTTCCACATTAATCAGATAGTTACTTAAAAATTCAGTTCTTTCACAAGTAGTGTCTTCCATCCCTGCAGAAGGAAAATGCAAAATAAATTCAGCTTGAAAATAACCATGTTTTCCAAAACAGCATAAAACGAGAATCCAAACAGCCTATGTAATTCTTTTTTTGGATGAATAATCCTATTTTTTGTCTTTCCAGTCATCTAATTCCAACACAGTACACTGATAAGAGCCAAACTAGGGGTAATTTTAGCACTTGCCTACACAAGAGAAATGCCAGTCTCAATGTTGAAGAAACGGTTGTCCCATATACCATGCGTGCACTGACACAACTCCAAACTAAGCTCATGGAAAAATCAAAGTCTGTTTCTAGTTTGCTGTACTACTTTGGGATTATTTTTTTTTTAAACAAAGGATTTTAAGAGAAGTTTCACACAAAAGGTATTGTCTGTTGGTGGTCTGTTCTAAGGCAGCTCCAGATAAACAATTCTCTCCTCCATTTGTGGTGGGGAAGGAATGTATTGCCAGTCACAGGCAGTTCTCAGCACCAATTTTCTCCTCTGGAAATCCTTCCTGCTCTTTACCCTTCTCTCCCCACAGCGAGAAAGGAGGCATAAGCAAAGAGCTATAGAGAACAGGACCTTTTGTAATATCACTAAAAAGTTATATTTAGTTTTAATCTAACATGGGCATATTTCTCTTTAATAAAACTTGCTTTTTCTTTTTGTCTTTGCTAGAATTTACTGTTTCTGTTATTATAAAGTTTCTTCTGATGTCCAAAAGAATGAGACCTACCAAATAATATCTCGGCTTGAGTGACTCTCCATCTGACCTTGAAATATCTTTTTTAGTGTTTTCCTCCTTCCTCCATTATCTTGACGTCATTTTCCATCCAAGCTGGACAGTCCCTTACAGACATTTCAGTCTTTCTCCTAGTATTATAACTCAACCACTAATTGCAATGGATATGTCTTACTCTGAAGTCCTATTCCTCTCCTCATGAAAAGGCGAACAGCTCTAGCAATTTTTTTTCCTTCCATAAAAGCTGCCAAAAAGATTACTCTAGGCACTTTATTAGCTTTCCAATACATGTAAGGAAAGCTGCACTTGGACGTGACATCAAAAATGCCAAGCTTTGAAAAACACTAAGTTTTCATTTAAGCCACCTACTATATGTACAGTTATATTGCTCAAGCATTTACATACTGACAAAAAATATTTTTTATTTTACCATGATCACCAACAAATATAACATTGACACATCGATGTAGTTTCAACTGTTTCAGTCCATCCATTAGCTGTCCTACTGTCTTGTCAATCTCTCTCAGAGGATTCACCATCATCTGTACAAATACGCAGAAAGGAAAAAAGTCAACTTTGTCATTGCAGTATTCTCCCTCCTTCTACAAATGGAGGTCCTCTGGAAAAAGTCTCATAGGATAATCATCCAGGTCAAGAGGCAAAGCCTTGGCTGAGTTGTTACTTCTACAATTATTGTACCACTTCTTTTCCTATATCCGCACTGTGATTTCATGAGAAAGCCTGCTGAGATGCTGACATAAGACAGCAAAAGACCTTTATGGCTGATCCTGGGCCTCCCACGGACACATACACATTTGGTAAAACAAAGTATAGCTATATGAAAAACTTAGGTGACTTTAGGGTTCTTTTTTTTTTTTTACAGATAAATAGCAGTACTTTTAAAATGCTTGCTTATGTGACTGGTTTAGCTAAAACATAAACATGAAATGAGGCCTTGGGATTCATATGCCAAGTCACTTAATAAAATTCACTTCAAAAGACATCTGATACTAGGATGACAGCATGCAAGTCACTTGAGTAGCACATGGGGCTCAGAGGGAGTGTTCTTCAGCGTCAAAGCCAAGAGTTTCCAGCATCTCAAGTGACAGTTTGGCAAAGCTGTCAACAGGCCCCGGAAGACATGGATACAGTATTGCGATTTCTTCATTTAAGTTTCCCTCTCATTAAAAACCAAAACGGAAAACACCGAGCCTCATTCACAGGACTGCATTTTCAGCTACAAGGAAATGAAACATTTTTTACCAGATGGTATAGAGGAGGGAATTTTTTTCAAGTGATATTTTTAGGCAGAAGACTCAGATTTTGTTTTGGGTTTCAGAAGAAAACATTTCTTGTCAGTATATGCAAACTTCCTCCTCACTCGTCTGTTTGATGTGGCTGGTCAAAGTATGCTCAACAAAACATCCTCTTAGCGACAAACAAAACGCTAACAAATTTTGGATAAGAAGAAACTAGATTTTGGCACAATTTTCTAACAAGAAAAAATAAACACCACTTTAGTTGTGACCCAGAAATGGTAAAGAAACTTTTCCTCTGTCTGAGCCATTAAGGGATGGATGTTAAATGAATCTGATAGGCTAAGAGACAGGAAATGCCATCTCCCATAAGTACACAGAGAAGTGGCTCATGAGAGACAGAACCACAGTGGGGAATAAGAGGAACAGCTTCTGCAACATATGGAAATGGTTCAGGCAAAGGGTGAAATTTTGCAATATTTTAATTCAGGAAAGCTTAAGTAGCCATTTTAGTTAAAACTTCGAAACATTTTGACTTTAGAAAAGAAGAAAATCATCTGTTTCACCACTCTTCCACTCTCAAATACAAATAATTTCTTCAACAAATGGGAATTCTGTTTTTATGAAACTCTACTTGTATAATAGCAATCATATAAGGAAATACAAATCTTACACAGAAACCAAAGCTTATTCAAGAAAGCTGGAAATCCAGATGGATATCCCATTAATTTCTACTTATCAGGAGGCTCGAAGCTTCTTTTAAAAATTAGTAATAAAAAGAAAACAGAGCAACAGTATTTCCAGAGATTCAAGGATTTTTACTGATGGTAATTTTGTTTAGCTACCTTTCAATTTTATCTGCAGAACCTGCAGAAACATTTCTCAATCTGTGAGGAAGTCAATATACGCGAAAAACCCTGTTTTTAAAAGAAACAAATCTTACACAGAAAACCATAAAAAAAGACCCTTCAGCTTTACAGCTTTCTCTACTTCACTGTTTTCAAAGCAGCTCTCGGAAAGGCCCTCACCAATATGCATTTTGCCTCTTTTCAATTTTTAAATTCAGCTATTTATTATTATTCTGTATAACACTCAAGTTTTTCTCAAATGGCCTTTGTAGCCTAAAGGCTGGCAGTTGGTGCCATATTCAGGCAAGGATATTTTTCTGTGGACATGCTGCTCTTACAGTTCCTTTTCTTTCCCAGACGCAACTTCCAAAGAGTTATTGGAAAATAGGTAAATCTCTTGTACAGACCTTTCTTCACATAATATGCTGATATCAAGACTTTGGAAAGCTGTACAGAAACGTTTTATCTTCAAAGATACATGGATCTCTAAGACGGTGCTACAATAAAGAGTTAATACTATTGAGAAAACATTGGATGTGAGATCTGAGACATACAGACCAAAACTAGATTCTCTGCTCAGTTTCCCTTACAAGAAGTTTGATTAGAATAATTTCACTTTTTTCTTTTTTGTTGTTGTCTAAATTGGCAGGATCCAGCCTATACTATATTCCATTGCTCTAAAATGGAATATATGATCTCCAAGAGAAGATAAAAAATACTGTGTAAAATTCAGATTTTTGTTCTGACATGCTACATTTTCACAGTTGACTTATGAGAAAGTTCTTCAGCAATAAGTTTGGATGACCTTTTCATCCAGGGAAAGAAAGGGGAAGGGGGGGGGAGAGTCACATATGCTCACATCAGCAGGAATGATGTAAGCTACCTAATGTACCTCATATCAGAAGGGTATAACTTGGAACGGCAAATTAATAAGAGCAATAACATCCATAGCAGTTATCAGTTCTTCTTTCAGGTAAATCTGTGTCAGAAGTTCCTTGAAAATTCCTGTTTCCTTATACCTGATAATATCTGATAATTTTTTGCATTTCCCTGTCCGCCATCACTCTACACTTAAAAGAATCAGTCTCAAAATAACTCTTTTAAGTTCAATCATGGAACAAGTCAAAAAACACTCCCACAAAAAGCTATTATTTATAGCTTCCTGAAAGATACAGTGGAGTGTCAAGGCTTTTGTTTAAAGCCTAAAGAAGAAATATTAGGTTGTTTGTTTGAAAAATTTGGGGATTATTTAGCTAAATTTCTGACATGAAAGTAATATGAAGGGGTCTATAACCCCTCCTCAGCGTGTTAGTTAGTGCCAGGCAGAGTAAAACAATACACTAAAGAATACTCTTTTCCTCCACTTGCACATTTTCCTAATAGAGGAATTTCTATTTGACCTTTTTCTTGTGAAAATAGAGTTACGCACTACTTCTATTGCAAATACAGCATTCAAAAATCACGTAATCAAGAATACTCCCCCCTCCAAAGTCACAAATTGGCTTTAAAATACATATTTTCAAAACAACTTTTAGAGTTCTTTCTCTTTTAGATTTCATGAGTCACAATGACTACACACAGAATATCTCAAATAATCACCAGACTCCCATAAGATGGGGAGATGAAGAGGCTACAACACATTGCAGAATTTGTAATATATCTCTGAAGGGTTAGCAACATAGTAGTGTCTTCCCAGGGGTTTATCCAACCTTGCCTCCAGATGATGGCTGGCTTTGAAAATATAAAGATGTTATAAAGATGACTTTTCCCTAATGCAAACAAAGAAAAACATAGCTCCCAGAGATCTGGTCTGGTTTGGCTGCTTTCCTTTGGGTCCTTCAGTACATTTATAGAAGTTTTGTCTGCAAAATCCCAACCTGAAGCATGGAGTGAACTCCCACGTCAAAAAAAATACAGCTAGAGCCTAGAGTGCCTAAAAAGTGGCACTTTAATCATAAAATTTTGGAATGTATATAAACTTACTTTCTTCCGACGAGCTTCCGCAGCATATTGATCCACTCTACGTACTTTTCTTCTTCTTTTCTTTGGAGCTGTAACTGGTCTTTCCTGTCTCCTCTTAGGAGGAAGCTTTCTCTTAGGCGGAGTAAGAGGGGAGCCAAAACTACTCTCCTGTACTGGCGAGGAGAGATGTCTGGACTCAGAAAAAAAGCCTGTCTCAACTCACATTAGATAGCAAAGCTACCTGTGCCAGTTAATTCTAAAGCATAAATAGTGTGGTCTTTTCAACTTAGGCTTTTGGATAATTTAGGATCTGTCTCTTTTTAAGAGGAATCCACCAAATTGTACTGAAAGCAGAACAGCAGTTATGCGAGCGGATAGTATAAAAGCAAATTAAAATGGTGTTTCAGAAGATAGGTGGGGCTTCTGGTTTTGAAAATATATAGTTATATGAAGGGGTTTATTGATCAAATATTAATCCATTAATACTTTCAAAATTTAAGCAGACTATTTCAATTTAGGTAAAATTCATAGCATACAATTTAACGAGTGTCTGGGGTATAGTGCTGGTGGAAACACAACATTTCACTTGAATCATGGTTCAGATATGAGTACTAAAGCCTGTCCAGTCCAAACAGCTTTCTCTGAGGTTTTCTATACCCACTTTTTGGCTGAATCGGTGCCACCAGGTACCATCACCATTAGCATTAGTAGGTGTGATCACTGTGTGCCAGGCCACACACTCCAGTGAAAACACCAGAACCACACTGACCATTATATGGGGACTGCAGATCCGCAGGACAAAGCTACAAAGGTGAGACTCAGTTATCATGCAGCTTATAGTCTTCAAATCAGCTAGTCAGGGCACGTCAGTGACAGTGCATCACTAAGCTGCACTCCTACCTACCTCATTACCAGCTCTATGGGCAATTGGAGAATTTAATTTCCTAGTGCTTTCAGCGTGGCATCGTATTCAGTAATGTTATTGTTCATAAATGCATAAATATTTGGGATAGATTTATAAAAGGGAAATTTTTTTTAAGACATAACTGGAAAAAATCCCATTAATCAGCCTGCTCACAATTTTAAACTGTACCACTCTGACTGTAATGCAAGTCGTAGGCTCTTGGTCCTATACTTGGGACTGCATGTGAAGAGCTGACAGATGACACCTACGAGGAGACAGTAGCTACAATACGCTGTGTATAACGGAGCACACTGAGTAGGCTTGAGAAGTGTTGGAGATTTATAATGATATTTAACTTCTATGTACTTAGGCAGCTTCTCACAGTTGTTCAGTTACAGAGCTATGTAAACAGGGAAGGGAAGGAAGGGGATGTTACCATCTGCCATGCTGTTTCATTGCTTCCAAGGCAAGCAGCTGGAAAGGAGATTCTAGTCCAGTCTCATTCGTCTCTCTCCAGAAAGGCATTTTAATAAAGCAGCACCAGAATTTTCTGTTTTTAAAACGCTTCAAGCTTTGTGCAGTCCTGATGAGAGGAGTGGCAGGGAAAGGAAGGATTCTCATTTTACTGTCTCTGAATCAGCTCAGCCAGAGCTCCACAATGCCAGAAACACGCGAGCGCAGGAGACCCAGGTCTGAACACTGAAAATGGCCGTCTCAAGACAGCATGTTAGAGGAGTAGCAGGAACGGCTTAGCAATGCCAGATTTCGATGTGATTTAGAGCTCTTGTGGTAGTATATTCCTAGAATATTTTATTTTCAAAAAAAAAGTTAGCTAGGAGGAAAAAAAAAAGCCAAGTTCTTATTAACAAGCCAAATCTTAGTTTTGCTTGAGAAAAGTCAGAACAGAGTTATGGAGGAGGGAAATTGATCCCTCCCTGCTTACAGAAGGGAACTGTAACATCACAAGGGTAACTAGCCAGCCAAAGCTCTGCTTCTTGACCCGGATGGACCAACCTACCAGAGTTCAACTGCAGAAGCACAGAGGGAAAGAAAAAATAATGCAGAAGTAAACCAAGAGCAAGCACATATTTGGTAACTCCCAGAACTACTCCATGAAACGCAATGGAACCCACTGAAATACTTCTAAAGTTTATTCATGTCCCACAAAAAAAAAAACCCAAAGTCAAAAAAAAAAAACCCCAAATCTAGACAACCAACTCATTTAAACTGAAACTCATAATGATAGAGGACACACAAAGTTACTCTAGTGGACACTGGCCATAATACGTATTCCATTTGTATCAACAACACTGGCAATTCACCAACAAGTGCATCTAAGTCACTTTTTTTCTAGCTTTTAAGACACTGCAGCGCACAAGTTGTTGTACATATCCTGTGAAGCTCTAAGGGCTGTCTGCTGAAGCTGTCTGCTGAAGCTGTCTGGGAGCTGAAAATTATCAGTAATGCAGGCCATATTAGACCTTTAAGATTATACATTTAAAACACTTTTAGAACATTTTTTGGCGTAATAAGCTCCAATAAACATTCACATTACTGTAATAGACATTTGCAAGATTTGGAGGTTTTCAAGGTATAAAACTGTTCTTCAAGCTACTAAATGCAGTAAAAAATCTCAGCATAAAATCTTCACTCTCCAAAAGAAGTAAGAAGCCCATCTTAAATATAACACAGAATTGTTAAGAGCTTGTTTTCCAACATCATTGTTTGATCTGTCTTTACATACAGAAAACTGAAGTGGTCAGTACTACCGCAGCTGTTTATCTGCTGCCAGCTGTATATAAGAGAAGAATGACTTCACAGGGAGGTCATGCTCTCAGTATCAGGGAAGCAGCTGAAAGGGATCCCTTCGAAAACTTTCTTTCCCAGCTGATTTACATAAGTTTCATAGCTCCTAAAAATTAGGTTGAAAACAGTGTCAAGAGAAACTATTTAAAGTATTTCTTAGCTTTTCTATCCTGAAATCTGGCCACTAGCAAATCTCAGCATCTATATAGTTACACAGCTGTATTCATTTATTCAAATTTCCATTCTCAAAGTTACAGCCACTGTTTGAACTGCAAGTTCATACTTGCTCATCTGCTAACTCATCTGTTCTCAATTTGCTAAAAATCAGTTTCATGCTCTTCTTGTGTTTAGCAACAGTGGTATAAATCAATTTACTTGTAAAACTTTCAGAAGCTATTTATTGATACTTTTTAAGACTCAAAGCTTTGCCTTGCAATTAGAGTTCAACTTTCAGATAACCATCCAGAAGAACCCCCAAACAATAAGAGCCTTTGGGGGCTTTTTGCTTTTATAATGCCTTTTTCCTATGATGATACAATTACACTTCACTTCTCAGATACTGATAATCAACCTGAAACTAGACTACCACATTAGATGCTAAAAAGTTTGTTAAAAGAGTAAATTCAATATTATCATCTTCATAGTCTCTTTTAAGTCCTTGGAAAGAGCCCCACAACTTTATTCAGAGGGAATTGGTTGTCTAGAGGTAAATAAAACTAAGAGTTGTCAGTCATAAGCCACATATAATATTTGTAACACTTGAATAAGAGGAACTATAAAGCATCATTGAGTAATATATCTCTGAATTAGAGAGCTCTCATTACTGGTACCTTGCTTGACTGAGTCAGAAATCTCTCCTGTTCTGAGCCAAATGACAATATCAACGCCTGTCAATTTAGCAAGAGTGTTAACAGATTTTAACCACCACTTATGCAGAAAAGTGACTACTTCCTCCTATCCGGTATGATGTCCCAGTGTTGGTTTGAAATAATTCCACACACTCACTGCTCTGGGACAATGGCTCAAACTGCTCTAACAGCAATGCTACCCACAGCAGGTTCATAACTACTACAAACTTGTCTAAACAGTCCAAATATCTTTTTTTTTTTAATATGTTTGAATTTAACATTGCTTCTCTTTGCTCTCTTCACCAGTAGAGAGCAGCCATTAGATGTATACTGCACAAGTAAGAAACTATTGTTGTGTAACTGTCTGCTCAGTGATATTTGTATTACCTTCCAAAGGGTAGGTATCTGATACAGTCCTCTACTTGCAAACATTTGTTTTTCCTTTAAAAAGCATGTGTAAGAACTCCTGAAGTCTTGTGATTGTCACCTGCAGGAATACATTTGAATATAGGGGACTTCTGGCAGATGTCATCGAAGATGCCAGATGCCAGCCACCTAAGTAGCAGGATATCTGGGTGCAGAATTTACTTTCCCTTCCCACAAATCCCAGATAAGCACATAGTCTTTAAGTTCCTGTCCCCTGGACAGTGTTGGCAGGGAAGCAGTACTCATCAGTCCCAGTCAGCTACCTAAAGCTCAAATAAGGTGTTAAACCACCACAGGGTTTTACAACTAATTTTTCATTAAAATACCTCACGGTGCTTCAAAACTTCTTCCAAACTCAACAATCTGTTCCTGAGAAATCAATGCTGGGAAAGCTTTCTGAACCCCTGTAGGGCCTATATGAAACTGGAAATAGCAGCTTTTTATAGTTCGTGACAGACTGGAATTACTACTTTGGCTACTGCAGGCTGTCAGGTTTAAAGAAATCTTTTCCTTCTCTGCATTTTTCCTCAACATCTTCTGCTTATATTTTTATTACTTTTATGAAAGATAAATTGTTCAGAAGAAAGTTAAATTATGCTGTTGATCCCAAATATACTCCCAACTTTGCCAAATAAATCTTTCTATTTGCATTATCATATCACACAAAGAAATATCTTCCTGAAAAGCATGGGCAGTTACCTCTCTCAGAATGGAATCTCACACAATAAATCCTTTAGACAATAACTTTGCTTTTTCTGGCAGAGGTGAAGCACACCGCAGGAACAGGAGGAAAAAGAGTTGCTAAAATTTTACACCTGAGCAGCAACAATTATTCCAAAGAAGCATTTGAGACACATACTTTTTCAGCAGAGGAAAATCTGTACTAACCTCTGAGTTGAAAGGACCATATCTGTGGCCAGCAGCATCTGGTTGCTCAGAGTAAAAAGCATAAACGTAAGGCCTGAAAGAAAGAAAGAAAAGTCTTTTTCAGGATAGCTTTTCTTCAGTAACAAAAACCACTAGACTTATTAGGTCAAGTCAAATCAAGCCAACCTTCCAGTAAGAGTTGGCTTTATGGAAAAAGAACTGTTTCTTAGTCATATGTTTCCATGGTATAATTAAGCAATTAGTTGTTCTACAGTTTTTTTAAATCCGAGAACACATGCAGGGAGGCACATGGGGTACCATCTGAGGACACATGCTCTTTCTAAGTCTTGCAAGAGAGATCACAAAAGAAGTTTGCCTGAGCTTTGCAGCCAGCAGCAAGTGGGAACTTGTGTACTAAAAAATACTCCTAATTAAAATCTTAACATTTTTCCCAGTCCTCAGGGTCCAGTTCTGCAACTGCCATTCCCTGTAAGGCTGTTAAACCATACCAGACTCAGCAGGACAAGAACAATCCAAGTTAATCCATGTAAGAAAATACTTCTTGATAAGAAATAAATTCATATCATACTTTTATCAAGAATCAAAATGCTGATGTCTAAAAGCTGGGATTAAAAAAAAACCACAAACCTCAAAGAATTCTTAAACCAGTGACAGTGTGTAAGCAACAAAAATTATTTTTAGAATTAAATTTCCATTTATTCTTGCAGCTACTTTTAAGGAGAAGACAAGCCAGCAGTTATCCAACAGCAGATGACAGTAAGAAAATTACCTTTCATTGTCTGGAAGGGTTAGCCACTGCAGTATTGTTAATATTCTGCGCTCATGGGGGATGACACTGGACCACAAAATACAAAAATATACTTAGTTATATACAAAAAATACAAAAAGCATCAACACAGCCTTGCTATTAACTGATTCTAACATAATCAAAATCCATCATAGAATCATTTATGTTGGAAAAGACCTTTCAGATCACCAAGTCCAACTGTAAATCTAACACTGCCAACTACACCACAAAATGATGCCCTAAGCACCACATCTACACATCTCCTATATACTTCCAGGGATGGTGACTCAACTGCTTCCCTGGGCAGCCTGTTCTAGTGCTTGATAATCCTTTTGGTGAAAACATTTTTCCTAATATCCAATCTAAACTTCTCCTTGCACAACTTGAGGCCATTTCCTCTTGTCCTATCACTTGTCACTTGGGAGAAGAGACCAACAACCACCTTGCCACCATCTCCTTTCAGCTTGGTGGAGAGGAAAATAAGATTTCCCCTCATAAAAAAAATCATTTATTTTTAGCATGCTGTGTCTTCTTTCCTGCTTGATACTGATTCTTATTTTGAAAACAGAAACACTGCAGATCTCTTGGATGTCCACATACTCCAAATGAAAGATTAGTAAAAGTTTATAACTGGAGTCAGCACTCAAGGCAGTAAATCTAAGTGTTCCAAATAGGTGTGAACGAAGATCCGTTCTGGTAGCTAATTTAACCCACATGAACCTTTTTTTTATGCACAAAGGTACTGCCATTGGATAGCTGGCATGAGTAAAAAATATTAAATTGTTCACATCAGTACAGGTTTAAACAACTACCCTACCCTGGTACTCTTAAAGACACTGGAAAAGCTCCCATTGACTTAATAGCAACCAAAGTGAGGGCTAGGCTGGTGTAAATCAAAAGAGAGCCATCAGAAACACCAGGCCATCAGCATGGTGACTTGCACAACATTGACAACTTCTCACTCTACAGCGTTTCAATATTTGCATCGTGAGACTTCTCACTTGGCTGCTGAGGCCAAGTTCATGGTATGAGAATGACTAACTCTACAGAAAGCTGCTGAAGTTCCAAAGAGCTCATCTTAGGACAGTCCTGCAGGTCAGTGACCACACGGTTATTTTAATACAATAGCATAGTCAGTCCAGACTGACATATCCTTGATTACCTTCCATAACATTTTATATCCCGAAGCATGCATCGGTCAGGGTGTTTATGGTGACTCTGGGTTATATAGTCTAGGAATCACATTGATTTCTCTGTTTTGTAGAGCACCAGATTGGAGCTCTGCCAGATAACATCCTTGCAAGCCTAAACTTTCATCAGTTCCGTATATGGTATATTTTATTATTTATTATCATATGCTATATGATATTTAGAATAGCAAAGAGTATTATTCCTAATGGAATCACAAAAAAAAAAAAAAAGCAAAACCCTTTAGTGCTTCAATCGTGACAGTTTGCCCATTTTCTTTGCTCCTGCAATCCTCCCACTAAAATGAAACAGAGATGCTGGTCCACATGAATTCCTCGGAAATTATCAAAAATCATTCACTTTTGGTTGGGAAGATGTATCTTATTTGAGAAAATGGAAAATAATTTGGAACCGTTAAAACAAAAGAACAAAGAGCAATGATCCTCAAGGCTGTCTTTTGGGAAAGGGAAACTGAATACCTTACTCAAAGGCCAGATTGGATTGTAAAATGAATGAATCAGGCTTTTGAGTCAATTAGGCTGTTGATATTAGATGACGTAAGAGGACAATAAAAAGAACCTTCCACAAAAGCTCAGACAACTAGGAAACATGGCTAGCAATACTAAGGAGGCAAAACAACACACTATGAAATGAAAGAAAATAATTTTTTACCTAGTTACGTGTCTTTTCTTCAGACCACTCCTAAAAATCAGCTATGAACTTAAAGCAGCAAACTGTAGCATCAGCTTTAGTTATCAGAAACGTTGCACAAATGAAACAAGGGAGAGTTACAAGTACAGCCTCCAAGCTATCGAATGCTTAGAGTAAGGAAAACAATTTAATAAACACTTGCATCAAATTAATTCTGAATTATTAGTTACAAATCTCCAGAAAATAGAGGGCACTTACACAGACCAGAAGAACGTGCCAGCTTTCACTCCTTGCTTGGCTGCAGTAATCCAAATCTAATGAGGAAAATATAAGAGGATTAAGAATGTGTTCAGATCTTTAATGACCCTCTGAAATCAAAAGAAAATGTTTTCAAGACACATTCTTCTACCCTGAGCCTATAAGTGAAAATTGCAGTTTTCAGCCTGTGTCCCTAATTCAAATTGCAGTGACAAACCTATGCAAATTCTGTACCAGTAGATCAGCTTCTGTGCTGTAGACTTTCACCCCGAAACCTCTGTGTTGCTTTTAATGCAAAGCATTAAGATTCATAGCCAGGAATTTCTCCAATATTCCATTCAATTTTCAAAAATCAGCCATTACTTACCTGAGCCTTTTAGTGTTCAAGTTCTGGAGGATAGTAAGCTAGGAAACAACACTGCTTAATACGCAACGTCTGCATAAATGTCCCTCTTTTTCTGTATTCTACCATCAGTAGCCATCAACAGAAAATGTGTCAGAAAAAAAAGGAGACAAAAAAAGGGTGTAGATCAGTAAGCAGAGGTATAAAGAAAGCAAGGAAGGACACTTTCCACCATAAATGTTTAAGAACATTTTGAGCTCACCCAAAGTGGTGATTGATGGAAACGATGGAAACAATCTCCACAAATTTTTCAGATCTTTTCATAGAATCAGAGAATCATAGAATTATCTGGGTTGGAAGAGACCTCCAAGATCATCAAGTCCAACCCTTAATTCAACACTATCATGATAACTAGATCATGGCACTAAGTGTCACATCCAGTCTTATTTTAAAAACCTCCGGGGATGGTGAATTCACCACCTCTTTGGGCAGGCCATTCCAATGCCTGATTTTCTTCAGCCTTCAAAGCCCATATATTTTTCTGGCCGTAAACCAGTTTGCTGCAGAGTTCTACAGTGTAGTCACACACTGAGTGAATGTATTTGTATTTTTATTTTTGTTTGGTTTAAACCTGCCGGTTTCACTGCGGTTAGCATACTGTTCTCATACTCAGGGTATAGGTAATTAATCCTTGCTCTTCCCACTTCTGTACAACATTCACGATATTTCTCTCTGTTTGTTCCTTTTTAGGCAAGAATAGCCTTGGTTCGTTTTATCTTTCTCTAATGAAAGCCATGCCATACCCCTGGTTATCCTCATTGCCCTTCTCTCTCTCTTCCTTCACTCTCTTTCTCTTTTCTATTCTATGAATACCTATGCTAGGCAGGGGAATGAGAAAGACAAAACATCAGAAAGGTCCAGCAATCAAGGAAAGCAAACAATACGAGTTTATAGCCCTACAAAACTAAATTTCTCTTGCAAGTACCTATCCAAATTATCTCAAAACTAATTTCAAAGGTGGTCACAGCTTAAAGACCAGAATTATATATACAACTAGATAATTTCTTCCCATTATTTATGCATACGGTATTTTATCCAATTCACAAGCAGTTAAGCCAAAACATAGTTCCCCTACCTAACAATTGCAAAATCTTTCGTTTACTTTAAAACAACTTTTTGAAAATGCATTCAATGCCAGTCTATCTTGCTCAAACTGGCACTTATAAACCGTCATCTGAACATGCATTTTTCAAATGTCATGCCTGAATCATTCACCAGTCTTAATTGAAATGAATTTGGCACAGTCTGATCACCTGCACACTAAGGCTATAGGTAACTGCAGTTAAATGAAGATATGGTTATCTATGGGAAAATTTGTCATCTTTGTCTTGCAGCATCCTGGACACACCCTTTAACTTATCTCTCATTCTACTCTTCCACTCAATCCAGTTAAATTAAAATCACAGCTATAAAAGATTATTTGCTCTCATTGTATTCAAATTTTTTTTTGGTAATATATCCTTTTTTTCAGGAAAGAATATGTTGATGACAACTCCATAGAAATGGTGGTTTACTAAGTAAATACAACAGGAGCAGGAGCAGAATGGCCGAGGATTTGCAGCCCACCTTTCTCTGTTTTCAGGTGAAAATCAGGAGTCTGATTTCAGGGTTCATTCATACTAATCTACGCTCAAGCTGTCACCAAATGGGGATTCCCCCAGGCATCTCCCCCAGCCTCTGTAGCACAAGCCTTCCACCAGCACTGGTGTTAGCATGGCAATAATAACCACAAGATGATGTGGCTGCAAAGAAACTTCTACCCAAAAAAGAAAATCATTGTTTTGAATTTATATTGGAATTTGGGTTTGAATTGTTGAATAACAGGGATATTGTTTCCAAGTGCTCACAGAATACTAGCCCTGACAGGATGGGGCAGAAGGATGCAAGTGAACAGGAGATATGAGGAGCTGTGCCTGCAATCCACTCATCATGTCACTAAGCCAATATGCTGCACTCAGAGAGGTGACTACAATGCAAGGATGCATCCTCAAGCTTGTTTGTGTCATATAAATCAGCACAGGGTATAGAACTTCAGACTAGACCCTGTGTCTAAATAAGGCAGGAGTTACTCTATATTAATCAATGGTTTATCGGCTTCCCAACTGAAAAATGGCCCACACTTAAAGCAGTTACATTTTTCTTTACATTGCAGATTTACTCCTAGAGTAGAATCCTATCACGGCAGAGAAAAAAGAGGTCAAATATAAATTAAGTGCTAGGAGTGTCAGCTCCACTGCTGTTATGCTCTTTGGTCTTGCTGTACTTGGAAAACCATTGTCCCTAAAGAGCTGTTGCAGATGTCTTTTTCTTTGAAAGTGTTTGTGTGCCTTCAAAGTTTAAATAATTTTGCAGATATCTTTGGGAAGGTACCAACAAACTAAGTCCAGGGAATTCAGTATTTGGATTTGAACATCTGTTAACTCTAGTTTGACTTTCTAGTGCTTTTGCCTGCACAGATCCAAGTGGTCCAGCCTGCCCGGTTTGCCAAACCAGCTCAGCCAAGTTCCATCCTCGCAGCTGAAACTGCCCTGTGCTGCTCCTGAATGTTAGCTCTACTGAAATCACCCATGACACTGTCTATTTTAGGCAGTGATTTTAAGCATCCCTCTGACCAAGCAAGTAAAACAGTAGTTATCTTGACAGATGTATAATCAGGTCCTATGTACGTACACTGCCAAGGTACCCAGTATGCCTGCAAAAAATGGGTAGGGTTTTTTTCATTCTGAGCAAGCATAGTGTGCTTCACAACTGCCGTGTGTAAACAGCATAAACACTTTTCTGAACTAGGAGTAATGCAAGTAAGCAGAGACCACTCCTAGTCACGTACTCCTAAGTGAACAGTAAGGGTAGAGCAGTCCAAAGGCACCCAGACTGGCTTCAGACAGGGAAAAACTGCACTCTCTCTGCTCCCACATCACTTACATTGCCATTAACTGTCTGAATGTCTGCTGCACTTGGAATTAGCTCAACAGCTAAGACAATGACCTGCTGAAGTCAAAGACCAAGCAAATCAAAAGGCCCATATCTGACCACAACATCTGAGAAATGAGACCGAGTTACTGTATCCTGACTTTGCCAGGCAGAGCCTGGTTCAATTCAAGGTTACAACAAAACAGTACTGTGCTTTCTCTCCTCCCCTTTTTTAAGGGTTTTTATGGTTTATTTAAAAAACAAAATAAGAAAGTTAAACACTACTCAACATCATACCTAAAGCTGCTATCCATAACACCACCTTTGCAGAGACATCTTTAAGCATGCAGAGAAGCAGCAGTCATCTAGCTAGAATAATCACTATCTGCACTGTACAACCTTTAAATCAAATTTCTGGTGTGTTTTGGAGTTATGACAGCTATTGCTCATGAATCTAATGGTAGCAATCTCTACCAGAAGTGCCCTTGGTTAGCCAGACTCTTTACTGGCTAGGCAAAATTAGACAACAGACTGGTGCAACTGATACCTTCCTACTCTCAGCTATAGGATAGTAACTCTGGCAGCAAAGCATAGCAAACTGTTACTGCAGCCTAGTCACCAGTGAACATCTCTCATTGTCTTAAAATTTCCAATTCATTGGCTTTCAAGGCAAACTACAGGTCAGGCTTCTTGCAGGCTAACATGAGTGTACACTGTCAGTCACTGCAAGTCAGAATAAAAAAGTTAGCTGATGCATTCTGAAACTTGTCCATCCAAAACAAGGGAATAAGCATTATTTTTCCATTTCCTCTCTGTTGGTTAGGGGCCCAGTCTTGAAATTAATTAGTCCTAGATGCTCCAGTACCGAGCATGTAAATGCAATGCATTATATACGCTCTAGGGCTGGTCACATCTGTTCAGGTCACTTATCATGAAGTTTGCCATGTTATTTGCTGCAAGGTCAGTACCATTTGTGAGCTTATGCAATTTATTTGCCATATGTAAATACCCTGGGTTTAACTGTTAATATGTTAGAACTTTATAGACAGCTGTTACTTGTGTCAGATGTGCCTCCCTGGTTTGCATATGTGACAAGTCTTATTGTACTAGAAGCTATATAAAGTTTATATTTCCGAAATAATGTAAATAAACAGAAATTAAGGGAACACATACTTAAAAAAAAATCAAATATTAACTACTGTCTTCATACCATGCCACAGGAATTAGAGAATATCTCACTTTTACACTATAGAAATACCTGTAAAATTATGGACCCTCGGTTTCAACCCTAGTACACTGGCAAATATCCAAAGAAATAACATAAATGCTTTTCTAGATGTATATGAAACATATCCTGTAAGTTATCCTCTGTGTTAAATGATTCTTCTCTTTTATTTATGGATAAAAATAGACAGGCTAAGCAATAGTTTAAGTGGCAACGCCATATGGAATATGGAAGTCCCAAGTTCTCCCTTCTGACTGCTAGATATGTTTGTGCAGATACTACGTACAGAGTTATTCAAGATAGCTGTTGAATTCTTTGAAAACCTGCACAGAAAGTGAGGCACCTCCCTACTTCTAATCTTCCATGAATGAGTAAGAGGGCCTTAACTTTGCAAAGACTACCCAGTATTTGTTGTACTATGAAAGCACTGGCAGCAACACACCTCAGGTCAGGGCTGATGGGACAGACAGTTTTGAAGTCCGGCCCTTGGACCAAGTTGTACAAACATGCCTCTTGCTTGCCAGTCAGGGAAGGAGTTTCATATCAGGAACAGAGGAAGCACACACACCCACTGTGGAAGACAGCTGGCAACGCATAACTGGAAAATCTATTCCATGTCCAGACAAAGGTGGGAAGAGGGAAATCACAGCATTTCCGTGGTGAAGAAACAGATACAACACCAACGAAAGCATGCAGGGTGGTACAAAATGTTATACTCCTGCATCATTTGCATGTCCTACTAACAAGATAAAATGCAGAGAAGCCACTTCCTCAACTCTTACTCTTTAGCCGGACATAAATAATCTCACAGCATTGACAACTAAACACTGCCTTCTTGCCCAGGTGGAAGATTTTGGTACAAGAAGCCTACTAAATAACGAGACAATGAGCCCTGTTGCTTGTTCATGGCTCAAGCTAGACAAAAAAATCCTTATAAGATACAATTACAGACATGCCTCCTGCTTCTACCACAAGTCAACAAAATAGGTTCAGGACTTAAAGGCAGAAGACAGCTTTCTGCAGAGCCTGGGCTCCTCAGATGTAACAATCCTGCCAATGCTCAGTGTGACAACTGGCAAGAAAAAGAAAAAAAGTTATTTCAGTAACTGTTAAATAGTCAAACCTAACAAAATCCCAATAAGCAGGAGAGCAAAATGGTTTTCTCTCAAACACTGATATCGAACATGAAATTTAAATATCCAGTCAAGATGTGTAGCAATGATGCTTAGTGTCTACAGGCATACCTTAAACTGTAAAAGACCACTTCACAACATGCTGTTACTTACCTAGGAACACCATGGCCCTTTTTAAGGAGTATCTCAACATCTCAGACTCAACCATTTTTGAGGGCTGTATTCTCTTTAAAAGGTTAATAGTCAAAATAAAGCTTCATACAAGGTGTCTTAAACAACCTTCAACACTTTTATAACTAAGATATTTCTAAAGAGAGAGGCTTCTTTGGAGCCAAACTTAGACCCAAGCAGGGTTCCCTTTTGAAGGAGCCTCTGTGTCCCCATTAACCACAGACTGGCAGATTTGTATCTGTGATCTTCTGACCTTGGAGAAGCCAATAGATTATTTCTAAGCATGATAAAGATTACTAAAAAAAAGGCAATGCATTGTCTGTAATGCAAGCTTAAGCTCACTACATCAAATCAAGACATGGAAAACCATTGTTCCACAGAAGCCAAAGGCAGCTGGGATCAAATTTAGTGCTTAAAGTTACTCAGGATGAAAACAGAATCTCAGTGACATGAAAAATGAGCAGTAATCTTCGTTTACCCTTGGGAGAATGAGTCCTGATACTCACCATTTCTGTGAGATGCTGTAGCAATAGGAGGAGTGGTTTTAAGGCTGTTTTCTATCAAAACCTTCTGTTTTAAAAACAAGGTGGTTTTAAGCTTATATAATAAATCAAAGTTATACTAAATCAGAAGACCGGGTATCAGGAAGTGCCACAACTGGCTAGAGTACCCCAAACCACTACCAAGCTACCTTCTACCCTGTTCTCCTTTTCTTAATGCTCTTAAAATTAATTTCTCATAATTCCTAGTGTAGAAACATTCAGCTACTCATCTGCCAAATCCCATGGTAATCTCATGGTAATCTTGCTGTTTCCCAGCAAAATGCTGACCATTAGAATAGGTAATTAAAAAAAAGAAAGCACATCAAAACCTCCATATTTTAACAAAATCAGTTTCCAGCAGCAAGAAAGTATTTCAGAAATTATCAACATGAAATGACACTCTTTTCTAGGCAGTTTTATCCGTAACATGAGTGGTGGTCCTAGGAAGTTCTTTCACCTTCTTGGGCAGAAACATGATAAATCTCAGTTCTGTGCAAGCCAAGTACCCCTCTGAAGCTGTCTGAGTACTCCAGTTTGAGACCCAAGACCTAAAAGGAACTAGATGAACATGTGCTATGACAGACAATTCTGTGCTACACAGACCGGATTTCACTTTCTCACCCCTTAATTCTACTGCCTTGTCTTCCAGTACCCAGCTATTTTTGGCAGGTTGTGTCAATGTGATATTTAGAGAAAATTATTAAAAGTTAGGGAATGTATCTAATCCACATATAAATGGAGATATATTTTTTTCTCTTATCAAAACCTGCAATTTTCTTACCAAATGTGCGGTTCTTTCACTTGCAGAGAGATTACAATTTATATATTTCAAGAGAACTACTACCTCCTTGCCCATCCACTATGGCCACTCTAATGAGGTTTGCTAAACTTACAGGTTTCCCTCATATTAAGTGCATGGGGATTGAATTACAGCCCTTCCTTTACGCATTTGTTTCCAGTTCTCCAAAGATATTTCCAGTTTATTACATTATTTGTGTGCTTTTCCTTTTCAACACTTCTGATCAGCTGGGTTATTTCATTGTCATTACTTGTGTATGCAACAATCCCCCCTGTCCTCTGAGAATTTCATCCTGTGTATGGTCATCCGCTGTTGTGTAACTTTTTTGAACTCTTCTCAGCTGCCATTTTTCATGACCCTTGTTTACAATCCAGAAAAAAATCTATTCTCTGGAGCAGCATAAGCGTTTCTAATGGATGGGTGGGGAATTACCAATATTCTCCACTCAGCACAGCAGGTGATGAAGTATTTATAGACTTAACATTGTACTTTAAAAATATCCTAGTTTACAAAAATAGAGACATTTGTACAATCCCCAGTAGTTAGTTCCCCACTAATTCCTACCTAATTGTGATTGAGGTAAGATGCACAATTAAATTTGCAATGCAGAATTAAATTACAGCTGCTTAGCAAGCAGCCATACAGCAGCTGAGCTGCAATACTGTCTATGAGCTCAATGCCTGACTTAGCAGGCAAGGCTTGTTAGCTGTGTGGCTTTGTCTGCCACCCTTTCACTGCTTCATGTTTTGATCCTGCCTCTTTGCTCACTAGAAGGATAACAGCTAGACACATTCCTTACCCTCTCCTCTCCAACTCAATCCATGCTAAAAGCTAACCCAGGTCATAGGTGGATGAGGGAGTAACTACACTTACTGTTATGCCGACAAATTTTACAAAAGCACAAATACCTCATTCTGGCTCAGCTACAGCCAGACACGTCTGCCCATCACACATCTGCCTGCAGCTCTAAATTGTCTTGTCTTGCATTTGTTGCAGACTAAAACCACATGCAGACAAGTATGCTTGCTAAGCCTAAAACCATCTGAGTAACCTCCTTTAGTCTCTTGATATTTCTGTCTTATGAGATTTGGGGGAGGTCACTGATGACTTTGGGAACACCATAATCTGTCATTGCTAAACACCTTATGATTTCCTCACTTCCATCACCTCACTCTCTTGTGGGGTTAACCGGTCAGGGAGCTTTTAAGCTACAGTTCCCTAAGCAAGCAGTGCAATAAAACGCACATGCACCTTGGCTGCTTGCACGTAAAACGTCTTAGTTTAATTCAAACCTACTTTTGCTGGTACAAGAAGCCACCACTGCAAGCAACAGTAGGGGAAAATACAGCAGAAGCAAGGGGCCATCTTAGCTGTAGTAACACAAAATTTCCTTGCCCAGAATAAGGATTCAGAGGTAGAGAAACCACCAAGTCCAACACTAATCTAAAACAGAGGACCTAGGTCAGCCAATGCTGCTATGGTTAAGGCAGAAATTAACTCACAAACTTATACAGCCAGTCAGGTAACAGTGATCACTTGTAGACTTAACAAATAATAATTATGAGCTGTGCCATGCTACTCTGACAGAACATTAAAACCAAAACTGCCACAAGAACATTACTGGGATGAAAACCTGAGAAACCCATAATGAAAAGGAAACATTATGCCACGGTGATGAAAATATAGTAATTCGTGCTAAACTGCTGCTTAAGTGAGGGCTTTTTCCTAGCCACATCTAATTTATACTTATCAATGCAAGCACCTTTCCATAATCAATGGCTTTATTATTCTGAAAAGCAAAAGCAAACTCAAAATGTTACATTAAATCAATAGACACAGGGCGAGACAGCGGGGAGATTAGGTACAAATTGTTCACAGACGTATTTTTTTAATTATTATTATTGGCTATGTTCCACAGCACAGAGGGAGGGGAGCAGAGGGAGGAGGGAAGGAGGAGGAGGGAATCTGAAACTTACTGGTTGACCTCCCCACCATCTGTGATTGAATTTCTCTCGCCCTCGAAGACTGAAGCTGGCATCAAACACTGGGTCATACATCGAATTGCCAACAATTCCATGTGATTCAGGATATAGTCCCTTCATACAAAAGTAGGTTAATTAGTAAGACTCTAATGCACACCAAACCAGTTCTTCATAGCTATCTGCAAATACCACTACGTTATTTTAAAATAGGTACCTTTGTAACTGCACACCAGAAAAGGCTGTAACTTTAAGATAAGAATATTTAAAACTGGCTGTAACAATGAAAACAGTAGGAGATGGCTGAATTGTGCTAAAAAGGACAAAAATGCCTGCTACTTGATACTTTAAAGTATTTTCGTACTGGTTAGAATTTAGTTTGAGGCCATCTGAAGTTAGCAAAAATTTATGAAAAGAAGATTAAATGGAACTTTCAGTTCCTCTTCAAGAATTCCTTTTCTGGAAACAGTAATTCATTCTCTGTTTGCAAAAGTAACACTTAGCATCTTCATTTTCCAATGTTTTATCTTCACCAGAGCCTCTTGAGATAAGAGTTACTTCCAAGAAAAAAAACAAGGCAAGTCACTCAAAGCTATGGCCTTACATCACAATTGGTCCAGCAGAAAATGGAAAAAAATTCTGCTCTTATCCCTTTCCCTTGGCCCCCTCCCATCCCCAGCTATTCATCTCTCCATCCCCTCCCTTCCCTTCCTAATTAACATTTGTGCATAGGCTGCACAGAAAAAAAGGAAGGGGAAAAAAAATGCAGCTGCAGGTAAAGCAGTCCCTTAGCACATCTTTGGGAGTACTGCCACTGTCATGCAGGAGCATTTGCATCCCAGGGTGGGGACAGCCTGTCTGCCAGCAGTGGCACTGGAGTGCCAAAGTGATGGTTCGTTTTACCGCAGGGCCAACGCAGCATCCTGATATGCTCAGCAACTGTAAATTTTAAGTCAGTTGCTAAGTCAGCCCTGCAGGAACAACTGCTGGTTGTATTCTGGGTAGGATTTCAAGGGATTTTTTTCCTCCCCCTAGAGAAACTGTGACCTGTAATTACACGGCAGTACAAAAAACTGCAAAAACAGATATAAGAAGACTCAGAAAAGCTGAAACACAGTGTATAATGGCGAGATATGCTTTATCTCAGAACTTCAAAATACTGAGGAAAATACTTAACCTAACTGAAGGCCAAAAAGATGGATAGCAAAGCAGTTTTATTTTTAAAAAAAATATTCTTCCCATAGTCCATGCTGCTACTGCAACGGAGTACTTTATCATCAAAAATTCCTTCCCAGGAACTTACAGTAGCAAGGGTGTACAAGTTGGGGAAGGTTTTCGTAGGGTAGACAGGTCTCATGTAAGGAGAATGTGTTCCACAAGATCCTGAAAAATCAATAGGCAATGCAAATATTAGAAATGGAAGCACTCAGACATAGTAAAACAACAACAGAGGGAGTCACTTGCTGTGACTTAAAATGCTGCAGAGATTGGTTAAATTTTAACTGATTTAAATGAATTTTCTGCTGCTTAATATTGGCAGATCTTCCTGTGAGACTGCAGTAAATCCACTCAGGCACTCTTTGTACTTCACAATAAATACCTGAAATAATGCAGCCAGAGGACTACAGAACCAGCCACTCTTCCCACAGACTCTTTCCCTGAGCTAGAGTCCAGAGTCTTAAATGTGACACTTAAATGTGTCTTGCTAAGTAAAACAACATAAGAAAATGCAAGCTGATTTTAAACAACAAATATACTCAAGCTGCAGTTTCAGAATGGGCTTTGGCCACAAGTCTCCAGATGGTTACACAAATACGAAGGCCAGCACAAACATGGGGGTGGAGGCAGAATGAACAAACCCCACCTTTCAAGGATATGGGCACACACACAAACCCGTACTTAGAAGCTCAAGCATACATTGCATCCAGTACTCCACAAACCCAGGTGGGTGCCCACTACCCCCAAGGTGGGTGCTGGGCTGCTTTTGGGTGTAGCACATCCCCAGCCTGTCATCACACATTCACCACAGCTCCAGCACCCACTTACCCACACCTTTAACGAATTTCTGAATCAAGCAGGAAATTTTGTTGGCAGCTCCTAACTAGTCTACAAGATTGCATTATACATATAATGTACTAAAAATGCATTTGTTTGCTACAAAACCATACGAAGGTCACCAGTTTTGAGCAGCACTCCTCAAAGTAGCAGTTCTCTCCTCACTCTCTGACTGCTATGTGCTGCTTCAGCCAGGGTGCTTTCAAGCCACTCGTTGGTACCATCTAAACCAAAGGGGACTTCTGCCATTTCACTTTAATGGAAAAAAAAAAATACTCAATCCTTGTTAGATCTTTCAGTCAAAGGAGCCCTGTGTTTGGCACAGCCCTTCTACCCATCAGCTCCATGTTGACTTCTGCTGCTCAATAAACAATGAAAACAACTGGGCTGCAAGAGATTGTCTTTCATTTATTGTAAGAAAACAGATGTACTTACTCAGCTTTTCAATATTGGGCATGACCTTATTTCCTTTCTTCATATATGATGCACGGAAACCATCAACAGAGAAGATGATCAAAGGAGGACGAACAAAACTAAAAGCAAAAGCAGCAGGAGTGTAAGGCAGCATTTCAAAAGTTTTTTTTAATTTCCATCTGCTCATTGACACTCCAGAGAATCTGAAGCACAGTTACTGCATATGCTATATGTCTGTATTTTTTCTGTTTACTTAACAGATCAGCACAAACTGATAAACTTTACCCTTAGTAACACCAAGTGTTGGCTCAGTCAGTGGAACAGCTGAGCTCCAACATAAAGACATCTTCCTGAGCAGCTAAAAGCATTTAGCCCCAAAAGGCAAGTGCTTATAGCAGGAGATAGAAAAGTGAAAAGTAATAGTATACATGAGTGCCCACCCTAGCATACAATCTGCAGTTTAAAACCACATCTCATGATAGCTTGTCTTCTCTCTTTACAAACAAAAGTCCATGTGACATTCTGAGTGAGCTCTGTGAGGCAGAGCTCATTCTCTAAAGATGACAATATTTCTTGTTATTTTATTACTTTTTTATTATTATCATTGCACCTGGGAATTGACTCTAAGGCACAGAGTCAGAGATATGTTCTGGACAGACACATGTGGACCTTTAATATTAGTTACCAGCTGCAGAGGTAAGCAGCCATCACTATCATCAGGAGAAGCAGGCTCCTACCTCCTCCAAACTATCATCCTAATAGCACAGACTGAGCTGCAACCCAGCGCAGCACTTAAGCGGTCTCTTACCTGTAAGGATAATAGTGGGCAAACTGGTTTCAGAAGTGCCAACTTTCTCAATCTTAGTTATGTGTTCAAATCCCTCACTAAGACAAGCCTATATCCCATTGCAATGTAGAAATCCTTTCATTTAGGAAAATAACACTAAAAGTACAAAATTTTTTTTTTAAATAAAAAAGGCCTGAACTGTGTTCATACATGGCTCAACCAGAATTTTATTGAAATTGTAAAAACCTAAATCTTTCAACTGACTTCAGAGGATTTCAGTTACCCTCCGTATAAGTGAAGCAGGCAAACCAATGAGCAGGTGATCAATGACCAAAAGATCAAGCCTACATATCATACACCACCACTCACCCAGCAGGTCACAAGCAAATGTGTGACAGTATTATCAGCCTAATATTACAAACGGTGAAGCACAGGAAAGTATCTGACCCACAGCCATTCAGCCTGGATGACAGTGCAGAAAAGCAGTGTTCAGAGGTCCAGGGCAGAGCTGAGGACCATTTGCCTTATTGCATTTGACTTTGCAGTTGTGTGCAAAACACTTACCCTGCTGGACACTCAGGAGCCTTTATCTCTTCACAGTCATCATCCACCCAGTGGGTTTCTCCTACCAGAAAAGTCACAAAGAAGTTTCAACAAATAAAAATTTGTTGACAGAGCTACAAGTTTCACAGAGAATGTCAAAAAATATAGTCTAGCTCCAGTTAATGGACTGTCTTGTCATACTTCCCATGACTAATGAGTAGGTCTTTTCACAAAGCTGAACAAATAATCTGGTTATACTCTACTAAACAACTAGCACTGCTAGAGTAGTTGTTAAAACTGGAGGTAGAAGTGTCCTTTGACCACAGGAGACAGTGGTAGTGCTTTAAGCTCAATGGTCATCTATTTCAATTTTTCTTTTCAAACTGTCAAAACCAGGTAGTGCTGCTTCTAGCTGTGAATTCTTGCCAGCAGCTCTGATGTCTCCATGAGCTGATTCAGCTGGCTAAAGATACAAAACAAAATTCATTCCAGGGAAGAAAAACAACCTTAAATAGTTTCCAGCTGGTTTAGAGAGTTGATCAGCTTATGGATCAGGCGAGACTCAGACATAGCGAAAAAAAGCATTAATAGTCTTTCAGAGCTAGATTAGTTAAAATTACTTTATGTAATCAACTATTTTCTTAAGGTTTTCACTGCTGAATGCTGACTACAGAGTAGCTCATGACTTGCACTTTCACAGGTCAACAGAAAAACAAATTATTAGCTAATGAGGCTCCCTTCCTGAACCCAGCACTATTAAAGGAACTGCAGCTCAATTAAATCAACAAAACAAAAAGCAGCATAGAAAAGATCTGCAGGAAATGTGTTCTGCAGCATTCCAACTGAGCATGATAGGAGGTGGAGGGACAATTTCCAAGGGGAAAAAAACCTCAAACACACTATCTTTAGACAGGCAAAGGCACGAATAAAGAGGAAACACTGTTCTCACATAAGGCTTACTCCTGTCGAGAGTGCCAGGTTCATTGACATAATTTGTTATTAGCCAATTAACAAAGATTATGTACATTAAAGCTGGAGACATGCAAATTCCTCTGTCTTGACCCTTGTAAGAGGGAGCTCACAAAAAAGGCAGGAACTGAAAACTACACCAGTTTTTAAGTTATCTCAGCCTTGGGTTTCTTTGGGAAGTGGAAGAATGCAATCTATGGGGGCCTGTTGAAAGACACATATTCCATGTGTATTCCCAACAGCAAAACGCAAATAATGAAGAAGAGCCCATTTTCAGTGTATGGATCTGGACTATTATAATTTTCTGAATTTATGCAGTTGGCCAGAATGGTGTGGAAGAATAACATTTCAAACTGCAACCCTTCCACTAGTAAAGTTAATGAATGAAAACATTAAGAATCAGCTGGGATACAAAAGTTAGAACATGTAGAGCTCATTAACAAGGGTCAGAAGACCTGTTCCAAATATGTACCAGCAGGACATGCTCCAAAAGATCGGGTAGAGGATGAAAACTAAGTCTTCATAGCCCTTCCACCCACCTAACGGGTGCAGGCTGTACTGCAACCATGGCGTGTCTAGAAGGCAGCATGGTCATCTGAAGTTCAAGCCACTCATCTGCCAATTACAGCCCATGTATGCACACAACTCCTTTCCCACAAGAAGCAAAGCCTACAGGTGTTAGGCCAAGTAGTTTGAGCAGGAGCATTTGTTGGGGAGAGGTCTCTGAGACAGAGATAACATCTAGGAATGCTCCATTCCTTCTCAGACCATCAGATATCCCTGCTTCCTCTGCATGCCAACATATGCATCAGAACACTTCTGTATTTTGCTTTAAACTCTACTCCATCCACCTATGCCTCTTTTTCTATCAGTACCTCTACAGGTAAAGACAATGTCATTCTACCATTAACAAATTAGAAGTATTTACCTCTGCTAGTGACAAAAAAAAATTGCAAATGCAATTCCCCATTCTTTCCCCCTCCTCTGAAAAATCAGAACAAAAGAGGAGAGGTTTCCCCCTTAGAAGAAAACTCTTTACCCACAGGGATGCCTTCTATCAGTTTGAAAAGATAAGACGTAGAAAGCCCAAAGATGTACCTTTGCAAATGACTTGGTAATTAGTACAACAATCTCCTCTACTTAAGCAGTCTTCAGAGCAGTGACAAGCATTGTCGTCATTCCTGGTTTCTCCACAGCGATCTTTGGTACATTCCCAGCCCCGAGCTAAAATATTCACAGGGTAAGCAAGAATGAGAGATTATAATATAAACAAAAAGTACTCACTTAAGCCGTAATGACAACACTCCAGTCGTTAAAGCTGGATGTAAAGTTTATACCCACATTTTAGAGATTTCAAGACCTCTGAAATACGCAGGTCACCAGAAACAGAAAGGACTCATGTCCTGCCAAGAGCAGGACGGCTCCTCCACTCACACACAAGTGCTTCTGCTACCCTCAGATGTTGTACAGCAGGCTTTGTACAACCTGAATGCCAGAAAGTGTGGAAAGGAGAAGACAAGAAACGATCTTGACTGCTAAATGGTGGGACCTGAAGCACAAACTAAGACTTCTGGTGTTTCTTGGGTAATTCATTCTTTTAGATCAATCCAGGGAACTAAGAGAAAGCTGAAAAGAGACTATGCAGATGCAAACTGATGCTTTACTTCCCATCAGGTCCTCAACTGCAGGGTGAGATTCAGCAGCAACTGCAAAGTTAATAAGAACAAGAGTTGTTCCTCAAGGAAAACATAGCACGGTTGCTGTATGGTGCTCTCTCAAGGGCAGTACACTGCCACACTTTGGAACAGGAATGTAAGAACATGGTTTTCCATATCCTTGCCCAACCAACAACAAACTTTAAAAATTGTTTCAGACAGTGTGCATCCAGTAAAAAATACCACATCAACAATGTCTTTTCCCCTCTTCTCACCTTCATTTGGCACAGTTTTCCCATAAATAAGTAATATTCAGATTGTGCATGTGATAATTGACTTGACAAATGCCTGTGGGAGTATATGACAATTCACACAAAGCTCCCTGGGGCTATGCAGGTATCCATACACATATGCGGACTGCACTGGAGACAGGAGACTTAGGAACTGGAAGTCTGCCCTTTGGTAGCACATATATTGCGCTCAAAGTCTTCAAAAAGAGGCTCTCATTCTGCAGTTATTTATACCAGGGGCAAAACAACATCATCCTAAATCTCAGAAGTTTTTGACCTGGAACCAGAGTAGGTTTTTTGTATGGGATTAGCTCATCACTTTTTGGTACCAAGACACTAAATCGGTATCACTATAAACAGAACTGAGGAAGTCAGGACTGCCAAGCATGGCACATCCATAGGCAATGAGATTTTTAATCATTAGACTTCTCTCCTGGCTGCTTAGTAAGTATATTCTTTGATAAAGCAAGAAAATATTTAATGGCAAAAGTAGAAGGCACCTGTGTCAACTCTGACCACTGTACAAACACTCAAGGAGATGGGTACAACTAATAATTTAAATGCACTATGCTAAGAAGTAAAACATAACTCACGGCCCTCTTTGAAGATTTCCTTGCTTATGATTCATGAAAAAAAAAAACCAAACAGCAAATTAACCCAGTGTTGTATTTGCATCCCCCAGAGTCCATGAATTGAAGTCAAACAGTTTTACCAGTGTGTTATATGCATACTGGCATCTGGAAACCGGAACCAGTGGCAAGGCAAAAAGCCCAGCCGGCCATGTGCAGCTCTCAGAGAGGACCTGCACTGCTTCTTCAATACTCCCAGCTTGCAAGGTGTCTTCAAGAGTATCTGCCGTGCACAGACAAGCATGAATTGATCCAATACTGAAGTGTCACTTGGGAGAAACAAAGATGGCTGACATGGAATGACCAACCTCCAGGCCTATACCATGTCTCTTTTCATTGTAACTTGGAGGTCAAATTGGTGCCTCAACACTGATTATTACTTTTAATTGAGTATGATCATTTGCATATAGTATAAATAGTATCCTGCTTTTTCTGCCCTACAAACCGTGGCTGAAGCTCAGAAACAAGGAGCGATAGGTATGCATTCTTTCTACTCTTTGCAAGAAAATGTGGGGGACACATTTTGTGTTGAGCTGAGCCTGCCCAGCAAGGCAAGGCGAGGTGAGGAGGAGATGCAGGTTATGGCAGGTAGTGCTGGTTTATCAGGCAGGTCCCAACCACTGGCAGAAACCAGTTGTCAGCAGTGCCTGGCAGTGCAGGACAGGAGACCCATCGTACCTGTCTTTAAGCACAGCTCATCAAAGTCGAAGCAGCAGCTGTTGTAACTCTTGCACAGGTTGTCACAGCGGCAGCCAGGAGGCTCTGCCTCTTGAAGTTCAAAGCATCTGTTTTTGCAGGAGCCAGAGGTACTGATCCAGGGAGAATCTGACAGGACTGTGTAGAACAAGAAACAGGGCAACATTTGTGAGGCTGGCAGCAGTGCCAAGGGCTGCTCTGTCCCACATCTCTTGGATGAGCAAAACCTCGGCTGCTTGCTCTGGGGAAGGGAGCAGGGAGTGGGGAAGAGTTGCTTGAAGAAATTAAAAAAAAAAAAAAAGGAACAAATTCCAAAACGGTTGCTCTTTTTGAGGAGGAGGGGGGGAAAAAAGCAAAAAAAAAAAAAGGAGGAAGCAGCATGCTGTGATAATGTCCTGCAAAGAAACAGCCTTGACTTTACCTCTGTAACAATCAAGAGATCATTAGCAGAAACATATTGAAGTCTCCAAGGCCCCATTCCAGGAGCTGCAGCTATTCCTCAGGAGGAGGCCTTTGTTTTCAGAAGCCAAGTGACATTTTCATGGCTGGCTGGGCAGTTTGCATAGGAAAGGACTGCAATTAATCTACATGCAGTCAGCAGGACTTGGTTTCCTATACTGGAAGGCGCCAAATCAATGTCAGGCATGAAAGAAAATTCTAAGATGCTCGAAATTAATGGCAAGGCATTTTGGTGGGCTTCTTCAGAGCATTAAATAATTAAAACTTAATAAAACACAAAAGTATGTAAGAAATCGATATATTTGATGTGTATAACTAAAAGCAGGACTGCCAGTCTGAAAACCATGAATAATGTATTAGACTTCAATAATCTATTTATTAGTGAGGGTCTTTACTGTCAAAGCCAATAGGTACTTCTCTGCTCTATTCTGAAAACTTTATACACTTCATACAATTCTCCTGTAACAAAATTCTACATAGCAGCTTATATGAAGCAGGAAAATCGTGTACTACTATCCAGAGTTAATTGTAATTCTTTAAAAACAGAGGTGTTCCAAGGAAAATTTCACAATGCCTTTTGTTCCTTGAGAGACCTATTAAAACTGAGTCTGAAAGTTTAGTTTCCACATAAACTGCGAGGAAACCTCTGCCCAAACAAGATGGCATTACCCTAATACTGTGAAAACCAGTGGAAAAGAAGATGAAGGGAGAGTCTGGAGGTGACACTGTAGTAGCTGATGTCCCACCAGCTCCCATGCCCAGCACCACTGCTCAGCCACTTCCCTTGGAGTGGCACTGGCTTGGGTTACGCACCAGCATCAACCACTTCAGGGAGCAAACATGACAACAAATCAACCCTACAGCAAGATAATGGGTAAGAAAACCAGACCTATCATGATTGTAGTCAACGGACCATGGCAGCAGCAAGGCACATTCATAAGGCTACTGGAAAAGGTAGTAGTAGACAACTGTGCCACTGCTGCTGTGCTTTTTTCAATCAGGTCAGTAATGCCCAGAGCAAGTAACATCACACACACAGTGAAGTTTCGTTGTATAGGTACATACCCTGTAAGCATGTTCTCAATGAGCCATCAATATTTGGGCTATCTGGAGTTCCAAGAAACTAAAGGTCATGTATATATACGGGCAACAGACAGATCAGTATTTTTTTTGCTCACATAAATAGGCCACAAAGCTATGCTTGAAATTAATCACGTGAGAAATGTTTCAAAGCATGCTAACACTCAGATTTTCAGTGATATGAGGTCTTGTTCCTTATTCTTAGTGACAGCTGCTTCCTTCCAAATACTTCTGAAAATCTGTTACTAAATGATATATCCATGTTATTTAACCTCTTCTACTACTTTCCTTTTGGGAAACTATGTAATCACATATCCGGTAAGCTGGAAATCAAATGGATTATGCATTCACCTTAAAGGTATTACATACTAGTATAAATTACATATCCCTTCCCTCTTCATTTCCAAGGGATGAGGGAGAGATCATTTCAGAAGGTCAAAAAACACACTTAGCATGTGTTTAGGAAAGAGATGGGGTAAAACTGACTGCAGATTACATAAGGGATAGAGTCAACTGCAGCTCAAAGAATGCCTGTTGTAAATAACAGCTCATTTATCAGAGACTCACTGGGACAAATTGCCAACAGAGGCTGTAAAATCTCTGATCTTGGAGATTTTGAAGAACAGGTTAGACCAAGATCTGTCAGGAGCCCTTCAGTAATAACCGACCATGTTTTGGGATACAGAGAAGGTCTCCATAGCTGTTCAAGTTCCCCTTTCACTCCTTCCTCTATAACTGCAAATAAGGTTTTCATTCCACGTTAAGAAAGGTTTCACCCATCTACCCAGTCTGTTATTTTTTCACATCTGTTGGCAACCACTTTATTACTGATGTGAGAAATTATCCCAAATTACTTAGCAAATTCAAGCCACGCTTTCTGAGTCAATGTAGGACACTTTGCTTATAGGAACACAAAAGAGGACTTGTTTTAATTCCTCTGATCTCTGAATACATCAAGACCTTTCCTTTGTTTATCCTGCTTGACCTTGCCTTCGCAGCCAGACCATGATTTTCAGGTCGTGCACAATGCCATGGCATGGGTACTGGTGCATACAGAATAGCTTGAAAATACATCATCAGGCACTCCATCCCTGGTGAGCACTTTGCAATTAACAGAAGCCTTCTATATAGAACAAACTTACACAATTTCAAAATCCTTTTCAAATGTAATGCATTCCCCCACAACTCCTACAATCAGATCATCCAGCAAGCAAAGGGACCTCAACATGAAGGTCCTCCCCTCCTTATTTAATATATAAAGGTCTTCACATATTTTTCTATGCATTCTTTTTTAGGCCAATTGAGCTCAAACCAACCGTCTAAGGATTGTCCCTAACGTCATAGGTTAGACAGAGAAGTTACTTAGGGCAATAGTATCTTCCTGATTCAGTCCATGGAGATCATTACATTTCCATGGAAAATGTGTTATGTTATATTTACTTTGGAAAATGCTATATTAAATTGTTTATTCTGATTCTATCTGATTACAATATTAAAAAAAATTGAAGCCCATTTAATTCCAGTAGAATTTCAATCATAGGACTACACAATACAGACAAGGTCACGCAGTCATTACAGGAAGGAGACTACCTGTAAGAATTCACCATTTTTGATCCTACAGGGCCTGTGCAGATCAAATACCTATACAAAGTATCTGGAACTGCAGTTTTGTTAGACAGTATTCATATGATGAACATGCATTTCATTTTTGCAGAATGCTGTAGCAATGAGTAAAATTTCAATGAAAAGCTCCAACTACTCCAACACAAGAAAGGTATGACTCCATTTTTGATGACATGCTTAAAAATTCAGTAAGAAGAGACAGAAAGAACTGCAGTGTTTCTCCTTCCAAAATTTAAGCTATCATCCTACGATGACCAAGGAACCTGCTTCAAGAGACTACTATGGCCATTTACCCTCAAAGTGCTTACAAAGATGTCTAGAAAGCTCATAAAGTAAATAACTTACAAAGGCAAAGTTGTGAAAAACTTGGTTCTCTCATGCCTTTCAAAAACTTTAAGTAAAAATTATGTGGGTACAAATATTAAACATCTCAAATGTATAAAGGCATACATACCCGTACAACACTAAAAAAAGAAGGGGAGCTTTAGGTGTCATGGTACTTCTTTGACATGCATTTATAAGGCACTAGAAAAAAAGGATGGTTTTGACTTGTAGAGGAGTTCTATGCTAGATGAAAACTGAAAATTGCTTACAACCACAGCACACCTCTAGAGAAAGAACAACTTTATCTATACAGTAATGGTTGGTAAAGGAAGTGTTTTGTCAATCCAAAACAATTAACTCTAAACACTTGGAAATAAATAAGCCAAGGCAGAGTGAAGCTGAAAAATAACTATATTGATTTTTTATTCTGGATGTTTCACTGCACTGGACTTCTCATGTAGTATAGCTGGAAGTCATGCAATTAGGAGAGCCTAAAAAGGTTCTTTGAACACAGTGCTTTCGGTTTGTTAATAAAAGCACCTCTCCAGTGTAACTTTTTACTTTCTCCTTCAGACAGATATGACTATAACACTTTATTCTTTGCTATCATGTCCTTGGTTTTTTACTGCAATAAGAGTAACCAAGCTGTATAAACACAGAAGGGACAAAATCCTTTGTGACTTTTCTGTGTCTCATTGTTGCACCCTTGACTGGACTACTTCAGTGCCAGGTGCTGGTCCAATCCCACCTGTGAGCAAATTCTCAACAGACTACCAAAAGTATCTGATCTCCTGCCCTCTAGTAAGGGAGCCTATATTTCTACCTATTTTTCTGTAATTCTGAGCTAAACCTCCTGGCTATTGTAAGCAGCATGCAGCTACTGATCTGAGTCTTGGCAGTGCTGGAAACAGTAGTGGTTGGCTCAGCAGGGTTGGCACTGATGAGCTGCAGTGGGTCCCCAAGATCACATTTTTGGGACTTCAGTAGAACCTGCCCTATAAAGCCTAGGCAGTTACGAGTGAAAGCAAAGCGACTGGCAGTCATGACACACTATGCAACTGCTCTACAGTTAAGGCATGAGAAGACAGAAATAAATTAGGTTTCCAAGCAATTTTTTTACAGTTACATGAAGTTCAAAAGCAACAGTCACTATTCTTTTTAGTTACTTAAAATGCCTCTGCTCAGTGATCAGCAGCCCTGATTTTGCTTGTGATTAGACACTAATTCCAGGGGGGGGGGGAGTAGGGAAGAGGGACACGTAATTACCAGGAACACAAGAAACTCAGGTCACAGTGAACAACTTTATAATTTAAATCCACAAGCTATCATTATAGACAGGCTATGCAAATGAAACCCATTCACTTCCTTTCTCCTGCCAAAAGGAAGGAACAGCGACACAAGTCAAGCCTTCTTTTTTTCTTTTGAAGAAAAAAATAAATACTAGTTTTCCATTTTACATATTTTTCCACTTGGATTATGCCTAAGCTCACAAAACCTTATACTGCCCCAGAACACAAAAAAACAGTGCCTTCTGTGGCATGTTCTTGCCTTCCTCCAAAGAGAAAGTAAAAGGCAAAAGAAAACTAGAGGACTCAAGTGACAGCACATATGGGCAAACACCTGCTCTACTTTCCGCAGCCCTCTACTCCGTCAGATGTCTGCCGTCTACTGTTCACAGACCAGCATGACTTCAAGAGCCGCGGAAATCCCAAAAGCTTTTCTCACCAGTGCCTCCTGAAAGCATTAATCAAGTTTCCAGAAACCACTTCAATAGCTACCAAAATAAAACCGGTACCCTGAAACCCATCGGGGAGTCTCTCTTAGCTCTGGAAGGAAACTGGAGGAGCACAAAACATAGCAAATTGTACGTGGGAACTCAGGAGACAGGTCTCTGTGAGACTGACAGTACTAAAATAAGCTGGATTCTCCATAGTCACATGCACACAGAGCAAAAGTTTAAGTAAATAGAAGATCTATAGGTGAGTCCCAAAGGTCAACCGACTCAGGCTTGGCAAGTTATTTATTCTTCTCTATATCCTAGAAGGAAAAGGAACATGCAAACTACTGTTTCAGAGTAGGAGTGGTTCCTAACCACAGCACATAACATAAGGGTATTGCAAAGCACAATTTATATCTGTTACTGTACCTGAGACTGGGCCCTCATCCCATTCTTCAGATCTCCTAAATCGATTTGCTGTAAATCCCATGCAGACATTTACTCCAAAGGCAAAAGCAAATAGAGATATAACCTGCAAAAGTAAAAGAGCAAAGTGAGCAAACCGTGCAAAATGCAGGACTTTGGAGCTGGGAGCATTATGGCTAAAGGGGCAGAGAGAATCCTCTGTACATTCGAGCTCCCCAGCGCTGCAGTTCCCATCACTGGAGCAGCAGCTGACAGCGTCACTGTTGGAGAGTAACACAAACCAGAAAGGGTTTATGAATAAAACATCTCTTTCTGAAGCTGAAACGCTCCTTTTTGTAGGAACTTATTCAGGAGAGACGGGCTGCTCCTCCTCTAAAAGCAAACACGCTCCTCTCCTCCCCTACCTGGTGCGAGTGGACGCAGCCCTTGTGAGCCATAACCAGAGTTCTTGAAAAGCCTGCGCAGCACCGTCGCCTTTTCTTTATAGTGAGCTCTGTTTGCTCTGGGAGTTCGGGCTATTAGCTACAAGTAATCCCACCTGGTGAAATTGACAGGCTCGTGTGATTTGTCCAGGGGGTGATTTCATCATGTTTCACTCACAAATCACAGCTCCGAGTGCAAGAAGCTCCAGGCATCATCCCTGGCTGCGCCCTCCCCCCAAACACACACACGCTCGCTTTTATGTGGTTTCCTCTGGCAGAGCAGTGCTTTCTGATGTTGCTGCGGCCAAGAGCTGCTCCTGCTCTGCTCATTCCCCTCACAAAAGTAACATGGTTAAAAGAGAAACCAAATGCGTCTCCATCTGGCTCAGAGAATAAGGAGGGGGAGATCTCACTCGAGGCTGCAAAAGGAAAATACCCGCGTGGCAGCCTTCCTGTCTCGTTCTCCCAGTTTGCTCCTAAAGTTTCTGACTGGGTCGTGGAGCAGAGCCCTCCCAGGACCTGAGGACACCTTCAGAACGCGGAGTTGTTTTTCCACGCCGTTATCGGGGCAGGGCTCGGATCGATGGAAACGCGAGCAGTTCCCTTCCAGAAAGGAAGGGAAGTGACACGTTCCCTCTGCCCCACATTTTCCCATTTTCATCAACAACAACAGAAAGCTCAGCTGTTTAGATAAGCACTTCTATTTACAAAGCAAATGATAACACTGACCAGAATTACGGTTCCAATCAGTGGCTGAAATATTGCTTGTCAAGGAAGATTATTTACCAGTATAGTTTGCCACTTTTTTTTCTGATAAAAGCTTCTTTCATTGAAATGTTTACTAATAATTACATTTAAAGGGAGAGTCAAGGTTCATAAACCTTCAGGTGGAATGAGCTTCTCTTGGGACCGGTCCCATATCCTATACTGGAATTAGGAAACAGTACAGTTTACTTTAAACTATCTTGCAATACTAAACATGTACAATTTTGAGCTTTGTTTAGTAGTACCTTTTACCTGCTGCAATATCTGTCCTTCCCCACCCTGTGGTTTTACAGGGCAACAGCTAAAAAGCCCTCATCTTTGCTAACCATGTCTAATCTGCTCTCACCCTTTGCCAGGAGCTGATCCTTTTTTTATGCAGTTTCTTAACTAGAAGTGGTTTTGTTGTGCATCTGTATCTTTACACTGCAAGCCTCAAGGAAATGCAATTAGCCTGAGAAAACATACATCATAGGTACACCAGAACATCTCTCCCTTGAACAGACCAGGGCTATGAAGTTAAGACTCATCTTCTAATGTTTACTTCATCACTAGCTAAGTTGAAAATTAAATAGATTTAGATAGGCAATATTTTTCTAGGAAAAAAACCAAAACCAAACCAACAACTCTGTGCAGAGGTCTAGAGAAAAGGAATTACCGAAGTTTTTACCAGCTGTTCTTATAAAATTCTTCACCCTTAGTATCTGGTATATCCTATGATTAAACAGCTTCACCGCTGAGCGCTAGGTAAGTACGGCAGTGTGTGATAGCAGCAGAAGGGAGACCAAAGGTGTCACAAATAAAATCATTTAACAGTGTTGCCTATTTATCTCAGCTAAAGAACTTCATGATTTGATGGGCAACACCTGGGAATCATCAGCCCCAGGCCCTCCTCCAGCCTGGGATCCTCAGTTCACCGAGTGTCCAAGGCTAAAGACAACTGAATTTTCAAATCTGGAGGCCAATTTTGAGTGTCCAAGCCCATACATCCAGCCTCATATGCTCTTCCTGCATATATTTCCAACACACAGGTGCTCAATTATTTTGAAAGAAAATTCCAACATGAGTTAAAAGTGGCCACCCAGAAAAACAAAGCAAAAGAAAAAACCTGGAAAATATAATGATGTAGATGACTTCTGTTGGTTTGAAAATCCACGTTTCATGCTTCCATTCATGTAACCTCTCTGGAGCTTGTAAACTGCACAATTCCACATAAATTAAGGAGTTCATTTTGTGTTTCCTGGTCCATACTAGAAGGATATTGTATTAATTAACCTCCTTTGTAATATCCTTTAGAACTATAGCTGATGATGACTCTGAAACTGCTAATCTTTTTCATATGTGTTATGTAGGACACATTTTCCAGTAGCTCTGAACTGACCACATACTCAGATGCACATTCATCTTTTTTTGTGACAAGGACTCAGCCTGAAGGCACCCCAGAGACGCACAAGGAACTTATTAGCATAAACAAGGTCTAATGATTTTGTTCAGGCAAAATTTCACTGCTTGCTCACTGGTAATTAACTTCTTTAGCAATCAATTGCCATTTTACTCGTCAGAATAGGAAAGACTAAAGCTGAAATAATGTATTCCTGACCCAAGAATGTAGTGGTTCAGTGCAAGTTTTAGGGCTTAAATGAAACACATCAAAAAGGAATTTTAATAAGATCAACAGAATATGAATGTTTATCAATTATTGTGCATAGGAATTGGCCTTTGGCTTTTGTGGCTTAAGTGATCATACTGATTATTTAACTCAGGATGCAGAATTTCCAACCATCCACTAGGTGACACTTTAAATGAGAAGTTCATACTGTAACATTTCACAGTTGCAAGCATTCCTGTTCTGCTATTTCATGGAGTTAATATAAAAAAAGCAATAATTACAGTCTTATATAAAAATGTAAAACTGATTTTTCTTGAGCAGTTTTCTTACTGAGAAAATGCAGAGAAATCACTTATATTGACTGTGTCAGAGGTTAGGGATGGAGTGGACTCTCAGCCTTTTTAGCTGCTGATCTCCACTTTACATTGCTGGATGTAGCCAATTGGGCGAGGAGGGGCCAGGGTCAAAGCTTCCAGTATGCTTGACAGTAGCATGAAAGGCAGAAAGGTGAAGGACTTCTCCAAAGTGTCCCACAGCTCTCACCTCTCCTCAAACACAGCTTACACATCTATGTGTACGTGGAATATATAGTTGTGACTAGGAAAAACAGTTAGTGGGGTACGTAAAATAGCAATTTCAAAGAATAAGACCTTTTGATAAACTATAGAAATTCAAGTAATGTCCGCATCGAGTCTCCTCAGATACAAGCACTGTGAAACCAAATAAGCTTCCAGCAGCTGAAGAGACCATGGGAGGAAGTGAAAACTGAACCTCACTGAAAACATCCTGAGGTTTTTTAGCAAAATCAATGAGGCACGACATAATAAGAAGAGCTGATTCCTGTGTATAAAGGACTTTAAACTGTATTTTTATAGTACTTTTTAAATCAAAACCAAATATCTTTAGCACTCAGCCAGAGCAGTGTCTGATAAAGAAGATGGAGAAGGAAAGGAAGGTGAGACTGTGAGGGCAAGGATAGCAAAAGGACAGCAAAAGAACAGCGAAGCCAGCTAGGGTCAGCAGTCTGATGACCAAGAGAGTGTTGAGAAGAGTAAGAATCAGTGCAGGAGGGCAATGAGCAGTCCCTCAGCAGAGATCAGCCTGGGATCCAGGCTATAGCGACACGCAGGAGCCTCAAAATGTGATTGCCAGCCTGAGTATGCATTAGAAAAATACACAAGAGCTACTGAAAGATAAGGGACCTATACCTGCTCAGCTGTTAAGAGCATCACTGAAGGCAGTCATGCAAATGCAGTCACTGAGAGGTCCTCTTTACCTGACAGAAGCAAAACACTCCAGCAAGTGATAGATTTAAAATGGCTGGCAAGCTGGCTTAGAAACAAAAAATTACAATCTGATCATAAAGGGTAGGAGAGGACGCCAGTACTTGCATGGGTGCATTAAGGGTACAGGCAGGTTGTCAAGGAAAATAAGCTGTTAGCATGGACAAGGGTTAGTCCTTTCCTTGGGTTTTAGGATGTGTTGTGAAAGTTGAAGCAGCTTCTGCAAGTATATTTTTTTCTTACTCACATAAAAGCTGCATTTTGCCAAGGAGGCAATTTCCCTGTCCGAGGGCACAGGACCAGCTGTAGAGGAGCTGTGCCACTGTGCCCACCACCACTCCATGAGACTGGGAATACCCACAAATCAGACTGTGCTCATGAACGTACATCCTGCTCACTAGAGTGCCTCAAAACACCACCCAACAGCACCTTGAGGCTTGAGGAAGAGTAACCAATTATTTGTCTATTCATCACCACCTTGAGGGGAATGCATGCAAACCACAGTGCTGCACTGGAGGAGTGTGCTGAGGATGACTTCCTTGGCCATAAAGATCCATAAAAGAGTACCAGACTCTCAGGGACAATCCTAGACAAACTAAAGTCTTCAAAATTACATTTTGCTGCAGCCTAATCCCTGAGGCACCAAGTGCCTTGGGCACCTACAGGATCATCAACATTTCTGAGCACCCCACATAACACCTGCAGGTTCACAGGGCTGGGAGGTGAGCATCTAGATCTGGCCTAAACTTCACCGAGGACAACCAGCAAAGCACGTCGCATCCCTCCTCACTTCAACTTGCTGTAAGTGCCCTCCCAGGACAGCCCCCAAACTACATCCTGCACAGAACACAGGTGTATCTGATGCATGCTCGTCTGAAACTAAGCCTACACGCTCTGCTTACCAAAAGAGAGAAGAGGAACCACCGGCCAAGGGAGGACCTGAGTTCCAGTCTCTGCTCTATCCATGTAAACAAGGGTGGGCAGCCTGGTGAAAACAAGTGCAAAATGCAGTACAGGAAAAAATTCTTCCATACCACACATCAGATACGGCAGCTTTTGTGACTAAATGAAAGCTGTGGATTTGGTGAGAGCACTGCAGCTCCTGAAGCTGCTTCTGATGCCTGTGGAGGGGCCTTAGCTCCAGTGCATCCTACACACACAATCACCATTTGTGTCCACACTCGAGCAAGGCAAGATTTATAAGCAAGGTCACCTCTTTTGTCAGAGCAGCTAGTTTTCAGTGGCCTGAAGAAAGCCTTGTGTGCCTGAATGCCTGTTTCTGTCCTCCTAGCAGCACTACAACCAACAGACCAACTGCTCCAACACAGGCTATTACATGCCTCCCTGTGAGCCGCGCATATGGCAGCAGCAGCATTAACACTAGTCCTACATATATACCTTTGTCATTTGCAAAGAAACTAACCTTTTCCCAATTCAGTTTCTGGACAATGTTGTTATTATGAAGCAGCGTAAGTACTTCACTGAGATGCACTGTATTCAGAACTATAATTCTGAAGATAATCATATATAACATACCTAGCACACTGCAGAATAAAAACTGTTTTGTGATGATCACTTCTTCATGAAGGGGATGAATGAGTGAAAAACAGCCGAAGAGCCCATAGATGTTTGTAATGCAGCCCATGCAAAGTTAAGCATATCTTCAGTTTCTCATCCTTGCTTTCCTCTGTTTGACATGATGATGAGTATCACAGGGGCCCATCAACAGCTTTTCATCCATCTTTTTAAAAGAGCTGTAGACTTCAGTGGTGTGAAAATCACCCCTGACAGTAGTCTGGATGACTAAAGGGCGTTGTATCGTACCTTCTACATGCCACACACAGTCACAATTTGTTTGAATTTCATAAGTGATACGATCTCTTTTGTCTCACAAACTCCATAGCCCTTTAGAAATGAGTTAAAACTAAAAGAGGAAAAACAAAACAGAACAGAGAAGCAATAAAGCAGGTTTTCTAGACTTCAAATCATGACCCTAGTTTCTTTGTGTAACTTGTTTGTACATCCTTTACCATGTTCAAACCTGTCTCAGTAAAATATTAACTTTGAATTTCCTGGGTATATAAAACTTCTTGTGGGGACTTTTACAATAATCCTGTAACATATCTCTCCTACTTAATCATTTTTACCCTCATCCCAAACTCTGTTTTGGCACACTTTTCAAGCTCAAGGCTTGGATATGATTAAAAGATTTCCAAGTGGTAATCTCTTCCCTACCAGTAAAATGTGGATATAATTAATACTGGTTTATTTACTTTGAGATTGTTTTCTTTGTCAAACAAGAGTTTCTGATTGTTTGTTTTAAGTCTTCTTTTAAAAAAAAAAAGTTTTTGGATCAAAAGAAGTATTTTAATTAATAAAAACACTGGTATTTTTCTAAATAGCAAAAACCTGTTTGATTTCAGTTTAAAGAGATATGTCACTAGGAATATTGTTCTCAGCTTGCCTGCAGTTGAGGCTTTGGACGTCCATGTTCTGCAGCACTGATACTTCTGGGGAAAGAGCTAAGTGTAGTAGACTGGAAAACAAGGATTTCCACAAAACAAACAGGGACATGCTCTCATATGGGCACAATTTCCTCCTGTTTCTATGCGCAAGGAGTCATCTCAGGACTAAGAACTGCCTGCTCTTTTGGTTACCTATATGTAACTTTACAAGCTTTTGGGGCATGGTGAAAAAGTGAATGGCCATAGAGCAGGCTGTGGGAATGTTGTATTTAAGAAAAAAAAAAGGCTATGGGCCTTCTGAGGCTTGAACCTGCTTTACATGAACACAAGTCCAACTCAAGTTCAGAAAATGAGGACACAAATAGCATTGTCACAGACAATCTGCAGCCACTTTTTGGGAATACTAATTTATGTCACATTTGAAAGACATATCTTTATAACTTACACAAGCTTAAGCTATCCCCATCTGTTGAGAGGTATAATATTTAATTAACTTGGAAATAACTAGATTTTCTGCCCTTTTCCTTCAGGACAGAAATAAAACCAGCAGGTAGAGTCCAGATACCAAGTATCTACTAGCAGCCCTGGAAGACTGGATAGTCCTTGCTGTCACTTCCTTCCCTCTCGCTCCGAACAACATTTCCCAGGGCCACACTGTGACCCAAAACAGGTTAAAAATGCCCTTCCTTCCACAGGTTTTGCAGTTTGAGGAGTTCCCTGCTCTGGTCCTCAGCCCTAAAAGCAGTGTGTCTGTGAGATGCCGTGAGCTGCAAGCTGCTTCTGAACCCCGAGCTGTGTGCTGTAAATAAGTGGCATCCCGTGGCCAGGGAATCTGAGGGCAGAGCACAGCCAGGCTCTTCTCTTCCCCTCAACTTGTTGCTGCTCCCAGAGGAGCAGTGACATTGCAGCATATGGTCTGTTCTCCACATTTCTTAACAGGCATCGTCTGCTGCCTGTTCTAATGGCAAAACATAAAAGCGTAAAACAATTGCATGTTACTTTTTAGGTCATTTTGGACAGATGGGCTACTTTCCAAGCATCACAAATTTTCCTAAAGTTGAACCATGTCAGCTCTGCTGTAGTCAAATGCCAACTTTTTTTTTTCCTGATTACAGCCAAGAGCAAAGATGACAAATGTAATTTCAAAGGGAAAAACATCCTGTTGGAACAGTACTCCTTGTTTTCTCAGGGTGAAAAAAAGTATTAGCGACATTTCAACAACAAAATAATGTGATCCATTGCTAGATTATTTCTTTAAACCCATATCTTAATGTGTAACTGAATAGATTTTGAGCTCTGTAGGAAAGAAATGTATTAAAAAAAAATGAAGGAAAGTGGTGTAAGAAATCAAAAATATAGCATGATATGGTTTGGTTCGGGTCGGAAGGAACCTTGAAGATCATCCAGTTCCAGCCCCTCTACCATGGGCAAGCACATCTTCCACTACACCAGGTTGCTCTAAGCCCTGTCCCACCTGACTATGACACTTCTAGGGGTAAGGCATTCACAGTTTCTCTGGGCAACCGATTCCAGTGCCTCACCATCCTCAGAGTGTAGAATTTCTTCCTTATATCTAAGCTAAATCTACCTTCTTTCAGCTTACAGCCATTCCCTCTTATCCTATTGCTACGTGCCCTTGTAAAAAGTCCCTACCCAGCTTTCCTGTAGGCCCCCTTTAGGTACTGGAATGCTGCAATAAGATCTCCCCAGAGCCCTCTCTGGGCTGAACAAGCACAGCTCTCTCAACCTTTCCTCCTCGTATGTGAGATGTTCCAGCCCTCTGATCATCTTTGTGTCCCTCCTTTGGATTTGCTCCAACAAATCTATGTCTTTCCTGTGCTGAGGATGCCAGAAATGAACACAGTACTCCAGGTGAGGTCTCAGCAGAGCAAAGTAGAGGAGGAGAATCACCTTCCTTAACTACTGGCCACACTTCTTTTGATGCAGCCCAGGATGAGGTTGGCTTTCTGGGCCACAAGCGCACATTGCTGGCTCATGTTGAGCTTCTCATCAGTGGACACCCAAATTGCTTCTCCTCAGGGCGCCTCTCAATCCATTCTCCACCCAGCCTGTATTTGTGCTTGGGATTGCTCCAACCCATACGCAGGACCTTGCACAATGCAACTCTGTGCTTGCATGTATTTGCATAAAGATTATCAGAAGGTTTTTTGATGTAAATATTTTTTTCAGCATAAAACTTAGGAAAGGAATAAAGAATTTTTTTAATGGATTAAACAAGTAGACTGTAGGGAAATATTAATAGATTTCTTCAATATTTAAAAGCAAACATTCTTACTGAGTTAAATTTTGTTTCCCTAACTCATCATTTTTTCATCTAGCAATATAGAATTTTCAGAAATAATCAGCTCCTTGGTTTAATGATTGCTGACTGTGGTGAAACAAAAGCAGCTCTGCTTTACTCAGCTTTCACAGAATGCTCCCCACCCCACTAAATCTCTTTTTCACAACAGACAAGACTAAAGTCAGCTTGAAATTCTATTTGTTGAAGTTTCTCAGAACAGAGACAGATGTTCCTGGGTATCCACAGAAAGCATGCAAAACAGCTGAGGCTATTTAATTTAGCGTTCTTTCACTGTCTGTGCTGACTCTTCTCTAAGATGCTCCAGCCAGACACCTTTGAAAGAAACATCAAATCCAACGCAACATAAAATGGACTTGATTAAATCACCACTCTGGTGAAGAGAGTGGACACACCTCCTTTTCCAGCAATAGCTTTGTCAGCTGAAGGAAAGGTGCCTGCAGTGCCTTCTGTCCCCACTCAGGTCTGTGAATTCAGCATTTCTTCCTTTCTAGTGAGGAAAGGAAGCCCAGCCTGTCTGCCTGTGTTTCTCCTCTGCACTGCACTTCATCAGCCACAGGAGTTTCACTGCTTGGATGACCTTCCTCCAGCCTGGTGCTGAGGAGCACCATGATTAAATCACCTTTGAAAAAACAAGAAAATAAAACAACACACTTTGGGTAAAGAAGCCAGGACCAATGATGGAAACAGGCAAGGAGTAAAAATATTTTCAGGAGACAGCTAAAATCAGCAGAGAAGGAACACCCGTACCCCTGGGGTGAACTTGGGTTTGCTTTGCACTGAGACAGAGCAGGAGCATATACAAGTTTTTCCTGTGGCAGCTTAAGCCATGACAGCTATTTTGAAAGTCAATATTGGACTATAACCTCATGTTCATACACAGACACCAGCATAAGCCTGCTGAAACAACTGCTTGATTCTGCAGGTAATTTAGCATGGGTTTGGAAAGTATTGAATTAAAAAAAATGACACTAGGAAAGCTTCTGCTTTTGTTGCTTTCTAATCTGATGCGTTATAAATAAAAGAAATGAGCCAACCCCAAGGCCCCATTGTATAAGAGCAGGTGGAAGCGCAGTCAGACTGCAGGACAGAGGGTACAGGGCAGAGGTGTGGGAGGCTTTTGGAGAGGCAGCAGCTTCATCAAATAGATCAGGCTTGACTCTGCCAGCAGCAACTGCCAGGACAGCACTGTAGATGAAGGGCACCCAATGTCCCATGCCTATCTAAGCCATCTCCTATCATCTGTGGGGAAATACTAGGCTGGCTGGGCAGAGCAATGGCAGGGCAGAAGAACACATCTTAGTTTTGGGAATTAAAAAAAACCCCAAAACATAGAGACAAAATAGACTGAGGGAACAGAGCTTTGGAGACGCCAAAAGGGAACCTTCCCTTCTTGTTCTCTCTGTGGTGGGGTTTGTAAGGAGAAAAACATCCTTGTGGTCTGTGGTGTATTGTAATTGGGATTCTGTGATTCTGTTAATGCTGTGTTCCAGTTGTACTGCAGAAGTACATATACATTAAGGGAAATTAAAAAATAGAGCCTATTTAGATACATTGAATTTGTCTGGTCAAGCACACATGCCCTAAGTAATTAAACCTTTTGAACTTGTCAGCCAGCTGAGATTGTGACCACTCAGTTTGTTTCATTTAAGAGAGGACTTAGACCATGGCATCTAGTGATTCTTTAGTACAATCCTGTCGTTTACAAAGAATGTACAAAAAATGCTGTTTCCCTGAGCAGGGAAAGGAATCCTATTGTTTTGGCTATCCAGGAGGCAGGAGCTTCTTACATTTGTACTGAATGAAGGGTCATCAGCTCCAAGGGTATTTCACACAATTTTATAGCAGTGACCCCTTCCCTCTGTCCCACCCTGAAGAGGTGACCTTGTTCTGGGTTTGCATGTTGTCTTCACTGCCACCTTAGCTGTGCAGCCTCAGCATGGAAAGAAAGGAAAGCAAGTATTTACAGATGATAGCAACTTAATTATTTACAAAGTGTTGTTTCATCAGGACATTTCTCCTCACCCTCTTATAGTGCTGTATTTTCATCCACTGGATGTTTTTGATGAGTGCAAAGAGTCTCTGAGGAATGACTCTCCTGCCCTGAGCCACACACTTAGGCTGTACAGAGTAGCCATTGTCCCCATCTTCCAGATCCCACCATGATCACCTGCTGCAGGTATCAGACCCCAGCTACAAGCTCGTACTCTTCCTTCCCCAAAGATGGCTGAAACAAGCCACATTTTCTGTTTATGCAAACTATGAAATCTTTCAAAGTATTGCACATGACATTCTTCACTGATGCTGATATAAATGAGGGCCAGGCTGCCTTGACCTTTTCCCACCATCTCACTCATGTCCAAGGCCATGCTGACATTCCAAGCTGTGGACTGGAGCAACTGAATGGGCAGCAATTTGTTACCATCTCTGCAACTGCTATCAGAGTTTCTCTGTCCCAGCTTTGGTTGCCCTGATGCTGATTTTAGTGCAGGGCTGATTCCCCAGTCCTTCTGCTGCTACCAAAACACCAGTTCCTCACCACTGTCCTCTCCCAACTCCAGTAACCCACACCAGCCCTTGGCTCATTCTCTGATATCCTGCCATAACCAGGAAACATTTTCAAGCTGTCACATTCATCAACAGCTAATACACCTGAAAAAGTTTTTCTGCAAGTGGAAATACACAGCAGTAAGTAAGCAATTATTCTGTAGATAGTGATTTCTACCTTGAAATTCATTCTTTTCTCTTTGCCCTTTTTACTGCTATTTGTCAAACATACTCGTGCTTCCTGCTGCACCAAAATCTCCTCCTGCCCCAGGGACTCGTGCTTAAAAGGGGCAGTTTGAAGCAATTCTGCCGAGCTGAGCTGCTGGAGTAAAGTCATTGAAAACACAGGATGTGGGATGGAGTGTCCCCAGGTGGTATTCCTCCCCTCTGCTTTGTTATGCTGCTTGCAAAGTGCTGAGGGAAGCGTTCAAATCCTGTTCCAGGTTTGCATGAGGCTTTCCATAAAACCTGGAGTTATTCCCCTGGAGCCCTTTTGGAGATGTCCTGCCCGCACTGGCTCAGACAACTTTTGCTACAGCATGAACACAGTAGTAAAATCTTCCTTCCTTCAGCTTAAAATTTGTAAATAGCCAAAAATTACACAGAAACAGAAGACCAGAAGGCGAGAGTCCAGAAACGTAAAATTTTGCATGATTTTTGTAGATAGGAGGTCAAGATTTGTGGCTTCTGTATTAACTGCCTGTGTCCATGCACTGGCAATGAGGGCTGCAGGGCAGCCTCGGTGAAGAGTGGACAGGGCTGCCCTATGCCAGACACAGCTGATTCCCACCGATTCCCACCAGCTCCAACTGACCCACCTCAGAGCACAGCTGAGCCTGTCATCCATGATGGTGCTGCCTCTGGAAAAAATATATTTGAAGAAAGGGTTAAAAAGTGCTGTGTAGGTACTGAAGACTGAGGGGAAAATTGTGAGAAAAAGCTCTGCAAACACAGTGGTCATGAAGAAGGAGGGGAGAAAGAGCTCTAGGTGCTGCAGCAGAGATTCCCCCACAGCCCATGGAGAGACCTCAGGGAGGGTGCACCCCAGCTGGGCTGGCACAGGTGGCATGAGGAGAGCGGAAAGCCTCTGTCTAGCAAGGTGTGGTAGTCAAGGATTCTTCCAGCTTTACATAAGCACATGAAAACCAGTTTGTGTTGCTGGTCTGTTAACAATATCAGGTTTTGCTGCATTTCAGTAAGTGACCCATTAATTTTGTGAAGTGCCATAAACAAGCACTTACAATAGCACATGGGAATTTGGATGAGGCAGTGTTAGCCCCAGCACTGCCAGGAGCAGTCTCATGCCACCACGTTTCATTCATGTCTCAGAAATATTCATTACCTTCACTTCCAGTCCAATTAATGCAAGTGATTACATTTGGCATCGTTGGGTAAAGGCTGCTTGCGAGCACTGTTATTAACAGCTACAGCTTTCAAGAATGATGATAACATATCTTTAGGTATGTGGCCTTCTTTGTGAGTAATTGTAAACTTCCCTGCTGCAGTGCCTTTAAAATCATAGTGTATCCATCATATTACATCTTCTGAAATAAGGCAAGATTTTGTAGAATAAATATTGCTATGCAAATGGAGCACCATTTTGGTTTTTTAACAGACCTGCTAGGAGGAAATACTTCTACAGTCTTGGACTTCATGAGAAGCTCTTTCTTTATCTAAAAATGTCCATAGCTGTGACTGAACAGTTCAGCAGGTCACCTGTGGGCAGCTGCTGATAAGGGACAGCATCAGTTTCCTCTTTCTTTTAGGTACAGGTAGCCCCCTGCTATCTCTCCCTACCCACCAGTCACAGCCATTGCTCTCTGCCAGCCCCCCAGCCCACCTCCCCATGGCATGAGCACTCGTGTAAGCTGCCAACATAGCCTCGACACCACTCCAATAACAGTCTTTCAAACTTGCTTCACAACAGAAAAGCCCTATTTCCCCTTTTTTCTGAATCTGACACGTCAGCGCCCAGCTTCGACTTGCAGAGCTCAGCATTTCCGTCCCAGATGTGGTGGCAATGAGGAGCAGCCTGTGCGGCACTGGCGCATGATGACAGGAAGCCTGCTTAGATCAGTAGTAATTAGAAGCAAATCACAATGAAAATCTAATCAAATCAGAAGCAAAAGAAATGCAAAAGAGGGACCCAATGATTAATACGGTACAATCAGAGCAATCAAAACCATTCTGAGTCCAACCATGCAGAGGGGAGCTGCAAGGCATGAACTGTTTTATTAGCTCCTTATCAACTTGCCTCTCAAATTGGCATTTTACATTTGTGGCATACAGAGTTGTAAAGAAGATCACAGGTCCTTGAGGTGTTATTGCCCTGATTAAAGAAATATATATACTGCTTTTGGAGAAAAAGGCTTAGGTAGAGGTGCCTTAGGAACCTCTATTTAAACAGATTGCCTTTAAGCCCAGGACTTTGCCAGTGAAGTTCCTGACACTGGAAATTTTAATAGAAATCAAAAGCCAAGTGAAGTGGGAGATTTAAACTCATAATTACATATTTGTATAATATTAATATTGTAGGAGGTAAATGCAAATAACATCCAAAATACTTTTCTTGTGTCTATGCTGGGAGCAAATTTTAACATTGCTATAAGGTAACATATGAAAAGGAATTTATATTTGAAAGATTAAGACAGTAGACATCCTCAGAAGGCAAAACAGGCTATAAGAGTTCTACTATGTTTTTTAAAATACCTTCTACTTCACTTAAGAGTCTGAACACTTCCAGCCTCACCCCTGAATGCACATTGTAAGGACTTCCAAATTGCACTTGTCAAAAACGCATTCACGCTACTTCATAGCTTGACTTTGCTTGTAATTTTATTTATTCAAGACTACTTTAACAAGCCACAAAAAACACATGGGACAGAAGGGGAGGAAAGATGAGCCTACCGTACCAGCGAGTCTTTTTTCTTCATGAGTGTGGTTTGACGTGAAAACTTCGCTTTGCCCTGGCCCCAGCAGCAGCTCCCAGCAGATGCTTTTGCCCGGGGAGGTTGCAGGCTACCTTGGCCCTGGGCTGGCTCCCAGAGGGCTGCCTGGCTGCCCTAGGCCTGGGATCCCGATGCTGAGGCTGAAGTCAGGGTGCCAGCTGCCCCAGCGGGACAATGGCTCCATTGGGAGATGGCTGGGGGACAAAGGCGCTGCTTTCAGGAATGATTTTATATGCACAGATGTGACCTTTGCCTGAAGTGACACTATAGAAAGCATCCCTGTCCTGAAGCTCTGCTTTCAAATGCAGCACTCTCAGGCACTCGTTTAATCTGTCCTTTTTTCTCTTTTTTTTTTTTCTTTTTGCCACAGATGCCTCAGGAGAGGTCATGTGCAGATAACAAGATGATGCTGAGCTCTTTGTGAGCATTTAATAGAGCTAAACCAGAGTACCCTAACTTCCAACCCGTGTCCTGAGCCAGCCTATGAGCCACTTCCAAGCTCAGGCCACCTTTGCTAGAGTGCATATATTTACCGAAAAATAATTTATTGGAACTATGATTTTAAAATATTTTGAAGGCTTTCTACTTGACTGCATATAAAATAGAAGCTGTCATACCTAGCACACATGAAATCCAAATATTGCTGTAGATAATCTGGAAGTGGAGGGGGTGAAGACAGAGTTTGTCATGCTTACATTGTGATTCTGTAGAAAAGGCTGGAACTGTAGCAGGTGAAAGGAAAGTCCTTCAGAATGATTCTTTGTTAGGTAAGGAAGGGTAATAGCAGTGTGCCTCTTTAAGGTTATCCAATATTTTCCTTTGTAAGATCTTGATTTTGCTGTTTATTACCCTGATAAACTGACATTTGCACTGATCTTTTTTTTGCTGGAACAAGTGGGGATTTTTAATCAATTTAAATTTAAGGCAAAATATCCCCAAATTTTTGAGATTAAAACAAAGGATATATATACTATATGTATGTTAAACTGATGTTAAACAAGATTCTCTGTCCTTTCTATAAACAGATCTCAGGCTTTCATATCCTAGGGAAAAAGACTGGATTTTGGGGGTCAGGGAAGTATGGACTTTTTTAAGTGATGATGTTCATCCATCCCTGACAAATTCCAGCCAGATTTGGTCAGGTTATAAATCTTTAAGAGATATTTGTTTATGCCCAGCACTTGTGCTACTTGCTCACACTGCATTGCTGAGCTCTGTGAAGATCACCATCTCCGCGTGTGTCTCAGCCCCTTACAGACCACGGATCACACTGTAAATTTATTTCAAGGGAAAGGAGTTTTAAAGGGTGCTCTCATTGAGAACAGGATCCAGGAATAAGATTGTGTCCATCCATCTATCATACACTACCCTCCCACTCCTTAGAACAGCTGCACACAGAGCTCACGTCTCTCCTGTAAAATTCATGCGCTTGTGCATGCTGGGGAATGGGATTCCTCGTCCTGAAATAAATCTTGCCCTATCCCCAAGATAAAGTCAAACCCCAGTGAGGAATATCCCCATGGACTCCCTGTCCCTCCGTATCCATCCTCCCTACAGCTCTGTCCCTCACCGTCAGTCGTTCAAGAGAATGAACATTAAAAAGGAGGATAAAATAAAAGCTCTGAGAAGCTGCTGAGTAAGTACGTGGTGGGTTCTTTATTGTAGATGAAATAGTGCTGCTGTTGGGAAGACAGCACAGAGTACATTATGATACACAGAGAGCATAGAAGTGGACAGATTTCAAGTGCTTGATTTCAAAATCTTTAAATGCGACGTCAGTATTTTTGCATGTCAGATCAAATAATTTTAGATAAAAATCCAGTTAGAGTTGTGTAAGTACTAAATGCAAGTAATTTTTTTAAATATTCTGCACTGTTTAAAAGCAAAATATCCGAGTATCTTAATATAAAGGAGCCAAAAAAGTAAAGAAGAAGAAAGAAATTAGCAAATTCACAGAGGTCCCCACATCATAGCAGGCTGTTCCCGCTATTATGCTCCCTGATACTTGTTTTGATTCCATTTAAGAGATGCCTCTCCCTTCCCTTAGAAGCTAATGTGTAGGCTGCAGTGCCAGTTGTCAATTGTTTTATCCTTTGATCCCTATCTGACTTTAATATAATTGTTCATATTTTTAATTCCACCTTATCACTTCTAATTATTCGTTGCCCCAGAATGATACATCAGTTCTAGAGCAGAAGAGCTTCAACTCTTAATTAAAATTGTTCTGCTTACTGACTAAGGAAATGTTTACATAACAAAGTCAGCAATTTCTCCACATTTACAGACTGTATGCATTATCAATGTCTGGACACAAGCACAAGCTTCCCCACTCAGTCTCCTTTCAGCATGATTACCAGGAACTAGAATGATTTTGTATTCACCAATATACTCATTACAAACTGAAAGTGTTTTGGTAGATATTTACCCCCGTTTAACACCACAGCGTTCTTAGTCATATGGCTATTGACTTAAATTTGAGTCACACTCAGTTAAAATAAATCTTAGTAAACTCTCTCGTATTCTGTATAAACAAACTCAGGCTATTTGGCAAAACAGACGCTGTTGCCTCTGGATGTCATGGGGAGCAGTGGCTCTGGTTTTAGATAAAGCTTCGTCAGAATTAACACACACCAGCTACCACAGTTCAAGCAGGGCCAGTGGCCCAGGGCAGGGCACAGTCAGAGGAGCACACAGCACTGCAAGGGGAAGCCAGTGCCTGTCCTAAAGGGTCTGGAAGGCACAGGATCGGCTTCAGGAATGGACTTCTATCCATAAACACATCCTTTTTTCCACATATGTATCTGAAGAGGTAGACCCCTAAGAAGGGATCTGTGCAGTGCCATCACCACTGTTACACAGACTGTGGCCATCACTGCATTTTCCCAGACATATCTGCAACATCTCCAGTGAGCATGACCAGAGCTGCTGGATCTGCTTTCTGCACTTGGCTTTAGGGAGCAACAAGGCACAAGCTGCTCAGATCAGGGCAGGGCTGGACACGCACAGGAATATAGCAGCTACTTCCCATTTGAAGGAGCAGCTCAGCTAGACAGAGAGTGGATTGCAACTCTTGGATAAGGAATTAAAAATTCACCAAAGCCCTATTTTGATATTGCAAAACATCAAGTCTAATGTAAACCAAAACTACAAGTTACCAGATATGCTAGGTTCAGAAATTAGCATTCAGGAATTTGATTTTACAATAAATGCACTGAGGAGACTTACTGAGGAGTATATTTTCATGCTTTCATATGTAGCCCAGGCCAGACAGTACTGGAAGGGTAATGAAAACAATAAAAAAATATTATTTTATTTTCAATACTCGGAGTTTAAGGAGATGATAGTGGGTGAGTCTGAACCTTTGCAGCCACACAGGAGAAAAAATTATACAGGCTCAGCTTTCAAGCAGCTGTTCTTTTCATCAGAATCAGAAATTTAAACATCTCTTGATCTTGTGCAATCAGAGGGAGTAGCTATATACTTAAATCAGGCCACACATTGAGCACCTATATATGGATTTCGGAGCTAACATTAAGATCCTATTTTTAAAGGCTGTGTTTACAGATGTCTCAGCCTTCTAGAAATAAAGATCTTTTGAACATTACTCCTTTTAATCCTTTCATTTTCTGCATTCATTTTTGAACAGTTTAGTTGCAAACCAATTCATCAGAAAATTATGCTGGCAGCTAACCATGCCATGGGTCAACCATAAAAAACAGTGCTTCAGAAAAAATTGCACTGTAGATAGTTACAAATAAAAGAAGATTATGACTTACAAGAAATATACAACCCCTCCTCCTGTTAATCTGTTCCATATTTGATGACTGACCATGAATTACTGTTCAAAAATATCCCAGGGGATTACTTAATATACTGCCTAATCCAACCATCCACCCCCTGCAAAGTACAACCTCATGCGGTTTCGCTTCATTAGGAGTTTCTCTGCAGCTCCGATGTCCCAGCTCAGTTTCACCTCCTGCAAACAGGTCTGAGCTTGAAGAAATGGCTTCTGTGGCCAGAACTCTGCAGAACTATGTTATTCTCTACAAGCATAATTGCATGAGCTGACTTAATGGAAAAAACATACTTTGTCCAGCTACCTTCTAGGCATGGCTGGAGCTACCCCTTCTGCAGTCTAAGTGGATGATGCGGTCTTGTATCTTTGGCTTTCCTTTGGCGTATTTTCCTTTTCTTAACCCTTAGTTTATAGTATTACAGCTACATAACAGTTTTGCTCCAACTCCAAAAGTTTACCACTTCTGTTCAACAGCATTTTTCCTGCTATGAAATTTGTGAAGATCCTCTGTCAAAATATTAATCATCCACCCCCATTGAGCTCTTCTGACCACAATATAGCAGGCTATGAGCAGGCTGGTCTTATCTGCTACAGAAAATTCAGTGTTGAAAGCTGGCTGTAAAGGTTTGAAAAGAGATCTTTCACTAGGAATAAGGGATATGTACATAAAATGTAAAGACAGCTCAGCTTTACAAACCTGAACCAGCAGCATCCACCTCCTCAAGGGTATCTGCTACAAGTGCCTTGGGATGAAAGAGAAAAGGCCATAAACTGGAGTTGCAGGTAAACGTGCACAAGGAGGCGAAGTGTGGATATGTGAAGAATTATAAAGATCTTAACTAAAGTTCAATTCTTCCTGACCAGCACAAAAAGTCTCTGCATGGGCTAAAGGTTTCCTCTGAGAGAGCATGAACTTGTTGAGATAACTTAAACCTTTATGGGTTGGGTAATCACATAGGGCACTCCAGATCCTGGATAAAATCAGCAAAGGGCCATAGGGGAGAGCAGAGTATTACAAGCATCACACAACATCCTGCTCCTTGGCTGGAGGGCTGATGCCATGACTCCTTTATCTACTTCCTGTATCACTAAAGCATTGCTTTCTACACCACCTTTTCTCCTATTGTTTTTGTTGCCCTAAACCAATAACTATGCCCTATCCTGAACACCATCTCTGTAATCTAGCACAGACACAGTTCCATCTCATTTTGAAGGTCCCGGTCTTGTACAATATTCACAGGTTATATCAAATTCCACATCCTGACCAAGACGTACAAATTTGTTAAATGAAACAGTAGCTCACAAATAGTAACTAGGGACCAAGTTAATAAAATCCTTCAAGAAATTTGACATACATGTGCTTTAAAAGGAATCACCAGATATTTCAATGATGCTCTTATCTGCTACAGAAAATCCAGTGATGAAAGCTGGCTGTAAAGGTTTGAAAAGAGGTATTTTGCTAGGAATAGTGAAATAAAATTTAAAAGCTGATGAATCAATAGCATAGCTACAAATTCCCCACAAAAGAGCAATGCTCCAGAGAGTACCAATCCATAGGTGAAGGTAACCAACAAACACAGCCACACATACAACCAGCATACCCCACAGAACTGAGGAGTAAGGAAACTGCGGAAAAGGCTGACAGAGGATGGGGTGATGATGACTTCCAAGGGGTTCTGCTGCAAGACAGGGTTTGGATGCAAAGCTGGATTTGCAAGTCACACGACAATACCAACCTTTGAAGCATGACCACCCACCAGCAAGAAGCTGCTTATCCAACAGCTGTAGCATGACTTGGGCTATCCATGTAGCATAGTGTCTCTCTTCCATAAAGCTCTGAATGTTCATCTTATTGAAATAAAGCTATAATCTGGAGAGAACATAAACATTTGAATTTGGAGAGGGTTGGGGAAATTGGTTGGGCTTTTTTGAAGAAAAAAAGAATCCTTAATTCTTATCACTTATTGGGGCATAAAAAGTAATTCAAGTGAATACACAACTCATCCTTGCATTTCCAAAGCATTTTGGCTGAAGACCATAGAAAAACCTTTGTGAAAGAAAGCTACAAGCCCAACTGCAACGTAGTTTAGGGCCTTCTGAGTGCTAGACTGAGTAGGTATCAGTCATAGTAACAGCTGTTCCTGCATCAAAGTGCACTTAGTTCTGGGAAATAATGAGAGCAAAGTGGCCTGGTTGGCTTTAGATGCTGCAGAGAGGAGCCAGCACACAAGGAAGGCTCTACCAAAATGATCTCTGACTTGAATTTTACATATAACTATTTGAGACTTCTAAAATGACTCCAGTTTGTTGCAAAGCTCAGTTTATATTCCTTATAATTTATCTTCTGCTTTTGATTCCTCACAACATCTGTGTCCTTTTTCCAGCCCCCCCTGCATGGTTTTATTCACTAAAGCTTTCAGAGTTTTGTTTTTGTTCTAACATTTTTGCCTTCTAAATTGTTTTTATTATGATGTACACCACACTGAGAGCTCTGGCAGCCTGTGAGGGGTGTTTTCTAAGAAGAATAAATTATGGGCATTAATAAAACAAAGCATGGAGCTTTTGAACATTTGGTTTCAACGTGGAAGGATTCTCTTTCATATGAGAATCATATTGAGGATTTATTTCTAGAGGGACTTTTTCTGTTATTAAGATCTAACAAAGCAATATTTTACTAAAGGCTTTTTGTTTTTCCTTTGCCCACTCTGTCATGGTTATTGCGAAGCCCTTCTTCTGTTTCTCATTTCACTACAAGGTACGTATGTGCATATGAAAAGTACACTGTGCAGGGTTTGCTTTCAAGTTTTCAGTTAGGTGGGGGGAGGGAGAGCGTGAGGGTTTTGTTTGAGCTCCTTTTGTGGAGCAGGATTAAGGTAAGTAGTTCTTTAAAATAAATCCGTATCTCTCTGTAAACTTGCCAACCAAATATACAAATTATGGCACATCAGTTGGCTGTTTTTACAACTGGTTTAGTACTAAAAAACAAGGGCACTATAAGCATGAGTTACAACATTTATTTGGACCTCCTTGAAAAGTCTTCCTTTTAGTAGGCTCAGTCCTGCAACATAAGCAATTTAGTTCTCATGAGTAGTCCTATTGACTAAAAGCAGGGCCTGGATTTACAGGGTCACCTAAACCAACAGAATAGTTTTTGAATGCAACATTTTCCCCTAAGTCACTTCCCATTATACCCTTTTGCCACCTGGACTCCATCTCCTTAAATCTGCTTTATTGGTCCCATATGCCTTTAATCAGTGAAGTGCTCGAGTTTTGATGAAATAGAAGGGACATAAGTGAGCACCAAACAGCTTTCCTGAACCAGTGCTGCAGCCGCACTCCTGATTAATGCCTCCTTTCATATAGCTGCGTCCCCGCACTAAATACAGGGAACAGCCTCCCACTTGTAGTTCAAACACACACTGACTTTCTCTTCCTAACCCACTTGCAAAATCCGTTGCATTTCAGCTGCCTCCATCTCGCAGCTTTGAGTCGTTGTGCTTTAAACAGTGGAGGTGCCTCTTGCTAAGTACCATTGCTGATGATGCCAAGATGTGCGGTGTTGTTGACATGCAGGACGGAAGTGATGCCAGCCAGAGGGACCTGTATCAGCTTGTGAGATGGGCTCATGTGAAACTCAAAGTTCAACAAGACCAAATGCAAGGTCCTACACCTGGGTCAAACCCAAGCACAAACAGAACCAGAAAACAGATTGAAAGCAGCACTGAGGAGAAGGACTTGGGGGTGTTGATTGATGAGAAGCTCAACATGAGCCAGCAATGTGTGCTTGCAGCCCAGAAAGCCAACTGTATCCTGGGCTGCATCAAAAGAAATGTGACCAACAGGTCAATGGAGGTGATTCTGCCCCCCTATTCCACTCTGGTGAGACCCCACCTGGGGTACTGTGGTCAGCTCTGGGACTCCCAACATAAGATGGACATGCACCAGTTGGAGAAAATCCAGAAGAGGGCCATGAAGATGATCAGAGGGCTGGAGTACCTCTTCTATGAAGACAGGCTAGGATAATTGGAGATGTTCAGCCTAGAGAAGAGGAGGCTCTGGGGAGACCTTATGGCAGCCCTTCGGTACCTAAAGGGGGCCTTAGAAGAGAACTAAAGAGGGACTTTTTATAAGCGCATATGGTGATAGGACAGGGGGTAACGGTTTTAAGCTGAAAGAGGGGAGATTTAGATTAGATGTTAGGAAGAAATTTTTTACTGTGAAGGTGGTGAGGCACTGGAACAGGTTGTCCAGAGAAGCTGTAGTTTCCTCATCCCTGGAAGTGCTCAAGGTCAGGCTGGCTGGGGCTTAGAGCAACCTGATCTAGTGGAAGGTGTCCCTGTCCATAGGATGATCTTTCAGGTCCCTTCCAACCCAAAACTTTCTATGATTCTATTCTCTGAGTGCTATTCACCAGCAAGTATTGGCACTCTCACAGGTTTTGGTCCCTGCTGAATCCCAATAACAAGGTCTCACCTGCAGCCCAGCAGGTCTGGGGGCTGACAGCCCCCAGCTGGCACTGCTGCCCCCTCCTTGCATCACCCTGTCCCACACTCACCCCCCAGGGGTTTTAACTTATGTCACTAAAAGGCACAAAACACCTGATTCTGGTTGGATTTGATTTCTAGCTGTTTAGCAAGCTGACTCACCTCATTAAGGTGAGCCTCTGGGCAGATGCACAGGAATCCCCAGAAACAGGGCAGAAGGACACGACAACACCATTCAGCAGTACTGGATTAACTGATTGTAGAATCATGCCCTAAATAGGAAAGAGACAGTGGCCGCTCCATGTATCCTGCTTTCAGTGGATTTCCATGCACCTTCTCCTTTTTATCTGCATTTTAAAATAGAAAAGTGAGAGAAAATATTTTAGTGTAGATTTCCTGAAAATTATGTCAATTTTTGCAGTTGGATGGATTTTTAGCAGAATCTAAACATATTTCAAAGCTGGTATATATTAGCTATACACCTGCTTTTAAGTTAAAGATGCAAATTGTTTGGTTACATCATATTCCAGATCAAAAAGTGGGGGATGGGAACCATAAACTTTGCGATGTTTGACTTGAACTCAACTCAAAAAACATCAGAAGGCTTCTATGGGTGTTTGTATTTCTTGGTGACAGGAATCAAGGTAGTTGTGACTCAATCATTTCTTTTTGTCACTTTCCATCCATGGTACAAAACAAGGAATCTGTTAATTACTTCAGATGCCAATGGGGTCAGATTGGCAGTAGCGAGGAGCTCTGAGCCTTTTCCTTGTCATTGCTGTCATGAAACACCCCGTGTGTTTCCTTCCTCACCACGTCTCACAAAGAGATTTATGGCTGTGTTTTAGGCATGCGTCAATGAGCCATTCAAGATTTACAACAGCAAATTTGGAGACTTATCTGCAACAGAAATTTCCCACTGATGGACCATAGTTTAATAAGTGTTTGCATATTTAATTAGCTGCATTATGAGCTTAAATACTACAGAAAAGTGGCCTAAGTGAAGGAGGCAAGTCAATGACACCATATCCCTTCCCAGCAGGGTAAAGAGCAAGCAGGACCTGAGGAATGAGATCAGATTTCTTAGCAGCATCATGCTGCTCACAAGCAGTAGCAAATAAGTATATTGGAATACCAGGAAATGGATGTTTATTTGCACGTCCTGAGGTTTTGCTTTAGTTATTGCAGGATCTCTTACTATCAAAGCTACTTCTGTCCATCCATTTTCAAATGGACTCCCAAACTTCCCAGCAGAGACAAGGACCTATGCAGTGAATTTAAGGAGATGATCAAGTTGACTTGTTTAGCCACCTTTTACTGAACAAAGGGTTTGAAAGCCATTTCTCTAGCTGTGGGGTTTTTTCATTTTTTTGTGGTCCATATGTACAGGACAGGGCTTTGTGAGCCTGGAACAGGGACACAATGGATTTGTGAAGGGGATGCCAAGGAAGAGACCTGAACACCCGTATTTTCTTTACATGTCATCTCTTGTCTCTTGCCATTGTATTTCCTGACAGGTCTCAGCCACTTTCATGACCTGCATGCCAGGGAATGGGAAAGCACAGCAAGGAGTCCGTGTAGAAGTCTAAGCAATACAATTTCCTGTTACCAGAGCTGCATTTTTTCTGAGGTCTTTTCCCAGCTTGTTCTCAACCAACAAAAGCTCAAATCCAGCCAAGGTGGTGTCAGCTCCTTCCTCTCATTTTTTGGCATATGCCCAGAGCATAACCTTCCTCCACGTTTCAAATACCCAGCCTTTCATTAGGGCTTTGAGCATTTCCACTTTAAGTTGTTGTAACCTCTTCTGCAACGTATTCTCATAGCCAGAAAAGCGTATACAACTCAGACATCACAGCAACTTGACAAGTGATGTTCAGCTCAGTTTCCTGCTTCCATTTGGACTTTGGATCACAATATTGAAAACAGCATATGTCAGACTTCATTAACTAAGAGGTACGGAGCTGACCCAGAAAACTCCAAATTGCTCTCAATCACAGCCTAATTTCAGGTTAGATTTCTTTGGCTCATCTTTAAAGTTCACTAACTCCATTGTTCCAGGTCCATCATTCATAGTAACAGTGTTGATGTTCTTATAACCCCTTTTGACTCAAAAGGTGAAATCACCTCCACGATTGTTCTGCTATGCCTCTTATTATCATCCCACCCATAGATTCATTACTTCAGAAAAAGAGAAGTATCTAAGAGAACAAGCCTAGGGAAGCCTGACCCACATTAACAGGTGACAGTACCCATTCTTCTTCCACTTTCTCTTCTTGCCCCACTGACAGTCATTTCCATAAAAAGTTTAGCATATAAACACCTTGGTGCAAACCCCACATTTTATGTTTTATACAGTGCAAAATTTTGCTGTTTGAACTATCAGTCCTCACGTATTGTCCAGGAGAGCAATATGAATTTCAACAGTAAAATTAAGCAGAAAATGTACTTTAAAAGACAACTTTTCAAGGTTCTTTCCTACATTATAAAGGATTTACAGAGCACAATGCCATCTTGCTTCCTTCTCAAGTTGCCTGGAAGACACTCAGGAATTCCTGAAGCACAACAAAAAGGCAACTTATGTTTAAACATATGCACCACAGAAATAAAACAAGTAATCCATTTTTAAAACTTATTATTGGAGCACATCCTCTCCAGAAGTGTTTCACCCCTCTATTACACTCATTCTTTATCAATAGGTAAAAAGCAAGATCAATGTGGAACTGTGCAAATAAATAAGAGCAGCAATAACATAGCTTGCAAAGGGTTCAAAGAAGGTGTTGCCTCTCTCTTGCAAAGCAACAGTCTTCTCTCTCTGATCCCTTATGCATTTGCCATTCATCTAAGGTTGGAAGTAAGACGAAATTGTTACATCAGAGGCTGGGGAGTACGCCAGGCTTCCAAGCCCAGGCAGTGAAAGGCCCCCTCTGTTCATTGCAGAGTTCTACGGGGACTGTAGACAGCAGATCTGAAACAACCTTTCAGGCCTGTCTTTGTCAGTCAGATCTCCTCTTGCATGCTGGAGAAACCCCCTGGAGAGGCTTCAGCTCCCCTGGCTGTGCTGGCGCGCAGGAGCCCAGTGGTGCATGCCCCAAGCCAGCCGGACCTCCAGGCTGCCAGACTTTCCCTTCACACATCCAGCTGGCTCTCAGGCAGCACCAGCCTCCCTGTATTTGCAGGGCTTCTCTTTCTTACACCAGTTTTGATGTATGGGAAAACAAGATACCTGTCAGGAGAAGAAATTAAGCCCCTTTCAGTTTTACTACATTCCTTCCATTTTATAGGAAGGCTATTTCTTTCTCATTTGATTTGCAAAAATATTACAAAGATTTGGAGAATATGGAGACTGCTTTTGGTTCCTTTGGATGAATTGCCTTAGAGAGACTGTGTCCGCAGTAGAAGAGATTAGTACTGTATTTACTAACACACCACAGGCTCAGTGAGAGAATGGGGGGAGTAATCCCTCAAAAAAGGCTGTTTGTCATAAAACCCACCACAAGTAATCAATATACACCAAAAGGCAGCAATGGAGCAAACCCATAATGTGAACCAGACACTAAATAACACAAAACAATCAGCTTGGTGGGTGTAGCACTGATTTGGCAAATGTTCTGAGATTCCTTGCCATGGGATTTCCGGACAGTCACGATGAAAGTAAGTAAATATGCCTCATTAGAAATAGTATTAGCAATAGGCACAGCAGTAAGGCACAACTGGGCTGTTCATTCGGTAAAGGTATTCCTTACTTTACCTGACACAAAATCTTATTCTCTATATGGTGCCACAAAGCAACTTGGATTTGAACTTTATGGAGGGTTCACTTCCATCAGAATGCTTTTGAGCTGGAGGTGCAATAATGTGATGGCAGAGTTCACATTTCATGACAAAACCGAGAAGTTTCCTGAATGAATCCATATCCATAACAAATGTTTGAAGAAACAATCCAGGAGCTGGCACATTTTGGCTCCCAATCCCATGCTCTATCCATTACACAAAGAAATTCTTTTAGAGACAGGATTACCCACGCCTTTCTGGGGGGTTTTAAGCCAAATCAATTTCCTCACCTGGAAGAAGAAAAATAAAAGGATTAAAGCATGTAAAGTGTTTAAAACATCCACAGTGAAAATGCTAATTGCTATTCTCTGAGTAGCAACTAAATCTTGGGGGTTTTTTTTGGTTTTATTTCATTGAAGGAACTCCTCCCATCCCAAGGGTGCATGAACTGTGCAGAATGGAAAGAAGTAGAAAAGGGATGTCTCATTTTGTCAAGAGAGGGATTTGGTCCCTCCAGGAAAAGGAATTTAATACATAAAATCACTTTATAAATCTTCAGCTGTGGAGCTACTAATCCAGGGTTCCTTCAATGTCTTCAAACCCATATGATCTCCTAGTGCCCAGCCCTTCTCTCTGATTAGCTGCAAAGAGATGTCAGCTTTTCTTTGGTGATACCAAACTTGGAGGTACTTTCAGACAATCCCTTAGACTGGAAATCAACAGCAACAATTGTATAAAAAGGTTTGGATTTTTGGATAAAACATGGGGGCCCATGGGGAACATTCCTGCATTAAAGTCAGCATTTGATTCCAAAATTTGACATCTCCAAGTTGCTAGAGAGCTTTCCAGAAAACAAGACCATCGCTCAGTGTGACAGGGGCCTCTAACTGTTACAACTCATCCCCAAAGGGCATTAACACTAAGCTTTAAATATTGGGGTTTGATGCAGCTCCAGGAGAGTGCTTAAGTTTCAGAGAGGATGTGCTAAATTTGGAACATTGTCCAAAGAGAAAACCAATTATTTTTACCAAAAGCCCCTCTAATGTTTTGCAATGACCTAAAAGAAGGCAGATATAACAAGGGATGGCAAGCTGCCATTGATGTGAATTATTTTTCATCCCAGCTTCAAGGACGCCTGTCAAATACAAACAGCAATCAAATACTGAGAAGACACATGGTGCTCAACAAGCAGCACAAGGCTGAAGGGAGCTTGCAGTATGGTTGAGGGGCAGCCTCCAGTCTTCTGTGGGACTTCTCAGCTGGTTGTCTGTTTCTCTGCTGCTGAGGGCCTATCAAGACAGAGACCAATTCTGTGTCTCAGAAGACACCAACATAGGCTGACGTTTCTCCTGCACCTTTTAGTATATTTGTATTTCTGCAACAATCGGCTTTAGTGTGCTCTTAGAGGTATCAGCATGATTACCTAAATGCAAAATACATCACCCAACATGTACTCAGTCAAACCTGGGTAGGTTCCCACACCCACTGGTATATATCTCCTGGCGAGACACTGATTCATGGTTCTGCTGCTCTGACTCCAGTGTGTCCTGTTTATTCAGGTGCATTCCGCATAGATCCTGGTGCTGTAGACCCTTGTTTCAAATTACATCATCCACAGCAACAAGCAGATGGCCTTACATCTTCCTTGCTCCATCTGCTTCTCCACGTCAATACCGCACTGCAAACCAAGCCAGAGGGAGCTGTTCCAGATCAGAAATTTTGAGCCAGCTTGCTCTCAGATCCATTTTGCAATGCTAAATGGTGCTGAGAAGAAAGGGGAACAGTACCACACCCTTACTGTTCGTAGGCTGCATAGCTGCACCCTGGGGCTGCAGGACCAGCTGAATCTTCCAAGTGCTGCCAGTGATACCAACAGCAACACAAAGCATGGTCGCTGCATACAAATTCCTGACTTATTTATTCATGAAGCAGCATTCAAAACTATTCTCTGGAAAAGGTGATCAAGAGATACCCTTGCAATAGTGTCCAAGCAGTTTCTAAAATATTGTGACAGCACTCCTTTGAGGTGAAAAACAGCATTATCTTCATTTTCACATGAGACACAGAGATACTAACAAACAATTTCCACTAATTTTAAGAACTTTCCTTAAGACTCCTGGTTTCTATCATTCATAGAACTAGATAGCAACACTACTACAGTCTGTAATAGGCACTACCAGAGAGCTGCTGTACTGGATGAGTGCAACACAGACCCATTATCTCCAGCTGAAGCCATCAAGACTCAGCAGTTCTTCTACTCATAAGCTGTGGATCTCAAGCTGAATGCTGAACAGAGAAGTAAAAAATGACCTTTTCTGAAAATGATAGCTGAAATGTCCTGGCAGCATCCCTTAATAATTCTGTTTATGAAGACACAAAAACAGGATTCAGCTCTCCAGAACAAGAATGAGCTGATCTCAGCATGACCTGATTTCTTCTGCAGCCCCATTCTCCATACAAGACACTGCTTTGAGATAGTTTCATCATATTTTGATGCCAAGGGGCTGAGTAAGGTTGCCCAGATGGTCTTATGTCCACTTGAATTGCGATCTTAATCATATTCTCTGAAGAGAGTACTTTGTGGTTTTTTGGTTTTTTTAAAGGTTGAATTTGAAGAACAACTTCTAGTATTTTGATGATGTGATGCATACTGACTCTTCCATGGTTCCTTGTTCCAGTGCTTCATCCATTCACTTAGTTTCCATTCCATAGGCTCGCTTAACTTTCTATTTCATGTTTGATTCGCCTTCACCACGGTCAGCCTAAACCACCAGATCTCGCCCTGGAATGGCAGAGCCCAAACAAAGTGCCCGTTCCCTTCTGCTGCCTCTGACCTCATGGCAGTGATTGTGTGAACTGCTTGAGCTGTTGATCAAAGTGGCCAATCTGACAGAAATTCACAGTGCTTCGACTTCACCATGCTGGAGTCTCTTCTGGAAATCAGGAAAAGCCTTCTAAATCACGTGAATGGTTTGGCTGATTCTACCTCTCATATCTAGTGAAAACTGCAAGTCTTTTCATTATTCCAGGCAGATATTAGTGGATGATTCGGGGAGCAGATACACGTAGTTGCCAGCCACTGAGCTGAAGTCCAAGAGAGAGTCCAAGAGATATAAAGTTGAGCAGAACTGTTATCCAAAGCCTGTCAGCTCTCCTAGGAATACACAACGCACACACTGATCAACGGGTTCCAAAATATTAAGAAATAAGCTAGCATGTAAGAAAAATAAGGAACTCCTGTTGAATTAAGGAGTTAGGTCATTAATGCTTGTTCATATTACATTACTCACACTTGAGAGACAAATAACTATCTGTTGCCTCACTAACCCACGTATTTATTTGAACAAATATTTCTCAAGAAGTAGGGAGAGAGAACGATTTCAACAGAAAAGTTCTGTATTATGGTCTTATCATAACAAGCCACTTCACACTACGCTGATGTGTATCGTATACAAGCATCCATTGTTAAAGGCTATTAAGTGTATCTCATTTTACAGTGCTGACATATTAGTTCATTCACAGAGGTCGTTAACTCACAATGGGGCCTCTTATTTCCATATGCCCTGCTGAGGTTTTGCTGTATTTCAGAATATGAGCATTATTGACTCCGAAGGACGATTGGTGCCATGTAAAGTCAATTTATATAAAAATCCTGCGATCATTCAAAACAAATTTTATATAAAAAAATCTACAATCTCTGAACGGAAAGGACATATACACAATTAGCTGAATTTCACAAGCTTGATATGTTTAACAGATTTTTAAAAGCCTTTAAAAAGAAAAAAATGCCCAATCCCAAACAAAAGTACCTATTTTCCTCTAGACTGAAAATGCTGTTCAGCTGCCTGCTTACAGGTTGGCCTGTAAACATGGTACTGGGCATGAGCTGTGTCTGGAGGTGAATTTCTACTTATGTTTTGATCAAACAAGTTGGTTATTGCTGCTGGAGTGGCAATGACCCTCAGCCCAGCAAGCAGAGCCGCACCAGGCAGCAGTGCTGATCCTTCTTCCCAGTCGGCCCCACTGCACTGGAGCTGTGCTGGGCAGCCAAGAGTAGAATGTCCTGCATCTGGGCCACACAATACACACAGGAGAAAGTCAAAGCCTCAGAAAAAGTAAGACAACAAGCTATGGGATTAGGCAGCAAGTAATTAGCAGACTGCTCTCACCTGCACACATGGGCATACAGTTTTAACCACCTCTGTAATTGTCTCATGGGCATGAGAGACTACTTGGTGGCATGTATTGACACCTTCTGCATAAAAACACTTCCATTTCCTGGTTCTCATTCTGATGGGGTGGAAACCTCAACATCCTGAATAGCTCATGTCTGAGCCTGTAGAAAAAAAGTGGTAGAGGAAAAGAAAATAGGGAGGAACAAAGAGGGAAGACACAAGAGGAAGGGGAGGGGTGTGTGGAAAAGAGAAGGAGCCTGAGAGCTGTTGGGGTGCAAGGTGGCCTTTGTCTGTGCATGAATGCAGCTTGTGAGAGCTACGCAACTGTTCACTTTCCAAACTCTTGCCCTTCCCAGCTGGCAACGTGCTGGTACAGCAGGAGCAGGCACTTGAAATGTTCTGAAGCTCATCTAAACAGCAGAAATGGCCAATGAATGTATCTGTTATGATGCTGATGGAGGCACTGGAGGAAAAGTCCTGGCAGTTAGGATTGCAGCTCAGTTGATCTCAAGGGTTTCTTGTCTGTTTTATCCTGCCTCCTCAAAAGGGCAAAGAACTGATTTGCATGCAAATACAGGACTTGAACTGTAAGTTGAAGGAAGAGAGGGATGTTGCCTTGACAGAAAGGAACTCTTCAGATCCAAAAAAACCCAGGCTGAAAGATACCAGGATCAAAAAAGATTGGATAGTCATGTCCATCCAATGAGCGTCAAAGCCCCAAGAATATTAGGTACTAGACATGCAACAACTCACCTCCTTCAGCTTTTTTTAACAGTAATAGCATTATGGATGCTTTATCCAAAAAAGTTCCAAAAAAATACCCTAAGTTTTACAGCTTCCCTGTTTCTCCCCAGTAGACAGGGTCAGAAGTTGCTTCAGGAGCCCAGCTAGTGGAGAAGGATCATCCCAGCCTGAAAGTCTGCCTAGACTGAATCATCCTCAGGTGAAGCCTCCATTATATTTAAGTACAACAATGGTAGATGAATGAGAAAAAACAGCACTCAAATTGGGGAAGCTCTCAGTGATCTGGTAATGTCTGCTCCAACTGGGGACACTGATTACCTAACATTGGCTCAGACTCTAGGGACAGGTACGAGGTATTGGCTCGACTCAGAACCACAACCAGAAATTTACACTGATAAAAATATAGCTTTTATGAGCCCAAAGGCCAATTCCCAAATGATTTTCTGTGCAGCTCAATTGTACATTACACGTGCAATTATACAACAGCTTAACCAGGTTCAAAATATATTTGATTTTTGGAAAGCAACTGTAAATCACATATTTAGAAGCTTTCTCTATTCTTAATAGCAAAAATAATTAAAAGAAAATTATGAGACAATCCCAGCTGTTAGTTTCAGTTAGATGACAGGTATTCAGTCACGATAAATTGATTGACTCTTGAAAAGAAATGAAGCTCTCACTAGATTCTTAGTTAACAGTACAGCACTCCAGGACAACGGTCAGAAATTAAGCACCTCTTGCAAATTTTACACATTATCAGTGTCTCATTATCATTTTATAAGTGCATTTTTCTCCAATTAAATTGTTGAACTTTATTGAAAAAAAAGTAGAGTATTTAACTGGCCTCTCCATAATATCTCCTACATCATAGCAGTAGTTAACAACCAAAACCTTGAGTTCCTTTATCAGTTCTCCTATGAGAGAAGTGCATTTCTCTTTTCCGTAGAGAGATATATAAAAGAGTTTTGTTCTCTCTCCTCTTCTGTGTCTTGTCCTAGCTTGTAAGTGTTGAGTGTTTTATTAAGTACCTGGAAGATTTTCAGCACTGTAAAAACAAACTTTTATTTTTAAAAATCTAAGTCTTAAAATAAGAGCAATTGAAAATATTCAATATTTTGAAATTAGTCAAGTACTCAATAAAACATATGATTTCCAACATTTCAAAATGACTGCAGACTTTGATAGAAGCATTTCAGATGATAGAGAAAACTTCCCTATACATACTGCTCCATATCCAAGAAAAAGGAGGAAAGATGCTTGAACAGACTCTGGAACTGTAAGATATCTAAAAGGGATTGGGAAAATCTGTGCCTGGAGGAGGAATAATCTGTAGCAGCCTGCTGGCCACAGAGCTGGGAACAGACCATGGAAAACCACAAGAGACTCAAATCCCCAGCGCAGGGCATCATCCAGCTCCAAAGCAGCTTAAACTCTCTGCTTTGATGGGTGTCTTTGAGTGAGCTGCCTTTCTTGGTACTTGGACATCTCTCAGATGACTATGGTATCCATAAACTGGAATAAGAATTGAGGGTAAAGAAATAATGGAAGAAAACATGTGAAGATGGCAGCAGCTCCAAGGGTGAGGCCAAAACACCTAAAAGCAGTAGAAACCGCCTTGGGAAGGCATGTGGTGGAAAAGATATGAGACATTTGATGTCTCCAAGCCTTTCTTTACTGTGGTGATGACCACCTCAGCTCCTCCTCCCTACCTCCATTTTTCAGTCTATGGAAAAACTAGGAATTAAAAGACTAAAAATAGCAAAACAGCAATGCACTGTCAATATCTTTCATATCAACCTTAAAAACTGTACTTAAATATTTCCAAAACTGCTAAAAATCCCTCCTTTCCTCCATATGCTTCAGTTCAACTGCTGGGTTGGAGATGAGCTACAAAAGACCAAAGCCTTTTCTATAGTGCCAAAGTTTAAGGCATTTGAAAAGTTGAAAGATTTAGCAAAGCAAGTGACTAGAAGCTCAGCAGAACCAACACTGTAAGGTAAGTCAGGTCCAAGACTGTTTCTACATGTGCTGTAGCTGAAGGAAAACCATGGCCATCTTTCCATTGCTTGCATGGTGTCTCTGGGTCCTGTACTGAAACCCACACGCAGGCAGACACAGCGAGGCTCGGCACAAGCTGCTCCAGCACCCATGAGAAACAGAGAAATTCATACTCAGATGAATTCAAACAGCTTTTAAATCGTGAGTGAGTTTGAGTCATTCCTCCTTTTCTTGGAAAGGTGAGCAGCCCATAACTTCCCAAAGAGGCTTTTTTCCTGAAATAAGTTTTTGAAAAGGGAAAGAGTCAATTAGGTCTTGAAATGAGCTTTCATTCCTTTTTCCTTCTTTTTAGGCTGTATTTTAATTTAGAAGTTTATCAGTTACTTGTATTATACAGTATGATCTATTTAACATTTAGAAAATGAGAAGTGCATTTTCAGATCAACATGCTTCATATTAACACTCTCCTGAAATTCAATGTTGTGGATAAAAGTAAAATAGAATAGAATAAAATAGAGTAGTAATAAATAAAAAAAATTTAAACCCCCTACTACCTGACATGAAATTACTTTTGGAATAATTTTTGAAGGGTGTTTCTTTTGCCCTTTATTGTTGAGACCATTCCTTGCTTATTTTTAGCACAGCAAAGAAAAAAAAACCTGTTCGTCACGTAAACTCATCTCACTCCAGCCTTCCAGAATTTCCAAAATTAATCAAATACAAATCAGTCACATAACCAATCAGAACTTAAGACTTAACTTAATCAGAAATTAAGACTCCCAAAGAGGTGCAGATGTAAAAACTGGCATTTTCTAGGAGTGAAGTTGCAAGGAGCAGCAGAGCCAAACTAACTGGCAGCTGCTGCCAAAGAGGGTTTTATTCCCACCTGTGGCTCCCTCCCTCTCCCCATTACACCCTCACCCCCACAAGCTGTGCATCAGCCTGGCTGCCTACTCAGCCTCTGCCCAAAAGTTTTACCTCACTAACACGGCAAGAATTAGTCCCATTTTATTTGCAGGTTAGAATAAAATTCTCAGGTTGTAAGCAGGCCCCAGAAGAGCTATGAAGTCCAACCTGGAAATATGGGTTCAGGAGCCGGGGGGAGAAACAGTTCCTTGCTGGAGGGGTGGCAAGCTGTTAGAGCAGTCCAAAGCACACCCATGCAGTTTCACTTTTAATCAGAAATGAAAAAAATCTAGCTAAATATGCTTTCAATTTCTGCTGTCACTTTATGATGTTTACCACATCCTACGCACCATGCTCAGTGAAGTATTTTTCAAAGAAAATACAAAGCCTTTCAGATGAAATCATGACTCATCTACATCAATAAAGGTTATCAACATTGTAGATTCATCTGGACAAAAATAATAATAAAAGAAAACCTTGGAAGTATGTACATAAACAACTATATTTACAATATCAGATGCCTATGGAATAATGGAGACTTTAAATATTAGCTGCCACAGCTAAATGCATGTGCAAACACTCATATATTATTGCCATTTGAAATTATAAAACCAGGAAACAAATATAAATCTTATTAATAAAATATACTTTTATGCATATATAGAAATATAAACCTATTACAGCAATAGTAATCAGGCATTGGAATGGCCTGCCCAAAGAGGTGGTGAATTCACCATCCCTGGAGGTTTTTAAAATAAGACTGGATGTGGCACTTAGTGCCATGATCTAGTAATCATGATAGTGTTGGATTAAGGGTTGGACTTGATGATCTTGGAGGTCTCTTCCAACCCAGATAATTCTATGATTCTATGAATTAAATCTCATACAAAATATTTCTATTTGTCTTGTGCTTTTTAAGGTCCCTTGTGCAATATAGATTCTCCATTAAAAAGCAGGTTCTTAATTTTCTATGGATAAACTATCTTAAAAAAAAAGAAAATATTGACGTGACTAAAAATTATTTCTATGAATATGAAATCAACTAAAACCAAACAGCTTTTATATCCTAAAAAGCTAAACAATGTAAGATACCTTGATATCACTGATACAAACCCTAATTCCAGCTGGAACACTGTACGGGATGGCACAGTTTACAACAGAAAGATGGTACCAGCTCACCCAAAACTCAAGGAAGTTGCATCCTGTTCTCCTTCCTCCCCAGAACCAGAGCAGACTGATAGAGCCTGGTAGCGAACCAATCAAAGCTGAAACAAATGCTTACATTGGACACTTAAGGAAAGAAACTATATCCTACTTAGACACTTGAGCATGTCTGCAAATCTGAGTTACTTCATGGATATTTTATTCTATAATTACACTGAAAAACAAGGAAAAAAGCAAGATAATTGAAAAGTCTAAACTAAAAAATGCATGTAGGTCTTCTACTATTACATGTATGCCCTACACTTATGTATATTATGTTTATAATGAACAAAATTAAGGAATTCGTGTTAAAAACTGAGATGTCAAACTGAGATTCTCCAGACTTTGACCTCTTTGCACACTTCAACAATGTGTGCATTTCTACTTTACACGTGTAATGCATATTACAGTATCACAGTATCACAAGGTTGGAAAAGACTTCTGAGATCATCTAGTCCAACCTATGACCCAACACCAACACCTACTTGTCATTTATTCTTCCAGTATTTGGATACCACCCCACCTAAATAATTCTTTTTCTCCTTTTGTTTCAGGAAGAGTGCGCTATAAACCAGAAGTTTTAACCAAAAGTCAGAATCCAGACTAAAATCACCTTGCACAGGTTACAGCCAACATACGAGGTTTGAAGGTAGCGAGGACGAAGAGCTCAATCCACCATCCAAATAACAAGTTTTAACTTTAATTGATGTCAGGTTACAACTTGGAAAGAATCATTGATTTTTCAGTAGAAGAAAACCCCAAGCAATGCCACAATCCATCAGCTCTTTGGCAGGCAAAGACTTTGGTTTCCTAAGCCTCCCACAAGTGCCCATCCCATCCAGGGAGCCACCGCAGTAATTTCACTGACAAAAGCGGAAGTTGAAAGAACCCATGAAAATGAATGATAACAGCAAGGTCCCTGCACTGTGGCAGAGCGAAGCACCCCAAAATCAACCCTGTAGACGTTTGCCGATCTGCTGCTTACAAACCAACAAGAAAATAGATTTCACATCACCAGTAGGTGCCTGTTATTTTCTATATTGACATTCAACAAAATATTTTTCTTGCACATAAAGCTAATCCTTTTTTTTCCCACAGGAAGTATCAAGAACAACTGATAGATATTCTTTGTTGTAGCAGTCTTTTAGGTATAAGAAGGGATTGTTCCTCAGACTTCTTTTATTCTAGGCTGGGAATACTCCATTCTCCTTATTTCTTTTCCTGTGGGCGATGTTACCTATTGTTTCCATTTAATGGAATTTGTCCATCTATCTATGAACGTTTTGCCCCAAATCACTGGCACTTGATAGAACAATGACTTTCACATCTAATGTAAAATATCCCTGCTAACCTTTATGTGAATTTTGCTTTTTTTAAATAGTATCAAATTGCTCACCACATTCAACCAGATGGACTCCATCCTCACTTCATCTTGCAAGATATGGGGAATGGCTTGCTATCACGCACATTATTTTCTCTCATTTGGTATTTCACATTCATTCCCACTGGATTTTAACTTGCTGCTTTCGGATCATATGTGGAATCTGCCCAATTACAGAATTATATCATGGGTTGGGTTGGAAGGGATGTCAAAGTTCATCCAGTTCCAACCCCCCTGCCATGGGTAGGGACACCTCCCACTTGACCAGGCTGCTTAAGGCCTCATCCAACCTGGCCCTGAACACTTCCAGGAAGGAGGCAATCCACCACTTCCCTAGGCAACCTGGTTTTTGAGCACATCTACCAGTTTGTGAGTACTGCCTGTCCATGTAGTACACCTGCAGACCTCAAACTTACCTTGTATTCCATCAAATACATTAATGGCTATTCTGAGCGAGAACCTTGACATAACCTCAGAAACTGTACTGGAAGTCTTTTTATTTTCCCTCCAGTTTTCTATTAACAGTGTCTTTGCCATAGTTCCTTACTGTATATTCAATACTTCACCAGAGGTTATACAGCCAAATATGATGCTAGAATTACTGTGTTACAGCTGCACCTCAGTTCTGTGCTCGTATCACCAAACAATACGTTTCCCCTCAGTATAAGAGTGTAAATCCACATCTCCAAAAGTAGAAACTACACCAGCCTAAATTATCCATGACCTCATTTTTAAAACATAAATGCATCTGCCTTTGCTCTCCCAAACAACACCAGCTTTCATTGCTTATTAGCCCAGGTCTCCCACAAACACCTTTGGCACTGTTACCTCACTCCTTAGCCAAGGGAATAACACCTAAAAATCTTTCCATTGAGCTATTACTATAGCCTTCCAACCCTTCCCTGCGATTCACAGTTTGTGCTGCTAATGTAACAGTTTGCTGGATCAAGAGAGCTGGCAGCTGAGCTGCACATGTGGATGTCCTACCCAACCCGTGCTCAGTACCTCATTCTACCCACACTCAGGTGTGTTCATGTTGCACCTTCAGCCCATCTAAGCTGTAAGAGCACGCAGGTCTTGCTAGAGAGAAAATGAATCACACCAAGGTGGCCTTCAACTAATGTGAAAGGCTAGTGTCAGGGTAGCGGATGAGTGGAAGCTGCGATGCTACCCAGGTTCATCATGTCTAAATCCAGCCCAAACATACCCTAATATGTGTTCCAAGTACAATGATGAGAACAACTTTCCACGCAATATTGAAGAGAAATAGAGTTTGAACAATAAAATAAGTATCTGTATTACAAAATACCTATCAACTTTCCATTCTACACATAATCTGTTATTACAAAAAATACAGGATTCAACAGCAGGTATATAATATAAAAGTATTTATTAACTTCAATGAAACAGAATATGGCTTAAAAAACCTCTTCCTGGGTCCCTGTTGAACCATCTATCTTGCCCCAAAAAGGAGAACCAGTCTCACAGGAACCTGGGAAAAATTTTAAAAAAATATTTAACCCAAATACATCCATCGTCTAGAAATCTAAACGTGAACTCTGGACAACGGGAGTCAACCAGTGCATGGAAATAAAACCCCTGCCTCTACATACAAATAAAGGAAATAAAAAGAGGCAGAGATTATTCACCTCTGCTATCAAAACTTCTAAAAACTTAAGTTTTTAAATAAAACATTCCTGGGTGTAAATAGTACACTGCATAAAACACAGCTAAAAAATTTAAATGTATTCATCATTTGAAGTCCCAGACCTAGGTTAACCTCCTGGGTACTTCTCCTGTGGATTCATGAGCCGATCACAGAGAATGCTTCCAAAAAAGCCACCCCTCAGCAGAAGGAAATAGGTATTTTTCAATCTTTTCATTTTTAAGCCTTTCAAAAAACTGGTTTTTAAATTTTAGCAAAGCCAACTTTCAAAAGCATATTCTAATATCAAGCTTAAAGACAAAATTCTTCCTCTGTCAAAATAATTTGCAAACTTTATTGGATTTTTAAAAGCCTGATTACAGGACAAAACATGCATTAAGCATTTTTCTAAAATTCCAAAAACGTAATTGCAGAACATCATTATATTCCAAGGGTCATGTTTATAATAAATACCTGCAGCTTAAAAGCAGCGTCTAATTTTTTAAAGAGTTTTAGTATCTGAAAAAGGCAAATTCTGACATTACATTGCAATGGTTAAAGCAAGAAACAGCTCAACTGATGATGAAGAAAATCCTTGTCTTCTCAGGAGGTCTACACTGGTTATACAATACCACTCTGGAAACAGCACTTCACCAAAACTCTGGCAATTGGCTTGTGCTTAAAACATAGTCTCCCTCATAACATTCTTCAAAGGATTAAACCATAATTGATTCTGGCAGTACACATGGTCAGCATGATGTGCAGGGGGTTGCCAGTGGACATGGGGCCCTTACATAAAGGGCTGTTTTCTTTGTTTAAAATGGAAAAAAGAGTGGGAGGTGTGGAGAACAGTGAAATACAAAATGACTCAGAATCATAAAACATATTTTTTGAATCAGATTATTTCAACAACTGCATATGCAAACAGAAGGCTTCAAAAGAGGATGGTGGCAGAGCTTCTGAATTGCTAAGGCAATCCACATAGTCTTATTTCCATAAAAAAGAGATAGACACTATAGTTATATACATCCTTCTAAGTATTCAGAGAATACTGCGAGTTGAACTCCAGAGAAGCCATTAATATCAGTCTGAAAGTGATGGGGAACGGATTGATCGTGCACTGGCTGGACTGTTAGAGAAAGCAAAGGGATCCTTTTCCTTTTCTTTACTATCATGTTTATGTTTATGCTTATGTTTATGCTTGTGTTTCTTCTTCTTTTTCTTGTGCTCATGGTGGTGATGGTGATGGTGATCACTATGTTTTGAGGAGTTTGATTCTTTACTAAACACAGACAGTGGAGCCGCTGAGACAGGGTGCACATTCACCTCTCCCGAAGATTGTTCTTTACCTAAAAATAGATACAGTGGGATTTATCAATGTTTAATTGCATTGTTTGAAAACATAAGAAATTCTGAAACATTAGATCAGATTTACATTTAAACATGCAAACACAGAATCTGTTACCATATTTGCACCATTAGCTTTTTGGTTTTTTTTTTTCAGAAAAGGCTCTGAACACGCCATTAGTGCTCCTGTACTACTGACAATTCTTATAGAGGAACTCCTTCCTCCATCAAAAGCGTAAATGCTCCCAGAAAATTAGGAATTGTAAAGAGCTAAAAAACTGCGTATTATGCTAGCTTCCAGAAACTCATTTTTAAGCAGTACAAAGACCACTATACTAGGAATAATGAGCTATAATATAAAGTGCAGGACTGGGATACATTAAAGTGCAGTTTGGGGATGTTGACTCCTTTTAGACAGGAGCTAAAGCTCCCTGCAAGAACATGCAAACCTTTTGATACGGAACACAAGAATTGTTTTGTACAAAAAAATTGCACCTTACAACCAATTTAGTCTATTTGAAATATTATACAAAGTTTTGTTTGTAAAAAAAAAAAGCAAATTCCAAGAAGGACAATTCCACCATCTTTATTATGATATATTTCACAAATACACTAGAACTGCTTCTATATTGAATAAGCATTTCATCTGAATCTGAGGACAGAAAATCTGATCCATGACTTTCTCAATTCCTGAATCACTTTCTCATTGTCTCTTTAGTTTACTTCATATTTCATTATTTCACACAAACTGCAATAACTTCAATACTAGGGATGAAAAGGCAGCAATCTGAGTAACATTGTTAACACAGGGAAACACCTGGAAGGTAGGAATGCTGAATTCCTTTAGGCAGAAATTGAATCAAATCATTCACATTGCAAGAATGTGCTTTAACTACCAGACAAATGTAGAAAAGCACCATCAGATTTTTGAAAGCAACTACTCCTTTAAAATGGATTAAAAATGGATTTTCTTAAGAATCCATTAAAAAATGGATTTTCCCCCTCTGCTCCTCAGTGAAAATAACCCTGTTGAATAACAAGGAATTATGTTATATACTTTGTAATTATCTTTTTCAGTATATTTGAAAATCGTAGGTTTGTCATGTCCCTCCGCCCTTTAAAGGCTATTAAAAGGCCATTAAAGGCTTTAAAGGCCATTAAAGACTAGAATGATTCATCTATGGTAATGATTCCTGGAAGCCTGAAGAGCCAGCTCCCTGTAGTATGACAAACAAGCCCCGAGAAAGATTTCCATACAATTCATTCAATCACGTACATATACAGGAAAGTTTCTAGACAGCACAGCTGTTCTGGTTTTTGTTTGTGTTTAAATATGGCTGGAAAAAACAAAATCTACATCTGTAAGCAATGTTTGGAAGTCAGAATAGAAATAAAAAATATTTTTACAGTGAGGATAATCAATGACTTCCTATGGGACATGGTGGAATCTCTATTGCTTAAGTCTTCAAGCGATGTCTTCTAAAAATACATTTGGGCTCAACTGCAAGTTGTGAATATGGTGCAATATAAAATTCTGCTGATAAGTGAGGCTAGACTAGAGTAACAGTAGTTTCTTATAGACTTAAAATCTCTACCATGCAAATATTGTTAAAAACTTTGATTATTATTTTATCAGAACTATGCAGTACTAAGCACATGTTATCAATGCAAAGTTTTATTGTTAGAATTCACGAGTTTCCTTATTTGTGTATATTAGAACAGATTGAAGATACACAAATTCAAACTTCCCACATGCTGACTTCCATGCACAGTTCTGACAACTTTTCTACATCACCTGGAGCAAATTTCCAGAATGCAGACAGCATGCAAGCGTACTGTATTTGATGCAAAAAAGTACAAGGCTGCTTCCAATTTAACTATTTCTAATTATATTTCTCTTAAGGAACTTCTACCTGTACCTAAACATAACCTTGTAGCCTGAGTTCATTCCTCTGAAGCATACAGGTTTTAGGTTAAGTAAGAAAATTTTCTTTAGCAGCTGTAAGCATGCAAAACCAGTCATTGAACAGAAGACAGAATGGTGGAAAAAACTGCATATCTGACCCAAGCTATTAGAATAGGAATGATTGGAGACTGTGCCTCAGAAAATCAAGGCACCCAGTATCTGATAGTAATTAAAGGTGAACTGTGGCAGTGACACAGATACAGCTTCTAGTAACACAAAAATAAAAGCTGTGGCAAAAAGCATGAAGAAGATTGATCAGTGTTCTTGTATGCAAAAGTTTATTCAAGGTATGGAAAACATTTTCATGTTTTTAAGCTATCAGCATGTTATGCATTAAACTATACAAGGCAAACTAAAGTCAACTTAAAAGAAACCAAAAAGCCACACGCAACAGAAATCCTTAAAACTTCACAGCTACATTAGCTCCCAGTTGTGAAGTTATTTTTATATGGAAACTGAACCTGTAAGTCTAGACACTACATTTTTAACAACCTCAAGCCAAAGCTAAGCCTCTGTGCTTTAAACATTTTAACCTGGTAAACCAGGATAAGGACACGGGCTTAAGTTTGCAGGGATGATGTAGCAGTACTGTCAAGTGCCAGTGGAGACCAAGGATGCAATCAAGTAGATCATCCCGACACAGTGGCACCACCTGCCACTTGCGCAAGTTTTAGGTTCTTTACTGAATTGCCAGCTCTGCTAAGGCAACAGTCTCCATTATCACTTTTCATTTCAGCTGGGTTATTGCAAAATTTGTTCTTTAAAGCAGTTAAAGACCATTGACTGGAACATTTGCTGCAAGTTAGGCAGCAAATACAACAGTAGCTTAAGTCAACAGGACTGAAGGGGTGGTGATGAGCACCTAGAAACTGAAAAAGGCAGGAAAATTTTCATGAAGGGGAAAAATGGGACCTAACTGTGACTCAAGGTCTACTGATGCTTAAGGAGACAGTCAACATCAGTAATACGACACAGATGTCAATAAGAAGTGAAAGAATGTCATTACAAAAATCCGCTTTTATTAAGCCAGTACACATGCAATTTCTTCATAGAGGTGAAGGACAGCTATAATTTGGGTTTTTTTTAAATGCAAAAATAAAAACGACTCAGAAAATTTCCTCCTGCTACTAAATAGTATTTTGAAACCGGGTATCAAATGTATCAAATATATTGATCCTGGACAACAGCTCAGGATATATGCAGACTACAAAACTCTGTTTCCTGTATAATGGACACATTTGTAACAGCTCTATAAAAAATTTACAGATTTGTACCTATAAAATTCACCATTAAACTTGCAGAAAGCTTTTTCTTCATTAATTTCTTAATTAGTATCTACTTAAAGCCCATGCCAGGACCTTGGCAAACTAGGAAAGCAAGACTAAATAGAAATTGCTTTACAGGGAATTAATACCATCCTCATATCAACAGGGATAGTAGGACTGCCACAAGGAGGCATGGATCACTCCTTCTTCCTGCAGGGAACCCACTTCCTCCTGGCAGAGGGCGCAGGACTGGAACCTGGGTTTCTCAAATCACAGAAACACACAATAAGTGGAGGGTGAGCCCAGGAGCTCACTTCTGAAGTGGTTAGTAGCATTCCTTGGAAGAAAATGCACGTACGTGTATCTATTCCCTTGGATCTCTTTGTGTTTGAGATGTGGAGATTCCAATGTAATTATTGGCTTTGTGGTGTTCCAGCTAGCTGGGTAGGTGCTTAAAATTAGACTGGATTACTATCACATGGAAGAAAGATCAGAAACTTCGTGCAGACCTTGTCACAGGGACTGATACAAATACTGTAGATATTGTAAGAGAATAAAATATGAAAACCTAGATTTCAATTTAGTTTCAGATTGAAAGGGGCTTATATCTTGATAAGCTTTGAAGTAACATTTTCTGTCATAAAAAATCACTGTCAGATAATGACAACAATAACATCCTTTTCAATAATTACCTAGAGTAAGGTTTTTTTTCCTTTTAAGGATCATTGATGGATGAACATTGAACAATGCTGTTGTATACAGTGCTTCACCTGTATCAGTAGAGACAAGCTTTCATAAGATCTTCCATATGGTCTTTCCTGTATTTCTGATACTTACAGTCTCTGTTTCTTTGCATGTACAATCTATTTAAAACAGCTGACTTACGCAGAGCCTCTCAAACTCACACTTCTTAAAAATCACCTCATTTACACCCTGATTTATTGAAACGTCAGAGAGAGAAAACCAACTTCACAAATCATAGCAAAGGGTAAGGCCCTTCCAACTGAGGACAGGCAGGTGCTCCACAACCTAATGCCAACCACCTCTGGGAAGAAAGAGATTTGAACACAAGCATGTTTCTTCCAGAACCCAAAGAAAGCTTGCCAATTAAAAAAATAATGTGCTTTCTTTACCTATCAGCTCAACTGCAGCTCTGGGTAGCATTTTCTCTAAAGACAGAACACTAAAAACATGAAAAGATGTTGAAAACTGCTTGAAAAATAACTTATTTTTCCTTATTTCTACTTTTCTTTTTTAGTATTACCCTAGAAACATCCAGTACACGCTATTGTTTAATTTTATGCTATGTTCATGCATCTGTTGAACCATCAACAAAACATGTACAGAAAGTTACCAAGCATAAATAGTTCCAAGTTTCCAGAATGCAAGATGACCATATGATAAAATTTAAAGTTTGAGAGTGAGAAGTAAAGGTCTAGTAAAAACAAAAATGAAATCAAAACACCCACACTCAAAAGCTTTTCTGAAGTTGTGCTAAAAAAAATCAGTTAATTAGGTTCCAACATAAAAATCTCAACTAGTTCAAATTTACAGATTCACTTGATTTCATATTTTTAGTGGGATCTACATCCAGATAGGTATTCCTTATACCTATGCCAGTGCACATAGAGAACATCACCATATATACTTTTTTTTCCTTTTGTGGAAAATGTATGAGAGAGTTGGATACTGCTTTGTATTAACTATCAAACTATCAAAAATAGTTGGGAAAATTCTGACTAAATGTTCATCCGTGATGACCTGTTAAGCCATAATGATGTGTAATTTTACCGGTAGATCATGTGGGCTACAGACAGGCATTTATTTTGGAAGCAGAAAAGAACAGACCGATTGGTAACCACTGACACATATAGCAGAACTTTTTCAAGGTTAATTTTGAAGTACTGTACTTTCAGATGAGTGAAATCTTAAAAGTAAAAAAGAAGTGTATCTTAATCTGATTTCACTGAAGTTCACAAACATGATAAGTCACCTTACAGTCTGAAATGAGAGTTTAAATCTACTGCTCACACAAAATCTGATCTTCAAATTCTTTCGGTCCTAAGAGCAGGGAGCATTACTGCTACTCCTGATGATTTAAGTAGCAAATTAAAATCTTTTCTTGCATTAGAAAAGTGACCTTGCACGGCTTTAGAAGCTCACAGGAGGCTACCGTGTTTCTAGTCCTTAGGGCAGACAAATAATCACAACAGCATTCTTCAGACAGTCCACAACTGATGCTGTTTGCTTCAGTAATTTCTTGAAAAATGCTCACAATCACTTTTAACTACCAGAGTCTATAGTTCTATTATTGTGGACAGGATGCTTTAGTAGGATTTAAAACATGTCCTAAAGAAACAACTAAAAAGGTGCTGTAATTATAGTACTGGAACCTGTAATCCTGCAGAAGTTAGAGTGCAAGACTTCTTTTCTTGCCCTCGCAGCATGTCTCAACCCTAATGTTTCACATTCCTGAGCAGAAGCATATAGGAAAAAAGATTTTAAAGAAAAATCATATTTTCTTGGCTTTATGGGGGTTACATCAACGTGAACAAATATCATTCGAGGTGGTGCAGGGAGTGTGGAAAAAAAGAGAAAACAGCTACAGCAGGATTTAGACCCAACATGAACTTCCTCTTGGCAGCTGTTGTTTGCAGGCTGTGTTTGGCTGATGACCTAACACTTCATGTGACATGTGGGGACATAACCCACAGCTGTGAGAGGAAAGCTGAGCATGGCCTAAGAGCTCACTGCTTTCCAAGTGAGAGTCACACAACTCAGGCAGAGTTACTAACAAGATTTACTAACAAGATACTGAGACCATTTCAGAACCTGGTGGCAATCTATTTTCACAATAATCACTCTCAGAAGTGCACCCATCCTCTGTCATTGATGCAAAACCTCAAAAGCCCTCAGGGAATATTATCTGTGATTCCTTTGTAAAACAGAACACTCCTATGAGTGAACAATTTTATTTACGTATGCTTTATTTTTCCTCATCTGTTTGGCATTTCTTCTCAGAAGTATGCCATTTCCTAAAGACTGAACTGTCTTTATTTCCTCAGTCTGAAATTCTTACATCTCTGCTTCTAAGAAAAATGCTATGAATAAGAAACAGGTGAAATTTCAGAAGCAAAGAACATCTGAAGCGGAACTGCTTCTAACCGCACAAACCAAAGAAAACGAAATTAATCTGAAGTGTTTCAAAATAATGCTTTTCAAAGGCTTATTATCTAAAATGAAACCTGTAGCAAAAAGATCCCAGCATGTCTTATTTATTACATAGGAAACAAAATTCATCCCAGTGTGCTGAATGCCTAAATGGCAGAGGTGAGAAGGTCATTCAGTGAACAAGTGAAACTAGAGGTAGCTTTTGTCTGCTGTAGGTCTACAAAAGCAGCAGTCAACGGGCCATTACTCCCCCCTTGATGAGACCTTACCCTTTCTGAACTCTAGTGCAAACCTACCATGCAACAGTCCTGAAGTACAAAGCTGGCGTACAAAAGGTCCCCTAAGTCCTATTTGTGAAGCATTTGGCAGAGTTTTGTTTATGACTTTATATTCCATAGAGTGGCTAAATCTAGTAAAAAAAATTATTGCAACATATCATGTAAGAGTTATAAATACTAATTCTCACTGGATCAGCTTTGCAGTCGCATGCCCTGGATGTGTCATTCTTTGCTGTAACAGAAATGTGATGGCTGGCCAGAACATTTAGGACAAAATTCAAAGCAGCTCTGAGAGGTTTAAAGTAAAGGCTGCATGGAATGAGGCTCCTAGGCTCATGAGAGCAACCTATATGCAAGCCTTCCCTTTTACTCTGCTAAAATGCCTATGATTTAAGCAAAAAGTTGTGAGTTTTGCTACTCTGCATATCTAACAACAAATCTGTTCTGGTGGAGCTTGGACAGGCATATTGTCACCAACCAAAGGCCAATCTGGAATCTGGAAACTAGACCTCCCTGTGCTTTATGTTCCCATATGAACGTAATTTGTTAGCTGAGCAATGACAGCAGTTACCTTTTTTTAAAAAAACTCAAAAAGCACAAAACCCCTTAGAGGCAAGACATCTGCCAAGGAAGTGAAAACGTTAAGACTTCGGACCTAAGGGAGTATAAGCCTACAGCTTCCACAGCCCCAGTCAGCACCAAGGCTCTGGACTCAGCAGGATACTCAGAACAGGAACATCCAGCAGCCCTTCTCTTAAATGGGCCACTAAATTTTCAGGTCACAGGGTAAGCAGATGAGATCACCTGTCAGCACAGCTCAGGACCTAGGGCACTCAAGACGGAACCAACGTTCCAGATCCTGCTGCTAAGGGTCTACTTGTGTTTAACATTAGGCAACCACTGGATAAAACCAGAAAAACAAGCAGGGGGGTAATTATTCTGAATCCTGCTTCTAAGGCCAAATACACATTGCAGTACTGCAATCTTAAAACCTTGTTTCGGAGCTATACTCATGGTCTCTCAAAATACTTGTTACATAGCCACCCCACCTCAGCTTAGCTCCACTGGCACATTCTGGAACTGAAGTTAAACATTTGGTTAAAATACTTTGAGAAAATGAGACTAATCACTGAATTTCTTTGCTAGTGACAGATAAGTAAAGAAGGTGAAAGTTCCAACAAAGGAAGTTCAGTCTGCATTAAGGTTTTTAAAAAGTACTATTGTTTGAGAAGTAATTTTGTCAAATATTTTATGAAAAGATACTAAAAGCAGTATTAAAAGTGCTTGAAATTAAACTATTTTACTCAGATGCAACCTTTTCAACTCTGAAAAAACCCGTCTAAGCATCTTTGAGTGTTGCATGTTTTTAACTACAAATATAAATCATTACGATTATAGATTTTTTTACCTGAATAGTCACTATTTTTTAAAAAAGTAATCTTAAAAATAACTATTTTTAAATGACAACTATGGCAAAATAAGTTTCCTCTAATTCCTTATGAGTTCTATTTCAGCTTTATGTTATTTTAGTCATGCCTTAGCTTTCCACTTCTATAAGCATGATACATACTTGCCTATGTATGAAAATACACAGGTACACAATTATCTATAAATATACTGGAAACTAAAGAAATGTTATTATCCACCCTTTATATACATCCTTTAGTTCAGTCAATATCTAACACTTACCAGCACTGTATGTATGGGAATAAACAGTAGCAAAAAAATCCCACAACTGAAATAGCTGAAAAGTCCATACTTCCATTTTGCCAACAGATTTACTCATACCTGGTGTGGATGGTCTCTCCAACATATTCAAATGATGGTAAATAAAGGCCTGACTGTCATGAACTGTGTCCATATCGATTTCCTCCTCTTCTTGAGAGTTTGAGAACTAAGATATCAGGAAAAAAAATAAGCAGATGCTAATAATTCATAGGAATGTCACTAAACAGAACTTAAAACTATTTTATTTTTGAGGTTAAACTAGGGGTGAGAGGGAAAGGAAGTGATATCTACCACTGCAAAGGAATAAAAATTCCATAAAATTAAAAAAGGCCAGTGTCTTCTCCTCTTTCTAACTTACTGTGAAGCTGTGCGAACAAGAGTATTAACTCAGCTTTAGTTCTTGTGAGCCAATAAAGAATCTGATGGGAAATGATTTTGCCAAAGTAAGCATAACAGCTACTGTGTATATATATACACAGCACATCTTTTGTTTGAACACAGCTTTAACGAAAGTCAGCAGAAGCCACTGCTATTATTCTGAATACCCTACATATTGTGCAAGTTGAATTTCCGTTTCTTACTCTGATTTTCAGTTTGACTTTACTGTCTTCATTCTTCTCTAGTATTTGCCCTGGCTCCAATGGAGACCCGAGTGGCATATCAGCCTTCCTCTTCACCCCCTGCTGTTGACCAGAAATGCTGGATGCTGTTTCCTTAATAAGCTGATCATCCTCCTGAAGCAGCATTAAAAGACCAAAATTAGAAGATAGCAAGAGCCATGTTGAGCCTAGAAGAGACCTGATAGCTGAAAAAACTTCTAAGTGGGTGATTCGAACAAAGTTTTCCCTGTAGTTCTGGCAAAAAGTATTTTCTAAAACCCTGTATGGATTTGTGCCAACCTCTCCTACAAACATAGATTCTCTTCACTTCTCTCCTTGCTCCCTCTGCATATCTAGCACTGGCATCTTTTCTGTCCCTTCTCACAATCATGGTACTGTTGGTGTGCAGCAACATTTGCTGCCTCTGAATAGCTTTTCTATAAATCTGTGCCTTGCGGACTCCTCAGTCCAAATCTCAATTGAAAAAGTCTGATAGCCTCTGATCTACACATGGGATTTAGCTAATCTTCTTTCAGTTAGCTTTAAAATCTAATGCTTACTTTGCTGAATACAAATCATAACGAGAACGTACAACTTAACAATTTTTTTGTTTTGATTTCACATCAATATCTGAGTTAAGCAGTGATTTATGAAATGGTTTAAGTTATCAACAAAAACAGGGTCAAAGGAATATAACAATAGCAGGAAAGTCTACTGACTTACACATATAGTCATTAAAATAGAAGACAAGTGTTCCAAAAAGTCCAATACACAAAATATAAAAGGGAAAATAAAGTACCCGCAGAAGCAAACATAATTAAAAGCCCACTAAAAGCTAGATATGCTGCTCCACTAAACTGTTCTTCCTCTGTCCTTCAAAGGGCACTCTAACCCCATAACTTCTTCCCCTGAACAATTCAAATTCAATTTATGAGTGGGTATTTTCCATCATACTCAGCAAATTCAGTGTCACAAGTCTGTCAGTATTGATTTTAACATGTTTATGTTAAAATATACAGAATATACAGTCTGCTTTAAAAAAGCTACTTAATCTGATGTATTCTATCACCTATATTTCCCTTTTTCATCACTATTATTTAACAAACTGCTGTTGTGAAACACTTTTGTATAAACTTTGGTTGATGTGAGAGGCAGCCTTTGCTTTATATCACTGGCTTGGGTTTCTAAAAGGAAAATCAGTTCACTGAATTTTGGGGGAATAACAATGCAAATGGTAATCCTAAAGTAAGGAGTAGGAGAATGTATATGAAGTACAAGAGAAGATACGAGGGATGAAGTATGAATTGAGGCTTATACTAATGCTGTATTTTCAGACTACTGTAAGCCAGTGCTGCTGATAATAAGAGCAGTCTCCTCCCCTTCACACATTTCTGTCCTGGGCTGCCATGCATTTCTATAACTACATGATGAACCGGACCAGGAAGCTGACCCAGCAGGAAACATCCATTCATAAAAAAAGGTAGTTCAACCAGATCCTCTCTTCTACAGCTCACTACGCAGCAACAACAACTGTGCTAGCACGAGGGAGAAAACAATATAGGAAAAACAACAATTAAGAGGAAATTTTTTGATAAAGATAGTCTGGCTGCTTAGAGAAGTTTGGATGTTTATTGAACTGCTGCCTAAAAATCTGCCAACAAAATGTCTCCTGCTATTTAATTCTGATGTCTGTGTGCAGCAAATTAGGACTTACTAAATGTTCTGTAAATATGTAGGATAGCTCTAATGGTATCCAACTCCATCATCATCTTCTCCCCCTACTGGAAATAGCTTGCAAGGTACTACGATGATCTGCACTATCAGTATACTTCTGAATAAAAACAATTCAGAATTTAACTATGGGATTGACAAAGTAACAGTAAACCATTGCTTTCAAAAGGGCAGAAAGAGTTTCAAACATGCTAACCACATGTTCACATCCTTTTTTAGGATTTACTCTTAAGTAGTTTCAATCAAATGTAGTTTTTGAAACTGGTAAGAAAATTATTCATTATTTCCATGTCTGCTGAGTTTCTTCCATCATACTTAAATTTGTCCAACAAAAAGACAGCCTTGCAGCAATGGCAGTTGTTCTTAAGACCCGTATGCCTTGAATAGCTTGCAAGACCCATTTTCTAACTACACAATAGATTACATACTAAGACTGAAGCTTCCAAAGCCAGAAAGACATCAGATTTAATGTATGCAATTTTTCAGAAGTTGTTACAAATCCTTCAGAGGACAGTGCTAAGTAGTCAGATTCAAGTGTTCAATGAAGATGTTCAAAGCTGTTTAAAAGCGGTATATCTATGTATATTAAGGTGTAATAAATTTACTGATGAAAGTTTTTGTTTTGGAAAATTGCATAACTTGCCTATAACCAATAATAGTCTAATTAAAAAAGTCTTCATCACAGCATCAAACATTTCTGTGAATCACTTCATGTCTCATAATCAATACAGAAAAAGTAAAGTTTTATAAAGACCAGAAATGATGAGACTAGAAAAAAAATAAAAAGCTTGCATATGCTATGAAAAACAGTTAAAAAAGTCAAAGATGTTATGGTATACACCAGCTTTTCAAGTGGAAGCAATAAAGAGTAATAAGGTGTGACGGTAACTTAGGTAAAGCATGAGAAGCTTGAATACGATACAAAATTAAATTAGCAACCAACGCAAGGACTCAGAGCCAGCTGAATGGGATGTATGCAGATAGTTTGTGCTTACGGTGTTCTGAAATCCTACTAACTGTCCATGATTGTTAGTAGTATTCACAGGTTCCTGATTATTTGTAACTGATTCAGGGATAATTGTTGGATTAAGTACAGCCTTCTTTTCTTTCAGATTAAGAACAAGTCCAAGCTCTGGCAATGGTAAACACGAAGGTCTGCTGAGGCCAAAAAGTGTGAAATAGAGGTCAACAGCACCACAACGTAATCTCCAGTCATGTGAAGTTCCTAAAATCCAAAAGAGATACTGTTAACACAGAGATATAATCTCTTCCTCAACTAATCAGACAGTTTAAGTGATCTGGATCCACCACGACCTTTTCTGTGTTTAAGATACACGTCCTTCATTACTCCTGCCTCTTATTGACTCAATCTCACCTGCCCTATCCTGTTTAAAAGGAAGGCTTTAAGTTGTTTGGCTTGTAAGCTGGACATGTTTAGTAGAACAAGACTGGGAAACTAAGTGCTATAATAACATATTGAAAAATAAAAGAAAAATAGAAGCATATGTGTGTGATCACTTTCAAGTTTAATTTTAGGTTTTACTACTGGGCAATTAAATAGAACATTTTGTTACCAAACTGGCTTCCCATTATCTGTGTATTTGGTTGCTCTTGCCTATGTATTCCATGAAATGTAGTAGGAGCATCAAGATGACTGAGATCTGTACCCTCTAGAAACCACACTGACAAAGAATACAAACCAGCAACGCATAAACATGCCTTCTGATGTCACTACAATGTCACGTATTTCACTGGATAGTCAATACTTTAATTTGTATTCATACTGGATGAAGCAATGAAGCAATGCTTCATTGATTTTATTTTTCACTGCAAACCATGTACTGCTTTTATATCTTCTTGTACAAATGGTCAAAGCACATTTGGCACCAATCACAGCAGAAAGACATCTAACATCTGGTGCAACACTGCAAATACAGCGATTCTACTATTAACTCTGCCCAGCTCTTGACTGATTGCAAGTTTATTGAACATATTGTTCCACAGCAGGAATAGAACTACATCTAGTAAACAAGACACAGATGTGCCAACTGTCATGTTAATGTGGCTGAGCAAGACTTAGCACAAAGTAAAATTACAAGTGTATCCCTATAAATATTAACTTTCATGGGGCTAAATAGTGTTTTGAGTAAGCTTCGCTGTACTCATCGGAGTTACTTGTAACATGGTAAGTTTCATGAACAGCTGGGTAAGGAGGAAGCAATATGAGTATTAACCTGGATATTCCTAACATTAAAATACTCTCCAGGGAATGACACGTTCACAAATTATTAATTTTATAGTTAAAATATTAGAATAATTCTAAATAATTTACTCAAATTCTTAAACTAGTATATCTTAAAACGCTATGATGAATTCTCATTCAGTATCTCCCTCCTCTTCTAGCAGAACAGTTAAGCTTAAACAGAATCAGTTGCTGAATTTCTCTGCAATCTGTGGAACTTATGAAAATTATCAACCTAATGCAGATTAACGCAGAATTAAAAAAAATTACATACATCAATCACAGTCTGCTTTCTTCTGCATGTGCTTATGCTAAATGAAAGCAACTCACAATTCTAGAGTCATGCAGCTTTAAACCTGCCTACTAACTTGTCTCACATCAACAAACATTTTTCTAGGCACCCTCCAATATTACAGTTATCCTTTATATAAAATAAATTGAACCATTGTGCCATCTTCATCTGTAGAAATTTAAGTACTTAAAGCCCCATGTGACATAATAAGAATGTATACCCTACTGCAAAAATAGCTAACAGTTGTAACACTGCATATACTCTTCTCTCAAGAAAAAGGGAAAACAAACTCTCTGATGGGAACATCAAAATTGTTTATTTTCCATGCCTGATACCGGGCAAATCCTACTAAACTGATCTACTAGTAGTCTCCCACTTCAGCCCCTGGAGTGTAGCTGTAAACTTTTAAACACTAAAAAGAATGATGCACAGCCTTCAGATGACCTAAACAAGGTATATAAACTTTCATATGTAATCTATGCAGTAATATGCCAGGTGTTAATGGGCAGTTTGTGAAGACTGGATAAAATTGCTTCAGTAATGAAAAACAGGTCAATGGCAACTTCTCTCATTAGGATCTTTCTTAACCACAAAAGGCAAATTCAGTCTTAGGTTTTGTAATACACCTCAAAATCTCATTCAAATTATCTACACAGATGTTATCTTCTCATATTCTCTCACAGTTCGGTAAAAGAGGACAAAGAGAGATTATCTAATCTAAAGCAAACTATAAAGAAAAAGGTAACACAGATACCATCATTTGAGGAAACATTTTCTTTGAATGTCTGGTTCAAAGAATCATTTCTGCCAAAGCACGCAGAAGCACACTACAGTAGTAGACAGAAGAATGAAAAACAAGGTTTTGTTCCCTATGTCACTAAGAAAGTTCTGGAATACGCACATGGCACTGAACTTCTGAGACTAAATCTTCAGTTTCTATTGAAACTAAAAGAGCTCTTGGCATATTCTTAAGGAATTCTTTAACATTTATTTAAAAAAAACCTTACAATAAAAAAATCAACAAAACAACCAAACAACAAATGAAAGAAAAATGAAACAACCTGAATTCATCAGTTTCCAAAGCTGATCTACCAAAGCTTCATTACATAAAGGGGACTCCATGTTCTTGGTAAAAGGTGGATTCTTAGTCAGCATATCCAGAATCCTATGCCTGAAAAAGAAATGGAAAATCCAAATGAATACACTACAAACTGTTCAGTTTGCAATATTCTTACAAACTATTCAAATGCAGGATTTCTTCAAAATTTTAATCAAAGTTTATGCTTTTAGCTCTTCCTTCTGTCTGCAGCACGGACAGATAAAACTGTCAATATGTGTCAGCAGACACAGATTTATCACCAGCAATACAATCTTTAGATAAAAAGGTGCAAAGCAGCAGGATGTTATTAGACAATTTTTAACAGGTACAAAATTGTAGGCTGCATTATGTTTTTCTGTCTAGTAAAAACCTTTTTTGCATACTGTCTTGATAATTACAAAGATAGAGCAACTCCTTGCAAACTGATAGCAAAGAATTTTTAAATAACATTAAATGTTCAAGACTGATACAAAACAGCAGGACCAAAACCGGTGACCTGTGGATTTTTCTGGAAAGGAACACTGTCATCTCTTAAGTTACACACTGTGTATGAAATCCCTGCGCTCAGCATGTTTGCTTACAGTATGTACACACTGAGCTGAAAGTAGATAAGTTTTCCTCCACTTTCTTTTTTTTAACTTGGTCTTGAAAACATTTTATGAGTGAGAAAATAAGTAATGGAATAACTAATTAATTTTAATTAATTTTAATTATTTTTAACTGTTTTCCCTGTATGGGCCAGAAGAGGCCTACACATAGCACTTAGCTGAAAATTTAAGCTCTTTAAAAAGATACGAACCAAATTAAAACGCCTTCCTGGACTGAAACTAAACCACCTCTAGTGAGTCTTACTGCAACTACTTTTATTGACAAGAATGATAGAAATAAAACAGACAACGATTTTGATCTTTGTAAGTGATCACCTATGTAAGGAGACTAAAAGTAGTACTATTAATCTTGGAAACTCAGTATTTTAATGGTGGCCCTAAGAAGGGAGTCTTGTAAAAAAAAAGATTATGAATCTCAGTGTTTCAAGTTTTATAATGAGCGCGCTAAAATATTCAATCACTCATTGGTGAAAACAGAGTTGAAACAAGCAATAATAGAAATTACACCATATTTTCACTTGTTATTCTTTCACCCCATCTACAGTCTAACAATTGCTTTACACTCCTTGCTGGCAAAATATTGTGCCCCCTATGTCTCAACCTTTGTCTTTTCTAAATATTACAAAGACTTTTTGCCATATGCAACATCAGATTTACACACTTTATTCATGATCAGGAAACGACTCTAACTTCAACCTTCCACCACAACGGTAAAATAATAAAGATTAAAATAATGGAGAATAAGAACAGAGTATATTAATTTTTGAGATGTGAGCTGTTGAAACATCAAAACACATTTCAACTACATAAACTAATAAGGAGGAAAAGCAGTTTCATGAAGAAGTATTAATCAATTAAGCATTTGATCTATTCAAGTCATTCCAGGCCAAGTATTTACTTAGTAGTCCCAGCATTAGTAAAAACACTGGCTCTTTATTAACTCACTAACCTTATGTAGGGTACAGGATCATTCTGAACCATAGTAAGCAACCACTGTAGTTCTTCATAGCTCCTATCAACTGTAAATAAAAATAAAATAAAATGTCTATAAATACACATAAACTGGAAGGATTTTGATTGAGACAATCACGTTTCTGAATTAGCACACAAAGAGTTTGAATCACTGAAAGTAGAGATGAATTTCATTAATTATCGTGCAATTTGAAGTAAAACATGGTTTACTTACACTGAAATAGGAATGCGTACAAAACAACTTCATGCCTCAATTGTTCAATAACCAACAACTTGACTATTAGTAGGTAATTCTTGTCATTCACGAGCTTTGATTGGCAAGATCATACCGTAAGTGATAACTTTGATATTGTGTGCTTCTGAAAATGAATCTATTCAAATATCCTTTCAACAACCAGAAGTATAATATTTTCTATAGGGAACAGAGAATATACAATTCTCATACACAGGAATCTGTGAAAGACTATTATGTATAAATAGGATAGAAAGAGTAAGACTACAGGGTCTATGCACTACCTTAGATTCTACACCACGTAGACCACAGCTACACAGTTCTGGATGATGCCACAGAAAATTTGTATCCATACAAACCACAACTGCAACCTCAGATTTGCCTTAAAAATCAAGAGAAATCTTTGAAAAGCTATGCCTAGGACATACTTTTAAGGGATTAGTGACTGCCTGTGCTCGACTCCATGTACAGCTGCTTTTCCTGGCAGCTACTGTGCCTTAGGTAGAAGACAGGTAAACACTGCATGCAAAAGTTGTTTTGCATGGAAGAAAAATAATATTGTTTAATCATGTAGCAAAGACTCACAACATGGCAAACAGATTAAGTCACAGTCATAAGCAAGCTGCAGTTATTTCAACTGCTCACAAAAGGGATTTTAAAATGTTTTTTCATTAGAAAATGAGAAGTTTAGGAGATGAATCCTTTAGGCTGAAAGCACTGGATATCAGAACCAAGAAACACTGTACTTCTGTGGTTAAAAAGCACTAGTCTTTTGTTCTTCTTAAACTTATTTGTGCTTGAAATAAAGTCATCCCTGCAATCTACCTTATAATGTAAACTTGGCCTGCTAGGCTTACAGCTTTGCTAATAACACATTTAACCTGCTCTTCAAATTTACATAGTACTTATGAAACATTTTGGGGAGCAATGACAAATTAAATCTGACCTTCAGCAGAACAAATATTATTAACCAGAAGAATCACAGAATCATACAGCAGCCCAGTTTTCAAGGGACCCCAAAAGGTCCAGTCTTTCATGAGAAAGGGAGCCTAGATGAGATTATCCAGCACCTTCTCCAACTGCGTCTTAGAAAACCTCCAGTGATGGGGACTCCACCACGCCCTTGGGAGGCTGCTCCAGTGAATGATTGTTCTCAGTGTAAAGTGTTTCTTTCTTACATAAAGATGAAACCTCTCCTGGTGCAACGTGTACCTGCTCCCCTGCTCCCCCTTCTCCTCTCCATGTGGCTACTTGTGAAGAGAGAGTCTCCATCCTCTTTGCAGGCACCCTTTAAGTACTGGAATACTGTGATGAGGTCCCCCCAGAGCCTTCTCTTCTCCAAGGAGAAAAGACCTAACTCTTTCAGTCTTCCCTCTCAAGACATTCACCAGTGCTCTGATCATCTTCATGGTTCTCCTTTGGGCTCTTTCCAGCCTGCCCAGGTCTGTCACGAATTGTGGGGACCGGAACTGAACACAGTACCCTAGGTGCGGCCTGACAAGCACTAAGTAGAGTGGGATGATCCCATCTCTATCTCTGTTAGTAGTACCCCTGTGGATGCAGTCCAGGATGCGATTTGCCTTTGTTGCTGCAGTGGCACACTGTTGATTCGTGGTCAGCTTGTTATCCACCAGGACCCTCCTGATATGTTTTGGGAATGCTGCTCCCCAGCCACAGAAATCCTAGCCTGTACTACCCCACTTGTGACAGACTGCCAGCCTGAGTAAAAAGCATTGATGGCCACCCTCTTGAGTGCAGCTCATGAACCAATTTCCTACTCATTTCAAAGAGCACCCATTCTGCCTGTATCTTGCCAGTTTGTCCAGAAGGCTATGGCAAAAGAAAGATGTGTGCATTTTCATACTTCTGGTAGATATAAAAACAAGTAAAAATTTTCTTGAATTCTTTTCAAATTGCAAGAAATGGTGTCTCAGTTCTCAATTACAGCAGAGCATCTCTGAGACCCTGAACTTTAACATTCATGAGATTAGATAATCATTAGATAATCAATATTTAGAACTGTCTATTGTCTCCTCTTGTAAGTATTCAACTGCTTTGATGTATACATGTAACTACTACTAGTCATATAACTACCAGAGGCTAACTTTAATAAGTTAATAAACTCTGTTCACTTCAAGATGGTTTACATGAAATATCCAAATCCTTATATGCTGCTTTGAGCATTTTCCAGTGTTACTGGTCTGGAAAAAAGCCTTGCTATTAACCTTAAAGAAAACAACTTATTCAGTTCCACAGAGAAATGATTTCTTTTAAATTATCTTAAAAACGGCAGCGCTATTCCAACCTGAGAGTTTATAGAAAAACATGGGAGTTCCACACTGCCCCAGAAAATACAGACTTTCCTTTTTATGGAAATTAAAAAATCTGTTAGTTTCCTTTACAAGAACTGATAAAAAGCCAGCTTTGGCTCAAGCAACAGGCATTTGATAGCTGCTGGTTTACATCCAGTATGAACTAGAAACCAGGTAACTGGGGACGACGACAATCAGACCTCTTGGCAATAGATGGTCAATCAATTCTCCTTCCAAAGAAAGGTTTAGAGATCTGCGAGACAGGCACTGCTAACTTCCATATGAGTAGCTGAAGTAGCCAGTTAGGAGAATGAGCTTCTGGATTTACTCCTCCACCAAAAACTTGCTAGTCCTACAGCAGTAGCAGAAGCCAATGTGCTCAGTGCTGAAAGGCTGCATTTGAGGAATGATACCAATCACCAGTTAGATAGTAGGGAACTGTAGTTAGTTTATAGCAGACAGCTATTTGCATCTGCTACATCTGCATCAGACAAAAAGGCCTTGGCAAGGGGCATGGTAGTTAGGTACAGTCATACTCTAATCCATCATTTCCTAATCTCACAGCAAGCTGTCAAAATTCACATTCAGTTCAATCACTGACTTCTTCAAGTAATCTTTCTACTACTTTTTACCATTACAGTTTTGTCTTCCTGTACAGTACTTCAAGCACCTTACCCAATCTTGCTTACATAGCAACCCATTTGATCAGCTGTTCTAAAGATGTACTACATTACCTTGTCGTACCCTTTCTTATCCAAGTCAGTTATTAACTATAAGGACCATCTATAAAGGTCCTTTTGAAAAAGTAAAAAGAAAACATTATTTCTATCAGTTTGTCTTTCCAAAGAGTGGGATGAAATAATGAGATTATTCTAAAGGAAGCAGGCTGATGAATAAACTTTCCATTTTCCAGCAAATCTTTCCACTAACTCTATGAAGGGAGGAACAAAATGAGAAGCCGAACAGAGAGAGAGATGCACAGCACCAGCAGAGTGCTTAGTAAAACAGAGGACTGAGCCTGAGAGTGATGCTCAGTCCAAAGACTTCCTTGAAGTTAATAGTTTTTCTATATGATAGTCTGGTTTAAGTCTGCAAGCATATGTCTGAATTGCACCAGATACACTCACTCAATGACTCCAATTGCCTTAAAATATCCCATTGCCTATTTGGTTGAGAAGTCTTTGAACTTACTGCCAGCATTCTGTCCAAAGCAATAAAATCAGACAGGTCGCAGAGGAAGAACTGAAAAATTTGGCCACTCTGATAGGGATAATCCTTCACACATAAGAACAGTCAGAAATCTGCTGAGAAAGACTCATCCACATAAATGAACAGGCCAACGTAGTACTAAATTCATTTTATAAATTGCAAATCATAAAAACTGTAATTTCTAAATGGCAGAAATCTTGACAGAAAATCTGTCAGGATTGAATTTCAACTTCAAATGGCATTTAAGAAAGGATCTACAACTGTCAACTAAGACGAAGACAATATTAAAAGAATGGAAACATCTCACAAATAGAAGCTATTTAAAAGGAATGGCAAAGCAGAATCAACCATTAAAATAATCTAAATTTCCAACATTTGTAACTATAAATGCACACAAAAAGTAAAAAAAAAAAAAAAAAAGATGAGCAAGAAGGTAAAGCAAAACCAAGATCTTTGACTAGCAATTACAGCAGAGCTCAACTGAATCAAAATCACTGAAAATGAAGTGGTAAAAGTAATTACCTAAACTCCTTACCACTACTCACTGTGCTTTCTACTTATTATTTCAAAACTGATTCAATTTGCAAGACCCTGAAACACAATGCTCACCACATCTTCATAAAAAACTTGCATTCTCTAGGACAAAGTATTAATAGCAATCTCAGCTTCTTATTGATACATTTCTCATAACACAAGCTCTTCTAGCAGTTTTTCAACCCAATATTGATAAATAAGTAATCAATGAGTAAGTATTGCACTTTTCTACTATATCATGTGTTACAAAGTGGCAAAATACTTGAAAAAAATACCTTTTGTGTAATCAACGACAGCCTCCAATGCTGCTATTCGGACATCTATGAAGTGTCCATATTCTGCATATGACTTGAAGAGAGTGGGATCACTTGGAACATGACCATTCTTCTGAAGCACTCTAATAGCCTTCAAACAGCTAGATGTGGCAGAAAGAGAAAATTTATACTAGGTTTCAGGAATGCCAGCCAAGAAAAATAAAATTACTTTCTTCAAAATCAAGTATTGTGATTTTTCTAGAATTATATTATCCAAATTAACATATTATAATTATTTCCACAACATTACCACATAGCTCTCATTAACTCTGACTTAGGCAGAAATACAAAATTCTCCATCATATCAAATCCATTCCTTAGTTTCAGTACAACTTTAATAACTTACAGAGAAACCACAGTGCAGATTATGTTGTGTACTCTATATGGCTACCTTTTGCAAAACTTTCATAAAAGGTCTTCTTAAAGAGAAACAAGCATGACTGTGTGCCTGCTATTAAAAGTCTACATTGACAGAAATTTATGTTGAAAAATAAAGCAATCAATACAAACTTGTGCTATCAGCTGTTGGAAATTGGAACGAATTTGACATTTAAGACATGCAAGCTAAAATCTCAAATACTAACTACAGACGGGTACACAAAACCCAAAAAGGTAGCATTAATGTGTCTGTTTTCTTCATGCATACAATTCTTAAGCCACACCTGACTGTAATGGTATGTCTGTAACTGGGAAGAAGCTTCTCCATATTTAGGAAACGGGTAATTTCCTCCAGAATAAGCCTAACATCAGGATTTAAGTTATCCAACGTTCGAACTTCATTGTTCACACTGACTGCAGGAGTTACAGAGTTGGCTAGAGCATCAATCAGCTCAGCACGATAGTAGTTATCTGAAAACTAGATAAAAGAAAGCATTGAAACACAAGCAAATATAACAATATATATTCTTTAAAAACTCAGAAATGTTGAAGCGTTGTTACAGAACAAGATCTTAGAACAAAAAACAAGTGAGAAACCATATGAGAAATCAAAACAGGAATGAATTTGTTCTGAAAATAGATTTGAGAGTGAATGAGCAAGCAGAAACACTATCAATCATTGATCTTAATTCTGTAATATGAGCACACTAGTAGTAATACAAGCATATTAACAATACTTTTTTTATAAAAATGGAAAAATCAGGCACTGAAAATTCTCCAAATATGGAAAATAAAAGCCGTTATTTCTAAATGTGAGCATCTACAACTACCTGTCTGCTTCTATATCCAGTACCAAGGTTAACAGGTGCTTAGCACCTTAAAATCAGACAGTTTATCTAGATAGTAACTTCACAAGCTTCTGAGGTGAACTAATGCATTCACTGCTGCTTAGTGAGGAAATTCTTGCTTCTTCATTTCTTCCTCTTACCTGGGGCTCACAGTTTCATCCTCTTCCATTGTGCTGGCTGTTGTGTTGGTTAATTTAGTAAGCAGCAAAAAGTATAAAATTTAAAACCCAGAAAAAAGCACCAGATTGGAATATTATTTAATTTAATCTAAACAAACCCAATATCTCAAGAAGTTCTCAAATACATGCATGGAAGGCACATGTCAAAAGTGAGGCAGGATCTCTCCTTTGGTGGTGGGGAGATGTTAGCACGAGTCACAACATTGACTACTGCAGATTGTATTAATGTGTCCAACTCTACCTCTACATCCTCTATCATCCTTTTATTCCAGTACTCTTGCAACAGGTGTCTTGTTACAGTATGTGTTTCTACAAAAAGAAAGTGATGCTTAAGAGGCTTCTGATTTGTTCCACTTAACTTTGCGTATTTAATTTGGGAAGATTATGCTAGGCTCCTAGAGGTTGTAGACTTCCTTTGTAGTTAGGGAGATGGAACAATTAATCTTAAAGGTCATCTAATCATCCTTCACAGGTGGTCTGTGTAGGAAGGAACTTCAGAGGACACCACTTCCAATACATATGCTTCAGCTTACTGATGGAACAATATTAACATGTTTCAGCTATTACTTAACTAGATGAACACAATCCAGTTCTGTGAGCTACAGCTGCCACTCAGAACCCAGCATCCTGTATATTGTTAAAAAAGAAAGATTATTTCCTTTCCTTGCTCTTTCAAATATTCTTCTCAAGGTGAAAAAAGCTCCAACAAACCAGTGCTTAACTTTGCATGCTATGTTAGCCTCACACACATTTTCTCAAAACACATGAGTCTTCTGAATGAAAAAGAGCAAAGCAAAAAAAGTATTTGTGCAAATGAAGACAGGCAGGTCCTTAGTAAGGGAACAAGCACAAAGAGCTCAAAACATCCAAGAAATGTTGCCACAGAACATTCTGTAAGTTTAATGTATCACCCTTTCACCAACTCTCCTAGCCAGATGTTTACATTAGCAGCATAAACCATCATGCTATATATTAACAAAGACTTTTTTCAACAAAAAAAGTGAGAGATTAAAATAAACACATTCTTTACCTTATTCTTCCTGTTATCGTTATACTTGATCAAATCCAAAATAAACATCAAAACCTCCTTAGGACAGAGGTTGTGAACATCTCTCAGTAGGGCCATGGCAACAGGCATAGTCTGTGTAATAAAATTAATACTAACATCATTCTTACATTAGTGAAATGATAGTCACACCCTGACAAGGGCTACACAGTGAAAATGAGAAATTAATTTTACAACAGCAAAACTCTGAAAAGTTATATTCAAATTTGAAAGTCTTGCTACACGCTATACAATTTTTAAATCAAATTAAATAGGTAATTGTTGCTTCTATAATTAGCCATAGTGCAGACATTTGAAAAAAATCTATATCCAATAAAAGATTCAAGTCAAGGCACTATCAAAAAGGTAACAAATGAAAGATAATGAAACAGACAATTATGATGGAACTAATCCTGAAACAATGAATTTGGGTATTTTCATGTGATTTCTAACCGTCTATTGAAAGATATAGATCCAATACAGTCAGTGAAGGTTAAAGAATTATTAACTAGAAAGGTATTAGGCTGATTAGGTATTTATTTTAGAATGAGCTAAGCAGCTCTCTAGGTTCCACATACATAGATTTAGAAGTCTTACTCTGGATCTATGAACTTGGGACATGGGATTAAACTGAAGGAAAGTGTAAGATTTATTGGGAAAGAATAATCAATAATAAAAAGAGCAGAAAAGTACATGGGGAGAAGGTGAAGCACTTTTGGATGGAGTAAAAAAAAAAAAAATGTGAGTTTTCTCTGTAATCAGTTTCTCTGTAGTTCCCAGTAAAAAGCTCTGCATTCACATCAAAATAAGCTGCAGCAAAATGTTGACAATGAAGAGAAAGGAGAGGGCAGGAAGCATTATGCAGTGCCTTGAACTAAAAAGCCCACCATTTTAAGATAAAATTTATGAGATTTTATTTGCAGTAAGATATCACTAAGGTATAAAGACAGCTGCTGAACTCACCCAGAAGATAAAATTAGCTTTGTTACTGTACAATAAATGCTACTTAAGAATGAGCTCCTAAATATTTACAAATAATTATTATACGTACTCCATTCTCCTGAAGAACGGTTAATTTAACCTCAGAAAAAATAGCTAAATTTTTGTTAATTGATTTATGATTACAATGGAACAAACAGATGCCATATAAAAAAGAACAAATTATTTTGGATTTTTACAAAGTGGAAAAGCAGGACTTTGCTAAGCATGTTCCTCTAGTTGCCAGTGTAGTAAAGGTTTTGTGTTTTGACATTTATTTTAAAAAGCTCAGTGAAAAAAATTACCTTTTGTAGAAAGTAGCTTTGAAAGTTCATGAAGTTGTTGGTCTTCACAATGTTTGGGCAAGTCTTACAACAAAACATTCGGGTGAAGAGTGATTTCATGGCTGGTGGTCCTGTCCAAGTACTTACCATGGAATTTGCAATCTGTGGTATTAGGAAGGAAGGGAACTGGTATTAACATCACCACTGTAAGTTTAATTTGGCTGTAGAAAACCACACATCTCCCGTAATCAAAAAGGACAATTGTCAAGAGCCTACTGCCCTTCAAATCAATACATATTTTCATGAATACATTATCTTATATTACTGTCATCCCCAATACATTGTCTCTACATTAAAAGTAAATTTTATGAAAATTGTTCCACTTGGTAGATGTCTGCAACTAATTATCTTTCCATGATAAACTTATGTTCTTAATTATTTTCAATTTTATATTCTAGATGAAAAATCTGTGTTTACTAAGCCAAGTTTTCTGACTCTACTGAAGCAAACGATGGAAGAGGCTTTTGCAAGACCAACTTCCCAAACTTCCCTGCCAGTAACCTCAACCTAGACTTTAAGTAGGCCTCAGTCACCCTAAGACTAAAAGACCACACCTAAAGTGAAAGGCAAGTCAGCTACCTCTAACTTTTACGCACCAAGACGAATTTATTGCTACAGTCTGTTTTGGGGTAAGGCCGTAAGGCTCCAAAAAGACAGAACTGCCTTTGTGCCTTCACAGCATCCTGCATTTCATTTGTTTGCTGTACGAGGCAATGAAAGCCTGTGGACAAGAACACCTGTGTCTGATGATGGATAAAGCCTGATGACAAACTGCATAAGTGTGGGTGCACGCATGCACATACAAACAAATGGGGCCAACGCACCCGACAATGTAGCAGGAGTTTCCATTGATACAGACCCACCAAAAAGTAAGGAAAGATCTTTTGTCACACAGAAGAAATTTGATTATTTCCTTCTAAATTACTTGACTTGTTTCAAAGGCTATTACCTAAGCAGTAAGAGAATGAAATGCAAGAGGTTATCTGAAGATGGGTAGCAACCCATTTGATCATTGCCATTACATATGATGGGTGCTTTGTTACTGGAAGCCATCCTCCCACTAAGTCAGGCTTCAAAGTAAAGTTCGAGAAAATACTGCGGTCAGACTAGATGTTCTCTTTGCAATAAATGAAGTCTTCAAACTAAAGATGCAGGTATAGATTCTTCTGTAAGGAATGTAACGACTCTTCCTGCTTAGAAACCATGTCGATGAACTTAAACTACAAATATGAAATTTATGTACCAGTGTAAAATAAAATCCAACCCCTAAAATATTAAAGATTACTGTATTGACATGATATTCACTATTCCTTTAAAACTGGGGTGTAAATTTTAAAATATTTAACTTCTACTGATTTAAGCATTTCATTTTGCAAAATCAATAGATTAGCAGTATTCCAAATAAAATCAACAGTAGTTAAATGACCATCTTTTCAGGATTTTTTGTCTTATAATGTGTTCTGACTCATTTTAATTTCTCTTTAAACAATGACAAAATCCACATTTTCTATTTACGCTACTGATATGCTACATACTCTGAATTAAAGTATTTGCATATTCCCCAAACCATAATGTCAGATCGTGTTTTGCATTATTTCTGCATAAAAAAATGAGGCACACTCTTATTTCTGCAACCCTCAATTCAGCACACCATAAAAAATGGCCTAAGATGTAAGGTGGGGAGGGGGAGAGTTTGTGGTGGTAGTGTCTCTTTTTTAAATCTCACAGCACATCACCAACACTGCAATGGATCTGAACAGGAAAATTAGTCGGCAGATTTCCAGTAATTAAGACTGTGACATTGTTTTCTTCTTTCTCTGTAGAGTTATTTCTCATGAACTACTCGAAGTGTGTGCATGTGTGCACATATACACAAGTCTTTACCAGTGAGGATTTAAGATATTACCTGGAAACTTTATCTGGAAAGACTGAAGTGCTGTTTTAAAACCAAGTATACAATATGTTTAAAAAAAGCAGTAAATTCAGTTTTGTAACTGCATTGTCACCTATCATTTCTCTGCATCAACGCTACAGCAAGAATGTTTTACAATAGTAATCACAATCCAGCTAGAAGTTGCAAATCAACAAAGAAGAACTCTCCCACTAATAAACACGATGGACTTGGCTGTTTTTCAATAAAGAATACAAACCCTGAATATTTCCAAGCTAAAAAAACTAAACTGAGTTTATGACAACAGGAAGTGATTCTTACTAAGGTTCCAGTTGTAGAATATATTACACTTTCCTCCCAGGTAACTTACATAAAGATATCTACAACTCTGTCCTGCTGTGTTCCTTAGTCTTGATTCAATGTCACAGACACACTTTTTACTTAGCTTTATAATATCTTTCCTGTAAGTCAACAACCTTATCTGTAAATCCTAGACTTTTCATACAACTAAAACTGAGCAAAACTGATTATTATCTGCAACGCAATTGCCTAAGAATTCAAAATAAAGACAGAAAACACTATTGCATTTAAACACTGTGACAGCTGCTCTTTTAATGGTTACCTGTGGAATCCAATTTTAAATATTCCAAGTAATTTTTTATGAAACATGCATATTTTAAGTCAGATGCTGGCAGTACCAACACTAGCACAAGCACTGGTAGTGTTACATTGGTGTTTCATAATATTAAAATACTTTGACACAAACATTTATTGGATTGATTTTCAAAATATGGCCAAAGGATTTATTTCTATACAGGTAATGAATTATTCGCAACAAACACATGGCAGAAAGCAAGCTATATGTCAACAATCTGATTGTCAATATGTATGCCTTTAGGTCCATAAAAGTAGGCTAATTCTATGCCTTTTCAGAAATTCTTATTCTTCTGTGTTTTCATCCAGTTGTTTTATAGGGTTCTCTAATTTTCATTCTTCACGCTAATTTTGTGTCTAAAGGAGTGAGATCTTCCCTTTTCAAGGCAATTATTTGGCTTTTTAATGTTTAATTGCAGACCAACATGATGACTTTTTTGTGCCCCTATTCAATTTGAAACAATTTTGAGCAGCAATCTGAATTCGTATTAGACAGACGTGAATTTCAGCACTTCAGAGTTCTCAGCAGACAGGCCAAGGAACCTCCCAGCAAAATTAAAAAATACATTTTGGCTCTGAAAAAAATTAAACAAAAGTCTTTTATTTCTGCCACTTAATGAAATCTGGAAAAATCCCTTGTGGTTTTCATGTCTGACATCTCAATTTTGACAATTATAAAAACCTTCTGCAGTCTCACTTTACAGACTAAAATAATACAGCTTTCTTTTCAAATCAGTTATGTTAAAAATACTTGGCAAATACTTTTAAGAGGCTAAACATCAAGCCAGTTTAAGAACTGTGATGAGTTTTGACCCATTTTCAAACGTTTTCAATGTCTAGTGGATTTCTTTCCTTATTCCCATCCACTCAACCTCACCTTTGCAAGGCAGAAGCAGGCCAGCATTCTCACTCGGTAGAAACATTGTTCCTGCTCTAGTATATCCGTTAGTGCAAGCCGTGATGCTGGAGTAGGAAACTTTTCCAATGCCAGAATGGCTTCTTCTTGTGCAACCACATCTCTCTCATATCGAAGCTGATACTGCCACATGAAATCAGATTGTTCAAATTCTACCTTCCTCAGTACTGACATATCAGGGTCTATTCTTATCCAGAGCAAAGGGGAATCAGCACTAAGACAGACATGAAAAACATTAATAGCTTACAACATTTCAAGACTACAGAAATTCAAAAGATCTTCTAACTTGTTATGAGTTATTTTTATAGTATTTAGAGTCGAAATACTATAAAAGAATCTAAGTTAGAGGGGACTTTTGAACAACACGTTGTCCAATCTCCTGCTTTTAGGATGGCAATTCTGTAGCCTCCAAGGGCTATCTGTCCAAACCTCGAATATGTCAAAGCAAGCACGGCGTTTTAGTATTTTTAACCTACAGACCCGAGTTCCTGGCAGACTACTGTATAATCTCAGTATATTTAATTCTACTTTCTCAGACACCATAACTTTCATAACAAAGAAAAATCCAACAGAGAAAATCTGGTGGTAAACACCCGGGCTCTCATATACTATTTTTTTATGAATAGATATGAAAGTGCTTTACAAACACACACACGCTATCATGTTGAAGGTTAACAAGGGTAAGCATGTAAATGCATGGAACTGTCAAGCCAAATGCCAATAAAAGTATAAACAGAGAGGATTAAAGTTTCGGTCCTACAGATAAAACTACTCAGTTGTATTCCACCTAAGGAAGCATTTTATACATTAGTACTCACACAGCACCATAACCACAGACGTCACTTTTAGGAGCAACAATCACAAACTATCTAATGAAGTCTCTTGCTCAGTTTTCCACATAAAATTGATAACAGCAAAATAGAGACAGGGAGTTAGGACAGAGTATGGAATGATGAAAAGATCATTATTATAAACATGATGAGCATTTCTGTATGTTTGTAGAATATCTAGAATTACTGTCAAGATAGTAGCAGGATAAGAAAGATACTGAAAAGTGCATACACAGGATTTAGAAAAATAGAAAAGAACGAACATTATCATATAGTCTTGGAGCAGAGGAGTCCAAACTGGATAAAACTGACTTACATAAAATCATATACCAGCTCAAAGGTAGTTCTAAAAATATGATCAAGGTCTCAGCTCAGTGTAATGCAATGGCTACTTGAACATAACTCATTAGAACTACTCATAAATACTTATCCTAATTGTTCTTAAACAAAAATTAAAAACAATTTATTCATATGAACTACCACACAGAAATTATAACAGTAACTTGCTCAATGAAAATATCTCCTATAAAATCACTTTTCATCATATTTTAGATGCCAAATTTACAAGAACCTCCAACACTTTCAAGGTGACAAGCAATCTAGCCTTCTTCAAAGAGACACCATTAGCTTTCAAGAGCACACTATTTACTTCTCTCAGCTACCAAACAAGGTACCAATACCCTCAGTATTTCTAAGAGCAACACTGGCTCAAACTCAAGGAGGATAGAGCAGGTATTTATATTGAGAAAGAATTTGCTTCTGAAGAGCTAAATAGTTCCAAATGAAATTAATGCCACTATGAATTTCAATATGGAGCACTTTATCACTTATTTTCAATCTAAAAGGATTCTTTTGGAATTAACCACAGATTTCAGGAACCTGTCTATCTTAGTGCCAGTTAAACAATCTTCATCAAGGTCCAACAAAAATTGCTTTTACTTTGTTTCAAGGAAATTCTTGTTTATATTTTACCTATAAAGCCAGATGAAAGATATAATTAGAAACATGTAAGAAAGAATCAAATAATTTATTCCTTCACCTTATCATGTCTAAGATTTTTATTTAAAAAATATGATAATAGTTAATCCGTATATTTTACGCTTCACCAGAATTTTCCCAGCTACAGAAAAGGAGTCTCAAAGAAGGCTAAGATATGTGGTATAGTCTTGAAATTTGTCAATGACAGCATTACTGCCAGATCCTTCAAAATAGCGTGCTTTAGACAAGTTTCATACTTACTCCATAGCAGAAAGATCCATGTCTACCTCTTCTCCATTCATCAGCGGAATCTTTTTCTTCTTATTTCTATTACAAAAAAGCCAAAAAGAGAAAAAATGGTATTTAGAAAATCACCATACTAGCAAAGATATGATAATGCATGAAGCTTAAGCCTGCAAAAGTACTTTGTGTATTTCACCACACCAAAGATGAATGCTTTATCCAGAAAAAAATATCCACAAAGTTGAGCTGTGCAACAGTTTTGTTTAAATAACAATCACAAATACTTTAAATTGGTTTAAACTTGACTGCCACCAATTTTTACAATTATACATAAGCACACAACTTTGAGAAGTAGAGCTCAAAGTAGCTGTTCATATGCATAAGGAAACTGAAAGAATCTATGTAGGAAGTACATTATATTTCTTGCTCATTAGGTTCAGTAAACACCCTTGGCACTCTTGACAGAAAAGAAAAACTATGCCAGTGCTTCATTCATATATCTTCACCTGAGGTACTCCTACATTAGTCTTTCCTCTAATTTGTCTTTACCATTCAATGGCAATTTGAATAATTTGATTAATCAGAGTCTTCATTCAACTTGTTCTATATAAATAAGGTTTTCATAAAGCTTATAAAATTTAAGACCTTTACATATAATTAAGAACTGCATACAAAAGGTAAGGTTTCTTTGTGTCCGTAAACAACAGTAAATTCTACTTTTTCCCCTTACAACACAGGTAAATTTTATTCAGTCAGATTAAAAGAACAGAGACACAAAATTTAAAAAGCATGTATTTACCAATGCACTACGTGCTTTCATATATCCATACTAAAAATACTTGCAGTTTGTATTTTAATTCTTACCTTCTGCTTTTAGAATGGCAAGGTATATCATGTTTAAGACTGTTTTCTTCAATCTGTAATGTATGGTTGAATGATCCATCAAGTTCTTGCACTGTCACTTTAAGGGGACCCTTCAAGTTCACAACATTTTGTTATAAACATTAAAATTATGTTTATTAATGTATACATCATAATTGTATGCATAGGTAAAAATATGGAAAATAGACCTTACCACATATTTCTGAGTCCCAGGAGATGTGTAGTCTTGTTTTATTTCCAATTCCAATACATTCCGTTTTCTATTAAATGCAAAGCTGCCATAAAATTTTACCACTCCGCTCTGATCCCTAATAAGTAGTATAGGGATTCTAGTGCACAGTGCAGTGGTTATAAACAATATAAACAAACCTAATTCTCAGTTTTTACACTTGCTTTATGCCTCTTTATTCCTAGAATTTCCCATCCTAAGATAACAAGGAAATGAAAATACTTATGTTTGTTCGTGAACTTTTAAAGATTTTTCTTTGAGCAGTTATTTAATGTACCTTACAGAGAAAAACTGAAGTAGAATGAAAATTACCCAGTAAGAAAAAAGTCATTATAAAAAACTATATTGGATCCCATCACATAAAATACTAATTTCTCATATTACTCTATAAATACTAATTATACAGTGGTTTTAATTGAATATTGAGATATATGAATGTTATTAAGCCAGCTGAATAAACAATGTCTAAATATAAATACACACTTTTCTGTTAGAACAGTAAGGTATAAAGGGTGATCGGCCATTGGAATGCGCTGCCCAGGGAGGTGGTGGAGTCACCGACCCTGGAGGTGCTTAAGGGGAGATTGGATGTGGCACTGCGTGCCATGGTTTAGATGATGGTTGGTGTTAGTGTTGGTGTTAGTGTTGGGTTATAGGTTGGACTTGATGATCTCAGAGGTCCTTTCCAACCTTGTGATACTGTGATATGGTTTAGCTGCAGTTATGTCTGCTTTTGGCCTGTAGTTGTGTTCATAAAAACTATCAATTAAACCTTTTAAATGTAGCAAATTCAAATGTATCCTTGTATCAATCAAAACCAAGAAAGCATATTTCTTGACTAATATCACTGAATTTGAGGAATCAACACAGAGATGTTTATATTACTGAAATGGTAATATTAACAGACGCGACCAAGCTAGTAGATGTTAAAAGTATTTTAAACTATCAATCTGCAACTCAGTTGACTTATTTCATGGTGATTTACTGGAAACAAAATCTTAAAATTCACCAGACTACAGCATTTTCCATGTCAGCATTCAGCATATTTCTATGGGCAGTGTCCTCTGGAATCCCTTTAGCATAATTTGGCCTTAAATTCCAGCAGAGTTCTTGTGCTTCTTTCAAAACTTAAAAATATGAAATCCTTTCTAATACAGAACACCCAAAAAAGCAAGTATGCTCTAGATGACTATGAAAGGGGTGTGGACCTGTGGCTCACATCTATTTCTAATTTAAAGAATAATGTACTTAACTATTTTAAGCAAAGATATTTTATACCCTTTTTCACATTCCTTTAAAAGCGCCAATTAAAAAACAAGTTCATTCCCCATATTAACAATCCAGACGAAGAATAAAAAAGGATACACCCACTGCTTTATTAAAGGCTGGATGTCTTTGCCAGAGACATTTGAGATAGATTTCAAAAACCCAGATGTGGAAACCAACATCTGACTCCACATGTGTGACTGGAACTTCTGAGATGAAGCAGTGCTGGCCAGACTCAACAACTTGTTGAAAACCTAAAATGATAAAAAAGTTATTACTTAAACTAAATACTTCAATATTCAAAATAAGCTTTTCTGTTTAGGTGCAGCTAAACTGCAATAAAAGGTCAATAAACTCATCTTCTGGTAACTGGCCTTAAAAAAATCTTTCAAAATAAAGACATTTCAGAAATTATTTGCTTGTCCATATTAGAAACTGTACTTCACAGACACAAGTGTATTTTTACTTAAAACTTTACTTAAAAGTATTTTTACTGAAATCCCAGCTTCTTAACAGGGAAATGTTTAATGGTATCAGAAACTAAAAATGTTTTCTTTGCTCAGGTACAACTTATCATGCAGCTTTTTAACAGAGTGGAATTCAAAGTGGAGTACAGAAACATTTCTTGGCATCTGTTTTTGAGTTCTAAGAACCTGTATACTTCATACAATTTGTGAGGCTACTCACTGCAGGCAGGTGTGGCCCTCATTTACCAACTTACAATGCAGGCGGTAAGAGATGCATTTTTAATCAATTCTTTCCACCTGACCATCTTCTATTTAACTGTTGACAATCTTCTATTCAAATGTTTCTTTCTGTGCTGACTCTAACACCAAAAATTTTACACAGTGGAGAGAGTAAAAGCTGGATTCTCATTACTTCCATTTTCATAAGTCATTACATTAGTTCACACCAACACTAGTTAGTCAGTAAAACAGGTCCTCAGTGTGAACAACCAATCACAATAACTCAAAGCAACAAAATACCTCAGCATGAATATGCTATATACAACAAGTATTACAAGTTATGGATTATAATAACAGCTAACCTTAACCTAACACAAATGACCTATATTTTACATTTGTTCTATCCTGCTAAAACTGAAAATACAAATGGAATCCTACGATGACCTCTTTTGTTCTTCCTTAAACTCCATTTAATGAATAGAAATGCAAGTGAAGACAAAAGTTGTCATTTAAATACTCACCTGTAACATGAACTCCATGCTAATTCTGTTCTCAATCAGTCTCATAACAAGATGTGCTTTACACTGGAACATAGTGTAATACTCCCAGGACAATGTATGAGGGTGTTTGATAGAAAAATGTAAATGGGACGCAGGGCTGAAAAAAAAAACACAACAACCAAAAACCCCAGCTCTCTATCTTGCATTTTATGGAATGAAACTTAAAATATATCCTAGCATATAAGACTATAGCTGCACCAGCAATCATTTAGAATTGCATCTATTGCTCTGAAGTTATAAATTATGACATACTTAACATGACCATACAGTAAGCTGACATGGGTTTTATCTATGTCACATACAGCAAATACTGTATAGAGAATAATAACAGGTAATGTTTGCTGTGTATTGCTGTAAAGCCAGTGGTAACACCAGAAACCAGAACAATGAATCTGCGACTTCAGTTTGGAAATTACTCAGGAATTGACATTCCCCCTGCTCCACTTCTATTTAACTGCACATACTGAATATTTTATATTTAAGTAAATAACTAAAGAAAAGTAAGAGTTTTCAAATTCACAACAGACTTTTATATCATGAGCCAAAGGGTTTTTTTATTTTAGTTAGCGACTTTATGCTTTCAATACTTTGGCAAATGGATGTCTTCTAAATCAGACAACGTGCCAAGGGAGACTACGCAGAGCATCATGTGACGGCTGCGCATAGTCTCCCTAACATGAACTATTTGTGGTATTTCACACATACCCTTCATGTCTATAAGCAAAATATTTTAAATGGTTTAATTTAATTCCCTATCAGAAGGCAAACAAATGGTAAAACCCTTAAACTTCTATAAAAAGAACTGATTTCTGGATAGCCTTGGTGGCTGTACACAAATAAAACACCAAAACACTTAATTCTGATGGGCTTTAACATTAATTTTTCTCCACCAAGTTTTACATTTCAGTACATAAACACTCTGACCTACAGCCCAGTTGCAATGTAGAAAAGTAGCTGTAATACTGTAATTCTCAAGAAAAATCAGATCTTTTTGCCACCTTTGAATTACTTGAGAAGTGGAGTTAATTATAAGTCAGAGTTTATTTTATTTTATTGGTGAACCATGTCTGCAGCAACTGTATTTTCTTGTGCTACTTTTCTTTCTTTTAGTTCTTTTCACACGATATTTGAGTTTTCCATGAACGAATAACACACATCTTAAACTGGATGCAAACCACATCAGGCCAACCTCTTAAGAAGTAGGAATCCAAACATATTTTATGCTGGTTGGTGAAGAATCATAAACTGGCCATTGCAACATAGAAAACACCAGATACTTAAAATTTCTGGGCTGAAAACTGAATTCTTCCCCTCTGATTCTCACTTGTAGATAACCTAACTAAACCATTTACAAATGGACTAGGCACCCTATTTGTCCAAAGACTTTAGAAGATGACACTGCAAGACAGCATGAAATAATTCACTAATTGTAACGATCAAGGACATGTCAGATACCTCCGGGAAAGACTGGTCTTCCAGAACCTTCAAAGACCTGTTAAGCAAACCATTTTAACTTTGGCCAGTTTTCCATGCAACTGAAAGACATACGTCAGCAATAAGCCTTCTACCAAGACACAACCAGCACTTAAATCCTCCTCTGCAGCTCTCAGGATTTCAGGAGATGGCAAGAATTAAGGTAGCTGCAAGACCTTAATATTTTTTTCCATCCTTCTATTTACTGGGAGACTCCCTTGACTTTCCTCATGAACATCTGTTTAAAGATCTTAAGAAGATACAAAAAGTATTTCTAAATTTAAGCAAGTACCACCTTTCCCAGGCATACTGACTGTATGAATAAGAAGGTACCTGGGTTTACTACTTGCTGTTTCTAGCTCATAAACAGTTGCTGAAGCTCTCCTTATCACAAATCATCCTATTCTTTTGGATACTTCTCTATTCTGAGGTAGGAAAGGGTTACAAACCATGAAAGAATTGAAATGCAAGGAGGAGACTGAGGTTGTGGTTCAGACATTACATAAAAATTCGATCTCAGTATAAAACTATTTATCCAGCATCAAATTATAAAGTCGTTTGACTTGGTAAAATTCTGTTCTTGAAAATTACAACCAAGCCAGGACCCACATTCTTGGCCTTCTTAAATTTACTAGGCGTTGATTGATTTTGGTACTGGTTACGTTATTTAACTATAAATCAAAACTGAGACAAGCTTGCATTTGACAGTTACGTTTTGCAGTTTATTCAATATCAATACATTTCTTCTGATTATATTTTTCTTCAATTATTATACATCTAAAACTGGGCACCAAATGAGAATAAAAAATTAAAAATATTGACTCAGAATCTTTGTCAAAGTGAAAACTGAACAAGCTCTTCCATGGAAATTTGTAATGCTTACACTCGCAAATACACTCCAGCCATTCAATGTAAACCTGCCAATACGTTTCTTCCATCTGAAATATCTACATATATTTCTTGATATTTTTAATATTTATGACAGGGTGGTACCAGCACACTGAATGACTGAAGAAAACCAAAGTCTGAGAGAGGAGAAGACAAAATGAAAATGTAAAAACCATAAAGCTTTTTTTTGAAACCCTCATCCATGCAGCAGACAATCTGCAGTTTCCTTTCTATCGTTTTCTCAAGCTCTAGGATATTTTGTTTTAAAATAAGTGTTCTGGAGAGTAGTGTTTGTGTTTGACTAGACGTGAACAGGAAGAGTCTGCGAGACCTGTGTTTTGCACAGAAATGAATTCATGAGTCTGAAAAGTTTTTTTTCCTAGTGATTCATTTCCAAATTCTACTTCTAATTTAGTTCAAAATGAGATTATTAATTAACCTATTTTTTGTTCATATTATTTAATGGGACTGCTGTAATGCAAAAATGCTCAGGAGAAAACCTTATCATAGCAACCACAACAAAGCAAAAAATATTTTCGAAGAGAAATGTTCTAGACATCATTAGGAAAATACTTTCCTAAATACGAATAATTTCCCAGAGTGAGGAACATATACATAATTAATATACAAGGGAACTTTGCAGTCTACAAGAAACAGCAAGCTGTAATTTCTATTTAAGTGACATTATTATTAACAAGCCCTAATACAATGAAGTAGTGAAATAGATGTGGAAACAGAGTGTCTGTAACAGTGACACATCGGGAAGAAGGACACAATTAAGAGCATTAGAATAAGACTTTTTTCAATTATTTGTGTTCAAATCTAGAATACAGACAATAAAACTAATAAAATTAACAGTTATAAAGAGACTTTTCTTTTAGTAAATTTCCTTTTTTGTTTTAAGTGTGCTCTTTTCCCTCTAATTTCATCTGATCCTACTAATCTGAATTTAGTCTTTGTATAGAGGAATACATTGAAAAGACAGCCAACACCTAATTCAATAACCCAAACTTTCCTCAAAAAAGACACCACCACCAGGAGGATGCCTAAAATGACTACTGCTAGCTGTAAGTTGCTTTTCAGAGATACAAGTAACAAAAGCATCTGGGTACTTGATCTGCTTTACTAACCGAAAGAACAGGACAGCAAACTGAACCAAAATCCATCATAAACAGGCAAGCAAAACTGATAAAACAGCTTGACATGCATACCCATACACAAGGTGCATCTGTGATTATTGTCAAACACAGTTGTTGAGGATTCACCTGGCTGGCAAACTAGCCACTATGTCCTGTTCCAGGTTACAGAAAACACTTTCTTCTTTTTAATCTCTCAAAAAAGATCATTACTTGAATTTTAAATGGGTTATTTGTATACTTGGTTCAGTTCTAAATCCAGAGTTTTAATTTTAAATGAACGCAATCTGTATTTGCACACACTCAATGCAAGAGAACCACCACTACAGACAACTTCAGTTGTATTTTCATAATACAGGGGCTTCTGCTGCAGTAAAAATAAGAAATTCACATATTTTCCCACTCCCACCTGCACATGCTCAGCCTCACAGTTGTGCACACGCTGCTGCTGAGTTTCCAAAGAGCAATTCTTTGTCAGGTTGTGTCATATCTAGATGAATTTATCCAAGAAAATAACACCCTAGCAAAAGGTTGTCATCAATATCTGGATCAACTTACCAATCTGTCTTCTAGCAATACTTCCTTCTTCCAGTGGTTAGCACTACTCAGTGGGTAGTACAGGAGTATCACAAAAGAGGTAAGGGGAAAATTCCTAAGCTAGCAATACTGATGCTATAGTTATTGGGCAAATAAAAACCCATCCAGCCCACAGCTACCCTGGTACTTCACAAATGACTGATTTTTTTTTTTTTTTCAGTTGATAAGTAATCTCAATATAAGATTGCAAGGTGGTAACTGAGACTGGAAAGAAAAAGAGCAAAGAAAAAGAAAACTGATTATACTATAAAAAGCCTAAAGATTACTAACCAATCCAGAAATAGCTCAGATCAAAATTCTGGCTCCATATTCTCTCTTATCCTTTTACTAAGAAGTAGTTCCGTAATGGCATTAAAAAAACATTCATTATACTTAATTCCCTTCAAGATTTAAAGTGAAAGAAAAATAAAACACCAGTGATACAATACACTCAAGATGTAATTTATGGGACTTGTAATACATGCCTTGGGCAGTTGAAGCTCTTCAGCCTTTGGCATTGTGCTACACAACACACCCAAGGCATATATTAATGGCCCCATAAAAACATACCCGGTAATGACTTGCAGCTTAAATAAACATACTTGTCTTTCTCTTTTCCTCCTCCGAATATTGGATGCAGTAAAACTCCACCAGTCTTCAGTTCATATGCCACTATTTGATCTAACTCCTAAAAAGTACAACATAAATAAGCAAGCATAATTTTGAAACGTAATTACTTAAAGAAGACAGGAAAGCTTTTCATATCATTGTTCAAGCCATAACTCCTAATTAAACTTGTATACAGACACAAAGATAATTTTAGAATCAGGGATGTTCCTCAGCATGACAAACAATAATAAAACAGTAGAAATCAGGAGTTAATACTTGTTCTGGGTATGGACTATGGGTCAGTCCACAAAAATGTTTAAGTACAATGTATCTAAAGACGATTATCGTTCAATAAATAAGCTGTCTCTGACCAAAAGAAATAAAGGTGATCGTTTCCTTGCAGTGGAAAGTAACACTGGGTATATATGCTGAGTGGACTGCAGCATATGGAAGCTCACCTTGACCTATGCTCAAGCTCAAGAATCTGGCTCTGAATCGGAGTATGAGTTTGAATTTGTGTGGTGCTGTGCCAGTGTTAACACATTGCCAATTGTGCCAATTCTGAACACATACTTCAAGGTAGGATGTTCATGTGGGTTCACTATCACCCGACAGTCACTGTGGCCTTTGGATCAAATCGGGTCAGCCTGAGCACAGGTAGAATGCATTGATGTCAGTCTGCAACCCAGTGTTAGTCAAGGAATTTCTAAATGTTGAATATGTATTGATATTTATTAATTCATATCAACTTACACCATCCATATATTGATAATACATTCAAATCTGTAAAGGCAGAACAGGAGTCTGTGACAGCAGCACCTCCTTAGTTCTATGTAGAAGCTAACTGACAGGGAAGAACACAAGCAACTAATATCCAGAAGCAACTTCTAGGGCACACAGCAGTGAATCTGATGAAACAGACCTTCATCCAGTTCTGTTGCTCTCCATAGCACCCACATCCCTAGCACGGACAGCACAAGAGTAGTGAGCTGAATGTACAATAGGTAGGTAAGGATATGGAATTGGGTCCCCATGCAAGCAGAGGATTAAATAGAGCTCATGGAGTTAAGAATCCAGTTTTTGAATAGGAAAGGTAAGAGAATGTGACCAAACGGAGAGGAAGAAGATATATATGTCTTTCTGCAAATGAATGTTACTAGTAAAGAACATTTGGAAATGTAAAGTATAGACAGAAATTGTCACTACAAACATTTCTTTAGATTGCAATGCAAACCTATTTTATATTCTGGTCTTACATTACATCTTATTTGATGTAAAGTGTCTGAAAGATATAGAAAACTCTGCTATTATGTTGTTACCTGTTTAATCCAGTGGCGATACTCATTAACACCAAAGGTTTTTTTCATCCAAAGGCCGTAAATATAACCAGAGATTCCCTTTAGTACCCATTCATCTGACCTATAATAAGAAAGAGGCATGAATTAAAGAACTTCAGAAAGTATTTCGTAAGGAGTGGTATTTTTGACCAGCTCAAAATAGCCACAAATTTTAGGTTATGTAACTTCTCCAAGTCAATAGGAGTCTGATGAGCTGTGAATCAATTTATGTAACTTGGCACCTGAACGGGACCAATGAAACTGAAAAGCCAGTGAAAACTGAACTTTGACCACAAAAGCCCAGATTAAAACAAAAACCAAACTATTTTAGCTGAAACAATAACAATGAAATGGAGGAAATGGACACATAAAGATAGAACAACTGCTGATGTAGATGATCTTAATTTCTTGACAATCATCTCAATGCAATGCAAAAAGATTTGGACAGCAAGTACACAAAATACCTATCAAAATATGACGGATATCCATTTAAACACTTCTTTTGAGAGTTATGTTCTGGAAAACACACTACAACATTCAGTAGCAACAATTTCTGAGAGAAGACATATTCAGTCTTTTCAGTATTTGGAACCACATTCCCCTCTTGAACAACACTACCACCACCACCACTGACTGATTTTCATTCACTGAGCTGGTTTTATTATTCTTCCTATTTTTTTCTTTCATCTACAATAAATGTTTCTCTTATTCTTCTGATAAAATGCAACATGCAAATTAAAATTGAGTTTCCTAGATTTTTCATATTTTCTAGAGAGTGCAATGGTAAAATACTTACCAGGACATTCTGGATATGAAACATCCAAAGAACTGCTGGGCCAAGGCCTGTGCTAAGCACCTCCGTGTAAGTGGAGTTTCATCTATAATCATTGCGCTGTGTAAGAGATTTGTGCTGGACCCCCACAAAAAGAAAACAACACAATATCAGCACAAGCTCCAAAGAAACAAAATAGAGACCTTGCTTTAAAAACCAAAACAAATAAAATACCTTCACTGGTTTTCCAATGAGATATTAACAAATCTTTTTTAATACATTTAATCCAGGTAGATCTCCTGCCATTATAATCTATACCTGAGACTCTATTATGTAGAGAGACTCGAAGTAGTTTGTCTTAACTGTTGAAACTCTTTTGGATTCCTGCTACTCTATCCCAGTTGAAGAAAACTAAACTGTTATAAAATTTCATCTTAAATTTTTCACACACAGTGTTTCTCGTTCAGAAATAAAACCACTGCCATTTTTTCTTAAAGAAGATACAAATCCAACATCTTTTACAACAAATAAATTTGGAAGCAGTGTTAAAAGCCTGTAATGTCAACAAAAGCCAACCTTTTCAAACTAGAGAGCCCAAATCTCAGGCCATGAAAATAAAAAAGCGTCACATATTTCACAATAGTCTTGGATCTAGAGCTTCTAAGCCTGTGGATTTAGAAGGTGTAATTTTCTCAAATACTAACCTGAAAATACTCATGGATGCATAAGCAGCTACTTCAACATAAGCTTCATCTATAAATACAGTCTTGAAACAGGAGTACGGATAACGGCAGGTAAGAATCTCCTCATAAAATTCAAACACCTCATGAAGGTATGATGTAGTGTGTTTGAGCAATGGGAGAAGTTGTGGTAAGCAAAAGTGAGTCACCTATAAAAAAAGGAAAATTTGGTACAAGACCGATGAATATGTTTAAATCCAGAAATCTCAAGTATGTTACATAACAATATAACACAATAAAAATACAGCTGCTGTAAATGTAACGGAAAAAAAAGCATTTTCAAGCTGTGATCATGACTATCTATGGCAGAAAAGTACATCTTATTTGTGAGAGCAGCAACAGAAAAATCATTTCTGGCAGAGAACATGCAATAACAACCTCTACATAGTGATGTCTATTATTTAAAAACACACAACATTTTTCTTTGATTTTGCAATTCAATGTTTTTTGGAGATAGTATTTTTTTTTATGCAGTAAAATAGAGGTGACAAACTCATGGCCCGTGGGCCAAATCCAGTCCTCCACTATGTTTCATCTGGCCAGACACCTTGTTTCAACCTGGCAGCAGCACCAAGCTCCCAGCCCCTGCACTCCAGCCAGCGCTTGTCACGTGTGCAGCTTGTGTGATGTGTTACGCTGCAGGAGCGGAAGAATGGTGGGAGCTGTAAGTTTGACACCCCTGCAGTAAAGAATTAGCTATTTTCAAAACAGTTAAACAGTGCTACTGTTCAGAAGATGTTTAGAGCTAAAACTACAAGTAACCTCCAGTATTTCTGGTTTTTCCACAAACTTATGGTGCAGCCAATCACACTCACTTCAGCAGTCACACACCAACTGAGTTGATAATGATATATAGCTTCAACTCAACTCCACAGAAGTCAAACACTATAGAAAATTATGAGTATCGGTTTTTCATGTATCAACAACTGATATTTTTTTTAACAGCTATTATCTTTCATAAGTGAGAATGACCCCCCAGTAAAAGTCAACAAAATACCATTGCAGAGGACTAAAATCTGATGCTTGCCTTTGGGTCAAATAAAACAGCTATTTCACATATTTTCCTACCATGCTTTCAAGAGAAGAATATATAGGACAGTCTTCACACTAAACTTAACCTGTCTCCCAAGTCCATCCTTACCCAATCTGAAACTACAGATATAAATATAAACTGGTAGACTTTGACATTATGGCAACAATCTGTTAAGAATGAAAATTCAGTGACAAATTTAGTTCAGAAGGTAAATTCTTGCTACACAATTGAGTAGTCTTCTACAAGCAACAGGACAGGTTTAAAGCTATTTTGAGAAATAAGCTGTTACCAACTCCAACTAAATCAGCTCCATAAATTCAGGCATAAATGGAATTACTGTTCATTCAAAGGATTTACTTTGGAGATAAATTAAAATACAGGCATTACTAGACAAGTTTTATCATGAACTGTACTAATGGAGTTCATATCTAGACATACCTGTATTTGACCAATATATACTGGTTTGCAACATGAAAGTAGTAACTAATGTTTTATAAAAAAAAAACAAAAAGGAGGCCTCTATGAAGATTATTACCTCATGCATGTATGGATCAACAAGGATTTCAAAAGGTCCTATTGCCAAGGAGATGTTAGAAGCCGCAGTTGGAATAGTCAGCATGTAATGGAAAGTCTTCTTTCTCATATCATGGGTATATACAGTTTCCACCAAATCTCCGTTTGAAACAGCCACCATTGCAGCATCTACAGTATACTCAAGTTTCCAGGTACACAACTCAGAATACGAATCAACACAAGGAAACCAAAATCTAGGAAGTCAGGATTAGAGGAAAATGATTAAGAACTACACTTCTCTTTTTCATAGATTATTTTTCTCTTAAATTCCAAGCCACATTCTTAAATACTTTGAATGTTGACATACTGACTCCTATTATACGTTAACTTTATAAAGCACTACAAGTTTCTTTGATATTACCTCCTGCTGAGCTATAAGTGCTGGAAATTACAATTACTAATCATTTAGATGTTACTTCACATCAGATAGCTCCTTTCAAGTACAAATTATGCTTCAGAATTTTTCCAATCTACAAGAATTCAAAGAAATTATTTGTATTTCCTACGCATTGAGATTAAATATAAATAGTCTAACATTCAAAGATAGTTTTCTTACCTTGTAGAATTTTGATAACCACATGAAAAGACATGAGCCCCTCTTTCTGCCATGCTGCCCTCCATATTGGGTACCACAAAATGAAGGCCTCCTTTTGGCTGGTCCAGAGAAAAGTTTATATGCACCTTCAGGACTTTTAACTCTATGGCACCAAGAATGAAATCAGAGTAAATATATACAGCTTACAGGAAAGCTATTTCAGAATAATCATTCAGTTTTGGACTTTTTGTCTTTCAAGACTACATGTTCACTCCATTCCCACAGACCTCCAGGTTCACTTACAATGCACAGCTCAGAAACTTATGAAACTGAGACATCTTAAGCTTAAATTACAGGATACAAATTTATAAGAATCTTTATTAATGATTGAAAAGAATCTTTAATAAAAACTGCAATTGAAGTTATTTTTATATAAAGAGTAAAGACTCTTTATAGAGTGATTGTACCCTAACCATGAGCTCCTTTGTAACTTGCTGAAATAATTTGCTACAAAAACTGGCACATTCTTAATAGACACATTATTGTCATATGCAGCTTCTTAAAACCTCTTATTATAGTTAAAGGTTTTCCTCTAACTAAAGTGTCTTTGCTTTGGTTTACCTTCACAGAAATCTCACCTATGAATAGAATAGCAAATAAAGAAATTTAGGCATATGATGAAGCTATCAAAAAAGTCTCGCCATATTTTGGCATTCAAACTTTGAAAACTAAAATTATACCTGTTTGAATATTTCCCTTCTAAGCTTGCAAGTGACGCAACAGGAACTTAACTGAAATAACCAAAACTATCCTTCCCATTAGGGTGTATCTGACAACACTGTGAGTCAGCTTCATGTTCTAGCCGGTTTTTCTCTCATAGGTTGCATAAATTCGCAGAAAAACTGACAAAACCATATAAATAACCAATACAAGAAACTAATAAAATCTGTGTAAGAAAATAATCAATGTTGGAGGGTAATTTATTAAAAAAGTTACTTGTTCCAGCCTCTGTTATACCACTTGATAAAGTAGTCTACTTGTCACTATTGAATCAGTTTTAAACCAACAAGTCACTAAAGTGAGAAGGCAAAAAATTAATATAGTTTTTTAAACAACACGTATATAGGTATATCCTTGTAAGTAATTTTCTTTGTTGTTCCAGGTATATTGTAAGCAGCTTCAAACAGTTATAATTTAGCCTCCAAAATACTACATTACACCCACATCCTTTTGTGTACTTTCAAGCTCATGACCACCCAAGAGTGAGTTTGTAAAGGATGTTAAGAAATTTTGCAACCACTTGTCCATATTACCAAGAAACGTGAAGGCATTTTCAGACTTCATCTGGAAAGATACAGGTGAGGAAAACCAAAACAGTAATCACCATTTCTTAATGCAATACTATTTCTATTTATTTAAATCTACTATCTTTCTATACAAACTCATAGTTAACAAATCTATGACATCTTAAATTAAGCTTTCAATATGGTCTCTTTACCATCAACATGTTTCCACAGCTCTGAGGGAACCTTAATGCAGAGCTCTCCATTTCCAGCATCTGGGTCCACAGCACTAACGGCAGCAGCATAGGCATTGGAAAAATAGTTCAGATTCCTCCTGTCAGAAATACTCAGTTAATTATTAAAATACATGCTAAACTACAAAAAAGAAGTTTGGAATACAGGATTTCTATATTAAACTTCATGGTGCATGTTTTGTTGCGTTTTTAAAGGAGTGAAGGGAAAAAGGAGTAAAGATTAGATCTCAAAAAACAGAACTTAAAACTAGGCTCTTATAGAAGCGAACTACGATCAAAAAAGACTCAAGCAGTAATAATCACCAGTATATTAAATACAAAATGTTCAGTGCTCTTTACTTCCCAATAAGAGTAATATTTACACTTACTGGGACAGCAATTAGAAATTCTTATTTTGGAAAATTTTGGATTAAGCTTCTATGTTTGTTATAAAGATCTGTCTTGAAGATCTTTCCCCTCATATATTTTAGTTTTGCTTTTATGTTGCTTTTCCAAACACAGTAAGATGTTAGCTTGCCAGTGGTATTTTTCCTCCTCTTAGCTTGACGGATAGGAATAGTTTTACTTCATGCTCTTTTAAACATGACATAAAATATTTGATGCTACAGTTTTGGTTTTAATACACTAAAACACAGATATACATATTATAGCTTTTAGGCCCTAGAAATATTTTTTTTTTAAAAGTTACCATCTTTCATTTCTTTTGTAATGAGGTTTGAGCTGTTTAAGCTACTAAATATTACTTGATAATTGACAGCACATTTCATTCCAAAGCAATACCATTACCTCAGTTTATGCTTCGATTAAATGTTTTCTACTGAAATATGCAGAAACATGCATGTGTTACTGATCATCTTTTTTTCCAGAATTTCAAGCATTTAGGTGTGTCACTGATGAATCCAACCACTGTGGCGGCAGAGCTGAAAACAAGCACAAAGCTTTCTGCAGTTTTACAGTGCCACAATGGAGAAAATTAACTTTTGGCTGTGGATTCCACTCTTTCATGGAACTTGATGTCCACACAAAGTAGACATGATCTCATTTCAGGATTTTACTTTCATCTAACTATTCTCTATTCACCACTCACAGAGAAAACAGCATTCAACTCAAATTACAGTACCTTACCTGGAAGAATGAAGGGTAATTAACCATGCCAGGATCATCCTATAAGTCTAGGTACGTCAAACATCATGCTTATGTTCCTAGCCTTCCACGTCTAAAAAAACTTTGCTAAAATACTGCAATATATTGAAAACATATTTCCATGCAGTTCTTGATCTTTGGCAATAATAGTGCACAAATTTCCTGGCACCACTACCAAAACTAAAAATGTTAGGAGTAGTAAATTTGTCTACTTTGCTTGGAAGCTTCTGAAAATAGGATGTGAATAGTAAATGGGAGCATATGAGTATAGACACACTCAAATCTCAACTTTTAATACACAATATTTATTCCTTTTTTATAGCAGAAGTATTCCCAAAGATAGGATATAATGTCAACAAGTTTTAAAAGCACAAGGTTGAATTTATTTACTGGAATATAGTATAAATTCAGCTATGGTTTTGGAACAATTCAAACCAACTTTGCTGATGCGCTGTCTCCTAGTCTCAGCCATACATTCCTGCTCCCTCACTCATTAAGGAGACTACTGTTCACCCAACCCTGTGATGATGCAGTTGAAACTGCCAAATATAAAAAGAAAAGTCTTTTCTTTCAGACCGCTTTCTGTTGGTTTAGCTTCCTGATCTGACATACTGAGGAGTCAAAGAAGCGCTTCTCCTGAGGCACAGGAGACTGTCAACACGATCACAACTAGCCCAAACAACACTCCTTTAAGTTGTCTTCAAATAGCATCCCAGAAGGCAAGTAAATACCATCAGAAAAAACTCTCTTTAAAAGACTGCATGACTAAAAATTATCTTAGTAATTAAACAAACTAGCAAGAGAAAACTATAATAACATTCTCTTAGATTGTGAAGTCTCAAAGTTTTTCATTTTAACCTAAACTGATAACGAAAATTCACAATTACTGACAGAGGATCCCTTTCCAGTACATCAGTGAGAATTTGTTCCAGTTTGAGGACTGTAATGAACATGTGGTTACATTTTAAATATCAGTGGGTTCACAGACAGGAAAAGGTTAAGATTTTATAGCAAGAAAGGTAGACTCCAGTGTTTAACATTTTATGGAAAACAGTCTATTCTGATATTTCTACTTTTATTAAGTGTTCCAAGTCAAATGGGTGAATCATTGTAAAAGGAGTACAGAAAAGGCTCAGTATCACAGATTATTTTTTTCCATAGATTGAACTATTCTCCATAAACTGGATACAGTAATTTCACTAAAACAAAGCACACGCCCAAAGTCACTGCCCAAGGACCAAATACAAATTTTCCTAATGCTGTGCAGATTGACAGTGAATAAGTAATAGGCATTCACATTTTTTCCTCGTAGAGATACATTTTCTTATCAGAATTCCCCAAAACACTTAGTTACAGCCTAAGTGCATGTTTGTTGACTGATTAGAAACAAGCAATCCTTTAGAGACTTATTTATGCTACTTATTGATTCCAAATACCTACATGCCAACGTTCCACGGCATCTCTCACTTCTAGCTGCAGCGGTGCTACTTAACTGTTACACAGCCCAAACTTACAGTCTATAAACCACTTTATTCCTGTAACTTTTATTATAAACTTTGCAAAATAAGTTATCTGATCCACATGCAATTCATTACTGCTCCATTACCTATAGTTCATTTACTATTCTATTCCCAGTTACAATTAGCACTTGGTCTATCATGAATTCACAACTAGATAAGCATCATACCAGTGGAAAAGAAGGCTATTTATTGCAGTAAAATAAAACATGCTCAGTCCACCAGTATTTTTTGTGTTTTGTGCAGAGGCTAAAAGCATGATAGCTGATTTCTCAGACAACAGAATACTGCGAAACATGCCCTGAAGGCTTCCACATTGTGTTTCTCACAGATTACTGCTGCTGGTAACTAAAGCAACAGTGAAGTTGGAGGATATCAAAATATCTTCATATTTTTAACGCTTAAAATCTACAGGCTTCAAGTTAAAAAAAAAAAAGAAGAAAAATCTGAACTAGTGAAGAGGTATACAGTGTCAAAGATTAAAAATACACAGAATAGAGTACCTATGCACAGGAAAGCATTAAGTGCACATTAGTTAGCTATACAAAAACGTGTTTTCCTTTACAGAGAAATAATAATAAAATTAAATAGTTTCAGAACCCTGCACCATAGTTCTCACACAAACTTGAAGGACATAACCAGGCAACAGCAGGATCATCACAATCTTCACTTACCACAGATCAAACACTGCATCAATACTCAAAACTTTTGCTGCTATTTAAGAGTTTACAATCCTAACTGTGGGATTAAGAAAACAGATTTCCTTTGCCTGTTTTAACATAAAAGCGGCTGAGATATATGCAGTTGCATCAGTAGTTAGGGATTTCTTCATACCACAGCCCAGAAAAATAAATCCCACTTTCTTTATATTGACAGAATCAAAAAAGCAACCATTTACAAGGAAAAGAGGCAGGATGAAAAGGACAGAAACAGCTGTAATACTCAACAACAGCCCTAAGAGAGAACCCAAACAGACATTCTCCAACACGATTTGTAAGACTTCAAACTCTTCTTTAAATATACGAGCAAAATGGGATTCTCTGCCACCTTGTGTACACACGATAAAACTATGTGAATTGTTTCATACTTTACAGCACTGTACAGATGTTTGCTCAGTCAGGGCAGAAGCAACTGCGTTATGTAAGTTCATCCATCTATTCCGATATGAAAAAGTCATGATGACCTGAAGCCTCCAGAGGAAATTACAAGATGAAAGATCAACTTTATTTCTAGACAAAGCTACTAAAGTTCTTTCAGTTGTTACCTGAGATTATGGTTTGGGGCTGACAGATAAACTTGCAATGGCATCAAAACTGAAAATATATTTAATGTACTAATTAAAAGTTTCTGACATTTCCTACAAAATTAATCAATTTTTCATTACCTTTATAGTGAGGATTTTTTTGTCATTCAGCAGAAGTGACCAAAAAAATTGTTTCACTTCCTGCAACACTGCAAATGTGAAATGACAGAGATCACACATCAAAAACTTTTGCATCAACAGATAAGGACTACTACAAACCACTGCTATTTCTAGAAACAGTTCTTTTTATAGAAGGGCAGAGAAAACCCACTGATAATTGTTTTTTTCCAAGTACTAATTCTAGAGGGTTTAGATTTCTAGCACTGCTGTTTGTAATCCTGCCTTAACATCAGAGACGCTGTATGTTAGACATCATCATACACAATACCCAACTGTGACCAGGTATTGCAATTAAAAATAATACACAACTCATGTAATGCTTCATAATCCATGTAGCCTTTGACTTCTGAGATAAAGAGGCATACTAGGTTTTTGTTTATAGTATTTAGCAACCTCTGTCTTTCATCATTGTGAGTAACACAGAAGTTATCAATTACTTCTATAAAGTTCAAATAGCAGTGTGAAAACCTGCAGCAGTGAGAACCACAGGCCACTGTAGCCCTGTGTGAGACAGGATTTCACTTTGCATGCAGTGTCTTTGAATTTCACTCACTGCTCTTCAACACAGTAATATGAGAAAAAGGATGTTCCACTATACCACTGGGATGCTAAACCAAAAACTCATTTCTCCACAAAATGACAGGATTATCTCTCATGATTCCTTTCTTAATGTAATGGAGTACTCACTTTGATAATTTTAAATGCTGTTTCTTTCACATCTTCCAGAATTGATTCAGGATTCATTTATTACAGAAACCACAGACTGGCCGAGGTTGGATCTGAGCTCTGGAGGCTGTCTGAACCAGCCCCTTTGCTCAAGCAGGGCCACCTAGGGCTGGTTGCCCAAGACCATGTCCATACAACTTTTTAATATCTCCAAGGATGAAAACTCCACAATTTCTTTGGGCAAACTGACTCAGTGCACAGCCACCCTTGCAGTAAAAAAGTGATTTCTGATGTTCAGAGGGAACCCTCTGTGTTTCATTTTGATCCCACTGCAAGTTGAAATACATGAAATTGCATCTGCATACAAGAAAACACTTTTCTACTGTGAGGGTCATCAACCACTGGAGCAGAAAGACTGCAGAGTTGCGATCCTTGAAGAGACACAAAATCCAACTGGACACAGCCCTATGCAACCTAATCTAGGTGACTCTGCCTCAGCAGGGGGCTTGGATTAGGTGATCCCCTTAGGATACTAAAGGACTCCAATTTCATATTAGCCATTGTTAAATATATACAGTGTTTTCATTAGGAGTTCTTCAGCAACTCAAACTGTGTATTAAACAAAGCCAGCAAAAAAGTTTTAAAACATAAACTGAAGTTTCAGTAAAATCACAACAGAATATGTAGCAAAAGCATGTGTCTAGGGTGCTTCTCTTGCAAAAAAAATCAAGCAGATAAGAGACTTTTACCAAAGTTTCTTTCCATATGATTTCCCTGAAATATGTGGGAAGCTACATGTTTTTATACTTGCTCTTCAGTATCAGATGATGAATAAAATTGAAACTTTTCCTTTCAAATTTCAAAATTAGTTTAGGTAACATGCTAAGACTTACACTCTAATCTAGAATGTCAATAAATAATGACAATTTGATTACTCAGAAAAGATCAAAATGTTTACTTTCTAGCTCTTCAGAACAATTAGCATCCCCTTAGATAAGGATTTTGAGTTTTTGACTTACCAAGCAACAGGAACAACAATAAAAAGAAGTCACAAAACTGACAAAATGAATTACAGAAACTCTTGCATATGTGATTAATAGAGGAATATAGTGTGTCTGCCATAAACAAACAATTCAAAACCAAGGATGCGTAACTTAGGATGAAAATAGCACTTGAATCTCCGTAACTGAAAAACAGAACCTCTCCTTAATACTCTAGTTTTCAGACAACAGTCAGAGAAGTTGTCAGGTTTAACCTGAAAACTGAAATGGACAAAGAAACATCTCAAAGGCTCTAGTCATTAGCAATGAGCAGACAATCTGTCACAGATTAAGCTACGTCGCTTGACAATGCCACTGTTCTCACAAATCTAAATAGCAAGACTGTATGAACTCTCTGCAGTTTGCTTCAGAATGAGTCTAGCTAGTTCCCATCTACCTTCATCAGCTACATGAGCCAACCAAGCTGGTATCACCTATGAAGCTGCTTACTGAGCTCTTTCCATCTTTTCAGTTAGCAAATCTCTTGGGGTAATCACTGTCCAAGGGGACAAAACAAACAGCTGAAGGACAGTAAGAAACAACTTAGTACAACAGTCAATCTGATATGGTTACATAATTTGCCTTATTCCTATTATTGGTTTCAAAGTAACAAACTAATTATATATAGGGCTATCTAGATATATTTATTAAAATCAGAAACAATTCTTAAAAAAAACTATTAGGAAAATTGGAAATATTACAGTATCACAGTATCATAAGGTTGGAAAAGACCTTTGAGATCATCGAGTCCAACCTGTGACCCAACAAGATTCTCAAGAACTTTGATACCATACAACTATCCTTAGGTTTAAAGAAAAGAAAGGAACAACAATGATAAATCCAGTCTGACATAGCATAAAAATTTGCAGGACAAATTATCAGAACATAATAGTTTTTGTCCCTGTATTATTATACTGATGCAACCATACTGATTTAACCGGCTATGCTGAAGTAAAAAACAACCAAAAAAGAACCCCCCCCCCCAAAATCCAAAACTAAGGGCAACCCTCTCACATGGAACTCCGATATGAATGTATTTTGCACGACTGTAAAATGTTTTCTACAAGAACATAAAATTCAACTGTCACAGTTATGTAACCAAATTTTCTTTTAACGAGTGTAAAAGTTGGGCATAGATAAACCTGAAACCTATAAAAAATACAACACCTTAGCCAAAGATATTTTCTTACCAGGGAAAAAACACACAAGAGCAGTTTTGTGAAGCACTGAGAACACTATGGGCATCCACAACTTTTTTCTCCATAAAGAAACTTTTTTAAAAGTTTCTGATATTTTCACAAAACAATACAAAGAAATAATAGTAAAAGAAATTCTAAAGAATAGCATGAGTCAAAATTACTGCCAAAATACTTTCCCAAAATTAAGCTGCCATCCTAGAAGTTAACAGTTTCTGTCTGAAACTTATGTTACTTTTACGAAGTCACCAGGTAAAACGTGCCAGTAAAATAAAATAGGCCATGCTTAACAGCAACAGAAGACACTACATCTGCAGGGTTTTAAACACATCACTTACTGCTTTGATTCATGGTGACAAACCTCCAGCGTTGGATCGTTATAGATGAAAGCTGCTTCCAAATCGTTGACTCTTACTCTGTAAATGCGACACTGTTTACTGTTCAGTTTGATTCTATTCAGGTTTGCAACTGTGGGAAATATGGTCAGTTCCACATAACCCTATGAAAACACAAATCAAAACCTTCTGTAAAATCTGTACCAACTCACAAAATGATACATATATATATAAAATTCTCATTAATGCATTTCAAAGTAAAATCACAGGTACAAAAAAATGCTTATTTTTTATTTAGAAAGGAATTTGTTTGCTCTTTTTGATGTCTAGAATACATTTCCTTTCACAGCATTTAACAGGTGAATTTTCCCAGCTGTGAAACAGAACTTCAAAATGATTGACAACCATGCTGCTTTTACCAGAAATGATCTGCCTGTATTGACCGTACTTCGAGTTACTAGCATCACTATGGTTTAGGTATCTGACCTTGAGATCATGACTTCTAAAACTTAAGAAGAGTCAATTTTCGGCAGGTATCTAAGTTCAGAAAAAGTCTCAATGACTCTAAGCCTTAACTTGTGAAAGTCTCTTAAAAGCCCCATTAAACTCACATAGAAGCTAGAAAACTCCATCATTCTATCCCTAACATCAGCTAACATAGTCTTGAAGGTCAATTTTGAATTGCAGATTGCTTTTTAATATTATTTACAAAACAGTGACCTTCTTATAAAGCTTTTCCTACAAAGTTTAAAGATTTTACAATTAGAATGTATTTTATTTGGCGCATCTCAAGGATTGACACTTATGAAAAGCACCATATTAGAAAGTATAAAATATAAAGAAGCTGAGGAACACATTTAGCATATGTGGGCAGTTGTTGCCTCTAAAAGTACGAATAACATATAGCCTTTTAATTTCTACTTTCACATTTTATTAAAAAATACTTACTACAACAGACTTTCTCTGAAAATTTATGTTGTTGATACAAACTACCTGGTGAGTTGTGCTGGAAAAAAAAATACAAATTTAAAATAAGTAAACTTTTGCACAAATGCCAGCATTTCACAAAATACTTTAACCCAGTTTCAAAAAAACAGAGAGCTCACACAGGATGTAAGTATATATAAATATTGCATATAGTATATACTTACACAAGAATTCAAGATCATCTAAATCTCTTATATGGTCCAAAGCAAACAACAAATAGAAGCTGCACACAAGGTCAGAAAAGTTCCAATAAAACCAAAGCATAGAATCACACCACTATGAATACTACCAGTAAGACAGGAACAGAACTTGGCTTTTGAACATCACATAACAGTATACAAAAATATAGTACTACTAATGGTATAGACTCAAGTTCTAACACTTTAGTGATGTGCAGCACTAGAAACTGTATACAGCTGTAATGTTTGCAACAAGAGACCTGTGGAAAATTTACCTGGTGACAAGACACTCATACATAATTTATGTAAGCAGGTACTACACAGGAAAAAAGATACAGCATGTGCTTTTACAATTAGTATGTCATAATAATTTATTATTTTAAATAGTAGTTACATACCAATCAGGATAGGTATTTTAAATAAGTCAAAGGTATTTGCTTAAATTTTGAATGATGTATTAGAAATCTTGGTAAACAAAATTCTGATTTAAAAAATAGAAGAAAAAATAACTCCAACTTTTAAAAAACTTTAGAAGATGTTTCTATATTTTTTGTAGTAGGTGGCATCTTTATCACACTTCACAGAAGCGCTATTCACGACTGAAGATACCACCTTGTCATTATTCAACTTTCATGCTGCATCACACATTATATACACAGTCATGGACCCTGTTCATTAAAATGCGACTTCCCTTCAGCTGAGCAAGTTCTATAAAAATTTCTACAAGAGAATCATAACATCTAATATCTAATGATGGATTCAAACATTATTTACACATCAAACTGTATATGATAACAAGAGAGACTCTATCTAGAAATACCTTTGTGTTACAGATTTATGAAGAAATGAAGAAGGTATAAAGAGAAATACATAACGATCCACTGAAATGCTTTACAGCTTGGTAACAACCAAAATTATGAATATGTAGAAATGACAATTTGGTAACAAAGCTGCTTGCCACAAATCCAAGCATTTTTTTAATATATAAAAAAGCCTTTAATTCATAAGCGTTTGACATAGCAGTAAGAATGAAATGTAGTAGTATGGTCTGCAGTGCCAATACTGTACAGAAAGATCACCAAAGTTTGAAGAACACAATGTAATCATCTTTATGAGGCTGTATGGCTGACAGCCTCACTTCCCGTGTGAGTCCATTTACACCTTAGAACATACACCTACCACACAAATTTTCTGAGCGCAAATTACACCATAAGCAATAGTTACAACCTTCTCAGGTAAACAATTACATATCAGCTTGTTGCTGGTTTCAAATGCACACTGGTCCCAAAGACAGCAACTTTAAAAAAAAATGGATACTTATAATTTATATGGTCTTGGGCTCTCAAATCCCTTGTCTCCTTTCTTCCTGTTCATCCTGAACAACAGCACTAAACACACTCTGCTGACTGTCAGACTGGCACCAACAGCATCCTCGCTCCGTGGATCCTTCGGATTTTCCCTGTGTCGGGCCGTGATCAATCACTCATCTCCCCAGTGCCCCCGTGACTTCCAGCAGCCGCGCATCTTCAGCTTCAACAAACACCACAGCTAGAGCATGAAGGGGGCTCAACCTTTCCTTTTATGAACGCAGCGCCCGACCCCTCTCTCCACCGGGGCTACAGTACGAACTCAGAGGCACTGCCGGCTGCCTTCCCGCAGAAGCCAGTTAAACCAAACGGCCCCACGGCCTGGGGAGATGGGAGCTACCGAGACAGGAGACGGTCGGGCACGCAGGAGAGGCGGCGGCGGGGGGCGAATGCGGAGTCCCCCGTGGCCCGGCCTTACCGGCCTCGCGGGCGCTCCGCCGGGAGGCGGCTGCGCTGGGCGCTCTCGCGGCTCCTTCTGGCCCGGGACAGAGGGCTGGGCCTGGGGCCGGAGCTGGCGGTCAGGACCAGCAGGGGCGGTCCAGCGCGCAGCGCGGGATCCTCAGCACCGTAGCCGCTGAGCGCCGCCACCCCCTGTCCCGCCGGTAGCCGCCGCCATCTTGTGCGCGACCCCTGACCCCGCGTTGAAAGGTCACGACCCGAGGAACGGGGCTGTGCTGCCTTCAGGATGGAAACCCACTCCGGGCGCTCGCCGTCAGGAGGGCGGAGCACAGGGGTCAAAGGCTGCCAAGGGAAAAAAAAAAAAAAAAGAAAAGAATAACACTCAAATCAGAATCTAAAGCACCTACGCGACCCAGAGCCACGTCCGCGCGCGCATGCGCACTGCAGGACCTACAGGCGCGCTGGGGCCGTGGCCTGCGCGTGCGCCGTGCCCTGGGCGGGGGCACCATCTCCGCCTAGGGGTGGGGCCTGAGCCTCCTTGTGGCGGGAAGCCGGGAGAGCAGTACTGGCTGCGCTCTGCTTAGCGCCCGCGCACGGGGTAGCTGGTTCCTCTGCCGTGGCCGCTCCACCCCGAAGCCTGGGGTCGTGGGCGAGGGTCAGGTCCATAGAGTAACGGCGTGGCTCTGACAGAGAGTTACCGCAGGTGGCCGCAGCTGGGCACGGGAACACTGACCCTAGCCTAGGGAAGAGGCTGAGGAGAGACTCGTCACTGCCTACAGCTGCCTGGAAGGAGGTTGTAGCGAGGCGGGTGTTGGTCTCTTTCTCCCAAGTAACAAGTGACAGGACGAGAGCAACTGGCCGCAAGCTGTGCCAGGGGAGGTTCAGATTGGACATCAGAGGAAAAATTTCTTCACTGAAAGGGTGGTCAGACATTGGAACAGGGAGGCGGTTGAGTCCCCATCCCTGGAGGTGTTTAAAAGACAAGTAGATGAGGTGCTAAGGGATATGGTTCAGTAGTGAACAGGTACGGTTGGACTCGATGATCTCAAAGGTCTCTTCCACCCAGGCAACCCGTGGCAGGGGCTGCATCCCTTATGGCCGCGCCTCCGTGCCAGCGTGGGGCGGGAGCGGGGCTGCTCGCAGCTGCAGAGGGGCCGGCAGACCCCCCCGCGTACCCAGGCGTGGGCTCCTCCCGCCTGCCTGTGCCCCAGATGCGCGGCTGGGACCGCCGGACGCTTCACCTGGACCTACCTGGGGCTGGGATCCAGAGCACACCCTGCAGAGGGCCATAGGGAAATACTGAACCGCGCCATTTCTCACTTGTAAATCGGAAAAGGAGTTAAGACAGCAACAGCGCTGCTGGAAAGTAAACACAGAACCACACAAACTGAGATGACCTCTTCCCTCCCACCCCGCGCATGCTGCGGAGTGGCTTCAGTTCCAGGATCAGGAGGACACACTGTGAAGCTTCTTCATAACCCAGGTCTGCTCTATTCCAAGCAAGTTTTCATTCAGCTATTTAATATTAAAATAAAAGCAACTGATGGAGTTGGGCCTTTCAGAATCAGCAGTTCTTTAAATTTAGAAAACATCATCTCATTTTGAATGACAAAACCATGTTCGACAAAACAAACAAGAAGCACTGTGAACACATAGAATGATTACACGTGCAACAATAATTTAGCTAAACCTGAACAATTACCTGGGTGTTATCATACAGCTCTATACATCTAATAGTTAAATTCCTACTTGTTTCAGCAACAAACCCCGATGTAAATATATTCTGATGTATGACAGAGTACAAGGCTATTAATTGTCTATTAAATGTATTTTGACTAAGGAACCTCATCTGATGCAATGGAAGTTCTTTTCAAGGCTTTCCCATTCATATTACTGTTCAGCTCTCCGAGAGGGAACCTTCTGGTGCCATTAAATGGATCACAGTTGTTGAGACCAGGCAGTGAACACAGCAGAGGGCCACTCTGAGCTAGCTGAGTTTCTGCGCAGCTGGGTCAAACACCCCACTTGGACATGTCAGAAATGTGCAGCACAGGGAATGGATTTGCATCAGCAGACAAGAATAAGCAGAGCTCAGGAAGCAGGTTTTATTCAGCTTTTTATCTATAACAAAATTCCAAGCACACACACAGCCACCTTGAGAGTTTCATTGCATTTACAGTTTCTTTCCTCTCTCTGCTGACCCTACATTTGGCATGCTAGCAGTTCCAAAGTTTTTCATACCTTACATCTGAGTTTGATGCAGCAATTGCTTTTTGTATAAAAGACCCTACAACTGTTAAGTTTAAAAAAATCTGAAAAATGTCTAATATTAAACTCTGTTTCCCTAACAACAGCAAACAGTCCTTTATAATGATCACAAAATGTCAGTTTCAGGCACGCCACTTTATGACATCATCTTTTTTATCATAAAAATATCCTGTTTCATTGCTCTACACAGAATAGTTTTCCAGGCACAATGTTCCATAACGAAGCTTTAAAAAAATGATGATATTACAAAGTTTTAGAGGTTCTGTTTAAAAAGCAAAGGTAGTCTTCCGTAAAACATTAATTTTATCTCTGTCAGCTACATTCTAAAGGCAGTTTATAGGGAAGTTCATAATACAATGTCCCAACTATTCTCTCATCTCTTGACACTTGACTGCAATTCTTTTTTTTGTAGTAAAAGACAATTCGGCCAAGCATTGGGAGTGTCAAGAGCTTGTGCCAGTATTATTCATAGACATGCCATAAAAAGAATCACCTTCCAAAATTAAGACTCATGTAGGTTCAGTCAGGAATAATTTGTTCATGGGCTTGTCAAGGTCTACAGTATTCAAAATGTCAACACTGCAATAAAATCTTGATGTTTAAGAATACTAATGAGCAAAAGACTTAAGCAGTCCATTTTGCTGTTGAAATCAATTAAATTGATTCAATTATTATTAAGGAGGTTTTAGTTTTTAATTCAGCTCATGGATAGACAGTTAAATTGTATTCAAGAAGGTATCTTGACTCCTGGCATAGCTACAGACATAAAGGGAAAGGAGACAGGTAGGGGAAGATGGGCAAAGGAAGGTGGGCATGGGCTAATGACACTTTAGTTTTTTATAAGAGGCCAGTGCCCTCATAGTCTTCTTAGCTGAGCAGAAAACAAATTGTTCAAGAAGCTTAGCTGCTTAAACTCCAGAAAACTGCATAATATCAGTTGACAACTCCTCTCCCTAGAAGGCAGGAAGAAGCAACTGTTGCCGTTGCACCATTCGGTATTCTCAGTTCTTAAAACAACACTTGTTATGAGATGGGTCTTCTAGAATTATAAACTTTAACACCATTTTGCATTGAGGAGCGAGCATATTTTGTCAGAAGAGCACCAACTGTCTGCTTCTCTGCACATAAGTCTCTACAGAGGAAATAAAGTAGATTACGTTGGCATTAGAGAGATTCTCATAGAAAATGAATCCATGAAATATTTGTAGGTACAGCAATAAACTGGATTAAGGTATTGGGACAAAAAAATCCCAACAAACCACTGTAACTGTCACACAATACTTTTAGTTATCTAAAGTTTAGAACTTGACATTTCAGCAACAGGCAAAACTACATTATTTAATAAATTATTATATAGGATGAGAGGAAATGGGCTTGAGTTGTGGCAGGGGAGGTTTAGATTGGGTATTAGGAGAAACGTCTTCACCGAAAGTGTTGTCAAACATTGGAACAGGCTGCCCCGGGAAATGATGGAGTCACTACCCTTGGAGGTATTTAAAAGAAGTGTAGATGTGGTATTTAGGGATATGTTGTAGTGATGGAATTGGCAGTATTAGGTTTATGGTTGGACTCTATGATCTTAAAGGTCTTTTCCAACCTAAACAATTCTATGATTTAGTTCAGAAACAAGGGGTTTGGTTTGTAGGAGAGTTCATTGTTTTTTATGATTGCTGTTTTCTAAAGGGGTTACAATCTAGCAAAGCAGTTAGTTTTGATTTACTTAGTAATATTACAGCAAATTCAGAGCCACTCAGAGGTTTCATTCAGTTACTTCTGGGTTATGACCTACATCTGCTCAGGTGTATCCGGCTGAGCCTTCCAGATAGCACTGTAGTGTGAGTGTTAACCACTAGAAGAACAAAGGACGGAGGAAACACTATTGCTTTGTAGTTCCTGGGTTGTAAATGACTGATCATAAATGTCAGGAGCTTTATCCTTTGAGTTAAGTCAAATAAGACAGAATTATCACCCACATAACTTTAGTAGGATCAGCTTTCTACACAAGTTTAAATCTAACAAATATAATTACAGTTCCCAGTGGTGGGGATCCTATTCATATAGAATTTGTATTAATTTAAAATTGTAAGTTTTAAGAAATTTGAAAGTGTAGTATTTGAGATAATCATAGCTGATTAGAAGTCAGCTATGCAAAAAGGGAAGAATATAACACTAATTATATTTTAATAAAAAGAAATATATCCTTACTCTATATAAGGAGTAATATCCACTTCTGTCCACTTTTCCCGTATGCTGAATAAGCTGTTGAATCTTTCCTGATTGTCTTCAGGTAAGTCTTCTACTTTCAGCAGAAAGATAGTCTCTGGTCTTGAGCTTTTATCCACAAGAGCCAAGCCCTGTAGATGAGCAGCAGAGAGAAAATTTTAAGTAAACACAAAATAATTAAACTTCCTTCTATCTGGCAATAATCTATACAAGTTGCCCTTTGGACATCCAAAGTGTTCTAAAACTGCACAACCAGAGGGAAAGTAAAAAGTATCATAAAGGCACTGTTTTACAAGCAGTATTTTATAATTTCCTTTATAACAGAGGGGGAAATCCATTGAGTTCCAGCATCTCTCTCTGCCTTCCTGGAGCAAAAGGATTTCCCTAGTGCTTGCTACTCTACTGACTGTCACTACAATTTGCTCAACAGCAGCTTCAGCTTCTGTTCTAGTTACAAGTTTTAACTGTTCAGCTGCAACTTTTCTTTAAACAGTGAAACATGCCAACTGTTGTGGTTTAACCTCAGCCAGCAACTAAGTGCACACAGCCACTTGCTCACTCCTCTCCACGCCAGTGGGATAGGGGAGAGAATCAGAAAAGTGAGAAAACTTGTGGGTTGAAATAAGAACAGTTTATTAATTGAAATAAAATAGAATAATTGTAATGAAAAGGCAAATAACAAAAAAAGAGACAGAAATAAAACCCAAGAAAGACAAGTGATGCAAATGAATTACAATTATTCACCACCAAACAATCAATGCCAAGCCTGAGCAGCAGCTGCCCACCCTGGTCAAATTCCCCCACGATACAGACTTACAGAAGCCTGAACTGTTATGATTCCAGACTCCTGATGCTCACAGAGAAAGTCATAAGAAGTACTTTTACTCACAAAAGAATCTACACTTTTTTATGTTTTTACCTTAAGCTGTTCAAGCCTTGTTGTCATTCCTTCAGGGACGCTTTGTTGCCAGACTTCTTGAAAATCTGATAGATTGAATTTAGCTGCATTTTGCAAAAGCATTTGTCCTAAACCTCTGCATATTTTATCTTCACGCATTTCAAAGTAAACTTCCCCTGCTGAGAGACAAAATCCAGATTATCTTGGGTTCTTGCTATTTTGATAAAGGAACAAGGTAGAGTCTCCTATTTCCATTCTGTTCTACAAACCAAATAACCTGTTTTTTCTTTTCAGGGAGTCAGGGAGTAACCTGACTTTGGATAAATGATAGTATCTTCTCATTCTCAAGAGCAAATTAAACAGAATACTACGTGTGTGTGCAGCACTGTCTGAACTACAGTATTTATATCAGTTAATGTATTTGCCTCTCATATTTTCCCCTTTCACAGGAACACTGTTTCTCATACAGCTTTCATTACTATTTCTGAGTGACTTGTATTAAATTGTTTGCTGTCTGTGGATGAACAATTAAACAAAACTTTCAATTCCTTAGTCATCCTTATAGTATGAGATTATGAAGGGAATAATGAGAATTTATTTTCTTTCACACCGACTTGGCTAAAATTCGCTGAACAATGTCAGATGTAAACATTTCCTTCCACTTTTGCAGTCATCTGGACTTCCTGCAATTCAAACTTTTTCCTTTTGCAATATATGAAAAAGACAATCTGTGTCACCCCTGTGTCCTTTAAAGTTATGCGCAACTCCTTTTTCAGCCAAAGGTCAAATGAAAGCAACCATGGGGAAGAATTCATTTTAAGATTAAGGCACTGAAATATTCTGTCCATATGTGAGATGGGCAATGGAGATTAAATCGATAAAATCAATGGATCTTGTGGTGCAATTCAAGGGACCAAAGGCAGATTTCTACTTTAGGCAAACTGAATTCAGGGAGACCTACATGCCATTGACTATTCACAATCGCACAATTAGTTGCTTAAACATCTGAGGCCTCCTAAGGTATCTAAAGAAAGATTGCATATAAATTTTACTGTTCATCTGTCTTTATTCACAAAATCATGGCTTGTAGATACCCAATAAATAATTTCAGGTACCTCCAGTAGTTCCTGATTTTTACCTGGTGTCTTGTACAATATCATACTCCTTTTTCCTATGAAACTTTCTCTAACAATTTTACTCATTTTTAGCTCACTGTTTGCTGCCTCCTTTTACTGGCATTGTAGCAAATCCACTTGTTTGGGCCATCCTCCCAAAATCTGCATTTACTCATGAATAACTGTTTCCTTTATGCAAAATTAAAATATGCATGCTTTCTAAAACTTACCATCATCAATGTACTTCCTTCCATAGCTTAAAAGAATATGTTCTATCATCTCTCTGACAAAATAAAATCAGAAGCCAAGGTTTAAAAATGTTCATTGGTAGATTACAGAAACAGTTACCCAGAAAAAGATGAAGGAACATGTAAAGTTAAAAAAAAAAAGATCAAGGAGAAAGGAGGATGGGACACATCCTCCTAGCAAAAATGAACAGAATTGTGAAAATGTAGAAGTAAGTCAAAAGAGGACAAAAGGGAACAAAAAGGGCACATGATAGTTAATTCAGTGTTCAATCCCCAAAAGTCTCTTCCACTTTCTAATTATATCTAGCAGAGACTAAAATGCAAAAGGAGAAAAGAAACTCTTTCAATGTCACTTCTTTCCAAAGAAAAGCGACGCCAATCACAAATTTCGCAATTTCATGATTAACGCTTACTGACTAGCAGGCCTTTTTCTAGACCTCTGGAATAAAATTACAGCCTGACTGCAGACACTAATACTAAAGCAAGAATTCTTTTCGAGTTCAAAGCCAAATAAATGGAAAACACTGCATATTGTAAACTTTAGACTTTGTTTGAATGGTAATCTGAAATTATTTCATGACTCCAAATGGCAGTACAATGAACTCAACTCTTCAGATCAGAATTCAGTATTATGCCAGAAAAGATACTACTGACTCAGACATTACATAAGAGATAAATTAAACATTTTTGGCTAGCTATAGCTTCAGAAAAAGTCTTTCAAGATGATCAGCAATTTATAACTTAAGTACATGCTACTTCCATCATTTACGATTCAGCTGGTTTTACTACTGAATCAATGGAAATATTACCAATAGACACTAAAATCAGTTTACAAACCGGTCTATCTAAAATACTAATGCCCTTGCATTTTTTACAGCCAAAGAAAATAGATCATTAACACCATGTGGTTTATACCATAGTAACTGGAATCTAAAGTTATAACACTATAATTCTAATAAATAATTAATAATGATTGCAGTTAGTTAATAATGATTTTAGATAACTGTAAGTACTAAAAGTAATTGCTTACTTGGGCTCTAGAGATCCAAGTTCCTCAAGGCAGGTACGTAAAGGAACCTTACTCAAAGACCAGGACTCTGAGTCTATTAGCTGAGTCACGTGATTCAAGAGTTTCATCTGATAGTCAAATTCTAGAATTCTCCAATTTCCTGCCAAATAGAAAACCACAAAACAGTATTAGAAGGAAAACACTAACACCTTAATTCTACTCCCATGAAGATACATTACAGGAGTCTGGATATTTAGGTCACAATTTAACAAGGTACAGCAGCAGCATTCTGTCCTTTTCAGGATTAAAACTGAGAAAAAGAACAGAATAGTAACAGCAAATGAAAAGGAGACAGGAATTAAATCATCCCAATTGTTCATAGCTTTTAATGTAGATTAACTGTTACAGATACAAAGACATTACAAATCCTATCCCAAGATGAATCAGACCTAGAATGAGTAATAATTAATTCAGACACAGAACTGAATGAATAGAACTGACTGCTCTGCCCCTGAAAAGTGGCAGTTCAGGTCCCGCCAAGTCCACAGAAATGCAAATGTGACAAAACTCAGATCTGGTGCAGCGGTGCTGTGCAGCTGCAAATGACAAGGAAAGTAATTTGTGAGGTGCTTACCTGCTTAACGGGACGGTATAGAGAAGACAGAACAGAAGACTTCCCAGTGGTGCTTAGTGATGGGACAGACAGGAGGCAACAATCACAAGTTGCAACAAGCAAAATTCCAGCTGGTTATTAGGAGATTTTTTTCCCCTTGCAGACCGTCAAATACCCAAACATCCTGGGCAGAGGTTGTGCAATCTTAGTCCTTGGAAATGCTGAGAACTTGGCCAGCTGAGGCCCTGAGCAGCCAGCTCCAAATTGGCTCTGTTCTAAAGCAGGGCTTTGGATCTGAAAATCTCCAGAGTTCAGTTCAACCCTATATTATTCTTTGACTCTAGGACTGCTGCCACCTGGCTTCCAGGTGAGAGTTTGGATTTGGCCAAGTACAGGAGGAGGAGGACTTGTCCCAAGATGAAGTTCTTCCTCCAGCCTGGGAGGAAGAAAGGACTATGAAAGGGCTGCAGTTAACTAAGGATCAGCTATTTTTGCCTCGAGAATGCAGAAAGCAGTACCTCCTCATCCATTAAAGAGGGAAACCAGACAAAAAAATTCTTGCCATGGGTGGGATACTCTGATGCCAGTGCTTGTAGCAGCAAAGAAGAAATTGCCCTGGAAAGAGCCGGACTGGTAGATGCCTGCTCAGTTTTGATCGGTTCCATAGCAGCAGACGATATAGGAAATATGGAAGCAGATCTTAGTACTTTGAAACAACTTGCACCTTGAAAGATGAGGATGTGGAATGGGCTTTAGAAAAAGAACACATAGATCTTTTTGGGGAAAAAAATTAGTATTATTTCCTCACAAGCAGTAATATTCTTTAGAGACCAATACCTTCAATTTTGCAGGCATCTATAGCCTGCAAATGGTGCAGTATTTCTTCTTCACTTGCTTGAATCAGACTTAACAAATCTTCTGTTGTATACTGCAACAACGGAAAAAAAGGACATAAACCACATTATTTTGACTCTTCCTTTGCTTCAGCAAGCATGCTAAATTCATCATAGGATATAATGAAAGAAAGACTTAGAAGACTGATGTTTGTTTTCCCCAGACTCTGAATTTTCTAAGGTTTACTACACTCTCCAAAACTTTTCCTGTAAACTTAAATTTTCTCAAAGGGTTAACTACAGATTAACTACAGGGAAGTCTTTCTGCCACGCATAAGTAATACACTTGTATATCCAGCATGTCAAACTCGCACAGGTAGACTTCATAAGTATCACAGCAAGAATGAAAAGTGATTGTATTCTGTCTTTCCTAAATCAGGTACTTCTATCGATGAGATTCAAACAAAAGGCAAAACAAAAATCACTTATCACTTTTGGATAAGTGAGAAGTCAGAACTCTAACCTAATACCTCCGCTGAGGAAAAGCCTCCTCCGCTATAGCCACAACAGTTATATGCTGTGTTTTGGTGTCTGTAACCCAATTAGAAGACATGTAGCACAGACCCAGCCATACCTCACACAGCCTCTTGCAGAATGGTTACTTGGTGAGATATGAGGGTGCTGTGGATACTGTGGTAAAGATTTAGGAGACATAGGAAGAACAAGAAGTATCATGAGAAGTGAAGAGAAGAAACACCAGACTCTTGTAAATACACAGGAAACAGGGCTTCATCAATTCCTTTATTCACCTTACAGCCTTTTTAATCAATTCTAATATTATAGGTTTGTTGACTATAGTGTAAGAATATTTCTTATCAGAGAAGAAAAAAATTGGATTAAGTACTTAAGATCTATTAGACTATGGGAACACAAATGGAACAAACCAATGCTGCTTGCAACAGCCACATGTTAAAAAAGCATTTAATAAATACAGAAAAATATCCTCTTCCTGCTATGCCATTCCTATTAGAGAGTATATTGAAACATCATGAGGCTAAGCAGAATTGACTCACATTAGCATTTCAGCGAAGTATGACCATAATTACACAGTACTTTAAAAAATATTACTAGCAATTTAAAGCAAATATATCCCCAGATCAGTATGCAAATGTGTTTGCGAGTTAGATACTGCCATTCAGATGAGACCCAGCACAGGATTCCTTGGCATTTGTTCCCCCTGAGGCCCGTCTAGCAGTCCCAACAGCTTTTTTAAGAAATCACTGCTCTCAGCTATGATGCTTTTATCAATCAGCTGCATCACCCTTGCAAATATAAAATGGAACGGGCTGACCTACATCACAACATACCAGCAATTTCCAGATAAGGATAAGAAACATATTAAATATATTAACTCAGACACATCCAATTATATGAAGATGCTTTGCCATCTCACTGTAAAACCCAGAATTTGAATTTTGTGCATCCTGAGCAGGCTGTGTACTCGCCTGTATCTAAGTTTCCGTTTTCCTAAAGCTTTTTTCTGAGTTGTTTGCCTGCACTTAGTATCTATTAGGTGCTGACAACATATAAGCCAGCTTTAACTTTTCATTGTTTCCAGTTGTTTGTACTGTATCATAGACAGAGAACTACAGGAAAAGAACTGTTAAGGAACTATAGCACTGTAAGGATTTACGGAAAGGAAGGCTAATGGATAGTGATGTAATTTAGCAAAATGTAGGCAAACAACTCAGAAAATATTTGCTACACACGTATTGTTTGAGAGTTCAGTGAAAATTAGACCTGTAGGAAAGACAGCTTTCCCATGGAGACCTCTCAGATTTAAGTTCCACAGATTCATCGACATTTATCAGTTATATCTAGTTGCTCTCCAGTAAGCTGATACATGAAACATTCTCCTTCAAAACAAATGGAGATGATCAGTCCTCAAACTAGGCACTAATTTTTGGGGAGACATTGACATGTTTCTGTAAAATTGATTCAATGTTATCAGTATCCACTATTGCGTATGACACCTTTTTGTGTTGGTAGCCTTTGTCAATGCTTACAATTTTTGGAAAATTAAGCCCTTTTCCCTCTCTCATTCCTTATTTTGTTGCTATGTCCTCCTACACCTAGACTGGAGAAAGGAAAAATGAAAGGGGAAAAAAGGCAATACTGGGGGAAAGATTCTCAAACTTATCAGAAATTGGATTGTTAATCATCCAGAGACAGGTAGCATTTCACTCCAAAGGAGAGAAGTAGCATCTGTGTTTGTACATGCAAGCACACACAAATGGTTCGTTAGTATCAGCTTCAACCGAATCTCAGTGTAAAATACTTTGAAGCAATCATTTCTGGTTTTTAAAGTAACCAAACTAACAAAATTCTAGGATTTTTATGTGCCTTTTATCTGCGATAACATGCTACACAGTCCAGGTCTCTGCTTTACTAATTAGATCCTAAATCTGATTTCCTAGAAATATAAAACAGCAGCAGGACAGGATTTTATTTGTGTTTTCCCCTCTTGTATTGTCAGTCTTATTCTGTCTTATATCATCCTCCGCATTCTCGGCAACTCCCTGCTTCTCCTTCTCATCATAAATTACTGATTGGCAAGTCACCTGTACGTTGGTGTCCTGTGACCTTATACTTAGCTCATACATGACGCGTCATCCATGACAGCTTCAAAGAAGGAGGAAAGCCTACATGACACCTTAATAGTCCTATAACTCTCAAGGAATTTACAAAAGGTTCTGAAGACTGTCTTCAAGAAACTCCACACATAAAAAGGAAAATCACCCGTCTCTTTCAGTGTCCCTCCTTTTCCTTTTTCCTAAAAAAAAGGTTGCTTATCTGCTACTCAGTGGAAGTGTTAATAATAAACAAGTTCTTTAGAAAAATATGCTTAAAAAATTAACTCAAAGTAGCACTGTGAAACATGGGAGGAAAGGTATTTTTCTAGCTAAGAATGTATCTTCACTTCAATTTGCCCGTTATCAATTACAAGAAAGTAACTTACGTAGCTGATTTACCTTTGAAAATGTCAAAGTTTGATCTTTCTGATTATCTGGTCCATCATATGGATCTTCCATTAGAAGGCTCCTCAGTTTCTTCAGTTTAGGTCGGCATCTCCTTAACTCCCAATAGTTATTGGAGAAGCCAGCAATCTACATGAAAAAAACAGTGACTCTCAGAACATTTTAATCTACCATTTAGACTCAAATAAGCCTAACAAAATTATCAGCAAAAAGTGTTAATCTGGTCTCTGAAAACAAGAATTTATTAATATGGTAATTAAAGATCAAACAATCATTGCAATATTTTCAATAAAAAAATTACTGCAGGCAATGAAGAGTAAAAATCCACCAAAGGTTGATAAAAATACACATTCATCGTGCATATGACAGAGGCAACAACTCATCTGTGCATGCAAATATCTTGCACAATCCTCATCAATATTTCCTTTTCTCTTAACACTAAGTTATATTCTTTCCATAAAACACTTTCTGTATTATCCTGTTTCCATCTTCCCCACTTCTTCCCATGCTTGGGATCTACTATACTTCATGATCTTTTCACACCTTAATGAATCATCGTATCTACCACCCAGCTCAAGTAAAACAGACATTAACGAGGCAGTAAGCTACCCCTGCACAGAACTAACAAGACATCTCTGTTCCTTACTCTGACTCAACATACAAATTTAATGCATGCCACAGGAAGCTCGGGTGTAACTGATTCAACAAAACTAACCGAATAAAACTTTACCTTCATGGGGTACAGCTTGGACATCCTAGAAGATTCTTCAAAGAAGATAGAGTATCGGGGGCCTTTCAGCATTGTTTCTGCTATTTACCAAACCAACAGAAGTGGGTACAGAATGGCAGAGGCAGAACAGGCTCTGGGTTCATGAGTCTTGACCCAACCAGTAGTCCCTTGTAGAAAAGCCTCCATGAAAAAGCCTACCGGTAGTATTTTTAAATACCCTAAATGCTTTATCAGACTAGGGTTTTTTTAAGATCATCCATTAAAAATAACCTAAAACTTTAAAATAATGTTCTGTTTAAATCAGCTATAAGCAAGCCATCTATATGTAGAAGTTCTATTCAAAATCTAATACAGAGAAGGCTCTCAGTTTTTAATCTAGCTATTCCATAGCTTGCTTGGCAGAAAATTCAGGTAAAGAATAATTTTGTGATAAACTTCTAAGTTTTTTCCCCCCTCCATGCCAAGTGTTAGATATTTTTTCCTGCCAAGTTCTTTTCTAAGCAGTTTGGTAATGAGCAAGAAGGTACTCTGCATAGAAAATAAAATAAAATAATTCTAATTTATAATCCAAAAATCATAACTAGAGCTGGTCTGTTTGAAGCGAATAAAATGGAAGATGCTTTGGCCATATTAGCATCGCAAATGATACAAAGAGCAGCACTGAGACTGCAGAAGGTCAGAGAAGTCCCAAAATACTGAGTAGCCATAGTATCTTTTCCTGTTTCACAAATTGCAGTGTAAATACACCATGTAATATTTTTGAAAACATTAAGAAAGCTCTTAGAACTAAAACTCTAAAAATAATTCCTAAGCAAATCACATGTATTTGGTTTGCCTGGCCAGATTTTTGTAGCAGAGGGGGCTACAGAGGCGGCTTCTGTGAGAAACTGCTGGAAGCTTCCCTCGTGTCCAAGAGCCAATGCCAGCCAGCTCCAAGATGGATCCGCCACTGGCTAAGGCCCAGACAGGCAGTGAGGGCAATAGCACCTCTGTGATAACGTTTTTAAAGAGAAGGGGAAAAAATGCTGTGCAACAGCGGTCAGAAGAGATGAGTGAGAATACGTGAGGGAAACAATTCTGCACACACCAACTCTGCACACACCAAGGTCAGTGAAGGATGAGAAGGAGTTGCTCCAGGCTCCGGAGCAGAGATTTCCTTGCAGCACATGGTGCCCCCCTGCAGCCATGGAGGCTAACGGCAGAGTCCTGCCCGAGTCACCAGCCCGGTGATACATACGAAGCACATCAAAGGAGCCGATTTTGCCACCCTGATGGACAGCTTGGAGGGGATGTGCAAGCTGCTCATGAACCTGTGGGAATACATCTCCTGCTGTTCAGGAGAAAACTCCAACACCAGCCAGGCCTTCCAGCTGCAGCAAAGCCTGCTCTATGACAGACTCAGGTGGATTTGCGTCGAGTGGATTGCCAAGCCTGGGCTCTGCCTGGCACATGTTGCCCTTATAGTGGCCCTGGCCAAGGTGATATGCCATTGCCTGCTCCCCTCTAGCTGAAGAAGATCCTCTGGCATGGACCAAGCTCTGTCATGCCTGTGTCCCTGCTTGTGCGCCTCTGCCTGGGTGCTGCTTCAGTGATACCCTGGTTAGAGAGATAACAAAATACTCTTTGCATTTCATCCATGGTTTTGCGGTTGTTCCTGCATCCTGCCTGTGCCAGCTCACACATCAGATTTATATTATGTGGACATGTGTGACTTCAGAAACTAGTGAGATCATTAAACATAGCAAAAAAGACTATGGAAGAATATTACTTTCTCATTAATCTACTTTAGACTGAAATAACTTTTGCTATTAGCTGAACTGCTGACTTCATGGAAGAAATGATGTTTTGATTATTATGTTCATCTAAGGACAAGTAGGATTACTCCTCAATGATGTCATTATATCCATTACAGCAAGTAATGACCTGGTTATAATATTTGCCTATTTTTAGTAGAATTTATTAATTATGCTTCAGAAGAGCAGAGAACAATGAATTCTTTAAACTGAGAACTCTAAAATCATTTACTTGAACAAATCTTTGCAGATGCTTGTTGAAAGAGAGTCACCTTTGAATATATTTCTGTATTTAAAAATAATATTCAGGCATGACTTAGTACAGTCTGCCATTGGGGAAAGCTCTCCTAAGAGTGCATTTGCAGATAGCTTATTTTAAAAATGCTGCTAACACTGAAAAATTAGATTTTTTTTGAAAGCTTTTAATACTTGCCACAAGTAATTACTACCCACTGAAAATAAATCAAAGTTTTAACTTCTTAGAAACAATAATTATCATACATTATGGATAAAGTTGCCTGAAGAAGAGCCCTACAGCCATTTTGAACACCATAAGGTATAGCGTGTGCCCCTGTGTATAAAGCATATTTATAAAGACAACCTCCTGAGGCTGCTCAATATAAAAAGAACCTACAGGAGACTAATGTCCTTCTGCAGTGCAGCTTGTAGCTAGGCCAATACCACAAGGCATCTAAAATGGCATTAGAAGCCTATGTTTAGGCAACTGAATCCCAGCCATGTTTTGCATATGCATATTGGATAAAATACAACATTACAGAGAAAAAGGAAGCAGAGAATTAAAGCAAACAAACAAAAACCCAGAGAGACATACCTCTGAATGAATAATATTACAAGATGCTTGATCTACATTCAGTTGTTCTGGAGTCTTGCAACCAGGAATAAACAGAAGCATATTTGAGGTATCTGCTATTTTCATTTCATAAGTTTTATCTTTGCTGCACAACACTACTTGTTCATCCTTTTCACCACGGATTACTAGGCTAGAAAAAAAACAGCACAAAAATAAAGATGTATTTTTACCTCTATTTCAAGATGAACACCTATTAAACTTACTTTTTTCACATTTATACATTGGTAAAGAAGTTATAAATGCAGTTCTATTTGGTATCAGTTACAGTAAACCAAAATAGAATGACATATTTGTCAATTTATCTCAAATTTCTTAACACTATGTTTTCCTCTCCTTTTTGAGTTTTCCCACTCTGAAAGACAATCATTCAAGGTTTTTATCCAGATCCCAGTTGAGCCACCTCACCACCTTATTCACATACAGACCCTCAAACACTGATTAAGTGATGCATAAAGCCTGAACTAGTTCACTAGTCTTAGAAATTAGATTACAACTAGAGCTGTTCTTTAATGAGCACTCAAACTGGCCCACTATGAAACAAGAAAGGAAACAGAAATTGTGTCTAGTGTGCAGCACCCTTCAGATAATTTGTTCTCAAAAACATACACAATGTGTTGCAAGTAATTCCAAGCAGGAAAGAAAACCATCTGCTAGAGCATTTCAGGATAAAAAGTCAATGCAACCTCTTCAGCTCACAGACTTGATTCGAGATTCTTAGTGAGGATATGATAACAGCAAAGCAGGACCACAAATGGGGAACATTCACTTCCTGCCAGACTACACTAAATTAAGTGCTCCCATTCAATTTAACAAAACTGCTCCTCTGGCTTCCAAAAGCTTGCGTGCATGAACAAAGCTCATCCGTGCCGCAGGTGGTCCTCAGCACGACTCAGGCCTCTAACCAATGACACTTCATCAATATTGCACTGGGTATGGACAGGCTTAATAACATACATCTCTGAGGACAATTTACCTTAGAGGGAGTTCTAATAGTGTATATTTTTAAAATCTTTTTAGTATGTTATGTCACTGGTATTTCAGCAAAGGAAGAAATTTTAAAACAGTATAAAAATCTTATCTAGAATCTGTTCTTGGACCAGAGTTACATCATGTAACCACCCTAACAAGGGTTTATGCTAATGCTGTATGTCCTTCACTCTCCTGTTTCATCTAACTTGTAGGCACCTTGCCATTCACCCAATCTCAAAAAATTCCAGTAAGGAGATCTCAGAAGTCAGAGGGATTATTTTAATGATATAAAATCCTTTCATAAACCCAAATTTTTAGGCACCTATCTTTGGATACCTGACAAGAAACTCTTCTCAGTTTTGGCCAGAAGTCTCCTCTGAAGGACCTTTTCCAGATGCCAAAAAAAACCCTTCCTACAGGTGATGTTACCTTTTGATTTCCAACATAACTGAGCTAGCAGTGTGCCCTTGTGGGCAAGAAGGCTAATGGTATCCTGGGATGCATCAAGAAAAGTGTAGCAAACAGGTCAAGGGAGGTTCCATTCCCCTCTACTCCATCCTAGTGAGGAAGCTCCCCAGTTCAAGAAAGACAAGGAACTACTGAAGAGTCCAGCGGAGGGCCACAAAGGTGATTAGGAGACTGATGATCAGGAGAGGCTGAGTGAGCTCAGTCTGTTTAGCCTGGAGAAGAGAAGGCTCAGAGGGGACTTTTATCAATCCTTATAAACATCTAAAGGGTGGTGTCAAGAGGATGAGACCAGATTCTTCTCAGTGGTGCCCAGTTACAGGAGAAGAGGCAGTGGGCACAAACTGGAACACAGGAAGTTTCTCCTGAACAAGAGGAGAAACTCTCTTTGCTGTGAGGGTGATGGAACAGGCTGCCCAGGGAGATTGTGGAGTCTCCTTCTCTGGAGCCTGGATGCATTTCTGCGCAGCCAGCTCTAGGTGAACCTGCTTTAGCAGGGGAGTTGGACGGGATGGTATCCAGAGGCCACTTCTAACCCCTACCATTCTGTGATTATGTGAAGGGACTGAGGGATGGAACACCTCTTCTATAAGGAAAGGCTGAGTGAGTTGGTGTTGTTCACTCAGCCTGAAGAAGAGAAGGCTCTGGGAAGACCTTATTGTGGCCTTTCAGAACTTAAAGGGGGCGTAAAAGAAAGATGGGTGCAGTCTTTTTAGCAGGGCCTGTAGCAATGGGACAAGAGAAAAAAGTTTTAAACTAAAAGAGGTGTGATTCAGACTAGATATACGGAAGAAATTTTTTACAATCAGGGTGGTGAAGCACTGGAACAGGTTGCCTGGAGAGGTAGGGGATGCCCCATCCCTAAAAACATTCAAGGTCAGGTTGGACAGGACTCTGAGAAACGTGATCTAGTGGAAGATGTCTCTACTCATTGCAGGGGGACTGGACAGAATGATCTTTTAGGGGTCCCTTCCAACCCAACCAATTCTATGACAGCTTCATTTTCATGCAAATCGTATTAGAAGAATAAAACTCTGGAAAATGCTGCGCTTAATTAAGAGCCACGTCAGCTACTCAGAATCATAGAATGTCCTGAGCTGGAAGGAACCCACAAGGATCATGAAGTACAACTCCCCCGACCTCCAGGCCGCACCCCTGAAGCGAGGCTTGACTCAGACCCTAGGCGCCACCCCCAGCCTCCACGGGCGCCCTATCCTGCCCTCCAGCGGGCGCCCCGCCCCGCCGTACCTGCGCCCTGCCTCCAGCTCGGCGCAGAGGCCCGGCTCCAGCTGCAGTAGGCAGCACTCGCCGTCGCCGGCCTGCGGAGCGAAGCTGAGGCAGTGAACGACCGGCAGCAGCTCCGCCGGGTTCAGTTTAGCCGTCTGCAACGTGGCGTCCACCTCCGCGCGATTCCGCATGGCGCCCGCCCGGCCGAGCCGCTCCGAAAGCCGCGCCACAGCTTCACCCGCCCTCGCCCGGGCGGGGCCGGGGGCGGTGCGAGAGGCGGCGAAGGCGGGCGCCGCCAAGGGTTAATTCTCTGGGTGAAGGCGATGCGGGCGGGCGGCAACAGTTCGGGGTTACACTGGGCGCAGTCGCGCTGCTCAGCGGCGGGCGATTCCTGTCTCACCCAGCCCACAGAATCACAGAACGTTATGAATTGGGAGGGACCCTCAAGGATCATGGAGTACAACTCCTATCCCTGCATAGGACAACCCTAAAATTTACACCACGTGTCTTGAGGCCATTGTCCAAATGCTTCTTGAATATTGTCAGTCTTAGTGCGATGACTGCTTTCCTGGGGAGCTATTCCAGTGCTCCACCACCCTCTGAGTGAAGAACCTTTTCCTAATATCGAACCTAAACCTGGCAGAAGGTGACTGTTGTTATACATGACCGAGTCAGGCATCTTCTGCCTTCAGAATGTTCTTTCGCTAAGCGGTACCAGTGAGGCAATTGGTCTTGGAGAAAACTTTGAAGTAATGAAGTAGTTAGCTGTATCACATGTGCAGTGACTTGTTCAAAGACTCAGTCATCTATTAGCTTTACATGTTTTGTTTATTGGAAGGTGAAAATACAGTGGTGTACATAGGAAAACCATTAGCTAGTTTCTGTTAATGCATAGCTGCAAACTGGTACATATGGTCTTATTTCAGACTGTGGCGTTTGGCTTTATTGTAAATCTGTTCCTGCACACCTCTAAGCTAAACCATAAAATCTCTGTTCTGTCAAGTAAATGCTCTCACACTTGCTAACTGTTTAAAAAGCAGCTTAATTTATACTTTAATTTGTGCAATTTTCCAACGACCTTGCATGCCTGCTTCTTCTCCTTTCTCCTTTTCACTCTGTGGAATAAAAGAGATTCTGACATAGCCAATGAACTGAATACAAGGCATGAATTAATTGAGTTTGTGTCTCAAGAGCTCTTGTATGTATCAGAAACCCAATGGGAAGAAAATCACTGATCATTATGCAGTAGTTGGCACTGATCTGTGGTCAGGAACATTTGAGACTGAGCCCAACATTTATACAACTTATTAATTTTTCCAACCAGTTTTGTTTACCCTGGTAGTTCTGGTTGTAGATGCAGGGAAGAATCTTGCCTTACAAAGTTAATACCCTTCTACGACAGGGTCATCCACCTGGTCAACCAGGGAAAACCAGTCGATGTCATTTTTCTGGATTTCAGCAAAGCCTTTGATACTGTCTCTCACAGTATTCCCATAAAAAAAAATTTCCAGCATACAGCTGGATAAACACATAATACAATGGGTGCACAATTGGCTGATGGGTTGGGCTCAAAAATATCCTTTTGGGTCCCTTCCAGCTCGGGTAATTCTCTTATTCTTGTTTCCTAAGGAGTTGAAAAGTGTATGCTTGTGCTGCCTGACATCTTTTTCTGTCTGGCCCTCACTTAGCACTCCAAAAATTGCTGTTCAGGCAAATTTGATGGGTAAAGTTCCTGGAAGTTTTGTAGAATTCAGTGGCTGGACAATATAACAGATCCCCTGCTTAGGGGAAAGCAGCTTTGATCCATTGTGAGAGGCAGCAGTCAACTGGCCTATCAGCAATAACATGGTCATAAATCTGTAGGAAACATGGCTCATTTCTCAGGAAAGAACTTGTATTATGCTTCTGTTTTCACTGAGAACACTTTAGAGCAGTGACCTAAGTGACAAAAACTGATTTGTGTAGGAACACAGATGAATCAGTTAATGAATTTGGATTACAGAGAAAATGAGGAGATGCTGAACTATCAACATTGCTGTCAACTTGTAAGGACATGCATGGTATGGTAAGGGAGTTTGGCAGGATCCTGAAATTATTTTATAATAATCCTGTGGGATTATTTATTTGCTTTGGAGTTGCTGTAGCGTAAGTGAGTACTGTTTTCACTTTGAGCTGGTATGGTGGACTGAAACTGTTAGGATTCAGGAGCATGTAATTTTGTGGTACAAGCAGGGGTGAAACTCTCCTGTAGCAGAATGAAGAAAGAGTTGAGGAAGCAATTAATTCAGCCATCCCATCTTAACTGATCACCAGCTGAAGTCAGCCCCCCCATCGTGCACATTTCAGGCTTCAAGGGACTACAGTGAGTGTATAGCTGAGAGGTACACTTCTAACAGGTCTCGGTATAAGGGAGAAACAGACTGAATAGCTGAATAGTTCATCCTCAGCTGGACTGGAGAGGGGAGGCAAGAATGAAGTTAAGTCTCAAGCAAGATAAACTTTGGTGTAGTTTTTCAATTGACTAATGTTAATGACTATCAGTGTTAATGGAACTTGGTTGTCTAACATACAGCGATGTTAGCAAAACAGAAAATGGATTCTTGGAGATTATATTATAGTCTTGCCTTTGAAATTCGTAGCCCTTTATAATGTTTCCCAGGGCTCAAACATCAAGGATGTGAACAGCAAAATATATGAAGGGTAGCTGTGACAAATCAAAGAAAGGAAGTTCAAATAACTCCAAAGCTCCACAACTAAGACATAAAACAATGAACTGTGAGATAACAGCATATAACAGTGTACCATACCAGTGTCAGACTCTAGTCATCAGACAGTGTGTAAAGAGGATGACTTCCCAGGTGTAATTTCAATTCAAGTGCTTGTGAGCTCTACAGTAAAATGTAGTGAGAAAATTGGGCTACATGAAATGGGGTGTTTAAATGTCAAAGAAAGATGTATACACTAGAATTTCTGAATAAAACATAGGTAGCTGTGAAAATAAAAAGCTAATAAAGCCAGCACTGGAAAAACTGGCACTGTGCCAAAGTTGAATACTGTAACACGTTATCAGCCTGGTGATAATTACACAATTCACAGTTACAGTTTTTGGAGATTATTCCACAAGAGAGGCTCAGTTTGATTAATGTCTCACAAAATTTAGTTCAAGGATTTATTTTTCTCAGTTGAAATGCCATCTGCAATATTTAAAGTTAGCATGTATGTTACATTTTCATCCATTAAATGCCAGTTTCTCATTGCGTATAAATATCCGCCAGTGGACATGCTCACTGTGCTTCAATACAGAAGGTGACCCTGGCAGCTGGACCCGTAGGTGTGGCTGGAGTTGGAGCACGAGAGCTCTGAATGCCATTCAGCATGTCCCAGACTCTGGTGATACATTGGCAGAATAACTGTCTATGATGAATATGCTACATTTCCTTCCTGGGAAAACAAGAAGCAGAAAAAAACCATTACAAAATATACTTATGCCATTGTATAAATCCACAATGCATACATATCTTGAACAATTATTTTCTAGTCTGTCTTGAATGTAAGAACTCGGGAACACCATTAAAGTGAACAGAAAGTAAGTTACGAATAATAGGAGAAAAGACCTTTCTACTAAACACGTTGTAGAAGTTGTGAGATGTAGTGAAAGTTGAAATGAGTGTGATCCACAAAAATGTTAGACACATTCGTAAAGGTTACATGCTCTTGTCTCCTTTAGTCACAATGTTCTGGTTTTAGTCGTAGCCCAGGAACATAAGTAAACTCAGACCACTTAAATCACCAAAGCTCTCCATTGGAGCTGGTTATTGAGTTAGAGACATTTTTCCTTATTAGTTTTAAAGAATAGCTAAAATAGCAATGCAGTGACTTGCATATTTTATGTTCCAGGCATTAATTAATTTTTATTATCATGTCACAGTAAAAACCTTGTACCTGATGATGTCAGCCAGCAAAAGAACAGCAGACTGCACATTGCTACCTCAGATAAGAGCTGTCTTGTCATTCCTAATAGGTCAACAGGGAGATGCAAAACAGTTACATTCAAATTAGGAGAAAATAAACAGTTGTAACAAAGCCTAAATATTTTTGTAAGTCATATGATAGCAGGGAATACCTCAGTGACATAAAATTGGCTCTGTGCTGGAAACACTGGAGAAGAAACACTCAAGCATAGAGCTGGAGAGCACAAACCAAAATATTCAGGCCACAAAGACCATCAATACATTTAGAAGATTACTTTGAGAATTTTACAGTACACAACTGTGATGAACAAGAAGCCAGATGCCGGATGCCTAAGAGACAAATAGCATTGACATACCTGTTTTGTTCTTCTGTCATTTCTCTGCAAGGACAGCACATGTAATTGCAAACAAAGCCAGAGGAGGAGTCATGCCACAGTAATGTCAGCCATGATAAGGTGTGGTAAACCTGAACAAGCTGGTACCTAGCCTACATTCATAGCTTTACCCAGTCTCATCCTGGACATTCTTAGGTACAGAGCGTGTCCTCACAGGCTAAACAGCGGTGCACTATTAATATTGGCATGAAAGAGCAGGACATGTTTTTCCAGAATATATTAAAGGGACACAGTCTCTTTTAGATTCAGAGTATATGACAGGTGTGCATGTCATTTAATGCATGAGGACACCATGAAAATTCTTTGCTCCATCAGCATTTTCTGGATAGATCTCCAGAGTGCTTCTACTACAGCACAAATTGTAATTCAGGCTCAGCTGTTGGAAAAATTAACAGCAATACTTTACTACAGGTCCTAAAATTTAATCACATAATACACCTGCTGCTAAAATTATCTGAAATAGTGTTATCATTAGTATCTAGGAGATAAATGTGATTAAATGTAATTTTTTTAAAAAAACACTGCACAGTGTGTTTTGTGGCTAATTCCAGGGCTCAGTTTGGAGATCTTATTGACAGTGATATAGTAAACATCCGTAGGTGTCATTTGGCAAGTTATCATATCGATTCACTACTTGATTGACTGGTATCTGCATATTAATAACCTCAGAAAGCTTTTTTTTGCAGCTAATGTATTGGTTTTCATCTACACCCCCCCTCCACAATCAGGTACTACTAGGGCCTGTGTCTGAAGCATGAATTTTCCTCTATCAATGCTATTTCTTTTTGGATTTTTTTCATTCCTGCTGCTGTATACTAGAGCTTGTCATGAGGCCAAACATTTTTCCATTGTAATCCCTGTGTCAATGAGTAGCTGCAATTTTTTGTTACAGCTCTGTGAGTAATGATTAGTAGTGAGTATATCACAAGGGATGTCAATGTCTTGAGATGCTGAACAATTTGACATCATGAGGTAAGCTATAGAAGGACAACAGAAGTAACTTTCCATTCATCAATTGCTTTGGCCTCTCAGATCTGCAGATCTCTACTTGGTAAACCACTTCATTCCCTGCACAGTTAGGAGAGATCCTTGTCCTCTCATCTTCTCCCCTCTAGAAACTAAGTCCCCAGTTTTGGCCTTGGCCTTACCTAACAGAATTGCCTTTCCTCTGGATATCACTTGGTAAGTGGATGTTGAGGCTGCTTTCATCATGAACTGCTTGAGAAGAGTTGCTGTGCAAGACTTAAGGGGAGGTTCTGCCCTTCAAGCTCTCTTTGGAGAGCTACATGAGTTTTCCTCCCAAATTTAATTTGAATGAGATAAACATCAAAGGCATTTGAGAAACTTAGAAATCTTTCAGTAAAAATTCTATGCAAGTTCTATTCCTGGGGGAGTAAGCACTGAGGTCTGCCAGATTGTGTTATAGGAAAAGGGCTGGTGTTCCATGGTAGGGATGTGCAGTAAGTGGGTCTCCTGAGATGCTTCCAGGCTAGTTTTCTATACTGACATCTTTAAGAGTGACGATTTGGAAGGCTTCTCTCCAGAGAGAGGAGTCATTGCAGACAGGGAGGAAAGGTCTCATCTCTCTGCTGGTTGCTGTGGAGACAGGCAGATTTCCACTGTGAAGACTGTGCAATACAGAGGGGAAAAGCTTTGAGGGACATCACAAAGACAATTTATTCCTTCCATATCTTACTTCAGCCTGGCTCTGTTGCTGTGGTCTTCCTTCCAGCTTTTTCTCTTCCCTTCTTAATTCTCTCCCCTTCTTTTCTCCAGCTCAAGTCCCACTTGTGCTTTTAGTGGGACTTTCTTCTCCCTGTTCATTTTGTCTTCACAGCACTTTCCTGTATTTTTCTCCTCATTTCACCCCGCTTTCCTGAGACTTAAAATCACTTCAGTGATGTTCTTCCGAGACACAACTGCAGACTGCTTTTCTGATTTTTTTTTTTTTCTACTGAGACATTGAGAGCAGGACAGTATTCCCAGTACAGTTCAGCCTTGGCAATATTATTACCATATTCTCTATTTCAAGAGACAAATTTGTTCCTGTATGAAAACCTTGCTATGCTTCTGCTTCATCCCAGTTGCGTCTGTTGGTGCCTCCTTCCACCAGTTCCTTTGGCACCTAATTTCCCTGATGCAGAGCTGCAGCAAAGAATTCTGGTTCTCTGTAGCACCAAAATTACTTTCTCTTTTGTTCAATAAAGGGACTGGTTATGTTCAATAAAGGGACTGGTTATATCCAATAATTTTGATATATTTTAGTGCAATGTGGTATCTGATTTATTTTAGAAACGTTCTACAGAGTTTATTTCTTTGCTTCATCACTCTAAGAGACCTGCAAATATTTTGAGAGCCCAGAGGGCTCAGACAAACACTTCTTGTGAGCTGCTTTCATAAAAGAGTATATTGACTTATCTGGTAATTTACTGGCTTTAATTTTTCATTTTGTCCAGATTGGCTAGTTATTTTGTTGTTCATTGTGAAGGAAAATTAATGATGGACTCAAGTATGTTGTCTAAAGATTATCCATTTATAAAATTATCATTAGCTTCATTTAACAGTCTTTTTCTTTTGTTGAGCATCAATTCATGATCATTTTCTTAACTGGCATTTTCACGATTTCCTGAAAGGACCACAGGGTGGCAGAGTGATTAAACACATACTTACTGGAAACAATTTAATTCACAGATGAAAACAGATGGGAGTTGGGAGACCCAGAGTAGCTGCAGGTGGTAATTATCACAGTGGAGTTGAGTGATGCCATAAGTTTGTAGGGTTTCTGACATCTCACAGCAATGGTTGCATAATCACAATATGCCATGCCTGCCAACTGTGCCCCAGAGAGGCCTGTCAGCCAGAGGAGCAGCTTCGCTGGCGTGTGTCCCTCAGCCACGGGATGCCTCTGTGCACCGTGCAGCCTAACCTAATGACAGGATGCAATGTGGTTAACGATGAAGACAATGCTGAAACCTCTGCTTCATGGAGTAATGTTTGACAAAGACTTTATTAAAAGCCTCATCAATCATAGGGGAGTTTGATTCTGTATCTCATGGCAGCAGCTGTTTGGCATTCTGTCAAACTGTTTGCATCTGTTCCTGCCACCAGAACCACGCTATGTGCGCACTGCCTGCTTGCACCCACCACCCACCCCAAACCTTGGCAGTGGTGCTCACTCTTCGGCACAGAAGAGCCAGACCACCTAAGGTACAGTGTGCTCCATCACAGGCAGTGTGGACCGGTCAATAGAAACTTGGGCTGAGGATCAGGAATAGATGGCAAAAGACTAGGAAGGAACAGTTTCTTAGATGGAATCTCAGCTCTTAGGTCCAAAAGGAGAAAAAAAAAGTGCCTGAGTGTTCAGGGCTGGTTACAATAGAGTCAAACCATCAGTTCAAACTGCAGTGGTTTAAATAAACCTTTTTGATCTCGCAACCAGACGTCAGAGCGCATTAACACAGACAGAGCTAGGGGACAGCTTAAGAAGCTGAGTTTTACCTCTTAGCTAGTAGATGTTGTCTTCACACTTGAGATGTGGTTTAGAAAGCAGCTCCTTTTCAGCTCTTAGTCACACCAGCTGACTCACACTTCCCAGCCTGTGCCCTAAGTTGGATTCTACAAAAGCCCTGGACTACAATCTGGGCTAAACATACAATGTAGGCAGCTTGGGCTGAATGAGTTCATAACTGCTATCTGTTAAATGCAGAATAAAATAAAGAGAAAACAAACCAAAAAGAACTATGAGAAAGACACATGAAATCTTCAAAGATTAAGGGTTCAGCCAGTTTTACAGGTGCCTTTTGACAGGCATATTTTTGTGATGCTCAAAATTAGAAATTATTGCAAAACTACTTAATATATGAAAAATGAGGAATTAGAAAATATTGCAGGTATAACAGATAATAGAGGGACTTGAATGTATACACCAAATGGCATCACCAGCATTGGATAGTGCAAAATGCTGGTTTAGCAGATGGCACTGTCAACTTGAGTTACTGGGTCTGCTCAACTGATGTGAATTTCTGATCTTTTCTCTTATTGATGGTGTTTGTTCCCATAAAATATTTATCTGTTCACAGAAGCAAGCACTAAAACATGTACCCATCTCTTGGTTGTGCTTTAGCCGTCAGTTTGCACAGGAATCTCGTTATCTGTCTGGCCCAGTGAGTGCCTGAACATTTAATACAAAATGGAGAAACTGAGTAAGGACAGCCCCTTTCAGATTGTCTCTGCATATCTCAGGATCAAAATGCCTTTTTCTCTGCACTTCAGCTCACTATGATAACGCTTACCAGGTCAGGGCTACATGAAATGCAAGACTATAAACAGATATGAGTCTCACTCAAATGCTGAAATGTTGAACAGATTGTGAAAAATTCCTTCGTTTATCTCACCATGGTGGCTTTTGCAGGAACTTAGATGTTATAATAGAAAAGGAGAAGTTTAAAACACCGTTTGTTTTTTTTCTGGAAACTTACTAACTTTTCCTGTGGTTTATCACAAGACTAAAATTAGCATGGCCAGATGCATTCAGTCCTTTGAATCACACAAGCACTGATTTTTCTGACCAGTTCCTAGCAGACAACTTTAGTTGTTTGAACTTAGAGCAGCAATGAATGTAATCTGTGCACTGCCAAGAATGGGAAACACTATTGTATGTAGCCTGAAAAGAGGAGGGGAGACTGGACAATACCTGGTAGTTCCTCTGGTTCCCCTTGCCAGGCCCCTAGTGCCAAGGAAGTGAACCAATTGAAACACAGAGACAAGTGAGCTCTCTTTGCAAATAAACATTGGAATATAGAAAAAAAACTGCTGATTTTCCACGTGTTGCAAGACCTACATAAATGAAAGCCTAACTGAAAAACCAAACCCCGATTTTGTATTTGTCTTCCTTAGTAAGAGAGGGACTATGTATTTTTAAATTTGCTGTTTACATAATGCTGGGTCTTATACAAAATTTGTTAGGAAAAACAACACTGTTAACCCATCGAACAGCTCACCTGCTAATGCCTTTTCTCCCTCAAGTGCTTCACCATCTTTTTTCATGAAGCGATGAATGCCTTAATGATCTGTCTGTCATTTTCCCATTTAAAAAGATCTAGTCATAGCAGCAAGGGAAAGACAAGCTTATGTGAGAACAAAGCTGTAGGAGAAATGAGAAGTGCATACATTAATATTAGTAATTGTTTTCATGTGAATGTCTCATGCTAAAATAAGTTTGCAGAAAATTAAATAGTGAGACTAAATAGTTAATTTATCAAATTACGGAATAATTTATGAAATCAAGATGTAGGCTGAATATCCAATATTCTTTAAAGTAGGGAAGGCATTATTCTTATTTCACTATCTAAACATTTAGCTTTTCACCACTTGGACATTTACTCAATGAGATAAGAAAGTTTATACAAATTACTAGAATGTTTCTAATACCAGTACTCTTAATACAATTCATGCATGATGTGACACAGAGTGCCATGACCTTGGGGCTTCAAATGTGTAGCCCAATGCCTTGCTGCATGCTGGAGAGGCTCCAGCACCATCAAAACTCACTGGAAGATACTTGATCTTTCTCTCATGTCTGTGATACCATCTCTCCACCAGACTGATGCAGTCCTTCTTACACTCTTGACATTGTGAAGGATGAGTTTTAAAGTATCCCAATGCTCCAGCTCAAAGATCTGTCATGCTTTTGGCTGAGGAATGCCTTACTGTTAGCTAGCTTTCTTCATCTCCCTTAATTCCAGCCATGCTAAGGTAAAATGCAAATATGAATTCATATCTAAAATAGACACTAACTCCTAAAATTTATCCTATATCTGTAAAAAAGAAATCATTCTACTTCCTGGATGTTTCTCTCTCTTGTCAGGATTTCAGGCTCTGCACATGCTATCTCATCTCTTAGAGGAGCATCTTAGTCTTGGTAACCAGTCTCCCCTGGGAGGAAGGGTCAAGACAGCTAAATGTTTTGCTAGACCTTATGTTCTGTAGCAGTCTATACATGAAAACAAGATACAAACATCTAACCACATTAGCTCATTACTGGCTCTTGGTTGAAATGTGACCCTTTGGGGTTTTGTTAATTAACCATTTTTGGGTGACAGCAAATTTCGGGTTACTAATGCCTAATATCTTTCTGTTAGGGACATTCTAACTGCAAGAAATTTCAGTGTGAATATGTGGGGCAAATTACAAATGGGATATCAGTGCACAAAGGCAAACATGGCTGTATATAATCATTAAATAATTCACTGGCCTGCATTTTCCAAGATGCAAGACTATGTGAGAAAAGATATGTGTTTCAAGCTGCAGTTCCTCAAGCACCCTGAGTTGAGCTGATAGCTTGTCACTGTTCAAAGACAGAATCTTCCCCTTTTTCCTCTCCCTCTTCCTCTTCTTTTGTTCCTGCTCCCAGCTGCCCAGACCCACTCTACCTCGGTGCCAGCTTGGTGCTTGTTGGACACTACAGCCATCTGCACAGATCTGCTCACTTGCTCAGAAGAAACTCTGATTTCTGGTACTCTTCTGCTCATTTAGTGAATTGAATTGCAGCAAGCAGAGGTCCTAAAAAGTGGGAGAACTAGCGTAAGACACATTGCAGATTTTGCCACCAGAGCCAAGAAGTGCAATGTTTACCCTTTTAGCAGATGAATCAGCCAAACCTAGGTGATGGAGCTGAGGGCTTGTCCAGAAATGGTCTGCAATGTATGATCACATTCTCTTCAAATTGTCTTTCCTACAGTCATGTATTAAAGTGCTTGATAAAAATTACTGTGTAAATTCTTTTCCTAAAGATAAGGTCAGCTGAGATTGTTGTTTCAATTCCCTTTTTGTTTCCTGCACTGTGAATCTATACTTTGTATGTTTGCAGTATGAGTGGAATTAGAGGGTGTTTGCAAGCATTCAGATTAAACACATCTTCTGGATTTTCAGCAAGCGAGTTCAAGCTGTAATGTTTACAGTCCAAAGGTACCCTCCTCAGCCCATTTTGTGGATGAAATGAAGGCAGATTCCATTTTTCTCCCTGTGCTATCTATGCATCTGTAGTGGTCTTTGAGATCCACAAAGGCAAGTGATTGTTCCCCTGTAATCAGTCCTGGTGAGACCACACCTCAAATTCTGTGTTCAGTTTTGGGCTCTTCACTACAAGAAAGACATTGAGGTGCTGGAGCGTGTCCAGAGAAGGGCAACGAAGCTACTGAAGGGTCTGGAGTACAAGTCTTATGAGGAGCAGCTGAGGGAGCTAGTGTTGTTTGGTCTGGAGAAGAGGAGGCTGAGGGGAGACGTAATTGCCCTCTACAACTACCTCAAACGAGGTGGTATCAAGGTGGGTTCTGGTCTCTTCTCACAAGCAACAAGTGATAGAACAACAGGAAATGGCCTCAAATTGTGCCGGGGAGGTTTAGACTGATTAATGAGAAAAATTTCATCACCAAAAAGATTGTCTAGCATTGGAACAGGCTGCCCAGGGAAGTGCTGGAGTCACCAACCCTGCAGGTATTTGAAAGACTTGTACACGTGGCGTTTAGAGACACGGCTTAATAGTAGACTTGGCAGTGTTAGGTTAAGATTTGGACTCTATGGTCATCTTAAAGGTCATCCTTTTCCAACATAAATGATTCAATGATTCTATGAAAGGTGCTCATTAAAATAACTATACTGGGTTGAGCCAAGGGTCCATCTAGTCCAGTATTAATCTCACAAATGGCTATAAACAGATCCTTGGGGAACAGCAAGGAAAGCATGTATGAAACGTCTCACAAGTGTTTGCCTAGCTTCCAATTATTTTTAGCCCAGAGAATTTACTGAGCTGGATGTGGCTGCTGTCTGCTTAGTAACCCTCTGTAGATTTCTTTTCCAAGTCCATTTTTTCCTTGACGCCAAGTCCATTCTTTTATACCCAGAGCATCCTTTGCTAATAAATACTGCAAATCTTCTACAAGCTGTGCAGGGAACCATCTCCTTCCCGTTGTTTGCAGCCTGGTTTCTACTAGGTTCACTTGATTCCCTCTTATTTTTTCTCTTGATCCTGAAACCATGATCTGGTCCTGAAACGATGACAATATTGTAAACAGTTAAGCATATGCAATTTCCATGCATACAGAGTATTTGCAGGCAGAAATACAGGCAATGAGTGGACAATCCAGGTCTATCTTAATTGCACATGGCTGTAAATGAAAACCGTGTTTAGACCACTGCAGAAGATGCCTCCTGGACATTTTTCTCTATCAAATATGTTGATAAACAGCGCTCATGACCTTGCACTTCACTTCCCATCGGCCGGACTAAATGCTGAGGGAAACGCTCTTTTACCTTCTCAGGAATTCTGCATCGCCTGGAGACAAAGAGGTGAGGTGGGCAGGGGACTGATCTCTGAAAACAACCCCAGGGCATCAGATGAGCAGAAATCAGGACGGTGGGAGAGCAGCGGCAGTTTTTGAGGGTGCAAATCCGGACCAAGCGCTCCCTCTCAGCCCCCTCCCCGTGTTTGTAAGGAAGGCACGGCAGCAGCATCCCAGCAGAGCCCGTAGCTGGGGGTCGCGGCTCCCGGGCGCGCTTCATCTCCGTGCTCCCGGCAGCTCCGCGTTGAAGGAAGGCCGCGAGGGCTTCGGAGCGGCGGGCGGCGGCAGCGCCGAGTCTGCCGTGTGACAGCCGGCGGGGGACGCTGCTGCCTCGGCTGCGGCTGCGACGGCTGTAGCCCTGCGTTTCCCCGCCTGCTTGTGACACAATAACACGGGAAGCGGGGATCCGAGCCTGCCGAGTGGACAAGTGACCTGCCCCGCTCAGGTGAGCCGAAGCGGCGGGGGGAGGCTGCCGCTGTGACCCACACGCGGTGACGACACGTGGTGACAAGCTCTGCACCGCGGGTCCCGGTCCCCCGCCACCCGGCGCTCTGTCCGCAGGCTCCCGGCGATGGAGGAGGGCATGAGCAGCATGCAGCAGAAAGCGGCGGAGCTGGAGCACATGGCCGAGGTCCTGCTCACCGGCGAGCAGCTCCGGTAAGCGGGGGGTCAGCAGCAGCAGCCCCCTCCCCCACGCCCTGAAGGGGAGGGGATGGGGGATCCGCGGGGCGGAGGGCGAGGGTCTGTCCCTTCGGGTTTCCGTTGCATCGCAGCACCTGCCCGGCTTCCAGCGCGTCCCCGGGCTCCGGCCCCGCTTTCAGCAGCGAGGAGGAGGAGGAGGAGGAGGAGGAGGGGAGGTGACAGCGGCGCTGCCAGACGGTCACCACCTCGTGGGGCTCTGCTCCGGGCACCTTTGCTCACCTTTGAAGGCGTCTGAGGGAAAGGTTGCTCCATCGCTAAAGGGATGGAGCGATCCAGAAAGCGAGGTGCACTTTTAAAGATTTAAAAACCCCAAAGAAACCCTAAGCAATGAAGTGTTTCAGCACTCCAGCGAGGAATAAGCGGAGCGCAGGGGACCGCTCCTGGACAGACTCGGAGCTCCGGCAGCGGGGCCGGACAGGGACCCTGCAGAGCTGCACCCTGTTCCAAGGGCTTCTCTTTAGTTTGCATCAGCTGGTCTTAGCAGATGGAAGGGGATCCTTACCGTCAGTGCCAGCAGTAATTAACAGCACCGTGTGACTGGAGTTGTGTGCAGCACAGAAACCGTTAACAAAAATACCTGACTCAGTTAATATTTAATTTCTGTGACGTATTTATTGTGCCATCTGTATCCAGACAGTACACAGGAGAAAAAGAAATTTTAAAGCTTTCATCTCGTTGATGGAACATCTTGTGACTTGGGAACATCTTGTGATTAGGAAATCCTATTATTGTTTCGTGTTCTATGTACAACTAGAAAGAGATTGTAGAAATATTTCCCCACTAGTTTTTGCCCGAATTTTCTTTGAACTTTTTTGCTTAAATGCCAGACAAACACTGCAGAATGACAGAAATGTTGCTTGGTTGGAGAGGTGCCATCATTGCTGCTAGTATAGACACTGACAATGTTACTGGTCACATCCACATAAGGACAATTGACAGCTTGTGATGCACACCAGTGATGTCCAGGTTTGGGGAGTAAGTGTTGGTTTCATGGCCTGGCTCCAGTACACACCAGTGTGTGCTCCAAGATTGAGATTCCTCTTCAAAGTAGCCTGAAGTGAAACCTAGGGTGACAGGGTGCACCAGCACACAGGCTCTGCATGGTAGACTTAGTGCAGAGTTATTTATCCCACTATCTGATAAGAATCCTACTCTTCCTAATTTATCTCACAATACGCTGAAGTGTCAAGACTAATACAAAAAATTTCTCTTAAGATCACGTTAATCTTTCTGTATGTTTCACAGTTAAATGTTAAAACAAATCACTCTTTCCTTCAAGGAGAAGAGGAAAATTTCAACAAATCTGGCTCCTTGAATCAGGTCGTTAGTCACATAATCAAGGATGACATTTGTTATTTATTAAGGTAATGAAACATGGTGCTATTTTGGGGCAGGATGATCTACAGATACCAAATAATTATTCCCCATCCTGTGAAGTTACCTATGGACATTGCTTTGTTAATCTGCACGAAGTGGCCTGGATCCCCTTGGACTGTGGTTTCATGAACAACTCAGCCTGCATAATATCTAGCTACTGCTGAACCAGGAGTTCCGCTCTCCCCATGACCCTGTTCCTACTTGCCATTCTGGCTTGTAGTCCCACCTTCTCCCTCGTGCCTGCTTGCATACTTCTTGCACCTTCCTGGGAGCAGAGCCAATGTGGCAATCCAGCACGGAGGTTAGTTTTCTGGGCTACTGGCTGCCAGAACCTACAGAATATCAATAGTGGGAATGTGGAACCAAAAGGAGGAAGAGAAGGTAGTGGAGAAGTGAGATCTCCCATTTTGGCTGGAGTGAGCTGTTGGGTCAGCTGGAACTGCACTCAACATTGCCTCTTTTCCCCCATTTTTTTATTAGTTTTATTTTTTTTTTCTGTTGGGATACTCTCTGCAAAGGGTTAGTTTTTTTCAGGTTTCCAGACAATAAAAGCCACAAAATATGCGTTAGAAAACTGGCTGGCAGACAAGTTTTAGCCAACCCCACATTTAAAGTTTCCCTTTTCCTGTCCAAGATAAGCATATAATTGTTAAGGCTAAATGAAAACGTGGAGGGTTTTCAAGATCGAAGACAGGTTATCTCAGCAGCCTTTGAGGCAGGCAAGCATGGTAGAAAACCAACACACACATGCTCTCAAGGAAACATATTGTACTCTATTCTTAGTGATACTTACAAATGCCAGATAAGCAGGGGAGTGATGCAGCCAGACAGGTGATTATATATGTATTTGGGTGAAAGTGCATATGAGCAAGTGTTGCATAGTGCAAGATGAACGCATTACTTAGCAGTACAAGTGTAAAATGAAACTGAGCATGGTGTTGCTTACACAAAACCAGAGTGGGTATTTAAAGCACTCTTACAGTAGACCAAACAGCGCGTGTGTCTAAACTCAAATACTTATGAGAGTTGCTTGATTTAAATTCCATACAAAGATCCTACTACCCGTCTCATCCTAGCCTCACACATTGCCTCATAGTCCCCATTCCTGTGGCCTGCTTGTTGCACATCTGTCCCTCTCTGGCAGGGACTTCTTCAGGCACTGAGGGCTGAAGTGATCTGAGCAGCACCTTGGAAAGATTAACTTCGCACACTGGCAGCACCAGCAGTGGGAATGGAAGCCCTCTGCCCCCTTCCTCTTCCCAGACACATGTGTGCTGGGTAGGGGAGGGAGAGGAGGAGGCCAAAGAGTGTCTTCCTACTCCTTGTTACTGTCCCTTGGATGCTTGTTATCTGTGTTTCTCCCTTGTGAGGTCAGGAGCCTCTGCCCCAGTGTGTGTTCTGTCAGCTGGCACTTGGGGAGGTGGTTGCTGGCACATGTCAGATCTGGGTTTGCGCCCACCAGCTTTCGTTACGAGCAGTTTGCAGGAGATGAGGCTGTGATGGAAACCCTGATCCGTGGGTAGGCTGATTTATGAAACAGAATCTTAAGCTATGTTTTAGCTAACATGGTAAATTTTTACATCCGATAGTGTCCTTTACCTCTGTACCCAGTAGCTGGCTGAGCGAATATCTAACTCTTACTCTTGGTTGATAAAGATGTATTTTTTAAATTGAGGACTTCTGAAGTTTGGCTCTTGGCAAGCCTTTTAAATTATCAGGCTGACAGCCATGAAGCAAAGCTGAAGTTTTCGGTGGTGTGGCACTTCAGGACAGACCCTTGGCGGTGTCTCCCTGCCATGCAGGAGACAATGAACAGCAAGGCAAGAGCTGAGATGGGCACGATCAGACTATGGCTCTCCGGGCACCGATGGTCCTGCAAGGTCAAACTGCCAGGGCTCTGTCTGTCTGACAGCTCCAACCGCCAGAAAATCCATCTCTTCCTTCTGTCCTGCTGCTGTATGAGAGACCCTATAGCTGTTCAGTGGTGAGCTCTTTTTTTTCAGGATGGCTGCAACAGAGCTGCCCTTAAAAAACTCTGTAAGTTACAAGCAATGAGTGTGGACCTGTCTCCTGAAGAAACTGCGAGCTGTGCTCGAGAGGATCACAGGGCCTTCAGTTTCCTTGGGATCAGGAGAGCCTGCCTGCAAATTCCTGCCTGAGGTCAGCACTGAGGAAGTGAATGTCATGCGCTTCCTTGGTCTTACTTGGAAAGTCATCATTGGAAATACAATAACGGGAATGCATAAGGATGCTACAGAAGTCAACAGAAATTTTACAGGAAGCAGAACAACTCCAAGCTCATTTCCTTTCTGCTTGAAGGCAACAGTTTGCGCCTGTTTCAGCACTGTTTGGCAGAAGGATAAAAGTACCTCTGCCTCATTTTGAGCATTAACTTAGAGCTGTTCTTGCCTCTGGCAACCAAAAGTAGTTTCAATGGGCATGTTTCGATATACATGCTGGCTGCCTGTCTTGCCAGTCAGAGGTGTCTGAAATCTTCCTTATCTGCTAATTGTTTCTTGGTGCCAGATTGCCACCAAAATCTGGTTCCAAGAGTCCCTCATTTTTTGCAGAAAATGTGCATAGTCAGGCTTCAGTTGACCAAACAGTAATATTAAAAGAGTATTATTTTTTCTTTAAATTAGAAATTGCCATTGTATCTGTGGTGCATTTCTCTGCAGTAGATGTAACTTGATTGACATTTAATGTCTGCAGACTTCTGGATACCTCTTTATCACCAGCGTTTACAAGATGCAACATCTTTCCTAATTCATATTTCTGTTGAATAGGTGAGTAAATAATTAGGAAATTTGTAAGATGACCCAGTGATTTTGATAGAATAGTTCTTATAATTCAGCATCTTCTTTCTTTCTGCCTAGGGAAATGTGAAACGTTTCTTGGAGATTTTTCTTTCCTTTGAAAGAGGCAAAATGCAAGATATCGTTCCACAGAAATTTGTCTTTTTATCAGAATTTGTAGATGAGTTTCATCTTACAAAGGAGTTTTATGTGCTGAACAACCAAACATTTTGAAGCCCGCAAGACGAGCCAAAGCCAGTTTTCACCAGTTTTCCAAAGGTCTCGCTTCAGGAAGAATATCACCTTAAGAAAAGTTCTTAACATATTGGAGTGCATACCTTTCAGAGTCATTAATTTCTGAGGGATGATAGCACTTACAGGTCCATACATTTTTTTCTTATTCTGAGTAGTAAATAGTCAACCTTTTTCACAGGGGTAGGGTTCAAAAGTTCATTGGCATTCTAAGTTGCAAAGAATCCAGGGCGCATAAGAATAACAGTTTCCAGAGAAATGTAATTGATAGCTGTAGTTTTAATGTGTTGCTATAATATAGAAATATATTAACTGTAGAGTTACATAATTTATTAAATGCTATCACTGTGTTTGAAAGTGTATTAACACGCTAGTTACAACTGTGTAAACTTATACACTAAAAGCAATGTAGGATTTAATATATAGGATTGTCGAGAGGTAACTTCCTCTCAAGTCAGGTCCTGACCAATCTTCAGATGTCAAACGAACATTTATGCCATTTTTAGAGACACAATTCATTAAGGTGAGATTTTGTGATCTACCTAAGCCAATCCAATATTGTACCTCCACCAAAAGGGTTGTTGTGTTTTTCTGACCCCTGCACTTTGTTCTTGTAGCCTCCTTATTTGTTCATCAGTGGCTGCATTTCAGTTTTCCAAGAGCTACCGATATGACTTAAAAATAACCCTGAAAAATTAGTTTTCATTCATCTCACTTGAGAAGGCACTTGTCTACTGACTTCTTCAGGGCAGATAGCACACAGGAGATTGTATCATCAGATCACTGTGGAACAGAGTGATTCAGAACACTGAAAATTAAAATAATTTAACTTTCGTTAATTTGTTTCCCAAAATCAAGCAACCGAAATATTGGCAATATCTTCTCTGTGAAGTTCCACCAGAGTGATACACCAAAAGAAAATATTTCGGAACGAAGTTTGGTAAAGCTGAGAAATGAAGTGCTCTGCCATCAGGAAGTTTCCTTCTAACTCTATCCTATCACAACACTTTGAATTATATATTTTAATTAATATAAATTATTTTAGTTTTATAAAAAGCACATCTCAAATTTATATGTTCATTTTTTCTAGAACCCTAATACCTGATGCGCCTTCTCATATGTTTCAGTCTTGCCTGTTTGGACTAATTTTAGTGATGTTAAGTCTCACATATATACATGAGCATGCACGCATAGATACACATATGTATGCACATACACATATACTATGTATATGTATATAGTTCCTGGGCCAGGAATCTCAATTTCCAATGCCCTTCAGTGAAATTTGTGGCTATTCAACATTTACAGAAATCAAGACGTAAGACTTTTGTTTGCTCAGTTCTTTCCTTTAAGCTATGCCTTTTAATCATTCAGTCTTTCCCACCATCAGCTTTCCTCAAGCACTACTCAGAGATCAAGAAGTTAACAACGCATGTGCAAATAGCGATCACTCTTTTCACTATGTACATAAGAAGGCAGATGTTGTACAAGTGGTTTGTGCTGTGTATTTTATGTATTCCATTCCAGATGGAGTCAATCATTAACTTGTGTCTCAGGTTCTTAGAGATCAGCAGGCAAGCAAAGGATCCTGGATGTGTGTAGCATGTGCAAGGGTTTTTTTTATTTACTTTACATTAGAGGAGCTGCCCATGAACAGGTGAAGGAAGCTGTTTTGGTGTTGATGCTGACGAAAGGAAGGGAGGATTAATGTGCCAAAAGCAATCTTGCATTGCATTTACTACACGATTCCTGCTACTGTAGGGGCAGCAGCCTTAGGCTGGCATCATGACAGAGAAGTCCTACTATCACTTGTCCTTATTATTTACTATTTCTGTAGCAGTAGTGCCTTGGAATTTGAGCTATTTATCAAGTTCCAGCCGGGGCAGACACTGTATGCTCTGAAGAAAAATAAAGCCCTTGCAACACAAATCTTGGCTGCAATTGAAAGCTGTTTCTTGCAGCAGTAACAAACTCTGGCCCTTGAGGGAAGGTCTACGTGAAATCACCAAACTTGGAGAAACAGAGTCAGACTCTGTTGGGATGGGGATTTCTGGTCTGGGAAGTCAGACACCAAGCTCAAGAGTGGCACCCTAAAGTGCTGAGAAAAATACCTCACAAGTGTGGAGATGTGGAGGTAATAACTGTGTGTGCTGGAGTGGGTGGGGACCTCTGGGTACCATGTTCAGGAAAGCATCTGCTCTTTTCTTCCTCCAAAATCACATGTGCAGAGTGAGACAGCAGACTGAAGCCAGGGGGGAGGTCAGTCAGCTTTCACTCTTCAATAAATGGACAAGGACTTAGGAGGAATCTGCACATCTCTTTTTAATGGAGGTATTTCTTATAGCTGTAGACTCTAGTATGTTTTGAAGTGTAAAATTTTAAGAATTCCAGTGCTTTCTGTGATGTAAAACTTAAGGAACTGAAGGATTTTGTCACAGCGGCAAATGTTAGCCTCTCCACAGTCCATCTACATTCCTGACAGAGCCTTCTTCATCCCATCACTGAGTGTCCAGGCATTAAGTGCTGACTTTGGTAGTAGCTCTTGGCTTAGGGTCTGCTCTCAGAAACAGACATTGCCTCCTGAGGCTCTGGGCCCTTCTACCTCTCTTGCCATTTATTCTGCTTTTATTTTCATAATTCTTGTATTGTGATTGTATTAACTCTTTTGCCTCTTTCTTCCTGGCTGAGCAGGCCTGCATGACCTCTTTTTGCTAATTGAAATATACTTTTATTTCTGTGTTGAGTACAGTCATCTCCTCAAAGTAAACTTCTGTGGGAAGACATTAAACTGATGAAGAACTGGCAAAGGGGATGAAAGACTGAGTGAGAAGCAAGAGCTAAGCAAGTTTGTTTCATGTACCTGGTCCCTGAAGAAAATCTGCATCGAGGCTATAAATGTTAATAAAGACAGACTCTGCAAAACTTCAGGTCTTTCCAGAACTACTGGCATTCACTGAATGAAGGATGCACTTCATGTTAGTAATAGATTGTTGGGATTTTTTTTCTTTAAGCAAGAGCAAGAGATAAACGCCATCTATTTTAAACAATTTTAAAGTATAAACTAGTGGAATTACATGCAGCTCAAACCTATTTGAACGCAGGCTCACGGGTTACACTAATTCGATTAGTTACACTGTTTCAACTAAGACTATTGGTATTATAACACGTTGGAGAGAGAGATTTACAAAGGCAGTTTGCCTTCACTAGCTAGCAGAAGGAAAGCTGAGAAAGAATTTTTAATCAATTTCATAATATCAACAACAATCATGACTTTTACTTTTTTACTATTTTTTTAACTGGAGATTTGGCCTGTCCCTTGAAACCTACATTTTTGCTGTGGCCTTAAGGAAAAATGACTGTATTGTGAATATGCATTTGTTCCTTGCAGCAGAAAGAATAAAACTGATTTCAGAGTTAAAGAAAAATAAAATATTTAAACCTACACTTCCAGGAGAGTGCTATATAGCAGTGGAAGGAAAATAGTGTGCAGTCTTGTTCTTTTATGTTTTTAAAACTCTGAAGCATTGAGTTGCGTGGAAGCATGGAAAAAGGGAAAAGATAACTCACAGTGTCACAGGCTCACTGGGGCTCTAGGGAAACCTGTGAAGCCAAAGGAGCCTCCTCAGGCAGTGATCAGCAGCAGATCTGCTTTTGTTACATCTATTTCTCTGTTCCTTGGCTGGGCTCTTCGTCATGGTATGGCTAAGCAGGGATCAAAGCGTGCCTGAAGTGGAGAGGGACTAATAGTTTGCATGACTAAAATTTCAAGCTACCAAAAGCAGTTGTCCTCTCTTTCTTGTACCCATGTTGACATAGGTGGTTTTGCCTTCTGGTTCCCTGTTCTGTGCTCCCCCTCCTTCGGACTGGCTTAAGCATCTCTGGACCATCACAGTCCAGTGACCTGCACTATAAGGGGAAGTGATCAGCAGGATTTTGAACAGCTGGTATTTCAGTTGAGTCAGTTTAACAAAACGATTCACCACGTGACCACATAAACACTTCCTCTGAAGAAGGTACAGGGGAAGAAATGGGTACCGGCTCACCCCATGTCACTGAACTACGGTTTAAGCCTGTGGTTTTCTGATACGGCAACGTTAACTGCAGGCTGCTACTGCCCTGCTCTTACCGCTTCCCTTGCACTTCACAGTGCTGTTCATCTGGGGTCAGAATTTCAGGGAACTAAAGCAGCCGAAGCCAAATAAGAAAAAACTAACTTTCTAAACAGGCTCAGCATGAGGTCAGACCAGTGCCAGCGATGGGATGAGGAAGCTGGCTAAAATGCGCCACTGCTGGGTTTGCCAGAACACCCCTTCGAGTACTTCATTTGCCTAAACTCAACATGGCCAACCATTTACTTGATTCCCACTTAAAAATTCAGACTCTGATAGAAGACAGACTACAGAAATCTTGCTGAGTTTAAATGCACAATGCGCATGTTGTTACCACGTAAGAACAGAAACTGTGCTTGCAGTTTACTTCTCTACTCTTGTCAGAGTATTATGCATGAATAGAGACAAACACTGATGTTTCATATCTTTTGAAATTTGTACTATGTAATTTATGTGACCAGCAGATCACAGTGCTACCAACGTGACAGCACTGCTTCAGAATGCGACCTCCTGACTTAATTAGCAGCCTTATAATTTTACGGTCTTTGTATAATAGTTTCCTTCTTTATAGTGCCTCAATCCAGTAAATGCATCCAGATCTCAAAGGTGTGTGTAAGAATAATTAAAAAATATGCCTGATAGGGCTTGCTAATTCAGAGCAAATATAGAAGCTGATTTTCCCATAACAAGACTGTAATTCTCCTATTTCCATGCAATTGTGTGGGTGATTACATGGGCTACCACAGCTAAGTCACAGGGATTTGCAGGTAGATGAGAGTTTTCTGGTTTCTGTGGAGAACTAGGGGGCTGTATGTCGTGCTGTGGGTTTTGCAGCATGTTGAGCCAACATAGAATCATAGAGGTTGGAAAAGACCTTTAAGATCATCAAGCTCAACTGTCAGCCCAACACCACCAGACCTACTAAACCATGTCCCAAAGTGCCACATCTACATGTTTTTGAATACCTCCAGAGATGGTGACTCCACTGCTTCCGTGGGCAGCCTGTTCCAATGCTTAACCACTCTTTCAGTAAAGAATTTTTTTCTAATATTCAATTTGAACCTCTCCTGGCACAATTTGAGGCCATTTCTGCTCATCCTATCACTTCTTATTTGGGAGAAGACACCTGGAAACACCCCCACTACAGCCTCCTTTCACGTAGTTGTAGAAAGCAATTAGGTCTCGCCTCAATTTCCTCTTTTCCAGAATAAACGGCCCCAGTTCCCTCAGCTGTTCGTAATAGGACTTGTGCTTCAGACCCTTCGCCAGCTTCATTGCCCTTCTCTGGACACACTCCAGCTACTCAATGACTTTCTTGGAGTCCAAAACTGAACACAGGATTTGAGGTGCAACCTCATCAGTGCTGAGTACACGGGTACAATCACTTCTTGGTCACACCATTTTTGATACAAGACAGGATGCAACTGGCCTTTTTGGCCACCTGAACACACTACTGGCTTATATTCAGCCAGCTGTCTATCAGCACCCCCAAGTCCTTTTCCGCTGGGCAGCTTTCCAAGCCTGTAGCATTGCATGGGGTGCTTGTCACCAAAGTGCAGGACCCAGCACTTGGTCTTGTTGAATCTTGTGCATGGTGTCGCTGCTGCTGCTGCAGAAAAGGGCATCCCAACTCCCCTGGACCAAGGCGCCTGGTGTACCTGCATTGGTGCATGTCTGACCCCACAGTGAGCAATCTGGGGAGCTCAGAGAGGTTACCGTCGTGTCCAGTGGACACCAATGACAGTGCAAGGGATAAGGTCAGCTGGCTTAGGGTTGAGGGGTGAGAACCTCCACAGACCCCCTCCTTTTACCTGGGGACCCTACAGTGAGATTGGTTTCTCATAGAGTCAAACCCTGATGTTAAAGCATAAATGTGCCAGTCCAGGGCTCTTCCCCTGCCCAGTCCCTGTTTAGATATCAAGCTTTCGGCAGGGAACGTAGCAATGCTAGGTAGGATTTGGGAGACTAGACTACATCCAGACAGCTTTGTGGCTGTTTGGCTGAGAATGCCTCCTGTGCATTCAGGCAGCAAGCACAAAGATGCTTGCTTGAAAATTTAAAACCAAATGGCAAAACTGGAACTAAATGGCTGATCAGAGCAAAAGCCAACACCATCCACAGGTTGGTGATAGCAAAGGTGAGATCTTGAAAGTGAAGACAAGCACAGTAATGCTGTATTTGAGACAGAAGAGGAGGAGGCAGTGGAAGGAATCAGGAACGTTATTGAGATCAAGAGCTCTTTCCAAGAGCATTCCAGCTAGGTAAGAGTCAGACAAGATGATGTTTGTCAAGGACAGTGCACAGAAGAAGCCTTGAGGTATAAGATAATAGGGAAGGAGAACTTAAAATAGACCTTGAACTTTCTGGCGGAGAGGCATAGCTATCCTTGCCGTGCATTCCATGAGGAATCTGTAGAGACTGAAGTTCTGCTGACAAGCAGCACTAACACTATCATATTTATCCTTATGGGTCTTATATAATCTACCTGCTTTGGAAATATTCTCCCACCCTGAGTAACTCAGCTACCCTCTAGCACAGTGGCCTTCATCTTGGAGTTGTGGAGGTGTATGTGAGTTTATTTCACTGCTTTTCACACCAAGGGCCATTGCCAAAATGGCTATATTGCTGTAATGTTTCCATTGGCGTTCAGCTGAACTGTTGTGCAATCTGCTGGCTCTGTGTTTGCACCATTTTCCTGCATATTGGGCCAAATGAGTCTATCGGCAGAAGTTTAAAAATTGTTTGTATCATATGTTGTAGCTGTTGCTCTTTGCATTATTCCTTGTGTATTCAAAGTGGTGGGGTTCCATAAAGCAGGCCTGTGTATTCCCTTGTGTTTTCACTATCTACTGTCAGCTCTGATTTAATTCCAATGAGTATTACAGAATATTTGCAGGAAGATGAAGTTGTGAGTGTTTGTCTGAGGAATCAAGAGTCCAGCACTTAACACTTATCCTTTTTTTTTTTTTCATTTTTTTTTCAGAGAATCTGACAACACGTAGCCAACACGTTACTCAAAGTTAGGATACCAAATAATGGAAATTACTTTGGAAAATATATTAGTTAAGCATTATTTTTAGTGATGATTGTCAGTGGCAGAATAATATCCTTTCACTTTCTGCAGAAAAGATCCTTCTCTTGATAATCACACATCCTTTTCTGCAGTAGCATATAACTATATAGCTTAGAAATGGGGCTGATATCATAGAAAGCTGTTAATTGTTTCCTGATGCTCAGGATGTAATTAACTTACACTTTCCTCTAGCTGAAATTAATTTAGATTTAGTAAGATGTATAAAGAGTAACTCCTAGCTCAAACTGTTTTTTTGCTGCTTGGTCAGTACAAATAGAGGGAGATTGTGATGTGAAGAAATTCAAAGTAGCATTATCATGTACAAACCCCAACAGAGTTTGTACAAATAGCTTTTTGAGAATTATTTGGACTAGAAGCTTAAAGACTTGTTGTGGGCAATTAAAGTATTTTCAAAATTAATAGCATATGGACAAGCTCAGACCTTTCGAGTCTTTGGGGAGATGGCAGAAATAGAAGAGGTTAAATTACTAAATCTCTGTGATGAGAAAATTTGCTCCATAATAGGAGCTATTAGTGTGATACTACTGCTTGTCTAATTAGACAAGGAAATGAAAGTAGGCTCTTAAAAGCACGCTGAACAAAAGAAGTAAAACAAGGTTTATTAAATGCTGATTATCACAACCTTGATTTATGCAAAATTATGCAATTATCTAAAATGGACAGTAAAAAGGTGTCTTTGTAAAAGAAATGCATTGACACACTGGAGTAAGCCCCAAGGAGGGCTGGCTTTCAGGGTGGGGGTGGGCTGGAGCACACAATGTACCAGGAGGTGCTGAGGGCTGGGTCTGTTCAGCCTTGAGAAGAGGAGGCTCAGGGGGACCCGAGTGCTAGCTGCAACTATTTAAATAAGGTGTAGGGAAACAGAATAAGGGGCAGTGGGCAGAATTTGCAAGGTAATTTCTAATTAGGTATTTGGAAATAATTATTCACTGTTAGGGCACGTAAAAAGGTAGAATAGGGGCCCAGAGAAGCTCAGAGAGATTAAAATCTTGCCTGTGCATGGTCCTGAGCAACTTGTACTAACTGGACATGCTTTTAGTATAAGTTGAAACAAATGACCTCCTGAGGTCCCTTTTAACCTGAATATATTTCATGAAGGCATAGTGTGATGTCTTCTTTAAACTGTGGTGGCTGATGGTATCAGCATTTTGTTACTGGCTGGTAACCAGAGATTAATATCTATTCAGTTGTACTGGTGGGAGGGCTTTTGAAAATACTTCCTAACCTATTTCAGTGCAAATTGACCTAGGTTAGTTTGTACAATGGATGTGGTGGTTGACAATACCACTCCTTTCACATTGTCAAGTTTTTCGAGCAAATTTAAGGACAAGAAATGTATATGTTTCCAAATGAATGCCTAAGAACTTTTCAAAATCTCTCTGTTTTGACTGAGATTTTTACAAAGTTGTGAAGGTGAGAACCTGACCACACTATCCTAAGCCAGGCCAGAATTTTACCTCAGATCATGTAAGATTCATGAGATGCCAATATCACAACTCTTCCTACCACCAAGAGGGCTTTTCAAGGTGTCTGTGCGGTTATCTATCTGTACTATTTCTTAAGAACTTGGGGGACAGAAACCAAAGTGCAGATACTTAGGACATAACGGTTTGATGTCAGTCCTTAAAGGATGAGAATAGAGAAAAGGTTAGAGGCAGTGTACAGAGTAACACATGCTGGAAGGCCAGTAGGTCATGTTATTGCCAGAAATCCTGCTGGCTATGTTGTGTTGGCATTACAAAGGAACAGTAATCTCGGGGCAAGCCACCTGCTCTTCCGTTCTCACTGTCTACATGGCAACACAATAAATGGATTGAGTGCTCTCAGGTCCCCTCACACTGTCCCCAGTTTGGGAGTTTATTTGTTTGCATAAATTTGTTGTTTTCCCTAGTTCCACAGCTCCAATTTTGCTTGTGGAAAGTGGATTTTCAGTCCCATGTTGAGGGAAGAAGATGTTAGAACTGTTAACACTTTTCTTCCCTTGGAGGTGCGTGTGTCATCTGATAATACATCTGAAAGGTAGTGGGATATGTTCCCTTGCCTTTACAGATGCAATCAAAGACATGATTAAATCAGACATGTGCCCAACCACTATCTGACCTTTTCTTAAAAATAATAAGATTTCTTTCAACACACACAAAGCAATGAGATTTAGTGCTTTCTCTGTATGCCATTGTGCTTTATCACAACGCTACAAGGCCTAGATCCTTTAAAAATATTTCATAATGGGGGAAAATCCAATCATTTTATGTTTCTATAAAATGGTGGGTTTTTAAAGTGCTACACTTCGAGACTACTGTGCTGAATGAAACAGTGGTGGTGGAAAGATAATTACTTGCCTTCAATGTGGCTGCAGAGAGGCTAGAGCTGCTCCAAACTAATATATTAAGAACTTCACATGACTTCTTTTTGCTAAATCTGTAAATCAACACCAGCTGAAACAGTGTATCCTACATAATTTCACATGAAATATGGTTTTACTCTGTGTTGACTTATTTTCTGATGAATATGAAACATCAGAGTTTATTTGAAGCCAGTAACAATGGTACTCTTGGGAAAAACATTAGTGGGGCAAAGGAGGAAGAAAAAAGGATTGTGTAAACTAGGAAAAGCACAGTAAAAACAGAGAGGAGAATTTTTTTAAACATATAGTGGCTCAGGAAAAGTTCCAGTAAACTGGAAATTGTGACATTTTGCTTGCAGACTGGACTGTCACAACACATCTTTTCATGTAAAATATCAGTATTCCACCTCAGAAAATTATAGATCTGTGGAAAAAACACAGAAAGGTGTTGGCCCCTTGGTCCATAATTCCATGTCTTCAGTGACTGCAAACCTTTTGCAGTTTCAGCAGTTCTTATATGCACTGACTACTTACACGTGAACTGAAATCCTGTACAGTTCAGCTTTCAAAAAGCTCTCTGCAGTTATGTTCAAATTAAGACCTAATTGGCACTGATTGTGTTGTGCCAGGGCGAGTAATGAACTTGCCTAAAGAGCATGTTTCCACGTGTCTGGATAGTTATAGCAAGAAGTGCCTGTGATCCATCTGCCCAGCCATGCTCGTTGACACCACCTGAGGAGCAACCATACCCAGGCTCCCACAGATCCTGCCTTTCTTCAGGATGGGGGATGTAAGGCTTATTTGGGCTAAATGAATTGGATTTAGGATTAACACAGACTGTTGGGCCATTTACACTCATAGCAAGTGAATGTCTGAGTCTGTGTAAAGGCACAGTGCAGGCCCTAACCTCTCACCTCCTCTTGTCCTCTTGCTGATCTGAAGCCTATCTCTAAGTGTCTGTGCAATGTGTTTTAGATTACAAGTTCAGACCTGACCTAGAGTTTGGAGTATGCTGTAAACATAACCATATTATTGTAATCTAAATCTACCAGCATTCAACTGGAGCTGGTATCATATATAAAGCTGATGCCATTACTTGGTAAATAAGGTCCAGGGTGCGTGTTCTGAGTTATTAAAGTAGTAAGATACAGTTTGAATTTATTGTCAGAACACATAAATACCTGTTCACTGAGCTACCTGCATGTGCGGAGAGATAATTTTTCCTGGAGTGAGAAATGGCAAACACATGGCCCAGCAATGGGAGCAAGCTGTTTGGTGGGGCAGCAGATCTTCTCTGGGCTCCTTATTGATTAATTTATAATTCTAAAGGAAAATTTCCATTTAATCTTAAGAGCAGAAGAAGGATGCTTCTGTAATATTTATCTTTTCAAAGCTCATCTACTTGTGAACATTTAACAAGGCCTGATCAAACAAGACAAGGACTTGATAGTGTCCTGACAGAAGGAACTAATTATAAAGAGCGGTTATGCAGCAGCTGTGTATCTGTTCATATCATATATCAGATGTAGAAAAACGTTGAGCTCATCAAAATAAACTATCTCTAAGCTAGATATTTGCAAAAGTGAAACAATTTAACTTGGATTTTTACTAATACACTTTCTTTAATGATAAAGTTCTTCATTAGCCTGTCAGAATTTAAGCAGGGAGTAACTTCATGCCGTTGAGTAATCCTCTTAAATTCTTACACCACAATTCTTCATGTTATGTGTTTGTATGACTTAGGTAAAGAAAGAGATTTAAAGCAGATAGAGATGTTCTTTATCATTAAAATATTTGTGTCAGAGAGAAATCTTTTCTGTGTTTAAAAAATGAATACACTGGTGTTGCATTGTAGAATTATTGAGTAAAATCATTGTTATCATTTGGCATAGATGCTTGTGGAAAGTGGATTTCCAGTGCCATGTTGAGGGAAGAAGGTATTAGAATTGTTAACACTTTCTTCCCTTGGAGGAAAAAATTGTGGTCTACAGGAAAGCTGGGGAGGGGATCTTTATCAGGGAGTGTAGTGATCGGATAAGGGATAATGGTTTTAAGCTGAAAGAGGGGAGATTTGAATTATATACCAGGAAGAAATTTTTTGCTGTGAGGGTGGTGAGGCACTGGCACAGGTTGTCCAGAGAAGTTGTGGATGCCCCGTCCGTGGAGGTGTTCAAGGCCAGGTTGGATGAGGCTTTGAACAACCTGATCCAGTGGAAGTTGTCCCTGCCCATGGTAGAGGGGTTGGAACTGGATGATCTTTAAGGTCCCTTCCAACCCAGAATGATTCTATGATTCTGTGCACTTGGAATTAAACTGAGACAATTTTCATTTTTTCTCTGTAGAAGGTGATTGATTTTGTCTTTTGCATTTGGCACTTACAGTAAAACGTTATCGGATATTAACAGGAAATAAAAATAAAAACATAACAGAAAAGAGCAGAATGCTAATTAGGATTATACTGATTTGTTCCCTCCCACTGGCTGTGAAGGTCATACTGGCTTGTATTTTACACTGAAAGAAATGTTTTTCTTAAGCAAACATGACAATTTAAGGGAACTGAAAAAGGCTGTAACGTGAGTCTGTTTAGGCTTCTATCCTATTTTGTTTACTTTATTTTAATAATTACACAGTCTATATTATTTCAATGAATATTTTTTTAAAAGAAATCACGTGCCACTATATAAAATCAGACAAATTCGAGGTTTAAAATGACCAGGATAACTATGACTATACAGTAAGGTTCTTTGTGGTAGCTTCGTGAGATCTCAGATGAGGGACTGGTGGTTCCTGCAAACCTGCTGATTTGGATCCCAGCAGGATGAGTGGGTGTGGCATGTGGAGGCAGGAAAGCCAACTGAGTACAGACATGTAGAGACTTCACTCAAGGGTAAAAGGCAGAGTTGGGCCATGGAGTTGGCAGAGGGATCCTCTGCCAGTGCAGCTCCTCCTGCTTCTATGCTTTGATTTAGCAAGGAAGCAGAGCACACCCTCAGCCTCTGCGCATGCTGCTAACCAACTCATGGGGCTTCCTCACAGCAGATTTCCAACCATTTTTTGACACAGTTGCATGTCACAAAGGTTGTAGGATTTCCCTTAGACATTGGAGGAAAACTCGATTGGTGTTGACTGTATGGTAATGACAGGCCAGTTAAATATCTACCCTTCCAAACAGCCACGTAAGGACTATTGTATAATTGCACAGGAAAAATGAGGAACAAGTAATACCCTGTTAAAAAGGCAAGGGAGTATACTCACAAATATGGACATCCCTCGTCATACCCACTTGTAATAAAAGCCTTAATATAAACAGCAGATGTCTTCATATAGGCATATCTTTTTTTGCAGCTGACTTGAAACAGGACTTCAGAAAGGCTGAGACTCCTGGTACAGTGCATTCAAAGGCCAGCCACTGATACTCTTCCTCCGTGTAGTATTCCCAAGCTTGTTTACAGATATCAGTGTGAGTCATGTAATTATAAAACATGGGACTAGAAGGTCTTCTACAGAATATTATAACACATAATCCTTTGGCGTATTTACTACAGTTTTCTCAAAGTTATTTAAGTTCTTGCCTCAAGTAACAATTAGAAAATTTTGCTCAAAAAAATTCCTTGGCATCACTTAAATAGCTTTTCTTGCGCTCTGCATTTAACTCACCTGAAGGACTATAGACAGCAATTCTGTTCCAGTCACTTTTGTTTAGATAAGGCTGGTGTCCCAAGCAAGTATCTTTTTCTCTGTGATCACGAGCCTGGCTCATCATTGCTCATACCAGCACAGAGCTGCTTCATTGCATCTCTTTGAAGTTATTGTTCTTGAATGATGTCATGAACAATACACAGTATTTAGATCATGTCTTGTAGTGTCATATACAATGACATGAACAACTGCATTTCTCATCATGTCTGGAAACACCTTAGAAAAACTCGAGATTGACTTGTTTTTCGTAATGTTGTGAGCCTGTAGTCAGTGAAAGTTTAGCTACTACATATTCAGCTATTTCTTAGTGTCTGTTGCTTTCAACCTCTAAGTTCTCAGTTTTCAGCAGAGCATATTGTTGTTAGTGCACAGCTTTCCATTTATAGTCTTACCTGTTCCTCCACTTTTATTTTTTCAATGTACAGGTCATCCTTGAACAATTTAGTCATCTCTAGGTGATCCAGTCAAATGAATCATTATTTTCAGTGTTTAAAAATTTGCATCAGTTCCAGTTTTAGTTTATAGTTTAGTGGTCAACCACTGTATTTAATAGACTTCTGGAAGACAGTGGAAAGAACTCCATGTAATCACATCTTCTGTCAGTGTAACATCCTGCATAATGCATTATTGCTAGCCATAGGTAGGAGGTAAAAAACATATGAATCAGTGCCAAATATGGTCAGGTTATTGTTTTATTTAAAGAAATTCAATACAGAATGCCTTTTCTAGTAATTTTTTTTAATTACTACTATCATAGTTTCCTTCAAAGTAAAAATAAAGCCCAGTAATGCAGTTACACTAAACACACACACACAAAAAAGGAAGCCATGAATTTAGAATGGGAAGAGATAAACAGAGTGTGATGGTTTTAATACACCATACTGTATACTGAAAGCGTAGTGCATCTATACTAATTTTAAGATGAACCTACATATTTGTTGGAAGTGAATAAGAAATCTTGAACCACAGCATCAATTTAAAATCGTGTTTGTTAACAATAGTACACAGCACTAAGTATTTTATTAGTCAGTTTATTACCTGTCAGGTACTGTGTATTTGTGCTTAATGACACTCATGATTACACAGCAGAGTAACTGGTTAACAGTTTTGTGTAGAGATGGCAAACAAGTGCTAAAAGCAATTGAGATATTACTGCAGTGTGACATATTAGTAATGATGAAGGCAGAATTTTTTTTCTTGCTTTCAGCAGAGTTGTCAAGGATCACTGAAAGGACTGCAAGGAATCGTTGTGCGTTTGAGGAGCATCAGATATTAGGGAGAAGATCTCTTGCAAGTTTGCAGTGCTCAGACTGAGAGCAGTGACGCTGGGAAGGACTTAGAGATTAGGGGTTTCTCAAAGCCATAAAATGTCTCAGCAAAATTATTTGTCATTTATTGACAGGGTGGAAGAAATATCACAACTGCACTTGGTTAATTTAAATTCTGTGGATTTCTTGCATTACCTGTGGAATATAACAACACCTTTTTACTGTTTCCAGTGCAAACCTGTTCAGTACTGTGGTGCTTTCAGGGTGTCATGGACCTGCTTTTCCTCTGATGTGCTGGGAGCTGTGTGGGTAGAAAGACCTCCTCATTTCTCAGGAAGTCTGAAACACTGCATGTGGTGCAAAAGTGTACCAAGGTCATATTCTGCTTTTCCCTGTGGATAAGTGTAAAAAATGTTTAGTGATTATGGTGCTTGAGGGACTTCTGGTTCCCCTACTCCCTTGGGGTGCAATGTGCATCCAACACAGTGGTTGTCACAGAGCAGGACTTTCTGACACCCACAACGTTTTGTGTCTTTGCTATAGCCCCTCTTCTTGACTCCAGTGACGCAGACCTGTAATCCAGCTGTCTCTCCAGGTTCCTGAATGGCATTGCTAGCAGGAGTAGCTGTAGCAGTAGGGCTTGGACCGTTTGCGTCATGGATTTTGTAATCCTAAGAATATCCTTGCAATGAAGACACAGAAAAAAAATGTGAATAAAGCATAGTTGATGGACATAAGAAAAGATGGCTTGTTCTTCAGTGAAAAGATCCACATAGTTGTATCACATAGACCTTGACCTGCATGCATACACTGCCTGTGTGCATCCCAGCTCATCCATAGATGAGTGAGAAGCACAATTATATTTGACTTCCTTGTAGAGGAGGAGTGCTGTGAGTTCCTGAGTTCTGACAGCTTCAGCCCAGAAAGCAAGCAGCCGCAGTGAGACAAGCAGACTTCCACTTTCCGTATGACTAGGGGCAGGTGATGTAATGACTTGCCTGAATTTTATGTTTTTGTCTTTGTAAAACCAGTTTTTAATGCTTTCCAGCAAGGCATAAGCTCTCAAGATTCAAGTGTACAGGCAGTTGGAAGTGTCATTCATGTTTGTACACATTTTGATTAAAAGTGAAATGAAAATGAAATGGCTTGGCAGGCAGTGAGATCAGCTATTTCACAGCTTCCTGTGGACATGAGGAGAAAATGTCATTACATCTGTAACCTTGCAAGATGCTGAGTTTTCCTGCTTCTTGAAGAAGAGAGGTGAAGAAGTATTGTTCTGGTTTGGTGATACTGTTAGACTGCCTTCACACATGGGTATATCATGTTCCTTTTCCTTGCATAGTCAAACCCTAGAAAAATGTCAACATAAGCATTCCAAAACTTGATATAAAAGTTATCTAAAAATCATATTTACATTCACTGTTTTACCAGATCAACAATGTAATGCTGTGTTGTTTTAAATGAAGACCAGTAAGGACTCAAGTTATACATCTTTGAGATTTGAAAATCCAAACTTGGGGTTTTCAGTTGGCCTCTAGTTTTATGACAGATCAATACAAACACACAGATCTAATTTACTTTGCAGTCACGAGGGAGGTTGTGGGTCTGAATTTCTGGTCTAAATTTGTGGGCTGAGAATGTGTCTCCAAAAGACATAATTTTGATCTCGTCCTAGACCCTGAGCCATGCCTGTGTCTGTTCCCCAGAGCTTGCTTTGACTCCTGCCAGTGTTGGTAAGATGTTAGGAATATTGAGGCTGTCCCTGTGCATGCTCAGTTGCAGGCTCATTGATCGTTTTACTTTCTGAATTTATAAAAGTGGACTTCATAAAAGAGGCAGACCCAATACTTCAGGCATCCCTCTGCAGTGCACCAAGACATGATTTATATGGAATCTCTCTATCTGGGTCTGCGTTCTGGCATGCTACTTGGCTACTTGGCTGTGGGCGAAAAAGTAGAGATAAACACAGTGATGAGAACTGATATCAGGAGGCGCTTTTAAGATACCCTCTCTAACCCTATTTCAGATGGTAGAATTTCTTCTTTGCCATTGCTACCAACACAGAATTATCTTCATCCTATTTCCAGTACAACCCCATGTTTTAAAGGGTATTTTAGCTCCTGTGAATATCAAGTAACAGAACTAAGTGACTGCAGAGCTGAGGCATAAATAGAAAAGGGAACAGGCAGCAGCGAACTGCTGACACTTCAACTGAGTCTTGGCAAGCCCAGCTGGAAACGCTTCTCCCAGCAATATACACGGCATTTGCAGAGTACCTTCATGGTTGCCTCTGTGTTCAAAGTTTGTATTGTAAGTGGCCTATTTTAATTTTTTTTTGCTGACAATGCAAAGGCAAAAATTTGGTGGAAAGAACATTTCATGTACATTTTCCTGAGTCTGTATATATACACAAATGTCACTATATGCTCACTTATTTTGTAATGAATTTGGTCTGCAGCTGACTTGGGAGTTTTAACTTTCAGTGGGAGTCGTGCTTCTAAGTCACTGAGACACTTTGGAAAATGCTGTCTTTTACTAAGATGTCTGTCTACTGTGCTGTAGATAGGTATACACTTTCTTTCAGAAAATAACCAAATTTTGTGACCTCTGGGAGGATACAAAAATGTTCTGTTTGCAACAGAAAGGGACAATTCTACCTGGCAATGGAGCGCCTATGATTTCCCTTGAGGGGAGGTGTGAAAAACCCATGCTCTTTAGCCTCCATGAATTGTCCTCATCTTTGGCAAGATATTTTTTTCTGTATGTATGTTTTCGTCACAAAGGACATCATGACTTGCTTTGCTTGGAAGTAAGTAAATCCATCTCTGACGGAAGTTCCAAATATATGAAACCTGTGAATGAATTTGAAGATGGCAGAAAGCACTTGCAATGTTTTTCCCTTCTGCTTATCACTGTTAATTTTCAAGAGTGGATGAAAAGCTGGACAAGAGCCAGCAATGTGTACTTGCAGCCCAGAAGGCCAATAACATCCTGGGCTACATCAAAAGAAGTATGGCCAGCAGGGTGAGGGAGGCGATTCTGCCCCTCTGCTCTGCTCTGTTGAGGCCCCACCTGGAGTACTGCATCCAGCTCTGGAGTCCTCAGCACAGGAAAGACACGGTACTTTTGAAGTGGGTCAAGAGGAGGGCCGTAGAAGTGATCAGAGAGATGGAACACCCCTCCTGTGAGGAAAGGCTGAGACAGTTGAGCTTGTTCAGCCTGGAGAAGATTCCAGGGAGACCTTATTGTGATCTTGTCAGGCTTATAAGCCTTGCAGGGCTTGTAAGAAAGATGGGGATAGACTTTTGAGCAGTGCCTGTTGTGATAGTTCAAGGGGTAATGATTTTGAACTAAAAGGGTAGATTTGGACTAGATGTACAGAAGAAACTTTTTATAATTAAGGGAGGTTGGACTGTTTGACCTTTAAGGGTCCCTTCCAACCCAAACTATTCTATGATTCTATGATATATGTATATGTGTGTGTCTGTGTGATTGCTTCAGGAAGGTTAAAAGAGGTGAATGAGTAGAGCACAATATGGAAGTCTTCATACTGTGTTATCTATTGAGTGTCAGGAACAAATGTGTTCCCTGCACATTTTTACTGAGCCTTGCTAAGATAAGCATAGGGACTATATGGGATGTACTAGGCAATGGCACATGAATTATTCAGAAAATTACCAAGGAAAGCAGGAGGCTTTTTGTCTTTTCATGCATAGAAATCAGGACTGGATGGTGCTCTGCAAGATACGCATTAGCCAAACTCAAACTACTAGGCTTAATAGAGGGAAAGAGCTGGGTGAGATATTTGGACAATAGTTTAATTAGTGACATCATTACTGTCTTCAGCCAGCAGGGTTTAAAAGGAAATCTCGATTCTTGTGCAGGCACTGCCTTTACAAAATCCTTACCCGTTGTTTCAGAGAAAGATGCAAGAAACTTCAAAATGCATAATTTCCCTGATGGAAAACAAAATGCAAATTTCATGTCACCACGAGAGCAGTTTCTCCTGAAGTTAGTGCCTGGTCCTTCATTTCTAGGCAAAGGTTTTGAATTTTCCATTATCATGACTTTTCTGACAGTTGGAAGAGAAAATGCCTTATGGCCTCTCAACAAATAACGTTGTTCCTGGTTAATTCTGAGTGGGTTTACCACAAAGCAGGAGCAGTGTGTTCTGGGTTAGCCTGTTCCATGCTGGGAAGGAGAAAGGCGCTTCTCTTTGGAGCAAGTGTCCCTACATTTAATTAGGAGCAACTCCTGTTTAGACAAGCCCCCGCAAGAATTGTTTTGGCACACATGCTTGCAAAGGCGGACTGTCTTTATTTGTTGTAAGCATGAATAAGAGCGTGGATATCAATTTGTAAATAGTGAAGTGTTTGCATATGCCTGTTACAGTTCACAGGCAATTGCTCAAATGCTTTAGTTCTCACATTTTATGCAGGTAGGGGAGACTGTGGCCTCAACTGCAAAATCTTACATGTAATCTTGAATAATATATGGAATTACATGTGGATGATGTAGTGGTATGTACAGGATTGTTTCTGGCTTTACACTATTAAGTTGTAGAAAGAAGGACAACTTTTTAAAGGCTTGTTGAATCGAGGTGTCTTCCCATCATGCCTTGTTGTCCTCTCTCTCTCTTTGCCCCTTCTTCCCTCAAGCTGATTAGAGTTTGTAGGTGAGCTAATTCTCCTAAGCAGTTGTTGAGAAAATCTTCTTGTGAGAGAAGTGTGACTGGTATTAAGTTAGATCTTTTCCAATCATCATACACACTAGCTGACAATAAGTGATTAACATTACTTAAGCAGAATCATAGAATCATCTGGTTGGAAAAGACCTCTGAGATCGTCAAGTCCAACCGTGCATGTCCCCTTACTAAACCATGTCCCTAAGAAACTCATCTACCTGACTTTCAAACACCTCCAGGGATGGTGACTCAGCCACCTCCCTGGGCAGCTGTTCCAGTACCTGACCACCCTTTCAGCAAAGAAATTTTTCCTGATGTCTAGTCTGAACCTCCCCTGGTGCAACTTATGGCCATTTCCTCTCGTCCTATGATCCGTCACTTGCGAGAAGAGACCAGCGCTCACCTCACTACAAACTCCTTCTAGGTAGTTGTAGACAGTGATGGTGTCTCCCCTCAGCCTTCTCTTCTCTAAGCTAAACAACCCCAGTTCCCTCAGCCACTCCTCCTAGGACTTGTTCTCCAGCCCCTTTACCAACCTTGTCACCCTTCTCTGGATGCGCTCCATCACCTCAATGTCCTTCTTGTAGTGAGGGGCCCAAAACTGAACACAGTACTCGAGGTGTGGCCTCAACAGGGCTGAGTACAGGGGCACAATCACTGCCCTGGTCCTGCTGGCCATCGAGGTCTTTAGGTGAGAGCCTGTTTCCCAGTGCCAAGGGATAAAGAATTTACTACTTCACTTGACGATTGGTTACAGTGTATAATTATGTTGACAGCTACATTTATCCCATTTGCTTTGGCTCCTGATAAATGTTTTAGAACACGGACACTTTTTTAGAATTCTTGCCTAAACTTTTTGATTTGCATACTGCAATATATGCTCAATAACTTTACCTGAGGCTTTTATATTTACAGTTTACACTATGTACAATTTCAGTTTATTGAGTGACTTCTCCTCCATACAGTTTGATTTTTAGCAGGTTTGTAGAGGTGAGGAAGACCTGACAGAACAGTATGCACCACCAGGGAGAAAATCTGAATTCCCTTTCTGCTCTTTGTTCCAAGTAAATTAGCCTGGACATAATTCAGTATCCTTTCAATTGCTATAGACTGCAGGAGAAGTTCCCGCTCCCATTTGGAAATTGTGGATAAATTTGTTTTTTCAGGTTTCTTGAGGTTTATGTGGTCACACTTTGCTTGATTTAATGTTTTTGTAACCTCTTAGCAAATTTGGATCCATTTTAGCCAGTGGGTGGAGATAATTAAGGTAATGAAATGTCTATGAGTTTTATGAATATAGGCAATAAGGTATATAGACAGACCCTATAAATGCTCTGAGTGAGAAAAGAGGTTGTAGTGGGAACTCATGTCTTTTGACGTAACGGAGAACTTGAAATGTTTCTAAGCCCACCAACTGCAGGAAAGCCTTCAGTCAAAATTTAAGACCTAAATACTTCTTTCTGTGGCACTTGGCTACTGATCTGTTTGTGGAATGCCATACCAGTCCTGACACACTCCTACACAAAGTTTGGATAAATAATTTTGTAGAAGGGGATTTCCCACTTCTGTCAGATGAACTCCATCCATTTAGACTTAACACTGATGACTGAAAGCTGGGCCGAGCTGTCTGCATATATATTATAGCCTCTTTCCCTAGTATTGGTCTCGTAGATTATTGTGCAACATAAGACTGGATGAACATTAACAGAACTTGGAATATATTTTAAATTGAAAGTTCTATCAGACATACTGATAATTGCATGTTCTATTATTAAAACTGTGTAGGCTTTTCTTTCTAAGTATGGGAAGAGCTGTTAGTGCACATTTGGAAACATGCTTTAAGCAAAGGTATTTTAGCTCAGAGTATTTCACAATGTGTGGGATATTTACCAGCACTTCTTTCTAGAATACTAGTCTGATTTATCAGTATTTTTAATGAAAAAGTCATCCTTTTTTTAATATAATGTTTACAAAGCTGGTTTAGAATTCATGATTGGCCATTCCAGTGTAGTTCAAGGCTAAATGCTGCAAGCCAAAAACATTACTTTGCTACCATTTTTAGGTAAAATCCTACGTAAGCCTAGTTTAATACCCTAATAATATTGTCTTCACTGATTTCAGCCAATAATTTTACCTTCCTTTGACTGTAAAGAGGAAAAATTGTTTCATATTGGAATTGCAGTGAGAGGAAAATTGGACTCCTGCTTTGTTATTTCTGGAGGCTCATGCTAACACCCTTCTGTGCTATCTCCCTCTCTAGAAAACAGAGATAGTTTTACCCCCTACAGTTATTATAGTATTACTCATAATTTCTTTGAAGTCTGTGACGGTGTTTACAAGGTAGGATCATGGCCACTTGGAAATGAATGACAATATTTTTGTTTGTGATAGGAGTCCAAGCATTGTGATTTCTATGCTTTCTTCAGAACTGTTGAATAGACTTGGTACTACAAAACCGGTATGATTAAACTTTTTAATTAAAATGAAACGAGAAAGCAGAGAACTTAAAAAAACTTTAAAAAAATCTCTATCCATTAGTTTAGTGATATTACTCATTTTATTTGGAAAAAAAGACTAAAAGTAAAGATGCAAAATGCCAGAACCCTTATTAACAGGGTAATACCCTAATCAGGATCTTGCATTTTGATGTAAGCATCTGAAAAACAGCTGACTAGCTTGCTTTCTAGATGATGGGTGAGATTTTGCAGAACCAACAGTTCCCCAAGCGAGAAATCAGTTCTCCTTTATTTGGAGTAGGAGGCAACTTTTTCATGCTAGATAACATTGTGTTGGAACAGCTTTGCACCTGAATTTTAAGTCACAAGTGGTATGCTTGTTGTATGGCTGGAGGCAAAATGCAGTTACCCAACCAAGGAAGAAAATACAGCTAAAAAAATATGACTGCGTTTTAAAAAAAAAATATCTATGGTAGTGATTCCATAAAATAAAAGAGTAACGTGGAACATATTAGTGGTAATATAGGAAAATTAATTCCAAGTTATTGACAGTTTAATTGACCTAGAGGAAGTATTTTAACGGGCTTAGTATGCTGTGTTGTTCTTCTTTTTTTTGCTTAATTTTTTCCACTGGGCAGAAAAACAATTTTTCCAAGTATGAGGTTTAAAGTTGAAGCGAATGGTTGCTGTGAATTGCCTCGTGGTCAGACGCCAGCACTGGATGTGTGACCGAGTCTATTCCTCTTCCATCCAACACCTGTAAAGCTCATCCTGTGAGCAGGGTTTGGGTGAATCTGCTACACTCTTTACACATGATATTCATATGGTGCTTTGAACCCCAGGCTCCGACTGCATGAAGAAAAGGTCATTAAAGATCGGCGTCACCACCTTAAGACGTACCCGAATTGCTTCGTCGCCAAAGAGCTTATCGACTGGCTGATTGACCATAAAGAGGCCTCAGATCGAGAGACAGCAATTAAATTGGTGCAGAAATTATTGGATCACAGCATTATCCACCATGGTAAGTACAATATCAGCTGCTAAAAAGATCTAAGCTAAATTTTATTGACTGCTGTGGAACAAAGAAATCCTGCTCCTGCTCTTCATCCAAGTATAGGACAGATAGGATCCTTTCCCTGCCAGAGTGGGAGCATCTCCCTTGAACTGTGCTGCTCCGCAAAGTCCCCTGTGTCCTGAGGGGCCAAGACAGGCTGAAAAGGTGTATATTGACTTTACCCCATGTTGGTACAGAGCGGGAGGGAAGTTACTGGAGACTGTGCTGAAACTTCCCTGCCTTCAGAACAGCCCCAGCTGGATCCTGTCATCTCTCTCTCCACTGCCTTCACCTCTCTTCTCCCCAGTGCACAGCTTTCCAGCTGAAAAACCCATCTGAAAAATCAGCCAGCAAAAAAAGATCATTTTTCTCACGTGGATTAGTTCTCTGGCCCTGTCCCTCACACCAGCTGCACAAACATAAGCACTGGTACAGCTGCAAAAAAGTTAGTGGTCTGACTGTGCCTCAATTAATTTTTTCCTAAACTTGTTGTCTATTTGAGAATTGGTCCTTTCAGTTTCTTGAATAACAATTTATGCTGATGAAAAGGACACTTCCAATTCAGTGGTAGCATTTAGTTGCCTTTTGGTGCACAAAAAGGCTAGGAAACACACAAATAAAGAAGATCCAAGGCCTTGATTTCAAGCATATAGTATTACCCATTTCAAAAAAGTCAAAATGTACCATTTGTTTCTTTTTTTAAGAGAAATCAGAGCAACTGCGAACAGACGAATGTTGACTTTATGCAGAGGTCACTGTATGTGCAGCAATACTGCTGCTATCTGAAATACATGAACAACACCTTAATTAAATGAAGAAATGCACATATTGAATGAGTGCCACTTCTACAGCTTCTGCTCACTATTAAATTAAAATTCTTGGTTGTTATGGAAACTGGGACTCACAGTAGATAGTTGAAGAATAAGGTAATTATGGGGTATTCAAATCTGACTGCTTAATCTTCTATTGAGAAAACGTTAGTGAAGAGTTGCGTGGATGCTTGAGTGACTTGATTTAATTGAGCAATAGATGTTTTATTGCTGAATGCTTGTTTAAAGCTTTAACAATCTTCAAATGTTTCCTACCTCAGGATCTAATTGCACACTGTAACTTCCATACAAATTTTATATATATGTGCTATATATTAACATAGAGCAGGTATTTCTTGAAAATTTTCATGTGCTGCTATGAAATCTAATAGAATTGTTTGTGAAGTGAGCTAGGGCAAATTCAGGGAGGTTCTGCAGGACACTAAGAGCACGCTTTCAACTCCCATATCAAGGGAAAAGGGTACCAGTTCCTTCCTCTCTGGTGCAGAAGGTGAGTCCGTCTATGTGGCTGGCAACACTACTAGCAGCTGCTTGTTTGGGATGTCTTTCCCATTACTTTATGCCATTAATTAAGCTCTGTTCTGCATTTACGAGAGTCCTTCATGAGCTGCTGTCTTATAAATCCATATTTAGCATTTCTCAGGGTGTTTCTGTTGTACCTGCCATTTGCTAGCTGGCATGGCAGAGCAATCAAGACGATTTTAAGAGGGCAGAAGGCTATTTCTACAGTCAGTCGCAGTTTTCCTACAGCATTGCTCAGTTGATACAAGTAACTTTAAGTTTATCAATCCTTACATTATTTGATGTACTACATTGGTGGCCTTCTAAAGAGGCAAGCTAACAGACTGTTTTCATCAAAAAGTTTTCTGGGTATTGAGTAGATGAATGCTTTTTTGGCTCTTTATGTTTGCAATAATGCTCCCAAAATTGATGAACATTTATTCCCCTCACCAAGAAATTTAATAACCTATCTGGAAGTCTTCTCCAGCCTTTCTTCAGTCATTAGAATGGAATAAAGTTGTGTGCTCAAAAATACAGGGGGTTGGGCTCCATACCTGCTTGGATTTCAGCAACGATATCTGCTAAATGGATCCTCAACTCCTTGACATCTATATGAAGACTTTTAAAATTTATTTTACATTTCAGTCTGTGATGAGCATAAGGAATTCAAGGATGTCAAACTGTTCTACCGCTTCAGAAAAGATGATGGGACATTTCCGCTGGATAATGAGGTGAAGGTATTCATGAGAGGACAAAGACTGTATGAAAAGTATGTTACATTCAGTATCCCTAATGTATTGATAAAAGTACCATGGGAGGCAAATAATACTTGTTAATCAATTTTTGAATACACAGAAGCTGTTAAATCATGTAGTAAGGCATCTGGGTAATCCTGTGACTTTATTTCATAATGCTACTCTCTCTCTTGCTTTTCTATCATGTTCACTTGTAGCAGTTTTTTTAAAATGGAACTGCATTTTCTTATTTTCTGGGTTGTGAATACTTCCTATATAAGAACCTAATGTAAATTTAAGCCCTTGAACTCTGTTCTGTAAAAATAATGGATGATTTGTCATGTAAAAGTGTTATCACAAGACCTGAACTTTTAGTACATCAACATGTCCTGAACAAGTGGCTACATATCTGAAGAGACTATGTGTTCACCAAGAGGTGTGACTTTAGATAATAGGTGAAATTTAGCTTCAGTGTTTCAGTCTGCAAAGCTTCTACATCAGAAATGTTTTATTAAATGCAGTTTCAAAAAAGTCCCAGCTAAGAACATATAATTAAGATTTGAAACAGATGATTATGCTGAGATGCTGTGTATCCCAATGGATTACTTCCGTCAAATAACTGTATCCCAATGGATTACTTCGTCAAAGAACTAGTCAGCTTAACCAAACTTCCCAGTCTATAATTAATGACATTCTTATTCAGGATGTAGAGATTGTGACATGGTACTTTCAAGCAGAGTGAATAAAATGCATGTTGGCATATGCCGCAAACTAATACAAAAGTTATGATGTGTTATTTAACAAAAAGCTTGAAATATTGCCTTAGACTGAATCCCAACCAATCTCCTGCTTGGTTAGAGCAGAAGCATGCAGCAATTGGGAGATGTTGTGTCTTTTGGCTGGAGTAATTTTGTTTCCCTCTTAGAATGAAGCATTCAGGAAAATCTCAAGTTTAAAAGTCAATGATAAATCCGATTTTCAAGGTTAGAAAGGTCTGGAGGTCAATTTGGTGAATGAGCAATTAAACTGAAATATAAACTGATAATTGTAAATGTTGCTTGTTTTGTTGCACCCGTAATATAAAATTAACCAAGACTCAGTGTCTTTGACTATTTAAAGTAAAATTAAAATGCTTTATAAGACACAAGAAAATACATCAGTGGGAAAAAAAATCTTTCATTGGATTTGCTGGAATAGATGAATTGAATTACACATCTCCAAAATCTGCTGTGCCTTCCTAAGCACAGCATTTTCTTCTTTAGACTCCATAACACAGGGTGCCTGCAGGCCTGGCCCATACTATGAAAAGCTAGTCAGTGTGTCTATGGTCACAAATCTGCTTTATATTTGTTTTTTATATTTCTATTTCGATTCTTCTGTGAGAAAAATATTTTTTTATTGGTTGAGGCTGGTAACAGTCCTCTACATGAAAGGACCCATGGTGGGAAGAACTCTGTTCTGCCAGTGTCTACTTCCATCCCCATTTCTCAGCATGGAGAACTACTCCCAGACCAATGTCTAGTGTCCAGTTTGTCCAACACTGTTCTAGCAGAAAAATGTTCATAACAGTATATATTGTTCCCACCTTGGAAAATAAGTTAATGCCAAAAGTAGCACCTGTATTTAAATGTAACTGCATCCTCATGAGCGGATGGCTCCTAGGCAATGTATCTAAAGGGTTCAGAAACTTTTAAAACCAGCCCTGAGTGCTAAATAGAGCATAGATAGATAAAAACTACACACCATTTCAAAAGCAGCGTGATAGTCAAAGCTAGTCAAAATTCTCCATGGATCATTGGAAATATTTTATATTAATGGGAGATCAGAATGCAGACTTAGGCTATCTGGGCTTCAGATTGTTTATTGTAGCAAATTTCAGCCTGCAGAGCACCTGGATTTCCTTAGGTCCCTTGTCCATGCACAGTTATTAGCAGCACCTTCACAGTCTCATTGGATGCATTTTGAACTCTAATACTGAAAATCAGACTACTACAGAAAGAGTTCTACAATGAAATATGTGAATGTGTAATAAGTCTGTTGTATTGGTTTGCTGATAGTGCTGAGAGAAAATACTAATTCAGTGCAATTAAAATAGTTATTAAATTGCAACAACTGGAGAAAACAACAACAGGGGTGAAGACACTTGACAGTATGTTCAGCTTGTTTATCAAAATGTGTGTAGGCCTAATTCCAAGAGATATGCAGCTAGGCCAAAGGAAAGCTGTCTGAATCCAACATATTTTAAAAATCTGTGTTTAATTTTGTAGATGTTGCTGGTCTTCATTAGACTTTGTGGGTTTAACATAGACATTATAATACTATTTCCTGCTCTTCTCCACCCACTGCATTAGGACTGGAGTACTGTTCAGAAGCCAGCCTAGTATGTGCTTGCCAAAATTGTGGAAGTGTTATCCAACATCAGTCCGTGCAGATTTGTACCATGAATGGGTAAAATGAGCAAAATGCATCAGGAGAACATGCAGTTTGTTGCATAGGCAGGTTCCCTACATTCAGACAGCTGGTTTGGGTAGATGCCCTATGCTCTCCTGTGGGACGTGGGAGCGTTAGGACTGTCCCTCTGCTGAGAAGCTCCCTTACCCTTTCTCCCTTCTGTGTGACCGCAAAGCTCCTTGTACCCTTAATTCTCCTCTCTTGTGGCATTACCTCCTTCACCTACTGCGGACATCTTCAGTGGCCATGCTTGTGTAATTAGAAGATTTAAAATCAGTCTCTGATTGTATTCTCCCTTTATTTGCACTGAAAATCATAAATGAGTTCATATTCCCTGCACATCATTGCAAACTTTGTTAATCCTTTCTGTGAACATACTTTGAGGTTCAAGTTTATAACTAGATATGAAACCTACTGTATTTCATACAGTCTTATCTGAAAATTGTTGAATAGTTCGTTAGGTCCAAGGACAGTTTTCATATGCTACAGGATTGACCAGATAGGTTGAATGAGAAAAACATGTTTCCTGTTCAACAAAACACTCCCTGCAAATCTCAAATAAATCCAGCACAGACTTCTCATAGCTTTTAAAAAAAAATTCAGTTGTGCAGACTATTTTCATGACGTTTACAATTCTCAGTAGGTTTTGGTCAGGCACACAGGATTGTTGTTTCTGATGCAGTCCGGTTTAGGAGCTATAAGTCATCTTATAATGTTGACTCCAACTGAGATTTTTAGACAGGTTTCGCAGTGAAAGAAGTGCAGATTTATGGTTTTAATTTCAGGAAATCATTCAGATAATTTTGAGACTGCATTCTTTGAATCACTTTCATTTTAACTCATCAGTGGTTAAGTCAAATTTATCCTCTTGTGCAGTTATTTAGATAAAACAATGTTAGAATTTTCTTTTGAAAAGGGTTTGAATTTCAGTGTTTGGCTAAATACATTCTCTCAAGGCAGGATAACACCAGTTTTAGCAAATAATATGTTTTGACATGAATAGCCTCAAGTTTTGTTCGCACAAGGAGAGAATGTAAGAGGTAGAGGTACTTTCCAGCTCTGGCTAATGAAAGGCCACGTTTTTGGCTAGTGTAAATTGGTACAGTTTTTTTGACAGCCCTGGAGTTACAGCGATTTACTTCAGTTAGCGATGTAAGCCTATAGATTGCTGGTTCTGGGTTTGTTAAACTTTCAGTTTGTTGTGTCTGTTTGTTCACAAGTCCAACTCCTTGCAGTGCTATTCTGAGCACATGCAGAAGGATGTGAAATGTCAGGCTGGGTGTTTTTCCACTTGATATTTTTCCAAATTTCTTTTGCGCCTCTGTAAAAATCTGACAATTAGCATCTCTTTTTCAAGGACCTCCTTATCTGCAGCTTCAATGAGCTGGTCAAATAATTATAGACTCATCAAAGAACAATTAACACACTCCCAATGATTTTTTTTTAATGCCTGCAGAGCCTGGGTAACCAGTTTTGGGTGACCATGAGGCAGATGGTTTGAAAAGATATGAGATTTTGGTTTGCCTTTTTGTTCTGAAGGCAAAAAGCCTGGTGAATGAGACAAATTTGAAGATGATCCCTTGGAGTGCTGTGTGTGTTAGATATGATTGGTGGGGGATAAAATCTTGTCCTGCGTGCAGATGCTTGTAAATCAAAACACGGAAAAGAACAAAGTCCTTGCAAGGGTTCTGCAGTCAATACGTTGTCCCCTGTGGCACGTATTCTTGCTTTTGGCTTCATCCCTGACTTCTGCTAATTTTGACTTTCTTAGTTTTTACTCAGCTCAGAGGTGCTGGCAAGAACACAACAACATTGAAATGAGCATTTCTTTATATCTGGCACTGGCATACAGCTGTGGCTGAGCAGCCTTTACCTGTTTTGATGATCTGCTGCCTGGTGGCCAGATCCAGTCAGTTCAGGCTTCTGCTTAGCTCTTGTTATAGTCAAGGGAATAAATCTTTCAGGTGAAACCACAAGGGCTGGGTCCTGTCAAACCTCCTCATTTTAATTCCAATTGAAATGTTACCCTGTATTCTTATGGCACTGCTGCCTCCAAGGGAGGTGATGTTATGTTCCATGAACTCTGGACGTGCTGACATTTCAAAAGAGATGATCCATGTGTGGATTCAAATTCAAACTTATATTTTTGATCAGTTTTCAGAATTTTCATGCTATAGTCCATTTGTGCCCTTAATTTCAAAATATTGGTGAAAAATTAATTTTATATGGGAAAAAGCCCCATGTCATTCTTGAGCTGTTATTCTGAAAGTTTTACCACTAGTCCTATTCTTAAACCATAATAAATAAAATAATTATGAAGATAAATGAAATTAGTAAATAAGGAGGCTATAGTGCTCAGTCTCTTAACAAAACAAAAAATAGTGGGCTTCTGTATTGAAAGGGAGCAATCCTCATTTCTTCTTTCAAACTGTCTTCTCTCTCAAACTGTCAACCTTGCCTTTGCATTAACAAAATACTGAGGCTTTTTTTTTTTAATAGTGTGCCATTTGTGTAGTGTACTTGAATAGAGAAGAATTTTATTATTGTGTTTAAGCTGGGTACGTACCAATTGCTAGGAGATTTAGAGACACCTCAGGATGTTTCTCTGAACTCTGGTGTTACACAGACCAGCTGAGGCACAGAGACTCTGAGACTCAGACATGTTCAGGTGTGTAACTTCACTGATTGCAGCTACATCATGGGATGTTAGATGCTAAGTATTTATCAGCCATCCAAACCACGTAACTAAATTTTTTTCTTTCTCTTGAATTTTTATGCAGCTGTTTCAAAGCTCATGAGGGGAATTTTCAAAATAATCTAAGTGACTCTGGGGCATAGTCCTGCTAACTGTGAAAATTAATTAGGAATTTTTCAACACATCACTCACGATGCAGTTCTTTTAGATTAATTTTGTTTCAAAGTGATTAGACATTAACTTCTAGAGAAGCTAAAGAACTAAATAGGGGAAATGTGAAACTGAAAAATCTTGTCTTCTTTTAGGGATAAACCAAGAAATCATTAACTTCACATAAAGGTATAAAACCTAATTTTTTTGACTAAGCAGTTATAATTCACATCCTAAGTTTAGATTGATAACTTGAGGAAAGTTTTAGTGGAAAGATTTGCTTATTTGAAGAACCATTTTCCCTACCAATTTTTTCCCCCCCATACCAGGCTGATGAGTTCTGAAACCACTCTTCTGCAAGCCAGGGAAGAGGAAGGAGTCAAGTATGAACGCACCTTTGTGGCGTCGGAGTTCATTGACTGGCTGATCCAGGAAGGAGAGGCCACGACACGAACTGAAGCAGAGCAGCTTGGCCGCAGACTCTTGGAGCATGGGATTATACAGCATGGTGAGAAATTTACTGCCAGGTAGCAAAAGCTACACTTTTTTGTAGCACTTTCTTCAGGTCAAATCATGTGGAGGGGCTTTTGACTTCTTGGTCATAGTATGTCCAAGTTCTAAATAATTTCAGGTAGGAGTCTAGGTAACTTCATTTAATAAAAGGGTGGCTTTTTCACAAGCTCATTTTCTTAGTTCTGAAAATTCTGCCTCAAATGGAAAATATAGCTAGAATTTGGGATTGTTTAATAATATCACGAAGATGTGGATGAAAATCAATTCTTCTGCACTTATGGTAACTAACTTGTAGAAATTATTATCAGTGATACGTATAGTTGAGGTAAATAGCCTTGTAAGGATCAAGTGGGGATTAGAGCCATAAATAAGGTAAATTTTCTATGTAGAATAAAAATGACAGGTTCTGTATATCTTCGTACTTGAAGACAGAAGCAGAGCACAATCTTATGACAGAAAAGCAGCTTTCCCTCTTGGTCATGTTGTAGAGTTGTTCTAGTATGTTTGGGCAGGAAAGAGGCTGTTGCTTTCAGCTGAAGTGTTGTTATATCTGTCCTGGTGGTCAAAGAAGGACGCAGGAATCAAATATTTTTTCATAGTCCAACACAAAGTGTCTGGCCAATGTACGTTCATCAAGGAACTCCCTCTGTTAAGGGTGAAGGAGATAGCGTTTTCTCTCCATACTACCCTGAGGGTGAAGAAACGAACTCCTCTGGCTCTAAAACCATTTTACATTTTGTCAGCATCTTATTTCAGTGCAAGTTTCCCTTCTTTGACCAGGCATTTTCAGCCTCAGACATTTCACAGTGCCTCTGGGAGTGATGAAGGGGTGCCAGGAGATGACAGAACAAACTGGCAGTAGCTGTTAATGCAAAACGGGAAAGTAATCAGATCTTGGTCATTTGAATGTTGTCAAATCAACCCTAATTCTGTCAGAGAACAAACAATTCACCAGATTAACAGGTTGTTAATATACAAGTTGCTAAGTTGACTATGTTGCTTGTTGCTTTCTGAGAAAACCTAGTTTTAAGAGAAAAATGGGGGCATAAGTGACCTGCACAGTTCCTTCGTGGTTGTGATCATGCTCGCATTATCTTTAGCTTCCAATAACTAGGAGCTACTTCTGAATGTTTACAGTCATCAGCTTCCAGTTCTATAATTACCCTTGTACTACCTATGATTTATAGGGTGCCAACTGCTTGGAGCTTGATGGACAGGGAAGGTATGCCACCCCTCCTCTTTATAACAGTGATGATTTCATTCCTATTTTTATCCAAGCATTTTCTGTGTATTACATATGAGGTAAACTGTCCTTAAAAAAAATGGGAAAAATAAAAGACCAAAGTGAGATGCATGCTGGTGTTGATGTTTTTGCAGAGGAAGTAAAGTCAGGACTTGATACTTGGTACAAAGCTGGATTTATTTTGTTACTGAAATCTTTGCAGAGCTAAGAAAGTCAGGATGTGGGTTTTATTGCAGATCAAACATTGTTTCATTAATGAAGGCAAATGATCAGCAGGGTACATTGGCAGGGAAATCATTTTGCATTTGTCAAGCCAGGTTTCTGGAGTATTCTGGAGCGATAATGGTCCCGCTCACCTTGATGGATTGCCGTGGCCAGTTTTGCAGATTTATCCCCTGCTTATCCTATTCTAGCATGCAAGAGCACACACAAAGCACTGTCTTAGAAAGAGATTTGAAACTCATGAAGTAGCCTCAAACATGGTGCTGGGAATTAGTTGATTGCTGAGAAAGTGGCCTTCTCACTCCAAGGTACCATCATCTTCTTCACTCCACTGTTATTGGAGCAAAGGTAGCTCACTGAGGGTTTCACATGGACTTCATTGAGAAGCTGGAAGTAAAATGAAACCTGAGTGATGTCCTTGAGATTTATCTTTAGCGGTGGGCATGCACGCTCCTAAGCAGGAGATTTAATTCTCTGGATTTCTCTGAAACAATTTGTCTAGATAACGTTAGGAATGTTGTTGAAAGTATCAGCAGTATTAACACAGAGATGATTTGGGGTTCACCTTAGCAGATTGGTATGATCTGTGCATTTTGAAGGTTTATGTAATGCTGGCTTTCTCTGAGAAGGGAACTTGAAATGAGAATTCCCGGTATAGAACTGGGGATGTAAACTGTAAAACAGCAGGAGTGGTATTCTTTTTATTACCCTCATCTCACTGAATTCTAGGTAAAATTACAAAAAAAAAAAAAGGTGTTTTTCTCTCTCTTAGTACAGTAAATTCATTTCACCTCACTATGCTCCCTTTGTTTTGTATCTCATCAACAGTACCAAAACGTGACTCGACACTAATTGGCATCCTTGTTGGCAGAACCAGCAGAAAAACTTTTGACTGTGCAAGAGTGAATAATAAAACATTTTCCTGTCCTAAAGACAATCTTTTACTAGCAGTATTATCTGATATCCAGAATATGGAATAAAATAAAGCTTCATCTACTCTTATGAAGTATTTATTACCTTACCTAATGCAATTGCAAATAATAGAAATAGTTGCATTGAATTGCCAGTCTCAGTAGTAATTTTCCAGCCACAACTGAATTGTGTAATTTATTTTTACTGATACTGACTTCCATTTCAATTACTCAGAGAAGCTCTATCCTGCAGCTGAGCTACTGTATTCAAAACAGCTTCCTGTCACATTTATCTTCACTTTAATTGGTCAGACACAAACCAGGTTTTACACAGGAAATGAACACTGATGATAATTTTAAAAAGGAGAACAGCGGTTTAAGAGGAATTGTATAAGTGCTATAAAAACATCAAAAGTTTCAGTTTAAAAATAATTTTCATGATCTCTTTGGGCATATATAACTATACATATTTCCCCTGCCGAACATGAAAATGATGAAACGTGCTTAAATGCTGAATTGCTTCCTTCCAAAATCCTGCTGATGCATACGATTCATAACCTACTAACCACCATTTTTACAAATAGGAGCCAGATGTTCTTCCCTGTAGTCTGGTACCCCCAGGTATTATGGAATAGAAAAAATATATAAGTAGCGGGGTATTATGCGCTGTACATTTCCTGAAGGCTTGTGTTGGCAGTGTAATTGCCAATAGTTGTTCTGCATTTGTGAACATTGATGTCTTCACCAGAATATAGGAATAAAGATAGTGTGAAGAGTTATAAACACGGTGATGCACGTTCAATAAGGGCAGGGACAAGAGGTGCACAGAGCACATTCTCAGCTGTAGGAAAGCCCATTACTGGTACGGTGAATTACACAGAGCTTTGTAATATTAACGGATAAGCCTTCCCTCTAGGAGACTAGATCTTTCTTAATTCTTCTTCCTATGGAAAAGGTGAGACAGATGAGCTACTGTGGTCAAAATTCATATACGGTAAAAGGAGAAGGAAATTCTCTGCTAGCTCCAGGTATCAGACCAAAGCGGGATCGGCTAGGGGCAGGCAGAGGAGAGTGTGAATATGCAAACACAGTCACAGCCCTTGGTCAGTCTGGAAAGCAGAGATACTGAGATGTCCAAGAAGGAGAAGGGTATTCACAGAGCTCTCTGTGGCATAACTTTTTAGTTCACACTTGCTCATAGCGCTTGCTGCAGCCCTTATCCTCTACACCTTTGGCCTCACCAGCAGAGCACCACTGACATGACCTGCTAAGTGCTCCTGTCCTCTTCTGAGGACTCTCTGGGAATGGAAGCTTTTGGAGGGAAGAAATGTCTGCTCACCTTGCACAGAAAGGTTTGAGATCTAGAGTCTCAAGTGATAAATACTTTCCATTTTAGAATCTGGTTAATACTGTTATGAGGAGTCTATGCATTCTTGGGATGGCACCTGTACTTCACAAGATGAATATCTGCATCTCCTCTGTGACAATGACCAAACTCTCCTAGTTGAGCCTAGGAGAGCGTGGATCTGAGCTGCAGCACTCGCCTTTCCATGTCAGACCACCTTCTCTCTGTTTTGCAGTTACCGTTTCCCAAGTTACTGCTTACTTTCAAGTGCACGTGGTTGGTGTTATTTCCTCTCTGACTCCCCTCCAGCATCTTCCCCAGGTGGTGGCTGCAGCACAGTTCATCACAAAATGGTTTGCGTTGCTGCCCACTCTGCTCCAGAGAGGCTGGGATGCCGATTCTCAGCCTTACACTAGCAGAGGAACACACGTGTGATCCGTTCTGAAAAGGCCCTAGAGCAAATGAGTGAGAGATGGAACGGATCTCTTTCAGAGGACGCTGGCTAGCAAGTATCTTCCTTTGCAACATTTTATCATTGCTAGGATTTTATAATGATAGTAAATATGTGGCAAGATGTCGCAGAATCACGGAATGGTAGGGTTGGAAGGGAACTCTGCAGATAATCTAGTCTAAGCCCCCATTTAAAGCAGGTTCACCTACAGCAGGTTACACAGAACCATGTCCAAGTGGGTTTTGAATATCTCCAGAGAAAGAGATTTCACAACCTCTCTGACAGTTTGAGGGAAGTTATCCTCTCCTTCTACTTTGCCCTAATGAGGCTGCACCTGGAGTCCTGGAGTTCTGGGCTCCCCAGTTCAAGAAAAACAAGGAACTACTGGAGAGAGTCCAGTGGAAGGCCACGAAGCTGATTAGGGTACTGGAGCATCTCTCTTACGAGGAAAGGCTGAGTGAGCTCCTAGGCATGACATAAGCATCTTTTGCCCCCACTCCCCTTTGGAATACCTTTCATCTTTAAAAAGTTTTATTGAGACTATTGCACTTGGCCCCACTAGGTACATTCCAGGGAGGCGCATGTTCTGCTGGCTTAACACAGAGTCAGATGCTTATCCACTGCTCAAGAGTTAATTTTGTATCAGCAAAACTCCCCTGTGCAAATTACTTTCAGCGATGAAAACAAATATTTTGTAGTGACTTAGTGAGAACAATAAATATTGACATATGCTATCTCCCTGTCTTTGCAGAAAAGTTTTAAAACATGAATTTAATTTTTGCTGTTCTTTGCAAGGACTCTGCACCTTTTATACAGCAAAATTTTCCTCACCAAGATGATCAGTGCATTTAGTTTTAAGCATCAAGATGCGTGATACAGTTGAAAGCTTTTTATAATTGTGGAAGTGGATTAAATATCTAACAAAGTATGATTTCTTTCGCTCTTGTTGACAAGCTTTCCCTCTCTTATGGTAAGTGTTGTTACATTTACCCTAGATGTCTGATTGCTTGTGTTTAGCTGATGTTCCTACGTTGTAAGTGAAAACTTGCCATATACTTGAAACATATACTTCTTCCTTAACTTGAGATTTCTCTTTGGAAACCCTTTTCTTGGAAATATCAACTGCAGCTAGCAATTTATAAGTGCCATTGAACTATCTCATAAATCTTTGACTTAAATGGTCATAGGTTTTCTGCTTCTAAATTAACACATATATTGTTTAATATCATTTTTCTAGTTGATCTAATACCTGGATCACATCAGCTGTTGGATGTATCCGAGCATTCACTGTGTATACTCCATGCTGAGAGTTATAAAACATCACATATTTACAGGTAGTGTCTTGATTTAGCTCAGTAAAACACAAACCTTCGGCTAGTCTTTGAAGTCCTGCAAAACAGCGTTGTTTTCATTGTAAGGCTGGTTCCCCCTGTTACAATGCCATGGAGGGGCACTCCATTGTTTATTTGTGTAGCAGTCCTTCCCTAGCAGTTCCCATACGTAGGGACAGTAACTTCACCCACAGTAATTTGACTGCTTAAGCTAAATCTAGGGATCACTTTGCATGTTTTTCATTACCTCGCCCTAGTAGGAAAATCGAAGAATAAGATCTTCGTATGCAATTGTATAGTCTTCCAACATCCACCGTCTTCTCATTGTGCTTTTCTTGCAGTCTTCTTTATCTTAAGCAGGAATGGGTTTAGTTTTTGAAAGAGCTACACGCTCTGTGCATTATATAAATAAAATATGAAGATTTCTTTTCATATTAACTACCAAATTCTGTTTTTCTGACAGAGAATAGGTTTCAGTTTTTAACAGCTGCAACAGAAAAAAAGATACCCAGATGGACCTTTTCATCTTCTGCTTCCCTTGCCACAGTCTGTACTTTCCATACTTTATTTGGAAACAAAGAAAAGCAGTTGGCTATGTTCTGTAAACTTGCTAAATTAAAGGCGATAAATCTTCATATACAAACTGAAAAGAGTGCTGAAATGCATGTGATTCAACTCTGGCTTTTCATGCTAGAGTAAGTCGTGTGTATTTGAAAAAGACTGCTAATAGATGGCAAACCTGCTGGGAACACAAAATGTACACAGAAATACTTATCTGCCTACCTATTTTAAGGCAACCGAAAAAAAAAATGTTAATGCACTGAGCAGAACATACCAGTTCAATAAAAGCAGGATGCTCTGTATTTCAGTTCCCAAGAAACATTTGACAGTTGTCTGTTGTAATCCCGATGCTTTAAAGTAGTCTACACTTCTTTTGCACTACATGCAAAGTATACCACAGTTCATTGAAACAGATCAGGAGACATGATTCTCTAGTTATAACACATTCTTTTTCTGGACCTACTTACCATTTCAGGACCTACTTACTTCTGGACATGCTTACTGGCTTCAGCCTTAGCTAGGGTGAGCTGGAACAGCTCTTGGGATTTTGTTTTTCAGGGCCAGGATCTGCCTTGCAGTTTTATATGAAAGGGTGAGTGGAAACTAGAGCAGTTCAAGCTTAGATTCATTGTCTGTTCAAAGTGAATGTCTTGTAATCCAAATGAGAAAAAAATACTCTTTAGTACAGTTGCAGTGTCAAGAGTTTAACATGCTGGTTGAGTATGTTTGCAGATGGGCTTATCTACAGTCTACGTTTCATATATACATTCATAAAAGGTGGAAATGCAGGCATCGTGTTTATAAGGTGCAGGGAATCCAAGACCCTGTATTTGCTGAACATCTGTAATCTCTCTTCCTTGACATGAAGGAGCTCCAAGCAGGTGGAATTCATCAGTGTGTAAAAGGAAGCTAATCTGAATAGGTGCCATTATGAAAATGCATTTGCAGATGCCAGATTAGCTTTAGAAAAACAGGAAGGCTTTGAGGGGAGTGCGAAAAGCATTGTCCAATGCAGAACAAAGTGTTGATTATTCTCCTCCAGCTGCACGTGTGTTGGTGCAAGGCAGGAGTGGAAGAGGGATGGGGCAGGGGTGGTAGGGTTGTGCAGCAGAGGTGGGTGGCATGGAGCTTGGGCAAGGAGCAGTTCAAAGCCTGGGAGCTTTGCTGTGTGGGTCTCGCATCTGGTTGGTGTTTGCAAGCTTGTGTCCTCGTCCTTGCTCTGTGAAAGCCAAAGTGGACACACACTTCCACTGCTTTTCTGGCAAGAGATCGAAACACAGCTGGCAAAAGGCCTGAGGCACAGAGGAGACAGGCTCAGCAAGCTGTGTGCCGTGCACAGAGAGAGGCATTTTTTTAAGGGACCATTATTTTACAGCATTGGTTTGTTTCCTTCCCTTTTAAACACCAGTTCTGTGTAGGAGAGGGTTAGTGTTAGGAAAAGAAAGGACACGGGGCTGGAGCAAGACCCTTCCCCTTTGGAAGCTGGTGGGTGTAGCTCAGGCCATGCCCCCCTTCAGATAAACCAGCAGCCCCTATGCCTTCTGTGCAGCGTGCCAGCATGAGTGTCATCCTGCATTTGTTCTCAATATGATGTCAGCTCCTTTGGGGCAATATCTTGCCACGTCAGAGGTCAAAACTGGTATAGTAATCTGTGCCTTGCTATACAAAGGCCCAGACCATTGTAGACAGTAATAGTGAAGGTTCACAATGATCTCCTGCAGCTTTGAACTGACTTTAACATCATTTTAAGAGGAAACTATCTCAGTAAAAAGATAAACTATTCTTTCTAATAGGCTGGGGCCGCTACCTTGTGCAGCAAAAGGCTTGGAAATGTGTTTGTGCTGCTGGAAAGTGTTCAGTGTTGCTTTTATCATCTACAGAGGAAAGACATATTGGCACTGAAAACTCCATATACTCTGCTAATGCTTAACCTCTTCCTCTTAATCCCATCACAAGCACATGCACATGCACAAGCACAAACAAACAAGTGCACACTTCAGCATCTCTGCTCTCTTGAGAAGAGCTGCTCATCTGGCTTCTCAGTGGACTTTGATCTCTTTCCCACTGCTCCTTCAGCGTGGAGCAGCCGTTCCCCAGCTCCAGCCATGGGTTTGCTTGGTGACAGCATTGCATTTCTGGGGACGTGCAGAGCAGCTGGAATGCATCACTGGATGTGGCCTACTGGGAACTGCAGCTTTCTACTGGTAGAAAGCATTAATCACTGCAGTGGAGATGTACTCAACAGTGTAGATGTACTCAACAGTGTAGCACTAAAAATCATGGGGAACTGAAGAGGTGGGAGGGATCTGGGGGAAAAGCCAATTATGAAAATGGCCTGATTTTTAAGACATGAGTCACACCATTTATTAAAATAGGCTTTTGTACTTTCTAAAACCTCCTCAGTTCTGTGAAATCAGTGTAAAACTACTTTTTTTATCTCTGCTGTGCATCAGCCTCCTTGCAAAAGAAGAGAAAAGGTTGGTTGTGCAGATCCCAGGATTTTATGCGTGGATGTTGCAATTTATATTTTATATATCTGGACGGAAACTATGAAGTAGCAAAGCACAAGAACCACTAAAGTTGCAACATTTGGTGCTCATGATCAGAGAAATGCCAAAGTAAATATTCTGATTTTTCTTAACACTAATGTCAATGGCGAATGACGAGCTAAAATCCTTGCTGGTGAAGTTTGCAAACTTTATGTATAGATGAGATAGTAAACAAATAATTGAACTCTACCCAAAACCAGGTGTGTTTTCATGTAACTAGATGGTATAATTAGAAGGCAATACATTTAGAAAATTAAAATACAGGTTCTGCTTATTGGTGTGAAGTAACATTGTGCAAGGAAAAGAGGATGTACAGTGCACATTTTTTGCAGCTTATGCTTTTCGTGCAGTACAGTTGTATTAACTATTATTGCAAGCCTGAGATGTATAAAAAAGGATGTCAGCAAGTAAGAAAAGAGGACTGAGGTTAGAACTGTGAGCATGCAGTTCAGATAGCCAGATTTTAGGAAGGATAAAAAAAAGTCTGAAGAAGACTTGAAGAAAGCTAAAACAAAGTCAGAATTTACAGGTTGTTATTTATTCAGCTGATCAAAAATATCGTTGAGAGTTGGCTTCATCACTTCACAGACGAAGATTTCTTACCAGATCTTATGTAACTTTTTGATGAAGGTGTGATAAAGTCAATAGATTAGTGGCTAAAGTTAAACAAATTCAACCTTGAGTTAAATCTTTATTACCTGGCAGGGAAAGTAGCTGAAAGCTTGAACGGCTCCTAAGAGAAAGAGTAAAGTGGTCATTACAGGCTGCGGTAAATAAGATTGAACTATGTTTTCACAAGATTAAAAGGCAGTTGTTTAATTCTGTTTCTGAGAGAAATTTTGTGGCCTGTGTTTGTGGGAGATTAGACCAGTGGATTGTGACAGTACCACCAAAGTTTGACATTGGTGGCTATAAATTAATGTTGGTGCCTTTCCCTCCAGGACCAGAAGTTTAATTAATTTTTTGTGATTTTGGAGGTTGTCAGTAGCCATGTATTTTCTTCACTCTTTTTGGTACAGTTTCTTTTTGTTTCATAAGGTTCATATTGTAACATGAACATGTTGCCACACGAGCACTAGTGAATTAAATTGGAATGAGAAACACATGAGGTCA